>JAUMIR010000012.1:29185000-30385000 GCA_030847615.1 Gambelia wislizenii | reverse complement strand
GTGATGTTGTAGAGACATGAGTCCCACTCCTGGTTTTAGTCTGAATTTCAAAGGAACCCTCCTTGGTGTTAGACCTATTTGAGGAGGTGGGTTTCAGCACCTCGGAGAGCCCCTTTGAAGTCCAGACTAAAGCCTAGAGTGGATTCTCCAGGCCAATGAAGTGGAAGCCATCAGCTGCCGCTGTGCAGATCAACCAGAAATCCATCATCCCCGAAAGGTGGAGGCCTCTTCCTCCAACCCTTCGTGAACACTTGCCAGTGCCTAATGCAGGTTGTTTTGCTGTCCCTGTTCCTTCCCTGTGATACCACGCCTCCGCTCTGACCAGACTGCATATTAAGGCATTGCGTTCCCTCACTCTGGCCACAGTTCTTGTGTAGGTCATCATTTGTTGAGAGGTTTCTGTCTGTTTTTGTCAACAGTACAATTTATCAAGCAATAACAGGTTTACTTTTAGCCCAGGTATTCTGCAAACTGCTGCCAAGCACTCAACCTGCAGTTACGCACATGGTCCTCCCTAGGTGGCCAAAGGTCCCAGTTTCTTCTTCCTTGCACTGGCTAAAACTGGCATTCCCACATACAGTCATCTTTTTGGAGTCATTAAAGAGTTATATACCACTTTGGCATCACTTTGAAACAGTTTATGCTCAGGTTTGGACTTGAGAGAAAAGTGGCTGCTAAATTTCCATACATATATATCCAAACTTGAGCAAGCAGGGATCACCAGCATGGAGGCCATGATATTGAGAACACAGCTGAGCTGGGCAGGGCACGTTTCTAGGATGGAGGACCATCGCCTCCCAAAAATAGTACTCTACGGTGAACTCGCCACGGGTCAGCGTAAGAGGGGGGCTCCAAAAAAGCGATACAAGGACTCCCTGAAACAACATCTCAGGCTTGGCCAAATTGATCACCAACAATGGTCCGCCCTGGCCTCACATCGGGAGGCATGGAGACGCACTATCCACAATGCTGCAGCCTTATTTGAGAACTCACGCCGAACAAGTCTTGAAGAGAAACGACAACGCAGAAAGAATCACAACCCAAAAACATCACCCAAGGAGACCTTCTGCTGTGCTTTCTGCATCCGGACTTGTTTATCTCGGATTGGCCTTTTTAGTCATCAGCGCGCTTGCAGAAAGCGCGGGATGAGTCCTTCCTGAATCTTTGTTTGCGAAGAAAAGCCAGAGAGATATCCAAACTTCAGAGTTTGGGAAGATGGATGGATGGAAAGAAGGAAATCCGGCTGACACTGTATGTCCATTGTATTTTGATTCAATGACCATCTAACAAGCCTCTTAACGCAAATTCTGTTTGTGTAAGAAGGTATTCAGTACCTCCTTCTGCAAGAGTTTTGCTCAGCTGCCCATTAGTTCCTGGGCATAGCTCCATCCCACGCTGGGCTCCAGCAACCGCTGATTGCCGGGTGGGGGGCATTGGGAAAGCCCACCCCTCCCCGTCCTGCAGGGCCAGCCCCCTCCCTCCTTTCTCACCCAGACTTTACACCCCCCCCAGTTTCATGCAAGATCTCAGTGTGATACTGTTTTATACTAAATGTTTGGCATTTTACTTTTTTTAAAATCTTGAGTTTCGTCCTGATCTTTCTTTATGTTTCTGTTTATTTGTGGATACAAAAAGGGGCTTCTCCATCCCATGCTTGTTGCTAAGTTCCCAAAGACCAATATACAAATAATTACAAACAATGGAGATTTCTCTTGCATCATAAGGACTAACGTGTGTGGCTGTATGCACACTGGACGATTATTGATATTGATGCCTCTTTAACTTCCATGGTTTCATCCTAGGAAATCCTGGGACTTGTAGTTTAATAATCTGCTCAGAATGCTCTGCACAGAGAGCTCTGTTGTGCTACCCTGTCCTGTAGCAAAGACTTCTAAGTATCTGCACCAAACTACCAATCCCAGGATTCCATAGGATGGAGCCATGGCAGCCAAAGTGGTATCAAAGAGCCATAACTATAAAGTGTGGATGTACCCCACCACAACTCCGGTTTCTGTTGTGACAAACTGACACAGCAACCCCATTTGGGAACGATGCAAAGCACTAATCCTCCATAATAGAAATGTAGCTGACTGTCAGGATTGAGCTGGAGCAGAAGGTCCTGTTTTGCTAGAATTAATTTATTCACGTATGTGTCCAATGTCTTTGATAGATTGTTTATAACAAAGCACTTGTACTTTATCTCTGCTTCGTCTACCTTGGTACCATAAAATAGCCTGAAGATCTTGTGCGTATAATGACTGTTCTATTAGCACTAGTTTTGTCTGGGTTGTTAATCTATTCTCTTGGCCAGCAAGCAGTCTGTGGAGTGTCATTTCACACAGCCTTGGTTTTTTCCTAGTTCCTATTCTGTGTAAACTGGATTAATACTGGAACTGGTTTAAGGGTGTGGGGGCCAATCCCAGCCAGCAGTTTTCTCTGGCTTGCAGACAATGAAGTGAAGAGTTGGACCAGGGAACCTCTTCCCTTGGGTGTGAATGGGCTGGGTGGGTGCTGTCTTTTCCTCGCTGGAGCTCTTCCCAAAAACTGCTGCTGGGCAGCAATCCATTAAGTTTCCAGGCTGAGATGTCCTACAGGGACACCCCACAATTCAAAGCCAAAAAGTGGAGGTGGGTGGAAGATGATATCAGGATAATATTGGTTACTGGAGGTGAAAAGGCATCTGGTCATGCCACTTCTTTATGGTTCTTTACCGGGTCTTTATGTTTCTAGCTGGAAAATTTTGCTTGCAACTTGCAAGCCGAGAGAGTTGGTTACTCTTGCCCTCCAGCAGAATCAGGTGATCCCTCTGACTGGGCTTTCTGCTTCTTTGCTTTAGAGGAAATTCAACTTTGATTGGATGAAGTCCAGCCAGGAGATGTATCCTTGGCCTGTGTCTACATTCATCCATGCATGCATGTATGTATGCATGCGCAGACACACATATTGGACCTGGCAAAGTTCTTCTGTGTCATTCAAAAACATTCTTCTAGCATTTTGAATGGCATCTGGTCCCATAAAAATAATCTGGTTTCCAACAAGCACATGAGAACTAAAGATACCCTGAATGCAAAAAAAAGGGATGACCTGATGGTTTGGGTGCAAAATCTGGATGCAGGATGTAATTGCTTCCTTAGCTCCAATGCATCAGAGTGCATGAATCACCTCCAGTGTTTCAAGTGTTGCTTTGGATCTACTGTCCAAATCCATGTGGTACGGCAGCCTCTGAGAATGAAGCTCGCCCTGGTCCCTTCTCCCCAGCTGCTGTCTTTGGGGGTGCCTCCCATTACCCCAAACTTGGTTTCCTAGACCTCAAAGCTCAGCAGCAGCTGTCCTGATTTCTCTTTTCTTTCTCTTGTTTTGAAATTCCACCTCAGGATAGAAAGATTCAGAACGATGCATTCTTGCCTTGCTGGAGAAGGACAAGGTGTACCTTTGAGCGCACGCGAGACCCACGCGAACTATAGCAGAACAAAATGTACCGATAGTATCTTAAAGACTGAAAGAATTTTTTTAAAGGCATAACCTATAGTCCTCTCCCTGCCAGGCAGCCTCTTGCCTCTGAGGAATCTTCCTCCAGTCCCAAGGAAAGAGAGCGTGGCTGGGGAGGGCGACAGGAAGGAAGGAAGGCGGGGCAGCTGCTCGTCTCTGCAAGAGACCTCGTAGGATCCGCAGGACGCCTGCGGAACACCTGAGAATCGTGGCAAAGTGCCCCAAAGGTTGCTCAGAGCCAGCTTCCCATTGATGCAGCATTACACACCCATGCCACAGTTCAGAAACTGCAGCCTCAGCATGAACCTGGCCGGCCTCGGACAGCCAACAACTTTAGGTCCTGGGCCCAAATCCAACCCTTTCATTTCCCCCAGAGGGCTATATGCCTCTTCCCTATAACCCCGTTGTTTGGCAGTTCCCACACTTCTATGCACCCTCCATTTTGAAAAGACTGAAGTGGGTCTCCTAAGGCTGAGATCCTGGCATTCCTGGGACTAGAGAAGAGATAGGCCATTGCTAATAACAACAGTGTTGTTAGCAGCACTGGCAGCATCCCACCTTTGTTGTTGTTTGGCTACAGGAAAATGTTATGAAATGTTGGCAAGGTCTACTTTTTCATTTTAATCTTCTGAATCTTCCTTCTGGAGCAGATTCTCCGATGACGGTGAAGAAGTACTTTGTGAAGGCGCTCCACCGCCTCAAGAAGGGCCCCGGCTACACCTACCGGGAGCTGCTGGTCTGGTACTGTGACAACACCAACACCCACGGGCCCAAGCGCATCATCCGGGAAGGGCCCAAGAAGAAGGCCATCTGGTTCTGCTTGACCCTCCTCTTTGCCTCGCTGGTCTTCTGGCAGTGGGGGATCCTCATCAACACCTACCTCTCCTACAACGTCACGGCCTCCCTGGCCATCGGCTTCAAGACCATGACCTTCCCGGCCGTCACCATCTGCAACGCAAGCCCTTTCCGGTGAGTCCCCTTCCGAGTCGGTTCCAGGCTCAAGTCCCTGACCCCACGTGGGCCGCCATCCTGCCGTAGCACAATGGACATTTTCTGGCGACAGCGGTGGAAGTGGACTTGCATACATAGCAGTGTCACACATGGCAGTTGGGCATTTGTTGGGCACATGACAGCTGCACATTGCGCATTGGACAGTGGCACCTGGTTAATGAAGTGTGCTGTGCAACGTTTCTGTTCTACTCAGGGGATGCATAGTGCTGGTGTAGTGTACCTCCAGGTGTGGATGTTTATGAGACACTGTGGGGAAGATGCATCGCAACCATTGTGAGCATCCATGCTGCTTTTTACCTCTTGTCAGGGGTTCTTGGAGGTTCTGAATAGCCCTCCAAGAACCCAAACTCAGGGCCTGTTTGCACAATTGATCACCGTTCGTGGGGGAAATGATGTGAGCTGAAAGGGAATCCGTAATAACAATAATAACAACAACAATGATGGCAGGGAGGGTTCTGGGCTCGCCTCTTCCCGCCCAGGAGAAAAGGGATTATGTCAGAGGCAACAGCAGAGATGTTATCAGCTGTTGAGCTGGAACCAGCAGCTTCTAGAGAGAAAGTTGGAAGCAGGTGAATAATATCCGAGGGGGGCAGTTGAGCAAGACGCGGCAGCGCAGGAGGGAAGAGGAGGGGAGGAGGCTGAAACATTCTGGAGGGATTTTTCTTTAATCTATGCATTGCTTAATGAGGAGGATGACAACAAACAGCACCCAAAGTCACTAATTTCCAGCAAGAGAATCACTCCAAGCACTCCTCTGCCTGGAAAGTTGGCCCTCTCTTTGGGTAGTCCTTCCTCCTCCCATCCCTAATGTGGGGGGAAATTCTTTGGGGGTGAGGGAGCTGCCCCTAAGTCGGGGGGGGGGGTGTCAGTTATGTCCCCTACCTGGTGCTAACAACCCCAGTACCTTCTTTTGTTTCCTCTATGGGGCTCTTTCCACCCACCCCCCAGGCAGCCAACTTTCCTCCTTTGTCCCCCACAAAGAGGTGTGTGTGTGTGCGTGTGCGTGCAGGGTGCTGTGTGACCCATCACCCTCTGTGGGGCCCACATGCCCTTACAAGGCCCCAGGCTGCTCCCCGTTCCCTGAGCCCCTCCTTCGGCCTTCCAGGTACCCCCTGGTGAAGCCCTACCTGAAGGACCTGGATGCCCTGATTGAGGCCGCCCTAGCACGCATCCTGCAGTCCAGCTGGGAGGGCCGGACGGCTGCCACAGACCCCGGGGCCAACGCCAGCTGGGCGGAGACCCTCAACATGCACCTGTGGGACCAGATCCCCCTGGTAGTGATCGACGAAAGTGACGGCGCTGATCCGGTCGTCCGTGACATCCTCCGGGATGACGCCCTCAGCCTGGGGGGTCTCCACCAAAACTCCTCGTCCTTCGCCAACCCAGAAGGGAGGAGGTACAAGCTGGCACTCAAGCTGGTAAGTGGAAGGGCCCCTTTGGTGGGGGGGGGAGAAGTGGGGAGAGCAAAGACCGGGACCATTTGCTTTCCACCCCCTGATATGTACAACACACGTGAGGGTGTGCCTAGCACATCTATCTCTATAGAGAAATAGGCCAATGGGGTATCATGTAGACCACTGGCCCTCCAGTTTGCAGGGGTCATCTCCAGCTGGGAGGCAAGGGTGCAGCTTCTCCAGTTTGGGGGGGCTCAGCTCTGGGCAACTGTTGGCCCTGTTTCAGAGGAAGGAACTGGCAAAACCACCCCTGAGTATTCCTTGCCTAAGAAAACCCTCTGAAATCTATGGGGTCATTGCCGTAAGTTGACAGTGACTTGAAGGCAGACACACAGCTCTGGGCAAAGGAGAGAGCTGTGTGCAAATCTACAGCTCAGCTAGGAAGACACCTGTGTGCTACAATTGGCAGGGACCAATTAATTTGTTGCTGCAACTTGCAAAGTCTCGGGGGGGGGGTCTATGGATTTATTTAGTTCACTTCCACCTGCCTTCCATGTCGTTCTGCTGCCAGGACTCACCCTCCACTCTGCTCTGCAGCTACCCTCTGGCTAGAAGCAAGGAGGCTAGATTAAGTGTTCCTTATCCTATGTCACTCAGTAGGTGGGAAGGAATAATCATGTCATTTCACCTTGATCTGAGAACAGACCCTCTAGCTAAGATTTCTGATTTCCAAACAGAGAACTGTGGTCTGTGTGTGGGTGTTTGAATGTCAAGCTGTGACCAATTGTGGGTTGGTATTTAATGCATAATGCTAACTGACCTCACCAGGGGCCACGCCTAGAGCTCAGGTTTTGACCCAGAACCTCAGGACCTGGGACAATCCGGAACTGGCAACCCTATAGACAACACGGGTCACCAATCTTAAAGGTGCTACATCGGCCACCAGTTTGCTTCTGGTCTGAACCCAAGGCTCTGGTGGTGACATCCAAAGCCAAAACCAGCGTGGGGTTTCCCTCCCCTCTCCCTACAAGGGAAGTGCCAGCCAGTTTGCCCTCCTGGCTCGGCCGTTCTGGAGAAGCACCTCAACGCTGTTCCAGCCTCGCTGGGAAAGGCCAAGGCAGGCCCGGGAGCTGAGCTTGGATAAGTGGCTTTGGGTAGACTACAGATGCCAGAATCCCCCGTGGCCATGCTGGTGAGGGGATTGGGGGAGTTGCAGTCCAAAAGAAAAAGAATCACCTCCTCTTCCCGGTGTTGTCCACGACGCAGACTTCCCACCCTTGTTTCCTCTCTGGGTGCTGCAGAGTGGGTACCTCGCTGGGTGCTGCAGAAGGGAAGCGTGGGTGCAATTAACCCCACCCCACCTTGGCTCCAGAATTTGCTCTTCAGCTGTCTGCCCCCCCCCCAAGGTAGTGTTGCCCAGTCAGGAGTGTCCCAGGCCTTGAGATTTGGGCCCCCAAACCTGAGACCAAGAGGTGTCCCCTTTGATGTCACCAGAGGCAGCCCCCATTGATGTCATTGAGCATGATGACACATTAAGCACTGACCAAAACACCAGGTCAAACAAATGAGGAAAACACACACACACACACCTTTCAAGGCAGTGCTCTTGACTAGAGATTCCTCCCCTTCCCACGGATGACCAGAGAAGAGGGGCCAAGACCTGAGACCTGGCCACCTTGCCCCCGGGGTTGAAATTGGAGGTTTCTCTTTGCCTGACCCCCAGCTTAGAGCTGTGCAGCCCTTCCGCAATCCGCTGCGCCACCGCGGCGCTCTCCCTGCTTGCCTCCCTCCCTCCGCAGTGCACCAACAACGGCTCCAGCTGCACCTACCGGAACTTCACCAGCACCGCCCAGGTCGTGAGCGAGTGGTACGTCCTGCAGGCCACCAGCCTCTTGTCTCGCCTGCCGGTCAGGGAGCGGATTGAGATGGGGTACAAGGCGGAAGATGTGATCCTGGCCTGCCTCTATGGGGCCGAGCCATGCAGTTACAGGTGAGCCGGGTCAGGTTCAGTTTCGTGGTTAGCCCAAAGGGCCGAGCCATGGAGAAGGCCGAAGGGAGGAGGCCGAATTCAGAGGTGGGGGCTACCAATGTAATATAGCAGCCACTTCAGGGAGAAACTTTTCCCCCTCTGAGCATCCGAGCATCTCTGTCTGTTCAGCTGTTCTGTCTCAGGGATGTTAATCTCTCTCGGACTCCCCCGGGCATGGCAAATGTGTTGGGAGGTGGTGGCATTTGTTCTTGTAGTTATCAACGTTTTTGCAAATACCCCAACATTTCTATTGTGCCAGACTATTTTCTGACCATTCCTAGCATAAGCTGCAAGTTTTTACTCCCACCTTGAGTGGGCTTCTTTTCATCTGTGCAAATGTGCAAATGCTTGAGACACCTTTTCTTGCAACAGGTTTCAGGAGGTGTGAAAATACTACTTTCATGGAGACTGCAAAATTTCTTTCCACAAAATTTCTTGCCATCTCTACACTGTCCATAGTTTTTTCTTTCTTCCAGTTTATATAATTATGCTGGACATTATGTGATTCCTGGAATGAGTAACTGATACCTGCTTGATTCTGAATGGGGGAAGAACAGAAATTTAGGGGGGAATATAAGTACTCAGCAGGAAACGCATGCATTTGGATCTACAAAGTGCATGATTGCAAGTCCCAGTCCTGATGTGTGTAAACTTCTGCAGAGAACTCAAATGGTTCAGGTTCAACTCCAAGCTCAGTGGTAGTTCCTCTGTTGGCATTCGCTACTCCAGAGGAGGTGGTGCTGTGGGTGGGTGCAGGATCCATGCCAGCCTGCTTTCCTCCCCTCTCTCCTTCTCCCACCCTTTTCTGACTGGCACTGATGGTTTCATTTTTGGTTTGGTTTAATTAAATTTCTGGCCCGGCCCAGCCCAGCCTCTTGGTTTAAGGTGGATTACACTCTGAAAAATAACCTTTGGCATCCCAGAATCAGGTTAAAGTAGACTTTAAATCCCAGGCACTGAGAATCTGAAACCTTACAGACAAAGGCCGGAACAAGTAGAGATCAGTTTGCAGGATATTGAGAAGGAACGCAACTGTTGGTGGGTTTCGAGGATTAGGAGAGAAAGAGCCTCAGTTGCCGCCTCAAGTCATCCTGGACACAACATTTTGTCCAAAATTTCAGCTGTAGTGTTGGTCCAACCCAGCAGGTTTGGGGAGCAATGGGGGGCAAAGGGGCTGTGGTCAGTTCCTGTTCCTCCCAATGCCTGGGCTTTCGGCTTGCACAGAACTCTCTCCAGGCACAGACATTCATAGCAAACATCCTAATAAAAGAAAAATAAAGTGTTACACACTCAGGCTGAGGTCAGTCTGATAAAATGAGTGGAGAAGGGCTCCGGAGTGAATCTCAGGGCAAGGGCACTGCCTTGAAAAGTGGGTGTATCTGTTGTGGTTGTGGTTGTTGTCGTGTGCCTTCAAGTTCTTTCCAACTTATGGTGACCATAAGGTGAAGCTATCACAGGGTTTTCTGAGGCCGAGAGTGTGTTGACTTGCCCAAGGTCACCCAGTGGGTTTTCATGGCTGAGTGGGGTTCAAACCCTGGTCTCCAGAGTTGTAGTCCAACACTCAAACCACAATGCCACACTGGCTCCTCCTCCTCCTCATTATTTTATTCATTTATATCCTGCCTTTCTCCTGATAATGGGGCTCAAGGTGGCCTCTCCAGGGAGGGAGCTCCAATATATATTTCCCTCACCTGTTAGACTTGTGAGTGTGTTTGTTTTTATCGGAATGGCAGCCCTGGCTGATGCGGAGTCTATCCTTAGTCTACGTGGCTTTGCCAGGGGCTGCCTCCTGTGACATGACAAGGGTCATCCCTCAGTCTTGGGGTTTGCCCCTCAAATCTTATTGCTTGGGATAGTCCCGACCTGGCCGCCCTACCTGCCTGCCTACACTCTCAATGCTGAATTGCCCACGCCTGCAGAAGAGCTCTGTGTAACCCCCTTCCCTGTTTGCCTTTGTGGTCTGCCTGCCTGGTTCTGTGGCTGCAAAGGGCTGGACTTTTCCCCCTTGCTGCTGCTGTGGCTGTTCCTTGCTGGGTCCCAAATCCAGCACTGAACTATCCATCAGCAAACACTGGCTTATTTAATTAAACTGGGAACAGATTGGTTATCACCGCTCCAGGCTAAGCCGGTGACCTGGGCTTGGCGTGCCTGTCTCCCCCTGGGTGGCTGCCAAATTTCTGGAAATGGCCGAAGTGCTGGACTCATGCGCTCTCCTGGGGGAGAGTGGCCTCAGGTGGGCTCCAGTGGCCAGCAAGGGCCCCCTTTGCTCCTATTCGGGAGGATTGGGGCCATGCCAGCCCTTGACCTCTGCCATGTAGACTGATATGTGTTTCTACTAGAAAGTGAGGTGCTGGGGCTCTCTTCAAAGTCCCATCCTCTGCCCCCCTCTTTGGACAACCTGCCAGAAGCCGGACTGTGGCTCATGATGTTGGAAAGGCTTTGGCTCTGCTTGCTTGCTTGCTTCCGGCCTTCCTGCCTTTTTATTCGCTGATATTTTGCTTTTGTTCCCAGATCAGGAACTCAAAGCAGCTTACCATTTTAAAAAAAATACAGGTAAAAGCACATGCAAAGACATAAATAAAAACATACAAAGAGTTATTGCTAAAATGAAATTAACCTGCTATAGATTTTCCTTGGGTTTTTTCCGGGCTGTGAGGCCGTGTTCTGGAATAGTTTCTTTCTGACGTTTCGCCTATATCTGTGGCTGGACAATGGTTGTGTAGGTGTGTGTATGGAGTATATAAACACAACCATCCTCTGAGAATGCCAGCCACAGATGCAGGCAAAACATCAGAAAGAAACTTCCAGAACACGGCCTCACAGCCCGGAAAAAAAAACAAGGAAAATCTATGGATGCTGGCCATGAAAGCCTTCGACATCACAAATTAAACTGCTGTTGTAAACATTATTTGTAACCTACCTTTTCCTCAGAATCAGCTTTCAAATTAAAACTAAATCTAGTACTGTAAAAACAAAGAGTTGACATCAACTTGAAAGTAAACTATCAATTATATTAAAAGCAATTTATAGCATAGCATTAAATGCCACAAGAAGCCGTTTAAAAATAATACAGTTGAAACAGTACAGTTGCAACCTGTGCAGCCTCCTGCTCAAAGACAACCTGCCATTCTCACACTGCTTCTGAGACGTGTCTCCTAACGTTTAACCAAAATCTTTCCTTCTAGAATGTAAGCCAGGGTGGGCAACCCCAGAGGGTCCGAGGGCTTTGTTGGGCCCATCCCCCCCATGGGTTGTACCTCCCCTCCCTCCCCCCCAACTATGAATGACTGGATGATCACTTTGAGTTGTGGGGAGGTTATTTTGGACCCCAAAGAGGTTTTTATGGGTAGAGGACAGAAATAGCCTGACAGTGGGGCATTGCATCCTGAGGCCTGGAAGCAGCGGGGGGGGATTCAGTATTTTAGGGCTGAAATTAGTGATGAGGGGGTATAGGGAGAGCTCCCAGGACAGGAGACCAAAAGAGGTCTGAAAGGAGTGGAATAAAGTGGAGCGTTTTCTTCCCATGGCTTTTTAAAACCACACCATTCTACGAACTGGAGCCGGAGAAGGCTGCCTTCTGTCTTTTTCTCTCTTGCTGCCCATTCTCCCAGCTCCTGCTCTGCCATACTTGACATTCCTATTTGATATAACACTTGGGTGAGAGCCCTTCCCTGCCTCCCCAGGGAAAAAAGCCTGACGTGCCCCCCCCCCAGCAGCCTCCTCCTCCGGCCGCCTTTTCTGACTCTGCAGTTTGCAACCTTGATTTCTTCATCTTCAAGGCAACCGCCTTCTGTCACCAGCCTTCTCGAGTTCTCTTTGAGAGGCCCCAAAGCCGGTGAGCAAATAAGGAAGGGCCAAGCCCGGCCAAGCCAAGAAGATGCCGCCCTGGCCTCTGCTTGAGCCTCTCCTCTCTGAGACACCCAAGGGCCCCATGACCCCAAAGGCGGTGGTGGGGTGGGGGGCTGCCGGTGCTTCTCTCCTCCGGCTGCCCCACCACTTCCAGGGCTTCTGCCAGGCACTCTTCTTTTGCCAACTGGGCAGAAGCACCGGGGCTGTTCCCTTCCAAGGAGAGCCCAGAGCCCAGCAGGAAGCCTGGTTCTTCCCCATGCAAAACTGGTGTCAAATGCCAGGCGCCCTGCAGGGAAACTGAGGCCAGAGACAGCTCTCGGTGTTACATGGAATGACTGGCATTTTGCACCCCTCAATGCCTTGCACCCAAGAGGGGAGTGTCAGTGGTTAGGGAACTGCAGTACCACCACCCCCCGGGACATTGGGGGACCACCACCTGCTGCCACCACCCTGCCCCTGAAAAAGTGTCCCAAAGGGACCCGTCCGAAATGGCTGACAGGGAGGAGACACCTTCTTGCAGGTTGCAGTCCATTAAGTCCTCCCTCCAGGACTTTTTGATGGAACAGGTTTGGCTTATGCCACCTTGGGGGTCAGATTGGCCAGTCCAAGGGGTGGGGGCTGTTTAGCTTGGCCCCTAATGTGCAGTTTGACTCGTGGGTGCTCTGATGCTCCCCTCCTCCATGGCATGTGCATCTTCTGCAGTGCGCCTGGTGTCTGCTTATGGGACAACACATGAGTTGCCCCTATGGGGTTCTGGCTTGGCTCTGGGCTCCCGGCTGTTACGCTGGATCCACGCAGACTCTGAGGGATGCCTAGAATATTGCAGGGGTGGGAGGTGAACAGCAACAGTCCTGGTCTGTCAGCCCTAATTTGTGTGTGTGTCACACAGAGACAGTGTGTAGCAGAGTGGGTCACCCTTGGGGGTCTCACAAGTGCGGTGCAACCAGCCTGTGCCCCCTCCCTGCCCTCCTCTCTGGGTGACCCCTTTTCCTTCCATTGGCCTCTTCCAGAAACTTCACTCTCCTCTACCACCCGGACCACGGCAATTGCTTCATCTTCAACTGGGGCATGGACGAGAGGCCGCTCATCTCCTCCAACCCAGGGGCAGAGTTTGGTAGGTACCCCCACTCTCCCACCCCCACTGGACTGGGAGCATGGAGACACCAAAAAAGAGGGCAGCCCCGGGGTGGGGAAGAAGAGAAGAGGGGCCGTCCCGGGGTCTCCTATGCCCCCTCCTCCCCGGTATGGCACCTTGGCAGGTGGGCCGCTTTCTCCTGCAGGGCTGAAGCTCATCCTGGACGTGAGCCAGAAGGATTACATCCCCTTCCTCACCACCACGGCCGGGGCACGGCTCATGCTGCACGAACAGAAGAGCTTCCCCTTCCTGAAGGACCAGGGCATCTACGCCATGGCTGGGACGGAGACCTCCATTGGCGTCATGGTGGTACGTGGTGGCATTTCAGCCGTGGGCGGGGGGGCACAGCACTGTGGGCATGGACAGGGATTGGGGTCGAGCAGCCAATGGGCTCTTGTGGGGTGCAGGGGTGCCCTTTGGGGAGGACTCAGATGCTAGGCCTTTGGTCAGCTGAAGACAAAAGCTAATGAACTGTTAACTAACTATTGGCTAACTATTAATTGACTATTGGTTAGTCTAACTGGAGTGGATCCATTCAACTAACTGTTGAATGGTGAGTCAATGTGTAGGTAATGCCAAGCAATTGACTGGTCCTACTTTAGTTGGGGAACAAACAGGACGATTCAGGCCAGTGTGTGTCCAGTAAGAGAAAAGAAGGGTGACCACTGCGGAAGGCAGCGCACCTGAACTGCAGCGGTTGTGCTTTCCAGCTCTTGTGGGGCTTTGAGGGCTCCCTCTGTGTTTGAGTTTCTGGTGGTCTTTGGCGCATGGATATGATGTACGAAGTGGAGACTTTTGCATGACATGAAAGAAACAAAGTCTAACAGCCTAATTGGAGGGCAAATAATTGCCACCCTGGGTGGGAGAAGAGGATCAGCAGCCGCCGCTGTGTGATCCACCCCTGCCTTTAGACCTACCCACCTTTCTCCCTTCCTCCCTTGCTGTCCAGGATGAGCTTCAGCGGCTGGGATCCCCCTACAGCGACTGCACAGCCAATGGCTCTGGCATCCCCGTCCGGAATCTCTATGAGAATTATCCTGCCTTCCAGGTGACCGACCCTTCCCATTTTGTGACCTGCAGGTTTGCTGAGGACAGGGCTGTCCCAGGCCTTGTTGCTGCCTGAAGCAGAGTAGCAAATGCCCCCTACTTCTACCCACCCAAGCCAAGGGGCAGCGTGGCAGCCAAGGCAGGCCAAGTTATTTGGGCACCTGGGGCAACAAAAAGCCCCAAAACTGGGCAACCTGGTGGAGGATTTTGGCTGAGGCAAGTCCATGCTGCCTTGAGGCCTTCCAGATGCCAGAGGATGGCTGAGCAAGGCTCCCAAGAGTGGAGGCAGAAGCAGAATAAATGCTATGCAAATGTATGCTAATCTGCATTCAGGGTGGGCACTGAGGAGTCACCACCTGAAGGGCAAGAACTCGAAGGAGGAGGCCTTGGTCTGTCTTTCTGCTCCACTTTGCATGCGGGTCCATAAAACCACAGAACAGGCCCTCTGCTGCTTTATTATGGATGGCCACCTGCTTTCTTTTTATTGCTGTCCATGTTCCCCTGAAAAACCCTCCTGAGCAATCAGAAGCCGGTCTCTTCTGCCTTTCAAAGCCCGGCTGCCCTGTTCTGCCTGAGCTGCTCCCTTTCCCAGAAGAGGGGGGGAAATCACAGCTCTTTCCCCTACGAAAGTCAACAAGGTAAAACCCTGTAAAGTCTACAGTGGAAGAATGGAGGGTAAATATCTCCCCGGTTATATGAATGGACATAGAACAGAGTCTGAAGCACCAGAGCTGCAATTTGCAAGGACTTCCTCCTCCTTGGGATCAGACTGAAATCTGGGTGAACCTTTCATCCAGAAAGAGTGCTTGGTCTCCAGGAGGCAATTCAGCTTTGGCTACTGCTTCTTTTTCATCATCACCATACTCTCCAAATGTCCCAATGTGGCAGGGATGGCCTCAGTTAATCCTCTGACTTCCCACATCCCCAGCGGCTTTTAAAACATCCCAATTTCTCTCTCCTACTCCCACTTTCCCCACTTTGTCCTCTGCTTACTTCCATTTCTGCAAATGGAGTTCAAAGGGCAAAGTTCAGAGTTCGTGCTCAGTTTAATTCAGCATGAGGAAGAGGAGAAGAGGGGACAAATTCTTGCCCTTCCCAGTCAACTCATTTCTTTCTTTCTTTTTTCGGGCTTTCCTAAACTCCGTACATAAACTCCAGGGTTCTTCTGCTTTGTTGAAGGCTGCCTCCGTTGCCTCCCTCCCTTCCATGGGGGGCTAGGAACAGGGTGGAGGGGAGAATCCCCCCATGATCAGACTGGTTGTGTTCCTGTCTTCCCCAGAGCTGGGCAGAGCCATCCGAGCCCTGTACCAACTGCACGGATGAAGGCAAAGACGACGACAGTGGGAAAGACCTTGCGAGGGGACCATACAGAACCATCTATTCCATCCAGGTGGATAATGTCCGGCCTTCCCCCAGCTCCCTTCCCACCACCACCAGTTCCCCCTGGGCTCCTCCTTCCTGGGCTCTTCTCTTTGCAGTTGCAGTGGGTCCCTGAAGTCGTACTTAGAAATAGGTCAGGAGCTTCCCAGGCCCTGAGAGTTCAGGGCTCAGACCCTGAGACCAAGGGATGGTCCCCAGTCAGGCTAGAGAGGGGGAAGAATGGGCTAGGGGGACCCCCAGAGAGTCAACAGCAGCCACTCCAATGCTCTCTGTAGCAGAGCCAGCAGCGCACCCTAATCTGCACATGCACTCTTTGCAAGGTGCTTCTGTTGCCCTGAGATTCATCCCCCTCACCCCAAGGAGTGGAGAAGAGGGTCCGGGCCCTGCAACCTGGGAGCCCGACTTAGAAGTAAGCGGCTGGTGCAATTCAAATAACTTCCAGCTGCAGCTGTAACTGTGGTTGGTCTCCCTTCTTGGAGGCACTGGACCAAAGCCCTGCAGGGAGTTGCAGCCAGGGCCCCAAAATTTGAACCCTGAGCCAAGACCACCTCTCTGGGGCATGCTGGCTGTCAGCCTTCCCCAAGTCTCTAACTGGGACCCCCTCCTCTTCCACAGGCCTGCCTGCGCTCCTGCTTCCAGGCCCAGATGGTGGAGAACTGCAAGTGTGGCCATTACGCCTTTCCTCTCCCCGAAGGGGCAAAGCATTGCAACAATGAAGACAACCCAGACTGGGGTGAGTATGGTCTGCAGAGGAGAGAAGGACAGGGGCAGACAGTAGAACTCACTGCCACAAGGTGTTGTGATGGTTGCCAGCCTGGACAGCTTTGAAAGGGCATCCCTTGGACAGGTTCATGGCAATCAGGGCCATTGGTGGCTACTAGTCAGGATGGCTAACCATCACCTCCACTTTGGCAGAGGCCCAACTAGAGTAGACCCATTTGATCAATGGGATTTACTTGTGTGTTGACTCACCATCCAGCTGTTTGCTTGTTTAAGTTATATCCAAACTTTATCCAATGTGGGACCCAGGGCAGAACAGAAGGCAGTGAAAACAATACCTGGTGCAAAGGTTTAAAGCCATCAAGCAATTACATTAAAATATATTTAAAACAAAAAGTAGAGTACACCCCACTAAACAGACCCTTCTGCCACCCCCCGTTAAAGACTGGCGGTCTGGATGAACAAAGAGGCCTTTGCCTCCTGGCAGGAAGAGCGCACGGGGGGGGTCCAAGCGAGCCCCCTGGGGAGGAGGGGGTTCCAGAGGGTGGGAGAAGCCCCCGAGGAGCCCCTCTTCCATGTCCTCCTTCGCTGTGCCTGCCATGGGGTGGGATGGAGAGACAACCCTCCCCAGAGATCTTGAAACACGTGCCAGCTCATATCAGGAGCTACGGTCTGTCTATCTGATAGTCTGGATTCAAGCCATATTCAATGGGTCTACTCTTGACTCTAAAGGTAACTAGCTTTAAAGTTTCATCTTGTAAAAAAAAAATCTTGCTGGAGTCCACTTTTTAAACACAAAAGCCCACATTTTAAGGCTGGTGGGTGAATCTGCCAGAATAGCACCCATTGGTCGCAGTCTCCATGCAACCCTGATTGCTTTGAAACCGGCTTTTCCAGGCAATGTGGCTTTTATTGGCTCCTCGGTTAGAGATATTGGCCAGTTAAAGATGATGGCTTTGCCCTCTTTGGTGCCCTCCAGATGTTTGGGGCAATTTGTATCCTCAGATTGGGGGAGGTTGCTACAGGAGCTGAGGTGGATGAGGGCACCACTGTAGCCTTCTCTTGGAGGGGCTACCACCTCCATGGCTTGGCCCCCTTCCCCATTTAGCCACATCTGGTACAAGACAGGCGCACCGCCTGAAAAACCTCAGAGCAGCCCTGCAGGATCAGGCTTGTTCTGAGACCCCCAGCCTCCCCCATTGTTTCCTGTTGTCTGAGCTCTGCTTTCCACCCCACAGCGTACTGCTACTCCTCCCTGCGGGTCAGCTTGGAACATCGGCAGTTTTGCATTAAATCTTGCAAGGAGACCTGCAAGTAAGTCCGGAAGGTGACTCAGGCAGTGATTTGAGGGTGGGGCGGATGGGGCTGAGGCTCTGCCCACCCCTTGGGCCCAACTAAAGGCTTCTCCTTGTGGGCAGCTTGGCTAATCCAAGGAGGCTTGGGGGCTCAGAGGGACAGAGTGGGCAGAGGCCCTGGGATATGACTCGGTTCCTCCATCTGTTCCCTCCAGCAACACCCAGTACAAGATGACGATTTCCATGGCGGACTGGCCGTCCGAAGCTTCCGAGGTGGGCCGTGCCTTTGATCCAGGCTCAGTGATATCCGAGGGGCATCCGCTCCCAGCCGGGCCAAGCAAGGGGGCTGGATGGAGTGTGTCCCTGGACCGGGGACGGGTGTGCTTAATCCACCCAGTCCTAGAGTCTCTGTGTGGATAACATGAAATTTGAAAAACCAGCGAGGCAGCTAGATTAAAAGGAATATAACAGACCCACCATTAAATGTCTGGAACCCCTGTTCCAGTGCACTAATTCCAAACATGTGCATTGCATGTCAAGGGTGATTCATAGGTTATTTGGACTATATTTTTTTATTTCCAAAAATAAAATAATAATGGAGCTGATATTTTGTATCTTAAAGTCTCAAAGCCTCTGTTTCAATGTATCATTGTTCTAACCTCAATTCAGTTTGGATCTGTTGCTTTAGCAAAAAGGCATAACAGACAACAAAGGAAAAGCAACTTGTAGGTTTTCCTCTTTTTTAAAAAATAAATTCCAACATGCCTCGGTGCTGGGCAGATTAAGAGAAGAGGTACAGTCTAAGCGTAACCCCATCTGTTTGACCCCCTGGCCTTAGGGTGCACTCAGACATCCAGTGTGGTTTTTAAAAACAGTGTGGTTTTTAAATGTTGTGAGCCACCTTGAGTCCCACCACAGGAAGAAAGGTGGGATACAAATAAATACATATCATCATCATCCAGAGCAGCTCTGCTAAACCAATCTGGAAGACGCTGGGAAGTGCAGCAGACGGCGGGCATCTCCTCCCAGGCTGGGGGAAGCCCATGGACTTGCAGTGGGGCGTCAGTGGGGTGGGGCGTCCAGACCCCCAAGCTCTGCCTTGTGTTGCCTGCATGGGCCCAGCGTGTCAGGTGAACCACCCACCTGTTGGAGCCTCTGGCCTGCTGGCACTGGGCTCTCTTATCTCACCCACCTGCACCCATGTTACGGCATCATTTTATTTCCTCTCTCTAGGACTGGATTTTCCATATTTTATCCTACGAAAGGGACGAGTCAACCAACGTGACAATGGACAGGTGAGTTAAAGTTCATTCCACCTGAGCAGGGAGGGGCCGGGGAAGAGCTTTGCCTGAAAGCCGGGCGGAGGCATGTTGCTGTTGCTGCCGGTCAGAGCTGAGCGGACTGGGGTCTGGCTCGCAGCCTAGGGCAGCTTCCTTTGGAGCCGCTGGAGAGTTCTTCCTTTGGCTGAGTGCAGAGGCCTGGGTGTCCAGTCCTCAGGAAAGAGGATGGACATGATCTTGGATGGGTCTCTGCCTCTCAACCTATCCTACCCCCCAGGGTTGTTGTGAGGATAAAAGGGGTCACAGACAAAGAAAGCAGGCCATGGTTCCCAGAAAGCATTGTTTATCCTTCCTGTCAAACCACTCTTGCTGCTTTTAGGAAAGGGGCAGAGATGCATCTGGCCTTTTAAACTGCCTTGATGTTTACCTTGTAGCAAAGTTCAGAGAGAGAACTGTGTTGGTCCCTTTTAGCATCAAAAGACTTAATGCACCTTTGAGAGCGGATGGGAAGAAGAACCGGCACCTGACAGAGCAGACCAATTCCACAAACACTTTTTGCTAGAATTGCCTTCTTGCCAGTTGGTCTCAAAGGCGCTGCTGGATTCCTTTATGTCTTACTAATTATTGTGACCATTCAAGTGGTTTCTTTCCACTGTTCAACTGGGCTCTGGGCTGCCTCGCAGAGTGGTGGACTCTCCTTCTTGGGGGATCTTTAAACAGAGGTCGGGCGGGCATCTTTCAGGGGCAACTTAGCTGTATATTCCTTCATGGTAGGACCCTTAGTTCTGTTTTAAAATCTCAATCTGTATTTTTTTTAAAAATTGTAGCCACCTAGGCAATGGGGGGGGGGAGAAAGGGGGCAGAACAGATGGATCAATACCTAAAGGAATGGAGCAGCATCTTTGTCCTGTGCAACAGAAGAGAGGAAAGCCCTGCCAAGGCATCCGAGCAGATCAGGTGCAAATCCTGTGAAAAGGGGAAAGCAGGGAGGTGACCCTAACTTCCCCCAACACACACACACATGCTAGCCCCACCACCTCCTCCTCCTCCTGGGGGGCACAGGGCTGAACCTGAATGGGGTTTGCCAGTAATTTGGTGGTGCAGCAGCAGCAGCTCCTGTTCTTACAACCCCCCCTCCCACTTTGCTGCAGCAACAGACCCACCTTTGCCATCCTTGACACCCCCCCAATCCTCCAGCAGCTGCCCCCAAGGCCTCATGACTCAGGGAACTTGGCGGCCAAGAGGCAGTGAGTTCCACAGATATCCAGGAAAAGTGGAGGGAAGGCAGGCAATGGAGAGGAAGGAGCCAAATTTGGCAGACATAGTGAATTTATTCATGTATGAAATGTATGCCCTGGTTTTCTCCCGAAAAATTAAAGATAAGCAACAAACAAACAAACAAACCCCCCAAAAAGAGCACTCCCCAGAATGGCTGGCTCACCCTGTCTTCATTTCCCTCCTGCAGGAGTGGAGTCATCAAGCTGAATATCTACTTCCAAGAGTACAACTACCGGACGATATCCGAGTCAGCAGCAACAACTGTAAGTGACACAGCCAGACCCCCAGGCAGTCTGAGGGGGTCCGGGCTTAGCCAACGCTAGCCTTTGAGAACTGGCCGGGGTCTCCTTGTTCATCCTTCCGCCCTGTGGTGTATTTTGGAGGGGGGCAGGTCAAGTAGAGACAAGAGGTGGGATGAAAGCCCGTCTTCTGAACTAAAGCTTGGAGAAGTTACTTTAGTGGAGGGGCTGAAACTCCTAGATTCCCCTAGGCAACATGGGCAGGTCACAATTCAAGGCAGTTAGAGTCCCAGAAAAAGTGACTTCCCCCAGAATGCCCTCTGCTTGTGCTCAAGGACATCCTCATTGCCTCGTATGTTACCAGGATTAGTGCCAGCGTTTTGAAATAGGTGTATGTGGGGGAGCCAGTGTGGTGTAGTGGTTTGAGTGTCGGACTAGAGCTCTGGGAGACCAGAGTTCAAATCTGCGTTCAGCCCTGGAAACCCACTGGGGTGGCCTTGGGTTTGGAATCACAAGACCCTCCAGATGTTCTTTTACTGCAAGTCCCATCAGCCTCCTAGAGCACGCAAGAAGGGTGAGCCATGCTGGGACTTGCAGTCCAACCATGCAGTGATCTTATCCCAGTCAAAGGTCTTGTTAATTTGTTAAGCTATCTCGATTATTGGCCCTCAGCTCCAAAGGAACCTTTTACTTGGTAACTGAGAAAGTCCAGTCAGGTCATAAAATGCAGAGTTTGGTTGTAAAATTTCCAGGTGTGATTTGCTTGGGAATCCTCTCCTGCCCACTGGCCACAAAGGGAGAGTGGGGGGGGGACCCACCTTTTCTCACATTTGAATCCCCCCCTTGCAGATCGTCTGGCTCCTCTCCAGCCTGGGTGGCCAGTTTGGCTTCTGGATGGGTGGCTCCGTCTTGTGCCTCATTGAGTTTGGTGAGATCCTCATCGACTTCATGTGGATCACCATCCTGAGGCTGATCGGTTGGGGCCGAGGGATCAGACAGAGGTGGGACCCCCAGGCCCCAGACCCCAAGGACGAGGGGCTCCCCTACTCCGTGTCTGCCAAGGTGGAGGCCCACACCAACCTGGCCTTCCAAGGGGAGGAAGAGGAGGAGAAGGGGGAGAAGGGGGCCGGGGGCCGGCCTAGGAGCGTCCAAGGTGTCCCGCCTGAACCGGGCACCCCGCCCCCCAAATACGACTCCCTCCGGGTGCGCCCCCTGGACCGCGAGGAACCGGATAGTGATGGAGAGGCTTTTGCGGCAGATGATGGGAAGGCAGCTTAAGTCCCCGCTGTGGGAGGAGAGGCCTGAAGGGCGGCAGGACGCCTCTCCGTGATTCCAATCCCGTCGGTGCACGACACCCGTGTAAGCTGTGGTGGCGGCGGCGGCGGTGGCACGGAAAAGGCCATGGGAACAGCAGCAGCAGCAGCAGCCATGAAGTATGGAAGGAAAAGGCACCAGGGAAGATGGCGGCCCAGAGCCAGCGGCCTTCGCCTGCCTTTGCCACAACTGATGCGCAAGTCTCTGGGAAAGGTGCAGCCCCCGGCATTGTGCCCCATGGAATTCCAGCCTCTGACTGCCATGGGGTCTGCATCTTGTACCCAACTTAAACTCTTGCTCCCCTCCAGCCCCATATGTACACAGAGGGAATCATACAGCTGGAAGGGGCCCCCAAGGGGCATCTAGTCCAGCCCCTGCCAGTGTGAAAACCTACAACTGAAGCACCGTCCAACCTCTGTTTAACACCCCCCCAACTAAGGGGGGCAGGAGCAGGCTGCCCCTTGCCAGCATCTCTGTGCTCCGGTGTGGTACAGGCTACCAAGCGACCCCTCTGTCACAGTCATTAAAATTCACTTTTCTTTCACACACACATTTTCCTGTCATTTGTTCAGCCTCCGTCTCCCTTCCCCTCTGACATTTCAAGTCATTCCAGCTGGGGGAGAAAACTCTGCACACCCAAAATCCAAAGTTCTTAAAATTTCTGGGTTAAAATTTCTTGCCCTTCTAGTTTCTTCAGAGTCCAGGATCCTGCCAAACAGGATCAGATCATGGGGGGTGTTGAACAGTTGCTCCTGAAACCAAGTGCTTGCCTTAACTCTCTGCTGGACCACCTCTGGTTGTGCCAACACTTGCCCTACTCACTATGGGGCACAGGCCTCTCCACTCCTTTGGATGTCGGCCTCCAACGCCCACTGGCCCAGTCCAGGCCCGCCTTTCCATGCCTGGCAGCCCTTCTGCCCAAGAAGATCAAGTGCCCACTCTTGGCTGGCGGCCATGATGATGTTTCTGCCCACAATGGCAAAGGGCTTTGGCTGCAGCCACGGTCTCTGGGGCAAGAGCGATAGCGCCACTGTGCCCAGGAGTGGGGACGGGGCTGGGGGTGGGACGCAATCCTCCAGACACTCCTGAATTGCAACTTCCAGCATTCCTCACCATGGGCTGTGCTGGCTTTGTGGAGAGGGATGATGGGAGTCACAGCTCACCAACCTCTCAAAGGACACATTGTGCTGGAGCAATGAAAGCCTTCCGGCTCTCAGGGGCTCAGGACACATATACAGAAGCCTCACACACATACACACATACACACTCCTGGCTTTCTCTGTGCTTCCTTGGTGGTGGTTTCAACGGCAGCGTTTGCTGCTTTCCCTGAGCCTTCCTGGGGCTTCCCTCTAGCTCCGTGGGGCTAGCAATAAAAGGGAAGGGGCACACAATATTATCTGCCTCCTGGAACCGGCTTGTGTGCCTTCCTAGTCTCCTCTCTCATTCTGCTTTACTGGCACCAAAGAACTGATTAACGTGTTGGGAAAGAAACAATAAAGCAGCCAGGCGTCCCACTTCCAATGCTGCTTCTCAGGATGAACCCAGCTTGGTCTTGGGGCTGCATTGGTTCTGCCCCTGTGAAGACTCAGCCAAGAGCTCTGTGGGTCCCCTCGGGTGGAAAAGAGCTCCAATCTGCCCTGCAGGCACATGGGATGTGCTGGCCCCTAACAGAAATGGCTCTGCTCAGGGACGCATGAATTACCCAAGGGACTCTGCCTGCCCTTTTCCTCCTCCCCATAGACCTACATAGACCTACAGATGGGGAGCCCAGGAATCCCCAGTACACTCTGTGCCCCTCTTCCATGGGACAGAGCCCCCCTCTCATTTCCTGGATGAATCTGTTGGAGCTCTGTGTGTGAACTGGGGGTTGGCAAAATTCCCTCTCCACGGAAGAGGACCGTTTGGCCATGCACCCTCCCAAACCCCTTCCTTTCCCCGCCACAAGAGGAATCCAACTGCCTGAAAGGGCTGCTTTGGGGCAAAGTAACCTTTCACAAAGCGTCAGAGAACAGCAGGAAAAGCAAGAGACCCCACACATACTCCCCACACCCCTCATTAGCCACTAGTGGGTCTCCTCCCTGCTTCAGGTGACTGCCCCAGTCCACTGCGCCACCAGCAGCACCCTCCCTCCTCACAGGGCAAAAGGCACAGGGGTCAGGCTCTGAGGCCTTTCAGCTGCTGTTGGGATCCCAACTCCCATCTCACTCAGCTGGCATGGCCTGCTGGCAGGGATAATGGAAGCTGTAGTCCCTCTGCTAATGTCAGAGGACAAGAGAGACCCTCAGGGGTGGGGGGCTCCCTCCTTCTCTGTCTTGGCAGGTCCAGGCTTGTGCCGGAGCCCCATTCCAGGGACAGGACCTTCCCCCAATTCCCTGGGTGGGCCGGGAGCCGGGAGCAAGCCCATAAACATTGGCAGATCCCTGACAGGGCCAAGAGAACCCGGCCAGGGAGCCTGCTTGGGGCAGCGGGATCCAGTTTGGGCGCCTCCCTCCCGGCTCTGACTCCGACTTTTCCCAGGCCATAGAAAAGGGGCCGGTCCTGTTTGACTTGGAAGGCAAACAAGCCTTGTCTCAGCCACCCGGGCCGGCAGGGAACATTCTGGTGGCGTGGCCAGTGGCGGCTCCTTCCTTGAGCTGAGCATCAACCCCTGAGCCCAAGACTGCGGTGAGGGATCCGGGGGAGAGGAAAAGGCCCCTGGGGGGGAGGGAGGGGGATGCCGCCAGAGCAGGGGGTCCCCCAAAGCCATCCTGGGCAGGCGCCTGCAGCCTCTCCCCCCACATTGCCAGCAAGTGGCAACCCCAAAGGGCAGCCAGGAAAAGAGGAAAGGGCTCTGGGGAGGGTTGTTCCCTCCTGCTCTTCCTCCCCTCATGCACACAGGCACCCCACACACACACTTGGGGGAAGAGCAAGGCAGCTGCTGGGAGCCCCCCCTGCGGCCTTTCCCAAGCCAAGTCCAGGAGGTGACGGCAAGAGCCTCGGGGACCGGCCCTGTGTTCTGCTGCCTGCTGAGCCTGAAGGCCAAGGCCAAACACACGGTGTCCCCGGGGCCCCTCGGAGACAGGCAGGCAAGGACGGGACGCCGCCTCCAGTGGGACTGCTGGAGCAAAGGGAAGGAATCTCAGGGCAAGTGTGCTACCTTGAAAAGTGGGTGGGTGCGTTTGCATGCATATAGAGATTCTCCTTTGTTAGACTTGGGTTTTTCTGCCCCGGTTGCCATCACGTAGAGCAGTTGTGGCTGATGCTTCATGTCTCATGCTTTATGACACCAAGGTCAACACCCCCAGAGCCATTCCTTGGTCCCATGTTTTCGAGGCCTGGGATGAAATGAACCCAGTAATCTTGGCCTTCAGCCAGATCTGTTTCTCTCTTCTTCACTCACCCACTTTGTCTACTGTTAACTCTAATGTTATTAACTTTATTTACACCCTGCCTTTCCCCCAAAAAGTGGGACCTAGGGTGGCCACCCTGTTGTCTACGGTGACTGACAGTGTGTGCTCAAGACAAGGCCGTCTTCTCTGCTGCCTGAAACGGGTCCCGTTTATGCCAAAGATGGAACCCAGGGTCCCCTGTGAGCAAAGCAGGAGCGTGGCCACTGAGCTTCTCCCCAACACACAGCCGGACGGCATGGCTCAGAAGCCCTGGGGCTCCCCGATGGACGAGGCTGCACCCTGGCCCTGGCAGCCTCCCCATCTGCCCCATATTCAGCTGAGTGGGACCCACAGGCAGCTTTTGGGGGCCGGTGGCTGGTCTCCTTCCCAGCACAGAACAGAATCCATGAAGCCTCGCAGGGCAGAGAACATTAATCTCATTACTGCAACCCACCAAACTGGTTTCCTGGCCGAGGTGGAAGAGGGTGGCAGTTCTGCCTGCTCCGCAAGGACAGCCTCGAGCAAGAGGCGCCCACAAGGCATCCCTGGCGCACGCAACACCCCGCCATCCCAGCCGCAGTGGTGCATGCCAAGCAGCCTGGCCCTTCAGCATCATAAGGAGATGCCCTCTGAGTAAATGCCACCCACCCTGCCCCACAAGCGATTGGCAGTTGCATTGTTAAGAAGTTTATTGAATAATTTACAAATCTGAGTAGTTTACTCAGCTCACCAACTGAATCATTTACAAAGGCAGCCTCTTCTGCCTGCCCCCACCATCCGGGGGGGGGGCACTTCAACGGAGTTCCTCTGCAGACCAGGACCTGGCAGGACACAACAACCCTGCAGGGTGTGCATGTGGGAACTCCAGGCATAGACAACGGAGTCCCCACGCCCCAGACAACTCTGCCTTGAGGCACCTGCCTGGCATGGAAGTCCAGGCCACCTCAATAGTCCAGGCCCCTCATGGCCGCGATGGTGCTGGCCAGACGCCGGGGAAAGCTCTTGGCTGCTTGTTTGTAGTCTTCGGGTTTGGCCTTGAGGAGGGCTGCGGTGTTCTGCAGGGCCTTGGAGGGCTGGAGGCCCAGCGCGTCCATCACGTTCACCAGGTAGTCTGCAAGAGCACCCAGGCCTGTCTCTGAGGGAGGCCCAGCCAAGCAGCTGTCCCTCCCACAAGTCCTGGTGACCCGGGGCCATTGGCCTGCCTTGCTTCAAAGCAGAGCTGAGGGCAGACCTCTGCCCGAAATCCCCTCCCGCACTGCCACACTCCCCCCGCCCTTGCTCACCAATATCCGTGGCCAGCTGCTTGGTGGAGTGAGGGCTGAGCTCGGGGATCTGAAGGATGGCCTCGCAATATGTCTGCATGGTGGCCCTGGCCAGGGAGCCCAGCCAGTAGTCGGCCATGTTGTCCAACTCCGGAAGCTCATCACCTGGGAGAGGAGGAAGGTAGGGCGAGCAGAAGAGTAAAGCCCAGGGTAAAATGGCTTCTCAGGCCGCCCCTCTCTTTGTCCCCAGAGCCAGCCCCACACTCTCTTCCCAGAGCGATCTGGGACACGTTGACAGCTGCAAGACAGATACCTGCACACACAGCTGCCATTGTGCAAGGACTCCGGTGCCAGGAGGGGATTAGGACTCCACATGCGCTGGGACATGGCCAGCACCCCCGCCATTGCCAAAAAAAGGGGGGGATTAGACACGCTCCACAGGTGCCCCTCCTCAGGAAGGAAGCAGACCCCCCCCCAAGCTCTTTGAAAAGGGGAGTCCTAGGTTGGGCTACAGGGGGAGAAGGTAGGGGCCCCTTTGTCACTGTCACAGCCCCCAAGGCCTAAGAGGAAAGAGATGGAGGAGAAGCGGGGAAACGCGAGGAGAAACTAACTCACTCGCTAGCTAACGCATCCCTCCTTTCTTCCAACACTGGACTCAGGTTGGCTCACAGCATAAATTAAAACAAAGTACAGTTAAAACTAATAACGAAAACCATTTAAAAACAATTAAACATAGCCTCCCGTTAAAACACCAGAAGGAGGAGGGTGGTGTCAAGGCCCAGCGGAAGGTGGCATGGGGGTCTCCAGCCCAGACTTGCCGCTCCACATCTGACCACAAAGTCCACGCAGGTTCAGTTTGAGAGGTGGGACACTCAGTTGGAAGGACAGCGGAATGTGGGGGGGGGGTCCTAGGTGTTACCCCTCATATATGAACACACACACACACACACACCTTGCTCTGGAGGAAAGGGGAGCTTCCCAGCATGCAGGGCCAGCTCCAGCGCGGAGTCCTCCTGGGTCACAAAGGGCTCCAGATGCAGAGGAAGGGACATGATGTACTGGCCAATCTGGGAACAAGCGGAGGGATTTTCTTCAGGGACGGGGCAAGGCGGCAACGCTGGAACAAACCCCCGCCCCACCAGCCCTCTGCACAACCTTCCTGGGTGCTTATTGCAACCCCTTTGCAATACAAAACATCCAGCATGCTTCACGTTGGGGGCCCTTGCCTGGGCAATCCCAAACCAAGGCTGCAACAGCTGTGGGGAGACCAAAACCCACAGAAAAGGCCCATAGGAAGAACGCAGCTGCTGAGGCCCAGCCGTGGGCCCCCACCCTTCAGTCTTCACGCCTTACGCCCTCCTCTCCTCAGTCGCTTGCTTTTACAGACCCTGCTGTGGGCCTCATGTTCTCCATCAGGATCTTCCTAGGTTTGGCTTTGTCCCCTGGGAAAATCCACCCCTCTGGCTGTCTCAGGATGCTCCAAGACAGAGGATGGAGCGGCTGCATGCCAGGCTGGGCTGGTTGCCCTTCTAGCCCAAGTAGGGCCCCTGTGCCGCCTGATTGCTCTCAGGCCTGGGCAGCTCCTTCCCAGTCAGGGACTGGAGATGTCTGGGCCTCCGCCTGGATCACACTGAGTCAGAAACAGAGGCACCCCATCCACAAAGCCAAGGACTGCAGCCACCCTGCCATTTACTCTTGCAAGGATTACCACTGAACTCCTGAACCCAGAGAGCAGGCACACCCATCCATGTGGGGCAAGGTCTCCCAGGATGTGGGAAAGGCCTCCGCCTGCCACCCCACAGGGCCCTGGCGAGGGCTACACATGGCTGGCTAACTGGACCGTGGAAGAGAGTCCTCCGCAGCAAGACATGGGTCCCGGGAGCCCACACACTGGTGCTGCTTGTATGTTACACATACGCACCACACACACACACACACACACAGAGAGCCACTTCTCTCACATTGCTGATGTATTCCAGGGGGGTGAGGCTGAAGTTGGGCAGGTCCTCCGTGAGCATGTCTCCGCTGCCTCCTGTGCTCCAGCCCTGGTTCAAAAGGAAGCACAAGGGCTGAGAAACCGCTTTCCCAACAGAAGGAAGAGGGTGGCTGGGAGAAGCCCACCCCTCAGGAGACCCCCTTCTCTTTGCTCTGCCCGTGACCCACAAAACAGGCCTTTATTTTGGGGAAGGGGTTGTCTCCCCACCTCCTAATCCAGGTGAGGACTGAGCAATCACAGATGGATGGTCCACAGGGCATTTGCTCACCTCCATCTTGGCGACCAGCAAGAGCTGTTGCTTGATGCGAAGGAAAACGGAGTCGAAGGCCAGCTGGTGGGCCAACTGGTTGAGGCGGGTGAGGGCCGAGCGCGACGCTGACAGCAGATTGTGACTGGTCCCTTTCTCCTGAGGGTGGGCACAGTGGGCAGTTCAGTTACACTCTCAATCTGGCACTTTAGCATTTTAAACCTGCAAATTGCTCACAGTGAAACAGTGGAAATCTCTGTCGCAAAATGCAGCAAAGGCACAGCAAAGGCAAAGACCCTTCTCTGGTGCCAGCTCCGCAGCAAATGCCTGTTTAACTAAAAAGATCCTTTCCGTGCAAACGAGAGAACTTGGGGGGGGGGTCAGGACTGCTCATCCGCTCGATGCCATCCGGCCAGCCAGGAGGGCTGAAAGGGAGGCCAGCATCTGGCCCATGTGACCCCCGCCCTGCCCCACCTTGAGGGTGTAGAGCGTCTCCAGGAGGGCGGCGAATTCGGCTGGCCTCTCCTGCTGAAGGTAGTTGTGCTCCTGCCAGGGGTTCCTGAGGGGGCTCAGCTTCTCCGAGGGGGAGTCCTGGAGGCCACTCAGGCTGCAGGGGCTGTACGAGTCCGAGAGGTACTTCCCTGCTGCGGAGAGGATCCTGCAAACGAACAGCCCAAGGACACAACGGCGCTGGTCCCAAACAGCAGCAGCTGGGGAAGAGTCCCCAGCCCCTTAACCCCTCCCTCCCCACTGGGGCTGGGTGGCCTAAAGGAGGGCTCCTCGGTCGCTCTGATGTCCCCCCCCCCATGTGCCAGGGACCGGCTCCATATTTGTGCCCACTGACTGGCCTAACGCCAATTGATGCTTCCTATCAGAGTAGACCCCTGAAGCAATGGGATTTACCTAAGTGATGATTTACTGTATGTCTATGTGGGCTGAAGGACAGAGGGTGCACAGTGCTTGTGAGAGAGGTGCCCTTTTAAAACCTCTTTCCAGCTCACACCGAGATAAAGAACAGACCAGAGAGGAAGAGAGCTCCTTCAGTGGGTCTACTCTGCTTGGGACTGACAACTGGATTTGGGCAGTGGGCCCTGGGCATGCTGACCTCCCAGCCTCTGTCTGGCACATACCAACCACAGCCCATGGCCACAAACATGGCTCCATACCACTGCCTCCAAGGTCAGAGGAATACCAGCGGCTGGGGAGGAGACGACAGTGGTGGAGGGGGTCCCACCCTGCTCAGGGACCTCCCAGGAAGGATGGGTTTGGCCACTGGGCAAACAGAACGCTGGACTCAGGAAGCCTCCTTGGCCAGGCCCAGGGCAGCCCTGCCGGAGCTTCCTGGTGCCCCCGCCAATGCCTTCCTCCCCTCTCCAGCTTTCCCGAGCGAGTCCCACCTGTTTGCCAGCTGCTGCTCAAAGTCTCCACACTGGCGTAGGAGCTCCCCACAGGTCCCGATGATGCTGGGGGGGGGGGGGAGAGAAAAGCACCAGTGACAATCACTACGTCCACACGGCCCCAGAAGGAGCCACAACAGAGAAAGAAGCTGACCCCATCTGGAAGCAACGTGCTGAATGAGCTGTGCTTGCCCCCGAGGTCTCCCCTTGGTGGATTTTGTCCCAGGTCTAGGACTCTGACTTCCCTGCAGCATGTAACTTGGCTCAGGCCTTCTGCCATGCATCCGCTCTCTGCTTGGGATGCATGCTGTGGGGATTGGGGGGGGGGTATCTGGGGGCAGGGACACAGGCCAGAGAAAGAAGCCAAGGGGTAGATGGTGCAGAGAAGGGGGGGGGGCTGCGTGTGATTTCAACACGTGCTCCAACTGATGCAAAGCTATCCAATCATACATCACGTTGGCTTGGAGGAAGTGGATTACCCAATTCCCACTTCCTCACCGGACTGCTGTCTGGAAAGCACTCCAGTCTTCCTGGAAGAGGGAATCTGAAGGGATGTCATCCAACTGGCATTTCTTCCGGATGGACTGCAGGGCACCGCTGAAGTCTGAGACATATCTGCAGAAAGGGGCAGAGCCAGGAGACAGAAATCAGCACCCCCGCCACTGCCAAAAAGGTTGTGAGCCATCCAGGCAATGTAGAACTACCCCTACCCTGGAGGGGAGGGAAGAGGGGCTGAGGCTGTAGGAAGCTAAGGTCCCTCCAAACACCAGCACTGCACATTCTTTGCACTATCACAACCCCGCTTCAGAAAAATAACCCTTAACCGAAGGAAGCAAACCAAACCAAGCAAAGGGGCCCAGGCTCTTTTTGTTACAGGTCAGGGGTCATCTCATTCCCAGCAGCCCTTGAAACCGCTCACCCCGTGACCTTTTTCTAGTGGAGAGGGAGGGCCTGCCATGCTTGCCAAGAATCACAAAAGGCACACAAGCCGTGCCGGTTCCAGGGAAAGCCACCATCTCCCTCCTAGGGTGCTAGAAAGGCTGCGCGGCTTGGCCAGGCCAGTGGCCAAAGGACTCACTTGCTGAAGAGGGCCCGCAGGGCTTTGAGGAGGCCAGCCACGGCCAGCCCGTCCGTGAGCTTGAGGCAGTTGTCCACAGCCGTCGAGGCCAGGCCAAAGAGCTTGTTCACCGAGTGGCTCAGCTCCTGGACGCAGTCGATGACTTCCCCGTGTTCCTGGGGAGCCACACAAAGACACGCAACCCACAATCACACCCTGCCCCTCGGATGTCTTGCAGGAGGGAAGGGAGGGAAGGGAGGGGCCCTCAGGGTGGCGGGCGGGCAGGGGGCAGGCAGTATGGCACTTCAACGCAAACAAGAGCCAATGCCTGAGTCTAGCCAGCAGACAGGGGTTCAACAGATAAGGTGCCGCCCTGAGAGGGTCTCTGTCTCTAAACCGTACCCATCTCACCCTGAGGTGGGAGGGAGGGGGTCCAGAGACTGAGCTGAAGATCTCCATCCGTTTTGACTTGACACAAAGAGTGACTGTTAGCAAATAGAAGAGGTGGGACCTGTCAGAAAAATAGGGAATGGGCTTTTATTTACCAAGGGGACGGCACTCATCTGGATGAGGAGGTTCTCTTCCTCCAGGGCTCCGTACTGCAGCTGGAAGGGCTTGTAGGGGCCGTAGGTGGCTTCCACCAGCTCCGCCACCTTCACCAAGTTGCACTCCTCTGAAAGCCCAAGAAGAAAGGATCACGCCCAGGCTGGGGGCTTCAGAGATTACCCCACACTCCCCCATGTTCCCAATTCCACAAACAAGAGCAATTTCAGTGCCCCAATAACCAATCACCTGCAAAGCCAAGATCGGTTCCTCCTGTAGTTATGTGCCTGCAAGTTGAGCCTGACCTCAGGCAACCCTATCTTCACATTCTCTTGGCGAGACTTACTCAGAGGAGGTTTGTCTCCATTGTCTTCCTCTAAGGCTGAGAGAGTGTGGGTCCCCATGGCCAGGTGGGGACTTGAACCTGGTCTCCTGGACTCTTAGTCCAACACTCTGGCTCAAACCCAACAGACTCAAAAGCTCTTTTTGCCAGGAATTTAGTCTGAGGAGAAGCCATTCAACCTTTGAGAATTGGAAGGGGGGCAGAAAAAGCTAGGAACCTACCCAAAAATGGTGCCAAGGGGCCCCGCCACACAGGGAAGCCAAGAAGGCTGGATTCTGCCCCAGGGCTGAGCCCCCACTGCCAGACTCAGTGCAGGATGCCTCAGGCAGCTCAGAGATGATCAGCCAAGGGCTTCCCTCTCCCCGCCACCCCACCGGCCACCCCACAGGGCTGGATGGGAACAGAGAGGCCGAGATCCAACCAGCGTGTGTAAGAAGCAAAAAGTGCTAAGTGGTGTTTGCTCAAGATAGGCTCCGTAATGTTCGGCTTCAGCAAACACCCTAAGAACTGTGTCAACAATGCTCAGGCAAGTTAAACAAAGTTTGGTACAAATGTTATGTAACCAATAAATACCATCAGAGGAAGACTAACAAACGGCGTTCCTGTTAAGAAAAAGGGAAAGACGACGTTTCTCCCACCATGTATGGAAAGAATCAAAAGGAACCCGTGCCCCGGGCGCGTTTCCTCCTGGCCAAGGGAGCGGCACTCACTCAGGCTGGGCAGCATGGCGGCCTCCAGGCCCCGGGCGAAGTAGGCGGTGGTCTCGTACAGCCCCAGCAGGCGGCTCAGCTTGCCTTCGGGGCTGGCGCGCTCCATGGCGGTGCTGAGGCAGATGGGGAGGGAGGGCACCAGAGCCCCCAGCGCCTGGAGCAGCAGGACCGTCACCACCTGGTGGGGGCTCTTGAAAACCTGCAGGGCAGATAACGGGGTGCAAGAGGAAAGGGGGGTTGGAGCCGGTGAGCAGCAGCAGCAGCAGCAGCAAGAGGAGACCCCACTTGCGAATGGCAAGGGACTCCGGGGAGGTATGGGATGGGGTGGCGGGTGCAGCCGCCAAGAAGGCCTCATCTCCTCCCCTGCTCCCAGCAGGCAGCCCTCCCTCCTGCCCTTACTCACAAGCAACACACTAGGAGGATTTCCCTTAAGGAAAGAAGAACGCCGTACCTACACCCCAGCTAGCAGCCCGACCTGCTCCTTTCCACCTTGAGCCCAGGAGAACACCGCGCGGCCATGAACAAGCGCGGCTGTCCAGCAGTATCCAACCGAGTCCGAGTAAGAGACGGACAACTGACCTGCTGAGTTCTCTGAACTCACTGAAACAGGGTGGAAAGCTTTTCTGCCTTTTTCTTTGTAACAGCATGGGTTTTTTTCCAATACTCTATTAGTCCTTTTAAAATGATTAGTAAATTGCCCTGTTATCCCTCACTGATGAGGGAGTAGCATGTACATTTTTCACGGTAAAAAGATAAATTTGTTCGGTGCGGTGATGAGGTCTTACTGATGCAAATCAGCTTGTTCTCTTGGGCACAAAAACTTGCAACAGAACATCCCAATGCACAGGAAGACAGAGGCCTAGATCCAAGCGCTAGTCCCAAACAAAGCAGACCCACAGGATCAAGGGCCAAATGTTGAAACATAAACTCTATTCATTCAATAGATCTACACTAGGTAGGACTAGCAACTGGACTGAGAGCAGAGTCCACCTCTTAAATTTCCATATCACAAAAATTTAGAGACTTAGGCCTGTGTTTCTTAAACTTTGGTTCTCCAGATGTTTAGGACTTCAGCTCCCAAAAGTCCCAGCCTGGGCAGCCATCAGCCATGAATTCTGGTAGCTGAATTCCCTAGCATCTGGAAGCCCAAAGTGTGAGAAGCCCTGGGCTGGGCAAATCCCAAGAGAAGCAAGCAGAGAGCTCATGGAGTATTTGGGGAACCTGCGAAGACAACCTGACCAGCCCCCCAGGGAGGTGCTCAGGCTCTGCGAAGAAGCAACACACAGCATCTCTCCCTTTGCTTGAGAAAGAAAGCCAACGAATCAGAAAACCCAGAGAATGGATTCACAGAAGAGTACGTGTATCTCACGCTGGAGGCCTCCATCACTGCTCCAGCTGCAGATAGAAACAACTTACAAAGAAGATTTTACGAGGGAGGGGAGGCCAAGGGAGGCTGCTGGAGGAAGGTGCCGTTTCCTGGAAGCCATAAAATGGACCAAGCTTCATGATGACCTTTGGAGCTGGTGGCCTTGGATCGGTTCAAAGCAAGATGAAGCCAGAGAGGGTTTATAGATGAAAAAATGGATACACTTGTTTGCTTTCTCCTGCCCCAAATGGTGTGACTGATTGTGCAGAAAGACAGCAGCACTTCCTGATTTCCAGCTGGAATTATCACTGCTCAAAAAGTTATTTTTAAATCTCAGCTGGTTAAAGCACTTTGTTGTCTATGGAAAGCCTGTAAAATCTCACAGCATCTGCCGTTCAACTCTCTCAGCAAATGAATCAAAACATCCCTGAGATGCCCCCTGGGTGTGCTTGCGAGCAAGAGGAAGACAAGCGAACCCCTTCCTGAATTAATACGTGCAGATTATAATAACGCTTCGCAATGCTCAAGCAGCTGTACTCGTAACATTTCCATGCATAAGAACAAGAAAGCTGATTTGTCTACAGATGGTATGCTGGGTAGGAATGGCATTCACAAGGTACCACAAGGTACCTCCATCTGGACTCAGGACCATCATGTGTCGAACAGGACATAATTATCATAGAGAAATAGAAATAGAGAAACACAAATGCTTATGAATAGTAACAAAAGAAAAATAACGACCACAGATAATTTACATCACTTTAAAGGGGTAATGAAGACACAGGCATTGTTAAAAGATTTCCTATACCTTGGCTCAGTTATTAATCAAAATTGAGACTGTAGACAAGAAATCAGAAGATGACTACGACTTTGAAGGACAGCTACGAAGAGAGAATACGATCCATTGTATTTTTGATCTCTAAATCTGGTTGTGGGGCCTGGAGAGTGAAAAAAAACCACCCAGAAGAGTATCAACTTGTCTGAACCATGGTGATGGAGGAGAGTTCTACAGATACTGCGGACTGCTAAAAAGATAAACAAATGGATCCAAGAGCAAATCGGGCCTGGACTCTCAGCAGAACCAAAGGCTGTCATACTTTGGATGCACCATGAGACAACGTGACTCACTGGAGAATATGTTGATACTCAGCAAGTTAGAAGCAGCATTAAAAGAGGAGGAAGACCGTGCGGCAGGTGGGTTGGCCCGATCAAGGAAGCCACGGCGGCTGCCCTGAGTCTGCAAGGCCTGAGCCAGGTTAGGTAGGACCAAGGGGTTTCCTGGAAGTCTCTCATTCAGAGGGTCACCAGAAGTCAAAGCGGACCTGATGGCAAATGTTACACCACCAAAAATGGTTCTGAATGATCTCCATTGCAGAATCAGAGTCTCGTGGGATTTCCCAACTGGGGAATGCATACTGCTAAACACCAACCAACTAGAGAAATACCAGAGCATGCCTGAGTCTTATTAAGGTTTTAGAAATCCCATATCTTTCTTTTCCATCTTTACAATAAATACTTCTCACAAATCAATCAAATTCAAAGAATCCCATCTTGGGAGAAAGGCAGGATATAAAACCAATCCAATCAATCTACGAATGGGCCACCATAAGATAGGAGACTCTGAATCTTTCTGGACCTTAGACACAGATGGCACCCCAAACAAAGAAGGCACGGGACACCCTCAGGCCTTCAAGAGAAGAGGCTGGGGGAAGGATCGGAGGAAACAAGCAGCTGGTGAAACAGTCGAAGGGGAAGAAGAGCAGACATCAGAGTGAGACCAAGACGAAACAGCAGTGAGCAATGGCTGATGTCCTGTCAGCTCTGTGGCCTTTCACAGCTCAACTGTAAAATGGCCTGTTGCTTACATATCCCATATTCATCAAGGATTTAACAGAAGATTATAAGAACCATTATTTAAGTTGGCTGATGCAATATTTTTACCCATCTGAACTTTTCATAGAAGGCAAATATTTGCCAAGTCCCACACAGGCTGGGGACTTAACTTCGCCTGGTCACATCTGACTCGGGTAACACCTCTAAGTGGATAAAAAGAAAATCTGGGGGCAGAATCCACACTGTAGCCCAACATAGAGACCCAAGAGGCAGAAACGCATTCATGGGAAATACAAAACATACGGGGGGGGGATCTCTGGTTCAAAATTGACCAAGAGGGTCACTTCGAGGCTGAGCAAGGGAACTCATTCTGGGCTTCCTGCCGAAGAGGCCTCCAGTGAAGTTCCAGCGGTTGCCAGAGATAAAGATCAGCCTTCCCCTTCATGGGTGAAAGCCTCCATCAACCTAATCTGATGAAACTGGCAGCTAGCGACAAAAGCGCCCACTACAAGAAACCAGTTTTGCCTCCAGGGTGCCAATGGGGCGCTTGAGGTCTTGCAGCAGATATCGGGCTGTACTGAACAGGTACCCCACAGGAGGTAATTCAGGACCTGTTTCCAAGCACAAATCTTCAGTGTGGTCAGGATTTGGCCTCCCAAGAGACCGCCCTCCATGACATCATGTGAGCCTCTCCCATGGTTCATTTCTGCCCTGTTTTTCTAGAGGAAATGCAGCCTCTCTCTGCAGAGACGCAGGGACCAAAGGGCTGCGCTTGGGTGCCCCCAAGGTTCAAGAGCAGGGGCACAGCGTACAGTCATGCACAGAAGCATAAGGCACATGGGCAGCTGGCCCTCAGGCACCCTCACTGTGTAACAACGGCTCAGTGTGTGCAACTGTGGCATTGCCAGTTAACAGCAGGTGATCAAGACACAACGAAGGCGGGTTGCCCCCTTTGACTCTCCAAATTTCTACCCCACTCCTCAGCTGAAAGTAAGCTCCCACTCTGCCTTACAATAAAATGCTGCCTCAGCTGCTCAGCATTAGAAGTATCTACACTCTGCTTTTGAAAGCATCTGTCTTGTGGTTAAAACAAGACTGTATAAGTTGCTCCGGTTCTGCCTGCCACACAGAGAGATGCCAGGGCGTGCTATGGAAATGTCAGCTCAGGCTTCAACCCAGCTGGCTCCAGGAATCCTTTAAGCACGACGACGACGTGTGTTTCCAGCCACCTCTCTCCAGCCCTGAGAGCTAGGAACTTGTTTTAAAACTCTGATTGTGAACACATCAACACAAAAGCCTCTCAGGATGGAGACTTCCACCTGGTGTATCAAAACCCCACATGAGCACAGTGTGAACACACATGTACAGAAGACATTAGTAACGTCTTTTTGGACAACGACACTTTCATTTGTTAGCTGCAAAGACCTGATTTTCATTCAAGCTCTTCTTCTTCAGTGAGAGTGAAACCTCTAAGGATCTTGCAAGGAAAATTTCCTCCAAAATGGTAATCCAGGCAAGCCGCACAGGCTGGTTTGCCAAATGCTGGAGGGGACGGACCCAGCCAGGGCAGAAATGAAACGGGAGTCGCTGGAAATGTTGCAACCACCAGCCTGCCATTTTTGTCCGGGTGAGCAACTCAGACGCATTTCAAAGAGATGAGGGAGATAGAGCAGCCCCAGGGACCGTGGCCTCCACCCTCTGGTTTATGGCCAGACCTTTAGTGTCCATGTGGCCAGCTGCACGTGAGGCTGCAACCCCCTCCAGGGCTTTCCCCTTGACCAGCAGCCCACCGCCCCCACCCCCGTACCTGCGTAGCCCACTGCAGCTGGGCGTGCCACGTCCCAAGCAAGACCTCGTAGAGCTCCGTCAGCTGCCGATCCAAAGGGAGGTCGGATTGGCACAGGTCCTGCCAGAGGGCCACCAGCTGCACCTGCGAGCAAGAGAAATGTTCAGGACCCCCGTCAGAGAAAGGGTGGTCTGCCCAGGGCATCGTTTGGGGGCTCTGTAGACACACTGTGTGGAATCAGGGGGAGGGAGGAAAGATTTCTTCTTCCAGATTAAGATGGAAAGCAAGGTTAATGCATAAATAATAAATATTGAACACTGAATAATTTAATACACTTTTATCTTATTTACGTTATTCTACTGTTTTCACCTGGATTTGTTTTCAACTGTTTATATTGTATTATTCGCATTGTCATGCTGAAATCCCATGACAGAGGTGGGGCAAACATTTTTTAGTAAATAAGTATCAAGTAAGGGTAGGGTCCTTTGCAGAATGCCACTTCCTTTGTTTACAAACCAGCACCCGTTCCCCACATATACTGAGAGTCCACTTATAATCACTGGCCTTGTGCCCTGGCTTCTAATTTGTTTCCCAGCTCTGGTTCTAAGTGCTGGTTATGACACACAACACCATAAATGGCTTGGGGCAGAATACTCGAAAGGCATCCCTCCACCAGCCCTCCCCACACCGCCGGAAGAGACCCCCTGATGTTTCAGATCTCCAGTGCTCCTAAGGGGTGTGAAAATGCATTTCTATCAGAGAAGCTGAAGGCTGTGTGCTATTCACATCAGAGGGGCAAACAGAGACCCAGCTTCAAACGTGCTGACCTTGGGCGTGTCTTATCTTTCAGGGCTGTTGGACATGGCCTGCCTTTCAGGGCTGCTGTGAGAACAAAATCATCCCACTGGACTCCTTGGGGGGAAATTTGATAACTAGAATAGAAACAACTGAACAACAACTCCAACCAAGCACTGTGTGGCCTGTGTCTGCCTCTCTCACCCACACAGCCGGGGGCCCCAAAGAGCCCCCCTAGAGCCACCTGAGGAAGCGTGGCCGGGCAATGCTACTGGAGCCCTGATGGAGCTCAAAGAGCTCAGGGAACACGCAAGGAGTGCAGGCGAGGTGGTGTTGCATCTCCACCGTCCCCAATTTAATTAAAGTTGGTATGTTGCTCATGACTGTGCATGAAACCAACACCAGCCGCTCAGATTCCTAAGTCTGCCCCCCCAACCCCCCCCCCAGGGCTTAATCCCCCTCTGTATCCCAAGAAGGATGAGCCGGGACAGGGAGGGCTGGACTGCTGTATGGAAAGTTACTGGCAACCATGGCAGACCTCCAGATGTTTTTCACATGCCATCGCCCATCATCCTGTGCCAGAGGGCTGATGCGAGTTGTAGTCCAATATCATGTGGAAGGCCACGTACTTCCCACAGCCTGCGTCTAAAGCAGGCGCTAGCAGTGGCTTCAGTGGGAATGAGAGAGCAACAGGGACTACCTTGTGGCATTTGTAGTAGTAAGCCAGCAGCTGGGGCATCCGGTCGATTTCTGTGAAGACTTTCACAAACACTCGGGCTTGATCTGGAAAGACAAGCAGATGGGGGGGGGGTTGGGGGGTGAAATGCTCCGGGCAAAGGGGCATGGGCCTCCTCCCTCTAACCCTGGCAAGCCCAGCTGGGTCTGTCCCTTCCAAGTGCAAGCACGGATGCCCACCGTCCACACGGGTTTCTGGAGCCACAGGGAGAGAGAGGCCCAGCGCACGGAGACGCCATTCTGGCACCATCCCACCTTGCCACAGCCCCCCTTGCAGGTCCTGGGCATGATGGGCCCCTCCATTCTCCCCCTGCCCAGTAGACACCATCCCTGCCGGATACAGTCCTTTGGAGTGTCCAGAGCTTTCTGTGCTCATGGTTTCAGTTGCCCTTACAATATTCCTGGAAAGTAGGCCGGTATCATCAGCTGCATTTTACAGATAAGGGGGTTGAGAGAATAATGGCTTGCCCCAGGCCTGACTCCCACCCAGTGAGTTCTTAGCAGAGGACTTCCCACCTCCCCACACGTACACACTCTTAGTCACCACAAAACTAAACAGCCAGCAACAGCCATTGTCCAAACTACCCGAGAGGAGAGAGAAAAGATTCAAAGTGCAGTACGGCTTGAGTCCGGGCCACCTAAAAAGTTCCGCTTTCCTGCAGACCGTCATGGGAGGCATTCCTCTGAAACCCACCACCTTCACAGGCACGTTTGATGGGAAGGCAGGAGACGGAGCCTTCTCGGTGGCTGCTCCAAAGCTCTGGGACCCCCTTCGAGGGAGGCTGGGCTCCCCCTCCTTTGGCTCTCGGGTGAAAACCTCCCGACTCCAGCAGGCATTTGGGAACTGACTGTTTCTACGTGGTGGGTTTTCATTCAGTTTTAGTGCTGTGCTGTATTAAAATCTATGCTTTCAAGTTAATGTTCATATGGTTTTAATTCTACTGACAGGTAAAACTCAGCCTTTTGTATATTTTTAGCCATGTTTTACTTGTCTTTCTTTTTATTCTGTAAGCCACCTTGAGTGCCACTCTTTGGGGGAAAGGCAGGAAATGAATAAAGTGATATTGATTGATTGAAAAGGGCTTCCATGTGACACCGTCCCTGAGGCAAAGCCCACTGGCACCCACACACCATGCCCATCTTCTGAGGACAGGGGACCCCTCTCCATCTATGCCAAGGGTAAGGGGAATGCTGCCCTCTTTCCAAAGAGAGAGGGAGGGAGGGAGCCTGGTGGCCTCTGTGGACAGGCAGGACTGCAGCCCCTTCCCAACTTGGTCTGCCCAGACCAAAGTGGCCAGGCTCAGATCGAGGGTGCCCCCTGCTGGCAGCATCTCCACAGAGCTGCCGTGGCCCTTGAAGGCTCGCCAGGAAGTCTGTAAAGTTGGGGCAGGGATGGGGTGGAAAATTTGAGCACCTCTGCTCTAACCCACATTAAGCATATTAAGGATGCTGTGGGACAGACCCCCTCCCAAAGAAATGTTGAAACAAATCAAGGACAAGGAACAGCTGTGTTTGCCAAATGAGCCCCGGACCTACAGGAAGAATCTGGACCTCCAGAGGGGACCCTCTGCCCATCTCCCCTCATCAGAAGCCCCCCAGTGCCCCGTGCCAAGATCACAGGGCTCGTGCTCCCCTCCTCACCGACAGACTGAGCGTTGAAAGCAGCCACAATCTGTGGGCTGGCCAGCGCCTCCAGCCGGTTCTTGAGGGCTTCCAAGTGGACGCACTTCTCGGAGTAGTCCGGAGTGTCCACCAACACAGCCAGGCTGCTCTGCATGCTGGTCAGCTTGGCTGAGATGACTGAGACATCCTGCAGGCCAAGAGAAGAAGGCCACAACTGAGTCACCATCACAAACACTGAGCAGGTCCACACACAACACAACACACACTGTGATTCAGGGCACCTCCCAAAGCCTGTTTTCATTGGCAGAGGAGGGAAAAAACATACACTTTACTTCCAAAGATAGATCGATAGATAGATCTCCACAAAGATCTGTACATTTCCAGGTGATCTCTTGCTTTCCCACTAAACAATTCCAGCTGGTCTGAGGGCTCATTTGGGGCTACCAGCTCCAGCTCTGGAGCGATCATTTCGAGCAGAACTTTTCAGTATCCACTAGCATCCCTAAACGCCACATCTGACCTTGCCTGATTTCAGAAGTTCAGCAGGGTTGGGGTTATTTAGCAAGAAAGTGCAGCTAACAGTAACTCCCATAGATTTCTGAAGCCGGCTTGTTGAAACCAACCACAGTGGTGCTTGCCACAGTTCTGGGCCTGGACAAACACAGCACAGTGGGGGCTAAATCGAATCAGGTGTGAAAGAATGTGACCCCCCCATTTGACTGTGCACGAGGAGGAAGGGGGGCTTGGTTTTGGGGAGCCTGAGGTTCCGCTTGATGCCTGAACGTTGCCCGTGAGCCCAACCTGAACAGATGCAGAAGACAGACAGACCCCCACCCCATAGCAAATCTACTCCAGACATCACACCACTGCATTTGGTCCCCACACCTCCTTCTGTGTTAGGCACAGGGTGCCACAGGCAGGGCGCCCTACCTGCGTTTTAAATGTCTCTTCAATGTCAGCGCTGAGGGTGCTCCACTTGTCTGCCTCCTGGAGGGAGTCGGCGGCCAACTGCATCCGGGATTTCACGTGGTCCAGTTGGATTAAGACCTGGAAGAGACAGAGCCACATCACCACCAGCTGTGAGGCACATCTGCCCTGCGCCAGCCCTTCCCACACAGGCGGCTGCCACTGTGACCGGGTACCTGCATGGACTGGGCCGTGTCCTGCTCCAGCTTCTTAATATCCTCCCGCACCAGGACCATTTGCTCCTTCAGGAACGTGGCCTCCTGCTTCAAGGCTTCCACCTCCCGAAGGACCCTGGGCATGCTCTGGAGGGCCTGCTGACTCGTCTCTGTGGGAAGGCAAGCAAGCCATGGTCTCCTCCGCCAACTTGGCCCCCTCTAGCCCAGGCTAGTCACACACACCCCTCTGGCAGCACCCAAATATTGCTGCATCACCTTCCACAGCATTGTTGACCTCTTGGATGAAGAGCTGGAGCTTCATCACCAGGGTGGCTGCGTGGGCATCCACCTTGCCGGGCGCTTCTTGCTGCACTGCCCGGAAGGCCCCGTTCACCCAGGCCTTCACCTCAAAATCGTCAGCCAGGAACTTGGAGAAATCCATGATGCCCCACTACAGCCTCCACCTTTCACCAGTCAGATCAGCGAGGGCCACACCTGGAAGGACACAGAGGGGACCGTGGAAGGTGCTGTAAGCTCAGGAGTGCTGCACGCAGAAAACCCAAGCTCAACAATCGTTACAAGAAAGACGGTTCCCAACTACGCAGAACGCCAAAAGTAAAATGGTAAGTGCTCTCCTTCACGCTGAGATAGGTGGTGCTGGGAATCCACTAAGGCATGTTCATTACGGTAACCATAACTGTCCTCCCCACGCGCTATACCGCCCACAGTATACACGCTGCTCCCCCACGCCACCCTCCCCACACTCACGCTTCCTTCTTGTGTCCCGCACCGCCCTCCTCACGACCACGCCACCCTCGCAGCAACTGTACTTTCAACACAATTGAAACCACTCTTCTCCAAATGTTTCTAAAATGGCTACAAACTGCCATTAAAGCGAGTTTAAAAGTAAGAAAACATTGGCCATGCTGAAGAAAATATCTTCAACATGGCTACCCACAGAGGGAACCACTGAAAGGCTTTTCACACCTGTGGATCAAGGGATCAGGGGGACCTGGTCTACCACAAAATTTCCTAACCAGCCAATGAAAACGGCAACACACTGAAGAGGATTATACAGCTAGACTAGCTGCCCGTCCTGGGCTGCTCTGGCCCTGCTGTCCTCCGCTTACACCAGGGAGAGGGAGCCATTGAGGGGATTCTCACACCTGAGGGGAGGGTTCAAGGGATCAGGGGCACCTGGCCTACCTGCAAATTTCCTAAAAGTTCCCTAAGCAGCCAATCAGTCCACTGAAAACAGCAATGTACCAAAGGGGATTATACAGACAGACTAGCTGCCCGTCCTGGGCTGCTCTTGCCCTGCCGTCCTCTGCTCACAGGAGGGAGAGGGGGCCATTGAAGGGCTTCTCCCACGTGTGTGTGTGTGTGTGTGTGTGTGTGAGGTCCAAGGGATCAGGTGGTCCTGGTCTACCTGCAAATTTCCCCAAAGTTCCCTAAGCAGCCAATCAGCACACTGAAAATGGCATCGTTTAGCTGTCCGTCCGTCCTGGGCTGCTCTGGCCCTGCCGTCCTCTGCTCACACCAGGGAGGGAGCCATTGAAGCGTCTGTGGGTCAAGGGATCAGGGGGTCCCGGTCTACCTGCAGACTTGCCCCCCCCTCTGCTGGGCATGGCACACAAGGGTCCCATCAACAGTTGGCCAAGCACACCCAACTGTATTGCTGCCACCCAGGGGGGGGGGCTCCCATTAGCCCCTGGTTTTTTGGTAAAAGTCAGCACACCTTGGATACACTCAGATTTACCCCAAGGAACAAAAGCGCCACCAAAGGAACCTCGGTCTCATTAGCCATTATATTCTCACTGTAAATGCCGTAGACACACATCTGGATTTCCACACACAAGGGAGGGCACAGCTCCCCACTCCACCCTTGGCTTCAACGCTCGCTCACTGGGGCTTGTCCGCACAACGCTGCTCTCCCCCATCATGAGCCAGAAGGAGCAGGGAAGGGGGGCATCATCTCCACCTGAACACCAGCCCCACCAAGGAGGCCAGCCCACAGAGGCCCCCCTTATGCTCCCACCTGGCCCGGATCGAGCAGGAGGGCCAGGAGATGGGGGCTCCTGAAGACCAGACCCCCAAAGGGGCTTGGCCTACCAGGACCCCCTCCTCCTGGCCACCATGAAAAAGAGCCCCCAGGATACCATCACAGGGCCCTTAACACTCACTGGGCTTGTCCACACAAGTGCTCTCTTCCCCAAGGAGAACTGCAAGCAGGGGGTGCTGAAGACCAGACCCCCAAATGGGGGGCTGGCAAGCAGAAGTCCCCCTCCTGACAGCCAGCTGGAAAGAGGGGGCCCTGGGCTGGGTTGAGGGGTCTCTGCCCAGCATCACAGGGCCCTTAACACTCACTGGGCTTGTCCGCACAAGTGCTCTCCCCCAGGAGAACTGCAAGCAGGGGGTCCTGAAGACCAGACCCCCAAACAGGGTGGGGGGCTGGCAAGCAGAAGTCCCCCTCCTGACAGCCAGCGGGAAAGAGAAGCAGCCCTGGGCTTGTCCGCACAGGAGCCAGAAAAGGCAGGCAGGGAAGGGAGGCCCCAACTCCACCTGAACACGAGCCCTGCAACGGAGCCCCCCTTATGCTCCCCTCTGGCCCCGATTGAGCAGGAGGACCAGGAGAAGGAGACCCTGCAGACCAGACCCCCAAAGGGGGCTTGGCCCACAGAGACCCTCCTCCTCGTGGCCTCCAGGAAAGAGAGCCCCCAGGCTGGGCTGGGGGTCTCTGCGCAGCATCACGGCACCCTTCGCCAGCTGGGATCTACCGGCTCCACTCCGGCAAGCAGGACAAAGCGGGGGAAGCCCACCCCAAAGAGGCAGGAAACGGAGGCTTCTCACGGGAAGGATGCAGGAAAGGAGGCGTCCACTCCGCCTGAACACCAGCCCCGCAAGGGAGGCCGGCCCACGGAGGTCCCTCCACCCACACACCCATCGGGCCCAGATCGATCAAGCAGGAGAAGGGAAGGAGGCGCCCAACTATGCCCACACCTGCAAAGCACGATTGGATGGCCACGCAGGGTCCCACCACTCCCTCCGCAGGGAGACAACTGCCAAAGCCTTAAGGCACGATTGGATGGCCACACGGGCCCCCACCACTCGCCCCCTCCGCAGGGAGACAACCGCCAAAGTCTAAAGACACGATTGGATGGCCACACGGGATCCCATCATTCGCCCCCTCCGCAGGGGGACAGGCCACCTTCCATCGGAGCCGCACCGAGCGCCCGGGGGATCCCCGCGGAGAGAGGCCGCCCCCTCGCCCGCCTGCCCGGCTGAGCCTCTCCGGCGCCCCGCTTCCTCTTTTCGCCTCGTTTTCCTCTTACTCGCGTGTCGCGCTTCCTCCTTTACCTAGAATCTCCCGGCATGTCTCGAGACCGGGGGCGCCAACCCACCTCCGCGCCCCCGAGCCCCGAAGTTCCAGCCCCGAAGCCGGGCTCCTGGAACTCATCCCGGCAGGGGGCGGCGGCCGGACCCCCTCTCCGCCTCCGGACAGCCCCCGGCCCCCGCAGGAGCCCCCTCGGCCGGGGCCAAACCGACTTCCCGGGTCTCCCAACCCTGGTCGTCTCCCCTCAGGGGGGCAGCTGTTCCCCGTCCGTCCCGAAGCAGTGGGCGATCCCCCTCCCCGGCGCCACCCGAGCCCGGCATGGTGGGCAGAGGAGGCCGGGCTCCTGGAACCCTCCCCGGCAGGGAGCGGCAGCCACACCCCCTTCCAGGCTTCCGCACCGCCCCACAGCCTGGTCCCTCCTCGCCCCCAGGGCCAAATCCCCTTCCCGGGTCCTCCAACCGCCCTCCTGACCCCAGAGGATGGCCCGTCTTCAAAGCCTAAGAAACCCTTCGGCGCCCCCCAGGTAAGCGGGAGAACCCACCTGAAGCATCCGCCCTCCTGGAGCCCTTCCCCGGGCCGGGCTGGCGGCCACACCCCCTTCCAGGCTTCCGGACCGCCCCAGCGCCTCCTCCCCGCCCGCCCGCGCCCCCTTCCTTCCTCGTCCCGAGTCTTTCAACCCTCGTCCTCTCCCTTCAGGGGGGCAGCCGTTCCCCGTCCCGTCCCGAAGCCGGTGGGCAATCCCCCTCCCCGCCGCCACCCGAGCCCGGCATTGTGGGCAGAGGAGGCCGGGCTCCTGGAACCCTCCCCGGCAGGGAGCGGCAGCCACACCCCCTTCCAGGCTTCCGCACCGCCCCACAGCCTGGACCCCGCCCGCCCGCGCCCCCTTTCCTCCTGGCCCCGGGACCAGACCCCTCCCCGGGTCTCCCAACCCTCCTCCTGCCCCCAGGGATGACCCTTCCCCAATACAGGGGTCGCTGGGATTCCCTTCGGCGTCCGTCCAGGTAAGCGGGGAAGCCCACCCAATGCATCCGCCCTCCTGGAGCCCTTCCCCGGGCCGGGCTGGCGGCCACACCCCCTTCCAAGCGTCCGGACCGCCCTGCAGCCCGGACCCCGCCCGCCCGCGCCCCCTTCCCTCTCTGCCCTGGAGCCAAACCCTCTTCCCGGGTCTCCCAACCCTCGTCCTCTCCCCTCAAGGGGGCAGCTGTACCCAGGCCCGTCCCGAAGCCGGTGGGCGATCCCCCTCGCCGGAGCCACCCGAGCCCGGCATTGTGGGCAGAGGAGGCCGGGCTCCTGGAACCCTTCTCGGCAGGGGCCGGCAGCCACACCCCCTTCCAGGCTTCCGGACCGCCCCAGAGGCAGGTCCCCGCCCGCCCGCGCCCCCTTCCCTCCTGGCCCCGGGTCCAAGCCCCCTCCCGGGTCTCCCAGCCCTCCTCCTTTCCCCAGGGGCCGCCCCTTCCCGAAGGCAGCAGGGGGCGCCGGCCCGGAACCCCTTCGGCGCCCGTCCAGGCAAGCGGGAGAGCCCACCTAGAGCGCCCGCCCTCCTGGAGCCCTTCTGCGGACCGGGCTGGCGGACAGACCCCCTTCCAGGCTTCCGGAGCGCCCCACAGCCTGGCCCCCGCCCGCCCCCAGGGCCAAGCCCCTTCTCGAGTCCTCCAACCGCCCTCCTGCTGCCCGGGACCGGCCCCTCCCCCCGAGAACCCCTTCGGCGCCCCTCCAGGTCAGCGGGGGAGCCCACCCAGAGCATCCGCCCTCCTGGAGCCCTCCCCTGGGCTGGGCTGGCGGCCAGACCCCCTTGCAGGCTTCCGGACCGCCCCACAGCCTGCTCCCCTTCCCTCCTGGCCCCGGGGCCAAGCCTCTCCCGGGTCTCCCAGCCCTCCTCCAGCCCCCAGGGCCCGGCCCTTTCCGAAGGCAGCAGGGGGCGCCGGCCCGGAACCCCTTCGGCGCCCGTCCAGGCAAGCGGGAGAGCCCACCCGAAGCACCCGCCCTCCTGGAGCCCTGACCCGGGCCCAGCTGGCGGACAGACCCCCTTGCAGGCTTCCGGAGCGCCCCACTGCCTGGTCCGCGCCCCCTTCCCTCCTCGCCCCGACGCCAAACCCCTTCCCGGGTCTCCCAGCCCTCCTCCTTTCCCCAGGGCCCGGCCCTTCCCGATGGCCGGGGTGGCTGGGGATCCCTTCGGCGCCTCTCCAGGTAAGCCGGGGAGCCCACCTAGAGCACCCGCCCTCCTGGAGCCCTGACCCGGGCTCAGCTGGCGGCCAGACCCCCTTCCAGGCTCCCGGATCCCTTCCTGCCGCCGCTGGGCCCGGGGAAGGGGAGGAGGAAGGCCCATCTGGCCTGGTCCCAGGGCGACTGCAACCCCCAGAATCCCCAGCCGGCACGGGGGTCCGCTCTGGGCTCTGCAGCCCCCCGAAAGTGGGCTCCCCAAAGCCCCCCCACCCGGCTTACCTGCCCAGCAGCGCGGGAGGGGCTCTGGACCCACTTGCGCGCAGGCGCACTGCGCGCCTCCCCCCTGGCCCTCGTCAGCCGTCGGCTCCCGCCATCTTGACCTCGGGAAGGCCTGGCCATAGGCCCCGCCCCCGTGGCTTCACCCCGCCCTTTCCTGCCAGGGATTTCCGGAAACTTCCCCTCCCTTCCCACGGATTGGTTCCCGGCCGGCCATTCTGCTTCGCCCGCATTGGCCATCCGCTTTGACAAGCCCCTCCCACTCAAGGCATGGCCCGCCCTGCGATTTATGGGAGGGGGAGGGAGGGACAAGCAAGCCCCGCCCCGCAGGCAGAGGGTCAACAGGTGCAGCCTTTCCCTGGCAGAAGCAAGAACCAAATGGAGAAACCCTTCTGGGGCCCAGTGGGAGGCTGGCCAGGCAGGGCAAATCCCTGCACACTCTGCCAGGAAGAGGAGGAGGAGGAGATGATGATGATGGGACCCCCCCCACAGGCCCTGACAGCTTGCTCCTTGTTATGGGGGGGGGGGTTGACACCTTAAGGCGGCCGGAGAGAGGAGCACCAGACCCTGCTGGGCCATGCCCCCCCCCACCGGCATCCCCATCACGCCGTCTTCCCATGCATTCCTGACTTTTCTGTGCGCTCACCACCACCCCGTCTTAAAAAGTGCAAATGCTTCTCTGGAGGCTTTGTTGCCGATAGTACCAGCTTTGGACTACAGCAGTGGTTCTTAACCTGGGGTCCGTGCACCCTCAGGGGTCCGTGATGTCCACACATGGGCTCCGTGAAGGCTTGAAGGCTGCTTGGCCCACCTCCTCCCTGCAGTGGAGCGGCCAAGTGACAGAGCCAAGGCAAAGGTTGGCTGGCTGGCTTGGCCTGCGCATTGCCATTCAATCTGCTCCAGCCACAAACTTGCAGGAAGAAGCAGGAGAAAAGCCTTTCCTCTCCCTCCAGTGCCTCTGAGGGAAGGTGGTTGTTGTTGTTATTAGGATTTTCAATCTTGAGTTAAGTCTTGGGGGTCTGCAGCACCAAAAGATATTTAAAGGGGGTCCCTGGTAAAGAAAAAGTTAAGAGCCTATATTTGGCCCCCCCGCCACTACCTTTGACTCTGTGGGGTGGGGGGGCACCAGGATAACTTCTCTGAAATGGAAAGGGACCCTCACTGGACTGAAAGCGGTCCCCCACCCTTGCCAAAGAGAGAGGGAAGGAGTGGGTGGGCAGAGGCTGTGCTTGCTCCCCCGGCTGCAGTGCCAGGCTAGAGGACTGAGATAAAAGCAGGAGAATTGTCCGGCTTTGCTCAGCCAGCAACCAGGGGATGGTTTGGATTGCAGGGCAGATCAACCTCCCCCTCCCTCGAAAAAGTGGGTGTGATGCCGGGCTGCTAGAACACACACACACCCCAACCAGCCTTCACCTACACAGCAATCTGGACCACCTAAACAGGGCAGGTGCCCGGACTCCCCTCCTTGCAAGCAGCCCTCCCAACCCGGTGCTCCTTTGCTTTCTTTTTGCGTGGAGACCCCAAGAGATGCGAGACCACAGGGTGGAGGGAAGGGGCACTTGCTCATTCCGCATCAGTAATAAGCCGCTCCATAAGAAAGACCTTTGCACCCCAAGGGGAAAAAAGATAGAGCCAGTATATAGTCTTGGCCTTGGCAATCTGGGTCAGAGCTAGACCATGAAGCACTTCTCCTGCATATTTTCCAAACTGGAACAGGCTCCTGTGGCTAATGTAGCCAAAGGAAAATTCTAAAAGCTGCATTTTGAATTAACTGGTTTGTCACCTATTCAAAGCTCAGGGTTACAAAAGGTTTCCAAAGCAGTGCCTCTCAGGCTATCTGATGTGGAAGACCGGCAATTATTTCCCCGCAATGTGCCAGGGACCGGCACCATATCTGTGCCTTCCTGGAAACTCTCTGCAACTGGCAGCCAATGGCTCAGAGACCAGACTCCAGGGACTTTGAGTAGCACTGCTCTAAAGCATACTTTCCACTCCTGATTTGGGCAACTCCAAAAGTCCAGAGAAATTATTTTGGTTGCAGAGGGTCTTCAATCCCTTTTCTAGTCCCTCACTGTGTTTTCCTTCGCATATTCGCTTTCCATTTGCTTTTTACAAACTGCAGTGTACCATGCCAACGTTTTGCAGTATTTTGGGTCACAAATGTCACATGATATCACAGCAGATTTGCCAATAACTAGAAGGCTGGATTTGTGTTTTTGTTTTGCAAAGGGCAATCAGCACTTCTTGCCTCCCATGTTGTAAGATACATGAAAAATATTATTTGTAGCTTAAGCCAAGTGTTTTTATGCTATGACATAGAAATGAATTAATCCCTTCAGGATTAGTGGGGGGAAAACATTCTGCAGCACTTCTGAATTCCAAATGCCTATACAGATGGGTATGTTTTTATCAAAAATTGTACTGATTGGTTTACAAAAAAGAAGGAGCAGCCATAGTTAAAAGCTTCACACAGCTGCATCTGGAGTGTACATCTGGGCACAAAGTCCACAGAGGAGGCCCTGATTAGATCCTACGCGGTGCTTGAGAGCATCCAAAAGGCGGCTCCAGACAAGCGGCCACTAACTCTTCCCCTTCAGCTCAAAGCCCAGAGATCTTCATGAGGGAAACTGGTCACCTCCCCAAGCTCGTTGTGGGTCTCCCCATTCTGGGTGAACAGCAGCCTGTATCTCAGTCGCAAAGGAGCCTGCAGGAAAGCAAAGGAAAAAGGAAGGGAAGGCTGATATTCAGGGCTGGATCATCATTGGGAAAACTGGTGCAGTGATGGCTCAGTGTCTGGGAGCCCAGGGCTGGAGGGGGAAAGGGGTCGCTTGCTCCCTCTTCTCCCGCAGTCTCCTCCCGAATCCCATGGTGTTTCTTTTTACCATCCATATTTTGTGTGTCACTTGGGTAACTGAATAAAAAGGCACTGGAATCAGGCTGCTATGTCACACTGAAGTCACAGGACTGGGAATGGGGTGTGTGTGTCACACATGGTGGTCCTCTCTGTTGCATTTTGTCCAGCCTTTCTTCATTTCTCTATTTAATTTCCATGCCACCATTCCCAGATCATCTCACACACGCACACAAGGGGGCAATGCTATTTCTGGAACGGCTGCGGACATTACGCACCCCCTGCTCTCTCAGACGGGCCGCATTTAGCAACCCGGCAAAGGCAGAATTATCCTCCTATAAGGGGGGGGGGAGACACATGAGCACCCCACTCCCAGCCCCCAGATTGCAGCTGGAGCAGATTCAGCATCCCACCAGCTGCCAGCCACCCCCACACCCCACCGGGGCACCTACCTTTTGAGGGTTGGTTAGCAGCAAGACCTGGGAGATCACCGCTGGGGGCAGAAGAGGGTTGAAGGCTGGCAGCTCTGAACCCGTGGCCGGCTGTAGCTTGATGGCCATCGACTGCCACCCGTCGAAGGGAGAAGGGAAAAGACAGGGCAGGTCACCCACTCAGCTCAGGCATTCCAGACCGCATTCTGGAGGGCCAGCCATTTATTTGCCACTCTTTTTTACCCCGGGACTTAAATGCCAATTTGGGAAGGGTCTCATTAGGGGGTTGCATTCCAGCAGTGGGGGTGCAAGTTGGGGCCAAAGGAAAGCCCAGAGAGACAGATGAAATTATTCACTCTTTGGACACTTTCCGCATCAAATGTACTGAGCCCAGTGAAAATCTAGGCACGTCTACTCGGGAGTAAGCCACAGGGCAAGAGGTTTCCTAACTATAGAGTAAATCTCATCTCTGTGTGGCAGCTTTCTAGCCTGCAAAGCACAGCTCAGTCCTATGCCACTTCCATACGCTCTTCACCAATTGGAGAAAAGAGCTCAAGAAATTAGCTGGCCAAATGGGGAACCCCTGCGGGCCTGTCCAGGTCATGGGCCAGAGTATCCCCACATCCAGCTTATATGGTCATCCACCCCCCTGGCCTCAGGCAACACCCTTCCTCCTGCCTTTGTCCCCCAACAACCATTGTTAAAACTGAACTTGTGTCCTCCTCTTGCCATACTCACAAGTTTTGCATTTCTATGGCTATTCAACAGCCTGCTTATAAGTTCTGTTCCTAGCCACTAGTTCACTCCATGCATCCGAGGAAATAGACTAAGTCTACAAAATCTTCTTTCTTTCCATTAGTCTCAAAGGTGCTACAAGATCCTTTTGCATATTGTTAAATTAAGGCTATCATATTGTTTTAAGGAGAGCCAGTGTGGTGTTGTGGTTTGAGCATTGGACTATGATTCTGGAGACCAGGGTTTGAATCCTCGCTCGGACAAGAAAAGCCACTGAGCGACCTTGGGCAAGTCACACTCTCTCAGCCTCAGAGGAAGGCAAAGGCAAACCTTTTCTGAACAAATCTTGCCAAGAAAACCTTGTGATCTTGTGAAAACATATCATAAGGCAGCAGGACACACTGGAGCAGAAGATAATGCTGGGGGAAATGGAAGGCAGAAGGAAAAGAGGAAGACCCCCCCCCAAAATGGATTGGCCCTAAAAAGGAAGCCATGACGGTCCTGAGTCTGCAAGACCTCAGGAGGGCATTGAATAGTAAGATCTCTGGCAGATCATCCCAAGTCAAAATGGACCTGAAGGGAGGTAACACAGACACACAAACACACCCTTACAAAGCCCTGGCAGCTTGCAGTTCTAGCCTAGACTTTCTTACAAAAGGCTTAATGTTCATCCTGTCCCAGTTAAGGCAACGGCCACTTGCATTTTGGCATTGCATGATCCCCCCTGCCCCAATTCCTGATGCCAGTTGTGTGACATCCCTGCCACTCCGTGCTGGGGAAGATGGTCTCTCTCACCTTGGGCACAGCGGCCTGAAACACGATGCCTTGGACCGGGTGAGGAGACGTGCTAAGCAGGGAGAGCACCAGCACCCGGACAGCTGGGTGGCCGGGAACGGGGTCCCGGGAGAAGTGGAGCATGGCCTTCAGGCCGCTCCCCTCGAAAACTGTGACTGGTGGAAGGGCACCTGTTGGGAAGATGAGACAAACACCACAAGTGAGAGACCCCTGGGGAGGCGCTCAGCCCCTGTAGCCCGAGGAAAGGGGGGCAACCTTTTACCCCATCGAGGGTCCTGTTCCTTCATGGACAACCTGTTGGGGACCCTGAGGGTGGCCGGGGATAGACCCCCCAAGTGGGTGTGTTCTTCCTGCCTCCCCCTCTTCCTCCTTCCTCATCCGGCAAGCTGCCATGGGGGGGTCCATTTTGTTATCCTCTTGCCAGCAGCCTAAGATGGTGGCTGGCAGGCAGCGGCGTGAAGTGAGGCCAAGGGTTGCCAGACGGGATGCTGGATGGGGCTCCTGTGACTTTAATCCTCAACAGATCTTGGAGCAAGACCCGTCAAGTGGGGCAAAAGTACCTGCCCTCTCTCACCTTCCCAACCTGACTGTCAGCTGCAGCGTCTCCTCCAAAGCATCTGGTGACAAAATCAATGCTGAGAGCCCCTCCCGCTCTCCACTAGCCAGGCAACCACAACTGCAATTTGGGGTCTGGAAGGTGAGAGAGGACAGGAACCTTTGCCCTGCTTGGTGGGGCTTTATGGTGCTTCCAAGACCTGTTAAGGATTAAAATGACAGGAGCCCCCTCCAAGATCCAATCTGGCAACCCTCGGCAAGGGTCTCTCCCACAAAAGCAGCACCGTGGCTGGACCAGGGGCCCCAGGAGCGAGAGAAAGGGGCTGGGAAGAGGAAGGAAAGGGGGCTCAGGGACCACCCTAGGATGGCTCAGGGGCCCCTGCGCAGTTCACAAGCCATCCACTGGGAAGCAGCAGCAGCAACAGTAACCCTCCTGGCTGGCTCTGCTATGCCCCCCCCTCAAGGAAAGCCCCCTCCCTGCCCGGCTTACTCAGAGTAATTGAATCCAGCGGGATGAAGAGGGCAGCCAAGGAACTGCTGCAGAGCGGAGGGGGTGGCAATTCAGAGACCCTGCTGACCCCTGGGCTGGTGGGAAGGTCTGGCAGAAAGAGAGAGATGGAGGGACCGTCTTCCTTTCCAAAAGAGGTGTAGACCCCCCTTCCGCAACCCACCCTCCCCATCTTCCGGTTATACCTTGCCTGGACCAGTGCACCAGCATTCCTCCTGACAGTCTCCCTCTGGCTTTGGTCCCTCTTGATGCGCCAGAGAAAGGATATGAAGAAACTTGACCCCCCCCCATCCCACCCCATGGAAGAAAGGAGGCGCACCAGAGACCCAGCAGGTCTTCCCATATGGCTCCCGGTTCTGATGCCTAAATGCCTCAACTGCAAACTGGGAAGGCTTGGACCACCGCTTAGATCCCACCCAAAACCTTTCTAATGTCGGAAGCTGAGCAGGGCCAGGCCTAGCTGGTCTTTGGATGGGAGACCTCCAGGAGGTAACATTTCAAGCAATCTCCAGGGAGGGCGTGAAAAGGACTCCTGGCTGAAATAACCCGCAAACTGAACTATGGCTGCCAGTCCAAGAGGATTTGGTGCAGAGGCAGCTTCCTAAGTTCCTCAACAGAAGATCCCTGCGGCCTCTCCAGGCAGTGCTGGGGAAGAAACCATCTCCAAAACCTGCAGATCCACTGCTGCCGGGCACTGAGCTACAAAACCCCCAACCAGCCAACCAACCACCCTGCCAGGGTAAAGGCAGCGTCCTGTCTTCCTATGTTAACAGTCTGACTTTGGCTGCCCCAAAGAAACCCTAGAGAGCCACAGCTGCTGCTGGCCAGAGCTGGCAATAGTTGGCCCTAGTCTAAGGACAGTTTTACAGGTTACACGTGATTTGCTCCGCTCACCCCTTTCAACTTGATGATTCAGACGTGTTACATCCTGGTCTGAGGCTATACAGCTGTGAAATTACACAGTGTTTGCAGTTTTATTTCCATCTCATTGCTGGAAAGGGTTTGAAGAGAGTTTGAGGATGCAGTCACAAGAAGAGGGACCTTCCTCTTCCTCCTCCTCTCTCTGATCCCACAGTCTCCTTTCCATCAAGGAAAAAGCCATGGAGCTGCACTCACATCCTCAGGAAAGGCATGCAAACTCCCCGTGGCACCCCTCAGCTCTTGCCTCCCGCACTGACCTACGGACATCAGCTCCTCATCCAGTGAATGGGAGGAGGAGGAGGACAGGAGCCGATCCCCCGATGATGCCGAGGAGGGCAGATCCAGTTCAGAGAAGTCAATTAATGGGAGGCTGTTTGCGCTGTCTGGAGGCACAGCTGAAATGGAAGCCAAAGGGGTTTGTGAAAAGCCACTCCAGAAGGAAAGCAGAGGCAGAGATGCAGCAGGGAGGAGGGAAGTCCCCTCTAAAATTCGGCACCTGTGGGATTACACGTAGGACAGCCGTGGCTGCGGCTACCTCTTTTCCTCCTGGCCCAGCTCAGACTGTCACCCCCCAACCATGGGATGCCCAAGTAGGAGAAGCGCTCCAAGAACGGGGCTGAATTTGTTCCACCCAAAGCCAAGTGCTTGTCCTTTGGTTCCCAAAACAGAGCAGTGGCCTGGCGCAGGTTTCTGCTCAGTCTCTTCCTTCCAGAAGCCTCCTCCCCCACCAATGCCTTCTCCCCATCCTTTAATTATTTCCCCCCAAATACAGAGGACTGTGGCCCCATCCCCTCCCACTTTGCCCCTGGGTGTCTGTCTGCTCAGGGCCTTTTCCTGGGCATCATCTTGCATGACGGGTGCCAAGCCAGCCTTCACAGAGGACCTACCGGCCGTCTCAGCAGAGCGTGGGTCAGAGTCCCCACGGCCAGGTCCCACAAGCTGCTCGTACAAGGCCAGTCCCTGAAGGAGCCGGTCATTTGCTTGGAGAATCTCAGCTACAGAAAGAGAGAGACAGGATTTCCCCCAACCTGTCGCTTCCCAAGAGTGTGGAGGAAGCTGGAGGCTGAGCCTCACCCCTTCTGACTTGGGATGCCAGCCCCCCAAGCCGCAGCCGCAGCCCACCCTTGGTGCCTGGAAAAGGCCCTATGCCTGGTGCTCAGCAGTGGAAGATGGGTCTTCCCATCCCTTTTCCTGAGCCAGATACAGGCGCACTGCCACCGAGTTGTCTCTGGAGGGAAATCTACCATTCCACGCATCCCAAACAAGCCAGAAATCCACATGCCACAGAAGGCACAGGCTAGAAACCAGCAGGCTCCAGTCCTTTCTCCCTGTTACTCCATGGGTGGGAGAGGAAGGGAGGCGGTGGGAGAAAAAGCCATGAAGCTCACACGAGCCAGGATAGTTTCTTCTTGAGTGGCATTTATGATGCAGGAAGGATCAGGGGGAATATGGCTGTACCTAAGCAAAATTGCCCAGCTACGGACTGCACAACTCTTGCTACAAACTACACATAAAAATACATTCTGAAAAGCAATGTATTAAGATGGGCACCTTGATTAACCACAGTCCTGCCTTTCTAATTCTTCAGCCTTCCTTCCATATAAGATCTCCATCTAAGCAGCCTGCATACAAAGCCAATCACTTCCCAGGTATTTCCAGGGCAAGAGGAGTGCACAGGTAGATGGGTTGCCAAATTCTGAGCATGGACCAACCACCACTTCCAGGCCCCAATCGGAGTCCCAACGCCCAAACCCAAACCCTGGGGCTCCCCTGTCCTCCCAAGCCTCTCCTCCACCCCAAAGCCCTATGTCACCCACACGTTACCCAAAGCCTCTTCCTCCTCCACCGTTTCGCTGGCCACTCGGAACATCAATGGCTTCAGCTTCTCGCACTTGGTGTGCATGTCCTGTGGGAGGGGAGGAATCAGAGCGTGCCCTCTCTTTCAGAAACCGGTTAGGCGGGAGAGCCTCTTCCCTGGCTCAGCCACACAGCCTCATGCGCCAAGCCACAGGCTTACACCCTGCCGTGGCTCAAGGTGAGGGAGAAGCACTCCACACATGCCCAGAGGAACTTGTCCTTTCTGGTCACTTTATTTTTTAAAGGTGAGCACTACGGTGCAGGATCCAGGTGCTCAAAAATAAGGCTACCCCAGGTCATAACAAAGCCTGGCTCGCGTTCATACAGGGTGTATCTAAAACCTGGAGCAGGTGAAATAATAAAAGCAATCCAGCTCTACCTCCCCAACCCCACCCCACCTCTACTCAGGCTGAAGAGGAAGCCATGGATCCACCACTCTCAGGTCCTGCTTATGGGTCTCCCTCTGGGGCTGCTGGTTGGACAGCGCGTGAGCAGAACGCTGGACTGGATGCGCCCACTTGGTAAGTCCGACCTGGCATCAGGGCTCCTCTGGTATGTTTTACCTGCCTTTGGGTGCCTCCCTGGGACCCATGGAGCCCTGTGGGTGCCCTGTGGGTGCAGGGCTAGACAGAAGGGTCCTCCCCTTCCCCCAAAAACCTCGCAGGCCACCCCTCCCTCGCCCTCCCATACGCAGACCTCAGAGGTGCTCCCAAAATGTCCCCCAAAGCTCACCTGCAGCGCCTCCAGGGCCGGCTTGGGGCAGGCGCCTCCCTCCCTCGCCCTGTACCTGCTCAGCATCTCTTCCAGGGCGTCGGCACTGCTATGCGCCTCCTTGATGGCACTCACGCGCCTGGACACTTTGGCGGACTTCTCCTGCTCCTACAAACAGGCCTGGAGGACTCAGGACAACAGAGCCCATTTCCTGATGCCCCTTCTTGGCCACCATCGCCAGGGCAGACTGCAGTAGAGGGGGCATGGGGAGAGTCCCATTTTGGCCCCCTCTGCCGCTCCGGAGGGCCACACTGCCATGTTGCTCCCGCCGTTTTGGTGACCGGAAGTGAGATGGACATCATCACTCCTGCTGCCTGTAGAGCCTTTTCTGGGGTGGGGAACACGCACACCTACCTCTTTGATCAGCCCTTTGATGAGCCTGTTGGCTGCCTGCAGATCTTCAGGGTTCTTGCTTTTCAGGAGCCGGGCTAAAAGCTGCAGAGAAAATAAAGCCTTTGCTGTTGTTTCTGTGGCTGCATCCTTTCCCCCATCCGTCTGCAATCAATTAAAGCTCTATTTTGTATCATTAGTAGCTTCGTTTTACTCCAGTGTAGACTTGAATCTGCTTAGGTTAGGACATGAGTGGATCTTAGTATATTTTTAAAAGACAGAATGCTTTTGCAGAAAGTGGGATTTCCCCTGAGCCAGACAAAGGGCACCTCTCCTTTCTCGGTGCTTTAGTTATAATTCTTTTGGCACCCACCAGCTAAGTTTGCTCTCAGAGAGAGAGGGAGAGAGACAGACAGACGGACAGACAGACAGAGAGTGGTGGTAGTGATGATGATGATGATGATGATGATACTTACAATGGCTGCTCCCTCCCTGCCCAAACAGTGAGAGGTCTGAGCAGAAGCGGGGTCAGATTACCTGGGATTTCTCATTATCAGCATCAAAAATGGACCCAGCCGGTCTTGGGGAAGGGGGAGGCAGGATTTTGTCCTCTGGCAATTTGGGGTCTTGTTTTACGAGTCCTGGAAAAAAAAGGATGCAGGAGTAATGATGGGGCTGCACTCCAACCACGTTTATGCAGCTTGAGAGACGCCTTGCAGGTAACAAACTGAGAAGAGCACTAGAACACGCAGGTCCAAAAGACATCCTCTGTCATATCCTATTGTCTCCCTTCTTTTGCATTAAAAAGGAAAATACAAAGATAAAGTAAACTAAGGTTGTGCCTACTGGACCAAACCCATGTAGCTCAACTGCATGCATGAACTGTAGTCGTCTGGTTCCTGAGAAGTTACCATTGCAGAAGCTTTGGAACTCCTTGCTACAGGGAATTTTAAAAGAAATTCTGACTGGTTGTCTATTCACCCATTCAAGAGGTTCGTGAGTGGAAGCTTCCCCACTACATACAAGGAGGAGGAGAGGAGGAGGTGGTCAAGCCCTAACAATTTTTATCATCCTGCTCACTACCAGAAAATGTTTGAACTAAAAATAAGAACAATCCTCAAAATGCTTATCAAAGCGTAAGGGGGAAAATGGCTTAAAAACACAACTGATCTGAGACTGCAAAAGACATATATTTGGGGCTTTTTTATTTTTCTTGGTTTACATTAACTTCCAGGTAGAGTGGTCTGAGTGTTGGACCAGAGCTCCAGGAGATCGGAGTTTGAATCCCCGCTCGGCCATGGAGGCCACTGGGTGTCCTTGGGCAAGCCACACTTTCTCAGTCTCAGCAGAAGACAAAAGCAAACCCCCTCTGAACAAATCTGGCCAAGAAAACCCTATAATCAGGGCCGGTTTAAGGCATCCGTGGCCTCAGCATCCACACGGGGGTCCCATCATTGGGGGGGGGGTGTCGTAACCCTCATCCTGCAAAAACATTATTAATAATCTGAATATCCTATACTGTGAATAGGTTAGGTTACATTGGCCCAAGATAAACATATGGGCCCCCCAAATTAAAGCCTTGCAAGGGCCCCCAAAATTCCTTAAACCAGCTCTGCTTATAATAGGTTCACCTTAGGGCCAGCATAAGTTGGAAATGACTTGAAAGTCCACAACCACAACAACTTGCAGAAGATATTGAAACAGGGATGGAAACCAGGCAGTTCACTGATCAACTGCTCTCTGTCCATTTGTCTCTAACGGGTGTCCAAAAGCAGGACTGGAGGTCCGTTGTGACACCTAACCTCTGACTTAAAAAATGCCTTGCTACAAGACCCTGTAAGTGTCACCAGCATAAAGAGCTTCTCATAAGAGCTGGATAGACACCAGCTGCCCAATTCCTGCCTAAAAACAGAGAGTGTGGGAGAGATTTCCTTCTGCCCCTCACCCGGCCTCGCCCCACCAGAGAACTGGGAAGCCTTCTGAGGAAACTTTTGGTCAGCAGGCTTGTGATCTGAGGCTGTTTTAGGACTTCAGAGGGAGGAGAAAAAACCCTGAGAAATAAGTGAATGGAAACCTTGTTTCTTCAGCATCTGATAAGCGTCCCGGATTTTCACTTCCTGGGGAAACCACACAGTCCAACTGAACAGGATCTCAACGATGCGAGACTTGACTCTCTCCGTGGACCACTCACCCAGGTACTGCAAAGCCCCAAAAGCAGAGAAGGTCACAACCACAGAGAGAGAGAGAGAGAGAGAGAGAGAGAGAGAGAGAGAGATGCTCCCCCCCCAAAAAAAGTCTCCTCCACCCCACTGATGGGAACCTCAACACAGCACCTCACCTCTGGGGGCCCTCTGGATCTCTCCCCACCTCTTAGGAAATAAATCCTCACAGATATTTTGGATGCCTTCTGTGCAGCCCTTAAAGGAAGGGCTTGTGCCGTAAATGCTTCTATTGAATGGGGTGGAGGAGCTCAACAGACACTTTCCCATCCTATTGGAAAAAATTTGGCAGTTCCTACAATGTCTGCATTTTGCCCACAGCTGGGTTTGTGCCAAGGCTCAGCTCAGAATCCATGAAGGGCTTAAAATGGAAGATGGTGTCACTGAGCATACAAAGAGTGTCTTTTCTTTAGCAACAAACCTTGGCATTATGCCTCCACAGGCAACTGAACAGAGACTGTAGGAACAGCAGGACCTCCGAGGTAAAGAACCCCCTCTCTTTGAATCTCCACCCAAAATGAGCCTCCCCCCCCCCATGCTGGGTTTGCACCCCTGGACCACCCTTTTCTGGCCAAAATGCAAAAGAGGGTGAGCTGCCTCTCCTGGAAGCCTCCAAGAATAGTAACTGACACTATCTTAGCATCTTGCAGGACATCCCTTGAATGGCTAAACATCCAAAAAATGCCTGCTTTATAAGCCAGAAATGGACCTCCACTCACTTCTTGGGGTCTTGTTTTTGCATGGGGGGGCTGGAATTTTCATCAGTTTTATGAGGTTAAGGGTCAGAAAAGTGGCCTCAAGGCACTCCCTGGTGGCCCACCCTAGCTCCCCCTGGACTTGAAGCGACCATTCCTGGAGGGACCCTCCATCCACCCAGCTCCCCCACCACCACCCCACACACTCCTCCTGCTGCCTTTTTTGAGCCAGCCTGCAGAAGCCCTCACCTTGGGGGAGAGGACTTTGATCAGCCCATTCAGAAAGCGGAACTTCCCCATTTCATGGTGGAAGTTCTCACCACAGTTGTTGACACACATCTCCAGGACCTGCAGGGAAAGAGACAAAGTCCCCAGCGTTTAGCCCCATGATGGGGAAATCCAGGCAGAGAGAGAAAGGGGGGGCATCAGCTTTGCAACCAGCGTGCCTCAGGCCAGCCTTGCATGCTCCACACAGGCTGCAACTTGCAAGGATCCCCGAGATCTCTAGCAAAGGACAGCAGAGTCACTCTGAGCAGAAATTCCTGCAGGTTCTTTACTTTGTAAGGCTACAGAGCCAGGGCAGGAGTCATCCACCCCTCCAGAGACTACAAGTCTCATCAGTCCTCCTAGTCAGCAAACCCTATTTTCCCCAGAGCAGATCAAAGTTTAGCAACAGAAGAGGGGAGCCCCTTGCCCAGAATTCCCTTCACACACTATTGGTCGCGAAAGTGAAACAAGAAGCCAGGACTCCCCAAAGAGGTGTCAGAAGGCTCCACATGGATCCTGCCTTCCATGCCATCCACTCCCCTGACACACACACACACACAACTGACCCACTGGGATGCCTGGGTCCAGGCCATGGCAACGCACACCTGCGCGCTCACACTTACGGTCAGGGCCCGGAGCGCTTCGGCCTCCTGCGGTGACTGGATTTTATGCTCCAGCAAGCGGAGAGCTGTGGAGGGGCTGAGGAACATGGCAAGAGGTTAAGTTCAGGGGCGGGAGCCTTGCAAGGTGGGGATGGTTGTATTAGAAAACCCTTCAGCATTTCTTCTTTTAAATCACATCCCTCCAATACGAAATGCAACAGGGGAACTGGCAAAAGCACCTCTGAGAAGTCCTTGCCTAAGAAAACCCCACGAAGACACAGACACACAATCCTGTGGCTCAATCCTGCATGCTTTAAGCACTGTTGAAAGACCGGAGAGCCAAAGCTTCACCAGACAGAAGATTTCTCTGCTTGAGCTACATGCAAAGGGCTGTTTTAGAGATACCAACTTCAAGGGAACGTACTTTTGGAAATAGCATATATGCAGCTAGGCCACGTCTATATCCTATGTTATCTCCTTTCCCTTTCTTTCCCCTTTTCTTTGTAATTATACTTTAAATGTCCAACATATATTTTTAAAAAATAGGGCTCCAGTGCCTTTTATGGCCAGTGGGCCACGCTTTCCTACCCTCCCCAAAAACCCCTTGAGGTTTCCTGGTCCACAGCCAGTAAAGGGCCACCTCGGGCAGCCGCCTTCCTCTTACCCGTCAGCCTCTGCGTTGACTTGGTCGCTAAACCTCTGGAAGCACTCCCAGTTCTCCTCGGGGCTGCTGGGGTCGGTGGCCTTGTCTGCCAAGGAATGGAAGGAAGGAAGAGCGGCCACCCGAATTATTGCAAGCGGAAGAAGCCCCAGAACCACCAGGTGGGCCCAGAGCGGACCCTAAGGCAGCCTCCAGCTTCACCACCACCACAACACACCCTGTCACCCAGTTTCTTCTAGCAATGGTGGGACAAGGAGAGCCAAAAATGATGTTACATCCCATTCAGGGGAACCGGGAAAATACACTGTAAGGGGGCTGCTGTTTATTTGGGGGGGGGTAAGAAACACTAGGAACAAGAGTAAGGAATTGTCTGTAGATACCAAAGGGAGTTCTTGCCTTTTAAAATCAGTCTTACAACACAAGGGACAACAAAATTGAGCTAGAGCTAATGTTAGAAAGCTACTGACCGATAAAGTGCAATTGCAAACACTATCATATTTAAACCAAAGACTGAACCAAAAACAGTTTAAAAACATAACAAAAAGGGAGAATACAACAGCAGCCGTTAAGAGACTTTCCACAGCAGCCAGCGAGGGGCCAAAGGCCAGCGTGGGAGCCCAAAGGGTCAGTTTAGCCTCTTGTGAAGGAGACCCCACGCCCCGGGAGCAGCCACCAAGAAGGCCTGGCCAGAGAAAGCCCTCCCCTGGGCATCTTAACATTTGTGTGTGTGTGTAGGGGGGGGGTGTCATTTTAGGAAAAAAACAGTCTTTCCAAAGGACTCAGGCAGTATTACTACCATTGTTGTTAATTGTGAATAGCACTTCCAAGGAAAGGAGGAGATACCTGTTGGATTTTCTCTTTTAGATCTGAATGTATGCACCTGGCATTTTATTTTGAAAAAGTTGAGTGATTTTTTTCTACCTGCTCGACTATTATAAAGATACCTGTGGGGGAACCTTTAGCCCGGCAGATGCTGCAGATGACAACTCCCCCAATCCTTTGCCAATGGCTGGGGCTTTTGGGAGATGCAGTCCGAAGCATCTGCAGGACCAAAGTCTCTCCAGCCCTGTTGCAGATCCCGGGTGCCTTGAACAAGCCCCGGGGTCAAAACAAGAGACCTGACGGAAGGAGAGAATAGAAATGGGGTGTATATTGTACCCAGGGACACCCACTAAATATTGGGGGCACACAAGCCATGGCGTCACCTGGCTGCGTCATTTGGAACCATTCAACGTCCTGGTGAGATTTATTTGGGTAAGGAGCTGCAGTTGGGAAAGAGGCCAGCCAGCGTGCCAGAAATTCTGAAAAACGACTAAAGGGGTGAAGCCAATTATAGCCCAGCGCTGCCATGGGAAAATCTACCCAGCTGTATGAAATGGAAAGAAGCCCAAACTCTCCCTCGACCTTTAGTGAATGGTTCCGCGGAGGGGCTGTCAAACTCTCTGGACCCCCCCTTCGCGTGTTTTGCGCCCCGTGTACTTAAGGAGATCGCGTTGCCTCGTGGCTCCTGCGGGTTTTTCAGGCGCTCTTTTGGGGAGAAAGCCCCCCTCCGTCCAGGAGACCACCAAGCCGCCCAGCCCACCCTCCCTGCGGGGCCGTGGGGCGCAAGGAGGGGGCCAGGGGCCAAGCCCCCCCCCGGCCGAGGGCGGCCCCCGTCCGGGGCAGAGCGCAGCCGCCTTCCACCCGCTCCAATCGCGGGACAGGCGCGGCTTCTCCGTCTACACGGAGCCGGGAAAGGGGGATTCCGGGGCTCTCCAACCGCCGGCCAGGGGAGGGGGGGCTCCACCGGGCCGGGACCCCAGGAGGGGAGGGAGGGGAGGGGGCCGAGGGCGCCCCCGAGACACGCCCGGAGCTGGGGGGGGGACCGGCCGGCCCGGGAGGGAGGGAGGGAGGGTCGCCTTTGGCTTCCCTTCGGCCGCCCCGTCCAGCCGGGCAGGGGACCGGGACCGGGGACCGGGGACCGGACACTCACGCAGCAGGAGCTCCAGGGCGCCCGGGGGAGCCGCCCGAGCCATGGCCGACCCCGTCCCGGAAGAGGGCAGAGTCCGGCGGCCGAGCCCACCCACCGAAGGCGGGCGCCGGGCTGGGCGGAGGGGCCGGGGCGCCGACCAGGGCTTTGGGCCGCCCGAGGCCGAAGGAGGAGCGACCCCCAACCCCGGGAAAGACGGTCCCCGCCTCCGCTGCTGCTGCTGCTGCCGCCCGAGCCCGGCCACGGTGGGGGGACAACGGGGTGGGGGCGAGCCCGGGGGTCCCCAGAGCCTCTCCTCCCGCCCCGGAGGCCCGCTGGGGAGCCCGGCCCGGATCTGCGGGGAGAAGCGGGGCTGCGGCGGCGGGCAGGGCTCGGACGCACAAGCGCAGCGGCCCCCAGCCGGCCTCCCCCGTCCCGAAGGGGGCCCCGGCCGGCGAAAAGGGGGACCGGCTCCGGGATGGGTGGGGGGCGCCGAGGAGGGGAGCCAGAGAAAGGGGGCGGCCGCCCAGGCGCCCCTGAGCCAGCCGAAGGAGCGCCGAGCCTTTTGGGAAGAAGGCCTTGCCTTTGCGGGAGGGGGGGGTCTTGTTATGGCCATCTTCCCTTTCCCCCCTAAAAGCCAATATGGCTAAAAGGGGGCAGTTCTTCCACTGCCATTTCCCCAAGGGACCCCCAAGGCCTCCCCCCTCCCGGGGGGGATCTGTCTTCCCTCCCCTGAAACCCATGGGAAGGGGGTCCCCACCCCAAGGACAGACCCCCTCCGCCCTCCACCGCATTTGCATTGCTACAAAAGGGCACCATTTCAACACTGAAAGCAAACCCTATTGATTAATAGGACTGAAAGCTCTGCGAGGAAGACTGAAAGTAAAACTTTTGTAGAGAAAGGAAGGCCTATCTACGCTCATAGCATGGTTTTCATTTAGCCCCGCCAGAAGGACCAGAAATAGGACCAAGGAAGTCAAAATAATTTTCTGCTAGAAAACTCCCTCCTTCATTTAAGAAAAAAATGCCTTAGAAAAACTGGACATGCTAAAGAAGAGTTTGGCCTAGAACCTTCTTTTATTTCCCAATGGGGGCAGGAATGTTCTTCACTTTTGTGCAGGTTTTGGGGTAAGTAATTATTAAAACTATAACTGCCAAAATCTCCCAACCAGCATGGGGAATTCTGGAAGTTGTCCAGAAAAGTTGTCCCAGCTTTGCATGAACTTTTCCAAGCTCTACTTTTAAGGCAGAAAATTCAATTCAGTGAGAGTAACAACAGGTTGGTTTTCTGTTTTTTACTCCGTGCAAAGCTTGGCAATGTTACTGTTTGGCACTGTAAATCTAAGAATCTCCCACACAGCATGGTGGAATTGTAGCAGCTGTCATCCAAAAAAAACTGTTCAAAAGTTTGATAGAAACTTTTCCAAGCTCTGCTTTCATGCCACAACATTCACACCTGAGAGAGAGAAACAGATTAACACGCACACACTTGCAGCCAGAAGTGGTACACCCCAAAGCAGCTTTGTCACCCCACCAAGTGACCAGGAGAACTTAAAAGCCAAAATCATCCGGAGAGAGCCAGAGTCACACTGCCAGAGATACAAAGACCTTGTGCTTTTTATTTGATAGTCTGCAGGCTTTCCAGCTCCCAACATCCATTATTTCACCTTTATTAATGCTATATGCAAGCACATTACATTTGAAGTAGTCACCCCTGTTGTCTGGTTATATTGGTGGGCCACTGAATCAGGCAGCCATAGCCTATTTTCAAAAATTGCTGCTTTCCTTGGGTGCATGAGTCTTGTGGAAATCTCTATACAAGCTCCACCGTAGTCCTCCTTTTCTGATATCCCAGGATTACAAGCAATCCAGAACACGTGCTTCCCTCCAAACCCATGGATCGCTAGTCTCTTGCTCTGCCTCTGTCCCCCATGTGCTTTTCCAAGGTCAGCTGCACAGGGCCCTTTGGATCCGAGCGCAGGCCTCTCTGCGTCCCAAGGAGACCATCATTTCAGCAACGCTGGGTCCTTCCTGCAACAGATACGGATGCTACTGCACAAAGCAAGGCAAAGGAGGACAACCCCTGTGCCTAGGGGCTGAACGCACAACTGCTCTAGGAACATTGCAAAGAGTACCCATGGGAACAAAATAATATACCAAACCCCAGCCTGTATGACAATTCCAAAATTGCACACAAAGTTTTCGAGTTCTCCAGAACTCTTCGCCGATTTGTTATTCCCAAGCTTTTAATTGCCTGACAGAAGAGGGAAAACTTGTTTCAGAAGCTGCTTTGGCCGAGGATGTCCTGACCTGGCAGAGGGCTAGACTCAGGACCCCTGCGGACGCCCCAGACTCTACAATTTTACAAAGTTTCTGACCAGCGCCTCCTCCTTTGACATCTTCCTGGTCAGTGTTTTGGCACCAATTCAAGGCCTGCCTACCTTTCCTTCTGCCTTTGCTGGCTCTTTGGTTTCATTTTCACTCCCGCTGGCTTGTTGATTTTGGCTGCTGCTTTTCATCAATTGTTGCCACAGGCAATCAGTTCTACCAGTTTCATGTGTATTATTTTTTTCTAAGCCTCTTTGGATTCATTTGCAGGAGGGGAAAAAATGGGGCATGCATCCCGTGGTTAACTAAAACAGACAATGCTGCTGCCACCACCTCCAACCGCCCTTTGCAAACCCAAAAGGGCAACTACCGACTTTCAGAGCAGATGATGAAAAGACTTTGGGGGACCAGTGGGGGCGGAGAGGGGAGAGATTTCACCTGTTGCCCGCTGAGAGCCAAGCGGAGCAGCTTCATCATGCTGCGGTACTGGGTGCCTTCAATCTGCTCCGGCAGCTGCCGCAGGTCTCTGCTGAGCTCTTCCATGGTCAGAGTGGACATCGGCCGTTCCAGCAACCTTATGGGGCGAGGGGGGAGGAACAGACACAGTCACAGCACCAGATCCCGAAGGGCAAAGTCAGCCACCCGGGAGGGCTTGCAGCTGGTTTCTCCCAGAAAGAACTTTTTAAAAATGACATCTCTTGACAATGCTAAGAACTCTCCAGGACATGCCCAGACCTCTCCTGTCTCACGGGGAGAAACTTGGGGCACCAGGAGTGCTTTTTGGCTAAGGAGTGATTCACAAACAGTCACTGCTTTCCCTAGATCTGCATCCCGCACACACCACAGAGCAATACTAGGGTGGGAAGCTGAACCAGTTGAACTGCCACACATTGTTGTTGTGTGACTTCCAAGTTGTTTCTGACTGATAGCAACCCTAAGGCATGGGGTTTTCTCAGCAAGATTTGTCACCACTGCCTTCCTCTGAGGCTGAGAGAATGTGACTTACCCAAAGTCAGCCGCTGGATTTCTACAGAGTCCAACACTCAAACCATTACTTCATGTTGTTGCTCCCCCAAAAGTCCTTGGGGGTTTCAGTATTTAGTTTAAGTCCTAGCCTTTCTACTCACCTGAGGACAAGCTCTCCTATTTTCTCTGCCTCGGTCGAAATCGTTTGTAGCTCCTCATGAGACACAGAGGGCCGGATCCACAAAAAAGCATATTTGGGTGAGACTAGTTCCTTTAGCCGGCTGACGTGGCCCTGGGAAGGAAGGAATGTTGACAAGGAGACCTTTTGTATGGTGAAAATGGCTAACAATCATTGCCTTCACAGCCATGTCTCTGCACAGAAGGCTAAGTACAAACTGGCCAGGGCTACGGTCATTCAGTAAACCTTAAACTAGTTCATCATTGCACACACATTTCCATAGTTTTCTCCCTGGTGCGGGAATAACACAGATATTTCTGCGCAATTCTCACCAGATTTTCATACTGTACATCCTGAAGTGTCTTAGGAAATTATTCCGTGCAGAAATATATTTGGAGTTTTTGCATGGAAACTGTCGCGGGGGAGAGCTGTGTGCTTAAAACACATTTTAATGCTCTCCACTAATTTCTAATTTCCAGACAGAAAACATCAGTTTTGCACAATCCCGCTGTGCAGAATAATTCCCTGAAACACTTAAGGGTGGGTGGACACCAGGCAGACCCTGCGCAGAATTCTTGCCTGTGTGTTACTCTTCCCAAAGGTTTTACTGGGCATCAGCACACTGACTTTCTGGTGGGGAAATGCCTAATGGTGAAGATTCCCTCCCCTTCGACTCAGTGGTGAGTGTCTGGCGGAGAAAACCCACCCTCCTCCCCCAGCCGCTGCCCATCCTGACTTACTTTCCTCAGGAGGAGCACCTGCTCCACGTAGGCCTTGTCGAGGACCCCTCTGTCCGCCAGCTGGTGCCCGTAGGCCTCCTCCACAGCGGACTGCAGCTCTGCCACCAGCTGCTGCCTCAGCGTCTCGTCCACAATTCTCCGGGAGAGGTGGATCCTGCGCAAAAGATCTCATTAGATCCCAGCTGAGAGCCAGCCGCCTTCAAAGCGGGAGACCATCATGTTGCAAGAATCAGAGAGAGACAGGGAGAAACTCATGTACGACCAATGACAACATGTGGATTCCCACTCCCAGCCCCTGGCTCTGTTTGGACACCGGCAGACATCATGGCCCAAGGAACACGGCAGCCCTCTCCCCGCCATTTTGCCCTGACATGAAAAGAAACAGGTGCCAGTTCCAAGGAGATGGAACCTGGAGAGGTTTCTGTGAGGAAAAGTGGGAGGCTGAAGAGAAAAGAGAGCCAGCGTGGGGGAGTGGTTTAAGCGCTGCACCATGAGATGCTGGAGACCGGGGTTCAAATCTCCACCCAGCCATGGAAGCCCACCAGGTGACCTTGGGCAAGTCACACTCTCTCAGCTTCAGAGGAAGGCAAGGCAAACATCCTCTGAACAAATTCTGCCAAGAAAGCCCTGTGACAAGGTTGCATAGGTTGGAAATGACTTGAAGGCACGTAATAATAATAACAAAGAGAAAACACCAGGCTGGGGGAACGGAAGGGGGCCAGTTCCAAGGGCAATGGCGGTCTGGAGCAGGACTTGCTTCAAAGTGCATGCAGGCCCCCTCCCAAGGACAAGGCCCCACCTGGCCACTCCCCACCTGTTGAATTCCGTGAGTTTCTCCAGGTCCAAGAGAGCCGAGTGCCTTTCAATCCTGCCCACGTCCAGCTCCTCCACCAGCTCCTGCAGCGTCCTCCCCATCCGATTCTCTGCGAAAGAGAGGGCAAGGCCTAAGGCCCTGGGCAGCCATTTAGGGTTCCTACAGCAGTTTCAACATATAGACCTCCCCACTGCATTGCCTTACTCATCCGCCCTCTGTTATCTTAGCAATTAGAAGGTCTTACCCCCTTAGCCACGTGCAAGTGTGTATTCTACAGAAACCACCTCCAAGTAAATAATTTCGGAGGCTTACATTCCTTCCAGCTTGTGTTTCTGTATATTAACGCAATCACCTGCAAACCCAGAGCCGCAGTTTGTGATGAGGTCCAGCAGAGCCTCCGGCAAGCAGCCGTCCCGAGCAAACCCCTCGACAAAGATGTCCCCCTGCCTCTTGGAGAGCTTGCTGCCATCTTTGTTCAGGAGGAGGGGGAGGTGGCCGAACCGGGGGGGCTCCCAGCCGAAAGCCCGGTAGAGGAGGAGGTGCTTGGAGGTGGAGGTGAGCCACTCCATCCCACGCAGCACGTGGCTGATGCGCATCAGGTGGTCATCCACCACGTTGGCCAGGTGGTAGGTGGGGAACCCGTCGCTCTTCAGGATCACAGGGTCCCCTTCCACGCTGGCCACCTCGTGCCGGCTCCAGCCGTAGATCAGGTCGCAGAAAGGCTCCGCGTTCTGCTCCAGGCGGAAGCGCACCACGTGGTCGGCGCCCTGAGACATCTTCTCAGCCACCTGCTTGGGGCTCAGGTGACGACATCTGTTGTCATACCTTCATGGGGAAGTGAGAGAAACCATGGAAAAGCCACCAGTGAAATGGAGACAGAGGAACGCTGCTACTCGAGTGTAAGCAGCAGCCAGCACTGGTTCTATTTTGCCCACAACAGGTTCTAAGACTTTGGAAAACTCTGGCTTGGTGAGAAACCCAAAGAGAAGGAGAGAGAAAGAGAAAAAGTAATTAACTGATAGCCCACCTTTCTACCAACATGGGATCTATGGCAGTTCACAGCATAAATTACTGTAGAGCAAAATACAGTTTTACAACAATGATTTTAAAATAGTTTTTGAAAGCATTTAAATAAACTGTCCCATTAAAAGTTGCAGCAAAAGGAAAGAGAGAGACATTCACGGAGTGGGCCTTCTCTGTAGTTGCTCCCAAGCTATGGAACACCCTGCCACAGGAGGCAAGGCCAGCCCCTCCTCTGGTCTCCTGCCACCAGCAGGTAGGGACCATTTTCACTTAGACTGAATTTCAGCTTTTAATGGGGGCGGGGGGGGGGGTCGACTTTATCCCCACTGACATGTTTTAAACCATCTTAAATTAGTACTGTTCTTAACAGGAGTGCTTATTTAATCATTTTTTAAAAAATCCTCTTTATTATTACTATTTGGGTTCTTTTTTAAATATAATTTTGTTTTAATCTGTGTTGTGGGATAGATCAGCTCAGTAGCAACTCTGTACTGTACTTTTTATTTTCACTGTTGTGTTTTAAATTGTTTTAACATTCTGAATGGCTGAACTCTATTTCCATGTGGATCTCTTGTCCATTTTTATCTATATTGCACAAGAGTTAATTTGTCAGCTGCTTTGGGTCCCTGTTTTGGGGGGAAAGGCAGGGTGTAAATAAAGATGATAACAGTAACAACAACAGCAACAACAACTATTTTAAACTGCTTTGTATTAATGCTATAGTATTATTAAAAAGAGTTTACTTAACTGTTTGTTAAACTTTTTAATTGCAACCATTGTGTTTCAGCTTGGTTTTAACCTTTGCTGGGGGCTAAGCTGAGATACATGTTTAGAGAAAAGGCAGAATACAAATAAAATACAAAAACGTACGAAATGAGACACACCCACCCCAACCAGCTGCCCAGCGATGCCAACCCAGTGGCGGTCCTCACCGGGGTGTCTGCCGGCTGCGCAGGGCCTCCTTCTTCAAGAGCTCCAGGCGCCGGGGGGTGCAGAAGCAGCGGTAGGCAGCCCCCTTCTCCAGAAGCAAGTCGGTGGCCTCCCTGTAGAGGCCGAGGCGCTGGGACTGCTGGTAGGGGGCGGCTGGGCCACCTTGGCGGGGGCTCTCGTCGGGCGGAAGGCCTGGGACAGAGAAGGGGAGACCACTCAAGCAGCTACGAAAAGCAGCGTCAGAAGCAAAGGCATACTCCAGGGGTGGGCATCACACAGCTCTGCAGATGTTGCTGGATTGCACCTCCCAGCATTCCTCAAAATTGCCTCTGTAGTCCAACTTCAGGAACAACTGTGGCTCATGTCGCCACTTGGGCAATGAAACGGGGAAGGGGAGAAGTTCTGTCTGTGTGCGTGTGTGTGTGTGCGTGCGTGGGAATGCCGGCCGGCCTGGGTGGAGAGGCTAGTCCAACCTGCAAGACACTGTAACTTTAAACTGTATACCAGATATATATTTAAAACATAAAATATGTTTCCCATATAATCCACTATACAAATATGAAAACCAACAATACAGTGTTACAATAAAGATTGTGACAATTACTGTATTTTTTCATAATTGTTTAGGCTGAACCCAATGCATATTAATGGATACTGTTATTTTGGGTTCAGCCTAAACAATTGTGAAGAAATACAGTCATTGTAACAATCTTTATTAACACAGTCTTTATTCTAACACTGTGTTGTTGGTTTTCATATTTATATAGTGGATTATATGGGAAACATTATATTTTATGTTCTAAATATATCTTGTATACAGCTTAAAGTTACAGTGTCTTGCAGGTTGGACTAGCTTTAAGTAGAATCCTCCGTTTGGTTGTGGTAATGGGTGGAGAGGACGGCATTTCTCCACTGAGAGGGAAAAGGGCAGAGGCAGCTTGGAAGGAGGTTTTAAAGAGAGAAGACAGGTTGTGAACAACAACAACCACAGCGAGGCGGGAAAAGGGGGAGCGTGGAAAGGCAAAGCGGGATGAAAATGAATGCAGAAGCAACAGGAGAAAAGGATGACTCAAACCGGCATTGGGAAGGGGAATGGGGTAGATTGTGAAAGGGAAAAGTTGGAAAGAAAGACAACAGACAAGTAGGAATATTTCGAGATCATCTGTGGGAAGCGGAGGGGGGACATTTTCTCTATTCAGAGCGTATGGGTCAGTAAAGTCTGTCTGAGATGGAGAAGTTGAGGCACAGCCAGTGTCTAATTCTGCTTAAAAAAACCTGGCCTGTGGAACTCCTTGCCACATGGAATTCCAAGCAATTAAGCAAAGTGGCAGAAAGCAGGCACCCGCTGCCATGTGATTATACCAAACCCTGGCTCACCTGGCATTACCACCATTTGTGACTCCGTTACTTTTAAGGTCTGTGAAGGGGAGTCCCTGGAAAGTAGAAAGGTTGAGCACCCCTGCTACTAATGAACTGCAGCGTGGGGAGGATGAATTACCGTACCTGCCCACTCCAGCATCTCTTCTATGCCCTCTGCCGCTCCGGGAACCACGCGGCTCTGGTCGGTGTCCTCCAGACGCAGGATGAAGCTGCCCTCGTGTTTTCTGGCAAAAATGTAGTTGTACAAAGCGGTCCGGAGGCCTCCCAGATGCAGAAACCCTGCAGAGCACCGGAAAGGAAAGCCGGACACCCGTGAGGACGGCGGCCAGGTAGATGGCCATTTGGAAAAGGATGCCAAAGGCCAGCACTCAGGGAGTTTTCGTGGCTTCCCAGAAGAAACGCCAGTCTGGCCTCTCTTGGGAACAGAATGGGGTGGACTAGATGGCCTTTGGCCTCAGCTTCCACCACTTTGGGCCACCCCCTTGTGAGGCTCTTTGCGTGTTCAGCTTTGACCCGGGTTCAAGAATTCCAAGCAAGCGTTCACCAGCGGAAGGTCTCGGCAAAACTCTCTCCCAACACTGGATCTCTGACCGTAATGTGCAAGTCGCACCTTCTTGGATCTTAGCGAAAAGCTGCCAATGAACGGACACAATAGCGGCGCCTTTGCTTGTGTGAAAGAAAACAGGCTTCCAGGTCACACAGAACGCTTTGCCTCCGGCTGGCTGTTCGAAAGACCTGCTGGGCCCTTTGCGGGGTCTGCCTGCTTCTTTCGCCTACTTTGAGCATTAACTCAAAGCTGCCCCAACTGTTTTCAGCAGAGGAGTGGGGTATAAATACATTTCATTATTATTATTATTATTATTATTGTTGTTATTAACTTTGTCCCAAGATTTAGGTTCCTGTTCTTGATGTTTTCGGGGAGGGGGATCCCAGTTTTGCAAATACCACTGACACCCTGTGTGTGTGTGTGTGTGTGTGTGATTTTTGGTACCACCAGCAGCAGCAGCACCTTCTGGCTTGGAAAAGTTGCTTTGTGAGGGACTACAGCTCCCAGAATCCCCACAGCCATTATGGTAATCTCCTGGGGGATTCAGGAACTGCAGTCCTGCCTGCCAGGTGTGGGAAGGGATTCTGGGTCTTGTAGTCACACTGACTTCGGGAGGGGATTCCTGGAGCTGTTGGGGGATTCTGGGGCCTGCAGTTAGGCCACCTGTGTGGGCAGATGCTGGAAGCTGCAGTCCTGCTGGCTCTGAGGGGGAGTTCTGGGACTGACAATCCCATTGGCTGCATGGGGATTCTGGGGGCTGCAGTCACACCGTATGTGAGAGGGGGATTCTGGGAGTTGTAGTCCAAGACAACCCCTTCTCCCCCCCCGCCCAAAAAGAGCCGCCTTGCCCGTTACCTGTGGGGCTGGGTGCGAATCTCACCCGCACCGCCTGAGCCGCGCTCGACCCCATCGCCCCGGCAGGGAAGGTGGGGCCCAGCCCGCCCCGACCCCCCATTGGCTGAGCCCTGCCGTCCAATCAGCTCCCGGCTGGGGCAGGAGGCGTGGCCTCCCTTAAAGGCGCCGCGTCCCCCTCTCCGCAGGTGGCTGGGAAAGCGGTTGGGGAGGGGAGGGGAGGGACGGCAGCTCCCATCATCCCCACACGCGCCAAAGAGTGCTGGGGCCCCGCCGGGCTACAGACCCCATACAGAGGGAAGGAAGGGGCCATGGCAAGCCCCCAGCTCCAAATTGGGCTGCTTGTGTAGTGTGGAATCATCATCATCATCATCATCTGTCATGATGGAGTCCCATCATGTTGCTTAAGGTGCAACTCCCATCATTCTGCTGGAGAACTATAACTCCCTTTGTCTGTCCACAGATCATCCTCCTTCTTTCTATCCTGATTTTCCCCCCAGTTTGGGACTCAAAGCGGGTACAACAAAAGGAGACTGTTAAGCCCAGCGAAATACAAAAGCTAAAATATAATTAAACAACTAAAAAAGTAGAAAGCAGCTACTTGTTTTTTAAGACACACACACACACACACACACCCCTTTCTCCTTCCAGAGAGCACCTCCTGGCCCCTCCCTCGGGAAATGGGCGTGGCCTCCTGGCTTTGCCCCGCCTCCCCATCAGGTGCGCTCCCACGCGGAACCCCGTGACCGGAAGAGGCGGGGTACGGCGGCCGCCGAGGGCCAATGGTGGAAGCGAGGCGCTTTTCCCGGCATCCCCCGCGGGCGGGTTGTACACAATCATCATGGCCGCCGCCGCCGCCTCTGCCTCTCCCGGTGCGCGTGAGACCAGCGAGGTCGGGTCCCGGCGGGCGGGCGGCGGGCGAGGCGGGGTCCCGGCCGAGGGGGTGGAGGCCCCGGGTCCGCCCTCGTTCGCTTCCCCGCCGGCTCCCCCGGTCCCGCCTCCGCCCGGCAGCCTCGACCGGGCTCCCTCCGGGGCGGCGGGGAGGGGTGTTACACCGGGGGCGCCTCGCCTTTTCCTGAGGCCCCCTCCCGATAGGCCGTTTGTGGCCACGGAGCCCCGGGACTGAACTTGGGGGTCCAAAGCAACAACGGCAACAATCGGACCCAATAATAATAATAATAATGACACCATATAATAATAATACCCATTATCCTCAGGAGGTTCTTCCTAATAATGTTTAGGTAGAATCTCTTTTCCTGTAGTTTTGAACCCACTGCTCCGTGTCCTAGTCTCTGGAGCAGCAGAAAACAAGCTTGCCCCATCCTCAGTATGGCCTCCCTTCAAATATTTAAACATGGCCATCATGTCTCCTCTCAACCTTCTCTTCCACAGGCTACACACGCCCAGCTCCCTAGCCAGTGGCTCCTAACCTTTTCTTTAACAGGTATCCCCTTTAAATATCTGAACTCAGGGATTTAAAACAGCAACAATGTATCATAATAATAATAATAATATCTGGACTCAGGGATTTAAAACAGCAACAATGTATCATAATAATAATAATATCTGAACTCAGGGATTTAAAACAGCAACAATGTATAATAATAATACAGTAATAATAATATCTGAACTCAGGGATTTAAAACAGCAACAATGTATCATAATAATAATATCTGAACTCAGGGATTTAAAACAGCAACAATGTATAATAATAATAATATAGTTACAGTATCCATTACTCTCAGGAAGTTCTTTCTAATAATGTTTAGGTGGGATCTCTTTTCCTGTACTGTAATTTGAATCCATTTGTTTGTGTCCTACTCTCTGGAACAGCAGGAAACAAGCTTGCCCCATCCTCAGTATGGCCTCCCTTCAAATATTTAAACATGGCCATCATGTCCCCTCTCAACTTTCTCTTCTCCAGGCTAAACATCCCCAGCTCTCTAGTCAGTGGCTCTTAAACTTTTCTTTAACAGGGACCCCCTTTAAATATCTGAACTCAGGGATTTAAATCAACAAACATATATAATAATAACAATAATAATAATATAGTTACAGTATCCATTACCCTCAGGAAGTTCTTTCTAATAATGTTTAGGTGGGATCTATTTTCCTGTAATTTGAATCCACTGGTTCATGTCCTAGTCTCTGGAGCAGCAGGAAACAAGCTTGCTCCATCTTCAACATGATGTCCCTCCAGATAGTTAAAGATATCCATCATGTCCCCTCTCGGCCTTCTTTTCTCCAAGCTAAACATCCCCTGATCCCTAAGCCAGTGGTTCTTAAACTTCTCTTTACCAGGGACCCCCTTTTAAATATCTTTTGTTGCCACAAATCTCCAAGACTTTACTCAAGACTTAAAACAACGTGTGATAATAATACCTGATGATAATAATAATACAATTATACCATCCATTAAACCTTCCCTCAGAGGCACTGGAGGGGGAGGGAAGACTTTTCTTCTGCTTCTTCCTGCAAGTTTGTGGCTGGAGTGGATTGAATGGCAATGTGCAGGCCAAGCAAGCCAGCCAGCCTTTGCTTGGCTTCTGTCATATGGCTGCTCCACTGCAGGGAAGAGGTGGGCCAAGCAGTCTTCATAGACCCCTGTGAGGACATCACAGACCCCTGGGGGTCCCCAGTCCCCAGGTTAAGAACTGCTGCTCTAGATATTAATGTTCAGGACCAGGGCAGAGCAGGACCCACCTCACTGGTGCAGGGAAAAAGGGGGTGCCAGTTGGAGAAGCCAACACAACCCTCTTCACCGGCTGGACTGCCCTCTTCCACTCGTGGAGGGTCCTGGCCTCTTCCTTTTTCTGTAAGGGGAAAAGGCCATGACTTTGCCAGTCAGGTGTATGTTTGCAACACTCACAACAAATGGGATGAGCAGCAGCAAGGAAGGAGAAAACCATTGCTGTAACTGTCAAGTATGGCTGGAAGGGTTTGTACTGACCGGTAATGCTTCTAGTGGAAATTTCCAAGTGTGGTTTATTGCCTTTCCTGTGGCAGCGGTTTCAAGTTATACTGGACTCTTATTGCTTCAGAGCATTCCTTCAGCAGGAGAAGCAGTGGTAAAATCAAGAGTGGGGTCATATCCTCTCTGAAAGCAGATCCACCAGCCATCTCAAGTGGTTGGGCTCCACTTCCTTTCCATGCAAGTAAAGCACTGGGTGCAAATCCCACCTCTGTTCTGGGGCTGTGCTCATATGTTTCTCTTCTTCACAGATTCAGAAGACACCAGCATGGATGCAGAAACCCAGAATCCATCATTAGGCTGTAGGGATGATAGCCAAACTGACTCCCTTTCTGCTGAGAAACCACTGGATGAGCCCTCGGGTGATCCACCAGATTCTGTCAGCAATGGTGGTGAATCTGAGATGGAGAAAGAGCTGGTTGAACTCAAAGTTATCTGGAACAAAAACAAGTATGACTTGAAGTTCCCACTTGATAGCACAGGGGCTGACCTGAAACAGAAAATCCATTCGCTCACAGGTGAGCTTTTCTGTGTATTCCTGAGAGGTAATTCTGCCACCTGAGCTTCCCTTCACCTCTGGAAGAAATCCCTGCGTTAAGTCAAATTCCTGTTGATTCCTTCTTTGCTAGGCCTCCCACCTGCAATGCAAAAGGTCATGTTCAAAGGACTAGTGCCAGAGGAGAAAACTTTACGAGAAATCAAAGTGATCAGTGGAGCAAAAATCATGGTGGTGGGCTCAACTATCAACGATGTCTTGGCAGTGAACACACCAAAAGATGTTGCACAGCAGGAAGTGAAATCAGAAGAGACCAAAAAGGAACCTCTCTGCAGACAAAAGGTGGGTTGCAGCTCCTGGCCTGCATGGTTTGGTCTGAAAATGTGTTTGGTTTGCTAGGTAAAATTTAAAAAGGTTGTTCATAGGCTTGGTTAGATAAGAAACCCTTGCACTCATGTCCTTTAGTGGGAAGTTGACTTGAATCCCCCTGTCTCTTGGTCATTATTGTCACAGACCTGTAGTGTAAAAAAGCTTTTCCAGTTTTACAGATGGAAAAACTGAGAGGGTACATGTTTCTCCAAGGTGTCAGCATGTTCATGACTGAGTAGGTCTCTGAATTCCTTTTTAAACTTCAGCAGAAACCACTTCTAGTGATCATGAGTTTAGTGATAAATACATTGTACAGTAAAATATTACTTCCTTTTGAGTAGTCTTAATGAATGCTCCATTTGACGTCCACGCTCAATGGACAATTTTATAAAGTGCTAGCGAATTTTGAGTTATGTTTTCCTTAGTATGTAATGTTTCACTGTTGACTAAACCTGGATTGTATACCATCAAATTCTGAGTATTTCTTTTCCTCTTCAGTGGTTCTTTTGGCATTTCTCTGAACTGTGTTCTAGATTATATTCTCTTTTACTCTTTTTGATAGATGATCTCTAGAATTTCTATGTGATAAGAACAACATTGTAAAACAGAGTTCAGAACTTGCACACTATCTGGGAGAGTTATTGATAGGGTGAATACATTTCTGAACTGGTGTTTTAGGCTGTATGGCTGGAGACATAACAATGTATCCTCTGATACTTACTAGATTTTCAGACAACACTGTTATAGTGTTACTGTTCCACTTTATTTGCTATGGCTGCCTCCTGTTGAATCCTGGGATTTGCAGTTTAGGGAGGGGCATTTACAACTCTCAGCCAGAGAGCTCTTAGGCCTCACTAAACTACAAAACCCTAGAATTCTACAACAGGAAGCCAGAGCAATTAAAGTGGAATAGTAACACTGTAACAGTGTAGTCTGAAAATCTCCTTAGTTACCACATCTCAATCACACAAGTTGAGTGTGTCTCCTGAAATTGGTCATCTCTCACAGATTCTGTCAGGTGGGCGGAGGGGAGGTCCTTCTGAGCATTCATTAGATTTCAATTCTGACTTCTGCTCTGTTACAGCAACACAGGAAAGTATTAGATAAAGGAAAACCTGATGATGTGATGCCTTCCGTCAAGGGTGTCCAGGTAAGTGCATAGGCAGCCAAGGCCAGTGGTTGTTTCTGGGCTCTTCCTTCTCTACCACACTCACACATTGCAGAGGAATGTGGCTTTTCTGATTGAAAAACTAGCAGCATCTTGGCTTGTTCACAGGAGATCTCTGCTCTTTGTCTCTTTAGGAGCGACTGCCAACTGTTCCTTTATCGGGCATGTACAACAAGTCAGGTGGAAAAGTCCGGCTCACCTTTAAACTTGAACAAGATCAGCTCTGGATTGGCACTAAAGGTGGGTGCTTCAGAGTCTATCCCTTTTGTTCTTTGGTGCTCCTGGAAGCAATCTTTGCGGGGAAGTAGATTCTGCTGTTGGTGCTTCACAGGTGACCTTTCCAGGTTGCTCAACGTTCCTGAACTTGTAGGGGCACCTGCTGGCTTGTGCTGTGTGTATCTTAGTATCTTTTAACCTAACTGTTCCTATAAACTAGGGCCCCTGTTGTCAATATTTCATTGTTCCTAAACATTCCAGTGATTATATACATAAAAAGGGAGGCTTGCATGTATAGCAGTAATTAATTTGCCACCTCAGGACTCTGCCTGGGCCCTCAGAGTCAAGGCACCTGGAGGGCCAGATCTCCTCTGCCTGCCAGGGGAAATGGAAGAGTTTTCCAGGGCCTGGGTATCATTTTGGGCGATCCACCCATTTTCCAAGAAGTGGAATTTCAGCAGTAGTCAAAAAAGAAGTGGGGAATGACTGTCTTGCATATCATTTGGGGCCTCGTCTACACTTGGGAGTGGACAAATCCATGAAATTGGTTGAAACAGAATAAGATTAGAAAGCCAAGCTTTCAGAGGTGTCTTATTGTATAAGTTAATTTTTCATATTAGACTCTCACGCAAACATAGAAATGGTCTTCTGAATTGTTGATGTGTCATATGGCAAGCCATAGATTGGTTGCATGCTGCTTTTACGTTTTGTCGTATTAATTTCAGCATCTCGAAGGAGACAATATATGCCAACTGAATATTTATAGTGTAATCTGGGAAAGCACCAGGACTTTGAGAGTTAAGCCAGGTGTGCAGTTCACTCTTTCTTTTTTGTCTCAGGGGTGGAACATTACTATCAGGAGGGGGAACGAAGGAAAACATTGAAACATGCTGAAAATATTGACTGTGTTGAAAATACTGGAATGAGGATGGGAAAGACTATAAGGGGGAGCCTGTTTTGGAAGAGAAAAGATCATTGGGTCTGGGTCACAGGTTGGGGTGGGTGCCATTTTGAGAAAATGTTTCCTGGCTTGCCCTTTCCCCTGGGAAGAAAACGCTCAAATGGCGGCAGGAGGAAAGTGTGGGTTGTCAGCTTGCCCATGCTATGACAGTCCTTATTTCCTTGCAGAAAGAACAGAGAAGTTACCAATGGGATCCATCAAGAATGTGGTGAGCGAACCTATTGAAGGACATGAGGATTATCACATGATGGTAAGGGACCTTACAGAATGACCAGCCCACTTGGTCGTGGAGCCAGTCAGAACCATTATGTATGCATTCGCCACTTTGAAAACTAAAGCTAAGGCCGCTTTATTATTGCAAGATTTCCTGTCACTTTGACACAATGACTCTCCTTATCTTCTCCTGTTGGTAGCAAACGTATGTCCAGCACCATGTTCTTTTACCCTCCGGTTTCCCCCATATGTTGGAAACTCCTTCTGCAAGAGATACTGCAAGTGTAGACGAACATAGCCATAAGTCTCTTAGCATTGATAATGTTTTCCCTGGGGGTTTATCTAGTCTCTGATGGCAGACTGTAGCTAGAAGATTGTTTCAAAATACTTACAACTTGATGGTGGGCAACTGACCCACATGTTGTACCAGCTGGTGGTCTGGGACTGTGAAAGAAACAAAGCCTGTATTTCTGCATTCCACCTCACTCTTCCTTTAGTTACTGGCTCATCCATAGGCCATCACCACATCAGATAAAGGCAAATTATGGCTTGACTTGCCCCTTCCCACCCTGCCAGAAAACCTGGGAAAAATGGGTAGTGGTGAAGAATCTGAGCAAGAAGGGAAATGACACAGAGACAGGGTGTTATCGTCTCTACCCTGTGTCTGTAACATGGGGGTGGCGGCGGCAACCTCTACATCCCTGAACCCTTGTTGGAGATTCTGGAATAATGCTGGAACCCTGCTGGTGACATATGTATGCATATGTTTCCTTTTGAATGGGCTGTGGGGGGCTCTTCTCTAGTGCCTTGTGCCCTTTCACAAACCTCTCTCCCCCAGAAGCTTCCAGGCTCCAGGGTTGGGTGTTACAGCCATTAAATGGCTGTGGTGGGTGGGTGGGGGCAACTGAGGTGGAGGAAGAAGCGGCTGGTCTCAGCTGTAAGGGGAAAGGAAATGAGGGTGTTCTTCCAGATGGAGTGCAGCATTGTTTTCTTCCCCTTGCAGCTGAGACCAGCTCCTTCTTCCTCCTGTGAGTCCCCATCCCTCACCTCCCTACTAGTAAATAGCAACAGTGGCTCCCTGAGCCTTAGCAGTTACCAATGGAGAGGTCAGGCATGAAACTGCATGGGGCAGAGTCTTACACACCACTCACTTTATCCATGGTCACAGCCAATGCATGTGAAATTCATTGAGCATGCTAAAGGTCAAGCTTTGTATCTAGCGAAAGCACCTCCTCTTCCCGACTGGTTCTGCTGCACCTGAGTTCAACAACACTGTCTGTAGCGTGGAGGGAGGCTCCTAAGACTGAACCCCCTCACCTCCTTTGCTGCCTCTTCTCCTCCAGGCCTTCCAGCTAGGACCGACAGAAGCCTCCTACTACTGGGTCTACTGGGTCCCTACTCAATACGTGGATGCCATCAAGGACACGGTGCTGGGGAAGTGGCAGTATTTTTGAAGGCACGCTCACCTCTGGCACTGGAGACTGTCACGAACGGAAGGACACTGCTGGGAGAGGGCCTGGACATGGGTCGTCCTGGAACATCTGAATCAATTTGAACTCCAAGAGGCCTGGGAAGACGCCAGAGGTGGGGATACACTCTCTCCATTAGTTTATTTTTAACTTAAAAAGAGCAGCAGCCGCCCTTGTTCTGCAGCCAGCTTCAACCATATTTAAAAACAAACAAAAACATAATGGAAATCAATAAATCTTAATTCACAAACCGCTGTGTGTAATACACTTTTAACTCTGCCAAGCGTAGCCCTTCTGGGATTTTTAGCTTCTGCAAGGAAAAGGCTGACACACCACTGTGGATTTTCTACATGATTTGGACAATAGACAGATATTTTTCATAATCCTTCATTTGCGAGCATTATGATTTGAGCTATTTGCTTGTGACTAGGAGTTTGAGAAATAGGTTTCTCCCTCACTCTCCTTTTAATATTAAAAGAAAAAAACCTTTGAAACAGTATGCAAACTTGGGGTTTCATAAGCCATATCTTCCTGGTCTGTTTGTTTCCTTGTAGCTTTTTTTGGTAGAAAGATGGTGCAAGTTTTCACTCTCTCTTAACCCAAAGACACTTGACTCCTTTTAAAATGCTAGCAGTGGTGCCAAGGTAACCTTCCCCTCTTGCTGAGAGGAAAGAGGGTCATAGCCAGGGGGCAGACGGACCACCCTAGAGGCCTGTTGCCTGCTGTGTTTTGTTCTTTTCTTGCCTTTCCCCTTTTTTTATGCTGACATCACAGGGGGAGCCTAGACTCCCTTAAGGAACATCTCTCGGCCATCTCTCTTATGAATCAGCCCACCTTGTGGGTTTGGTGCCCGGCCTTTTTCTTTTCCAAGTGGACAGTGGATGCTTTGTGTACAGGTCTCGCCCTGCATTCTCCTAGCCTCCACGGTGCTTCCTGTGGTGCCCGCACTGTTCTCCTCGAGTTCTCTCTATGCTGAAAGGAAGGTCGTCCTGGGAAAGGGGAAGAGATGGTGAAAGTCCGTGGCTCCATATGTGTTCTAGGGCTGTAATCTGTTGTGCAAAAGTGGCATTTTAAGAGTCTGTGCTGAGTTGGTTGCACTTTTAAGTGACAAGCAGTCTTTTTGGAGACATGAAGCAGCAGTTAAGATTGAATGAAAGAGCTCATAGTCTCTCCTCCTTTGTTTAACAAGAGCTCTGATTAACGGAGGTGACGGAGAGCAGTCATTGTTTGTTTTACCTGGCATAAAGCAATGGATTTAATGACACGTGTAGGGTGTGTTCTGGTTGGAGCTCTAGGAAGTCACCTGCCTTCCCAAGCAGGCTTTCTCTGTGCGTGTACAGCAGATTCAAGGACCATGAAAGTGGAGGCTTAAAAGTAGTGCAGTTTGTGAGTGTGAGTTGAGTTTGCCCAGAAGATGGGGCCCGTTGTTCCAGGCTTGCTCACTTAGGCGAAGCACCTTGGGACTTCTGTTCCGTTGTTTGGGAACAGCCCTGAGGAGTTAGGCCCAGAGCTAACACTTCTTTTTGATTCTCTGTTGGGCTGAGTCGGTCGTCCTGCATTCTGCGTCTGCCCTTGCGTCTGTCTGGTGTGCTCTGGTGGAGGCAAATCTCAAGCAGTGCTTAACCAGATGGGCTAGTAGAGTTCCACACAAGGGAACTGTGTGTCATTGACAAATTTGACTTGGGATGAACCTTTCGTCCTATCAAAACATCTCCAGATGACTAGAAGTCTAGAACAGATCCATGTTTCAGAGCCATGGGAAGAACAACAGTCCTCCCCATCCCCACCCCCATGCACTTTGGGAAATTTTAATTCTGTGCAGCACTTCCTTATCAAAATGGAACTGGTTGTACTAGTTAAGGACTTATAAAAATTATCCTGTTTGGTGTATGTGCTGCAAATAAAAGCATAAATGCCTTAATTTGATTCAAACAATTAGGTGCATGCCAGATGTGAGAGAGGGTACTGCACACTTGGTGCATCTCAAAGAGACTCAGGGCTGAAATCCTGTACACGCTCTCCAGGGACTCAGTTCCGTTAAAGTGATGAAGGCTTCATTTTGCATGGGCTTATGTAGGGTTGCATCGCGAACATATCTTAGGTCTGCTAGTAGGTTAAAATGGAGGGGAGGCAGGGGGAAGCAAAAGGAAAGTCAGGGATTAAATCAGTCAACATCGTAGTGAACAAAATAAGGTTTTATCAGCTGGGCTTAAACTTTATGTAAAGCTAAGCATGATCATGACTCTCTTGATTTTAGAGAGGGTGTGGGAAGGGAGCATTTCTATTAATGCAACTAATGAACAGCAATAAAACTGAAATTTCAGCTCAGTTGTATGTTTTTCATTACTTACTGTATTTTTATACAACCCGCACTGTGTAGATTGAGGCAGTATATACTGTCTCCTTCCTTTTTCCTTAGCAACCCTGTAAGATAGGCAGGGCTGAAAAAAACAGTGACTGGCTCATCCTGTTTGAAGTCCACTACTGTAGTTCTGTTGACTCAGAAGGCCCACCATGGTCCCAGCTCAGTGCATGCTGGACTGCAGCCTAACCCCTGGCTCTGAAGGTGTGCTCCCACTGGATTCAGTGATTCCCCCCCCCCTTCGTCTGGCAGGGCCCCCTCATGAACCCTAAAGACCTGGTCTGAAATATTGTATTGGTCTTTGTTCAGAAGATACTGCACGTTTCCTTCCTTCCCTATCCCCAAACACTTTCAATTAATTCCTTGGTGGGAGAGCTACTTGATTCCTCAGCTTCGCATTAGTAGCTCACCTTGCCATTTACCGGGCGAGATTGGCTGCTATCCTCACTTGTTCTTCTGTTTCCCTACAGCTTCAGCCTGGGTTCACTTGGAGAAGGGTGAGCTTTTAACCCCCTGTCATGGCATTTTGTGCCCGAGTGCTGACGTTCCGTTCAGGCTTTCCCAGACTTTGTTGAATCCCTTCATTGTCAGTGATCACACGGTGTCATCACTTTCTGCTCTGGGTAGTGTGAGGTCACTGAGCCACCGGGCTTGGGATGACCTTGGCCTGTGCCTCCCCATCCTTCCAAATGCCATGAGACTTCTGCAGTTGAAGTCTACTCCACGCATGCCTCCCGGGTGTGATGGAACCAATGCAGAAATGCCACCGGCCTTCTGCAGGATGTGTGTTCCTCTTGGTTCTGTTCCCATAAAAGCTGGGCAGGGCAAAGTGCTGCCTGGAGCCTGCATGTGGCCCTCCGCTCTCCCGACTCCCTGGACCATCTTTGTTTTGCGGCCAGAAAAGCACACCGCCGGGGGGGGGGCTCTCTTGGAAGCCTCCAGGAGCATCAATTCATTTAGAGGTTGCAGGGGCCCTGTGAACTGTTTAACTTTTTAAAAATCCCTCTTTGTCAAAAGCAGTGTCTAATGCTAAGGCAAAGCCCAGGAAAACGAAAAGTTTGAACAAGGCAAAGGAGTGCCTCTGAGCATGGACAGAGTGGCTTCTCCTTAATCCAGCCAGCTCTTCTCCACCCTCCCCAGGTTTTAGGATATGATTTCAGGAGAAGAGGAGGTAAGATTTTGCAGCAGGTTTGTGTCTTGATTCTGGCTTTGAGTATTTAAAATAGATGGAGTTTTCACATAAGAATTTTTGTCCTTTGTTTCTGGGGACAGATCTTTAAAGTGTCATATCAGTTCTATTTCAGAGGAAGTACAGGTGTTCCTACCAAGTGTGTGTGTGTTTTGAAAAACAATGACCAGCTGCACATTCACAAAATCCTGGCTATTTCCTTGCCATTCCCACCCGTCGGACCACCTTTGTGTTCCTGGCATGCTTACCCTGTCATAGCCGGACCAAGGAGTCTGTGTTCCTCCAGCGGTTGGTGAACTGCTTTTCCCAGGATCCTCTATGCCCACCATTTGGAGGGCCACAAGATCCCTGGCTCTGCTGGCGGAGGGCACGTAGCCACATGGCATGCCTTGCCACTATGTGAAGAGACCGGTTGGGCTTGAGCATTCAGCTCTCCCTGTGGGATGGCGACCCTCCGTGACTGTTCTGGCAAACGTGCCCTTTCCCTCCTCCATGAGTGCCTCGTCCTCTTTAGAGTTTTAGGGGTGCTGCTTTGTATTCTGACTTGAGGTATATTGAGTATCTTTTCTCATTGGAGATGTCTCAGCTTAACGGGGGGAAATCCACAGATAGGCGGAAAACCTGTGCCATGTGAGATTTATCTAAAAGCCCAGCCTCCTTGGTACTGGGGCCCATTTTTCCTCCTATGTAGCATTTGGCTCCAGTTGGGGTTAGCAGCGGGCTCTAGTTGGCCACCCCACTGAGGCAGAAGGTGGCACTGGCCTCGGATGCCACTGTTTTCCTCCTGCTTCTTTCCAGCGGCAATATCTTCTCCGTGAGGAGGAGCCTTCTTTTTGTAGAGTATGTATGGACTTAAAAGGCCTCCCCAACAACCATGGTTTCATTGGGGCATCTCTTGATAATCATCAGCCTCAGCATCTGATAACCCAGAGTGTATCTTGTCGAGAAACGTCTCCTTGCGTGTGTTCTCGTAAAGCCACCCCCGCTGCGAAAAGAGGCCAGTTTCCTTCTGGCCAGAGGAAACATGGAAAGGGGTTGTCATTTCCTGCAGGCAAGGTGTGTGGTGCATTTGCAACCCCCTCCTCACCAGCCCATGTTTTATCCTTGAAGAAGACTGCTGAGCAAGGGGCGGGTGGTTCTCCTGCCCTCCCCTCCACCACCCCGGGGCTTTTCCACTCCTGTTGGCGGCCTCTGAGGTGGGATCCCATTATTTCAGTGAGACTGTCTGGTGGGGGAGACGCTGGGCGTGTGCGAGAGGGGTCCCTTCGGCCCAGCCAGTAACTGCAGAACGGATGGCCCATTCCTCCTTCAGTGATGCCTAGAAAATGCAATGCCAAGCAATTCAACAAACATCCTGCAGCTTGTGCCTGGGACATCGGGAAACTTCTCCAGGCCCAATCCTTCTCCCACCTACCACCCGCTGACTTGTGGGTTGGTTTGCATTTGTTCCTTAGTGCTATCAGGCCCAAACTCTTAAGGTGAATTTTACAGTGTGCTTTTTCTATCCTAAGTGCAATATTCAAATTGCATTTCCTTCTTGGCATTTTCAACTGAGGAGACTCTCACCCCCCTTCTCTTTTGGGGCCCATAACTGAGGCGCCTTCATCCCCTCTCCTCCAGTGTCTCCCCTGTGTGGACAAGCGCCGTGTTTTCTTCTCAGCCATTGGCAGCCGCTGAGAGCAGCCATCCAGGGGGTGGCTGGCACACCTCACTGGTTCCACGTGGCTTTGGCTGTTTTCCAGGGGTGAGATGTTGGTGTATTGTTTGCCTCTTGCAGGAGATCCCTTCCTGGGTGCAAAGCTGCTGGGTGTCCCATTGTGCCTGAAAAACGCCCGTTTCCCTCTGAGTCCTTTGAAAGAGTTCTTATGTGGCCACATGCAGGCTGGGTGGGGGAAGTTATATCCCCAGCCATTCCTGAGCATTTTGCTTCCTCCACAGAGCGTCTGTTCCCATTGGGAAGGGAGGAATGGAACAGGTGGGCGGTGGGGGGAATGTGTTGAAGTGTACCCTTGTCCAGTTATTATCCTCCTTGTTCTGTTCTGTAAGATTGATCAGCCATGTCCATTAAACTTTGATAATGAACCACTTTGCTTCTCTTGCCTGCTTCCTCAGGTGCTGCTGTGGATGGATTGTTGCATTCTCCCTTTCAGGAGTGGAGCGCAGGGGTGGACTTGGTACAGGGATGGGAAACTTTGAGGGGACTTGAGGGGGCTCAAACATGAGAAACACAAACCAAAATGCAGCCAGAAGCCCACTTCTGGGCTTGAGAGGGAGGAAACCTCTCAATGGGTTGAATGGGAGTGGGTTGCCAAATGCTTTAAAAGGTGTGTTGGTTTCTGCAAGAGGCAATTAACCTTATTTTGGCAGGAAAGGATGGTCCGTGGCCACAGAAACAGCCAAGGGGTGTAACACAAGGCCGTGCTCTGCCCAGGGCTGATTTTGACCATTGTGTTGCTGCAGTTGAAACAGAGCCAATGGGAGGGAGGGAGGAGGGACTATGCCCAGGTGACCTTCAACAATGATTAGTAGTACTGGTTTCTTCTCAAGTTTCAGCTGGGAAGAAGTTTTTCTTTCGGGGCAAGATAGCAAGTAATGTGTTTGGGGTGTGTGCGATTCTCTTGCAGAATGTAGCTGGACTTCACTGCATTTCAGTTAGGCCTGGGGAAAGACAGGCAGCAAGTCAAGAGACTCTTGAGTTTTGTGGCTCCAAACTCCCAGGGAATATCTGTGTCCAGATCTCCCTTACATGCACTTTACAGATCCCTTCTTCTGCAAAGCCCCTGGCAGCCAGCTTTTGCCTCCGCTTGCTTCCTGAGAAGCTGGTCCAAGTAAGTGCATTCTCCTAATGCCGCTCTGAAGAAAACAAGGAGATGTGGTGATGCAGCAAGCGCAAGGACTCTGCCAGTGATGTCCTCCCAGCCAGGGCAAGAGACGAGAGAGAGATTTGGGGGGGCATTTGAGATTTTTGGTCGGCCCCTTATTGAAATGACTTTTGACCTCCAGCGGGAGAGAGCTATACAATGGTAACTCTGTCCTGGGAGTCAAATCCCAGACACTTAGATTTCCCCACCATCACCACCTCCTGCTCTCAAAGTGTCACAGAGCAAAGAGAAATCAAACAGGAATGCTGGGGGGGGGGGTATCAGCAAAGCCTATTACACCAGCCATTTACAATGAAAGGTAGCCTTGTTCAGATGTTGGTAAACCAGGGTTTAAAGCCATCTGTTTAGAGCAAGACTGAAAGCCTACTTAGGGGTTGGTAAACCAAGGTTTAAAGATGTATCTGGACGAAGGAAGCTCTTCTCTTTACAAAGTCACCCTTCAAGTGTACAAGGTAACAGAAATGCACACAGGGGTACCAAGCTAGCGCTCTCTTGTGCGTTTACAGCCCACATGCCTTGCTTCCCCCGAATAGAGGTTAAGTGATATGAGCTTCTGGAAGGAAAATGAGGGGAGGGGGTTCCATTCTGCTCCAGTGAACCTAAGGCAAAGGAGTTTGCTGACTTCTGTGTCTTACATGCACAATCAGAAATATACCTCTAAGAATAAAGTTGCCATGTTGGGAGTTCATTTTATGACAACACACACCACTTTTAGTTTGCGGTTATTGCATTCTTGCTTGGCAGTGGTGAGTAAAGACTGAGGACCATTGGATTAAATTGAGGAATGTGCCTGTCTTGGCATCTGTAGCAACCTTACAGAAGAAGTGTCTGGTTCCTCTGTGCTAAATGTATTCCTCTTTATGAACCTCGGTGGCTCCTCCAGAGGGCAGCCATTGAGCTGCCTGCATGATCATCAACAGTGAGCCCTTCCGTTCCATCAGACCAAAGGCAATGGTTCATCCTGGCAGCCAAGGCCCGCAGGTGTCTCTGGATGCTGCCAGGAAGCTCCCAAACGGCCAGGGCCAACCACCCCTCCTGCTTCTCCTGAGGGGCATGCATGGAGGGCACGCACAGTGTCTCTAAAAGGTTAATTGCAAGAAAAGGGAAGGGAGGTTTATGTTGATCCACAGGGACAAAGCAAAGCCCCAAACCTGCAGGTGGGAAGTACCTTTGTCAGGGTCAACTGTAAGTTCACAGTATGTACAAGCTTTTCAGTTCTCCAGAACTCTTCGTCTGCCTGGAAAGGAAAGAAGTTAAGGATGGGAAGTGGGAAGCATAAAAGTCTAAAATTTTATGGCTTAAAACTTCTAGCCAAACCTCCTTTCTTTTTGTACTTCCAGTCTTTCTATTGCCCTAATTTTTGTTATCTTGTCAGAGGAAGCATTCTGGAGAACTCAAAAGGTGGCGCATTTTATGACTTTATTTGGATTGATCCATTAGTTGGATCAACCATAATCTGTATGCGATGGTGGCCCATAGCAAGAGTCTTCCTGGCCAACCAGATGTGCCCATGTTGTCCATGGGGTCTCCCACACTTGTTCCCTGTCTGACAGCCCACTTTTCAGCTGTGCCCTCTGCCAAGGAAACCTCTCTTGGTAAAGCGGCCTCTAACTCTTTCTTGCAAGACTGGAGTTTCAAGGAAGTTCCTCTTGTGGCAAACTTGACTCCATACAAGCGTTGTTCTTCCCTCCCACTTGGCGCTGACAGGCAGCTCCCTGGCACAGAGCCCTTGGCCCTGATCCGCAGCATAAGAAGCCTAGCAGGGAGCGCGGGGTGTGTGTGTCTTGTAGAGCAGGGCAAGTTCAGGGGAGAAGCCGAAGCCGCCAAATAATTTCTTGCGTTGTTCACATGCAATTGGGCAAGTTTGCAGCTGGCCAGCGTTTCCCTGAGGTGGGGGGTCTAGGCTGGTGCTCCCTGGGAGTAAGCCTTACTGGATGCAGTGGTGGTCATTTGGGTCTTGCTCCTGCGTGCTCTCAGGTGGACTTTGACTTCTGGTGACTCTCTTAGAGAGTTTTCCTGGCGAGAGTTATTCTTCAGGGGGTTGCTACCATGCCCTTCCTCTTGGGCCGAGAGTGTGTGACTTGTCCAGCATTCGGACCACTGCACAATGTTGGCTCCCTGGACAGGAATGCAATTTCACCTCAGGCAAGGAGACAAGAAAGGGACCCTGGGGAGGGGGGCTTTGTGGCTAGCAGGTTTGTTTGGGCATGAGCTTTCTTGAAAAGACCTGTGTCGACCTCAACACCAAATGGCTCTTTCTGGTGGCAGCGCACAGACTGAACAGCGGGAAATGGACACACAGGGCCAAATATCCTGCTGGACTTGTCCCTGTCCAGCGGCGCACCACTCGCTAAGGGATTTCCTGCCAGAAAGACTGCAGATGGCAGTCCAGGGTTAGAAAACTGGGTCTGTGTGCAGAGGGTCACTATGACACACACTCACATACACACTCTCTCAGCTGCACACAAACCCTGGGGAGCTTTTTTCTGGGAAGTGCCTCCTTGCCCACGATTTCCCACCCAGATCTGAACCCAGCACTGGAGGAGGGAGGAGACCCTTTTCAAAGGATGCCAGTGGGAAACTCTGCCCATGCTCAGAAGTGCTTTGTACTGACTGGGGAGGGAGGCACCCAAGGGACCCTGTGAGACCACATGTGTCCTCCTCCTCCGGGGCTTCCTAGCGGCGGCCAGAGCAGAAGATGCGGCGTGCTCCGAGCGCTCCTGGCCATGTGCAGAGCGCACTCCGGCGGGGCTGCGGAAGAGGCCGCTTCGGGGCGCCCGGAGATCCGGGCTGGGCGGCCAGAGGAGGGGATTCCCCGCCGGGCGCTGGTTCCGGCTGGGCAGGGCGGGGAGCCGGATCTGGGGCGGACCCGGCCGGAGTGGGAGAGAGTGAGGGAGTGGGACCCCAGCCAGGCAGCCAGCCAGCCAGCCGGCCGGCCCTTCCTGGGCAGCGGCCACAGCATGCCAGGGCTCGGCCCCGAGGAGGACACCCCCCATGGGCGGCTGCGCCGAGGACCGGGACCCCTCCGGATGCCGGTGCTGCTGGGGATGCTGTTGCTGTCGGGGGCGCAGGTAAGCGTTGAGCGCGAGGGGCAGCCAGTCTCTTCCTCCTCCGCCTTTGGAGGCTTTTAGGCAGGGGCGGGACGGCTTGGGCTGTGTGTTTCGGCAGGGCAGAAGGGGGTCGGACTGGATGGCCTTGAGAGACCCCATCCAAAACCTCCAGGGTCCTAGGATCCCTGCTCCCAGCTCCGTCCACCTGGGGGTCCCTCAGGCGGGCCGGTTCTGGCGGCGGCCCTCTTGCCACCCCCACCGGCCGCTCCTTCAGCAGCGCTGCCCCCACGCCCGGCCAGCGATGCCTCCCGGGTGGGTGCCTCGCAGGGGCTGGGGGTCGGACTAGATGACCTCCTGGAGCCCCTCCTCCCTCGGCCCGGCCAGGGCGAGGCCACGAAAGCGGCCGCTGGCTGCTGAGGCTCCGGGGAGGGTTTGGCTCTGCTGTTTGCTCAGCGGGAGCGGCCGCCCGGCAGGTGAAGGCACGGGGAGGCTGGCGGGTTGGGGCTGGGCGCTGGGCCGCTTCCCGGGCCGCTCCGGGGTTTGGGGGTCCGGGACCTCAGCGCCACGGAAGCGCCCCGGACAGGGCCCGCCGCCGGTGGGGGAAAGCGGCTCCTCTTCCCACGACCACTCTGGCTAACTTATTGCTAAACTACCAGGCAGATTAAAATCAAATTGCACCTGAAAAGCAGTCCTAATTTGTTTAAAATTCAATGAGCTATCCTGTTAAAAACAGCAGTAATCTAAAATAGATTTAAGGCATTTGCAACACAGCAAGAATAAAATACACCACTGCTCTCAGCATTTGGACTTATTTTTTTCTCTGTCCCTCTTTAAGTTGTAATTAAAATGCCGTGAAACTTCCTCTAGGATTAAAACCAGTCAAAAACAACCATTTAAAAGCAAAAAAGACGGGGCCAGTGATTAGTACAGCAGGCTCTGTGCCTCTAGACCCTCAAGGCACCCATCTGATCTTGGAAACTAAGCAAGGCCAGCCTTGGTTAGGATTTGGATGGGAGACCACCGAGGAATCCCAGGTGCTGGAGGCTCTATTTCAGAGAAAAGAACTGGCAAAGACCCCTCTGAGGAGGATTCCTGGCCTAAGAAAACCCCATGGAATTGATGGGGTTGCCCTCAGTTGGCGGGCGACTTGTCACACACAGTGGGGCACACTAAGGAAAGTCCTTTTAAACCAGTCAGTCTCACAAAGTCTTCACCTGCTGATGGACGGTGGCCAATGGAAGGGGCCAATGGAGCCGTCCTGGGAAATTGGGGGCCAAGGCGAAGAAGCCCCCTCTCCTGGTCTCAGCCCACCCTCTCCTCTCCCCTGTGAGAAGTGAGTCCAGCCATGGAGACACATCAGGAGGAGGGGAGACTGGAAGAATGGCTTGATGGCCAGAGCTGGCAGGATTGCTGTTTCCTGATCCCTCTGGCTCTGAGTTCCAGAGTTCCCCACTCCAGCCTCACCTCTCTCCTGCCTCCCTCCCCCCCCCCAACCCCAGTCTCTCACTGGCAGCCCCATGACTGCCCCAGACTCGCTGGTCTTTGTCTCCACCCTGGACGGCAACCTCCATGCTGTGAGCAAGAAGACAGGAGAGATCGCCTGGACCCTGAAGGATGGTGAGCACAGCAGACCACTGGGCGGGTGGGGTGGTGGGGGTGAGGGAGAGGGTCTTGCCAGAGGCCTCCCTTCATGGAAGAGAGTTTGGCTCTTTTGCACTGCTGCGCCAAGATGGGCACCACAGGTCTGCCTCTTGTACCAAGGAAGGAAGGAAGGAAGGAAGGAAGGAAGGAAGGAAGGAAGGAAGGGAGGGTGGACGGACACCCCCCTCCACCTCTCTCCCCAGGGGCAGAAGCCCCCCCCCAGGCTTTGCCACACCCCCTTGGGTGCCTATACAATGTGAGGAGGCTGTCTTATAGTTGGAGGGGGAGACGCCTGGGGTTTTCCCTGGTGGGTGCAAAAATGGTGAGGAAGAATTTGAACCCACTGCACCCTCAGCTCTGATCTGGTGTCTGAAAAGGTTCTGTGCTGCAACACCCGTCCCCACTCCTTTCTCTCTCTCTCTCGTTCTCCTTTCAGACCCAGCTCTGCAGGCCCCGATTCACAACGCAGGCGCCCAGTGAGTAAAATGTGACTGGCGATTCAGGCTCCAATGATGGGAGGGAATCCAGGCCCAGAAGTGAGGCTGGGGGAGCAAGCAGGCAGGCAAGGATGAGTCTCTAGGTTTGCCCCATGTGTGTGTGTGTGTGTGTGTGTGTGTGTGTGTGTAACAGCCCTCTTCCTTTGCCAAAAGGCTCTTGTAGTGCAAGGCCTCCAGCTCTTTGCGTAACAGCCTTCCCTATTTTGGTGGACACAAAGGCCACTCAGACCCACCGACTGCCCCAGTTTGGCAGGAACAGTCCTCATTAACTTTCTGCCTTCCCACTTTTTCAGCTCCTTATAAAATGTCCCAATTTCTGTCTTCTCCCGCCACTTTCCTCCTTTGTCCTCAGCTTACTTCGGTTGGTGCAAACTGGGTCCAAAGAGCAGAAGATGTTCCCACTCTGTTAACTATGCAAGGGGCGGGGGAGAGAGAAGAGGACGGTTGACGTCTCGCCCTTCCCAGGAGGGTCAGGCAAAAGCAAACAACTGCAGCCTCTCCGAGCTTATAAATGACTTCTTATAAATGACTTTGCCCTCTTGACCACCCTCTGAGGTTGCTTGGCCATCTGCGTCCTGCTTTTCATCTCTCAAGCGTTGGAGGGCCTGGTATTTGGCCAATATAATGGCAGCCTTATTTTTGCAAACTTACAGGCCATGCATTTCATACCCCCCCCCGTCCTGGTTTCTGGGGACCACTCCTGATCAATCTTCTGTCACCATACATTTTTAGTTGCTTTTAAACTGTCCCAGTTTATCTCTGCTCTCCCCACAGTCTCCCTTTGTCCTCAGCTTACTTCAATTGCTTCAATTCAAAGTGCAAAAGTTGTTTGCACACAATTAACTCAGCAAGTGGGCAGTGGGGGAGACATCCGGTCCTTCCCAGTAGATTTAGACAAAAGCAAACTGCTGTAGCTTCTCCTCACTTAATGATGTTGCTTAGCCAGATGTGATCCAGTTTTCACCTCTGAATTTTTTGGGGGGGCTGTGTGTGTGTCCCCCTCCCATCACAGCCATCATGACTCTGCCTTCCTTTCCCTCCTAGGCCAGCCTTTTTGCCAGACCCAAACGATGGCAGCTTATACGTGGTGGGGGGCAAGAACAAGGCGGGTCTGATGGTGAGTGGGCTGGAGGCGGGGAGGGGAGCTTGGAAGCCCACCTCCCACTCCTTGCAGGGGGTCATCCTGCCTGAATTAGGGCAGCCCCTTCGTCTCCCCCCTGCATCCCTTCTTTCCTCTCTCTTCCCCCCTCCAATGTCTTCTTCAGAAGCTGCCTTTCACCATCCCAGAGCTGGTGCAGTCCTCTCCCTGCCGGAGCTCCGACGGGATCATCTACACAGGTACCAGGTGGGGACCATGGCTGCTGCTGGTGGTGGGAGCAGCTTAGAGGCCGACAAAAGGAGGGCTTGGTTGGGGGCCAGGGTGGAGGGCCACCTGCAGTGCCCACGAGGGTCCCACCACAAGGGTCCCATGCGGTTCCCTCGAGGGCCACCTTCTGGTGGGGGCGGAGCCAAAGGCAAAAGGGGCGGGGCCAAAACGCTGCTCGGAGCTCATGCTACCAAGAGAGAAGACCAGGGAGAGGCACCACCATTTATTTTAGAATGGAAAAGTATGTTGTTGTGTGTCTTCAAGTCTCTTCTAATATATGGCGACACTCAGGCGAGCTTGTCACCAGGTTTTCTGGGGCTGAGAGTATGTGACTTACCCAAGGTCACCCAGTAGTTTTTCATGGCCGAGCGGGAATTCACACCCTGGTCTCCAGAGTCATAGTCCAACATTCAAACCTCTGTGCCGTGCTGGCTCCCTATGGGAAAGTATAAGCCAGGCAAAAGTTGGGAAGTCACCCACTGAAGGTGCCATGGGGAAAGGGCTGGGGGGCATTTGGGGAGCCCCACAGGGCCATGTTTGGCCACAGGGCATAACACCCCCCCACGCACGAACTTTGGGGCAGCCCCAAAAGTCACCTTCTGAAATGCAAAGCAAATGCGCCAAGGCCAAGGCTATTCTGGCGCTTGGTTCTGTAGCTCACTTCCACTTGCCTTCTCTTCCCCATTGAGGAGGACCTGAAGAGATGTAAGAAGGCCAAAATTTTGAGAAGGAGGAGAGGTCTAAATCCTAGAATTTCAAATTTTGTAATTTTGAGCAGAGAGAGCATAAGGTGGGAGCCTGTGTGTCCTCTTTGTTGAAAAAGAGATCAGGAGACGGTGCAGAAAGCGCTGCCCTTGCACCCCAAAATCCCAGGTGAGGAGGGGGGGTTCATTGTAAAGTCCCCTTGCTTTCCCAGGGAAGAAAGAGGACACTTGGTTTGTGGTGGATCCAGCCTCGGGGCAGAAGCAGACGACGCTGTCGACCGAGGCCTGGGGGGACGGCCTGTGCCCAAGCACCCCGCTGCTCTACATCGGACGCACCCGTAAGCCCCCACCCTTTCCCCACCCAATTTCTCCCCTTGGGGACTTGAGGCCAGGGTGGCGCTGCCAGGGAGAGGGACATCATTGCCCTCCCTTCCCAGCGGCTCTCCTGGGCTCCATATTGCAGCCTCCGTTGCTCCTGAGGGAACAGGAGAGGTGAAGCCCTCTGGGGTCAAATATCCAGGGTAGACTACCTCTGAACAGGGGGCTCTATTTAGCTTTTCTGAGTGATCACTTTCAGCCGACCTCTCTCCTCTCCCCTGGGATGAGCCTGCCTTGCCACGGGCAGATGCCAGCAACCCACCCCACACCGCCGCCCTGAGAGTCTTTGGCCAAGTGGACAGCGGGGGTCTTACCTAAAGTATGATCTGTATAATTTGTATGGGTGAAGGCTAGGGGAGGTGCTGCCTGTGGAACCAAAGTCTGTGAACAAGTGCAGGTCCCACCAGTTTCCAAAGTGATGTCTCATTAAGGTCCTTTGATAATGGGAGAGAAGAGTTTGGGAAGAAGACTTCAGGATTACCGCTCGGCTAGCAGGGATTCTGAGAGTTATGGTTCAAAGAAAATAACTTCCCCAAGCTCAGCGCAGAGGGGAGTAAAAGGGAAGGGTCCCCTCCCCTGCCAGCTCCTGGGGTCTCAACGCTTGCCTCCAAGGCTCTCTTTGGCAGCAGAACAAGAGCAGCTGGCTTTCCCACCCACCCACCCACCCCAGACACCTCGTGTGGGGCAGAGGAGGACACGAGGGGAAGCACCAGCCTTGCAAGTCCCCCAGCTTATCCTTTGGGGGAGAAGGGCCAGGCCACTGTGACCCACCACCAACACCACCACCACTCTTCTCTGCCTCCAGAATACGTCATCACCATGTACGACACCAAGTCCCGAGAGCTGCGCTGGAACGCCACTTTCCTGGACTATTCAGCTCCACTCCAGGGCCATGGCGATGAAGATTACCGTGAGCGAAGGGGAAGGCGAAGGGTGGAGGGATGCCCAGCCGTGGGGGTGGCATGACTCCCCTCACTCTTCTTCCCTGGCAGCTGGGGACACATGGGGGAAAGGGGGCCATGCTGGCAGGGGCCAGCCTCAGGCCAGTCCATAGGAAGGGTGCCAACTCTGCTGGGAGGTTGAGTGTGGTGGTCCCTGCTTCAGGCAAAAGAGGGGGCGGCAGCTGCCAGGGACAGGGCCGGGGGTCCAGCAGGCAGGGCTGCTTTGGTCAAGTGGGGAGGCACACTGTCCCTGAAGCAACCCGGGAAAAAGCTTGCACCACAGCTTGGAAAGTCTCGTTGCAAAAGCAGTTCTTCTCCTTTACTCATAATTGTGTTCAAAAAGTAACTCATGGGTGCTTGAAAGGTGACTCACTCTGACACCCGTTACAACGCTCTTTGCTTTTCATTGCTTTTCATTGCTTTTCTTTCTTTCTTTCTTTCCTTTCTTTCTTTCGAGTGTACAATATTATAAATTGTCAATTAGAGTTACAAGATTTTCTCTTATTTTTCCAACTAAATCAATTTGTATCTTTTTGATAATTTCCATAGTGTCTATATCTTACCACGCTGTTACAATGGTACAATTCTAAAATAGTACTCGCATTCTATATTAGTATGTAACAAACTTAGATGCCTATGACTTCCTAAAAGTCATTTGCTAACACACATTGGAAACTGCTTAATGCAATGTAGATGTGTAAATTGCTATTGCTTAAAACAATTTGTAAGCCGCTCTGATAGCCTTGTGGCTGAAGAGCAGGGTATTAATAAATAAATAAATAAATAAACAAAATAAGTTTGGTTCCATCAGAGTAAATATGATTTTTGTAACCTTGACAAATGGACTTCTATTAATACTAGTATTTTTACATCCATTCTCTCCAATTTCCCATGACATATTTATATAATACACTTTTTTTCTTTTAATTAACCTCTTTTATTATCTGTTTGGAATATAGATAATGTCAAATGAGTAACAGATTTTGTCTGTCAAAATTTATTCCCCTTTTCCCCCAATGATTTAATATAGGTATCCATTTTTCTAAAGATTTCTTCCTTGGCAAGTTATGGATTTTTGTCGTCAAAATGTCTAGTTCTAACATTTCCTGTACTTTCAAAACCCATTCATGGATAGAAGGAGTGCTAAGCGTTTGCCATTTCTGGGCTATTACTATTCTCTCTGCTGAAATCAAATATAGGATGATTTTCCAGTTCCTTGTTTCTTCTTCTTTTTTCAATACATTCGTCATGTTTAACAAAAATAATTCCAGTTTCATATCAATTTGTATTTGAAGCATTTCTTCAATAATCTTTTCATTACTTTTCTGAATGGTGGGATCCCTGGAGAAATAAATATTTTAGGCCAAATTCACACTACACAGATAATCCCATTTGAAACTGGATTATTTGCCACGGCTCCTTCCTAAAGAATCTTGGGATTTATAGTTTGGTGAGGCACCAGCATTCTTTGGCAGAGAAGGCTAAAGACCTTGTAGACCTCCTGAGGGGCTGCCTAGCAGCTCAGGTTTAGCAAAGCTGCTCTTGGCGGCCTCTCTTGCCAGGGCTTTCATTCTGGAGCCTGAAAGACCCTCCTTCTCTCTCTCTCTCTGTGTGTCCCCTGCACCCCCCACTCTGCCCCCATACAGCCATGGCCCACTTGGCCTCAAGTGGGGAGGGTCTGTTAGTGACGGTGGGCAAGGCGAGCGGAGAGGTGTTGTGGATGCACGACTACGGCTCCCCCGTGGTGGGGGTCTACACCTGGCATCAGGACAGCTTGCGCCGGACCCCGCACCTCAACGTGGCCGGCGAGAGCCTGCGCTACCTCATCTTGCGCTCCCACGACATCCGCCTCATCCACTGGAACTACCGCTCCACCAAAGACTTCACCGCCAAGACGCAGTTGCTGTGGGTATATATATATATATATATATATGGGTCCCGGAAGGGGCAGGAAGGGTCCAGGTGGCCACTTGGCCAAGGTTGTTCTTTTAAAAGGGGAGATGTTACAACTGCATGAATTCCTCCACCCACAAAGTGGAAAGGAGTGCCCAAATGAAGGCAAAGGCACGTGCTTGGCTCCTTGCTCCTGTCCCCCTCCTGTGCCAGGGTCAGGTTTCTCCGCAGGGCTCAGTAGCTCTCGCCTCCTACCCAGGAGCAATTTGCTCAGTAACTCACAGGAGGAATCCAAGAGCTCCAGCAGCAAATATAATCCCAACACAGTGGCACTTCTTGCACCCCTGCAAAGGCCAGACTTCCTGCTGCCTAGCAAATTTGTGCTGCCAAAATGGGTCATGCTCCCAAACTGGCTTCCTCCTCTTTTCTCCAAGATTGCCTGAGAAGTGCTGTCATGGAAGTGCTTAAAAGCAAGGCCACTTCATGGCTGCCATCCTGTTAATGACACAGATAAGCAAAAATCCACCTTGCACCTGCACGTCTTTTTTTTCTCTTTGGGTTTTTGCAGAGATTGGTACTCTCTTCCTACCTCCATGATGACCAACCCCACCCACCCACCCACCCAAGGTGTCACCATTTTGCTACAATAGACCCCCTGAACAGCCATTTTGTGGCTGGTGGAGAGCAGAGACGCATCTGGCAGACCAGTGATGCCATGTGCTCAGACCCCTGGAAGACCCTGGCAGCTCAGCAGAAGATGACATGTGTTTGCTTCTTGCAAAGCTAGGCACATCTCCAATTCCACCCCACCACCATGCAATGGCTGTTGAGGAGGGTGGTGGTGGTATTTGCAGTAAAACTGTGAGTCTGTGGTGGTGGTGTGGGGGGGGCATATTGGAGTTCTGCCTATAGGACCCTCCTGCAACCCACAACCCTGTAAGATCTCAGCCCGTGTGACTACTTCCCTTCCAATTTTCCCAAAACTTCACACACAATCTGTCTTCAGACTGCACTGAGGGCTTTTCTTTTCAATTGAAGGTTTTGTGTCCAGTTGCATACTGGAAAAGCCAAAACCTTGCAACAGAGCTAGCAGGGAGCAGCGTGAGGGGAGGGCGAGGTGCAACCGTCTCTTTCTTTAAGCATCTTGGCAGCCCCACGGGCCACAAGTGGATCACAGGGCACATGGAAAGGAGGACAGCCAGCAATTCGATGCCAGGCGGTGGCAACGGGAGGCAGGAAACAGGGCGAGGAGTGATGTGGGGTTGCCAAAATGGCAGCAGGCACAGGCCCTGTGTTTCTGAGCTGTTGACTGCAGACCCTGAGAGCTAGCGACTTGCTTTGGATGAAACAGACAAAGGTTGGGAGACAGGAATTGCTGTGCTATGCTGTTCTACTCTTGTTAATCTATATATTTAGGGATTAATCTACCTGCCTCTTTGCTCCTTGCTGATAATCATGTAGCAGGGAGTTCCATGGGGACAATTCTCAGCAGATGGAAGGCCCTGCTTTTTTTGGGGGGGGACTCCAGTTGTGCTGCTGTGTTTCTCCTCAGATGTTCAGCTTCACCCACCTGCCGCTTACTGGGAACTAACTGGCAATCCCACCCCTCATTCCGTCCCCCATGCCTTTTTCAGGCCAACGCTCTACGTGGGCAAATCTGCCGTGGGTTTCTACGCTTTGACTTCCCTCGTCCACGAGGGCGTGGCTCTTGTGGTGAGCACCCACTTTCTCCCTGGGGAGGGACATTGGTCAGCTGGGGCAGGGGGGACCAGGACTGCTCACCGGGCCCCTTGTGCCTCCCTCTGCAGCCTCAGGGGGTCACGCTGGCGCGGACAGACGGGCCCACCACCCAGGATGTGACGCTGCAGAAGTCCGGCGAGTGCGAGATCACGCCCAGCACGGCTGTCAAATACCCGCAGGGCAGCATCTCTGCTCCCCACAGCCAGTGGCTCCTGATCGGTGAGTCCCTGCGCCGCCCTCGCCCTCGCCTTCGCCACCAGCATATGGGGGGGGGCATGTCCTTGATGTGCTAGGTTTTTCCTTGCAGAGAGATTTCTTTTCCTTTTCCAGACAGGGGGAATAGTAAAATAAATGACACACGTGTGTGCGCACACAAACACAGGTACACACACCTGGTACTGCCGTTCTTATCTCTCCAGCATTTCACCATTCCATTGAAAGCGTACATACGCATGCAGAGCAGAGCAAAGCCAATTGACTTTTCAGACTATAAATCCCAGAATCCCCCACTGAGCACAGATTGTTACTTGCTTGAACCATAATTCCCCAACAGCCTCCACCCCAACTTGGAGTTACTTGTTTGAGAAGAAACAAAACTTTTTGGACTACAAACCCCAGCATGTCCTATCCATTGTGGAAATTCTGGGAGCTGTAGTCCAAAAAATATTGTTTTTTCTAGCCTACCTAAGACACCCAGAAAGTGGCAGGAAGCCACTCCACTTGTGGTTTTCACACTCACTAGTGCACACCCTTTTTGCCATAAGTTGACAGGCGATTTGAAGGCGCACGCACACACACAAACACGATGTGCCCTTCCCTCTGTTCCACAATCTCTTTGGCACACATTCTTGTGAGGACAGATTTTGGCAACCCACCCCACTGACCACCCCTGGGGACTGTGTGGCAACTGGGGGTGCCTCTGGAACCTCTCAGCCCACCGGGGCCCCTCTGCCTCTGGGAACCAGATTCTGAGAGTGGGGTGGGTGGCGACGGCATCTTCCTGCTCTCCCTGTTTGCATCTGGGGGGGTAGTGGCTTTTGGGAAGAACGTGCTGGACTAGGCAGACACTCACTACGATTTTGGGGGGCAAAATCTTCCCTGCAGCTGGAGGGGGCACATCTGGGAGTCCAGGGCCCTGCAAGGCAGCAGGTGCGTTAAGGCCAGATTGCTCACACACGGACTGTAGCATGCATGTCCTTCAACTGTTCCAGTTTGGTTTGGACAGCCCCAAATAATCCTTTCTCATTTCACTTTTCAGCTGTTTTTAAAACGTCCCAGTTTCTCTCCCCTCTTCCTACTTTGCCCCTTTGTCCTCAGCCTACTTCAGTTGCTGCAAATTGAGTGCAAAAGTTGGTTGTACACAATTAACTCAACAGGGGGGAGAGGAGAGGCGAGGAGGGGAGGAATCTTGCCTTTCCCAGGAGGCTGAGGCAAAAGCAAACTTCTGCAGCCTCTGCTAGCTTGTGTGTTCTTCCTCATTCATAACTTTTGGCATCTTGACCCCACTCTGGCGTTGCTTGGCTACATGCATCAAGGTTTTCACCTGTCAAATGTTGCGTGGAGGGTGGCGTTCCCACCAGGTCAGACGGGCTGCCCACCACGGACTCCACGCCAGGCTGCAGGCTTCTTCTTTCTTGCTCTTCTTCCTCCTCCAGGACATCATGAGCTGCCACCGGTGGTCCACACCACCATGCTGAGGGCCTTTCCGCAGCCCCCGCGGAGGAGCACGGAGACAGTCGCGCCACACAACTCCCTCTTTGATGATGTACGTGGTGGGTCAGGATCCTGTGCCTAGCTGGGCTCCAGAACCCGGATTTGCTGGGCTTAGCCAGAGGCCCCAGGGGCCAAATCTGCCCCAGTCTTGGCTTACTCCCCTTACCCATGGCAGCCTTGCTGCGTGGTTGCTCAGATTTTGTGCACGTCTATTTTTTGCCCATTCTGCCCATGTTGACTTCCTTCTCCTGGAACTCAGTTCTCGGCAGAAAGAGCTTTAAGCGTGGAATGCGGCCCACGGCCTGGATGGGGTCCCCCTTGCCCCATAAACACCCCCCTGTGTGTGTTTCAGCTCCTGCCACCTCGCACTAGCCTGGAGGAGCCTCCCAGCACCGGCAGGCAGTACCGCAAGCATCTCCCCCTGGAGACGGAGCAGGCAGAAGTTCACCAGGAGTTCGGCAGGAGCTGGGAGCCGGTGGCAGCTGGAGTCATTGCTGTGTTTTGGGGTGGGGGGCTCCTCTTCCTCGTGCTCTGGGTGAGTGGCTTTGGCCCTGCGCTGGTGTCCTGGGTGGGAGGAAGGAAGGCTTGGCACTCCGTGGAGTGAGTTTTCCACCCTCCGCCTCTGCCAGGAGACTTGCTTCCCAGAGGACAACACCCTGATAACTTCCCACTTGCTTCATGGGGAGGATCCCGCTGGGAACCCAAGGGGGCCAGGAACTTCTCTTTTGAGAAGGGAACAGGAGAAGGCCAAGCCTCCATGCTTCGATGGGTCACAGGAAGGTTGTAGGAGGTGCTCTTTGCTCTGCTGTTGGTGAATCAGGGAGTGCTGAGGACAACTGGTCTTCCTTCTCCCCCACCTCTCCAAAAACTGCAGCAGCAGAACCGGAAGCAGCAGCAGCACCTGGAACAGCAGCTGGAAGAGAGGCTGCAGCTCCTCCAGCAGCAAGGAGTGGGGGGGTCCCCTCCCGGCCCCCCCTCCGGAGAGCCTCTGCCCTCAGCAGCCCCTGGCGACGCAATTCCAGGGAGACCCCCCAAGCCGGTGGATTGGAGCCTGGGCTCTTCCTCCTCCTCCTCCTCTTCATCCGCACTGGCCAGCCAGGCCTCGGGTCAGAGTCCTCTCGTGGGAAGCAAGGGCCCAGGTTGGTGTGGACTCACTGGGGTACCTGCCTGAAGTTTTTTTGTTGGGGGGGGACGTGGCATTACACTGACCCAGAGGGGAGCTCCATGTCTGCCTCAGTGATGATGAGGGGGGCTTCTCCTTCTGTCTCTCTCTGCCTTGTCCCAACAGATGCTGACCCAGAAATCATTGTGGTGGGGAAGATCTCCTTCAGCCCCAGAGACGTGCTGGGCCGTGGGGCAGGGGGCACTTTTGTGTTCAGGTGAGCCACGCTCAGGGGTTCTTTCACTCTGTGGCTGAGCTTGCCAGGTGGCAGGAGGGAGCCTTCCCTTTGCTCAGGATATACATGGGGCTGCTGTCCTCAGTGGAAGTCCATTGGGCAGAGCTCACTGGCTTCCTCCTTAACCAAGGGCAAACCTGTCGCCAAAGCATTCTGGGAGGTGGCTGTCGAATGACCTGGGCAACCCGCAATGGCTTCATGGCTCTTTTATACAGGTGTTGAAGGAGCTCTCTGGGGTGCTGAACCCCCCACCCAAATAGAGTGGGATGTCTGGAATGTATGGGCAGGTTTAGCCTGGGGGAGAGAAGGTAAAGAGGGGACATGACAGCCATATTTAAATATCTGAAGGGATGTCATGCTGAGGATGGGGCAAGCTTGTTTTCTGCAGCTCCAGAGACTAGGACACGGAGCAATGGGTTCAAACTGCAGGAAAAGAGATTCCACCTAAACATTAGTAGGAAGAACTTGCAGCAGTAAGAACTGTTTGGTGCTGGAACCTGCTGCTGCCTGGGAGTGTGGTGGAGTCTCCTTCTTTGGAGGTTTTTAAGCAGAGGCTGGATGGCCATCTGTCAGGAATGATTCGATGGTGTCTCCCTGCATGGCAGAATGGGGCTGGACTAGATGGCCCTTGGAGGTCCCTTCCAACTCTACCATTCTGATTATGTCTTGGAGTGTGGTGGAGTCTCCTTCTTTGGAGGTTTTTAAACAGAGGCTAGATGGCCATCTGTCAGGAATGATTCGATGGTGTCTCCCTGCATGGCAGACTGGGGTTGGACTGGTTGGCCCTTGGGGTCTCTTCCCACCCTATGATCCATGCATTCGGCACCTTGGAGAGCTTCTTTTAAGCCTGAATCAAACCCTGGATTCACTGCCCTGCTGACATGGGAAAGAGAAGCAGCAGGGCTTTCGGTGTGTGTGTGTGTGTGGAAGGGGCCAAAGGTGGGCAGCTGAACTAGCTGAGGCCTGGGTGATTGTCATGTCCGAGGGGGGATCCTTCCTTCTGAGTGAAGCTGGACTCTCCTTCCTTTGGGCCCTGGGCAAGGATCTGTCCCCTTGCTCTGATCTGCTTTACGAAATCGGAACCTCTACAGCCAAGGGAGGCAAAGTGACGCTCTGGGGCCGCATGTGCCTGCTGTATAGGGTGGAGGGTGTTTTTAAGGTCAGTTTTTATTGGATGCCTCTCTTTTAATTGTAATTTTGTTCCTGTTTGGAATGCAGTCGTTATTTCACAGTTTGCCTTAATGGTTGTCAGGCTGCTCTGAGTCACCTAGAAGCACCAGAAGCACCTTTAGCATCAGTTACTAAAGTCATCAATGATTGATTGAAGAGCATTGGCCCTGGTGTGTGTGTCTGTGTGGGGGTGCAATGGGGGCGTGTGGGCTGTGACGGCTGAACTCTCCCCTCCCCAGGGGCCACTTTGATGGGCGGCCGGTGGCCGTGAAGCGCCTGCTTCCTGAGTGTGTCCACCTGGTGGACCGAGAGGTGCGGCTGCTCCGGGAATCGGATGAGCACCCCAACGTGGTGCGCTATTTCTGCACCGAGGCTGACCAGCAGTTCCGCTACATCGCCATTGAGCTCTGCTCGGCCACCCTGCAGGAGGTGAGTGGCCAAGGTGGGGGGTGGCCTTCCAAGGAGAGGCGGCTCTGGATCCAGCCCACCATGCGCCCCCCACTTCCTCCTAGCTTGCAGCAAGCAGGGAAGGATCTTGGGTGGGTGGGTGGGGCAGGAGATGGGCGCACCATCCCTCTGGGCCCCCCTTCCCCAGACAGGCCCAGGACACAGGGTGTGGGGATGCCCCCTCTTTTGTAGTAGGAGGGAAGTGCTGGGTGTCCAGCCCCACTTGAGAAACAAGAACAGGCAGTGGGGCTTAGTGGACTGAACGGGAGGGAAGGGTGCATACCCTGAAATGATGGGGACATGCACAAACACATACCTCTGGCCAGCTGTGTGTATGTGTTGCGTTGTTGTGTTGCAATGCACAAGCGACACAGATCCTCCTTTCTTGCCCCTTGAGAAATAGTTTTAGATCCCATTTGCTACCCGCTAAAATATTCAAGGAAAGGAGAGAAATAGAAATTAAAAATATGACTCCAAGTCTGTATACTAAGACTGAAAATAAACATTGATTCAGTCAATTAGAAGATGGGTTGCTCTTGTTACTTAAAACACTCCAGCTGCAAGGGGACACCCAGAAACACAACTGGGTTTTTGCAATGTTCCTTTTGAACGAATCCACCTACACATCTTGAGCTGGCACGTCTTTTAGGAGCATTTTTCAAAGAAGAAAATATAATTGCTGTACCACCTCCTGCCTTGTTTGTTTTTTCAACCAAGTTTTTCTTCTCATTTTCTTCTGCTGTGTCTTTCCACCTGCCTCTAGTATGTGGAGGGCCCCGACTTCACCCGGCAGCGCCTGGATCCGGTCACTGTGCTTTATCAGACCATGTCTGGGCTGGCTCACCTGCATTCCCTCAGCATAGGTAAGGAGCAAGCATGGTTGTGGTTGTGGTTGTGATGTGCCTTCAGGTTGGCTCCAATGTACGGCCGCCCTCTCCTAGAGTTTCTATGGCAAGATTTCTTCAGAGCAGCTTTGCCTCTGTTGCTGACTTGCCCAAACTCACCCCAGGGGTTTCCAAGCTGAGGCACAATTTGAACCCTGGTCTCCCAGGATGCAACACTGAAGCCATGACACCCTGAGGCCCCTCCTAGGTTTTCTTGGCAAGACTTATTCAGAGGATGCTTCCATCCCTTTCCTCTCTGGCTGCTGAGAGAGTGTGATTTTCTCAAGGCCACCGAGTGGGTTTCCATGGCTGGGTGGAGATTCGAACCCTGGTCTCCCAGCGTCCTAGTCCAGCTCTCAAACTGTGACACCACACTGGCTCTTGGCACTGTGGGCCCAATTATTTAATTCATACCCTGACTTTTCCCTAAAGCCAGAAGGGAATCCACATGACACAAATAATCCAGTTTGAAACTGAATTATTTGCATAGCTACTTCCTATGGAATTCTGGGATCTGTAGTTTTACAAGGTTTTTAGCCTTCTCTGCCAAAAAATGCTGGTGCCTCACCAAACTACAAATCCCAGGATTCCATAGGAAGGAGTCATGCAAATAACCCAATTTCAACCTGGATTATTTCTCTAGTGTGGATGCCCCCCAGGGCTTCAAGCAGCTGCCAAGAGAAAAAGAAATAAAAGTAAAATACACAGAGGTAAAAAAAATATGCTGCCTGCAGACTTAAAACATCTCCATTTCAAAGCAAAGGGTTTTAAACATCAAACCCCCTACACTCAAGAAGAGTGTCGTTGTTGTTGTTGATGTTGTTGTTGTGTGCCTTGCTGTCTACTCTGACTTAGGGCAACCCCATCACGGGGTCCTCTTAGGCAAGGAATCCTCAGAGGAGGTTCGCCCTTGCCTGCCTCTGAACAGCACAGCCTCCAGCCTCTGGGATGCCATCCCTCCAACGTTTCAACAGGTGAAAACGGTGGCTTTTGCTGTCTCTGTCGAAGCAACCTCAATGTGTGGTCACCCCATTTTTTTAATGGGGAAAAACAGGTGTGCCAGAACAGGCTGCAGCAGTTTGCTTTTGCCTGAATCTACTGGGAAGGACAAGCTGCCTCCCTTTCCTCTCTGCTGAGTTAATGGAGTGCAAACAACTTTTGCACTTTGAAGTCAGTTTGCAGCAATTGAAATAAGAGGAAAAGAGGGATAAGGAGAGAGAAACGGGGACATTTTAAAAGTAGCTGAAAAGTGGAATGGCGGAGGATTAATTGGGATTGTCCCTGCCAAATCAGGACAGTTGGAGAGTATGGTCTTCCCTGGCAGTCACCCTTCCAAGTTCTACCCAGGCCTGCCCCTGCTTTGCTTCCAAGATCACCCAGGACCTGGTGGTCCACCACCCCCAACGTTTTATGAACGCTGTGCTCCCTCCTTCTCCCAGTCCACCGGGACCTGAAGCCCTGCAACATCCTGATCTCGGCCCCCAACAGCCAAGGGCTGATCCGCGCCGTCATCTCAGACTTCGGCCTGTGCAAGAAGCTGCAAGGGGGCCGCCAGAGCTTCAGTCTCCGTTCAGGCATTCCTGGCACGGAGGGCTGGATTGCACCAGAGGTGCTGAGGGAGGACCCCACAGAGAACCCCGTGAGTGTGGCTCTTGCTTTGTCTCTTTCCAGGGGGCTCATTGGTGCAGTGAAGCCAGGGGGGCTCATTGTGGGATTCCCCATCAGGTGATGGAGACCCCCATCCAGCTCCTCCAGGGCAGCAGCATGGGAGAGGACTAGGATGGGCAACCTCCATCAGCCCCCAGACCTCCTGGGGCCCAAATTCTATTTCAAAGCAATTCCAGGGGGGGAGGATCAAAAAGACCAGCGGCTTTTGCCTTCTGCCCAAATCTAAGCCTTAGAGGAAGGACTGCAGCCTTTGCAAATGGGGAAAATGTCCCATAGAAAAACTGGGAAATGGGCAAAAGATGGTGCCATGGGGGAGGAGAGGGTCTGGCTCTCTGGGGAACTCCCTGAGGGCCAGATTGGGACACTGGCTGGGCCGGATTCAGCCCCAGGGCTTGAGGTTCCCCATCCCGGGGATAGAGACACTGGACCAGGGTCCCGGGAAGCGAAACGGAGGAGCCGGCAGTTTCCCCAAACTCCGGTTTGTCTCTAGCAGACGTGTGTGGTGGACATCTTCTCAGCCGGCTGCGTCTTTTACTACGTTATGTCCGGCGGGCAGCATCCCTTTGGCGAGAGCTTCCGTCGCCAGGCCAACATCCTCGCTGGGACCTACAAGCTGGAGCAGCTGCAGCAGGAGACCCACGGTGAGGGATGGGGCGGAGGGGAGCCCACCTCCAGCGAGGATTTTTGCTCACAAGGAGGAGCACCCTGGAGCACGTGTGCGTATGAGAGGAGCTTTCTCCTTCCCAACATCAAGTGGTCTGTAGTTCCATCTTCCAAGTCAGGCATCTTGGAGGCAGATGTGAGGTGGTGGGACTTAGAGTAGGGCGGGGTGACTTGTGACCCTCCAGATGAAGTTGGACTGCAATTCCCATCAGCTGTAGCCAGCAGAAAATATTCTACAAGATTCGGAGGACCACAGATGGCCTTTGGCTCCCACCCCCCATCCCCAGTCCAGAGCTTGACCCCTTTGCTATTTGGTTTCAGCGCCAGCCTTAAGTAAACCACAGTCTCCCAGCCTTCATCCCCCTGCCAGCCTAGCACTATGGGTCTGATCATAATACTGGCCTGCTTTGCAGGGATAGCGTAAGGGATGATGAAGAACGAGCGTGAAATGTTCTGAAACGCAATCCACTCACCATAACCTGCCCTTTATGCTTGCTCTGTCTTCCACCCAGACAATGTTGTTGGACGGGAATTGATAGAAGCCATGATCTGCAATGACCCCCACTTGCGCCCATCAGCCACACAGGTCCTCGTGCACCCCTTTTTCTGGAATCACGAGAAACAGCTGCAATTCTTCCAGGTGAGGCCCTTGCATTTGTCAGCCATTCTGCCATGCGCTCAGCTATACCTTTATGGATTAAGAGGTGTGGTGTTTTTAACATGATGTCTGTCATTTATCTATGAACTGGGATGCATTCTACTGCACATCTCTGGCTTAAGATGCATTCTGCTAAGCATTCCACCACACGCACATTTACAAATTAAAATGCATCCCACTCAGCCAGGGAAACCCATTGGGTGGGTGACCTTGAGCAAGTCACACACTCTCTGCCTATGAAGGAAGCCATGGCAAACTTCCTCTGAATAGATCTTACCAGGAAATATCACTGCTAGAGTTACCTTAAGTCAGAGTCAACTTGAAGGCACATGACAAAACCACCACACAATTTGTCTGCAACTTAAGAAACAGTAGACAGAATTGAAGCAGGGACATCCACAGTAATAAGCGTCCCTCCCAAGTTACTGTAAAGCCCCCAAACAGCCTCTCATGCGCATTCCCTGCTTCGGGTGAGCAGTCCGGATCTGGCATCCTACCCTTTCCCATGAACTAAGAGGCATCTTGCTGTGCGTTGTGCTTTGGTCCCAGGATGTCAGCGACCGCATTGAGAAAGAACCAGCCGATGGGCCCATCATCAGCGCACTGGAGGCTGGGAGCCACGCCGTGGTGAGAGGCAACTGGCGGGCCCACGTATCCATCCCACTGCAGACAGGTAAAGACCTTGGCCAGCCCATAGCTGCCCTGGCCGCTGCAGCTCACGCCCTGAATCCCACCGTGTGCTCTTTGCTCTTTCCTTTCGCCACAGACCTCCGGAAGTTCCGGACGTACAAAGGCAGCTCGGTGCGCGACCTCCTTCGGGCCATGAGGAATAAGGTATTCTCACAAGGCCTTGACCCTAGACTGTGGGGCTGGCTTTAAAAGGGGGCTAGCTAGAGCAACTCCTGGAGGATGGGGCTAGTGGTCAGAGTGGCTACTATGGGCCACTTCCACTAGGAGAAGCAGTACCTGCATGGAGGGATCTGCTTTTGTCTGCTGCGTGACCAGGATGTTGGACTCGCAAGGCTTGGGACTTCACCCAGCCTTCAGTTTCAGGGGTGTGTGTTTATTCCTGTGCAATCCCGCCCCACCTCTTCCGTCCCTTTCCCACTTTGGACACGCTGCCTCCTTCCCTGCCACTCCCTCCGAGTGATGGTTCTGTGCCATCGCTAGGGACACTGGTGCCAGCCCAGTGTTTTGGACTAGAACCCCCATAATCCCTGACCATTAGTCCTGGTGGTTTGGTCCTATGGAAACGATAGTCCAGAACGTTTCAGGGGCTGGTGAGATGTGTGTGTGTGGGGGGACTTTGATTATTCTGTGCTAGAAAAAAGCAATGGCCAGAGCAGGGCTCCTCTTGCCTCCTTCCCTCCCTTTCTCTCCCCAGAAACATCACTACCACGAACTGCCTGCCAGCGTGCGAGAGACCCTGGGCGAGGTCCCACATGGGTTTGTCCAGTATTTCACCAGCCGCTTCCCCCGCCTCCTGGTGCACACCCACCAGGCCCTACGCCTGTGTGCCAGGGAGAGGCCGCTGCAGAGGTATTACGGCCAGACGCCGCCATGAAGATCTCTGGACCCCAAGGAGCTGCTGGGGTTGAGAATGTGTGGCTGGACTGTTGGGGGAGAAGGGCCAGCTGTACGCACACACATCCACGCCACCTCCTCACTGGACGTTGGCTGCTTCCCTTGACAGACACACACACACCGGCCACCGCAGGTGCACCCTCGCAGCAGGGAAGCCATTTCGGCCAAGTGGCTCCCACATTTCGCCCCAGCTGTGCCTCCCCAAGAGAAGGCTTCCTGTAGGATACAATTCAGAGCTCAAATCAAGCCTGAACTTTCTCTAGAAGCCAAAGAGCCTGTCATGCTTTGGACATATCACGGGAAGACATGACTAACTGGAAAAGAGGATAAAGCTGGGAAAAAGCAGAAGGCAGCAGGAAAAGACCACGCAACAGGTGGATGGGGTCCATCGAGGAAGCCACGGCTGCTGTCCTGAATCTGCAAGACTTGGGCAGTTATGAGGTCCCTTAGAGGGCCTTGCATTCATAGTTCACCATAAATCAAAGTCAATTTGACGGCAGGTAACACAGGCTGTAGGGAGGAAGAGAACAGAGCAGGCCTCATCCTCTTTTCACCCAAGCAAACCAGTGCCACTCCTGGAGGGAGAGCGCTAGCAGCAGACGGGCGTCACCACTTGAGCAAAGACGGGCTGGGTCCACCCTAAAGCCTTGTGCCTTTGCCACAGGTATGCATGCGCTGTTCAGTGGGTCACAGCTGCCTCTTGCTGTGTGAGAAACCCACACCCCTCAGTAAGGGGCTCTTGGAGATGCCCTCAAGCCCACCCTGTGGGAGATTCAGCAGCCCCTTGGGGTCTTGAGCTGGGCAGCCTCAGGGCTTCTGCCAGTTGCTCTTTCTCAGATGGCGGAGAGTGAGATACCTCCACCTGCCCTGACCTTTGGAGCACCTGAGAAATTCCTGAGCAGAACAAGGGCAATGCCTTCCAAAGCAAATGACAAAGAACCACAGTGTTTAGGCTAATAGGGAGTAGATCTTGCTGGCTCGTAATTCACCTCTGAAGGTTTGGATGCTGTTTCTTTGGTAATACTGTAAATAAATAAATAAATAAATAAATGTTTGTTTTTTACAAAGTGTGTGTGCATCTGAAAGGGAAGGGAAATAATTACCCCATCTTCTCCTCCAAGCCCAGGGCTTTCAGGTCTGACCTACACAGAATGGCTGCAAAGAGGGACTCCCCTTTTCCCCAGGTTGCCCCTTCCTGCCAGGAGGAGGGAAGACTCGCCACGCTTTTGAGAACAGCACGACAGGGAGAAGCACAACACAGGCACACACACACACACACGGCCTGGGAGCCCTCCCGGGTGATAGACGTTGGCAAGCTGAACAGTAGTTTCCAAGAGGTGTAGCAGTTTGAGCTGGAGTAGGCCAAAAAAGGTCTGGATTCAGATCCAGCCATGAAGCTCCCTGGATGACCTCCCCTGCTTTTACTTCCTCCCCTACACTAGTTTATTTCTGATGATCCGGTCGGCTGTGTCCTCCCACCCACCCACCCGAGAAATACAGCTGCGGGGGTCTTCTTCTGAGACCCCCATGTAGGAGGCAGGGCCTGGGCAGCCCTTCTGCTGCTCTTTAGCGCCACCACAGCAGGTGGCCAAAGGGGGCAGGACAGCTACTGGCTCAGCAAGGATCAGGCAGCACCCATTCCTGTTCAAACTGGGGTGTCTATTTTGGAAGGGACCCTCAAGGTCCATCCAGTCCAGCCCCAATGGCACTGCAGGAAGTCCAGAGCTAAAGCATCCCCTGAGAGGTGGCCACCAACCTGTTTAAAGACCCCCACAGGAGCGCGCACCCACCCTCTACCCCCCGTGATTCTGCTAGAGGAGAGAGAGACGGTTTGCCTTTGCTTTCAAACCAGATGGGACAACAGCCATGAGGGAGGACCTCTGTGGGCTTGCAGTTGCCAGAGCACCCTCTTTATTCACCAGTGAGTAAAGTACAAAAGGAAAAGAGAAAAGAAAAAAGATTTTAATTTGACACAGAGTTAGTTTCAGTATTTAAAAAGTTTGGTATTTCAAAAGACTCAGAAGAACAAAACAGGTGAGCCCAAAGCCCAAGTGCAGGAACATTAGAAAAGGAGGGGCAAGGAATAACACCCCTGCCCCCCACGAACAAAGGCTCACCCGGACCACATAGAAATAATTTACATGGGGTCCCACCCAGGACCCTACCTCTAAAAACTCGTCTGCAGCCCACGGCCCTGGACACCCCAAGGTGGTGAGCGGAGAGGTGGGAATGGGTGGGAAGAGCCCTGTTTTTCTGCCAGAAAGCAGGAGGAAACAAATCTTTTTTGGAAAAAAGAAACATTGACGTGTTCGTTCTCCGGCCCAAGCGAGGTGGGCCTCACGGCCTCTCCGTGTCAGAAGCCACTCTCTAGCGCAAGGCCCTCTGAGCGGGACATGGCTACGGATGCTGGCGTGGAAACGGAAGCAGCAGCGACGGCAGCTCTGGCCCGCTTGGGGGACCGGAAGGCAGTCCTTCGCTGCTCCGCCACCAGGGCTCTAGTTCACGGGTTTGATGCAAGCCGCGCCCGACTTGGAGCTGAACAGCTTCTCCACCATGGTGCGGGCGTAGCGCAGGCGGCTGGCCAGCTCCTTGCAGCAGCCAAACTCCTCAATGAGGCTCAGCTTGTAGGTCCGGAAGTCCCGCTTCTCATTGATGTAGGTGACGGCCGCCATCAGGGGACACAGGATGACTTTGGTGTGGTCCTAAAGGGAGGGGTGGGTGGGTCAGACAGGAAAGAGGTCCCGGTGTCACTTCTGCTTGGTCTGCTCAAGGACCACCAGCAGCAGCAAAAGATTCTGACCCAGGCCCCGTCTGTCTGTCCCAACTAGACTCACAGAACCAGTGGTTGAATGCGGAGTCAAAACCCTTAAGAGAAACCCCACTGAATCCATAGGTCTATACTCTAGTGGGGATTAACCAAGAGGAAACAGTCCAGCAGGACAAAAGGGAGAGGCAGAAAAGCCGTTTTTTTTAAAAGAAAGAATCCATGTTCACACACACACACACACACACACACACACAATGTAAGAAATGCACACACCAATTCTAAGTGAGTAGAAGCATGACTGAATTATACGGAAACACCAGCGCTATAATGCTAACTAACAAGCAATGATGCCAAGGACGTGTCCGCACTACAGCCGTATCCATCCAGTCCTGCTTTAAGTGCCATAAGTCCCATCCCATGGAAGCTTGGGATACGTAATCTGATGCAGGACTTAGGATCCTCCGCTAGAGACTTCTAGTCCAGCGGTTCTCAAACGTGGGTCTTCCAGGCGTTTTGGAATTCAGATCCCAGAAGCTCTTGCTGCCACCTTGGACAACGGTCCAGGATTCTGGAAGCTGAACTCCAACAGCCCTGGAGGAGCAAACTGTGAGGCTCATTGGACTAGCAGTCTCTCCTGTAGAGTTACTTCTAAGTATCCCTCCCCAAACTACAAATCCCAGGGCCATGACAGTTAAAAGTGGAACCAAACTGCTACCGTTGTGCAGTGTGGCTACACCCAAGATCTCTCTACACGCCCTGCCATCAGTTAGGACGAGGGCCCAGGCATCCCATCTTCCCCAAACTCACTGCAGGTGCCCTGAGAGAGTGAGGAGGCCTGGCTGCTTCTCTGCCCCCCACTATTTGGGCTTTTGGCTCCCGCTGCAGGCCAAGGGATGGGATTGGATGGGGGTCCACCCGCTCCCAGGGTGTCACCTGGAAGAAGTTGATCTGCACGGTGCCGTTGCTGAGGTGGAGGATGATGGCGCTGCGGGTGCGGAACCAGGTGCGCAGGTAGGGCAGGCGTGCCAACTCGTCTCCCTCCCGGGGGGTGATGTTGGCACCGGCTTTCAGCAAGTGCTCACTCATGTAGTTCCGGAAGTACTTCAGCAGCGTGATCTGGAGGAGGGGGAAGAGAACAAAAAGGGCCATGGAGCCACCGCTGGGTGAACTGAACCAGAACCGGGCTTCCAAGCTGGGCGGATTCAAATTCCAAGGAAAGAGATTCCAGCTCAAGGTTGGAAACCAATTCCTGAGGGTCAGGACTGCTTGGCAGTGGGATCATAGGCTCCCTTGCAGGGAGGCAGACTCTCCTTCGCTGAAGGTTTTAAAACAGACTTTGGAGGCTTATCAAGGGACGTTGATTAGCTGGGGATTTCCTGCCTTGACCAGGGGTTGGACTAGATGACCTCGCATTCCCTTCTGGCTCTTTGATTCTCTGTTGCTTACGACTGGCAACTGAAGCAGCCCCTAGCCTGGCTAGGAGATTCTGGGGCCCAAAGTCTCATGCGGGGACCCTCTGGCCCCTGTGCCTGCCACACAAGGAGTGGCTCATGAGAGGATGCATGTACACAAAACCCACATGCTCACACTTTGAGCCACGGGGACCCCAGCAGTGCCCCAGGGACGCTCACCCACCTCCTGCCTTCCCCTGTATAGGAAGCCACGGCTGATGTTCCAGAGCAGCCCAGGGCTCCACGCCAGCTGAGCATTTGGAGATCAAGTGGAGGGACCCAGAGAAAAGGGGCAGCGGGCAAGGCGAGCCAGGGAATGTGGACACAGCCAGCAGAAGAAGAGCAATAGGCCTGAACACTTTTCGGTGTCTCACGCTCTGCAAGGCTAATAATTTGGGGGAAATTTCATGTGTGTGTGTGTGTGTGTCAGAATTCTTACCTGGGGGCAATGCCCTCATCTTGCACAATCACATAACAATGCCCAGATCCTGTGACACCCTGAAGACTGGCAAGTGTGTTTTCACATGAGCTTGCTCCTGATCGAGGAGCCTTCAGGCCACTCAGCTCATAGGACTGTAACGCTATTGGGAGCATTGCCAAACTTATAAGCCTATGTGTCAGGTGGGGCGGAGTGAGTTAGGCCTCTGCCGCCAGGCAGATGGGTTTTAGAGTCCTTGTTTGCATCACAGTCAAACATTAACTGTTGTCCAATACAAGTTAATAAAATTTGTATTGGTGACCTTGTTGGATCCTTCTTTGCATTTCCTTTGCAGTCTGAGGTTGAGAAAAGATATCAAGGCTGAGAACGGGCTGTGGGAGTGAATTTTCCTGTTACCCTCCTGCTTGTACAGTTCTCAGTGCTCATGGGGTGGGGGAGATGGGTCATATTTGTGCACTCTGATTTCCTTTGTTTCCACACTATAATAGCCCTTCGGAGCCCACCCTCCATGTGTCTTGGGTTTTTTGGGGGCAGGGGGGTTACACCCCAGCCCAGGGGCCCCATATAGCTAGCAATGGGGAGTCCGATTGCCAGCCAGGGAGCATTTGGGTAGAGTGGGTTGCTTGAGGGGCCCAATTCTACCACTGGCTGTGAGGGGATCTTAGACCCCCTCAGCAAAAGGGCTGTGTGAAGGCTCCTTCCTTTACCATCAATAAACCTGATTTCACAATAGTAACGTGTGTCAATGTTCAGGTTGCTTTTGGGTTGGTCCAGATGCCCCCTTGCCTGTCCCACCTCACCTGCCTTTGGATGCACCCCCCGCTTTTTTGGCTACCAGGTGCTGGGGCAGGGAGGAAGGGCGCTCGACGCACACGCAGGATTGGCAGGCCGTCAGCTGCCCTTCGCGGAAACTCACTGACCTTTTTGTTGAAAGCATCTGGGTAGGAGCGGACGTTGAAGTAGGACTCAGAGCCGTTCTGGTCGATGTACTGCAGGTTGTCGTCATCGTTGTACATGATGAGGCGGGTGGAGTCGTTGAAGAGGACGCCCACGCTGTTGTCGCACAGCTGGTAGCCTGCGTGTGGGGAGGGGAGAAGGAGAGGGGCTTCAGGGGGGGCCCCCACGGAAATTGTGAGGCTGGGGTATCCATGCTCCTAGGCAAAGGTGCCACAAGTGGAAGCTTCTCCACTGCAAGATACAATCCCGGCATTCAAACGGTGTGGAATCTGATATTTTTCTCAAAGAAAAAGAGTTGCAAATGCATTTACATACATCAGTCTTCCTGGTGATTTTTGTTATCCTGCCAATCACCACAAAATCCTTGAATTAACAAAGGGGGAAAAAAAAATAAAACTCTCATCAAGGCTTAGAAAAATTATTTTTAAAAAACACAATTGATCAGGGATTGGAAAAGCCATTCATATTTGGGGATTGTTTCTTACATTTTAGTTTGCAGTAATTTGCAGAAGGTCTTGAAACAGGAGACTTTTTACAGACGGGGGGGGGGGGGAAGCCCCCAAGGAGGTCGGGAGAAGAATGGGGCTGTTTCGCTTACGGAGCCCCTTTTCAGACAGCCCCGTCCTCCTCCCAACCTTCCCCCGTGCTGCAGGCACACTTTTTATTGACTCTGCCCTCCCTTTATGTTGGCAGGATTTTTAATGTATTTCTACCCACCTAGGCCGTACTTATCCGAGTAGTCCACCCACTTGCTGACCCAGAAGATGGGGATGCAGGCCGGGTCTTCGGCGTCCTCTGGAAAAGAAACGCCCGGGTTACTAGGCAGAACCTCCCTGGCCAGGCCCAGGGACGCGGCTCGCTTCCTCCCTGCCGCTGTCTGTTACCTTGTCTGACCGGGACTCTTTCTGAGGGCTTGGAGCCGTTGACCAAGGTCAGCTGCTGGAGCAGGTCCGCCAAGTGGCAGTCGATGGGCTCGCCCGGGTCCCGGAGGGCCACCTCCTCCTCCTTCTCGGGCACCTTCTCCAGCGCAGGGCTCTCTGGTCCTGAGGCGGGAAAGAAACCGAGGCGAGAAGGGGCCTCGTGCGTCACTCCATCCACCCCTGTTGATCCAGGGTGTGTCCACACAACACAATTATCCCACTTTGATCCCACTATTAACTTACATGGTTCCATCCTGTGGAACTCTGGGATTTGTAAATTGGGGAGACTTCTGAGTACCCCTCCCCAAATTACAAAATTCCTTGTTCAACAGTCCTCGTGCTTTGCTCCCCCAGAATCCCCGACCGTTGCCCACTAAGCTGGTTGGGGCTTCTGGGAACCCAGAACACCGAGAGGACCAGGGGTCCGCTGCAGTCTTGCTGCCCTGAGCCACCGTAGTAACGCTCTCCAGAAGAGAATCCCAAGTCCCTCCCCCCCCCGAAACTACAAATCCCAGGGTTCTATAGGAGGGAGCCATATCAGTCACAGCCAGATAAAAGTGTTGGGACTGAGGACCCTCCAGGCCGATCCTTCCCTCCAGATCACCTCAAACCTTGCCTCTCCTTCTATTGCCACCCCTTTCGCTCACCTTTGTTAACCACCGTGAGGGGCTTCCTGCTGCTGGGATCGAGGCTGTTGGGGGCCAAGGAGAACCTGGGAGGCATGGTCAGGCAAGTGGTCGGCAGGCGCGAGGGAGTGTAGCCCGTGGTGAAGAAGTCGTCGCTCAGCAGCTCGTCGATGGTGGGCCGGGCGGCCGGGTCGGAGCGCAGCATCCGCTTGATGAGGTTGGCAGCAATTGGGTTGATGTGCTGGAGGAGGAAAAGGAGGCAGGAAAGGGAGTTGAACATTTGCAGGACACGCAGGGGGAGGCACAAAACAACACACACACCGGAGCAGACGTACGGGGCTCCGGAACTGCTCAGGCGACCGCCAGAGCGCCTCACAGCCTCCGCTTGCTCTTGCTGCCCAGATCTCTGTCATGGCAACTCTGGTGCCTCATGTGAATGGAGACGCTACGGAAAGGGTGGGCTCCCTGGCCAAGACCCCTGACTGCTTCTACTGTTCTTATGAAACCTTCTGGAGAACCCAAAAGTTAAGCCTAGACTTCTTTTTCTTCTGCATCAGGTTTGCTTGGCACAACCTGCTTTACAGCTCACTTCCCTCACGCAAACCGGCCAGCGAACTGCCCTCCTCCAGGCTTGAAGACGAGGCAGGTTAGAAAATTAGAACAAATCCTAGCAAGAATCCCAGTTGCCCCTGCATGCCAGTTTTAGGAGTCAACGGGACTCACTGGGCCACCCCTCCAGCCCACTCCAGCCCACTGTTTTGGGTAAGCGCCATACCTGTGGGATGGTGTACTCGTTGTTCTTAATCCGAATGTACGTCTCTTTCAGGCAGGAGGTTTCGAAGGGCGGCTTGCCTACCAGAAGGGTGTACCTGCGCAGAGAGCCAGACGTGAGACCCCAGTGCGAGGAGGCATCGGGGGGGGGGGGGAAGCCACCACGTCAGAAACAGAGGAAGAGGGCAGGCAGGGAGAGGAAGCGCGGCCACTGCCCAGCCAAATGTGTGGCCACCAAATTGTCCAAGCAGAGGGGTACGTATTGTGAAGTGATTAACAAAGATCCTACCATCTTCTCTTCTCCAGATGGCACGTCAGGCTGGATTTACACAACCACTTGTTTACCACTCACATTCTCTTTTTTCCTCTCTCTCTCTCCCTCTCTCTCACACACACATTTGTGCTTGTTCTTAAAAACCAAAGTCCCAGCATGCCCTCCCTAAAATGGCTCCGTGGATGACCTGGCCCTCCCCAAGCAGTTTCTGTTTATTTCTCCCCAATAATAGATAAATATCACATTCTTGCTCATTGAGGAACAAACAGTTGAAACATTCAACTATCAAAAATTAGTGGAGGCATCCTGGACACAGGAAAGCTGCCAGCAAACCTGTGCCCAGTATTTACATTCACGTTTGTACAAGAAAACTGGACGGAAAGAGAGCACACGTGCTTGTGTATGTTGTGTGTAGGTGGCTCCTCACTCTGCTACACCCCCCCGCCAACGTACATGATGCAGCCGATGGACCAGATGTCCACCTCAAAGCTGTGCCCCTTCTTGCCCAGGACCTCGGGGGCGATGTAGTTGGGGGTCCCGCAGAGGGTCTTCTTCCGCTCGCCGTCATACTCCACTTTGGTGGCCAGGCCAAAGTCCCCTGCAGCAAGAACAAGAACACGGGGGCATCTTCCATTTGTTCATCAGAAATACTTTATATTCTGTGCCTTCCCATGGGCTCTCAGAAAAGGATACAAGTAAGACAACATAAACAACTGAAAACCTGATTAAAAGAACAATATAGCTTAAACTTGGTAAAAACATACTCAACCAGTCAACACATCAAAACAGCTCAAAAGGCTACAAGAGCTTAACAATCATATACTACTGAGAAGTAAATTGGGTCCCCAGGGTTTTAATAAAAGGCCGCGGCTTGGCTTGTCACTGGAAGTAAACCAACATGGGTGCCAACTGGATCTCCAAAGGGGAGGGCATTCTACAAATGGGGTGCCATGGTGGGGAAGGCCCCACTCCCATGTCCTTGCACACCTTACGACCCCCCAAAGATCCACGTCGCAGGCAGCGCCAGCTACTGGGTAAAGCCGGCCCCTGGCGAGCCCCCTCACCTATCTTGACCTCCATGTCATCGTTGAGGAAGAGGTTGCCCAGCTTGAGGTCTCGGTGGATGACCCGGTTACTGTGCAGGTACTGGCAGCCCAGGATGATCTGGCGCAGGAAGTACCGGACCTCCGGCTCCGTCAGGGCTTTCCGGCGCTTGTGCAGCTCCAAGAGGGACTGGAGGGAGGGAGAAGGGGAGGAACAGAAAGACCCTCAGAAAAGGCAAAATCTGATTCCACGCAGAAGCCGCCGGGGAGGGAGGCGGCCTTCTCTACCGGCCGGTGGGGGCGCAGGGGACGGGGCCTTCTCGGTGGCTGCTCCCAGGCTTTGGATGCCTTCCCTGGGGAGGCCAGGACGGCCCCCTCCTTGCTCTCTTTCCAGCAACAAGAGGAAACATTTTATGTGTTCAGGCTTTTAGGAACTGGCTACAATGGGCTTCTGATGGTTGTGTTGGTTCTTATGACCTTTCAATGAGTTTTAAAAAATGCTTTTAATTCCATAGATTGCTTGTTTTATATATATATATATATATATATATTTACTCATCTTTTTCATCTGTTGTAGTTTTAAATAATCAGCAAATTGGCAGAGTCCCAATATTAGGAAAAGGGTGAAATATAAACAAAAATAATTACAATAACAACAACAAATACACACACACACACCAGGAACTAGGAAACCTGTTGGCATTTGTGGGAAGCAGCCTTCTCTTTGGAGGGGGAAGGTCACAGTTTAATCCGGGAGCCCAGCTCTTATTTCAGGTAAACACCACCCACCATCTCCAGTACAAGAGAGCCCACAGACCCTGGAAAAGTTTGTTTTCCAGACTTACAACTCTCAGAACCCTCACCAGCCAGCACCTATGGTGGAACCCTGGGATTTGTAGTTTGGCAAGGGCTTTGGACCTGTCTACGAAAGAGACATATGGCCTGTCTGTAGAGTATTCTAAGCCCTTGCTCAAACTACAAATCCCAGGAGCCCACAGGATGAAACCAGGATCGCTAATGCAGTATTAAACAGCTATAACTGGCTGGTGCAAATACAGCCACTCAGCTTCTTTCATTTTCCAGAGCTGCTGTTTGCATTTTCAAAATGGAGAACCCAGTCTGTGGCCTGGCGTGGCTTTCCCAGTTCCCAGCAAACCTGGAGGTTGGGACCCAACCTCTGCAGACCCTTCCTCACTTTTAGGATGGAAGGCTCCAAGCCCCCACCCCTGCCTGCCCTTTGTTTCTGCCTGGCCAAGAAAGAGACCAAGAAAGAGACCTTGCAAGAGGTGTTTGCAAAGAGAAGTTTCATACCTTTTGGGTTGGCCCCACAAAGCATAATATGGATTCTGGGATTTGGCTTAGGGGCAAAGGGCCTGCCCTGGGGGGGGGGGTCTTTTCCTATTCCAGGACACTTTGCTGGGACCCCTTCCCTCCCTCCCTCCCTCCCCACCCAGCCCGACGGCCCCCTTTCTGGGCAGAGGCACCCAGGCCGGTGGGACCAAGCCAACCCTGGGCATTCCCTGGTGGGACCAGACCCAGCCCAGTAGAGACCACCTTGGGGCAAACCTTGCCTTGGGAAGACAGACCCGCCTCTGTTTTGGAAACTGGGTGCTGGGCAGGGCGACCCAAGGAGGCCAGCAAGAGCACTCTGCACTTGCTCAGAGGCCACCCACACTGTGCTCTGCAAAGAGGAGGCGGGGATGAGGAGGGCCACCTGAGAAGCCGGAAGAGCCCCCCTTACCTGACCCAGCCGCCCCAGCCTGAGGTATCTCCCCCCCCCCCGGGACTCTGGCCAAAGTTGCTCTGTTCAGACTACAACCCCCACCATCGTGGCACAAATCTGAGCCTGCATGAGGGCGCGTGTGCTGCTACTTGGAGGGTGTCCTGGCGGGTGGGGTGGGGCGGGGATGCTGGGCGCTGCAGTCGCCCCTGGAAGCGCTTGGCGGGGGTGGCGGATGCTGGGCGTTGCAGTGGCGTACCCTCCTGCGGCAGAGCTCGAGGACGACGAAGACGAAGGCGGGGTCCTCGAAGAAGCCGTGGAAGGCGACCACGTGCCGGTGGCGGAGCCCGCGGTGGATGGCCACCTCCATGGACATCTTCTCCTTCTGGGGCGCCTTCTGCAGCAGCGCCTTCGAGACGATCTTGCCGGCGAAGACCTCCCGGCTCTCGGCGTCCGTGATCTCGTAGCACCGCGCGAAGCCCCCCTTGCCCAGGAAGCGGCCCAGCCAGTACCGCCGCCGGCTCCGAGGGTCCACCAGCACCTCCGGGATGGCCCGCGGGCCCTCCTTCGACGACGAGGACGACGACGGGGCCGCCCGGGGCATGGCGGCCACCCCGGGAACCCCGGGAACCCCTCCGCCGGGCTCTGCGCCGGCCGCCCCTGGAGCCCCTCGGCCCGGAGCCCCTCGGGCGGGCAGGGCGCCGCTCATCCCCGCTCGCTCGCTCGCTCGCTCCCTTCCTCGACGGGGGACCCGGGCTCCGAGCCTCCTCCGGCGGCGCTTTGGCGCTTTTACGCACAGGGCGGGCGGGCGGGCGAGCGGGCTTCCCTGCCTGCCTTCCCGGGGCTGCTGCTGCTGCTGCCGGTGCCGGGCCTGGACGGCCGGAGCGTCCGCCTCTCCTGGTCCTCCTGGCCCCGCCGCCGCCCGTGCCCGTGCCTGCGCCCGGCGAGGATTTCAAACGCGGAGCCGGAGCGTTAGGGCGCCCCGAGCGCGCTGCCCATTGGCCGCCCCGTTTAAACTTCCAACCCGCCCCCAGCCCCGCGCGGAGCATCACGGGAGGACGAGGGAGGGGCCGGCGGGGGGGCTGCCCCCGGCCAGCAAAGCCCCCCCCCACACACACACACCAGGCAGCCGGGCCGAGGAGAGCGGGAGGAAGAGCTCGCCGGCCCGGGGCCCCGCGGGGAAGCGCCCCAGCCGAAGCCCCCTGCCTCCCTCCCTGCCTCCCTCCCACAGTCTCCCCGCCCGGGAGTCCGGCTCCGAGCCCCCCATCCCTCCCCGCCCGGGGCCTCCTCGCGAGTAGGGCTGCGCCTGCCCCGGCCTCCCCTCCTCGCCCCACGGAGCCACGGCTTCACACCCCCCTACAGGACCGGCTTCAGGAATTTGGGGGCTCCTGCAATGCTTTATTTGGGGGGCCCCTATATGTTTATCTCAGGTCAATGTAACCTCACTCAACCTAAGCTATTCACAGTACAGGAGATTCAGATTATTGCTAATAAGGTTTTTCCAGGAAGGACCAATTAAGGAATTTGGGGGGGGGCTGCAATGCTTTCTTTTGGGGGGCCCATATGTTTATCTCAGGCCAAGGTCACCTAACTCAACCTCAACCATTCCCAGTACAGGATATTCAGATTATTGCTAATAATGTTTTTGCAGCAGGAGGAGGAAGGTTACTATGGGGGCCCCCACAATGATGGGGCCCCCTGCAATGCTTTATTTGGGGGGCCCCATATGTTTATCTCAGGTCAATGTAACCTAACTCAACCTAAGCTATTCACAGTACAGGAGATTCAGATTATTGCTAATCATGTTTTTGCAGGAGGAGGGTTACTATGGGGGCCCCCACCCTGCAACTTTTTATTTTGGGGGCCCCATATGTTTATCTCAGGTCAATGTAACCTAACCTAGTCACAGTACAGGATAGTCAGATTATTATTATTAATGTTTTTGCAGGAGGAGGGTTACGACCAGGACCAGTTTAAGGAATTTTGGGGGGCCCTGCAATGATTTATTTTGGGGGCTGCATATATTTATCTCCAGTCAATGTCACCTAACCCAACCTAAGCTATCCCTAGTACAGGAGATTCAGATTATGACTAATTATGTTTTTGCAGGAGGAGGCGGGTTACTACAGGGGTCCCCCACAATGATGGGGGCCCCTGCGGATGCTGAGGCCCCGCGGGTGCCTTCAACCAGCCCTGCTCCCGTGGGTCCCATCCCTCCCATGGGTCAGCTTCCCTGCCAGTGAGGTGGAAACGGGGAGGGGGCAACCAGTGCATTTTCGGGGGCTCTCCTGTGGGAAAAACTGGGAAGCCCCCCCTCCCCTTTTTAGCCCCTGGCCTGCAGAGCCTTTGGCAAACAGGATTTACACACCGCCCGGGGCGGCTGGTCATTCAGGGCTCCTTCAGTGGCTTGGGCTGGGGGCCCTGCAGGTGCCTTCTTTTGGACTGCAGCACCCAGAATCCCCCTGCCAGCTGCAGCTGGCAGGGGGATTCTAGGTGCTGCAGTCCAAAAGAAAAAAGGAACATGACCAAACTCAGGAGGGTTTGCTTTGCAAAACCTGGCTCTTAACGCCCAACTTGATCTCCTGCTAACTGACATAACGCTTCCTTTCTGGGCGTGTCGAGTCTGGCCCCGTATTTTAATTTGGGATTGGAAAATCTCCTTAGTTTTCCCAGATGGGCGGTTATGCTGCAGGCCCATCCCTCCCTCCCTCCCAAAGATTTATTACTCCAAATCTGGAGGTGGCAGAGAAACCCAGCCCTTTCCTGCTCACAACATCTTCATTTCTTTCTCTACACATAGCTTTAAAACACTTTTTTAACAAATGGCAACTTCAAGCAGATTTCTTTTTCTTGTCTTTTTCCTAACAATGGGATTTGGATCACAGTAAGATTACCTTGACTGGGGCCAAAATTCCCTCAAGGCATCATCAGCTCCCATCTGATCTTGGAAGCTAAGCAGGGTCAGCCCTGGTTAGTACTAGGATGGGGGACTGTTTCAGAGGAAGGAACTGGCAAAACCACCTGAGGATTCCTGGCCTAAGAAAACCCTCTGAAATTCATGGAGTCACCATAAGCATGGGAAAAGGTGCCGTTTTGGAGTGTCACTTCCAGAATCCCCAAGCCAGCAGCTGAGGGATTCTGGGAGTGGCAGTCCAAAAAGAAAAACCTTTGTACAAAAACATCCATATTGGACTGGAGAAAATGGATCTGCTACCCCGTCACAGAGAGACAGAACAGGGGCATCACTTCAAATAGTTTGGGGGTCAGCGCCATGTCTCTACATTAGACCAGCAATTCTTAACCGTTGGCCCATCCAGATGCTTTGGGCATCAACTCCCAGAATCCCCAATCAGCTGTTCTACTTGCTTGGGCTTTTGGGAACTGAAGTCCAACAATATCCGTAAGATATTGCCAGATGATTTTTAGCAGCATTAGCTCTGGGACAATGGCAAAGGAGGGCTGAAGAAACACACCCTTTCAGTGTTGGGTTACAGGAGCATGTCTGCTCTGAACAATGCAGCAAAGCTTAAACTGGGAGGAAAACTGGATTCTGCTCCAGCTGATCCACCCCCCCCTTCCTTTCTCCTTTTTATGCTGCAAAAGACTAACATGAAAGGCTACTTCTTTGAAAACTGACATCACTAATGACTCTTATCCATGCAGGCCTCTTGGCCAAATAAAAGCAGGTTACCCGCACACTCAAAGAGCAGCTCGGGCAAAGCTGACCCCAGTTGTGTGTGTGCCACCCATGGGGAGAAGGGGCTCTGTGGAAGAACAGTTTTCTCAGCGGGGAAAAATAACCACTTCCAATATACTTGACACTCTTTAGGAGGATTTTAATTTGTGTAGAGGAAAACACAAACAGACCAGACAGTGGCTGTGCAGTTAGCGGCAGTTGCTATCAGACGGTTTTGTGTGTGGAGAGTGTCCACAGCTGGCTAATGTGTGGCAGAGCCGTATGTGTCACAGAACACAGGGAAGCGCATGCATCCGCGCACACCCACACCTGCAGCCTGCCAGAACGCTGGGCTGAGGCCATCCTTTAGAAAGGTTGAGGACAAGAGAATGCTAGAGAGGAAGGAGGCTGATGGTTTGACCTGCAAAGGGCCAGAAAGAGCAGTGGCTCTGGCTCACCACCCAGAGACTTTTGGGACCCAACAGCTGGCGGTGGGGCCCCTTAGGCACCCCTTCTGTGCACGACCCCAAAACCTTATGTTCCCAGCATGGGGAGGGGAGCCCATACAGGAAAGCACCTCCTTCCCTGGCTGCTCACAAGAGAACAACCCATGAGCCACTGGGCTCTCTTACAACTCAACTCCTCTCTTGGGCCCCATTTCTCCAGAGCCCCCACCTGAAAGAGGATGACACAGCTCTGACCCCCAGCGTGCGTGGAATTTGTGCTCCCAGCTCCTCTGGGGAAGACTATGGCTGCAGCCCCTCAGCTCACCACATGCCCAGTGCTGCACCTCTTCTCCCCGCCCCCATTGAAAGAGCAACAGTTGACAAAGAGAAGAGGCCCAACTCAAGGCAAGCAACTTGCAAGCTGGCCAGAGGCCTCAATTTCACCCTCTACAGCAGGGGCGGACAAGGTGTGGCTCTCCAGATGTGGTTTGTTGGACTGCAACTCCCAGCAGCCAAATGGCAAGGAAAGCTGGGAGCTGCAATCTCACAATATCAGAAGGGCCGCAGGATTCCCACCTCTGCTCCAGAGGACAACATCAGGCTAAGGCCCACTTCACTTACAAGGACTAACACCCTCCCCCCAGCAAGAATTGCTTTTCATTGTGGGGGAATCTCACAGGGCCAGAGAGGCAGCCCAAAAGAGAGGAGGGGCCCCCAGACAGCAATATTATCCTCAGAAGAGCCAGAGAGGTCCTCTGGGCAGATAACACACCATGTTGAGGAGAAAGAGGGGTCTTCCAAGGGACCCTCACACAAGGGGTTCTCCCGCCAACAGGCACATGGGGTGGGAAGGGGGACGCAGGAGAGCTGCTGCAGCCCTTTGCCTGGATCTCAGGCTGCTCTCTCACCTTGTTTTCGCTTGCCAAGCCTGGGCTTAAATAAATTGGTTAAATAAATAAGGCAGGATGGTGCTTGCAGTGGGATTGGTCCTGGCTGGTCAATGGCAGGCCTAGGCCACTGAGCAGGATGTGTTGGAGAGGACAGCCTGGGCTGGGCACCACAGGGTGGGTGGGAATGCAGAAGAGAAAGAGGGAGGACCTTCTGTCAGAGCCTTCCGTTCAAGTCTTTAGCCGGCCGCCAGCAGAACTCCTAGGAGCTGGCAGAGCTCAATGGTGCCACAATGCCAGAAACAGGGGCTTCCTGATGGTCTCCCAACTGCTGAGCACCACAGGATGGACGGCGCTAGACCTGGGTGAGGGGCAGGAACTTCTGGTAGTAGCTCTTGGTGACGTCAATCATCAGCTCCTGCGTACACTCGGGGAGTTCTCCGGAGAAAAGCCCTGGAGATGGAAAGAGTGCGTGAGCAACCAGTCTGGGCCCAAAAGAGCACCTTCGCTCGCAGGCAGTTGGGGACTGGCCCACTTAGAGGTACACACAGTTTTATGGGTTGCTTCCCTCAAAGCCTCTCCCCCACTCCCACTTGCCTGGGCAGCCTGAGAAGACCGTGAACGGCGGGACCACCGTTTCTGGGGGCAACACTGTGTTGTCAAGGATTTTGCAACAGTCCTTCAAGACACACCGGCGACCCTAAAAGAACATACCACAAGTCACCATGAAACTCCGTGACCATCCTGCCAGCGGCTACATGCTCACACCTTGGGGTTAAAGAACAATAGCCCTCAGGAGAAACACAACCACCCAACATACACTTAAACCGCGCAGGATCCATTTTGGGAGAAAGGTTGGATATTAAACACATACATGCATGCATCCTGGTTCTCCCTTGTTTTGCTCTCTCCAGTGGAGCTACTCACGGGGAGACTGAAGTAGGGCACTGGGACCCATCCACACGCCTGAGGACCTGGACATAAATGCTCAACTGCATCACAGGCACAGGAGCATTCGGCTAACTACCTGGAGGGCTGTTGGCTCTTTGGGGCTGCCGCTTTCTCCCAGCTTTCTGCCCCAATTCCTCCAGATGCATGTTTAGTGCCAAAAGACAAAGCATGGGCCACCAACAGCCACCACAAATGGATGGATGAAGGGAGAAAAGAATGGCAGAGAAGGGCTGCTGCTATTTTTATTTTTATTATTATCATCATTATTATTAATTACCCTGCCTTCCTCCCGATTTGGGACACCTGATTTTCCCAGGTGCTACTACACAGCATCAGTGGTTGTGAAGCTCAGTTTTAACAACTGTGTGTGCTAAATCTTTCCAACTGCAGAGCCATCTTCAGGCCACAATCCATGCTCATGCTAAGCCCAAGCCAGTCCCTCCCTTCACTTGGAACTAAGCAGGATTTGTAATCCGGCATTTGTCTCCTTGCTTTCAGGAGGCCCAACAGCAGAGCTGGGCAAGCGCCTGGGGCTGAGGAGCCATACCCCTGCTCCCAGAAAAAAATGCCCCCAGATGCTCCTCCAACACCCCCTAGGGGGCATGGAGGCACTGCTGCCATATTCACATACCCCCACCCCGGATGTTTTAGGCCAAGGCAAGGCTTTGTTTTGTTTTTTTTAACAGGAAGTCAACTAAACAAAGGCCTCTCCTGGGCATAAAATGGCAGGGAAGATAGCAGAATTGCGTCCCATGCCTCTTAGAGGGTACCTATGTTTAATAACAGCTTTTTGAGGGATGTTAGGGACTCTGGAGCCTCAAATGTGGCTTCGGGGCCACACTTTCCCCATTCCTGTCCATGGGCACACAACGAAGGGGCACACTTACGATGACGCAGTTTTTGCCTATGTGGACATAGGAGCCGATCTGGGCTGCGTTGACTACACAGTCTTCCTCAATGAAGACGTGGTCTCCGATGTGCAACGGGAAGAAGGCGACCCTGCCAAAGGAAAGGGGCAAACGTGTGAATGTCTGGAGAAGGGGTTACTGCCCCCCATCAAGTGGCCAAGGGCCCAGAATGAAGACACGCTGGGCTGAGCTCCCTTGCTCTGCTAGACCAAACAACCTGCCGCATCCCCCACAGGTCCTGTCACTCAGGAAACAATTTAAAGGGAGATTCCCACCCATCCAACTGCTTCTTTCTGGGCAACTGCCCCCCAAGGCCATGCTGTTCTCCCTTGGCCCAGCCTCTCCTGATGTTTCAGCTGCAACCAAAGCAAGAAGCAAGGAGCCAGCCCACCTTCCCACCCCCAGCCACTGGCAAGAGGGGGTCTTTATTCAGAGCAAAAATGGACAAGGGGTGATGCTAGTCCAGTACCTCCCAGAGATCTCAGGTCCTGCAACAAACAAACAAGACACAACATTGGGCCCCAGAGGACCCATCTGGACCATCTGACGTATAGTCTGGTTTTTATGGGTGGCTGGAAGATTAAGAGGCTATTCCTCCAACCTGGGTACTGTTATCTGTTGCCAGTCCCCTATTCCTACTGCCATCCCCCTTACCAAACATGTTGTTTCTAGCGAGTCCTGTCTTCTCATGATATGTCAAAAGTACGGCAGTCTCAGTTTAGTCATCTTAGCTTCGGGGGGGGGGGGGTTTCAGGCCTGATTTGATCTAGGAAACCATTGGTTTGTCTTTTAGCAGTCCATGGTATTCATAGAACCCTTCTCCTGCACCACATTTCAAAGGAGTTGATTTCCTTCCAATCAGCTCTATCAACTCTTACCCCTTGCTGAATTTCTTGAAAGGCGGGCGGATGACACTTCGGCTTTTCACCACACAGTGGCGCCCCACCCTCACATTGGCCAAATCCCCTCGAATGATGCAGTCATTCATAACGATGGTCTGGGGAGGAAAGAAGAGAGTTGCTGCAAGCAAAGCCCTGTTGACTTTCCCCCCAGCAGGGTGGCACCTGATGGAACAGATCCGGTGTCAGAGGCCCCAGTGGAGCACCACAATCCCCAGGGGAGGGTTACCTAGGAAGCCCACAAATGCCACTGAGATCCTTGGGGCAGAATGTGGAATGTTAGTATCATTGACACATCCTCCTTTGTTTCCTGCAGCCCACTGGTTTCTAAGAGCAACACTAAGTGTTTGGGTTCAGCAAAAGCAAGAGCACCTATCCCCTGTCCACTCTCACTGTGGTCCTTTGTCAATGGTTCCACAGACCCTCTAGAATAAAGGAAAATGTTTGTGTCAATCCTCTAATTTATGCCAAGGAGATTCCGCTGGGCATGAAAAAGTTCCACGAGCCTCAGTACCCAGCGCAACAGAGCTTGGGGGTAATCTGCATTTTAGGGGACCCAGACGGAGAGGAGGCCAGCAAGAGGGCACTGGAGACACTTTGGAGAGATGAGACAGTCTCTCAGGTGTCAAGTGATCCTCATGCGGCGGGAGGGAGAACAATGTATAAGTCTTCAACCTAGTTTTCATTCTGTTAAAAACTAACTTTTGAGAACAGTTATGCATAAATATATGCCTTTGATTGTTATGAAATTGGAATTCACTATGGCTTTTGCCCAAAACACATATTCCTTGAACTGAGCACTCATGCATTCAGAGAGTGGTTCTCAGAATGAAAGCTTGTCACTTGATTGAATGCAAATCCAAGTAGAGAAAATCAAAAACAAAGGAGGGTTTTTTGTCACTACAACTGCCTGCAAGATTCCAGCTGTGCACGAATTTCTTGCAACTGAGTACAACTCCAAGCTGGTATGTATACATGTGTTACTTCTACGTGTCTGTTCTGTCAAACTCAAAGGGCTACCTACACTTAGACCGTACTTTCCCTTCTTTGTTACCTCTCTCAGCAGGCCACGAAAACATTCAGAGTGAGCTTACAAAGATCCCACCACCACTCCATCCCCACACATAAGGGACACTCACCTTGCCATTGAGTACAATGTTCTGGCTGCCACACAGCACGGACTGCCGGCTGACTTTGTTCCCAGATGCCTGCGGAAAGGGAGAAAGGCAGAAATGGTCAGTAAGTGTGATGTACCAAGCACACACGCTCACATGCAATCAATAAATTGCTTTATTGACATGGATTCATGCGTCAGGAACATAGAACAAAGCCAAAACTGAGTACAGCCAAAGCAAACCCCCAGATAAACCCCACAGCATGAGAAAAGCATTTAGGGAGGATTTCTCAGGGCGCCTTGCACCTGGGAACGCTGACCTTGAGCTGCTGTGGAGAGCAACGTTCCCAAGCCAACCAGGCGGGTTGGCCTCTCTCCAAAACCTTCAGGGACCTAGGCAGGGAACCAGGCCAGAACTAGCCTCATGTCAGGGTCCTCCATGAATTCTACTCCAATTCCCAGAATTCAGGGACGAGCCTGACAGTAAGAAGACAGCCACTTCACATGGCCTCTGGATTCTCGCATTCAAACCTCAGAGACAGGAGTGAGGAGCCTTTCTGTATGCCTCCACACCCTGGTATCTTCAGAATTAGGACTACTACAGCAGAGCTTCTATCTTTGCAGACTACTCCAAAACTCAAGGTGACTCAAAGTAAAAGCATTTACACCCTGCCTTTTCTTCTCAAGGATCTGTCCATACTGTAAAAATACAGCAGTTTGACATCACTTTATCCATCCTAGTTCTACCCTATGGAATGCTGGTATTTGTAGTTTGGAGAAGCACCAGAGTTCTCTGATAGAAAAGGCTCACAAAACTACAAATGCCAGGATTCCACAGGACAGAACTATGGTGGATAAAGTGGTGTCAAACTGCTTTATTTCTGCAGTGTAGACAGGCTTCAAAACTTGGACTTGAGGCATCTTACAAATGGAAACAAAAAGAAACAAAACCACAGGTAGCTAAAAACATACAAAAATCAAGATTACAATAGTATTAAACCACCCTCCAAATTAAAACCACTAAAAGTACAGAGCAAAAATAGTGCAACACACCCTAAAACAGAAAGCCCTTGGAGGCAAAACTATCAGCTCCCAAAAAACAGCTGGAATAGGGAGGTCAGTACTTTGTTTCCAGCTAGATCAGCGGTTCTTAACTTGGGGTCTGGGGACCCCGGGGATCTGCAATGTCCTCACAGGGGGTCCGCTAGAAAGTTGCACGGCCCACCTTCTCCCTGCAGTGGAGCGGCCATGTGACAGGAGCCAAGGCAAAATCTGGCTGGCTTGGCCTGCGCATTGCCATTCAATCCACTCCAGCCACAAATTTGAGGGAAGAAGCAGAGAAAAGCCTTCCCTCCCCCTCCAGAGCCTCTAAGGGAAGGTATGAGGGATGTTGTGACATCATCATCATCATCATCATCATGGCTTTAAATCTTGGGGTTTTGTGGCAACAAAAGACCTTTAAGGGGGTCCCAGTAAAGAAAAGGTTGAGAACCCCCCCCCGGACCACCCCAGAGGAAACCGGCTCCCTCCGCGCATCTACACGGCAGAAATAACCCAGTTTGACACCGCTCTAACCGCCACGGGGCTCCACCCGACAGGAACCTGGGACCTCTAGTTTGCCAGAGGCCTGGTGGGAACTACAGATCCCAGGGGCCCCTCGCCAGTGATTAAAGCGGGGCCAAAGCGGGTTGTTACTCCCGTGCAGACGCGCCCACCGAGCCCCTGGGCCGGGCCGGGCCGGGCCGGGCCGCGCACCGTCTCGATGTACTCGGACTTGTTGTAGAGCATCTCGCTCAGCTCCATCGCTGCGCCGCCGCCGCCGCCGCCCTTTCTTCCTTTCTTCCTCCCTCCCTCCCGAGGAACCGCCTTCCCCGCCCCTCGCGACCAATCAGGACAGCGGCTCTCGAGGCCCTGCCTCTCGCCCAGCCAATCAGGGCACTCCGGAAGCTCAGCCCTGGAACTGCAGAGATCAACTTCCGGTTGAGTCGGAGAAAAGGCCGCTCTTTCCTGCCCTCTCAATGGTTGTGGCGCCGCCGCCTCCGCTTCTTCCGGGAGCTCTATGATGAGCGGGGCCAGTGCGCAGGCGCCGTTGCTAAGGGGCGGGGCGTCGCCGGCGTGGATCTGGCGGGAGGCGCTTGGCCATGGAGGCTCCGCGGGGCAAAGCCCTGAACCCGCAAGAGAAGGCCCAGGTGGGGCGGGTGGGGAGTCCCTCGCCCAGAGCCTCCGAGAGGCCCGGGAGGGTTAGTAGAAGTGACTACAACTCCCAGCATCCCCTAGCTCGCCTGGGGATGCTGGGAGCTGTAGTCCCCAAAAGAGGAACTTTCCCAAACTCATGGCATAGAAAGTGCTGGGGGGGGGCAGAGAGAGGATGAGTGGAGCTCGTGGACCCTCCTGCCACTTGATGGGGTGAGGTGGGGGTGGCTGCTGGATTAGGAGGCTTCAAAGTGTGTCTGTGTGTGAAGGGGGGTTGGGTGCATTCCTGGCACAGGAGAGGGTGTGGACCCATCAGGGGCTATCGCCCATGCTGCCCCTCCAGTGGGGACTCCAGGCTCAGGTGCAGTCTATCCCTCGGCCTTCAGGAGTGAATTCCTGCACTGGCAGGGGTTGGACTAGATGGCCTTTGGGGTACCTTCCAGCCCTGTGAGTCTGTGAAAGGGAGAACTTGACCAGAAGTCCAGGCCAGTATTGAAAGCCCCCTTTTTTTGTGGGGAGGGAGAGAACAATCCCCTGGGGTGCCTGTGCCTTTCCTGAAGGATAATTGCCTGAAATCTTGGCAACTCTTATTAATTTTTTTGGCCAGAGGAAAGTAGTCAGTTTGCGGGGAAGCTTATGGAGCTCCCTTCCCCTGGAGTTGGCTCTTCTCTGCTGTCTTTTTTTCTGCCACCAGGGAAAAATCTTTTCATTTAAGGGAGCTTTTGGTTTTTAGTGTATGCAGCAGATAAAAGTTTTTAATGGGGGGGAAGGAAGGCAGAACAAAAGTGAGATAAAAAAATTCAGGTAGCAGGCCAAACGCTTTTTTAGTTACTCCAAGGATTTTCTTGTCCTTCTTTAGTTTTGTCATCTTCTTTGCTAGGCTTACTCCGACTGTGTTGTGAGAGGATGTGTGGTTATATTGTTGTGCAGTTCTAAAAGCTTTTGGGATCAACCAGTAGGGTGGAATATCTAAGATTCCTTGTGCTGGAAATGGGCTTTCAGACTTTACAAAGGACCTCTCTTTTTGGCTGCTTCTCTTTTGTGTGTGTAAGACTGTGTTCCTCCTCCCTCCCGGAACAGCAGGTTGTTCACACTGATGCTGTCTAGACTGAGCATTGTTTGTTACGTGGGTTGTGGTGACTGTCATGCACTATCTTTGTCTTTTAGCTGAAGGAAAAACTGGCCTTGTTGAAAAGAGAGTACAGAAGAACATTCCACAGGTTGCAGGTGAGTAATGGCAACGTCTATTTTACTTCTCCTTTTGGTGAGTGTTCTAAGCATTTAGGTTTCATGCACTGAAAATGGTCCAAACCCCCCCCCCATCCCACTGAATTGTGAGCCATTGCTCCCTCCTCTGCCCTGTAACCCTGTTTTTACTTTACAGCGTGCCGAAAGAGCCGAGAGGGTAAAAACCTACGTCAAGAGAACAGTGGTAGAGCAAAATCTCTTGCTTCTGCAAGAAGAGAACGAGAAGGAGCGTGCAGGTAATAATCTGGAAGCGGAGGTGTGGGCTTGTGTGTATCTGTGTCTGAACATGTTGTCCTTAACCACAGTTTTCTGGTTGCCTGTCCTCCATTATCAAATCGCTCTCTCCCTCCTCCAGGGCTGAGAAGCTTTCAGAAGTTTTGCAAGAGCTGAGATGTTTGGGCTGCACTTTGGTGCTCAGGGCAAAGCTGGGAGAGGGTTAGGAAAGGCCAGCAAACATATTTCTTGGCTTTCAAAAGTCTCCTTGCAGATATTTGACCCTGCCTCTGAGCAAGGGTTAACCTATGGCTACTTTTTTGGTACCTTCAGAGTCTGATATCCAAACTAAGCTGCAGGGCTCATGGTATTACCCTCATGCAATTCTGTGGCAATTGTTAGAATCCACTCCTTTTTTAAAAATAATCACTCTTTCTTTAAGAAGTGCGATTAAGTTTTCTGTTAAAATATGCTGTTTTTAGAGTTTTGTAGTTGTCAAGTTTGGAGCGGAAATGTGCCTCAAGCTGGTGTTTCTCTGTGATGGGGAATAAAGCTCTCCTGTATTTCCTTTTTCAGGATCCATCGTCAGCCAGGCAGCTCTAGTGGCTCCGGAGGGGGTCTCTGTTAGTACCTGTTCAACGGTGAGCCCTCCAAAAACCGCATCTGTCACCTTCAAGCCTGAACCCGAGTTCTTCAGCCAAGAAGATGGCTGCTTGCCCTCAACTCCTCTTTCCAAATGTACCAGCCAGGATTGTAGAAAAGTTCTCTTTGGTCCAGTGGAGTCCATTCCTGAGAAAAACCGGGCCCATCTCTCAAGAAGTAGAACCAGAGCACAACGAAGGGCAGCCTTGCCTTTGGGAAAAAGAGAGGAATCAGCCTGTGAGGCACTTGGGAGGGACAGCGGGTGCCAACCAGAGCAGAGGGTAGCTGCCAGTATCGGGGGCTCTCAGTCGCCCGTCTTCAGGAGGAGAAGCAGCATCATTTCTGAGACTGTGTCAAAGCTGTCAGTGGCCACAACAGATGGAAGCAGCTGTGAATCGACTCCTTTGGCGCTACGGACAGAATGCGTACAGGATACGCCCACAGTGACCACCCTCTTTCGTGGAGATTCTCATCCATTTCCTTGCCCCCTGTCCTGTGAAAGCCTTGTGCCCTCCTTTGACCATCCCTGCCAGGAGGGCTCCTGTGTTGGCTCAGCTGGAGAAAACACCCTGTCACAAGGAGACAGGAAGGGGTCTGTCCAGACGGAAGGAGATCAAACACAGTCAGGAGAGGAAGACCCAGATCTGGGGAGGTTTGCTGACTCCATGGTGAGCAGCCAGGATTTAGAAGCACATGGCGCCGCCCCTGATGTGCCTGAGACTTGCATGCATGAAGAAGGAAAGCCAGGCCCAGAGCCTCAGGCCTCAGGCTTATGCAAAGAAGCCCTTCCCGTCAGCAAATCAAGGACAAAGGCTTCAGGGGAACCCCTTGAACCTGACTCTTCACTCCAGGAGGAGCAGATTCCTCCCACCACCACGCCTGCTCAGAAGATGCTGAGCTCTTGCACGGTGGTTGAGGGTCTCCTCTTCCCTGTGGAGTATTACGTGAGGACCACCCGGCGGATGTCCAGCCGCCAGAGGGAGGTCAACTTGGAGGCCGTAATTCAGAACCAGTTAGGGAGAAGTAAGAAAGGGCAGAAATCCACACGGAAGGAGAGGAACGCAAAGCCGGATTTGTCCTCTCAGGAGGCGGCAGAAAGTGCTGGCCAACCAAAGGCTCTTCCTTTCTTACCTCCCGCTGCGTCTCCTTCTCTCCCACCCTCTTGTGAGAGCTCCGCTTCCACCGGAGGCCTGGCTCAGAGCGAGGGGCCCCTGCAGCCCAGGAGGAAGGGGAGGCCAAGAGGGGGGGCTCGTTGCCAGGCCTTGTCCAGCCCCTTGCAAAAGCCGTTGGCGAACGTGCAGGTGGCAGATGGTTCTCTCACCTCCAGTGAACCTCCAGGAAGGGAAGGAGATGGCCCAGGTGTAGGCAAGGCCACGGAGACCCCTGTGGTGGCTGGTGGCCGTGTGGGAGCCAGGTGGAGAAGCAGGAAGGGGCCAGGGAAGGGCAGGGGCTGCAAGGCTGAGTTGGAAACGCTCCTTAGCTCACCTGTGATCCCAGGAGCAGAGCCTGCCTCCAGCTTCAAGAGGGACCCTGAAGAAGACGGTGAAGTGGCTCTTTCAGAGAGTAATTCCCCTCAGCAGGCTGGGAGTCAGAGCCATGATGGCACCAAGGTGGCACAGTGGGATAAAGCCTCCCTGCCGTGGAAGGAAAGAGAAGCCCCCCAAGGTATGTGCCCCAGAAGTGTTCCCAAAACCCATAATGTGCCCAGTGGGGCTCCCAGAGAGGAACTGATTGGGCTCTTGGGACACAGCATACCAGCTCCTGAGAAGTTCTCTGCCTTATCCCGCTTGAACTGTGTGTTGTTGGGGAGAGCGTCCCCAACCCTTGGTGGTGCCCTTTGCTCACTGGCAGGGAAAGCGTTCACATTGCCCCCTTGAGCACTGAGGAGCTCTGCCACATTCACTTTAGTCTGCAGCGTGACAGTGCCTGGGAGAGGGGAGGGTTTTTTTCAAAATGTGCGTGGGAGTAACCAGGGAGCCCTATGCAGTTGTTACATTTCTGCCCAGAGAATCCTGGGGTGGGTTAGAGTTCCCCAGTGCCTTCAGCAAGAGAAGACGTTGTGTTCTGAAGAAACGCACCCTCCGTGGCATACAGACCTGACGCAGAGCGTTTTTGATGATCTCACTGGTTCTTATACTTTGGTCCTCCATGTGTTTTGGACTTCCAGAGGCCCCAAGCAGCTTGCCCAGTGGCCAGGGATTCTGGGAGCTGAAGTCCAAAACTGGAGGACCATTGATTGGGAGCCACTGCTGTAATGGATGGGAGCAGAAGTGAGAATTACACACACACACACGGGTACGTGTGTGCTCATGTACATATATTTCTGTTTAGTAGTTCTGCTTTTAATTCAGTTGATAGTGCTATTATGTTTTTAATTTTTGTATGATGTGAACTTTAAAGTTCCATCTGTTTTAACTTGTGTAAACTGCCTCGAGTCCCATCCTGGGGAAAAGGTAGGATGTGAATATCACTACTATTAATGTTATTATTATTATTAACAACAACAACTAAAATAAGAACAACTCCCATCAGACCCCTAAGCCAGCATAGCCAGTGGCGAGGGGGAGTGCTGGGAGGGACAGTCCAGCAACATTGGGAGGGCCATGCACCCGGATCAGCTCTTCATGGCTGGGATTTTGCAAGTGTGCCTGACGCCCGCTCTCCTTTGTGCCCACAGGCAGAAGAGGGACTCCACCCCAGAGCCTCTTTGGGGCAGGTGCTGCTTCCTTGGCTCTTCGTTTGCACAGCCAGAGCAGCGAGGCTTCCCACCTCCAGTGGCTGCCGCCTTCTGGCCTAGACTGCCAGGAATTCTACTTACCAGAAGACGAATTTGGCCTCCTGAAAGCAGAAAAGCTCAAGGCCTGTGCTTTGAAGGAGCCAGAGAGTTTGGCTGCGGAGGGCCTCCCGCGCACTGGCAATGTTGGCCGTGAAGGATACGCACTGGGAGAGAGTCTCAGTGACGCCGTCCCGTCTGCTGCACAAGACACTGTCCCGTCTTCAGCCATCTCGCCATTGCCTCCCCGCTTGCACCAGAGAGGTTTTTCCTCAAGTGAACTGCTCTTTTCTCCGGCCCTAGAGGATGTGAGCTGCCCACTGCTGTCCCCACTGCCCACCCCGCCTTTCCCCATGGTGGGGACCACCCCAGCCTCTTCGGCTTCACCTGGCAGCCAGGTCTCTCCGGAGGTGTTTTGTGCTTCCCCTTGGCAAGCCAAAGCTAGCAATGCACGTGAACTTGGCACCTTGGCAGAGGCTTCTCCATCCTTCCCAAGAAGTGGCACAAGGAGGGCGCAGCCGCAGAACCAGCGCAGAGCCAGTTGGCCAGCAGAGGAGGAAGCGACGAGCCCAGAGGAAAGGCAGTTGCCAGCTGGAGCGTCTCTGGAGGGTTCCAGCGAGTCACCCGAACAGGTAAAAGGGAGGGGAGCCCCCTCTGCTTGCTCCTCCCCTCAGAACTGCAGAGGCCTATAGAGAGGCCCTTCTGTCAGTCCCTCCACCTTCACAGGTACATCTGGTGGGGACATGGCAGAGGCCGGCCTTCTTGGTGCCTGCACGCAACAACAACTACTGGTAAAGGGACAGCAGGGAGGGAGCCAGCCTCATCTCCCTCACAAGGAAGTTGCACAGCTTGGGAGCAGACACCGAGAAGGCCCTCTCTGTGGCCCACCATTCATTTTCCCCTCAAGTCTCTGCCTGGGCCACCTCTCTTTGCTTCCTGTCTTTGTCCATTCTGCCCCTGCGTTTCTATTATGTTTGATCCGCCATCTCTTGCGTCCCTGTATCCTGCCTCTCATCTTCCAACAGCACCCTCTGGCCATTAGGACGTGACTGAGTTTACTCAGTTGCAGTGACCCCTCATATTTCTCACTGACAGCTGGTATTCTGTGGCCAAAAGGTTTCCCACCAAGTGGCTCACAAATTATGGGCAGCTGTTGGGTCTTTAGCTGACAAAATGGGGAAAGTCTCAGGTCTAGGAGAAAAGGGAGGACTGGCCTGAGCTTTCTCCCATGTACAGTCAGCCTTTGTGGATCAAGTCAGTTTAGGTGCAAATTGAGTCCTGCAGGGCCTTTTGAAAAGTGTTTCATGCACACACCCACACTCTGGAAGCAAAGAGCGAGATGGGAGCCTTGCCAGTGTGGCTTATCGCCTTGATCAGCTCCGATTTTTTGTTACAGAAGGAAGGGCCGGTGGAGTGCCTGGTGGAAGCATCATTGGAAGACAAACCGACAGAAGGCAACTTGCAAATGACTTCAAAACTCAAGGTAAAAGGAGAGAACCATTAGAAACATTGGATGAAAGAAAAGTGACGTGGGGATGGATTAGGCTAGGATCCTGTGGTGTGGAAGGATGAGAATTGTGCTGCCTGGGAACTGCAGGCAAACTCGGGGTTTGTTTGTTTTTAAATACCCAGAATGCCATTTTTTGATGAAAATTACTCCAAGGGGCACAGTTTAGCCCTCCCCAAACCAGCAAAGCTTTGGCCATCACCTAGAGCCCGTGTCCTTGGCTGATGGCATGGTGAGGGTTCCCAGCAGGACAGGTGGGTTTGCAGGTGCTGAAATTAATTCCTCTTCCTTCCCCCCACCCTTTGGCACTTGTTTTGGACAGAGCTGCTCTGGTTCCTCCTTTGTGGATGTGGGCACCGTGTGGTGGGAAGCGGTAGGCTTCACTGCTCTGTGTGTCGTGACGGCCAGCGAGACGTCTGTTTCCCTCTGGAGGCACCTGGACACCGGGCACTGGGCAGTCATCCAGACCTGGCACTTCACCAAGGTAGCCCGAAAATAATGCATCAGGAGTTATATTCCAGAGAAGTTTTATTATTATTGACTATTTTTGAAGGAGATCCTGCAAATACTTTGCATAAAGATCTTTGTTTATGTATTCCTGCAAGGCCGGGGCTTGGCCTGGGTGGACCTCATGGTCTCTTCCAACTCTATGATTCTGTGATCTATATATTCTGCTATCTTGTTGGGTGCTGCATGCTTGGAAATTACAGAGCCTGTATGTGTCCAGTTCAGTCGATGCTTCTGGGGCTGCCAAGAATGAACAGCTTAACTTTCCAGAATCCATAGAGTTCCTCTGTGTGAAGGAGGCACTGTCCTTCTCCAAATCCTTTCTGCCAGGGGTGGGTATCACACAGCCCTCCCAGTATGGTTAGACTGTGACTCCCAGCATTCCCCCTCACCATTGGCTGTGCTGGCTCAGGAACTGCTGGGACTTGCAATCCGACAACATCCGGAAGGCCCCAGGATTCCCAACCCTGCCTTAGGCAGACCACTTTCAGATTACTGACTAGGGAAGGGTGGAGGGAGGAAGAGGCATTGCCCATTGAATTCTAACTCTGCTGCCCTGCTTCTCCAGGTCCCGGTCATTCAGATCGTTCCCCTCCCAGGGGTCCGCAGCCTTGTGTGTGTGGCTCTGGGCTGTTTGGAGATTGCAGAGATACGGTGAGTTGTGCTGGTTTGGACTGAGGAGCCTCTTCAGAGCTACACATATTGGCTAAGATCCCACATCTCTGCGTAGCTCCACACTGCCTGCCACAAATGGTCCCTGCTGCTGTTGCTTACCGGGGGGGGGGGAGAGGTGGTTTTTGGACAGGGCACATGGAGAAGCCGCTGGTCTCAGCTGTTGAGGGAAGAGAAATGAGGGTGGCTCTCTCAGATGGAGTGCACCAGCATTTCCTTCCCCCAGGAGCTCAGAACAGCCAGATCTCCATGGTGTGAATTGCTTCTCCTCTCTTTCCCTGCCTCACCAGTAAGCGACAGAAGGAGGAGCTTCGCATGGGGCTTGATATCTGCCAAGAATAGCCCTCCGTGACGATCCCCGAGGGCCCCTTCCCAAAAGGGGCTTGGGCACACATGAGTCACTCACAGACTGCCTACTGTTGTCTGTTCCTCAGTAACATAAGCTACTTGAGCGCATTTCACAGTGATGCTGTGAAAATGCACAATCCTCTCATGCCTGCTGTGGGTGAGAGGTCCCACCTTCCCTGCTTGGCCAGGATTCCTTCCCTAGGGCCAAACAGCAGTTGTTTGTCTCCAAGGCTGTGTTTCAGCACCATAGAGGAGAGCAGGGCCTGAGCCACTTCATATGTGATGCGTTGCTCTTGCGCTGTGACTGCCCTGGCAAACGGAGTCTTCTGCACACAAAGACCATGGTAGTCTTGTAGGAAATACCTGGGAGCCTTGAACCTTTGGCCCTCCAGCTGGGTTGGACTATAGCTCTCAGAAGTCCAGAATGTGTGGTAGACCAAAGCTTCCCCACCACCATTTTAAAAGGGCCAGCTACATGGGATTTTCCTCACAGCAGTGGTGGGCATAGTGTGGACTTCATGTGGCCCCTGGACCCCACTTTTGTTCCATCCTGGAACCCAAATTCACACAGAAAGCCCCCCAAATGTGCAAAAACACAAAAATACCCACACAAGCATTCCGGAACCTTGTACCACCTCCAAATACCTGAGTTTCCCCTGCAGTCTCTCTCAAAATAGCAGCAGGAAGTGGCATGATGTCAGCTCCTTTTGCCATTTTGAGAGGGAGGGTCTGCAGGGGAAACTGAGGTTTTTGGGCTTGCTATGGGCAGTGTGCAGCCCACAAAATGGTCGGGGGGAATTGGCCTTTGCCCCCAAGTTGCCCACCTTTGCCTTTCAGAGTGCTATAAAAGGGATCACCAGCAACTCTTTCATTTCTGTGCAACAACGAGCATCCTTTTCCAAGTTCACAGTTCTTCCCACGAGAATTCTGGGGGCTGCACGGAACGCCCACTCTTTCTTTTATTGCAACCCAGTGGCTTCTTACTGATGTGTCCAGGTGACAGTTGTACGTGTGTGTCTGCCTCAAGCAAGTGTCCTTCTTCCAAGTAAACACCTGGAGTCAGAGCCAGAGGCTAGCTGACCAAACCTTCTCCTCTTCTCCTAGGCTCTTGTTTCATTCTTCTGAGGGTGACTCTGTTAAACAATCATTGGCCAAAACAGGAAGCATAAAAGCCGTTCTTGGCCTGAGGAAGAGGCGGCTGGTGACAAGCTGTGGTTCCCTTGGAGACCAAGAGGTAGAAGTCATCACCTTCTCAGAGCTGGGAAGGTAAGGAGAAAAACTGAGCAGAGCTGTTTTATACTGTGAACTCCCGTGGCCGAAAAACACATTACAGACGCAAACAGTGACCCAGCATGGTGTAGTTGTTGGACTAGAGGTCTGGGAGACCAGCGTTCGAATCCCTGCTCAGCCATAGAAACCCAATGGGTGACCCTGGGCAAGTCACACACTCTCAGCCCTAGAGGAGGGCAGTGGCAAAAGCTCCTCTGAACAAATCTTGCCAAGAAGACCCCACGATAGGGTCACCATAAGTCAAAATTGACTTGAAGGAACACAACAATTGTAGAAGCCAACACACCAAGGTTACAGGGAAATGTTTGCTACACTCCTCTGTAGACAGGGGAAGTTTTTTAGCATGATGAGAACTGTGTTTGATGCACCTTCTGGGTCTGTCTGCCGCATATTGACACCTGTGGGGCGTCTGTCCTTTGCAGGAACAAGGAGAGACAGACTTTGATGCCTCCAGAAGAGACCATATTGGCTTTTGCTGAAGTGGATGGGATGGAGGAAGCTTTGGTTGGCATGACAACCATGAACTGTCTTGTGGTCTGGTAAGACTCTGTGTGACATTAAACTGGTTCAGTAGCAATGTAGGGTTTCTAGAAATTTGAATTGGAAACTTTGGAGTGCCCTAAATTGTTTGGGATCTGGCCTAGTATGTGCATCCAGCCAATGTTTCATAAGCAACCATTTTAAAAAGATAAAAGAAGAATAACACATAATTGTATTTCTTGTACAAGTCTGTTCTTTTCTCCCAGTGGACTAATAATAATAATAATAATAATAAAATTTATTTATACCCCGCCCCTCTGTTAAAACAATCGGGGCGGCTTACAAAATTTAAAATACAATACAAATAAAATCCCTAAACACCCCCACTCCCACCCTCCCCCATAAAAAAACATTAAACAAATATAAATTAAAACAACTAATCTAAAATCACTTTTAAAACTATAAATACAATAAATATAATAAATGGCCAGCAGCCTAGAAGAGGCCAGGATCCCCTGAGGCCGGGATCTAATTAGGAAAGGCCTGCCGAAAGAGATCCGTCTTTAGTGCTTTTTTAAAGCCACTCAGGCTTGTTATCTGACGGATCTCATTCGGCAGGTCATTCCACAACTTGGGGGCGATTACCGAAAAGGCCCTCTGGGAGGTTGCAGACAGCCTAGATTTTTGTGGCTGAAGCAAATTCCTCCCAGAGGACCGGAGTGCGCGGGGAGGATTGTACATATTTGATTGACTGAAAATCATTAAAAAAACTTGATAGGGTTTGAGTCACAGGTCCAAAACTTAACTTGGAAGTTGGTGGTGGTGTGTTTGTGAATATTGGAAGATGCACTGTGTCAGTAGCATGCCTTTGTCTTAAATTATTTAAAATTCAAGGAGGAAATCATTTTCAGAATTGTTAACTTCTGGAAAAAGTTAATTACGCATTTGAGATTACCTAATTGTTTGGTAGTGTATCCCTTTATTATGTTGCTAGCTAATGGTATGAAGTAATGATTGTTTCAAAACTAGGAAGTTTCTACCCTTCGTCACTCTGTTACAGTTTTGTTGCAACACAACCTTTCGTTACAGTTGAAAAGCTAAAGGGATAGACAACTACCACTAATTCTGCAAATTTTCTGTATCATTCTTGTCATGCTTTTATCCTCACAAACATCCTGGAAGCAGGTAATGACACAGACACACGTTTACAAGTGGGAAGCTGAGACAATGCAACTTGCTACAGCTGCATGGCCAAGGTTAGACTGGAACTTGGGACTTGCAGTGCATGGCCAGTTTTATCCACTGACTAAATAAGTGAAGTCCCGGTTATTGCCTCCAACATCTCCCTGCTGCCCCTGGTGGGTGCCTGCATCTTAGAGGCTGGGATTTCTCTCTCCCAGGATGCCTCCAGTGCCTCCGATGTTCTCTCACCTGGTGACAATGGAAACAGTCGAGTACGTTTCTTTTTCTGCAGGAACTTGACATCTGGGCAGCTGCTGAGGAAGATGCCGCTTGGCTGCTCCTACCCTGCGTCTGTCTGCCACAGGGCCTACTCCGACTTGGTATGTCTTTGAGAGCCGGTTGCTCTCTAAAACATGAAAACTTGCCATTTGGGCTGGGAGAAGCCTCTGCCAAAACACCGTCTGGGATTCAGGCGCCCCCTCCCTCCCCAATTCTAGCTTCCTGTTTCCCTCTGGACATAGTTTAGCCCTGTTGTTTTTGTGTTTGTAAGAGGCCTTTGCCTTCTCACTGCAGCCCCTTGCAGTCTCAAGGGATCAGCCAAGCCTTCAGGGCTGCGCCATGACCCGAGACCTCCTTTCCTTCCTGTGACATACAGGGGTCTGCACCTCCACCCCTCTGAGGTAGGAGAGGCCTCAAGACTGCCACTGATGTATATTTGGGAAATAAAGCTTCCACTACCTGTGTGACTAAGAACAATCCTTAGCCAAACACATGGATAACTCAGGCTTTGGCTGGTACTTAACTTGAAGAGAAGGATGCTACCCTCTTCCAGAAGTTTTCCCCATCATCGTGAAAACCAGATTAACAAGTATGTCAGGGTTACGAAGCTAGGCAGAAAAACTCAACCAGCTCCAGTGTCTCATTAAATTATATCTGTTCCTAAAGCAGAAGTTCAGAAATGGACAGTTCCTTTTAAAATAAGATGAAAGGCAGAACTACCTAGCTAAGAGTACTTATCAGAAACCTCACCCTAAGAATACTTCACCAAAGCAAATTGGCAGGGTGCATGAGGGGGGAAGTATTGCACATACCAGGGTTTCTGCCGTGTGGAAGAGTCCCTTCCAGAGAAAGACTGGAAATTCCAGGGGACCCGTCCGTAGCTTGAGGTTTTCTAGGTGTCTGTGTCTTTCAGGGGATTCTTGCAAGTCCTTATTAAATGCTCACCATAGTACCCCGCAGTGCTCAGGCAGATCATTCATCCCTGTTAAGTGACCATTAACTTTCCACAAAGGTGAGGGTTTGTCACGCTTTTCCTGGGAGACTTGGCCATATCTGAGTATTTTGAGGGCAGAGGTGGGGAAAATGGTGAGACGTTTTTGGATTGGCTTCTGAGAGCCAGGATTTATTTTAATCCAAGTTCCAGTTCTAGTCGGATCCATGGCAAGGTGTGCCTTCCTTTAAAACGGCTGTGAGCGACAAGCGTCCAGTCCTGGGAATGGGGTGGGCTGGGCACAGGAGAGGAGCACCAGGGCTGTGAAGTGACCCCAGCTCTTGCTGTCTCTCAGGCTTCCCCATCAACTGCTGTTCATTTCCTCGCTCGCAGGACTGAGCTTTCTCTGTGGGTTTTCTCCCTTGGAAACCAGGGCCTCCTGTTTGTGGTTCTGAGCCACCCGCACGTCAAGGAGAGCAAGGCCTGTGGGTTCCCCGCCTTCCAGGTTGTCACCCTCAACCCCAAGACAGCCAAGAGCACCACAATGATGCTGTTGTCCCTCCCGCTGGGCACCGGAGGAAGGCAAGTCTTGGCTGCTTCATTGGTGGGCTGGCAGACCAGCTGTTGGAAATTATGGCAGCTAAATGGGGGGGTGCTGCTGCTTTCTCCATCCTTTCTCCTCTATCACTTTTCTGATGAGTTGCAACACTCCAGGGGCACTTGGGCAGTTTCCTCTGCTCCTCACATCATTTGAGAGATGCTTGCAAGCAAGGCTTAAGCGCTCCTGTCCCGCTCCCCTTGCACCCCTCATTTCCAGTGCTCTGCTCCAGATCCTGCACAGGAGGGTGGGGGCCAGTTTTCCCTTCCCAGACAACATCTGGCCCAGTGCATCTCCAGAGAAACACCAAGTGATACCACATTATTTCCAGTTCTTATTTGGGCAGGGTTCTTTGGCTGCTTTTCTGGAATTAGAGTGGATTCCACAAAGAAGCAAACTGCTATGTTTGTGGGTGGTTTTAAGGTACTTGGAGCTGTTTTCTGGCAAAATAAATTACCCAAAGACCTCCCCAAAAGGAAATGGGGGCTTGGAGAATTTAGGGCTGCTCCTGGAGGTTTAGGGGGCTCCCATACCGAAGGTAGCGGTCACACATTCAGCTGCGGGCTTTGCTTTTCCCACCCCATTTCAGATGGTGCTGTTGAAGGTGGTGGTGACGGCAACCATGTTTTTTGGTCCTAGGTACTTGGAAGGCGAGGTGAGGGATGCTTCTGCAGCGGCTGTGCTGACGTCTGGAGCCATTGCTGTGTGGGATTTATTTCTGGGGCAGTGCACTGCCGTACTGCCCCCCAACTCTGAAGGGAACTGGTCTCTGGTCAAGTGGTCAGTCACAGACACATGCCTGCTGGCTGGACAAAAGGATGGCAGTGTTTACATCTACAACTACACATCTCATCAGCACCCTGTCTGATGGACTTCCTCCATTGCAGAAGAGTTCCTCAAACAGGATTTCCTGCATTGGGGGGGGCGGGCTGGATCCATTTGTTTGGGAGACTGGGCATCCCTTGATAAATTGGCTCTGTCGATGTTGGGAGCATCTGCCAGGAGACGCCTTCAGCTGCCAATTCAGCCCTCGGTAAACTGAGGAACTGATACCAGCACAGCTCACTTGGAACATTTCCTCTAGGATAAATGGGGGCTCATGCCTTGTGCAAAATACATGGTTTGGGCTAAGAATCACCTCTTTGTTCAAGGTTTGTGCCATTGAGCTGTTTAAAAAAAGATCTATTTTTGCATTGTTTTAAATGTATCATTAAAATTTTGTCTTTAAAAGTTCATGATTCTAGGTGGAAGATTTTTCTGTTGGGGAAGATCAGTAGTCAGGGAAGGACAGAAGGAGGCCTGTTGGATCAGACCCTCGGTATTCTATGCAGATAAAGACCTGTTGTTGTTCTTGTGAGCCTTTAAGTCATTTCTGACTTATGGTGACCTTAAGGAGAACCTATTATGGGGTTTTCTGGGCACGATTTATTCAGAGGAGGTTTGCCTTTGCTGGTTCCCCTGAGGCCAAGAGAGTGTGATTTACTCAAGGTAATCCAGTGAGTTTCCGTGGCTGAGTGGGGATTCGAGCCCTGGTCTCCAGTCGTAGTCCAACGTTCAAAGCACTGCACCACCACATGCAGCCTGGCTCTCCACAAAGACCTGGGTGTCCATTTAGAGTTCTCTGCCATTGGATCTGTTGTATTTATTCCTTCATATGGCTGGAAAGATCCTTTCTGGCATTTCCTGTCTCCTTATTTATTCACTATTCACCATGGGCAGAGTTCGGTCCTCCTCCGGCTGCTGCTGAACTGCATCTCCCGGCATTTGTCAGCCCTGCTAGCTGGCCGAACCAATGCTGACCAATGATGGGAGATGGAGTTCAGCAGCATCCAGAGGAGGACTCTATTCGGCCCATCTTTGTCCTCCAGCTGTGTCCCTGTGGAGACCCCCAAAATGCAAGAGCTGGGCACATCCACCCACCCCCAGAGAGAGACCTGCGCCAGGCCAGCCATCTCTGGAGGGCCGCCCTTTGAACGCCCATCTTCAGGTTAACCTGCCATTACCTTATTGCCTTTCTTTGGGCAAAGTGAGCTTGGAGGAGATTCCTGCTGGAATACAACTCCCAGAATCCTCATCCAGGCTGGAGGGGACTCTTGGCATTGCAATGCGAAATAAGTAACTTTCCCCAAGCTCTGGACTCCTCTTTAAGCAAGCAAGAGAAATTGTGAGAAGTAATCATAGAGCTGGGAGAGACCACAAGGGCCAGCTACTCCAGCCCCCTACCCTGCTAGTGCTAGTAACAATCATAAAAATAATAAAAATAAATTTCTTTCGATGCAATAAATACTATTAACCCTCTTCTCATCCATGCATTTCCTAGAAGGTGGGTTTTATAAACAGAAGTGCAATAAATACTACAGTATTAACCCTCTTCTCATCCACGCATTTCCCAGAAAGTGGATTTTATGCGCCACGGAAGCGCCACAAAGGCTGCAACCTCCTCCTCCTCCCTCCCTTTTCTGCCGGCGGGAGGCGGGGCCTAGATTTGCATACCCCGGAGACCACGCCCGCCCTCCCGTTGCATGCCGGGAGCGCTCCGCCCGAGAGGCCCTCATAGGCGCCCGCTTCCCGCCGCGGGGGCTTCTGGGCCGGCGCATGCGCACGCGCGAGGAGGGGGGTCACCATGGCGGCCCGTGTCCTCTCGCTCTCCTCGGCCTGCCTTCGCCTCCTCCGCCGCCGCCCCGGGGCCCGCCTGGCCGCCTCCGCCGCCGCCTCCTCCTCCTCGGCAGGGGCCCGCCTGGCCGCCCCGCTCGCCCTCCTCCGGCCGCCGCAGGTGAGGCAGGCAGGCAGGCGGCCGCCCGTCCGGTGCAGCTCCGCCCCTCCAGGCACGCCAGCCCTGCAGGGTCGGCCAGCGGGAGGAGAAGGGGCCCAATTGCAGGAGCCTCTGCGTTAGGCCCCCCTTCGCTCGCATCCCTTGCTTGCCCTCCCAGATATTATAAAGGGGGATCCACACGACACAAAGAACAATCGCTTCGAAACCGGATTATCCTTCGCCCCGGCTCCTTCCAGTGGGATCCTGGGATTTGTAGTTTGACAAGGCCCCCTCTGCCCGAGAGTGCTGGCGCCTCAGCAAGGGACAAAGCCCAGGATTGCCCAGGATGGCGCCAGGGTAAATGATAATAATAAGAGTGCGGGTTATGCCCCCGGAATTATTAATTAAGAGGCCCTCCTCCCCCTCTTTCCCCTTCGGAAGCCCCTCCCCAGAGAGGCCAGGGGGCCCATCCCAGCACCCTGAAAGGGTTTGGGGCAGCTGGTGCCCCTGTTTTTAAGATTTATTTTCCATTTTTATGGAGTTTTAAAAGACGTTTCATTATTTGTGTGGAATTCTAATTATATTATGGTTTAATCTTTTTACATTCTTATTTATCGTACTCTGCTTTTTAGCTATTGTTGTTTTTAAAATGTTGTAAGCTGCCTTGCGTGAAAGACGGGATATAAATAAATTAAAATAATAATATAATAATAATAAGGAGGATGAGAAGGATGTATAATGATAAGAAGGGGGCATTGGGAAGTTACTTTCTTTAGACCAAGATCCCAGAAGCCCCCAATTGGGACCTCCTCACACCCTGAAAAGGAGGAGCAGAGGAGGTCTCGTAATTATGAAGAACTTGGAAGTGATCAAAGAATTAAGGTTTAATGAGGAGCAGAGCATGGGGAAGTTACTTTTTTGGGACTGCAGCTCCCCAAATCCCCCCTCCCAGCCAGCATGTGGGAACTGCTGTCCAGAAAAGTAACTATGGTAAGGAGAAATTAAGATATAATTTACATTCTGAAAGTTACACTCTGCTTCTCCACCGAGAACGGCTCCCCAGGTAGCTTACCATTAAATTCAAAAAGTCAGAGTTTGGCAGAGGTGTATTTCTTTCCAGCGGTGGCACATCTGTTTTACTTGAAGATGCTGTGCCGGACTCAAGGATTGCCTGGAGCTGTGCATCAGCCTCTGATCTTTGTGTATTCATGGTGCGCCCCTTCATCCCTCTGAGTGCACGCGCAGGGCGTTCTGAACCTGGACCTCCTTTCACGCCTGCTCTGCAGGGAGGCTTAAATTTTAGGCCAGGCTCCTGTGGACCTTTCCAGCTTTGCTTTACTTCACAAACACCTCTCTGTTTCCCTCTCTTTGTTTCTCCTTCAGGTTTCGGGAACATTCCCGCAGCTAAGTCGCCATTATGCTGACTTGCCTCCTCTCACTTTGGACGGCATCAAAGAGCGGGTCCTTTACGTCTTGAAACTGTACGACAAGATAGATCCAGAAAAGGTGAGTTTGGGACCTTTTTGGATTCATTGGTATGATTAAAAACCAGCCAGCACCTTTGAAGGTCACCCAAGCGTGCCTTCTTCACCTTCCAGGTAGTCCATGAGCCAACGCAGTCAGTCCGTCCACAGTGGCTGTAGGGCTTATTTGTGTATTTGAATTATATCCTACTGTTCACCCCAACATGGGACCCAAGTCGGCTTACGGCATAAACTAAGAACAGTTTTAAAACTTAATGAGAGCCAGCATGTTGTAATGGTTTTGAGTGTTGGACTAGGGCTCTGGAGATCAGGGTTTGAATCCCTACTTGGCCACAGAAATCCACTGAGTTGCCTTGGGCATGTCACATTCTCTCAACCTCAGAGGAAGGCAAAGGCAAACCTCCTCTGAAGAAATCTTGCCAAGAAAACCCTGTGACCTTATGGTCATGTTAGGTTCTCCATAAATCAGAAATGACTTGAAGGCACATACCAACAAAAACTTAACTGTAAAAAAAGTGAAAGAGAAGTAGCTGGCGAAAGGAAGGGAATTGGCTCTCTGTCTGGCTTAGTAAGTCTTGTCAGCATCTTGAGAGCAAGGTGAAAATCAGGAAGCAAATAACAGGAGGTTTACTTTCTTGTATATTTATTTATTTCAAGTCATATCCTATCTTTTCCCCTGTGAATGGAGTTCAAGAATGGGACTTATGATAAAGTAGTACAGATGCAATTAAAACATAAAATAAAGGCGTAGATCAGGGTTTCTCAGCCAGAGCTCCCTGGAACCCAAGGGGTCTGCAGGAGGTCTCAAGTGAGAGATTGTGATTGGATTTTTTTTTGGAGCTGTAGGTATAGTAATTTAAAGCAGGGATTTTCTGAGACCTGAAAATAATGTCAAGGGTTCCTCCAGGGTAAAAAAGTTAAGAATGGCTGGCGTAGGTTGTTATACAGTATTAGAGACACAGTAAGACCCTGTGACTGCTGTGTGTGTTTGGAATGATTGTGAACACTGTTTGTTTCACTGCGTGATGGGACTTCTTCCTTGTCTCCCCCCCCCCCACTTCTCCCTTTCTAGCTGACAGTAAATGCCCATTTCATGAAAGATCTGGGCTTGGACAGCCTGGACCAAGTGGAGATCATCATGGCTATGGAAGATGAATTTGGTAAAGCAAACCTTCCCTTCCCTTCCCTTGATGTGCAAAGAATCTCAAAATGTGCCTGCAGTTCTGGGTGGACTGCAGAGCACCAGTGGGTTTCTTAGAGAACTCCGCGTGAGGCTCTTGGACATGTTTTCCTGCTTTCCCCTCCAGGCTTTTATGTTGGTGCCTGGCCTTCTTGAATGAAATTCTAGTCGTCTCTGGACTACTAAATGGGCCGTATTTTTTCCAGGGTTTGAAATTCCTGACGTAGAAGCAGAGAAGCTGATGTGTCCCCAAGAGATTGTAGATTACATTGCCGATAAGAAAGATGTATATGAATAAAGCATATGTCTGTTAAGCTGAGTAAGTAGATGCTCCTCTCCTTGGGGTGCCCATCCCATAAGAAGTGATGCTCTCCTCTGGGCAGCTGGGCAGAGAACATCTGGTGCGAGTGCCCGGCAAAGGCAGGTTCGGACAGAATGTGGCGTGATGGGGACCCCATCTCTTAAAACTTCCTGGGTGAAGGGTTTGGCTCATGCCTGAGTTTGGGAAGGGCTTCGGGTGTTTTGCTGCCTCTCTGTGGAGACCCTTGAAAGCTACTCTTCATTCTTGAAGGATTCAGTCCTTGTGGCAGTAGGTGGGTTCCCCCTCGGGCTCCCCTCTAGAGCACTCTGGTATGCTTTCAGAACTGGCTCAGGTATGAATGCACTTCAGGTATGTGGGAGCATGGCCTGGAGGAATGCCAGGAAGTTTGGGGAAGGAAGTGGAGTGTCCTTTCCAAGGCACATGGGAGGGAGGAACAGACAAACCCAAGGGCTTTCCAGAAGAAGAGGCAGCAAAATGCAGGGCCCAAGACTCACAGGAGAGGGAGGGGTGGCAAGCCAGGCCCAAGTCATCTGCCAGGAGGAGGTGCTTCAGTGCTTGGGGGGGGGGAAGAGGTGAGACCTTTGAAAGCTGGATGGCTAAGAAAGGAGAGGAGTTGTTGCCCCTCCTTTATGATCGGCTGGAGGGGTGGGATTTCTGGTGTCTTGCAGTTTCTGATCTGTGCATCTCCCCCTCTCTTTTCCACAGGCGATTCTGTTCTGCCCAGAGGGCGTGGATGCTGTGCTGAGGGAAAGAGCATCCCGGGGAGCCAGCCTCTCCCCACGCCTGTGCCACTCACTGAATCACCCCTGGTCTCGGACAGATGGATAGTTCTGTCGGCTGCTGTATTTAATGTTGTACAAATATATGTCGGCCTTTGAAATAAATGTGAGGCTAATACTGACTCCCTAATTCCGAGAATCACTGGCTTCAGGCACGAGTGTTTCCTGGGGTCATCACTTCCTTCTGGATTCAGTCTTGGCTAAGTAGTGGCAGCCCTCCTGGTCCATCAGCCCCTGGGGCAAGGGGGTTTCATAGCCAAGCGGAAGGAGGACCTCTTCAGCTTGGCTCAGGGCTGGCCTCTGGTTCCCATCATCCCCATCCAGCCTGGTCTCTAGCACAGGATCATGGAGGGAGGAAGAGGAACTAGGCAGCTTCCGAAGGGCCTTGGTTCAGCCGTTCCTTGGTGGGGCTTTGGTCTCAAGCGGGTGGGTGCCAGTTCTGCTGCCTCAGGAGCATTTGGGCTCCTGAGAGAAAGTTTCCCTGAGAATGGCCAGAAGGTGGCAGTGAGGAGTCCAGTAGCCACCGTAGCCATTCCCAAGTCCTTTGGGCAAGAAGCTGGTTTAGGTGATGGAGCTTCCTCCTTGATATGGTGGAGTATGGACCTTCCTGGCTCTTCTTCCTGGCCTGATTTCCTAAGGGATGCAAATTACATTCCCTTCTGCTCCCATTTGGCACTTAATTTCCCCAATTATTATTATAAATAACTTTATAATTAACTTCCCCCCAAATTTGGGGCTTGGGCTGGCTCACTGCCTCACCCACTCTATGGTCACCCTCATTTTGACCCTTCTGTAAAGTAGGCTTTGCCCCCATTTTACAGGTGGGGAAATGACAAATTGAGGAGACCGTCTTTTGCACTCAGGCTTCCCAGATGGGACCCCTGGCCGGAGAGGAGGGAGGCTGCTTTTCTCCGGCGGCCTTCAGTTCTTGCTGCTGCTGCTGCTGTGTCTGAAGGCTTGTCACTTACTACATGCCCTGCAGGTTATGCCTTTAAGTTTGCTGTTCTTGGACTCCAACCCCCAGCATCCCACACCCTTGGCTGTATGCTGGCTGGGCCTGCTGGAACCAAACAGGCCACATGCTTCCCATCCCTGAATACCCCTACTGATGTTGGGGATGTTCATTTGGAAGGGGCTTCCCTGCAGTCCCTCAGCTCTTGAGCCTGCAGTCCTGAATGCTCAACTGTTAAGGGGGAAGCCCCACTGAAGCTCCCCAGTAAGTCTGCGTAGAACTGCGCTGGGTGCACAGAGCTGCTCAGGGCGGCGGGGGAATGGCAGATCTTTTTTCTGCTCTGCCAGGGATCAGGACCACTATTTGGGCCCATTGGAGCACCACTTTGCATTGCAGTGGCATAGAGGATGGAGCCAGTGGGTTGGGCATGAGACTAGGACTGTGGGAGACCAGGGTTCAAGGCCCCACTTAGCCATGAGGACCTTGGGTGGGTGACCTTGGGCCTCTCGACCTCAGAGGAAGGCGGTGGTGGCTACCTCCTCTGAATAAATTTGGCCAAGGAAACGACTGTATAAATGGGGTCAGTGTAAGTTGGAGTGGAAGGCACAGAACAGCTGAGAGCCAGTGTGGTGTAGTGGTTTGGTTGTTGGACTAGGGCTTAAGGAGGCCAGGGTTCGAATCTGCGTTCGGCCATGGGATCCCCCTGGGTGACCCACTTGGCCTTGGAGGAAGGCAAGAACGGGCAATGCCTGACAAATCTTGCCAAGAAAACCCAAGGATAGGGCACCACATCCCAACAAGAGCGGATGTTTGAAAGCAAGGCTGAGGCATGAAATGCAGCCAGGCGTGGCCTCTGAGCTCTTCTCTTTGAGCGAGTATCCGTGTGAGCCGGCCCTTTTGGGGGCCTCTTCTCCCCCAAGTTGGGCTACCAAGGTGTCTCTGGCCCTGTGCTCCCCTTCTAGCCACAAGGTATCTGCAGGCCCTGGCCAGCACAGAGGGGCCCCGGGGCCCACAGAGGCCCCCCATGGCTGCTGCCCTCTCCCCAGCTTCCTGTAGGTGGGCCTGGATGCCCTCCAGCGCTTCCGTGCTCCAAAGCAAAGGATGGCCAACCAGGGCGGCTCGGATTGGGTAAGACCCCCTCCCCAGCCCTGTGCCTGCACCCTCCTGGTACTGGGAGCCCCCCAGCCTGTGCCCAGGGGGATTTGGGAGGGGGGCTTCCCTGCCCCAGGGAGGTGGGGGCAGCCAGGGGGTGCCATTTGCTCTCTGAATGGCCAAGCCAGGTGTTTTTTGAAGGTGGGGGGGATTCGATCCCTGCTGGTCCTGGCCAGACAGGATGGGAGATTTTGGCTGGTTTTGGAAATCCGTGCAGCCTTCCCAGTCAAGGCAAGGTGTGTGTGTGTGACGGTGCCCCCAGGGCAAGGGATGATGGGATTTGCAGTGGCCCAAGCCCTTACTTGCAGGGACTGGGTGGCCTCCAGCCACCGAGGGGACCCTTCCCCGGAGGAGAGGCGCAAGACCCCCGCCCGGGACCAGCCCTGGGGGCCCTCCTGATGGGGGGGCGGGGGGCTGCCTTTCCTCCCCCTCCCTCCCCCCCGCCAAGCCTTGCTCCCTTCTCCTCGGGAGGCGCTCTGCACATGCCCCGGGAGCTCTTCCTCGCCCCTCCCTCCCTCCCTCCCTCCTCGCCAGCCGGGCCAGAGGCGCCCCTTCCTCCTGCCTCCCTCCGTTGCCTGCCGGGGCCCCGCGATCCGCCGCTTCCCGCCTCTCCGCCCGGGGCGGGGGTCTCTCGGAGGAGGAGGAGGGGGGGGGTCTCTGCCGCCGGGCCGGGCGGGGCGCCGCAGCGAAAGCACCACCACCAGCCGCCGCCGCCGCCGCATGGAGCCCCCCGGCCGCCGCCGGCGCCCCCGACGCCCGACGCCGCCTCCGCTGCTGGGGCTGGGGCTGGGGCTGGGGCTGCTGCTGGTGGGCGCCGAGGCGGCGGGCGCAGGTAGGCGGGCGGGCGGGCGGGCGGGCGCCGTCGAGGGTCGGGAGGCGCGGGGGGCTCGGGGGTCGCCTCCCCAAACCCGCCACCAGGGAGGGAGGGAGGGAGGGAGGGAGGGGGCCGCCTCCGTCTGTCTGTCTGTCTGTCTGCCTCCCTCCCCCCCCGGCCCTGCTCCCGTCGGGGCTCCTCGACCGCCCGCCAGAGGCTCCGGGGGAGAGGGGGGGAAGGGTCCCGGGGCCCCTCCCCAGCCGAGCCCCCCTCCTCGCCGGGCCAGGGGGAGAACCGAGGGCCGGGGGGGGGGTCTTGCGGGCGGGCCAGGCCGCCCCTCGGAGGGAGGGAGGGAGGGAGGGGGGTCCGGACGCGTAGCGCTCCGTCCGCCCTCGGCCGGGGGTCTCCGGGGCGGGGGGATCCCTGGCGGCGCCCTCGCCCTTTGGCCGGAGACCCGCGGGGAGGGGCCGGGCGCCCTGCCTGCCTCCCTGGGGGCGCTGGGGGGTGGGCCGGGGGTGGAGGGCCGTCCCCTGGCAAGGAGGGAGAGCCGCTCACCCAAACCGGGACTGAAGCGCCCATCCGCCCTCGCCCTGTGGGGAAGATGGGCTTCTCCGTCCCGCTCCTGGTCCTTGCCCTGCCCTCGCCCGAAACTCCGCCAGAGTGGCTCCCTGGGGGTGGGTGTGTGTTGTGTTGTCTTGTGTTTCCATGTCATCCTCGGGGTCGGGCATCTGCTGGCTTTTAGTCTGACCTGGGAAGGGGGCTGTCCAAGGTGCTGAGGTGGGACGGAGGAGGGAGGAGCACCTTGGAGAGCTCCCTTCAAGTTTGGACTGAAACCCAGAGTGGGTCTCTTGGTCCCCCTTTGCCCTCTCCCCTGACAGGCAGTCCTTTTTGACTTAAAGCCCCTTCACCCCCCCCCCAGGACTTGCCTGTGAGCCCTGCTGGCAGGGGGAGGGGCTGGCCAGCCAAGACCCCCAGGAGGAGCTGCCACGCTTTAATTGGGATTATTTCATGGGCATTTGTGCTGCCTGAGGATACTTTAAATGGATCAAAACCAGCCCTGCTCTCCGCTTTCTCTCACACACTCAAGGAGTCATGAGAGACAGAGGCGGCAATCCCAGCGGTCAGCCCAAAATAGGGTCATGCCACCCACTCAGTGGCTGACTGGTGAGTCGACCCATGGAGAAGTCCCACCGGTTCAACGGGTCTTCTCTCCTTGGAACCAGCAGCCAAATCCAGGCCAAAGCATGCATGTGTCGCTCAACCACCAAGCCCATCGCTCCCTGGTTCTCCTCAGCCTGGTTCCTATGGGGCTGCTAGTCCGGAGTCCTGGGTCGCCCCTTGCCAGCATTCCCGATCCACCGGCCATGTCACGAGAGCCGGCAGCCCCTGCTCCAAGCCTAAAGGCTGGCAGGTTTTCTTCGGCCAGAGGCCTTGCTGGGCAACTCCAGGGAACTGGCCCTTTGTAATGCCGCCCCACCCCAAGGGCCACCGCTTGGCAGGAAGGCAGGGCAGAACCATGACAAATCCAGAAAGAGGCGCGTGCATGAATGTGTGTCCATCCACAGGTTTGAGCGCCTGGCCACCCTCACGCCTCCAGAAAGACAGGGATGCCCTCGTGGTGGACACTGGGCATAGGTGAAGGTTAAGCTTGGGGCTTGAGTCTGGTTTTTCCTCTGCTACGTTTTGGAGGATCCCCGGTGGCGCTCCAGAGGCCGTTCACACGACCCAGCTAAAGCACTATGATCCCACTTCAGCTTCCATGGCTCCATCACATCAGATCCAGGGATGTGCAGTTTTTTATACAACTCTGGAGACCAGGGTATGAATCCCTGCTCAGCCATAGGTGACCTTGGGCATGTCACAAACTCTCAGCCTCAGAGGAAGGCAAAGGCAAACCCCCTCTGAACAAATCTTGCCAAGAAGACCCTGTGAGATGTTGCCTGAAGTTGGAAACCACATGAAGGTACACAACAACAACAAATTTAAAATTATCAGCCAGAATGCTCAAGTGCTTCTGTTGTTTTTCCCCACTGCTGCTGTGTCGTGTGCCTTCAATTCATTTCGGACTTATGGTGACCCTAAGGTCATGGGCTTTTCTTGGCAAGATTTGTTCCGGGCGGGTTTGCCATGGCCTTCCTCTGAGGCTGAGAGAGTCTGGCTTGCCCAAGGGCACCCAGTGGGTTTTAATGGCTGAGCAAGAATTCCAGATCATCAACTCGTAGCATCCTAGAGCTGGAAGAGGCCTCATGGGCCATGGAGTCCAACCTCCTGCTTAGTGCATCCCAGGAGCCAGGAGCTGTCCGGCCTTTTTTTGGGGGGGAGACATCCAGAGAAAGAGAACCCAGCACCTCTCTAGGCAAGCGGATCCATTGCCCAACTGCTCTCGCGGTCAAGAAGTTCCTTCTAATGCTCGATTGGAATCCATCTTGCTGTAACTTCATACCATTAGACCTGGTCCTAGCCCTCTTGGGCAGCAGAGAGCCGGCCAGGCCCCTTTCCTCTGTGTTAAAGAATGCCATCATGGTATGGCTCAGTCCTCCCTTCACCAAACTGAAAGCGCCCAGCGCCTCCAAGCTCTCCTCATGGTTTTGGTGCTCCATAAATCTCATCGTCCTGGTTGCCCTACTCTCTTCTGCGGAAGCCTTGCCAAGTGGCCAGCGCCTGGGATTACTTAGTGGTTTCTCTCCAGGCCCATCTCTGGGAGTGAGTCCAAGAGAGTAGCCCTCCCTGGGTGCCTGGAGGGGCAAGTGTTCCTCACCAGCCCCTGGCCAAGAGGCCACAATTAGACTGGTAGAGAAGGAAAGGTCTCGGGGAGGGGAGGGCATCTTTTGCTTCACGTCAATGCAAATCTTTGCTGCAAAAAGGAAATCACAACTGCTATGTGCATACACACAGGTAGTACCCTCCACAATCATAGCTGCACACTTTTTCGTGGGGGTACTACCATGCAATAGTGCTTTGCACATTGTCCAGGGTTGCACAACATCAGGCAAAATGGGGCAGCCTTTCTCCCCACCCTCCGCTCTGTTCCTGGCTTCCTCCCCACCCACGGTGCCCCTGGCCTCTTCCTTCCTTCCTTCCTGCCCCCATCCCACCCCAGCCTGGTCACATAGCTCACCAACCAGATTCCTGTGCCAGTGAGATTATTAACTCCCCAAACTTCACCCCTGTGGTCAGAGACCCCTTTCCCCAGACCTGCTCGTATGTGTGTGTGTTTGTGCGTTGTTGTTGCTCAGGCAAAGCTCAGCTCCCTCCTGCAGCCAAAGTGATGCCAGCCAACGCCCCCCCCCCTCAGCCCTTGGAGTGTCACTGCCAGAGAAGGCCGGTTGCCATGGTGATGCTGGGCTGGCGATGCTGAGGATGCTGCTGCTCCTGTCTCTGGTGGGGGGCTGCCTCTTTCGGGTCCTGATTTGGGCCTTTTTGGAGGGCGCTGGGGCCATCTAGCCTACTGAGCCCCCTTCTTAGGCTAGGAGCTTAAACGGTGGTCCCGAGAGGGTCCGGAGGGGCCCCTCCCCGCCTGCAGGAGACAGTGCGCATTCCTGGGCTCTCCTGGGATTAGGAACTGCTGGAGTTTCAGGCAGGGGGAGGCAGCGGGTGGGAGGGCAGGGAGACCCTCGAACACAGACCTCAGGCCCAGGTGGAGGTGTGGTGTGTCACCCAGAGAGAGGGAGACCCAGAGCATCACACCACTAGGCCTTTGGCCAGCCCCATTGGGGGGGGGGGTCCTGGCATGACCTGTGGCTGCTCAGAGGGGCCATTTTCCCAGGCTCAATGGGGTAGGAGTTTTTCAAACCCTTGCCATTTTAATCAGCTGGGGACCATGGGAGGCAGAGGGACAGAGGGCAACAGAAAGGCTGGTTGGAGATGTGTGTGTGCTGGGATGGAGAAGCGGCCATGCCCTTTTCCAGAGGATCTCGGCCTCCCGACTCTGCCCACGGCACAGCAACTGCCCACCTGTTGGCAAAGGGACTGGTTGGGGTGTGGGAGCTTTCTCCTTTGGGGACAACTGTTGAGTCTGGCACCGCAGAGAGCAATGTTTCCCCCTGGGAGGGGGCACACTTCATGGCTGCCCCCTCCCCTCTGCTAAGTCTGCTGTCTTTGCTCCTTTCTGCCCCCACAGGGTTGGATTTCTCTGGGCTGCAGGAGTCTCCGAGCCAAGGACCAAGCACCGCCAGGATGCCGAAGAGACCCTTCCTTGGCCATCTCAGACCCCCAGGCAGCACTCAGCAGGGTCCCTCCCTCCGCTTGGGGGTGATGGCGGTGACTGCGGCTGTGATGGCGGCTCTCCCCACCCACCTGGCACTCCCACGCTTGGCAACGCCATCCGCCAGTCCGCACAGGGAAATCCGCCCGGGCATGGCCACGCCACTGTCCCCAACTGAAGCAACAAACACAGAACCAAGCCAGGCGCTCGGCACCACCATGAGGAGGACGCCATTCCCCGCCCGCAGAGCAGGAATGGTGGAGGGGACAGAGGTGCCGGGCATTTCGGGGGGCAACAAGCAGCACCACTTGCCCCCACCTCCGGTCCCAAACAAGTTCATGACCCTCTTGCCGATGCTGGCATTGCTCCCTATGTCCGTTTCTCCCAAAGATGCTGTAGGCCCAGCATCCATTCCCTCACCTCTTTCCAAAGGAGACCCCAACTCTGGTGTTGGGGAGGGGGCTTCTGGAGGATGGCCACCTGCCGGTGTGTCCCTGTCATCCCTTCCAGGCTCTGGTGTGTCGGCTGTGGAGCAGCCCAGCTGGACTGAAATGGGGCCTGGGAAAGGGGGACTGGTGGGAGCCATGGCCACGTGGGGTGAGAGATCCAGCGCCGTCACGGCTGAGGGCTCACAGGATCCCCCAACAGAGCCCCCCTGGGATGGCAGAAGACCCTGCAGCCCCACAGCCCAGGAGGCCAGGGGGCCCCCCACAGAAACCGGGGGCACACTTCCACTTTCGACTTGGTGGCCGGTCACAGATGCTGCAGAGCCAGGCCTTGCTTGGTTGCCAACCTCAGGGCAGGGGCGGGAGGCGGCCACCATTGCAGCAGAATTGGCACCGCTGCCGACACCCATTCAGAGCTCTGGACTGGTGGTTATGGGGGATGAGGGGCTCCCGGAGGAACTGGGGGTCAACGAGGCCTCTGTGCCAGGCCCTCTCCCCCAAAGTGGACCCTCTGAGCCTTGGACTGCTGTGGGGCCTTTCCGCCAAGGCACGGCCATGCCACCGTCCTCAACACTCCCGAGGTCCAGCAAAGGCTTGGGCCGCTCGGTGGCGATGGCAGAAATCGTGCTTCAAGACCACTCGGTTGGGAGCCCCGTTGCCTCTTCAGCCCCCAGCATAAGAGCCTCATTGCAGGAGACGAGACAGGAAACGCCGGCAGAGGCTCCATCCTCTTCTACGGCATCCCCGGCTGGTAGAAAAGGGGAGGAGACCCAATCCTCCTCCTCCTCCTCTTCCTCTGGGACAACCTCTTCGCCTCCTCTTTGGGTGGGCTCCTCCAGCAACAGCCCCTGGACCGCTGGACCCCGTTCGCTCCTCTTGCCCACCGGCCTGGACTGGCTCTCTCCAGACTCCCCCAGAGGAGCAAGCTGGCATTCCAGGGGGGAGACGGACCCCTCCGAGAGTGGCCCAGGGCCTCTGGCATTTTCGGACACTGCCCTCATTCCTGCGGAAGTGCTGCCGGAAGGCTCATCCGCCACCTTGGGCGAAGAGGGGGGGCCTCTCCCAGACCCCTCTGAGCCCTTCAGCACCTCATCCACCAACGGGAGGGAGCTCGTGCAACTGACATCTCGACCAACGCAGCTCCCACCCAGCTGGTTGGCAAAAGGGGTCCCCTTTGTTGCCACAGTCCCCCACCTGACAGAGGCCTCAACCAGTCCTGGCACTCCAGTAGCCTCTACAAAGAGCCCTCGTGGGTTTCTGTCTCCCCCTGCAAAGCAGGCAGCCAAAGAGGGTGCCCCAAGGTGGGCTGGGGAAGGGGCTTGGGCAGGGACTGCCACTGAAATGGCAGAGACCCCCACCAGCAGGACTTCAGGGAGGGTTGGGAAAGGTGTCAGCCAGACTGGCACCCCAGCCGAGTGGCTAGCAGGCTCACCAGCAGGCTCGCCTACCGCGAAGGAAGCTGTCCTGAGTTCTTCCCCATCCCAGGATCCAGGACTGCTCCCCAAAATGGCCTCAGTCTCCAGTCCAGCTCCTGAAAGCGTGGCTGTACCCACAACAGAGAGAGGAGCGACTAAGGTGCCCGACGATCTCTCGGCAACCCAACAGCCATGGACATCTTCGGCCGGGACTCGGAGCTGGGAATGGGGTCTCCACTCCAGTGGCCCCGTGAAGGAGGTCACCCTTTGGCCCCACCACTTGGGGACTCTCCATACCGCCTCAGCCGGCCCACCTGGACGCACCAGGCACACTCGGCCCCCCATGCCAGCCTCCGACCCAAGGGAAGGACTGCCCGTCGCCAGCACCTGGCTCTTGGCTTCTGCGCCAGAGGAGGCAGAGGGAGCCACCACCGCCATGACCTCGCCTGCTCCTGCCGTGCCAAGGGAGGGCCCCCCCAGAGCCCACCCGCTCTTCATTGCGGAGAACCAGCCGCCCCGCCTGAAAGGTGAGGGGCAGAGAGAGCCCTCCCCACAGCTGTGGAGGTCTCCCCCCAACCTGGGAGGGGAGAAGCGACCGGGTGGGAGGGAGACCCCAGGACAGCGAAGGTGGCTGCCTGTGTGTGTGTGGGGGGGGAGAGCGAGGGAATGTGGTGGTGTGAAAGGCAGAGGCCACATTTGTGAAGCACACCCGGCAGTTTTGTGAAATCTGCACATGGACACACTCCCTCACAGCAGCTGTGGTCATTGCCATTCTGAAAGAAGTTTGTTGCTCACACATTTCGCCTGGATTTTGGCTCCCAACGGAGTGTCCCCCTCCTCCGTTTAAAAAGCAGGTTTTCTAATTGTACAAATGGCCCGTGGCCCAGAAACCCTACTCTGCTCCTTGCTGGCTCTTTGCACAGGTCAATAGTCCTTGCCTGCTAGGCATCAACTGCAGACCTCATCTACGCCTCTTCCTTCCTTCCTTCGTTATCTTTCTGTTCCAGACCTGGGCTGCCAAAACTGACACTTCTCAAATGGCACCTCTGATCCCCCAACCTCAGATTCACAATAGTACTTGAATGAGTTTAAAGTGTGTGTGGGGGAGGCGGGTAAATGTGGCGTCCATATGTTTGTTGTGCTGCATAGCACCCGGTCTGCATAGCCAATGGTGAAGAATGCTGGGAGTTGCAGTCCGACCCCATCTGGAAGGCTGCACTTTGCTTACTCTTCCCTTTCTGCCTGGCCCCTCCAAGGCATAACATGCCCCTTCCATGCCTCACATTTTTCAGCTGTACATTTTCCGCTTCCCAGCTGCACATTTTTTTTCCTCAACTGCACGTTGTTTTAAACTGCAACCCCAAGGAGGGCTGTTGCCCTTTTTAATGCCCCGAGCATGGAAGCCCCAGTGCCTCTGAGTTCTCCACCTGAAGGTAATTCCTCTCTTCTCTCCCCCTTCCCACCCCTGGCGTTTTTCTTCCCTCCTTCAGCTACTCTCTTGCATATCCCATGTGAGCTTGTCTTGGCCATGGAGTTTTCCAGAAACTTCCAGAATCCTGAGTCGCCTGAGTACCGGAGCTTAGTGCTGAGCATCAATGAAACGGTGAGTTGCTCTGTGGATCTGAGCCTGCCGTGGCCTATCTTGCAGGGCTGGGTGTGAACTCTCCATGCATATTGCCAGCTGGTGGTCAGGAACTGGGGTGGAGTGTCTGTGCCATGAAAGACAACAATGGGAAATGCAATTTTGGCTGTCAAGAGATTTTGCCTGGGTAGCTCCACCAGTGGGTTATTTGAATCAGACTCTACAGATTTACAGGGAAATATCGCTTTGTGGTGACATTTCCCTGCTCAGAAAAAAAAAGAGAGGCCCCTCTGGAGATTTCTTACTGCAAGGATACCTCCAGTTGCTGGACTGTAACCCTAAATCGGTGGCATCCCACAGATTGTGGGTTTGGGAGTGAGTCACACAACCATTTCTGGAGTTCATGCTGGTAAAGTTGGGGGACCGTGAAGAAAGATTGAGGGGTGTGTGGGGAAGAGAGACTGAGAACCACGTTCCAGGAAGAAAACAGGGGGTTGTGTGGTTGAGGTGGCTCCTGGATTTGAAACAGTGTGAAGCTTCACAGTGATATCAAAGGTCCAACACTTTAAAAGTGGCGGAACGATGGGCCGTGGCTTGTGTTGGTTGCGGAAACAAACCGGTAGCCAGTTTAGGTGGTGAGTCGCCCACAGAAGGTGCCACCCTCAGGTTCCCACCTGAACCCCTGGCCCCTGCAGAGCTTTGTCCTCTGTATTGCCTCCAAAAGCAAGGAGGGATTTTCCATGGTCCTGCCTCAAGGCAGTCTTCAAGGTGACTTTGCCCACCTGTAGCACATTGGCCTTTTCCTGGGAAAGGTGAGTCGGGGTGAAGGGGTCAGTCTCAGTTCTGCCCTTAGGGAAGTCTGGGGAACTTTGGGTCTCCAGATCGTTTGGACTACAGCTCCCAGAATCGTCTGCTAGTTGGGGCTCCTGGACCTGAAACCCCAAAGACCTGGCGAGCCAAAGGCTCCCCACATCTGGTGATGTACACCTGTTAGGCTTATAAGTTCTCCAGGCTGGACAGCCGGCCTCTTCGGTTGCTCCGGTGCCAACAAAAAATGGCGTGAGGAGGGTGCACCCCTCCCTCACCCCTTCCCCTTCTCTTTTTAGGTCACCCCCCTTTTGGCCTCTTTGCCTGGATTCCAGCGACTGGAAGTGAAGACAATCCGGTACTGTGTTGGCTTTCTCTCATTAGGTTTCTGAGCCTTCCGTATCCCAAGGGCTTGGGGAGGCGGAAGGAGCGCTGCAACCACGATGTGGCAGTACTGACTGCTTAAAACGCCGCTCAGAATGAGCAGGTGGTCTTTGGGAAACCCTCTTGAGCTCTCCAGGACCCTGCATAGAATGGCATTGAGGGGAAGCCAAGAGGGGAAGCCCTGCCCGGACGGTCCAGGTGTATGTATACTTCCAGTGCAGACCTGGGGCCCTTGGACACTGACACAATTGCAGCACTACCTTTCCATTTTAACTACCATAGCAACATCCCATGGAATTCTGGGGTCAGCAGTTTAAGGAGAGGTACTTAGAATTCTCTGCCAGAGAGCTCTAGTGCATCCCAAACTACAAACCCCAGCACTCTGTGGGATGGAACCATGGCCGTTAAAGTGGAATTATAGCACTTATACAACTGTGTAGCGTGAAAGGGCTCCCTTCTGACAAGTCTGTTCTGGGCGAATTCTCACTTATGGCATCTATTTTTTAGAGTGATTAGCAAACAGAACTATTTACATTTTTAGCAAAAAGTGTTGGCTTCCACCTTCTTAGGCAGCAGCAGAGACGTTTTGCTAAAATACTTAAATAGTTCTGTCTGTTAACCACTCCCGTGTGTATGTGTGTGTTTAATTCATGGCACCTATGAAATCAGCATTTCCAAAATCCAGGTGTTGTCAGTCCCATTCCAGAGAGAGTCAAGGTGCCCCCTGGGTCACGGTTTGCGAGGCGGGGTGGTTGCATTTTGGGGCTCAGGCAGACTCCCACGAGCCGGCCACTGCCAGAGTGTTGCTCACACAGAGCGACTGCCTTGGACCCACGCAAGCAATGAAAACTGGAGGGGTCTCCTGTACCTCGAATGGTTGTGTAGGAGGGGGATCCTCGCAGGTGTTGCTTATTGCCTGGTTGCATGGGAAGCAGCCCCTTCTGCAATCCCCTCTTCTACGCAACCGCTTGAGGGGCAGGAGCTCCATCCATTTTTCATCCTGACAACCCCAAGTGGCAGCCTAGACCCCCAGTGCCTCGGCTCCTTCCTTTGGGGGGTCTGTACGCATAGCCCCTTGTGGTTGCTGGTGGGACCCCGGTGCCTGCTCGCTGGCTGATCGTCCCCGCTTTCCTCCTCAGGCCAGGGAGCGTGGTGGTGGAGTTCGATGCCCTCTTTCTGGCCAAGGCGCCCGGCCTGTGGTCAGCTCTGAACCGGTCATCCCTGTCGGAGCGCTTGCCCCCAGGGCTATGGGTGGCCAACACCAGCGTGCTGCGGAGCATGACCCAGGGTAAGGTTCTGCAAAGCGCTCGAAGGGGAGCGGCCTGGGCAGGGTGCGCAGGTCAGGGGGCGGCGGCGTTGAAGAGGGGCACGAAATGGCCCAGGGAAGGGGAGGTGGGGGGCAAGCACCCAAGGGCTGCTCAGGTCCAGCATTGAGACCAAGAAGGAACTCTCTCAGCCGGACACTGGAGAACGTGGGCTGTGAGGAGGGCCGATGCCAGCGTCTTGGCTATTTTCTCTTTTAATTATTTGATTATTATTCCATCTTTCTCCCAACATGAGAATCAAAGTGTCTCATGGCAGATTAAAACAAAGTACAGCTAAAACACAGTGGTTATAATTTTTTTAAAGTTTTAAAAACAATTAAATAAACTAGCCGATTAAAACACTATTAAAACAGTGCAAAACCATTTAAAGTCACAACGTTAAGTGTCAACGGATGGCACATACCTCATTAAAAGACCTTTAAGCACAGCCAATTAATTGCCAAAGGTGGAAGTAGAACGGGGGGGGGGTCTAGGCTAGGCTCATGTGGAAGGGAGTTCCACAGCCCGGGATCAGCCCCCGAGAAGCCCTCTCCTCACCAAATGTGCCTGTGAGGACGGTGGGACTGAGAGAAGGCCTTCCCTCAAGAATTTTGAAAATTGGGCAGGCTCAGAGGGTGTGTGTGTGTGTGTGTGTGTGTGTCACATTCAGCTCCCAGGGAGCCTTCCTGGCCTCTCTTAACCCCGTCTCTTCCTACAGAGAGGCACCTGGATCTGTGCGCCGTGCTTTTCTCCTGCCACGCGGGCTACGAATGTGTGGCTGAAGAGAGCGTCGGCAGCGCCATCTGCATCTCCCTGTGCCACCGGGACTATTGCAAAAACCAGGGCATCTGCACCCACGTGGCCAACCACACCCCTGTCTGCCAGTGAGTGTCAGCGTGGTGTGCACACTCTCTCAGCCCCCCCCCCCCGCCCACAAATACATGTGTGCCATTCCCTCCAACATTTCACAGGGGGAAATTGGGACAGGTGCCCAAAAGCAACATCAGTGTGGGGTCCAGGTGCCAAAGGTTTTTCACAAGCTAGGAGAGGCTGGGGCAGTTTGCTTTTGCCTGAGCCTACTGGGACGGGCACGGTCCCTTCTCCTCTCCCCTCTGCTGGGTTAATGAGCATAAATGACTTTTGCACTGTGACATTTTAGAAGCAGCAGCTGGGAAAGTGGGGTGACAGAGGAGTAACCAGGGCTCTCCCATCCAAACTGGGACAGTTGGTGGGTGTGGTGCTGCTGAATGGCAGGATAATGGGAGATGCAATCCCCCATTATCACAGGTGCGCATGGCATTGCCACTACCAACAGCCTCTCTCACCCCCTCCCCTGGTTATCCTCTCTGGTTCTCCAGGTGCCCCGTGGGAAGGGATTTCTGGTTCCTCGGTGTCCGCTGCGACTACAAAGTGACCCAGCAGGGCATCCTTGGCGTGGCCTGTGGCCTCCTGCTCAGCTTGGTGGTGGTCGGCGTGGCCGTGGCCGGCCTGGTAATCCGCAGGGTCCGGCTGCTGCTGCTGGAGGCCAGAGCAGACCAGACCAAAAGCAGGTGGGCTGCTGGGTGGTGGCCCCCTCGTCCGTCCTTCCCTCCGTCCCCTTTCACCTCCTTCCTTCCTTTTCTCCTGCTTGTGTCCCACCCGGCAGGGTTGAGTGGTGGGACTCGGGGGAGTTGGCTTCCACCTCGTCCGGTTCCCTAGACAGTGTTTCTCAACCAGGGTTCCCTGGCACTCTCAGGTTCCCCAAGAGGTTGCCGGGGGTTCCTCAAGAGATTGTGATTGTGGGGGGGACGCAACAGCAGTATATAGAATAATGTTTTTGCAGGGGTTCCCTGGGACCTGAACATTATTTCAAGAGTTCCCCCAGGATAAAAAGGTTGAGAGAGGCTGCCCTAGAGGGTCTCCTCTTTTCTTCCCTAGCCCGGTGTTTTGGTCCCCTGCCTTGGCCCACCTCCCCTGCTGTTCTGGCTTCTGTTTTCTACAAGTCCTGCACTGTGTGGGCAGCAAAGGCGCCTGAGCTGCCTTGATGTGCTCATGCTTCCTCTCCAGGGCTGCATTCAAGGGAAAAGCAAACAGCCAGCACTTGGCCACGCTCCTCCGGGGGAAGTGTGGGTGGGGTGCAGACTGTCAAGGAAGGAAGGAAGGGCATGCACTGAGAGGGGGGCTTGGTGGGTGGGCGAGAGAGCAAAGCTTCCCTGGAGTTCTCCGCTGCAGAATTGGCTCTCTTGAGTTCTCCTGGCTTTAATCCCTGGGATCTGTTACAAAGGAATGGGTGCCTCTGAACATGTGCAGACTGCAGCCTCCTTCCTGTCGCCCTAGAATTAGTAGCAAGAGAAAGGGGTGTCACTTCAGGCAGGTGTGAGACCTGAAACCTTTCTTATTACTTCTATCCAGACCTTGGGAACGCCTTTTAAAGAGAGTTTCCAGGGTGCCTCCTCCACCATGGCCTCTGGCTGGAAGAATTCTGGGACTTGGAGCCCCAAAAAGTAACACTACCCAAGCTTTGGTCACATCCCTGCAACCCCACGGTTGGGAGGATAGCCATGGCCTGTCTTAATTTCCTCCCTCCCATCCGTAATCTCTTGTGTTGATTTTTGCAAGTGAGTGACATTGTCCGAGCCCCCAACTTCACTTCAGTTTCTGGTTGGCAGTGCTGTGCCCCGCTTTTTTGGAAAAGGTTCCTGGCTGCCCTTCTCTCCTGCCCTCCTTCATGCACCCCTTTGATGGTGTTCCCCATGCAAGAGGTGACTTCTAGCATCTTCCTCTCTGGGGAAGGAGACCTGATCTTTGGCTGCCCTGGGAGAATTGGGGGCTTGGTCCCTCTCTTTTAATGTCTCCTTGTTTTCCCCAGTTACCGGCGCTTCTGCCGCTTGGATGATGTGTCGGCGCATTACTGGTCTGAACCGTGGCTGGCATCAGCCAGTTCCTTGGACAACCCGGCCTTCAGCAACTCAGAGGAGCTGCTCCATTTACAGATTTTGGACACTGGCTGCTATGGCTGCCAAGAGGAATCCCTGGCCCCTGACAGCTACTGCAAGCAGCCTCACCAGACCCCCCATGTTGGCGCCGTGGGGCAGCCCAGGTAACCAGCCTTACAGCTGGGTGGCTTGGTGGTGGTGGGGGTTCAAGGGGCAAGAGGGGCACTCATCCTGGCGCAGGAGTGTGCCAGGCTTACTGGCCGAAATACCTTGTGCTTGGCACTCTTAAATGCCTGTTTGCAGAGCAAAAGGTCTGCCTGTCTTTGGAGGAGGAGCAAGCCAAGGTCGGCAGCCAGCCAAGCCCCTATCAGGCTGCGGTCAACTTTCCCTTTGATTTGGGCTCATTCGGATACCAACGGAAAAGGTCAACTCCCTAAACAGGGAGCCTTTTAACAGGGCTGTGCGTGTGTGTGTTGTGGAAAGAGGAACCTGATGAGAAAAATTATTTTGAAGAACCTGGCTGCAGGGAGCAGATAAGCCTCCTCCTCCTCCTCTGGTACTTCACTACCAGGAGCGGAAGAAGGTGTGGGTGCTTCAGTCATAGCCGCTGGTGACTTTTGGTGGCGTCCTGTGATGCCATAGGGATGCTTGGAGCCTCTCTCGGCCCAGCCCAGAAATGGGGAGACTGTTCTGGTTTTGCTTCTGCCCTGAAGGCTCTCCAGCTTCTTTGGAAAAATACGGGAAAGGATATTTTTTAAAAAGTTGTAGGAAAAAAAACCCACCAAGAGAAAAGGCTCACCCCCACATTTCTAAGCAGCCCTTGGCTCAAGTGGAGCCTCCTCCAGCCCTCCCACACTAGGACGGGAGGCCACTGTTTTGCTCTTTCTGGTGTCAGGAGAATTTTGAATCAGGTGCCCCATAGCAGGAGATCCTTCTGCCTGAGAGAGGCTGGTTGGCATGACCTCCCTCCCTGCCAAAACACCTGAAATAGTGATTTCTGCCCCCCACAGAAGACTCCGGCTGAGGCATTGGCTGGATCGTGCCCAGTGGCATCCTGCCCACCTAAGTAAGATGATGTTATGGGTGATAAGGCAGCCAAATTCAAGGTGATGGGTAACTGTAGTGATACAGTCTGTCACACACACCAATGCCCCTAAGTCTGGGCCAGGGAGAAAAAGTGAGAGAGAGGAGGGAAGGAAGGGCTGTTTGCCTTTGTCTTCCTCTGAGGCTGAGAGAGTGTGACTTGCCCATGGTCACCCAGGCAGTTTCCATGGCCAAGTAGGAATTCGAATGCTAGTCTCCAGAGTTGTAGTTCAACACTCAAAACACTACACACACTGGCTCTGAAAGGCAGGGTATGATTACACTAAACAAATGGAAAAAAGATAGCATATCTTGGAAGTCTCTTTGGAAAAGCGAAGTCTGTCAAGACTCCTTTTTTGGAAAGAGAGAGACAATTCTTGGGAAAAGGAAGGTAACGCCACCATCTGAGAGCAGTGATACGAGGACCCAGTTTCTGCAATTCAGATAAAGAGGCCACAAAACCCAGGTCAAGCCAGGTGGGTGAGTCGGAGAATTATGCTGGTCCAAAGTTAGGCACTAGTGGTGTAGAAACCTGGAGATCTGAAAAACATTTGCATGCCATTTGGTGTGTTTCGGAGTGATCCTATCCTAGTAAAAAGTGACTGCCCTGATTGTGTGTTGGATTTTGTGAGGCTTTCTGGCAACTGCAGCCCAAGCCCACCTGGAGGGCCACCCAACCCATCCGTGCCAAAGAGCAGAGGTGGGGCCACACGATGAGAGAGGCAACCTGGCTCGCACAAGGCCCGTTGTGTAGCCACGTCCTTCTGTTCGCCTTTGTTGCTCGGGTTGTGCGTTCATTCTGGGGTTTTCTCCTTGCCTTTTCAGCTCCCGTTACCATTGGGACGAGAGTTCAAACAGCGCCAACGACCCCATGATAGACTCGGGGAAGGCCAGCGAAGTCTCCGTCTCCAGTTGGCCCATGGAGCCTATCCAGTGGAGCCCTTTCCCCGGACTCCACAAGCCTCCCAGGGAGCAAGTGGTAAGGCTCCTCCTGAGCAGGCAGGCCGGGAAAGAGCCCTGGCGGTCCTGTTTCCTGGCAGCTGGAAAACCTTAAAATCACAGAATTGCAGAGTTGGAAGACCACGAGGGCCATCCAGTCCAACCCCATTCTGCCATGCAGGAAATCACGATCAAAGCATCCCTGACAGATGGCCATCCAGCCTCTGTTTAAAGACCTCCAAGGAAGGAGACCCCACCATGCTCCGAGGGAGTGCGTTCCACTGCTGAACAGCTCTTACTGTCAGAAAGTTCCTCCTAATGTTGAGGTGGGATCTCTGTTCCTGGAGCTTGCATCCATTGCTCCGTGTTCCAGTCTCTGGAGCAGCAGAAAACAAGCCTGCTCCATCCTCAGCGTGACATCCCTTGAAATACTTAAACAGGGCTATCATATCGCCTCTTAACCATCTTTTTTCCAGGCTAAACATACCCAGCTCCCTAAGTCTCTCCTCATAAGGCATCATTTCCAGACCTTTCACCATTTTAGTCACCCTTCTCTAGACACGCTCCAATTTGTCAATATCCTTTTTGAATTGTGGTGCCCGGAACTGGACACAGTATTCTAGGTGAGGCCTGACCGAGGCAGAATAGAGCGGCACTATGACTTCCCTTGATCTAGACACTATACTTCTACTGATGCAGCCCAAAATCACATTGGCCTTTTTAGCTGCTGCATCACACTGTTGGCTCATGTTCAACTTGTGGTCTACTAGGACTCCTAGATCCCTTTCACACTTCCTTGGCTTGGGTTGAAGCGTGTTATGTGCACGGTGTTGTTTTTAAAAATGTGTATATTGTGCCCTATAGAGCAAGACTTAAATAAGCTATTTGCTTATGGGGAGTGAGAGAAAAGGGAATTTTGCAGAGATAGAGCGGTTTCCTGTTTCCTAAACCAGCCGCCTCCCACACGTTGATTTTCCAGTTCATATCCCCCGTCGTTTGCTTTAGGATTTTGCACAAAACCAGAAGGGCCTGAAACACCAGAAATCACAGCTAACGGACCACAATTAGCACAGAATGCCCCAAATAAACATAGGAATACCAGCATTTCTACAATTTGTTGTGATGCTCCAAGTCGACTCTGGCTTCTGGTGATGCTCTCTTAGGGTTTTCATGGCAAGACTGATTCAGAGGCAGTTTCCCCTTGTCTTCCTCTGAGTGAATGGGACTTGCCCAAGGTCACCCAGTGGGTTTCTATGGCCGAGTGGAAGGATTCAAACCCTGGTCTCCCAGAATGCTAGTCCAGGACTCAAACCACTACCCCATGCTGTCTCTTGCTTCTATAGTACGAAGTACTAACATGTAATTGTGTCAAAACAAGAGTGGAGTTTTTGTTCAGTGCATTCTCTGTGGTCCTCTTTAGGGTACTGGATGAGCTTTGGCCACTCTTCTCCCATCTGTACCAGACGGTATTTTGGGAGTGGGGCCCTTTGAGCCCCTGGTCAACGCTGTACTTTTTTCTCCTTTTATTTTGCCTACAGCAGAAGGCAGTGCAACGACCTCTTTCCTGCTGCGAGGGAATGGAGCTGGTCAGCCTGGAGAGAAGCTGGACTGCCTGAATCCTTCCAGAGATCCTTCAATGGTTGCAGCTCTCCTGTGGGTCAACTACTCAGCTGCATTTTAAAAACAAAACAGAAACTTTCCATGGTAGCAAAGCCCAGAGGTGGAGAAGCTACCCTTAAACTGTGCAGTTTGCAAGGGCAGGTCTCCTGGAGCCCCTTACACACCCAAGTCCTCGAAGGAAGGGTCAACCTGGCCAGCTGACGGCTCTGGTGGTGGTTTGGTGCCAGAGTGAGGATCGAAGCACTTGCAAGGCCAGCCTCAGAGGAAGGAGGGAGGGAGCCAGCACTGGCAGGCCTCCAACAGGGAACAGGCAAACACAACAGAAGAGCCGCATCCTGCCGGACAGAGAAAGGGGCCAGATAAGTGACTGCCAAAGGGAAGGTCAAGGGGGAAGCACCAATACAATTGTTGTGTGTAAAGTAGCCGTGATGGAGGTATTAAATGGCAGTACTTTTCCAAAACGACAATGTTATTCCCACCCACCCACCCCTTCCCCATAAGTGTTCTTCTGTATTTTCAAGTGGCCTTTTTTTGGGGGGGGGGGAAATCAAACCACCAGTTACGCTGGCGTGTTAGTTCTTCTGCAGTTAAGTAAGCCACGAGTAGGAACACCCGCGAGTAGGAAATTTTAAAGCAGTGGTGCTGAGAACAAGGAGCCAAACAAGATTGCATACCATTAAGCAGCCAAAAAAATTGTCATGATTTATTAATATCTGGAGAAACCTCATAATCTGAACACAACTCGAACTGTACATTTTACAATCACACTCTATTTGTAAACAGTTAAAAAGCCACTGATGACTTTTGCATCTTCAGACACAACAGTTAGAATCAAGGCAATGAAATGAGAGCATCTTTTCGGCACAGTTAAAAAGTTTTTCTTTTTCTTTTTATCCTTGTTTAGTCTTTCATCCTCCAACTAAACAAGCTTCAGGTAATAATACCATTTGTGGCACACACAAAAAAAGGAGTAAGATGATTTTAACACTTTCACAAGAAAAGTATTTGCAAGAACTTTTCAACATTTAAAATTTATACAACAAAATTCTGTAAATCCAAGACCTTGGTTACAGTCTGCATAGTTACTTCAGCTTTTAAGGTTAAATATGGAACACAGTCGTCACAAGAGCAGAGAAAGCGCCACGCAATGGGGGAGGAATGGGGTGGGTGGGCTTTACAAAATGGAAGGGGGGGTTACAGATTAAGAACCAAGCACCACCCTTCCTGCTCCCCTGCTATTAAAAAGACAGGACCAGAAAGCACAGAATGTCTTACTCCAGCGATTGGAAGCGATTTTTGGCAGAAGAAGTTTTACAGAGCAAAGTAGTAATCAGTGCTAAAAAGTTATTATTATTATTATTATTTCTATAAGAAACTACAAGGAGTTTTACTGGGGACCTTGGTTTGTTTTGTTTCGTTTTTATTTCCTGAGAGCCATGCTCTTCGAGATTTAGGAGGTGGGCATAGAAAAAAAAAACCAACAAGAACACAAATGGAACATGGCCAAACACTGCTCAATATTCCCAGAGATAGAAAGCATCTTTATCATCCACGTTTTTTTTTAAAAATCGTTCTTTAAAAAATATTTAAATGATGGAAGAGTAAACATTGTTTCTCGGAAAAGAAAGGAACAGAAAGGAAAAACAAATTTCTGTAAACAAGGCAGTGCCCCCAAGACAGGAGCCCCCCCAACTTTTTTTAAAAACAACAACGACAACCCAAAAGCCTCTTGAAAGTGCAGGACCCGGCCCTGGCGAGCAGGCAGGGTTGCAAGTCACAGCTGTGCGCGCAGTTTCAGAAACCGCAGAGCTCCATTCTTTAGTTTCATTCCACATGAACGTGAAAGAGGTGCAATTAACACTTTATCTTCTTCTTTTTTCATTTGTAATCCTCGGTTAGTCTCAGCATCGCTGTTCACTCGATTGTTTGGCACTGCCGGGCTGCCACGTGAGACCGGCGGCTGGGCAGGTGGGACAGCCAAGGCGCCCTGGGGTAAAGGGACACCCCCTTTCTTCTGCTGTCCTCTGGGAAACACGACCCATGAGCCGCAGGCCCCACCGCTGCCTCAAATAGTGCAGGCTCTGTGCAAAGCTTAAAAAGCTCCAACTCCAACAGTATCAGCCAGTCGCAAAACAAAAACCCCAAAAACCAAGAAGAGGAAAATGACCAAACACACGAAAAGCAAACTGATTCTATGTTAGGGTTTTGTTTTGTTTCTTTTTTAAAAATGCGTGTTTGCTTTAACGATCTATAGCACTACTATCTGGAAGTGTAAATCTACTGACTTTTCACATTATAATAATGGCCTGCATGATTCAAGTATTTCAAACTGGTATGTTTTGGGCTAAAATACAAAGTGGGAGAGTGGGGAAATGTGCACACTGTAACCATTTCCACAGGTGACCCCTGGGGGCTTGCAGGCGGAGGGAGTCCAAAGTTAGTGCTGCTGCTTTGAGGTCACAGTTTTGTTCACGGGGAAAAAAGAGGGGGCGGAAGAAGACCACGCTGCTCACATGGACTCCCCCGCCGCTGCCCCGAGATGGTCGACCGAGAGGAAGGCGTTGAGGGCGGAAGGGCTGCTTAGGCCTCGGGTGTCACCCCCACCCCCCAGGGAGCCCCAAAGGCTCGTGGAATAGTTCGGGCCGCCCCAGAGGGAGGTGCCACTGTGGAGATCCCCGCTGCTGCCTGTCCCTGATAGCCCAGCGCCATTCCAGTGATTAGTTAGGTCGCTGCGGTTGGAGAAGGTGTGGGCGCCGTCCACTGAGCCCCCCAAGCGGTTCTGGCTGGGGCCCAAAGACTGCCAGGCAGGGGAGAGGGTGAGAGACTGGCCTTGTGCAAAGAAGCGGCTGATCTCCTCCTCGCTGGCAAACTCTGCCAGGATTGTAGTGTTCCCCAGCACACACCTGTCCGGAGAAAGAAAGAGAGGCCCCGGAAGGGGGTGAGAAGTGGGCAGGGGCTTGCGAAAGCAGCAGGTGTGCCAAGACCCCCTTCTAGGCAATGGCCTCACCCAAGGGCTGTCCCTGAAACCTCAGGACCCCTGCGTGCTGAAAACACGAAGGCTTCTCACTCTGTGCAGTTATAGAGGCTGGATCACACTTCAATGGCCACAGCTGCAGCCTACTGAACCCTGTGGAGCTGGTCGTTTGAGGAGACCCTGATTGCTCTACATGCCTCCACCAAACTACAAATCCCAAGACTCCACGAAATGGAAGAGACACAGCAGTTAAGGTGGGATCGAAGTGCTGTAACTGCAGGACACAGTTTCTCAGCCAGGGTTCTGAGAGAGATCATGACTGAAAAAACATATAAATGTTTTTTGACCTGTAGATACAATAATTTTTATGCAGGGGTTCTGTGAGACCTGAAAATTATTTCAAGGGTTCATCCAGGGTGAAAAGGTTGAGGAAGGATGGCACAGTGTGAAAGAGAGCCACAGTTCTTACGCTTTGCATCACACCCATCACCACCTTCTGGGAAAGGAGGAGCCCAGCAGGAGGGAGAATGCAGGCAGTACGCAAAACACACACACACGTACATCTATCTATTTTTAGGAATTTTAGGAGAAAGATTATAGTGATTGAAGTGAGTGCGGCCTCACTGATTAATTCAAACTGGGCAGCTACTTTAAGGACTACGGCTTAAATTTAAAATGGCCACACCTCATGCTGCAAACAAGCACCAACCACTCGACCTCATCTGCACCCCTCAGCCTTGATCCAGCCACATGTTTCGGTGCTGGGCAAAGGTTCTCTCGCCCTCTCCAGGAATCGGCTTCTGCATCCCTGACCTGAAGGAGTAAAAAGCCCCTCCTTTGCGCCACCAGGGCTGTACTTACATGTGGAGAGATTTCTGTGCCTTCACCACCTCTTCTTTTGAACTGTAACGGACCAAAGCGTTGCCATGCGGGAGGTTCAGGTGGAATGTGATCAGCGGCCCGTGCTGCATGCACAGAGTCCGCAGGGTGGAGCCATCGATCTGGAAAGGGAGAGGCCAGGAATCACACACTCACTCCAAGCCTGAAGGTAATGGGGGCTCAAATTCCCGCCATGGACGGAAGAAGGATGGCCCTTCTCTCCTCTGTGTGTGTGTGGGGGGGGGGATACCAATGCCAGGCTGTGCCTACTCACCTGAGGTGTGAGGTTTTTCAGGACAAGACAGTTGGTTATTCTCCCTGAGCTGCTCTCACCCCAACTGGAACCTGTGGGACAGAGAAGAGTGAATGGAAGAGCCCACCTCTAGGGTGAGGAATTTTAAAAGAAAGACTCCTTGACCTTAAAATAGGACTGGGAAAGTTTTGGGTGTGTGTGTGAACATTTTCCATCCCCAGGACCCAAATGTGGACAACACCAGCCCTGAAAAAGTGCAGAAGTACCAAAAAACCTAGAAGTATCTGAAAGTCCTCTTCTGTTTTTAATTTGGGGGAGCCCCATGCCCCATTTTATGGCAGAAAGATGTTTAATGAGAGTTCTATATCTTTTACAAGGCTCTGAAAGTGTTTTAGATGGTTTTAAATTCAGGTTTTCAATTAGATTGGCTATGTAATGGCTTTTTGAAGTTTTGTACTATAGGCTGTTTTAGTTATTTTAACTTAGATGGAAAAAGCTGCTTTGCCTCCCAAATTGGGAGAAATTGGCAGGATGAATAGCCTGAAGCAAAGCAGTCTGAAGCAAGCTGTGAGGCAGCATCTGCCTCCAGAACCCGGGCCCTGTAATTGGAAGAACAGCAGCAAGCCCTCTCTCTCTCTCTCTCTCCCTCCCTTGGCCCGTCTGTGGGCAGCCCCATGGCGGCGGCGCCCCTTCTCACCAGGGGTATATCTGCCGTCAGAACTGCTGCTCCAGCCCCCTCCGAGCCGCATGGAGTTCTCCCAGGTGGACAGGGGCAGCTTCTGGCCCGTCAGCCCGGGCGGGGGGCGTGACGGAGCAGCGATGCTCTTGGGCGGCAAAGGAACCTTCCACAGCTCGTGAGCCAGAGAGGTGTTGTTAATGGAAGCAGGAGACCATGTCGATTTGGAGTCACTGTTTCTGGCTGAGGGGAGAAAAGAGAAGCCGGAGCAGTGAGTGTGTGTCAGCGAGACGGCAGAGCCAGAGCAGTGCCTCCTCAGGGGCCGCTTCAAGCAGCACAAGACTGGTGGGGTGGAGAGGAAGAGACCACCAGATCCTGGGGGCAGCAGGCGGTAGGGGTCCCGGCCTCACCTGATGAAGTGCTTTGTGCTGTACTGCTGAGGGAAACATTGTAGTTGGAGGCACGAATGGATGACCAGGCACTAGTTGAAGGCAGCGTGGTGTTCAGAGATGAGGATGACCCTGCAGGGGGAGGGGCCGGCAGCTTAGGAGGGGAGAGCCGGCGAGGGGCCCGGAAGGGGGGAGGCCCAGAGCCTTAGAGATGTGGGGGCCACTCCCAGAGCCATCAAAACACTCTGGGGGTGCTCAGAGGCACAGGAGACAGCCTCCACGGCTGACCCACACGGGGGATGCTCTCGCCGGAGATCCTGCACCAAGCAGGGGTTGGACTCCATGGCCCATGAGGCCCCTTCCAGTTCAAGGGCTCTCTGCGTGGGTTGCTCCACTCAGCTGTAGCTCAGTGGTACAGCCCCTGCTTTGTGTGTGGACAGTCCCTGATGCTCTGAGCATGGCAGTAGCATCCCCAGGCAGGGCTAGGAGAGGCATCCTGCCCAAAGCCCTGAGGGAGAGCCACTGCGGGCAGCCAGCCAGCACTAGGGAGACTGAGTTGGCCAGCCCCCCCCCCCGCTTTCTCCCAGGGCAGCTGCTGCTTCCTAAGTTCCAGCCTTCAGGACTGAAAGTCTGTGGCCCGCAAAAGGGCTTGCCTTCAAAGAGCCACAGAAGACCACCCCCGTTTTGGCCCAAGGCATTTCCTGCCCCTCCCCGCCTCACTGGACTGGGACCTCAGCCTGACTTCCAAGACCAAGACGAAGAGACGGTCCCCTTGGGCTTGCCAGGGAACCCAGAAGATGTCCTCTCAGCCTCTAGGCTCCATCCTCTGAGGCGTGTGTGTGTCCTGATTTGCTTCCCTTCCACCCCTAACTGGTCCCCACAGTGGTAGAACTCCCTCTGGAGACCAATGGCCATCCCAGGCAGGAGCAAGGCAGAATAGGGGTCCCCATAAACACACACGCATGCCCCATTCAAGATGCCACCCCAGGAAGGGACCTCTGCAGCGCTGTGCAGAATCCCCAAGGCCTGCCCCATCCCTGCCAACTCAACAGACCTACCGCTGTTCCTGTCCCTGAGGTGGTCAGCCTCCCGCACAGTGTTAACTGACAGATTGTTTGTGACGCTGCCGGGAGTGATGTAAGGGTCAGTTTCGGGGTCAATGTTTGGATAACCTTTCCACGGCTCACCAGGGCGAAACTCTAAGAAAGGGGGGGCACAAAAAAGAGAGAGCTTATTTTACACCCAACTCTGCCTTCTCATGCCTGTTGAGGGTTTCTCTTGACCCCACTGTTGCCTGCCTATTAGGAGAGACGATCTCTAGAGAGCTGGGAGTCCGAAGGGATGGATGAAGTCACTTCCCCCTCCTCAGCTCTTGTGATCCACATCCTTGGCTATCGGGCCACAAGAGGACCTGAGAGCTGAACACACACCAGGTGTGAAGGGGGTTCCCCACCTACTGCCTGCTTCTGGATTCAGAGCTTAGAAAGGCTGGCCTTTTAAGGAGCCCCCTGCCAGACCCCTCCCTGCTGCTGTTCCCCCCCCCACTTCCTCCAAGCCTACCTCATGGAACCCTGCCATCTGTTAAGCCCCCAGGGCTGTGCACACCCACAAGCCTCCACTGACACCAAGAACGCTGGGACCTGCCCGTTTCACGCCCCTTGGGCAGCTCCCAGCATCCCTTGCAGCAATGTGGAGGCTTTGGAAAAGTGAGTGCTGCAGGAACTGAAAGGGTGGACTCTCTGGAGCCTCCACCCTTCCTTGAGGCCAGCCATCTTCTCTCCCTTCCCAAACTTTGCTAGGGGGATGGGGGTCGCGAGGAGGAAAAAAACCAGAGGCAGGCAAGGCTGGGTGTGGTTGCTGCCTCGAGGAGCAGAGTTGATTTGGATCTGCTCGCCATGAAGTCACCCAACCCTGAAATCCAGGAACGGTCTGTGGGAAGAACATTCCATCAGAGGTGACCCCTGGCCGGCAGCCTGAAATCATACAGCCCACCCACAAGGGTACCACCGGGTTTGAAGTCTTATCCAGGCCCCTTTTCAGTCAGATGCTTTCACCACTACCTTTCATGCCCCAAAAGAGGAGGAGGAAGAGGAGAGAGAACACATGGTTCTTGGGTATGAGGATCCAAAACCTGGATGCTCAGCAACGGATGCCCTCTGAGCAGAAAGCAGCTCACCTGGTGGCCAGTTGACACTGCTAGAACCGTTAGGCGATTTGGCACGAGACCAGTTGTCCCCAATCGGTCCAGGAGGACTGGCTGGCGAGTTACTGCCGTTCATGAAGTCGTAGGGAAGGAAGGACGTTTCCTCCAGTCTGAAGCCACTTGAAATAGCACCTGAAGGGGGGGAGGAGAGAGAGGAAAGCTTGGCCTTTGGCAAGGGATGGCAAACCACATGCCTACATTCATTCACTCGGAATTTAGAAAAAGTTCAAGAACAGAAATGAACAAAAACCCCTACTCCACTCCTCACGGCCATCAGAATGACATTGAAAGCATGTGACACAGCCTCTATAAAGAGATTCTAGGTCAGGAATGGGGGAAGTGCAGTATGTGGACCATATAGGACACTCCCAAAGCCCCCAGATGCTCTTAATTTTTGTGTGTGTGTGTGTGTGTGTGTGTGTGTGTGTGTGTGAAACAATTTTTTGCATTTCCCAAGCATCCCAAATGTCAAAATTTTGGAGACTGAAAAACTGCAATAGAACCCAGTTGCATTCTCTACCACAACCCCTGCAAACACAAAATGGTTGGGGGGGGGGGTTGGACCAAAAAGGGAAACTGGAAGTGACATCACATCCCTTCTGGTCACTCTGGCTCAGCCTGCCTGGAGGGAGTGGGAGGAAACAGGCTCACCCTGCCCGGTTGTCCACCCCCACCCAGCTCCAGGGGTAGAGCGCTGACTTCCTGCACGACTGCATTTTGCCAGCTGACAGTCCCCCCCCCCATCAGCTCCCCCTAATCCTTCAGAGCCCACCCCCACCCCCAGCCTGTCATGTGCTTATCCATACCTCTTCTCTGGCAACTCCACTGCTCTTTGTGTAACACCATATTATGGGGTGTTTTTTTTTAACAAAAATGTCTGATTACTTCATCTACTCATACTTTCAGCCAAAGTATCCAAAATATGCAGCCTTCCAAATACTGCAAAGATTTGCATAATTTAGTCAGTGCTAAATCTGCCAGGCATAAAAGCTTTCTTGTTAATCTTCAGAACTAAACACTTCTGCTCAAAATCCCATAATTTACATGCTATCTGTTCGACTGTGGAGGAGATAAGAGCAGAGCGCAGGGCTTGGCAGCGCTTCAGCTCAAAACGTAGCTGAGGCAACAGTGGGGATTCTTTCAGTTCGGGCACGGTTCAAACAGCACCCACCCAGCTTACCGTTTTTGCTGGCATTCTGATCCAACGATGTGTTCGTGGAAATGCTATCCACAGTCGTCCATTTTCTCAGCCGAGACTGTGGCTCCTTAATACTGCCCATGTCCATATTTACATTCAAGTTTGAGTTCGATCCTGCAACAGAGAACATGGTCACAAGAGCAGCAGCAGCAGCAGCAGCAGCCGTGTGTCTTCCTAGCATTGAACCCCCCCACATCCTCTGCTTTACCTGCCCTGAGGTGCTTTTACTCCCTTGGCTTCCGTTAAGCTTAGCCATCAGCAGACTGAAGAACACAAATCTCCTACAGCCCCAAGGCAAGCACTTCCCAACACTCAGGGACTTGTAAGTGAGCAAAACTGACACGTAAACGGTGCCAGAGGGAAAAGCCGGGGAGTTTCAATGTTTCCTTGGTCTCAAATGAGAGAATATTAAAAAAGGAGACTGCACTTCTCCTAAGCCTTTCCATGGCTTAACAAAAAACCACAAACCCTCTTGGGTTTTTAGCTTCTCCCAGAGTACCCCCTGGGGCAAAGAGGTCCCATCCGCCTCCTTTTGCAGCCAATCTCTCTCTGGCTTTTCTTCACAAATGAAGATTCAGGAAGGACTCATGCCACCCCTATCTTGTCCACCATCTTGTTTTTTGTTTAGGATGCTGCCCAAGTATACCTGAACACAAAGGCTCAGCATCCTAAGGAAACCACCAAGGGGCAGAGCCAGGGGGAGTGGGGGCTTCTCCAGAGGAACCTCCTGGCTCTGTAACCATGAAACTGAGCCCAGGCAGTAGCCAACAGCAGAACTGGCCAGCACCTTTCCCTCTGGCCCCAGAAAGTGTGTCAGAGGAATACAGGGACTTCAAGCCACCTTGGGTCCCATGAAGGGCAAAAGGTGGGATATAAATTCAACCAGCCCCACGGAGCATGGCGGCCTCAGGCGCAGTGCCTGAGTCCACAGACATCCTACTGAAGGAGGAGGAGGAGTGGCAAAAGAGACTGCAAGGAAGAGGACGGGCAAGCAACGGCAAAATGGCAGAGCAGTAGAGAGTAACCTAAAGAAGAGAAAGGGAAAAATGTATACACAAACTTGCAATTTGTGAGGTAGAAATAGGAAAAAAGCTTAAGGAGGTGGGAGAAAAAGATGATGGCAAGCGTAGCAACATTTGAGTCTTGAGCCCCAGGGATGATTCTTTCTGGAGGAAGGATGCAGCAGAGCCAAACCTGCATCTGTGAGCCTCAGACGGAGGACCGTTGGCTTAAAGCCACGGGACTGTGGGGCAGTTTTAACTTCAAATTAACCCCCTCTTGCCCCAGTGCCATCACCAAGGGCTGAGAACACACCAAGAAGCTATGCCACAAAACACGTGCAGGAAGAGAGTCACAGTGCAACCTCATTCTCCCTCACCCCACCCCGACACGGGCCCGAGCTAGCAGAAGGTTTGTTTCCCCAGGGCAGCTGCTGCAGCTCTTCCCTCCCTAAGGGAAGTCAGAAGGAACGGAAGCTGACTGGGGCCAGGGAAAGGCACCCTGTTCCTGTCAACTACCCTGCTGCCTTTTGCTGAAAGTTGGATTCATATTTTGAATTCCGCTCCTCCTCAGGCCTTACACATTATGGTTGTGCCGTATCACGGGAATATTATACTATGACTTGGAAGAAAACAAAATGTTAAAGATAATTAATTAGGCAGACAGCTGTTAAGACTGTAAATTACAGAGACTGAGACAAACACCTTAAGGACCAACCCAGTAATGAGAAACCCCCCCATCACATTTTCACAATATGTAAATGTACTTCACATTTAGGCATTCAATCTGCAGAAGTGAGGCAGCCAAAGCCAGCAAGCACCTTGTCCCGCAGCATGCGCCTTGGCTCACGGGCAAAGGCCAGGGGCTTATAGCCAGGTGACCAAGGGCTTCTGCGTCCCTCGAGAGACCACACTCTGCTCCCACAGAACGAGCAACTCCACCCCTCGCTCCAAACAGGTAAGCAGAGAGAGCGTGGCTATTCACCTATGGGGAAGTTGCTAAATGTGCTCATCTGCGATGGCCCTTTCTGCAGCTCCATGTTGGCGTGGGGCACAACGCTCTCCAGGAAAGACTTCATGGCGGTCGGGTGGAGCTGCTGTTGTTGCTGCTGCTGGGATGGAGGCAGCGGCTGCTGCTGCTTCAGGAGTAGATTTGGATCAAGCTGACAAGACTGTTGCATCATCTGTTGCTGCATACTGAGGGAGCGACTCTTCAGAGAAAAAGAACAGAAGTCCTCAGCCCCACACAACCACGGCTGTTATGTTCAGAGGGGGCTGGGCTTCTGGAGCCCCCGGGTCACTGCCCCCCCCATGACTCTGCCTCTGCCTGGGGGCCTGAAAGAGGTACAGATGCCACGCTGTCCCCCACCCTCCCAGAAGAGAATCAAGTGCCAAAGCCCACCAACCCCTCCAACCTCCAAGGGATGGTTCTTCAGCTCAGTGAGGTGCTAAATGTTAAGGAGTTTCGACTGCAATACCACTCACAAGGCAGGAGAAAGGGAACACAGGCAGAGTCAGCTGGTCCCACCCTGCCTACCACTAGCTTTTCTTTGCCGGCCTGTCCTACAACGTCCACAGGGGGTGGGCTGCTGTCGCTGACCAGACTAAACACAGCCGGCCAGCAGCTTGATAGGCATTAAGGAACCATATCTTGCAGGCTGGGCTGAACTGGCATGGCAGCCCTGTAAGCTCCGCAGGCTGGCTGCTCCAGTAACTCGGCGCAAATGTGGATTCCACTCATGGGAGCAAGCTCGCACTTTTCATTTGAAAGAAGTGCCACTTGCTGATTAACGTGGGCCTTTTTGATTTATACAGCAAGGAAGTAGAGAGACTTGCACAGAGGGCAGGCCATTCTGAACATCCTCCACAAGATTCCTCCAGTCACCCAGAGGACTTATTTCTCGTTCCGCTTTGAGATGCCTCTGCACAGGAGGCCAGGGGACAGATCATATGGTGTGTGGGGGGGAAATAGCTATGGAGGGAGCCCCTGATCCACTGCCTCCAAAGTCGCCTCTAGGCACTAAACGAAGGCCACCCTAGCCTTCAGCAAAGGGGCCGACATCTGGTTTCCAGTCCCAACTAGAGTTGTTGTTAGGTGCCTCAAATCCACTCCAACTGACAGTGACCCTACTGTCGTCATTGTGTGCTTTCCATTCCGCCTCAACGTATGGCGACCCTCTCCTTGGGACTTTTTGGCAGGATTTCTTCAGAAGTGGTTTTCCACCACTGCCTTCCTCTGAGGCTGAGAGTGTGGGACTAGCCCAAGGTCACCCAGGGGCTTTCCATGGCTGAGCAGAGAGGACTCGAACCCTACAGTCCTTGGCCAACACTCGAATCATGACAGACCGCTGGCTCTCCCTGCCTACAGAAAACCCACTGAATCAACAGAACTCACCTAAGTGTTCCTTTATCTGGTACCCACTTATTCTGTGGGTCAACTGAGCTGGGACTAACCACTGGATTCAGGCCTTCATTAATACTTTTGCACAGAGCTGCTGCTGCTGCTGCTTCAACCTATTATCTATCCCCTGTCTTGATAGATTTGTGAAGTGTGTGTGTATTGTTGTGAGTCTGCAGAAAGACCTAATGCAAAATTACCTCCCTAAGGATGGAGGACTGAAATGACAATTTAAAGGGGAGTAGGGAAGAGAAGGGTCAAATCCATACCTGCTGCTCCTGCTGCTGACGGCCCCCAGGTGGTATGTTTCTCTGGCTCTGGGCCTTCCGCTGCTGGGCCAGCAACCGCTGTGGCAGGACAGGCAATGGTTTAGGAGGATGGGAGGGGGCAAGGTTAGTGAGGAGTGGGAGGATTGAGGAGGAGACCCCCAGGCTGCCCTGCTTACTTACTTGTAACTGGGAGATCTGAGAGAGTTGGTTCAACTGGGAGAGTTGGTTCAACATGGCTACCTGTTGTGGGCCGAAGAGTGGGTTCAGGCCCCCGTTGTTTGGTGTGTACTTCAGCAAGGATACTGGAACCTGCAAAGAAGGAAGAGCCACAGCCAAAGGCTGCAGTGAGGCCGGGGGACAGAAGGTGGGGCGGGGGAAAGCAGCAGCAGTTGGGGGTGGAAAAGAGCCCCCAGGCAAGGTGAATCTGGTTGGCCCCTGGGCTGGCTGCTTCTGAAGACCTTCTAACGGCTCCAGGATGGAACTGGGGAGAGTGGAAGGGAGGAGGTGGGGCTTCATGCTGCTTTGCACATCTTAGGGCTGTTGTGATCAGCAGCAACGCCACCTGCCCACCTGTGCTTCTGCGCAATGCCTTCTTTCAGCATGTAGCATTTCAGTTGTGGGAATAACACACTTTAAGGCAGACAGCTTCCGACCACCCAGCCAATGTCTGCTCCCAGTCAGTCACCAAGCCATTGGGCAGGAGGCAAAAATTGCCAGGTATTAGGCGGCTGTTTCCTGGCTGGGAGCAGATGGGGCTGACTAGGGCTTTTGACTCTTTCAACTGCTTCCTAGTAGAGGGAACTATGGGCTGGAAGAGGCGTTGAGAAAGCCACTTCTTGCAAGTCAAAGCAGAGTGAAGAGTAACTCTTCTCTGTCCTTCCTCCACCCCCATCTAGGGGGGTCTCCCCTGGGGGACAGAGGTCACAAACAACACAAAATAATCATCATGGGGAAGGGTAAGATGAGAGGAGTTCCTAGTTGTAAACTAAAGAGCTTCCTGTTTGCCCTGGCATTCTCCGGACTGTTCAGCTTATTTTAGTTATCCCAGGAATGCTGAATGTATTCTTTTTTCTTAAAAAAGTCTTTTTATCAATTCTACTTACTGACTTTGCCATCTGTTTTTATTGTAAACCACTGTGAGATTTATTTTTAACTGGAAAGTGGTATAAAGATGTTCCTGAATAAAAATAATAAAAAGTAACCCTATAGTACCTATTCTACCACATCATTGGAGGGGGGGGGGAAAGAGACAGAAAATGTTTATGGTACAACTGTGTGTGTGTGTGCAGACACAACAAACACACCCCCAACCAATCCCAAGTGTGGCCATACCTGAGGGGAGAGCAATGGAGGAGGAGGCACTTGAGCACGCGGGTTAGGCTGGGACGAGCTAAGAGACTGTTGTGCTGGAGAAGACGGCAGATTCCGGGACTGTGCTGCTAGGTTTCCAAATGTACTGGGGTTGCCATTCTGCAGAGGGAAAGCGAGCTGGCTTGCTGGCAGTCCTTCCCAATCTGGGCACAAGTCCCACAGAGACCGGGGGGGGGGGGAAACACCCAGTCTTGCTTGCCCTGCCCAAGCCATTTGTATTCTACACACATCAGCCTCTTGAATGAGGTATGTGTGTGTAAAGACGCAGGTTTCTCTGGGAAAGGGGACTCCCCTTTCCCTGCTGCCTCTGTCCCCCACCTCAAGCTCTGGCAATTTTAACAGAGGCCTCAACAAGCGCTTTCTGCTGCCACAATACACAGGACCAAGGACCTGATAGCATGCTAAGCAGGAAGGATATCTTCCTAAAAATGAAGGGCTGGAGGCTGAAGTGAAAAAATGACAGTGAAGAGATGTAGCCCTTCACCGACATGATAGAAACGGCTGACAGAAAAGGCTAAACACCTCGCAAAACTACAAATACCAGGATTCCATAGGATAAAGTGGTGTCAAACTGCAGTGTAGACAGGCCCCTTGCCTAAATCATCCCTCCTTGACAAAGTAAAAACGTTGGTCCTGCCACTGAACTTTTTTTTAAAGGAGGTGCCAATGCCAGAGAAAAAGGAGGTGCCAGACAAAAGGGAACAAGGAGAGAGCAAAGGAAGAACGGAAAGGGGGCCCTGGTTGCCACCAGCCCATTGCAGGGGCATTACAGTGGCCAAAGAGGAGAACCACAAAACGAATGGGACAAGAAGAGACACATGGGAGGAGGTGGGAGTGAGGGAAGGCTTTCCCAATGCACTGCTGCCCCCAAAAGCAGAGTGAGACAGAGCGTCAACCAGGGGAAGGGGTCTGTCACCAATGACCTGGGGAACAGGATTTTGAAGAGCTGGAGAGGACTTGTTTTCCTCAGAATGTGGCCAAATGGAAAGAGCCCGGCTGTGGAGAGCCCTGCGAGAAGCCCACATGCATTCCCGAAGAGGGAGCCAAAAGGTTTGAGGACTCCTCTGTGAACTTTAAGTGCCTGTAGTTCTGGGGTCTTGACAGAGTACTGTACATTAAAAATAGCCGAAGTGGCCTTTGATTAAATACCAGGTGAAGAAGATGCTCACAGTCTTACCTGTCTAACAGAATTCAAGCTCTGCGCACTCAGCCCGGTTAGAGAGCCAAGCGCATGGTTAGGTAGTGCACTGTTTGAAGGGGGAAACTTTGCGCTCTGATTGGACATGAATTGCACATTTTGGGAATCATCTGCTGCTACAACAAGGCCATCCTGGCGGGACAGGCAAGTTGGAGGAGGAGCAGCAACGCCAAGCCACAGGAGAGCAGAAGGGAAGGAGAGGCAGAGAGGGTCCGGCATCCACAGGAAGAGAGGCAGAAAAGAGGAGAGAAGTCAGTGTCACTTGGGTTCCCTAAGGTGACGGCAGGCAATGTCATGGCGTTACACTGCTTCCCACTACTGCTGAGGCCAGGGATATGGACACTTCACATGTGGAGGCCCTTTCATGTGCGCTTGCTTCATAGGCAGGAACATGCTCTCCACCCACCCAAAGAACGATGCTGTTAAAACCCCTGGATTATAGAGGCAGAGAAGTCGGGGAGGTGTCACTCTCTCCCACTCGTTTGGAAAGAGGCAGCCTGGGAACTGGATGATCAGGCATGATTTAAGCTAGACAAATATTTAGAAGATTGCTCTTAAACCAAGGGTTAGTTCACCTACACTAACAGCTTGGCAAAAAACAGCCTAGACATCCAAATGGGCACAGCTAGAAACGGTGCCAAGTACGCCAGCAGTCACGGTCTGACCACAGGCTCTCCTCACCTTATCAAAATAAGGACTTCGATCCATGGAAGACTCTTTGGAAATCTGAGGACGGGAGTGAGGGCCTTTCCCTATCACCCGGCTGTATTCGGCAACGTTCAGGTTGTGCTTCTCCATCTCCATCCACTTGTCAGGCAGGATTCCTAGGAAGGAAGGAAAGAAGGAAGGAAGGGAATATGCCTCCCTCACTCCCACTCTGGGCAAATGCCCACAAGCACCCAATGCTATACTCTCCTGACTAGACCTCACATGGAGAGATCGCTCGGCTCTCATCCTCTCTATGCCAAAGGGCACACGAGGTTCCCCAATGCACTTGTCCTAGCTCCTGGTGCAAGCCCTCTTGCCCCTGAGCAGGCTGGAGAGAAGTGCAACCAAAGGAGGCTTGTAGTCTCCACAGTGAAGAGGAAAACACTGTATAGCAAATCCCTGTTGAAAAGCCCATGGCCTATTTTGGCAATCAGCTGTGTTCCAGTCACAAGTAACAAAAATTACTGCTATCTTTTTCCCCAATGTGGTAGCAGCCTGAACCTCTTTGATCAGAGTATTAATAAACAAGATTTCCAAGCCATACACAAATAAACCCAAAGCCAAACTTCTTCCATTCCATCACAATCTTGTGTCTGTACTTACCTCCAGATATCTCCATTTTATTGCTCTGCATCATTTCTTCGGGTGATTCTCTCTGAAATAATAGTTGCCTCTAGGTTAATAATATGCCCAACTCTGTTCTTCGCTTTTTCTAAATGGCTGAAGAATGTTTAAAGAAAGAAGTGTTGCAGAGTTTTAACTAAGCACGTGCACAATTAAGGCAGTCTATGGCCTGGACTGGATGTAACAAAAAGCTAACATTATTTAAAATGTTTGGGAATTGTTTTGAAAGAGTATAATGCATGATGCTCAGTTTTTCTCAATTCAATCTTTCTTCTGTAGGAGCAGTTAAATAAATGAGGAAGCTTCAGTCCATGATTTGTTTAGTGTTATGTCCAAACCGAGATCTCTGGCTTGTTTATTTCCAAATTAGCCAAGAATAAATCCTGGCTTATGGTTCTAGCTTAACAGGAGATCCTTAAACTGGGAATTCTGCTTTGGACATAATGCTAAACAAATCACAGACCAAACTGTGATATTCAAATGAGGACTAACTGATCTCCTATTAAGCCAGAATCACAATCCAGGCTCTGGCTTCTTGTAAAATAATTAAGCCAGGGATCTCAGTGCAGATATAATACTCAAACAGACCATGGTCTGTTTCCTGTTCTTTTTAACTGCTCCCACTGACAGGAGGATCCAACTGAAAACAATGAAGAAGCATGGGCCAGGACACTGCCTTGTTAACAGTAAATCAGGATTTTAAATTGCTTCTACTTATCAGCATTTCTGAACTGGACCACATCAAAGGAGGAACAGAAAGAAAATGCATTTACTGAGAATGAACATACAAGTGCCATTCTGGGCAGAAAGGAAAGGTACAATACATTTAATGAATAAATTAATAAATTATTACAAACAATACTCACAGGGAAGCCAAGATTTGCAAACTGCTTCACAAACGGATTTATCCACATTTCATCTTGCTTATTTCCATTTTTCATTGTTCCCTAAAAACAACAGCCCCCCCACCAGTTATTAATACACTTTGAGGTTTCAGGGGGAAAAAAGGAGTAGTTTTTTATGCCAGAGACCCCACCTCTTCAGCAGAACAGCCGGAAGAGATAGGTTTAAGTCCTCCTCTGGCTCAGAGGAACAGGCAGCGACGCTGCACTCTGCTCTGAATGGGAAGTTATTCCCCAAAAGTACGACAAAGCACTAATAGTACAGGACGCCACTGAGAAGTAGAGCAGGGAGGAGGTGCCAGTGGGCAGCCCTTCCTACCTCTGCCTGACCAGCAGGACTGGCTCTTTGAGCGCCACATCTCTCTGTACATACAGAGATCTGCTTAGGGGTTTGAAGAGCAGACGATCAATTGGATGCTTCAAAGCAGGCCACTTCCTGTTGGTGGCCATGGGGAACCTGCTGCTGCCTCTTCCCTCAAACCCTGAGTGAAACTGGAGATTCAGCTACGTGGCTAGGCACTGTGGGAGAGTCTGACTGAATTCACGTCCTGCTCACGGGCTTCCTTGGGATGGCTGCCTTGTGAAGGGAACGCTGGGTGAGGGAAGCCTCTACTCTGCAACCCCTTCTGCCTATTTCCTTACATCAAGTTCTAACGACACAGGTGCAAAGCAGTTTTGAAAGGCCACAGCCCAGCCCCAGACGCCCTTCACAGTCGGTTTGCCCTTCCACCCACCCTGATTACCTTAGAAGGCGGCAGCTTTTTTGAGCACGGCGGCCAGGGTAAGGAGGTGCCAGCATCTTGCACGGAGCTGCTATTCCACATTCCGATCTCAACGTCTTCCTCTTCCTCCCAGCTGGCTGGATGACTTCCCACCAAAGGCATACTGCCCCCACACCAGCCATCAGGGGCTTGCATAGACTTTGGTCCTGATCAGCATAAAAAGACACCCACTCTTTAGTCTCCCATATGGTCAGTCCAGTACTGCAGCCATCTCACAGCCCTGTCAGGCCACCCCTATGATACCCCCTCTTGCAGATGGCAATATGAAGCCAACAGCAACTTGCCAGGTCCACTGACAAAGGAAGGACTCGAACCCAGGCCTCCCAGAGCCAAAGAGCAAGGGGCCCTCTCTGTTCAAACACAGCTGTATTTGCCAGCACAAATTCTGCTTTCCCACTAGGATCTGCCCTGCCCAATCACCAAGTCGACTTTCTGGCTGCCTTCCTGTTGAATGCACAAACCACCACTCCCACCAAGGCACAGAACAGCACCTACCGGGTTTATTAGAAGCTTGGCGCCCGAGAGAGGCATTCCCCCAGCTGCCGGTGTTGACTGCATCGCCAATGGACTCTCCCCAGCTTGTTCCCGTGTCCACAGGTTTGCCCCATGCCGATGTGCCATTATCTACCGTCACAGGTGGAGGAGTCTCTCCCCAGCCTTTCAAAGGAGATCCAATTAAATCAGCAAGTCAGCTCCAAGGCCTGAGTCAATACCTTGGCTGCACCAGGTTTGGCTTATTGAAGAAATGAACCAAACAACAACCCTCAAAGTGCAACACTTTTTTCCCACCAGAGGATACAGTTCTCTCAGGCAGGACCTTGTCCAGGAATTTCATGTTTCATGCTCCAAAATGTCTGGCTGCTGCTCTCTACAGTCTTACAAACACCAGAGAGCAAGGAGTCTGCTTATTTTTTTTCTAAGAAACAAGAGGTAGTACCACTCTTCTGAGGTTGGGGAGAAGAGGTGAAATACTTAAAGGGACACCTGTAAGCGTGTGATACAGGCTCCCAGAATAGAGCAAGCGGCAACCCATGGCTTATGCCCACTCCACCTCCCATGGCTCATACTACCGGTACTCCAGATTGCATTCGGGGACAGGGGAACCAAGCTGCCTGCTGCTAGGGTATAGCTAACGTTGCTTTAACCTCTCCATGGATGCTTCAAAGCAGGCCACTTCCTGTTGGTGGCCATGGGGAACCCGCTGCTGCCTCTTCCCTCAAACCCTGAGTGAAACTGGAAATTCAGCTACATGGTGACAAAAAACCGTTTCCCCTCTTTAGAGCAATGCAAGTGGGGAGGACATGTCTTGTTTTAAAAGAAAAATGTGGCTTGATTCGGACACAAGGGGTGAAAAGCAAGAGGGATTGATGTCTGTGGGGTTCCCATGAACTTTAATGGAATGGCAGTCCTTTTAAAAGCCCCAGGCACTCAAAGTTCATAGATTCACAGAGCTTGAAGGGACTACAAGGGCTATCCAGTCCAACTCTGCCATGCAGAGTGCCTCACTTGTGCAGAATGGAATGGGAAAATCAGGACTTACCAGAGCCGCTGCTTTCTGTGATGGTTCCGGTGCCCGGGAGAGGCATTCCCTGCTGCTGTCGCTGTGCTTGCTGATCCGAAAGGCTCGCCCCACTGTTCAGGGTGTTCTTGTTCCACATGTTCACATTTTTGTAGTTGTACTTACTTGGGTCCCCCCAAGCGGACGTCCCATCATCGATCTCGATCTTGCGGCGAATGGATTCTGGAGATGGCTCCTCCCAACCCGTGGGCTCTTCCTCTGGGGCCGGAGCTGGCACTGGCCCGCCCAGCCAGCCTGGGGCCTTGCCTACAGCAGTGGTGGCCTCCGTCCCCCAGCGGCCAACCTCTTGTGGCTTCTTCCACTCTGGGGAGCCTGGGGGCTTGGGCACCTCCCCCCAGCCCTGGGGTTGGTTCGGCTTGGGTGGTTCCCCCCACCCTTGGCTTTGGCTCAGCTTGGCGGCTTCCTCCCACCCAGGACAGTGGCTGGCCTTGGTGGTGGGGGCGCTGCCGCCACCCCCGTTGCCCCCACCCCAGTGTGCAGCGCTGCCTTTGCCTGCTCCCTTCCAGCCGGACATGGAGCGGTCGCTGTCGCTGCTGCTAGAGCTGGACTTCCTCATCTCTCCCCAGTGATTGCTTCTCGAGTTTTCCCCCCAGCTGTCCATGGCCGGAGCTGCTGCTGCCGCCGCCCACCCGGGGCTCCCTTTCTGCCCGTCTCCCCACCCCTGTTTGAGCTTTTCTGCCTCGCTCCAAGCCGAGGACCGGTCATCCTTGCCACTTCCCCATGATTGATTGCCCTTGGCCAGTGCTGCGCCCGACCCTTCCTCCCCCCAACCTCCCTGGCTGCTAGAGACTTTTGAGTCCCCCCAGCACGTAACAGACTTTGGCTCGCCCCACCCGGACCCACTGGATGGAGCGCTGTTACCCTTCAGGCCAGGCCTTTCCACCGCTGCTGTCACCGCCGCCACGCCAGAACCACTGGCCTGCCCCACACAGCTCCCCCAGGCCTCTGTCCCGTTGTCGGCCTTCTTCTCCCCCCTCGGTGACAGCTCTGTATCCCATGCGGTGTTCTGCTTGATGGGTGTCTGTCCCCAGCCAGCATTGGAAAGGACCCTGGGGTCCAAGTCCGCCCTGTTCACGATACTCTGGAGCAAAGCCTGGGGGTCGGCCTTCCTCCTCTCTCGGCTTGCCCCATCCACGGTGGGCTTCTCCTCAGGGAACTCAGCGCTGCCCTGACTCCCTCCGCTGCTGGCCTTAGCCCACCCGCTGTTTTGTTCTATGAGATGAGCTGCCGGGAAACTCAGGATGTTGACGCTGGTGCTCTTCTCCTCCTCAACGGACTTCCACGTGCTTGTAAACTTCTTCCCGTTCCCACCAACGGTCTCGGAGGCTTGCTGGTTGCTGGGCAGCTGGCTCCATTCTCCCTCCAAAGCTACACTGGCAGCCTGGGTTGGACCCTTCTGGCCTCCTCCTCCTCCTCCTCCTCCAGGGCCCACTGTGGGTCCATGCTCCCAGGGGGCATTCTGGGGGCCGCCCATCCCTGCCACTTCCCATGGCCCTGGTCCTTTCTCCCCACCAAGGTCAGCCTTTGAGCTGCCGGGGCCACCCAGCCCAGGTGGCACGATTAGAGTTGCATTCACAGTGTCGCTATTGGCTTGACTGCTCGGGTCAGGGCAGGCCTCTCCAGAATAACTGGGGCCATAGGCACTGCCCCACAGAGTAGCAGGAGTGCTGCCGGTTTTTGCTTCGCTGCCGCCACTTGGGTGAGGCATAGAAGTGCCGTTTGTTACTGGGGAGGGCTGAGGCCGGCTGCACTTGGCACCCACCCCCCAGCTTCCGGGCCCTGTATGATTATTATTATTATTACTTGCCAGGTCGTTCATCTGCATCAAACTGGCCGGGTTTGGTAAACTAGAGATCACAAAGTTAGTAGTGTTATTATTTGGTCCGTTCGCTTCGGGGATTGGGTTTTGGGGCTGTCCGCCCCGCAAAGCCCTCGGTGTACCATTTGCTTGAGAGTTGCCGTTTTCCTGGAGGCCTCCCCAGGAACTGCCGAGGCTAGGAGAGTTCAGGCTCCGAGGGTTGGCCACTGGACCCATGCCCTGGCTGCAGCCACTGCTCCCTCCGGGCCCTTTCAGGGCATGGCCATTGTTCTCCAAGGTAGGCCAGGCACCACGGTGGCCGTCTGAATTCAAAGTGCTGGGATTTAACTCTCCGTTAGGTGAACTGAGGGTGCCCCAAGCATTTGCTCTATTGTTGCTGCTTTCCGCTAGGCCATTGGGAACATCTGTAGAAACAGGGCAGGAGTTCATAAGGGCTCCGAGAGATGCGCCCCATGATGACCTGCTAAGGCTTCCCTTGCCCACATTATTGCTGTTGCTGCCGACCAACTTGGCCTGAGGGCCATTCCGCAGACCGTTCACTTCGCCGCCCAGGCCTCTGGAGGCCATGATAAGGAGGCTCCTCTCCGACCCAGAACTCAAGACTGAGTCAGCACCCGCACACCCAGAAGCCGACTCTAAGTCACTGCCGGCGATCAAGGGCCATGCCTCTTTGTCCGAGCCGTCTACAATAACTTTATCCCAGTTTGTGCTGGAGTCGCTACTGGAAGAGAGTGTTCCCCAGTGAGAGCTCTCATAATGGGATCCTAGTGTGCTATGGTTCAGATCTAGGAAGAGAAGAATACAGCGTCATTAGGCACAGCACCAAAAATGCCCCCAAACACAGTGAACAAACAGATGAGATGAAATGAGACTCTCGATAAGACTGGCATTCTGGAAAACTGAGGCTACAAGAGGCCATGTGGACCTGTGGCCGAGACCAGGCATATCTATTGCTAGCCAAAGTTGGGCCTGCAAAACAATGGTCTCTACGTATTCCATGTGTTGGAAGGGTCCAGGAAAGCTGGACTGCACAGAATTTGGCTACTGGCAGAGAGCACTGCCTCTGAGGTGGAGTCCCAAGTTCAGAACATACTCCAACAGGAGGCTTATCCAGCACCCATGGCATTCTTTTCAGGGCCGTGTCAAAACCTTTTCATTTGCAGACATTTGTTTCCTGGCTGACAGTTTCTAGGTTTTACTATTTCCATTTTAAGTGTTGCATTTGATTTCATTCCTTAGGTGCACTGCTGCAACCCAGGATATATATTTTAAAAATAAACAAATAAATTAAGCAAGAAAGCCAACCTAAGCATTTTGTTTTCTTATCCACCCTTCTCTCCCTCCCTACACTCCTGTGTTGACATTTAGGTTGCAATGTCCTTTGGACAGGGACCTGTCCACTATTCAGATGCATGCAAACACGCTGAGGGTGCTAAATAAATTAACCATCTGCTATCCTGCAAAGACCCATTTCCCCCCTGAAGAACCAATTTTTGTTTGCTTTATCTGTCTTCTGCTTTCTTGTACTGTCTTTGATCTTTCTTTTGTTTTTAACTGCTGAGATGCTGTTTTTTTTTTCTTTTTCTTAATTGAAATGTTGGGAGCTGCCCTGAGCTTATGATATTGTTCTCTCTTTTTAACATGAAGGAATGGTGTAACACTTCTCAACAAATAGCCGATCCTTCTGTCATTGTGTGTCCCTGCTTTCAACAGGCAAGGTAAACAGCCCATGTGGGGCAGGCAGTAGCTTCCTACCAGAAGCCAATAATGCAAATAAGATACTTCCAGAATTTCACCAAGATTGTTTGTATTTTACCATTTCAACAAACTTCACTGCCATCTGAAAATAACTGAATCCCTATGTTGTGTGAATAAACACTCAAGTGTTACTACAATCACACGCACATATAGCCAGGATACAAGGAATCTTGAGACAGATTGAACTGTATTCTGTATGTAGAAACAGAGAACAGATTTTTCTAGGGCAAAGAAAGTGTTTCAACAGAGGCCAAGGTGACTTATCCACAGCTGCTGTTATTGAAGAGAACGGAAATGCGGGGGAAGCTCCAGCACTAGAGTCTGGTATCTCTGTGTGAAGGGAATGTCCAGGCACTGAGCCTGGGAAGTGGAGTCTGTAGACATCACTCTATATCCCATCCAGCTGAATATATATATATATATATATATGCATATATATATATATATATATATACATATATATATATATATATAATATATGTACCATATCTGTATTGTGTGTGTGTGTTTCTGCTCTGCTCTTTGACAAATAAGGTCTGCTTGCTGTATGCTTTGTCTCTAAGTGATTTTCCCTTGGCATGAAATCATCTGCATAGCCTAGCGCTGTAGTGATGCCTGACTCTCTGTACATGCTCAGGAGGATCTAGCAGTGCAAAATCAACAGCCACACCATTTCTGCACTTAAGCCAGAGGTGGGGAAGCTGCTGCCTTCCATCCCCATGGCCCCCAACCACTGACCATGCTGGTTAGGGTTGACATGGATGCTGAGTTCAACCACATTTGGAGGGACACTGGGTTTTGTGCCCTTGACCTAGGCCCCAAAGCCATGCCATGCAGTTCTGTGGGCTTCCAAACAAGCAAAAAACCAGGGGGTGAGTGCTGACATCCCCTGGCTGAAAAACAAGAGGGGGGGGGCAGACAGGGAAAGAGATTTGCATCACCTGACTGGTTAGAGGAGTGGCTGACCAAGTGCCAAACGGGAGGCATGCCTGGGGGAAGAGCAAGAAATCACAAGAACACTCCTGGGGAAGGGCCCCAATCCAAGCCCCTCCACTGCCCATTCCTCCCCTCCCCCATCCCCAAGACCTGGCTGCCAAAAGCATTTCAAATCCATGATGGAGTGGGACACTTAAGAAGAGGTAATGGTCCACTGGTTTTAATCCATTAATCTGCAGGGAGAAATAAGTTCTACACATACAGAATGAACAAAGAGGAAAGGAGAAAGCCTTCAGGTGGTCAGATGGAACTTCTCATTTAAGAATCATAGAATTGTAGAGTTGGAAGAGACCACAAGGGCCATCCAGTCCAACCTCCTGCCATGCAGGAAATCATGATCAAAGCATCCCTGACAGATGGCCATCCAGCCTCTGTTTAAAGACCTCCAAGGAAGGAGACCCCACCACGCTCCGAGGGAGTGCGTTCCACTGCCGAACAGCTCTGACTGTCAGAAAGTTCTTCCTAATGTTGAGGTGGGATCTCTGTTCCTGGAGCTTGCACCCACTGCTCCATGTTCGAGTCTCTAGAGCAGCAGAAAACAAGCCTGCTCCATTCTCAATGTGACACCCCTTCAAATACTTAAACAGGGCTATCATATCACCTCTTAACCATCTTTTTTCCAGGCTAAACATACCCAGCTCTCTAAATCTTTCCTCATAAGGCATAAGAGAGATGATCAGGGATACCACTCTAAGAGTCCTCTGGGTAAAACACTCCAAGTGTAGAAAACTAGCCCATGAGGGCCAAGATTCTCGCCCTTCCTGTGCTAGAGTGTGCAACAATGCTTCTTTTAATACAAATCTCAGATTGGACTGGTGCACTCCCACCCATTCCACCACCATGGGGCTCCACCTCTCAGTTTGCTGCGTCTGTTAAGCCAAAGGCATACATGGATTTGCATTTCAGTGCCCAAAAGAAATAAATGCACTGTTTTCCACAGGATGCCCAACCTGGAAAAGGCTCAACTGAACATGAAGTTCCTAGGCCCATATGTTCACATGCTCTCTCTCTCTCTCTAACACACACACACACACACACACATTCCTAGGATAATCACCACACAAAGGACTGAGTGCCTACAAAGTGCTACTGTTGGGGGAAGAGGATGAAACTGCTGGGAGGGAGAGCAGGGATGAAATGCCATTATGCATCCCTCCCTCCCATATACCTCCATGCAGGAGGACTGCCTGGTGGGACCAGCAACCAGCTGGGTGTGAAACAGCCCACATGGGCTGTTTATCTTCTCTGTTGAAAGCAGGAGGGAATACAGTGGATCAAAGAGCAAAAGATGTCTCCTCCTTTTTAACATTTATATTTTAAGAAATAGTATCAATAAAATTGGCAAGAGAACAAAACATTCAAAGGCTCCCAGAAAAGCTCCCTGATCCTGGTGAGCATTCCAGTCACAGTAAACCTGCAGCACAACCACAGAATGTGATTTAAATCTGCTGGCTTGGAGATGTCTGAAATTCCTAGCCCAAAGTCCTGTCCTGCTCAATCTGCAAAATTACTATATGCGCAGCATCCCTCCAATAAGCACAGACTGAAAACTGATTTATCTGGGGCCTTAGCCTTGCTTCCATTTCTTTTCAGAAATGGGTCCAAGCACAAGCTATGAAAACAGGCAGTTCAGTGATGCTATTCCATCTAGGCTGGGGTGGGGAACTGCCTGAGGGGCCGGGGGCAATATTTCTCCCAGGTCTTCCTGCAGGCCACAATCCTGCAACACCCAAGTTATATGATGTTGGGAGCCTGCCATTATTTTTCTCCAGTGTGCCAGGGACAGACACTGAAACTGTGCCCGCTGACTACAATTGCTTTTCTTCCAATCTTTCCTGGAAACTCACTAGCCAATGGCTCAAAGACCAGCACCAGTCCAGGGACCCCTGTTTTGAGTAGTATTTCTCTAAGCAATGTGCACATCACAACCACCAAAGGAGGAACTGGGGAAAGCAGCCCTGCCTCACCCCCCCCCTACGGAAAAGCAAGTGAGCCTCTGAAACAGTACAGCCAGAGCATGCACCTCATGCTCTGGAAGGCTCTGCAGCTGGCCATGCACAGCTCCTCACACGAATCTGCCAAGAGGCTTCTGAAGCACCAGGACCTATGGCACTGGGGAGCTGACAGAAATGGGTCTCAGGGAGAACAGAGGGCATCAGGTTGACTTTCCACTGAGGCAGGCACCCATCATTCCAGGCGCACCCTCAGCCTGAGGCCACACAGGGAGGGGCCAGTCTGCAGAGCCAGGTGCCCCCCTCCCAGCTGACACCAGGGCTCTCTTCTCACCTGGCTGCTTCCTGCTGCCGTTCTGGCCCTCACTGGCAGCTGTGGGCTGCTCACTTGTCCCGGCGCTGCCTCCGGGCTGGCTGCTCAGCGGCTTAGATGTTGACGCTGACCCCAGGTTTGCAGCAATCCCCGGGAATGGCTGCCCTCGCTTCAAGAGCTGCTTCTGCTCCTGGTGCCGGAAACGGGGAGGAACTTCACGAGCCGGGTAGCGAGGCAAGGATGGTGGCTGTGCCAGTGGCGGTGGCGGCTGCTGTACTTGCTGCTGATGGCTGCCCGGAGCCCGCTTGGCATTATGGTTGCCACCAGCGCTGCTGCTGGGCACAGGGGAAGCACTGGCAGCGGCAGGGCCAACAGGCAGCGGCTGGCTTATGCTGGGCTTTGCTGGTTCCGGTGCTGCTCTCGAGAAGGCAGGGAGGAAGGAAGAGCACAATCCCATTAATGGGCTTGAAAGGACACTGAAGAAGCATGAAAGATTTCTTAGAGGGACAAAACATGATCAATCCTCTTCTTTTCATAATAAAACTGCACAGAGGGTCAAAACCTAGCCAAGATCAAAGGGATGCAGTGTCCCTTCAGCTAGGGTGGGGTGCACAGAGGAAAAGAGGCTCCACCATTATGGGCCTCAACCTTCTATTGCTGATAAAAACAACACCTATTAGCTCACAACATGAAGTCTGGCATCCAGGATCTATGGCGTGTGTGTGTGTGTGTGCGTGCGTGTGCACACACGCATGCGTGGAGGAGAGGGAGTGCAGCCCATGGGACATATGCAGTTTCGGGGCTTTTTTTGGTGGTCCCCAGGGGGTTAAAAATAAGTGTTGCTCCAAAATGACCTCTATGGGCTGTGGAGGGCATTTCCATCTTGTTTAGAGGACCTCTGTCCCCCCACCCTGCAGTCATATAATCTTTTTGCAGCTTCCTTTTCCCTTCCCCAAATATTATTTGATGAACCTAAATATGAATCACTCAATAGTTGATTGTTATCTTAACAGGGGGCTCTATGCAAAACAATCAATAAACACAAATAATTTCTTTATCAGAAAAGGTGGGTTTTTTAAAAAAAAAATCAGAATACTGTAATCTCTCAGGAAGCACCACACTCTGACTTCAAGATGGCAATCTTTGAAACAAAAGAATTTCAAAGACAGATTCCAGCAGGAAACAGCTGAATAAAACTTCATCAAGAGGTTCACTCTTATCTCTGGGGCCTGAACAGTGACAAAGGCCTTTTTGATCTCAATATATGCTAATAGGCTCTGTTAGTATTCAGGCTCATTTTCTCTGCTTGGAATTTTTGTCTTTCTAATGCCCCTGGCCTTCTCACCTGGCCAGAGAGTTCATCTTGGGGCTAAACTCTTTATCTCTGATACTTGGCTTAGACAAAGGATTTTATCACCCTAGGTGTGTAGTTCTATTTATCTATACTAGGACTACTAAATGGCCACAAGTACCTGTCAACATTTCACTGCCTGTTAAAGTGGGTCTGCAAAACCCTCTGCCAAACAAAACTGGTCTTTAGGAGCTATAAATACTCTACATTCTTTTGTTGCAATAAAACAACTTGGGTTTCTGCCCCCCTACTTTTCTTGTATATGTGAATGGACAAATAACTGGAAAGCTGTTATGCCCCCACATCAAGTTCAAACCTCTGTTTGAAGGGGAGGGAAGGACTTCAAGCAGGAAACACCCACCTCTTTGCAGATAAGGTTTAATGGCTCTCCCACCTGGTTAGGAAGCAGAACTGCTAAGAGGGGAGCATTTTCTGAAATACCCTCAAGGCACCAGAGACTGTCTTAGAAACTAAGCTGGGTCAGCCCTGGTTAGTAACTGGACTGGAGACCAACAAGGAAGAGCAGGCGCTGCAGGCTGTATTTCAGAGGAAGGAACTGTCCTAAGGAAACCCTCTGAAATTCATGGAGTCACCATAAGTTGACAGACAACTTATGGGGTCGCCTGTTGACTTATGGCGACCCCTTAAAGTTCGTCAGGTTTTATTAGGCGAAGAGTATTCAGCAGTTTGCCATGGCCTTTCTCTGAAATACAGCCTACAGTTCCTGGTCTTCCTTGGCGGTCCCCCATCCAGGTACCAACCTCCTTAGCTTCTGAGATCAGAGGGGTATTTTCAGCCACTCTATAGGCCAATATTAAGCCAGGGAAAGGAATGGACTAATTTTCAACTGGGAGTTTCCCCTGACTGTCAAGACAACATTTTTTTACTTTGTAAGAAAGGATGATTCTGCCAAGAAAGCTTAAATTTTTGCCTCAATCTTATGTCAGTAAGTTTTATTTTTTAGAAAAGTCCCTGCATCCCTATTTTGCTTGCACTGGTTCTGAGAAATGCAGCCCTCAGCCCTACTCTCATTACCAGCCCCAAACAGATCATTCATTAGCACTTTAAAAATTACAGCAATCAAGGAAAACCCACAGGCTGAAGCACCTCCCCAACAGGGAATGCTCAGGGTGGCAAGAGATGGGGGAAGGCCCACAGGGATAAGACACCTCTGTGCCCCCTTCTCCATCCAGCCTGCTCCCAACACCTCCACTGTGGCCCTTCTGAAAGGAATTCATCTTTCCTTGCTGAATCTCCACACCGCCATAGGCAAGGTTGTTCGCTGTAACAAGTGCCATGTCAGTCACTGTAAAGTAACTTACCTTTGTTTTTTTGTTCAGCAGTCTGAAACAAGAGAACAAAACAAAACCCAATTAATGCCTTCCTGAGCCTTTCTGGACCAACACTTCCAGCTTATGGGGCCTTAACAATGGTCCTGTAGACACAGCTGAAGCAAAGCTGTCTCCCCTTCCCACCCAGTGAACCTTTGGAGCAGTGATTCTTAACCTTCTCTTTACCAAGGACCCCCTTTAAGTATCTTTTGTTACCGTAAACCCCCCAAGACTTAACTCAAGATTTAAAACCATACAAATAACAACAACAATAAACCATTAACTCTTACATTATCCATTAAACTTTCCCTCAGAGACTCTGTAGGGGGAGGGAAGACTTTTCTCCTGCTGCTTCCCACCAGTTTGCAGTTGGAGGATAGAATGGCAATGCGCAGGCCCAGCCAGCCAGGCAGGTTTTGCCTTGGCTCCTGCCATGTGGCCAATCTGCTGCAGGGAGGAGGACTGAGCAATCGTCAAGCCTTCGCAGACTCCCGTGAAGACACAGAATCACAGAGTTGGAAGAGACCCCGAGGGCCATCCAGTCCAGCCCCCTTCTGCCATGCAGGAGTCCCTAATCAAAGCACTCCTGGCAGATGGCCATCCAGCCTCTGCTTAAAAACCTCCAAAAAAGGAGACTCCACATCCCGGCCCCCTGGGGGTCCAGAGACCACAGGTTCAGAACCACTGCTTTAGAGTCAGCTGCCTCTAAAGTGTCTCCCTCTGCCTGGAGTGAAGGCTGTGTGAACCAGACCAACAACAAGTGAGCTGAGGGCCAGGCACCTCACGTGGGGCCCGTAGAAACACCTCTGTTGTCCCAGACCCAAGCAGCCCTATCTAGTCCAGCACTTGGTCCCCCACTGCGGCCAGCCAGATACAAGCAGGGCATGCTCACACTGCCTGTCTTCCACAGCAACTGACACTGAGACGCATACTGGCTCTAGAGATATCTGCTGCTGCTGTTGTGTGCCTTCAAATCATTTCGGACTTACGGAGACCCTAAGGCGAACCTGTCATGGGGTTTTCTGAGGCTGAGAGTGTGTGACTTGCCCAAGGTCACCCAGTGGGTTTCTATGGCCTAGTGGGGAGTTGAATGGTGGTCTCCAGAGTTGTAGTCCAACACTGAAACTACTGTGCCATGCTTGCTCCAGAGGCAGCACTGACAGCCGGCAAAATGAGAGGACAGCTCATGCGCTCTTGAGTGTCATAGCAGGAAGACCATGAACTATGCGGAACAGGGAACAAGGTTTATTTTTTTTTTAAAGGTTTAGAGAATGGGTTTCTCCCTTTGAAGTCTTGAAGTGACTTAAGAGGAGACATGGGAGACAGATCCAGACTAACAGATTTTTGGGACTTGTGCCACACTGTATATAATAACTCTGAGTGCCAAAATTGCAGCATTCCTTGGGCTGTACCTGGCACATCTGACTGTATCTACACATGTATGCCACATGTGGCCACAGTGGCATTGTCCCATTTACTCGCAAACTGCTTTACATAAAAACAGGAGAAAGCACACCTTGAATTGTTTTGTCACCTGCATGAGGAGGCCAACAAAAATAAAGAGGAGCGAATGCTGAGAATCTGAGAATAAAAGCTGAACCCTTGCTTACATCTGAGCAGCCTTGCTTGTTGTAACAGATCAGAAAATGTGTTCCAACAGCAGCAAGCCTTGTTAACAGCAGCCTTCTAATTAGCAGGTGCATAAAATTAAAACTCCAACATGTTTTTAATTAAAGTCATGATGCTTTGGCAGCACTGTCATAACAGCTCTCCTTCAACGTCAAGTTCTTGGGTAATCAGGCAGGGAAGCGTCAGTATTTGCAGAGTCCATAACCGTTACCTCCCTGATGCCGGCAGCATCCACTGTTTGAAGGCTTCCACGTCAAGCAACATCAAGCATCTGTCAATCCAGAGTAAACACAGAGCACCTAGGAAGCCAGTGTTTTAAGGAGAGCTGTGTCTCCACCTAGGAGAGTTTTGGTAATATCGAACTGGCTTCCATTTTCTGCCAGTTGCTTCACCAATACAGTGCAGAATTTGGTGCCTTGGGGAGTCTTTGCTTCTATTAAAGAAGTGATTTCTAGATTTTACAGGAGTGGATGTAGATGTGAAAACACAAGAAGAAATGACAGGAGCAGCACAGGACTTTCAGCACTCCTCAAATGGAGAATTGATCCAGACAAGATGGCTGCTTGTGAAGGAGCCAATCAAAAACCTTGTATTACAATAATGGGATACTTTCCTGCTTGTCTCTCTAGGGCAGTGATGGAGAAAACCCAAGTTATGCACATTTCTCTGCTCACCAACCCAGAAAACTCCCTTTCCCATGCCCAGGAGGAGAGAGTTATATAAAATAAGTAGAGACAAGAAAATTGAAGGGAGGGGGAGACACAGACTGTACGAAAGGGAACTCTTTGGAGCCTAACACTGTTGTAAAGTTAGTTTTAAAAGGAGAGCTGTGAAGACTGTGCTCCAATTAACTACGCAAACGAATCCTGGCTCCCAAATAGCAAACTACAGAGTTTTCTTGAAAACATTTACTAATAGACTTTGCCTGTTCCACCATCTAATACTATCATCTCCATACCTGAGAAAACAGAGACCTCCGGGGCCTATGGCTTCACACCGGATCAATGCAAACACAATTATAAGAGGAGGGTGCTTTGTAACTTCAAAGACTTTGTAACTGCAGTTGGATTGCCTTTGTCCTCAGGCAGCTAATGGCCAGAGAGCCCCCCCACACACACACTTTTAATTGACACACCCCTCCTCCAGCATCTTAAAGCAAAAGGCTTCTTTCCCCTCTATGCTACTTTGCCACCTCTCCCTGATGAAGAATCCCCTGAAGCTTTGGAAGCTTTTGGGTGGGTCAATAAAAGCATCCCTACAAGGACAGATTCCTTGTCCCTGTTCAACTAACACACATTATTCTGCACGTCAGATGGGTATGTGTGAGCATGTGTGAGCACTGCACAAGGCTGCTTGCTCCTGTAGGACAATTCCTACAGCACAACAAAGGTACTGCTGGAGAGAATCACATCAAGGCGGCTGATGATGCAATGTTATCACACCACAGTTGAAGCGCAGTTGGCTATTAAAGATACTGCTCTTTTGTGGATTCTGTTGTATTTTGTTGCATGGCCAAGACTAACCCCAAATAATGAGGCAACAGAACTCATTTGCTCCCACTTTTCTTTAAAAAAAAGAGCCATGCAGGACGTGCAAGAGCCTCAAGGCATTTCAATCTTTGTTTCTCCAAAGTTGTAAAACTGTCACCCACATTACTGGGCACACATGTACCAATTTTGACCCTACGTTTGCTACTACCAGCTTAAGGACTTGTCAAGTCACAGACAGCCAGATCAGGGGTGCAGCCAAGAAAGCACATTTTACAGGCAAGAAGTAATGCGGCTAATACCTTGACCATCATGAACAGTGCTTCAAATGCTTTCAAAGTAGAAGTGCAGCTGCAATGCAACACTGGACAATGTTTAGGGGACTGCAACCTTTGTGTGCCCTCAGGCAATGACTACCTGGCAGGATTCCTTACCTGCACAACCACTCGCCTAGCATTCACTTCTTTCTGATTTGACAGAAGGCCTGTGACTTATATCACCCTAAGTCATTTCACAGCAGTAGCCAGAGAAATGGGCAACTTCCTCTGAACAAATTTGCCAAACCCCGTGACAGGGTTTGCCTTAAGATGGAAACGACTTGAAGGCATACAACAATAAAATACTCACATGCAACTAAACATGTTCACCCCTGCATATTTTTGTTCCTATTCTCTACACAGAAAAGCTAGACGGTTTGGTTTATTAGATGGTTCTGGTTAATAATCCTCCTCCCTACTCTGTCTTATGGCTTCCTACTGTTTTTCTACTGCTGAGGCATCATTGCCACCTTCATGCGTTTGCCCTGCACTCTTTATAGAAACATCAAAAACAACATTGATCCCTTTGAATTGAAGGTTTTCTCTAACACAGGCCTTCAAAACCCATTGCCTACTACACTAGAAAATGTGTTATGGTCACACTTTGTTCTGTGATGCTCATGACGTCCAGCGAGCATGCTGAACCTAATGGAATACTTTCAACAGTCTGTATTAAGTTTTTCTTCCCCAACAGCCAAAACAGATCTTATCATTTTCCCAAGTGAGCCATTAAGGGTTCTCATGGTTAAGGAACAGATCAGTTAAAATGCATTCAAGAAAATAGAAAACTCTGTCCTGCCATTTCTGCAGATTTTGAGGCATAATTATGGTAGCAACACCTGGCCTTAAGAAAAAGAAGTACTGTCCTAGGATCAAGTCTGCTTTGATTTTCACCTCCTTTGATTTTTAATTCACACAGAACACATTGTGTTTACGATGTTTCTTTGTTACTTTATGTTGATATTTGAGTATTCTGTTGTTTGGGGTTGTTTTAGAAACACAAATCAGGTGTTTCTTTTCCTTCGTTACAAGCCTTACAGCTAACAATTTCTCTAGCGTTATGGGCATATTTTTTAAAAAGTAGTATCTTGGGAAATTTGGAATTGATAGCCACAAGCTCATCCATCCAAAGGAAGCGCGCATAGCCCATGGAGTATTTTAGAGTCCAAATTACTCACCTTCTTCTGAGCAGCTTCTTTCTTTCTCTTCTCGTCTTTCTTCTTTTTCCTTTCTTCCATCAACTGTTCTTCCTCCTCCTCTTGCAACAATTTCCTGAGAAGAACAGGACTGCAGGTAAGACCTCATAAGACTACATTCTGGACAAATTCAGCCACAGGCAGTAAAAGACACCACACCACTGCAAACACATCAAGTGCTGTCTGTTTTAGGAAGCTAAGCAGAGCTTGGCCTGGGAGTCCAGCAGGAATCTCTCCAAGAAAAGTCATTTTGTCTCTTCTCCCTACACCCAGCCTCATCCTCACAAAAGCAAAGATGAAAAGGGAAATGAAATGCCCACAATGGGTGGGCAAAAGGAAGGGTGGTTCTTGGCCCCTTTCTCTAGGAGGGAACAAGGGCAAGGGGAGGGGAAGCCGCCCACTGCCAGGAGGACACAACCGCTGGCCCAAACAGAAGCCATTTAGCTGTGTGCACCTGACAGTGACATGGTGCTGTTCATTCGCAGCTGGCCAAAGCACCTAGCTTGCTGTGCCAGGGAGATGCACCTGGAATGCTGCATGACTGTATGCCAGGGATCACCTGTAGCCCAAACAGCACAAGGCACCAACTACAGCTACCCGCACCATGGCCTCCAATTTTCCTCGCTGGATGTTCTTTAAAGCAGAGTTGAGAGGCCGCCTGCAAATGCACCTAGCCTGTTCAGAGTGAAAGGCATAGATGAAGCCACGAGGTGGCGCCCGACGACTCAAGGAGGCTCTTCTGACAATTGTTGCTCTATGGGGCTCTTCCGTCTGTAAAGGAATCCACTGCCACTTTTATTAGCCTCATCTTGACCCCCTTAAGCACCACATGTCCTCAATTATCACATCTTGTTGCAAGCAAGCAAGCAACCCACCAACCCAAAGTCTGAATGGAAAGCAGCCACAGGGACAAGAAAAACGCTCAGGTTTCCCACTGAAAACCTTTAAAGATGAGCAGAATGTAACAGAGCAGTAAATGGATCCCAGGTGATCACGACACTACAGTCAGCACACAACTCCCTTGTTGCAACAGCGCCACTGGCTGTCGCTCTCTTTCTGGGCACAATGCAAAGTGCTGGTTACAACCTGTAAGGCCCCATATGGATCTGGCTCAGGTAATTTGAAGGACTGTGCACCTCTCTTTTTGAGCCCCCCCCGTGTTCTCAGATCTTCTGGGGAGGCCTTTCGCTCTGCCCCACCCACCACCCTCACTGGTACACCTGGTGGGAATGTGGGAGACAGGGCCCTTTTAGTGGTTGCTCCCAGGTGCCTGAACTCCCTTCCCAGAGAGGTTAAGACAGGCACTTTCCTTACTACCTTTCCAGGAGCAGGTAAGGCCTTTTTTATTTCAGCAGGCCTTGGAAGACTGCTCGCTTTAGGGGAAAGGGCCTTTCATAATGTGCTGGATTTTCTACTAGCTGCTTTCCTTTTAATGGTTCATGTTTTTAACAGGTTTTAATTTTTTGATAGTTCAATTCCATTTTTAACTTTTGTACCCTGTGAAATTTTTTGCTATATTTAACTGTTGTAAGCCACACTGAGTCCTGAATAAAAATCACAATCTTGCTTTGAATAATCTCTTTTGTTAGCCTATGCAAGCCAATGTGTACATTACCGCTCTAGTTCTTTGAGATTTAACAGTCCAAACCACAAAGGGGTTTCAGGAACTCCTGGGAAGTTCTGAGCTACCTGCTGCTCTAGAGCCACTTGTTCGGAGGCTGGCTGGCACGCGACCACCACGCCCAGGGCTCAAAGCAGCCCAAATAACAGAACACACACATGCCATTCACACATTTTTCTGGCAGCTCAGTAAGTATCTGATTAAAACTGCACAAGGAAGTAATTAGGTGCTGAAGTCTGGCACTGCCAGGCACACTGGTGAAGCTGTACAAGCGAGACCAGATGGAATATTTTTCTATACCTACTCAAGTTAGTCTGGGAGCACATATACTTTCACTGAGGAAGAGTGCTCTGAAGCACAAATAATAATGCCTGAACTTCTTTCACTATCCATTTTAACAAGTATAATGCAAGCAGACAAAACCCTCAGTCATCACTTGGCATCAATACTACCCAAAGGAGATCTGTAAAATACAAACATAAAAGCTGGCTATCAACAGAGGCTTTGAATCAACATAAGAGGAATTAATTTCATGTACACCAACAGGGGACATGGGTTACAATTCTTTTTTAAAAAGCCAAATTTAAATTCAGTTTCATTTTGCTGGCTCACCCCTCTCTTTCCAAATAGGAATGCCCTGACCCAGGCATGGGCCCCATGCTTCTGCCTGTTTTTGAGGATCCTACCTCCCACCCAACGAACAAACAAACAATGCCCCAAAAGAACAGCCACTCCTGGAAGCCTCTAACAGCAGAGATGTTCGAGGAACGCAAAATGAACTTCCTGTCAGTTTTGGTTCTGAAGAGGAAAAAGATGGAGGTGGCGGAGCACCCTTCAGCTCATGGTGTGAGGAAGGGCAGTGAGGACTGGCCTGTGGCTCAGACCCAATGCAGCTGCCCACTCCTGCCTGAGGAGTGGCCTGCCTCCAAACGCTTCCCCAGCAGAGATGCCACAAGGTGCTGCATGCCCCTCCATCTGACTCCCTACTCAGTTCAAGAAGGAAGGACAGGTGGAGCTTGGGCTTCATGGGTCAAGGCACATTCTTGTCTTCCTTCCACAGTCCAAAGCACCCCACTGCAGAAGGAGGCAACCGCCTAATCCAACTGGAGCATTCACAACCACAAAATTATGACACTACCATCAAGCTTAACACAGCCCGTCTGTAAGTAGAAAGACAAGCGCTCCTCCTGGCCTTCAGGGTGTTTTACCAGCTAGCCAGAGAACAGCTCAAGCCGTCAGTCTGGGGAAATGAGGTCCCTGCCACGTGAACTGAGTTATACAAGCAAGGAACCGTAGTGGCTAATATTCTTTGTCCTCTGAAGAGAAAGCACGGGGAAAACCTGGCCTCCCTTCCTGCTTAGCCCTTCCCATACCAAACGCGTTCCCCCTAACACCACCATGGGTTCTTCATAATGGACACTTGACAACCCTGGATGAGGCTCACCAGCAAACAGGAAACCCCTTGGATCAGCAGCATCAGCAGAGAAAGAAACTGTGTATAAGAACTGCCCATGAGTACCCGAGGAGCTGTTGGTGATGGACTCCAGCACACAAGGAAGCAGCAACCAGCAGCCCTTCTATCTAAAAGCTCCCTGCCACTCAGAGCCACGGCCAGGCAGCTCGTTTCACACACTGCTTTCTGAACAACCTCAACACCAGTGCGGCACCAATTATATTATTCTGAGTTATACAGGGCCATTGAGAGAAGGCGGCCGAGGGTATATGGTGTTTGTTTTTTGCCTTCTTCCTTTAAAGGCAGGCCTTCATCCTTGTTTTCACCCCTGGACAGACAAGTCTGGTGTGTGGATGCATAATGGTGGACAGTCGTACTCTGAATGCATTAAATTTTCAGATTAACCATTATTTCCTTCTCTGACATTACTTAGTCCATATAAGCGCAGCACAATTTATGGAATTACTCATGTACTCACAAGTTATATATAAAAATAAAAATGTTATTTTTATACAAGTTCATACAAGTTATATATAAAAATAAAAATGCACCTGAGAGCTCTTTCTTGAAGCTGGCAAAGTGGAGCTCTCCAGATACTGATGGACTGCAACCCCAACAGCTCTAGCCAAGCACAGCCAATGGTGAGGGATCATGGGAGATGCAGTCCAACATCACCTGGAGGGGCACCCTTTGCTCACCCTGGTTTTAATGAGTGGGAAGGCACTTTAATAAGAACATTGTGCCAACATATAAAAATGCTGTTATAATAAAAACAGAACTGTCTGCGCCTTCACTCTAATCTTGTTTGCTACAATAGCCTTTCATCGACAAAGTTGCAAATCCCTCTCTGTCACAGCTTCAGAAAAAGGCCACGGCAAACCTCCTCTGAACAAATCTTGCCAAGAAAACTGCACGACTGCTTTGGCTTACAGTTTGGCCATAAGAGGAAAATTACTTGGATGCAAACAACACACTTCCAGTCTTTGAAATGTTCACTTGCAGAAACTACTTTGCACATCCTGCATGTGCACTCTCTCTCACACACACAGTAACACAAACACCCTGGTCAGATCATTCCTTCCTCTTGTCTCTATTTGTTGCCTCCTGCTCAGATAGATGCTGTTGAGAATCCTGATTTACGCAATGGAGCTTTTCTCTACACAATCTTTGTCATGGTACGTTGCATAGAAACAAGTGATCATGTTCTCCTCAAGTACCAGAGCTACTATGGCTAATGTGAGTAATGCAGCACTTTGGCATGGGTTTCCACTGATGAGCAGGGATTTGAATCCTGGGCCTAATCCACATTACACAAATAATGTAGTTTGAAACTGGATTATTTGCCATGGCGCCTTCCTATGGAATCCAGGGATTTGTAGTTTTACAAGGTCAATAGCCTTCTCTGCCAAAGAGTGCTGGTGCCTCACCAAACCACAAGTCCCAGGAATCACGGCAGGAGCAATGTATTATCAAACACAAACCCTTGCAAGGGAATGAGAAAATTAGAAATAATTCGAAAAGCAGAAATGAATGTGGAAGGGTGTTCATGGTCAGATGCTGTCCCCAGGACCGGCTCCTGAATATACACTCTCTCTCTTGCACACTTGACCATCTGCAAAATGGTAACGGTTTACTATATCATGTGATTTTTGGAATAATCTGCAGTTACAAATAATATTATGCTTTAAACAGCACAGAAGCCTGCAAAAGTAATTTGCACAGGTCTTATACCCCCTAAATTCTAAGTAGATACTGATGTTCCTATTACCTGTGCGGCTTCAATGTTACCTGACTATTAGTAAGTAGTGGCTTCTCATATACCTCAGCACAACACAGACAAGGAACAAATGTTGATTCACAAGCAGCAGCTTGTGTTCAGTTCAAGGTCAGCAACGATTCATGGCCAATAAAAATCCATCTAGTTGGACAAGGATGAAAAAAAGAGAGGCCTAAACAAACCCTGTATTCATTTTCACTTTTCCACACTATTGGCAACAGAGTTTAAATGTAGCAAGAGAAAATATGCTTGGAAGGATATTTAAAGGAGTGAAAGACATCACTTCATAACAGCCATCTCTGCTGGATTACATTTTATAGCGAAGTCCACATATTTCATTACATTTTAAAAAACAAATCGAAAGACAACAGCTGTGCTGACCAAGCTGTCTTTGTTCCCAATCTCTACATCCCCTTGAAGATGTCTCACAAATTCAAACCTGTCTTACCTGTTTAGTTTTCTTTCAGCTTCTTTGGTAGCTTTGGCTTCCAACACTCTGAAACAAAAGAAGGAGACATGCATTCATGTCAAGAAGGAAAACGTAAGCAGTCATTTACTGAATGTGCCAAAGGAGGCGTATAGCAACACAAAGGGACTGCATTATCATCTGTAACCAAAGAATGAAAGTACGCTGCTCTCACATACGTACATACAAGACAGACTAAAGAGAACTCCCAAAGAAAGAGCTTTTAATATAGCACCATATTGTTTTTAACAACTTTTTAGATTTCATTTTAAACCCATGCTTTAAATTGTGTTTAATGTTACTAGTGCTTTAACTGTACTGTATTTTAACGATAACCTTTTCTATGTCTGTATTAATAAAGTGAATGAATGAACAGGCAATAAAAAAGTGTAATGCAAAACACTGAGGATGCGTGTCTTGGTGCAGAAATAAAAAAGTAGCCGAATCACTCAAAATGAGCTCAAGGCCCGTTCCAAGCACACAACACACACACTCTATTCTCTTGCAACAAACCCTGTCAAGAAATATTGTGGTGGCAGAACCCTCCCCTTTAAAAAAAAAAAAAAAAAAAAAGCTCCCTGCAAGAGCTTTGTTCCGGAGATGTCTGAAGCAGGGAAGGTGTAGGCAACAGATAAGCCAAGTCTGGGAGGAAGGTTCAACGGGATAATGTCAAGGCAGTACCAGAAACAAGAGTTCAGGCACCACCCTGAAGGTGCTGGATCTGCATCCCATAGCACCAGCAGTTGCTATTGCTTGGTATGTGTTTGCACAACATCCCTGAGCACTTACGGCCTGAGGTGGGAAAGCAGAGTGATGAAATCACCAAAGGGGAACACCTTCTGGGCAGCAAGACTTTATACAAACAAACTTGGCTACAGCTTCCAAACTCCTGGTTCACTGCAGAAGAATTCTGGGAAATGGGCTAACCATTCGCCTGATGCGTCTACCCGCAATCTGCCACAGGATAGGTCACAGAAACACTCCTATCTATAACAGACATGCTGCCTACACACATACACACCGCCATCACTGTTGTGTATGAACAAATGGAGGGTGGCATTGTCTGTGTTTCTGCATACCTTACAAGCACCTGTTTGACAAAACACAACCGCAATTGTTAACTAACAGGCTGGCAGAGAAACAGATGAGGCCGGGGCTCCCTGGGCCTGACATCTGCCCCATCTATATCGCCCCCCCTGCAGGATGCTTGGGAGAAGGTCCTAAAGGTGTACATCAATGGCTATTAACCATTAGTCCCTCTAGAGGATGATGGGCGTGCAACTCCTGGACAGCCCAACTAGCATGGTTAATAGCCATTGATCAGGGATTCTGGGAGTGGAAATCCAGAGGAAGGTGACCAAAATGGTGAGAGGTATGAAAGCCATTATACCCTATAAGGAGCAGCTTAGGAAACTGGTATGTTTAGCTTGGAGAAGAGAAGGTTGAGAGGGGACATGATAGCCATGTTTAAATATTTGAAGGGAGGCCATACTGAGGATGGAGCAAGCTTGATTTCTGCTGCTCCAGAGACTAGGACACGGAGCAATGGGTTCAAACTACAGGAAAAGAGACTCTACCTAAACATTAGGGAGAACTTCCTGACAGTAAGAGCTGTTCAGAATACACTGCCTTGGAGTGTGGTGGAGTCTCCTTCTTTGGAGGTTTTTAAAGAGAGGCTGGATGACCGTCTGTTGGGAATGCTTTGATTGTGTATTTCTGCATGACCGCATGGACTGGATGCTCCCTGGGGGTCCCTTCCCACTCTCAGAATTCTAGGCTTCTGTGATTCTCTGTAGAATTGGTGGTACATCAGTCTTTGGGCCAGAGAAATGCTTATCATCATCACCACCATTCCTGCAAAGCAGGGGGTTGGACTGGATGGCCCTTGTGGTCTCTTCCAACTCCGTGATTCTATAGTCCAGCGCATCCTGGTGCCCCCAAGAGCTGATGCCACAGACCTTCTCAGTGTCCCAAGGAGAGAAATAAACACACATTGCAAGATGGACACCCCCCTGCCCAATTCTCTCTCAGTTCAGCTCCTCCCTGAGGAAATTCCCTGCAAACACCCTCCTCAGTTTTCTCCCTCAACATACCGGTTGAGGAGCCGGAGCCTATGGGAGGAAGGGTCCTTTTCCTCCGTTTTCCTGAGAGGACCCTCTTCTTCTTTCTGTTATAACCCATCCTGTCTGAATAGCATCCTTCCCTATCATCTCTCCCCACCCCATAGCCTATCTTGGAGGGATGACCGTCTTTGCATCTGCCACCTTTTGTGCCCAAAGGGGGGTGGAAATGGATTTGTTCTGGCACCACACAGTTGCTATTGGATGGACAAGGTAAAGCTGGGGGCGGGGAAGAAGCTGGTAGAGCATCCTTGCATCATCTTCATCATCATCTTCATCATATTTATTTCTTACCCACATCCCTGTGTGGGATCGAGGTGGGGGACAACACATTAACAGCTAAACATAATTATTAGTGAAAAACAGCTATCAGTTAAAACTTAGCAATTTGAAAAACAAGACAGACTTAAAAAGGCATTTTAAACCCATCAGTACACAATTTAAAACTCACTATTTAAACCCACCCGCATAACCCGCCCTGTCCTCCTCCCCAAACACTCCCCCCCCGCCATCTCCTCGGAGGGAGGGCAGATATATGTGTGTGTGTGTGTTGGGGGGTCGGATCCCCTCCACCCCCCACACAGAGAGACGGGGCCCATCCTGGCAGGTGGGGGCTCGGGGGCGCTTCCCCACTGCCGCCCCCTCCCCAATTATTAGTATTATTTTGGGGTGCGCGTGTGGGTAGCAGCTCCTTTACAAGCTTCTCCGGGGGGTCTTTCTCTTTGGGGGGCTGCTCGGCCTCTCCGCCTGCAGAACCCCCGTGCCCCCCTCCCTCACCCCCCGGCAGGCCGTGCAACGGACCCCCCCGCAGAGACGAGGCCTCTCCTGGGAGGAGCCCCCGGGTTATTAATATTCCTTTATTTTGGGGGGGTCTCCAGGGCCTCCGCAACCCCGCGTCTCCCTGGTAGCCCCCCCCCGGTTATTAATATTCATTTGGGGGGGGCAACCGCTGCTTCTCCCGGGGGGGCTTTCTTTCCGGAGGGGCTCACCGCATGTGCGTGGAGGGGCCGCGGGGGCGCCTCAGTCTCGGCCTCCGGGGCCGCCGGTGAGGGGCCTCCTGGCCTCGGTGGCCTTCGCCGCCGCCTCCTCCTCCGCCTCCTCGGCCAGGGCCGCCGCCTTCCTCTTCTCGTCCTCCTCCTGCTGCCTCCGCCCCGGGCGCCTCCGCCTCCGCCGCCTCTTCTTCTCGCCCGCCCGCCGCCCAGCCGCCATTTCCAGCCTCCCTCACGGAGGAGGAGGAGGACGACGACGACGACGAGAGGCGCCCACAACCGCCGCCGCCAAGCCCAGGCCCCGCCCAGGCCGGAAGTGGCGCCGCCGCCCTCCCGACAAGCACTTCCGGGCCGCCGCCAAGATGGCGCCCTAGCAACCAAGCAGCGCCTCCAAGATGGCGCCGTAGCAACCAAGGGGATACCCGGTCGCAGCCAAGATGGCGCCCTAGCAGCCACAGGGGGATTCGGGGTGCCTCCAAGATGGCGCCCTAGCAACTAAGCGGGGGTTCTGGGGCGCCTCCGAGATGGTGTCCTAGCAACCAAGGGGGATTCGGGGTACCTCCAAGATGGCGCCCTAGCAACCAAGAGGGAGGCAACGGGTGATTTCAGGCCTCCGTTTGCACAAGCTACCTTTTTTGGGAGGGACAACGACTCCTAGAAACTCATCCTGCCCTCCCATCGGTCTGGGGAGGTTTGTGGGGGATTCTGGAAGTTGTTGTTGGAAGGCCATGGGGTGGCTTCTCCTGAATTATTTCTCCCCCCTTCACCAGGAAACTTCACCTGGCCACTTTGAAGCTATCAGAGGCCAGGGGTGGGTTAATTAATTAATAAGAGAGAAGGAAGAGCAGCTCTGGCCTCGTTAGAGTAATTAGGCCTCACTTGCTCCTTAAACTGCAATAGGGCAGAACCTTGTGGGATGAGGCTGAAAGGAAGATGGGGAGACACAGGCCACAAACTGGAGAGCAAGGGAGAGATTCACGAGAGAGGGTCTCACTCTGGCCTCTGTCACTGGTGGTCTTTTCACCAGATGGAGGGCCAGGCAGGCGGCTCCCATTCCTGCCTTTCACAAGGCTCTGGTTGTCTCAAAACATTTCCCCCCCCCCGCCGCCATTAACACCATAATTATAACAATACATTAAATACAGTCATATATTATAAAATAAATTTGCCTATAAATAATGTATATATCTATATCACCCCCAATACGCAATGTCTATTATTAGTTGTTCTGTGTCTATAATATAGTTTCTTTTCAAGACAAGTCTTGAAGAGAAACGACAACGCAGAAAGAATCACAACCCAGAAACATCACCCAAGGAGACCTTCTGCTGTGCTTTCTGCAACCGGACTTGTTTATCTCGGATTGGCCTTTTTAGTCATCAGCGCCCTTGCAGAAAGCGCGGGATGAGTCCTTCCTGAATCTTCATTTGTGAAGAAAAGCCAGAGAGAGATAATATAGTAATATCTACTAGATCAGTTGGAGGTCTGTCTTCACCATTCACCAAGGTCACTTGCTCAGTGCTTGAAATCTTAACTCTTTGGACTACCACTCCCAGAATCCTATTCTCTCCAACTGTTTTGGTTTAGTAGGGATAGTCCCACTTAATCCTCTACCTTCTCACTTTCTTAACTGCTTTTAAAATGTCCTGGTTTCTCTCCCTCAGACTTTCCCCCTTAGTCCTCCATTTACTTCACTTGCTGCAAACTGAGTTCAAAGTGCAAAAATAGTTTCCACTCAACTCGGGAGAGGAAGGAGCAGCATCTTGCTCTTCCCAGTAGATTTAGGCAAACGCAAACTGCCCGTATATGCTGTCATTTGCATGTGTGTTGAAAGTTGGCAGGGCAACAAGACCTGAACAAATCTGTGGTTCCCCACCTTCGCTGCATCTGTGATGGAACAGTGCTGTATGTTATTTTATTGATGCTCATGGGCTTCATAGCACTTTTAAGTTGCTTTGTGTTGGTATATTTGGGGTTAGTGGTTGCTAAATTTGATTTCTTATAAAACTCAAGAGATCTGCAGAGAATAGAAAGTGAATGCACAATCGTGCCTCTGCGTGAGCCAGGTCTCTGTGTGTGTGTGAGAGCTGAAAGAAAGTTGAAAGTGGCAGCTGAGAGGAAGCCATGGAAAGAGGCTGGAAGTAGAATTGAGGTTGGAGGAGACCCGAAGAAGAGCGGAGAACACAAGGAAGACAAGCCAAGAGAGGAGTCAGGAGCAGAGAAACAGCCAGAATGGAAGGAGGCTGTGGGAGAAAAGCCTGCCAGTCGGCCTCTGCAAAGAGAGGAGGAAAAGAAGGAGAAAAGCACAAGACCTCTGTATCTTCGGCACTGTGATTACCTAAGGTCAGAGGAATCAGTTATTCTTTATTGGTTTTCCTGTTGTTCATTCGGGACTTCCTGTAGCAAACCAAAGTGAACTTCTTAGCTCTCCCATTTTAGCATCTAGTTGTGAGTGGTAGCAAAAGAAGAGTTGTCGTTGTTGTTGCTAGATTAGTAAAACATTTTCAAAGTTATTATTGCTGCGGCTTGCAGTTCTATGCCTAAAGCCTTGCCCCTCTTCCCAAAAGGGGATTCCTTTGTGGAATTAAAAATCTGGGGCTGTGTTGGTGGAAACAGCCCCACAAATAAAAGACACCCCATCACCCGCAAGCACCAGTGGAGTTTTAGTAGGGATGGTCCCATTTAATCTTCTGCCTTCCCACTTTCTTAACTGCTTTTAAAATGTCCTGGTTTCTCTTTTTCTCCCACTTTCTCTTTAATCCTCAGTTTACTACAAACATTGCCAGGCCCCACCATCTGTGACATCACTTCCTCCCTCGGTCTCAGGTTCTGGCCCGTAAATCACAGGGCAGACCTGGGGGACCTAGGTGAGCTGCCACACCAAGCGTGCATGCTGATTACATGCTATGCCTCAGTCTAACTGCAAGACAAGAACTTTAAAGAAGAAAGAAGGGTTTCAGCCAAGCCATTCAATGGAAAAAGCATTGCTCAGCCCAACCCCAGTCACTGCAACGAACAAACAATAGGACAGCATCCTTCATCCTGGGTTCCTATTCTCTGCCTTTGGAGAGACTGAGTAACTCCCACCATTTCCTCCTCTCAGCTTTATTTATTTTTAATTAAGACTTTTGCAGAACACAGAATGCATAGGTAAACACAAAAGGCCTGCATAATTCATTGACGCAGAACAATTAAAGCACAATCTGGCATCCTCTGACATTTCTTGTTCACTTCACTTACCTTCCCAGCATCTCTCTTTATAGTCAAAGTTTTTGTGGAGTAAAACAATGCTTAGGAGTAGAAAAGGACAAATAAACAGTAGAACAGGCTGCATTTGTTCACAGAGGTGTTTGAGATGCATCTAAATCAGCTGCATTGCAATAGGCGGTCTTCTTAATAGACAATCAGAAGGTGAAACTTTATAAAGTGAGGGTTGTTTCCTCTGCAACCCATTCAGAAAATCTTTAGCCTGGAGGACCACAGGTGATTCATCACATCTGGCCCCTTTTGGGATGGGTGTCAAGAAGCAAGGTTAGGGAGAAGAAAGGATTGGTGTTTGGCCCTGAATCCTGGACTGTAGCTAGCAGAGAATAAAATGAAAGTTGTAACAGCCCTTTGAGTAAAAGAGTAACTACCCAAAACAAGCCAAGGATGGCCCAGCTCAGCTAGTCCTTGGCTTCAAAGAGTCCTCAGCTGCAAATCTATGAACTTTCTTGAGAGTAAATCCCACTTACCTGTGCTACTTGCTTCTCAGTTAATATGTGGCTGAGGCTGCTAACTGGAGTGGTGAGGTGTAGAAAAACAGCTCTTTAAAGCCAGGGTGGGTTCCACCATTCACTCAAAACCTGCCTCTCAAGGACCCATCCTTGTGGGGGGTGTGTGTGTGTGGGAAATGGGAAGCTACAGATATGCAAAAGCAGTGGTGAGAGGGCAAACAGAAAGCAGGCAAATAAGAGAGCCTAGAAGCATTGCTTTTTTGGACCACAACTCTCAAAACCCCCCAGGCAGCATGGGCAGGGGTCTGAAGCCATGTAGAGTCCACTGAATTTGGACAGAAGCAGAATTTGGCAGCCAGTGGACTTTATTTCAAACTGTGTTATGTGGTTCCTATATGGTGCTCCAGCCAGCAGTCTAGCTACTGGGTTTTGCCCTAGCTGAGTCATCTTCAAGGGCAGCCCCATGCAGAATGCATTGCAGTAGTCTAGTGGGAAGCTACCATTGCACCCTGTTTTGCCTGCCTGATGCAGCCAGTTGTCATGTCTGTTTCTTTCCTGGAGAGCATCTCCTAGCAATGCAATCAAGATTTCTTTAATCAGGAGGTGGCTGCCCGACAATCTGTCCCCTTCCTTCATCTAAATGACAGGCATCTTCTCCCACCCCAATATCACCACCCACCCACTCCGGCCACACAGCTGGGGAGATGAGGTAGGGTTGGCAAGTCAGAGATTTCAGGGTGAAAACCCAAGACCAAGGGATGACCCGTGTGATGTCACAGGAGGCAGTCCCTGGTGATGTCATTAAGCAGGATCCATTAAAAACCAACCACCATTACACAGAGTATGCCATTCAAGTAACAAACACCCAGTCTCACAAATGAGGGAAGAAATATCTAGGGTTTTCAAGGCAGCATTCTCACCCTGAGATTCCTCTGTGTCCCCCTGAGGACCAGAGAAGAGTGTCTAGCCCCAGCCCTGAGATCTGGGAACCCTTTGGAAATGTAGGCACATCTTTGGCCCCAGGGAGAGGTCCTAGGTTTGCAAACTGGGTGAGTGGTTGCTCTTGAGTCCTGTCCCCATGTGCTTTGATCCTCTTAAGTAGCCCCCCCCCCACCCTTTTAACAACAACAACACGTAGTACAAAGGTTGCTGGGTGGATGGATGTCTGCCCTGGCCACCTGCCAACTTGTAAGAAGGAGAGAAAAGTGGAATACCAATGGCCCCATGAGAGAGAGCGTGTGTGTGAGAGAGAGCGCTGGTTTGGGGGGGAGAGGGGGAGAAAGCAGGCAAAGCCCCAGCAGAAGGCAAATGCACGTTGCCATAGAGACCAAGACCGCCCGATCAGGTCGATGGACCGGGGCACACATAAGAAGAACTCCCCGGATGGACTTAGCCCTGCCATCTCTGCAAGCCGAGGATTATTGTTGGGTTGGCAAAAAGCCCATGGGTGACGGCAGGCTCATGCACCATTAACCACAGAGGGTGGAGCCTCCCTGGGTAGAGGCACTCTATCCCCAAAAAGCAGGTGCTGTGGAACAAGCCATGGGGGCGGGTCAGCCGCCCACTTCCTTTCTTGCTCATCCATCCATCCATCCCCTAAGACTTAAGGTGACTGACAAAAGTTAAGACAAATGCAGGTTAAAATGCACACAAGGGCATCCGTTTTCAAAATTAAAGGTTACATTTAAAATGTAATTAAATAACCTATAGAACTAAAGCTATTTTATAACAAAACTATTAAGAGACAGCGGTCAGTACTTCTGACTTGCCAGCACTGGAAGCTGGACGCTGGGGCCGAGGGAAGGTGGGCCATCCCCGGCCACCAGCATGGTCCTTATTTATGTCCATTGGCTGAAGGCAGGTTGGACATCCCGCCTGGCAGGATGCTTTTTTGGGTGCTGGGCCACAGCTTAGGAAGAACAGTTTTGCTTATCCCAGCGACAGGGATTGGAAAGCTAATTTATCTTACTTAATTACTGTTCAAATATGCTGTGTTCTCCTCTCTCTCCTTGTTTTCAAAAGCAGAAAGAAATGCAAAAACAAGGAGCTAGGATGGAGAGACAGGAAGGAAGGAAGCCAAGGAAATAATAGCAATAAATAATAATAAATAATAGCCATGACATGCCCACAGCTCTCAGTCTTATTTGAGAAGCTGCTGCCTCTTTGGGCACGGATTTTATTTTGCACTAGCATCGCCTCCCACCTTTCAATAATGCAAACCATCATGTTTTATTCACTCAGTTGTCCGATTCATTTACACTTCACATCATGTTCTCTCTGCACAATTCCCCCCTCGCCCCACTACATTCTGCTTTAAAAAAGACCCTCTGGGTTAGCTGCGGCTGGGAAGCAAAACATGGCTTCTCTTAGAGTTTGCTAAGCAGGGCGGAGAGAGCTTGAGCGTCTCGTCGTCTTCTTCAGCCCAGGAGGCAAAACGGCATTTCTGCATCTGGCTGGAAATGAAATTATGCGCTTTTCATACCGGCCAGCCCTCTGAGAGGCAAATGGCTTCCATGTGGGCGTGTATATGCTCACGGCTAGAGACAATCCTATGAAACCTCCCTTCCCTGCAAGTAGTTTGGACTAAAACCCACACATTTTACATGCATTCATGATTTGGCAGATGGGTCATACGTTCAAGTTTGGCATGTTTATCTCTCACAGAACCATGGAACTAGACGGCTGGAAGGGGTCTCCCAGGGCCAGCTAGTCCAACCCCTTGTTGGTCCAGGAGCCCACAGTTAAAGCATGCCTGAAGGGTGGACCTCTGAGCTCCGTCTCACAGGCTCTGAAGAAGGAGCCCAGCACCTTCCAAGAGAATCAGTTCCACAACAGAAAGTCTCTTCCCACCAGGATGTTCTTCATAATGTGTCGTTAAGACTCTCCTTAACTACACTCCCCTGCCAGCAGGGCAGTGAGTCCACTCCAGGTTTTGACCCAAGCTTTACAGGAGGTCTCCTCTGCCTAAACAGATTCCTCACCCTGCATTGAAAATTTCCTTTCCTTACAATGTTGCTTTCTGTGCAAAACCGCCACGTGCAAATTTTGTGAAAAATAAGTCTCAAACTGTGAAGACTCTCTTTAATGACGGATTCTTCTCATTAGGGGTTTCCAGACATTTTAAAAAAAATATTTGCACCCCTATGCTCCAGCTCCGGAGGGAGGACAACTCTTCAGATATTGGACAGCTGAAAGCACCGCTGGGCCCCATCTCACCTCCTCACCCCAAAAACCTGAGTGATATATATATAAAACAAAGAATGCCAAGAGTAAAACTAGAAAGAAAGGAATTCTGATTTAAAAGACTCTTAAGCGGTTTCAAATTAGGGAGGTTTGCTTGAGAGTTTATTTTAGCCATTTTACACACACACACACACACACACACACACACACACACAAAGGCAGTGAAGCCTAGAAACGTGACTGGACATGTAATCACTTCTCCTGCATAGCAGCTCTGCGACAGGCATGACAGGAAGCTGGGAGTTGCAACAGTTAAAGGTACCCTGTGTATTGGGGCAGTTCCCTATAAGCACTGATGAGAAGAACACAACACAAACCCACTTAGGGTTTTGTTTTTTTAAATGAGCAAAATGTCTTTAAAGAGCCATGAAAGCCACAGCCACATCTTGAAGGAAAACAGATTTATTAGCTGTGCGGACAAAGGGGGTGTTTCTGGTGCTCCCTGGCGGCAGGCAATGAACAAGACAGACGGGGAGGAAGAGGCAACCCATTCACTGCCAGAGGTGCAACAGCTGGGAGTGGATGCTCTGCCTGTGCTCCATGCTCAGAAGTCACACTTTCACGGTCACTTCACACTGCCACTGTGTTTTGCTCAAGCAGTTCAGCCGAGTGGCCAAGCACCTATCAGGCTGGAAAGCGGCTGGAAGAGGACGCCCCCTCCCCAAATAAGGCTGCTATTGCTATGCACTCAGCATATTCCTGAGATGCAAACAAGTACAGATAGTTGTAAATAACCGTAATAGGATATTAGTTGTTGGTTACTTGGCATAGGACCACCTGGGAGCCAGTGTGGCGTAGTGGTCTGAGTGTTGGACTACGACTCTGGAGACCAGGGTTCAAATCCCTGCTTGGCCATGAAAACCCACTGGGTGACCTTGGGTCAGTCACACTCTCTCAGCCCTCAGAAAACCCTGTGATAGGTTCACCTGAGGGTCGCCATAGGTCCGAAACAGCTTGAAGACACATAACAAAAACAGATGGAGCATCTGCATAGGGAGGGACGTCTACCTGTGTCCCCGAGGGGTCAAAAGCTTCCCTTTTAAACCATCATTTTAGTGTCCCATTAAAGGCATCACACAATCCTGTTTCCTATAAATGTTGTGGCCGTTTGTGGGATGTGAACCCAGGTCTGCCAGATGAAGCATTACAAGACACTGCTTTTAGTCCTGCTAATCTGAAGTATGGGACATCTCCCTCGTAGTGGAAAGTTTCTGTGTCGTACTTGCACGGAACCCTAATAACGCAGGTTAATTTGATTTGGGACACTGCCTCACCACCATAAGCAGCTTGCAGCCTGCCAGGCCAGGATAATTACAGCTTCTCCCCACGGGCCGGGGGCGCTGGGGTCCTTTCCCCATTATTAGCGCTTTCCTTGGGATCAGTTCCCAGCCGCCCAGCCTTCCCCCTTGGATTCTCTCTCTCTCTGCCATATTCCTCCACATAATTAGGTGCTATTCACTCCAGAGACTTGCCTGCTCAGACTCCTGTATGGAAGTGCAGCTGGTTTTATGAAAGTGGCTTTTCATCACATTCAAGCTGACGTTTGATTGTCTTGGTACAGTTGCAGATGCGTTGCATTCACCTGCTGCCCCTCTCAGTTCAGAATCTCTCTTTCCTTTCATTAGGAGAAACCTTTCCGGAAGCGTGCATTAAGACTCCTGAAAGGAACTGGTTAATAAACCTGTAACACTAGCAAAGACTCTGAAACAGTTACTGAGGTACAATAAATGACAGTGGAGCATGGAAAACAATGACTTCCAGTGCCGGAGCCCACACAGCTTGCTGAAGGCCTGTGGAGGCTGCCACCTGGGCAAAGAATGACAAGGCAGGATGCTGCCCTGATGCTCTCTGCCCCAAAACATTGTCCAAAGGCAATGTGACCACCACACTGATGTCAAACCCCCAAAGCCTTGGTGACGGGACTGATTTTGTGGTGGAAGTTACAGAATGCTGTTTTCTTAAACTGGCAAAGGAGGGGAGAAAGACCTCTAGGTCAAACACACGAGTACACACACACACACAGGTTGCATGCTGGTCTATCTGTCCCTTCCCATTCCTCTGACAAGATGCACATTTTCATCCCAGTGACCGACTTTGCACTGCACATGCGAATGAGTTACCCTGGGGGAAGCGTCCTCAATTAATTGCTCAAAGTATCAGTTTCACTTACCAGGTGGGGCGTTGTGATGCGTAGCAGGGGCGATGGGGTTCATGGCAGGAGTTGGGCAGGCGGTGGGGGAGCTTTGGCTGTGGCCAGGTGGTCTTTCAAGATTGGGAGCACAGGGACTGATACACAAGCAGGTGAAGGAAGGACAGTTTTTGTGTTTAATCCCCACCCCCCAGCTCATACATGCTGCCTTGAGTATCAGGCCGTGTTGTCATGTGATCAAGGTCACCAGTCACATGATCAACATAACCTGGTGTGACACCCTGCTGCCCTATTACCTGAATCACCCCAGAGGTATTTGTATAATGGTAATGAAGACAATGAAGTTCCAAATGAATAAACAGACACATTCATTTTTGGAGACAGCATTCGATCTTTGCAAAGAAACTATTGTTCTTGAAAGGGGTGGGTGGAAACCAGCTATGTGTTCTGGGGCTGGGGGAAGTAGATTAAATGCCAATGAATCTGCCTATGAATATTTAATATCTTCCTCTTTGGTTCCTCATCAATCCCAACCTGGAGCAGTGCCAGCTCCATTTGACTGTTTGTCTTTGTTAACCGCCACATCCATGCCTCCGTCCTCCACATGGTGATCCATCATGAAGGAGTCACGGGCAAAGCATCAGCGGAAAAGCACCCTCTGCTTCTCTTCTTAGGTGCAAAACATACAAGGCAGCTTGTTGGGCCAATGGCGAAGGACAGCCAGCGACTTGTGCAGCCTCCTCCAGCAGGGGAGAGCGGTCACCGTGACCTCCCCCTCGCTTGTCCAGGCAAATGGTATTTAAAAATGTATTAAAGGTATAATACACTGGACTATGTGACAAATGTTGCTGTCCTTGAGCAAGCAGGGATCACCAGCATGGAGGCCATGATATTGAGAACACAGCTGCGCTGGGCAGGGCACGTTTCTAGCATGGAGGACCATCGCCTCCCAAAAATACTACTCTATGGTGAACTCGCCACGGGTCAGCATAAGAGGGGCGCTCCAAAAAAGCGATACAAGGACTCCCTGAAACAACATCTCAGGCTCGGCCAAATTGATCACCAACAATGGTCCGCCCTGGCCTCACATCGGGAGGCATGGAGACGCACGATCCACAATGCTGCAGCCTTATTTGAGAACTCACGCCAAACAAGTCTTGAAGAGAAACGACAACGCAGAAAGAATCACAACCCGGAAACATCACCCAAGGAGACCTTCTGCTGTGCTTTCTGCAACCGGACATATTTATCTCGGATTGGCCTTTTTAGTCATCAGCGCACTTGCAGAAAGCGCAGGATGACTCCTTCCTGAATCACTTGCGAAGAAAAGCCAGAGAGACAGGTATAAGAGGTCATGGTTGGACATCGCAGGGGTGGTTTTCCTGAAGAAGGAAGACTGCACAGCATGTTTCCATACAATTAGCAAGGTGCTGCTGTGCAACCCGTTTCCTCCGAAAGTAAGGAGGGTGGGTAAATAAATGCCTGTGTTAAGACTGTACACGTTTTTAAAAAGCTTTGTCAAAAGAGGGAAGATTCTGTAAAGGCCAGAAGTGCAATCAAATTGTCCCCATGCATATTAAGGGAGCCGCATACCCATCTTCCAGCCAATAACCAGAAACCCAATTAAGATGTGATGACTGTTTAATTCCACAGAAGATCTCCAAAGATGCTGCTCAGAGCCTGCAGCTGCAGAGTCACCGATACCCCATCCTTCCCTCTCAATTAGTTCAGCTAACTGGGGAGCTGCTTCAGTGCAATTCACCAGTTCTCTTGGAAAAGGCATCAATTACGTGGCGTTCCGGACAAATTGCATCTCACTGCACGCTGGCAAATATCCTGAGGCATTCATCTGCATTCTAGGCACACCAGCAACAGCAGCAGCAAAGGGCTGGAAAGCAGGCTTTGTACATCAGGGCGGAAGCAGGAATGAAAGCATGGCCGGGCTAGATGAAGGCCACTGCTTTTTCCAGAAGAGGAAAAGCAACTGGGGAGGGGGTGGGGAGGAGTCCTCTAGGAAAGGTTGCCCAAATACCCTAAAGGTGGATGGGAGACTACTCACTAATCCCAGGTGCTTTAGGCTCTATTTCAGAGGAAGGAACCGGAAAAGCCACCTCTGAGGATGCCCTGCCTAACAAAACTCTAGGACATTCATGGGGTCGCCATAAGTCAGCAGGCAACGTGAAAGCAGAGATGCACACAAGATCTGACTGACCTTGGTCCCTTTCCCCCAAATGCTGCTGGTGAGGACTTCCAGAGCACGGGCAAAGGTGCCTTTTTGGACTGTCACTCCCAGAATCCCCCAGCCAGCTGGGGAGTGGCAGTCCAACAAGGAGAACCTTCCCCAAGCCCAGAAGGACTGCCAAGGAATACCAGGTGCTGTAGGCTACATTTCAGAGGAATGCCAAGGTGGCAGAATTCACTGCCACTTGAACACTCCTGGATCAGTGAGGGTATGGATTTGTGGTGGCCAAAGGCTATGGCTGGCGTTAGGCCTCCATTTCCCTGCTTGGAATGGTTATCTGGGTTTTACATCCGCCCATGGGTATTGTGCAAACATGAACCTTTTGACCGAAGAGGATTATTGCTTTGAAGGGGACAGTTTCTCCCTTATAGAAATATGTGCTATGGGCTAGACTTGAGGGACAGAGGGACAGCAACCGCAGTTTTCCTTTCTAACCTGACTATTTCCCTTTCAGGATGTTTCTTTCAAACATTCTGAACTCACCTCCACACTGTATACCACAGGTGAGCAAAGCATGGCTCCCTCCCAGTCGGTTTCCGTGGCTCTCAACCCATCCAGCCTCCCTGGGCTGCCCTTTGCCTGGACAAAAAGGTGAAGGGACACCCCTGGTACTCCCAGGAAAACCGGCCTGCCTTCTCAACAGGCTACAGGGCTCCCTTGCACTGTTCAGTCCCCCACCTTGCCGCAGGGCATTTGGCCCCTTCCAGTTTTGTTTCCTGGCAGCCCACGGTGGGCCCCAGGGCGGAAAAGGAGCTCCTGGGCCAGCTTGGCTGCCCAATGGCAAACTCACACAAGTGGGGTGGAAATGATTTCGGCCACACTAAGTGCCGCCCTGTGCACCCAGCTTGCCATCTCCATGGGAGTATTTGTGTCTGAATGCTACAGAAGCTGTGCTTCTGACCCCTTCCTCACGGCAGACTAAGGCAAATGCAAGACGAAGACGCAGCAGCGGCCCCCCTCTCTGAAAGGCCCCCAACAGACTGGCCCTCCTCACCCTTGGCTCTGAGGGTTAGTAAGGCTGCTGCTGTCCAACCGCCATCTCTGGAAGGCCACTGAATTCCCACCAGTTGCTCCTCCCAGAAAGAACAGAAATGCCGAACCAGTTACAGATCAGTGAACCAGCATGTAAACTGAGACCCACTGGCCGAATGGGGTCTATGCTAGCTGGGGCCGGCAACTAGATTTAACCTCTCAGGAGCGAAGCCGTCCTGAGTTGCAAGGGCCCCCCAATCCAGCGGCCCCAGTCTGCTCCAGCAAAGGGAGGCCACTGGACAGGTTAAGAGCCATGGTGGGAATGACAGCCCTTGGGGTCAGGACCAGATTTTCAAGTGCTCACAAGACAGCAAAGCCCCACAGATGTGCTTACCCAAGTGTGTGATTTACACCTCTTCTGCAGCCCCCTTTTAAAGGCATTAAGTGCATATTTCAGTTTAAAATGGAATATATCCAACCCAAAGGCTGCAGCAGATCAATACTTCTTGCTAAATCCGTGGAAAGCCACTTCTCAGGAAGGGAGAATTCATGGTGTGCTCTCAGTATCACCATCTCCCCTTTTTAAAAACATTAAAGCTGATGCTGCAAATCTACCACATTGACTAAGGTTTAATGAAATTTTTTTTATTGTAATCCAAAAGTAACAGAACAGGGCTGAAATGATTATTTCTGCAAGTCCTCCAGCTGATATTTTAAGCCATACCAGCCCTTTTTAACTTTCCCTGACAGGCAATTAAAAAAAAAATTATGTGTGAATTTTTTCACAGTACAGTAAACTCCACCCAAACTAATTTTTAACGGTGGTTAAAGATAAGATGCCCCCAAATAAAAATAAAATTAAAATTAAAAACCCTCCAACCTCCCCTCCCTGCCTCCCCCTCCCCCCCTCAATATTACATGGTCACAACTCACAAGTCTGTACAAAATGTTCACTTTATAAAGCTCTGATGTAAAAATCAACTCAAGCAGCAATTGCGCAGGTGCAGCACAAGGCCCGCCGGGGCCTCCGTTACAAACAAGGCTCTCTTGTGGGTTTCCGTGAGAGCAGGATTTCACAGAGACGCCTCCTTGGCCGTGCTAGACAGGGAGAGGCTTTGCTTTGGGGCCCTCCTTCTCCTTCTCCTTGCTCTTCTTTGACTTCTTCTTCTTGTGTTTATGCTTCTGGCTTTTCTCCGCGTCAGACTCAGTGCCCGCGTGTTTCTTATGCTTCTTGTGCTTTTTATGCTTCTTGTGTTTCTTCTTCTCCTTCTTCTTCCGCTTCTTCTTGCTGTCCTCGCTGCCAGCAGAGCTGGCGCTGCTGCTCCGGCTCCGGCCGGGGCTCTCCGAGGGGCTCTGGCTCCGGCTGGGGCTGCTCGGACTCTGGCTCCCCTCTGCCGGCGGAGCCACGGCTGCTCCCGTGGGCCCGGCAGCTGCCTCTTTGGGCTGTTCGGCAGCCTTCCCCTTCCCCTCCCTGACGCTTCGTCCCGGGGAGTCCTCCGCCTTGGCTGACACGCTACTCTCGCTGTCACTTTCGTTGTAGTCAGGGACAAAGGCAGCCTCGTCCGTTTCTCTTGTTGGGTCGGAAGAGAGCCGGGACGAGTGGCTTGGCGGAGGCTTTGGCTTGGTGGCGCTCTTCTCATTCTGAGTGGCGCCTCCTTGCTCCCGTGCCTCTGGCGAGCACCGAGGCCGGTGCGAGGGCTTGTTCCCACTGGTTGTCCCCCTCTCCTTGGCGCCCCACCTCTCGGACGACAGCGGGCGCCTCTCTCTTTCTTTGCCTGAGCCCCTCTCCTGGGACTTATGCTGCTCTGCGGAGCGCCTGTGATCGTTCGGCCGCCGCTCCCTCGGAGGGCTGTAACTGCTTCGCTTCAGGTCCCAGCCGTCCTTTCTGGGCTGTTCCGTCCGCTCCTCCCGGGCCTTATTCTTCAGCCCAGCGGTGGAAGATTCTCGGGCACGGGAAGGGGAGACCTTTTTCCGCGCGAGGTCGCTCCTGTCCTCCCTTCGCTTAGCACCCACGTAGTCTCTGCTGCCGTCATAGTCATATTTCTTGTCCCGGTTAGGGGTGAAGTCCTTCGCAGAGGACGTGTGGGCAGAGTCGTGTTTCTCTGGAGCTCTGCTCTCCCTGGAAGAGTGGGATGAGGAGGCCTTCAGGTTTCCCGGCTCAGCACTGTGTTCGGGGTGCTCCTTCTCCAGTGGGACCCCGCCCTTCTTTTTCTCAGAAGAGTCTCGGTCGGACGCAGCGTGATCCTTGTCTTTGGCTTTCCCTTTCTCATTTGATGCTGTGCTTCTGGAGCTCTTGGGTTCCGGCTGTGAACTTTCCCGCCCGGTTTCCTTTGCAGTTCTCTGATTTTTTTCCAAAGGCTCAAGATCCTTCTCATTTTGCCTGAGGGAGTTGGGTGGCTTTGTGCCAACGTTCCTGATGACGCTTGTGGGCTTCCCAACAGCAGAAGGAACCTGGGCAGATTTAGCGTCCTCGTCTTCCTCTTCCTCCTCCTCCGAGTCAAAATCATCTTTGTCCCACTTCGATTGAGGAACCTGAATCATGATGATAACATCTTCAGCAGGGGCAGTTATGTCATTGTTGTACTCTTCCATGGTTTTGATGACCGTTCGTTTGGTATCCAATTTATCTTCGGTCTTCCTCACAGGACTCCCGCCAGCAGAGCTTGTACTGAGGAAGGAAATAACCAAAAACAGCCTGGTTAACTTGGCACAATTCAGTTCCAACTCTAGATTGCTGCAATATGTTTTTGCAAAGCTAAAGGGGCCAAAATAACCCTGACATATGAAACTGATGTGGTGATCGTTTATCAGCTGGGAACTACCTTCCTCATGAAAAATAGTTCTGGGAGCCCATGTGTATTGGTTTTGTCACTAGAGGTGAAAACACTTGCGCCACTAGCCCTAATTCCTCTCACAGTTGAAGCTTCAGAAGGGGGGGTGGCCCCATCTCACAGGCTGCATAACTTCCCTCAGGGGTTTTACATTAAGCTCTAGATTGGGGGTGCGTGCGTGCGTGTGCACGCGCGCCCTCAAGTGGCTTGTCAACTTTTGGCATGTCGTGAGGCAAGGAATCCTCAGAGGTGGTTTTGCCAGTGCCTCTCTCTGAAACAGAGCCTACAGCACCTGGGATTCCTTGGTGGTCTCCCATCCAAAGACTAACCAAGGCCGAACCTATTTAGCTTCCAACGTCAGATGGGATCAGCTGCCTTTGCATGCCTTGCAGAATGAAACAGGAATAGGCTAAAATGGCATCTGTAAGAAGCCAAGGGATCGATCACACAGCCTCAACTTCCTCAAGGGAAGGCTCGGGCTACCTACGAACATCTGCAGGTCCACACAGTGACCGTTTGTGTCACAAGCTGCTAGTCAGCAAGTGAGGCCTGCAGAGCAAAGAAATTAACCTTCACCCCAAGCTGTGTGGAGGCTGGTGGAACAACCTAAAGCCACAGTCCAATCTGTGTGCTTTGAGGGGACGACTGATCTGTATCAGAAAAAGTGGCAGAATTTGGTCCCCAAGCCGAGGGATCCAGCCCAGCTGATACCAGCTGCTATTATTCTGCTCCCAGACTGACTTAAGACAGGCCAAAGACGCGTCTTACTACATTCATGAGTATGATTTTTCATTATTAGTCAGGAGGTACCTGGTGTAATCAACCAGCGTCGAACCGGGTCCGTCCGCTGCTGCCATTTTCCTCCTCATCTTTCCTTTTGTTTTCTCTGGCTTCGCTTTGCTGCTGGCTGGCTCAGGTTTCTCAGCTGAAATGTCTTTAGCAGGAGGGACGTTTTCAGTACTGGAGATCTTTTTCCCTGTTTCTCTGTTTAGCTTAATCTTCTTCGCTGGAACAACTGGCAAAACCGTTTTGTCCTTTTCAGGGGTCCTCTCCCCCTTTTCACCTTCTGGCTCAGTTTTCCCCTTTGGCAAAGGCTTCGGTTCAGTGCCTTCTTGTTTGGGAGTCTTTAATGATGCGGGTTCGTGATCCTTATCTCCTTTTTCCTCTAGTTTCCTTTTCCTTTTCTCGGGTTTTGACTCCACAGGTTTGCTTTTGTCCAAGGGTTTCTTTGCCTTCTCCTCTTTACCCGCTTGCTTCTCCTGCTTGGCTTCCTTGGGGTGCTCCTTCTTGCCCTTCTCCTCCTTGCCCGACCTGGTGTCGGGATGGTCTTTGGCACCACGGGGGTGGGCTTTACGGGGGGTGCCAAGTGGCTTCTCGTCTTTCTGAGAGGATGCCTTTGCGCCATCGGCCTTTGGCAACTCCTCTTTTGATTTCTTGGCAGGAGGGTCAGCCCGTGGGGATTTTTCACGCTCCACCTCAGCTTTCTCGTGGGGTGCTTTGGGAGGCTTTGCTTGGAGATCTTTCTTGGTGGCAGCAGTGACAGGAGCAGCGGCGGTGGCACCCTCTGTTCTTCGCTTCACCTTTTCGGCTTTTGCTTTCGGCTTCTCTTTCCGCTCCTTGTCGGAAGCAGGTTTAAAGGCAACCGAATCAGCTTCCATTGGCTCATCCCGGACAGGCGTAGCGTCGTCTCTACTTGGAAGCACGAAGAGAGGGTCAGGTTTGCTGTCTTCCCCCGGGGCAGGATCCCTTGGCTTCTGGGAGCCTTCTAACTGGTCGGCACCAGGGAAGCCTTCCCCCTCCTCCCCCTTCCTTCTTTTCCGGTGCTTCTTGTGTTTGTTTCCTTTGGCATCTCCTGATGGGTTCTCCACTTCCTTCTCTTTCAGCTTTGCCATGTCTTTCAAACCATGGCCTTCTCTGCCAGCCAACTTTTCAGGGTAGCCACTGCCTATATTTCGATTGCGATGGCCCAGCCCTCCGGGGTAATCGTCTCTGCGACCCCGAATGTATGGGGAATTCTCTCGCCGTGGTCCGGGAGGGCCAAATCTCTCTGGGGAGAAGGTCTCTCTGCTCAGCAGAGGTCTGGGCTGGGCTCCCGGCAAAAAGCCCTTGTAGTATTTCTCCCATTCCCGATAGCGAATCTCCCAGTTGTGGAATCGCTCCTTCTCATAGGGGTCCCTCATATCCACAGCTCTGCCGTAGTAGGCTTTCATGTCATAAACAGGGATTTCCCGGTATCGACCAAAGTACTCCCGTTCCCCTTCTGGCTGAGGAACGGGGTGCTTGTTTGGGGACTGTCCTCTGTAAACCGGTGACCTTGACCGAGAATGATACCTTCTGTAGGGCGGTGACCTCGACCTCGACCGATGATAGCCATGCGATCTGGACCGGGAGCGGTAATTCCGACTCTTAGCTTTGCCTCTCCGGGGGTAAGGTGGGGAGCGTGAATAGGAGCGTGAGTGGGAACGGCTGAAGGATCGAGAGTATGATCGGGAGCGAGATGAGCCAGACCGGGATTTCGAATACGTGTAGGAACTTCTTGAATATGAGGATGCGCTATATGGCGACTTGGACCTTAGGAACAAAAAAAGAGAATGTAGTACATTTAATAGCAGCCCCTCTGATTTTCTACAAATTACAAGGCATAACAAGACATTCAAGAGCATTCACTTGCTGCCACAAAAACCTTTGTGCTTCAATCCACATTCAGTGGCCAAAAGGACACAATCCACACAGGTACGGTGGAGAAACACAACTTAGGATTTGCTGAAACTCAGGGTTTTTAAAAACATTCCAGAAGTGTCAGAAATGATTCACCAAACGACTTCGACAGCTTCTTTTTGGAAGAAAATGCATGAAGTCCTATGGGACTAGCTCTGTGTATCCAACAGTTCTTTGGATTGCGGCCAGACCTTTGTTGTCGTTGTCTGCCTTCAAGTCATTTCTGACTTACGGTGACCCTAAAACAGGGTTTTCTTGGCAGAATTTTTTTCAGAGGGGGTTTGCCCTTGTCTTCCTCTAAGGCTGAGAGAGTGTAATTTGCCCAAGGTCACTCATCACTTCATTTAATGAAGCTTCCCAACTAATCCTACATCAGTAACTGTTTAGTCCCTCAGGCCCAAGGCAATGCTACTACTTCTTTAAAAAACAATGTTTTATTCAAAATATTTAGATAAATGAATTAACTCTGTATCACTCCTCAGAAAGATAGGGAAAAACCCCACACGATTTTGTTCTGCTGGCTGCAGTCAGCACCAAGACAGAACTACAGTTGTCCCTCTGTATTCACGGATTTGGCATTCACGGATTTAAGTTTCACGGCTTGAAAATATTCTTTAAAAAATAATGATCCAAAAAGCAAACCTTGATTTTGCCATCTTATTATAAGGCACACCATTTTGCTATGCCACTGTATATAATGGGACTTGAGTATTCATGGATTTGGGTATTCACGGGGAGTCCTGGAACCAAACCCCAGCGAATGTGAAGGGACAACTTGTATAAGCCAACTGCTGCGGATTCATATCCTGTGTTAGCCCAGTGAATCACACAACCTAAATGAATATATAAAACCATTTATCCCAAATTAGGCCCCTAATGCATGCAGCTCCATAACACCTGTTCCAAGGAACGGGCAACACCCAGAGGTGTGGGTCACACCTCCCACCATTGCCCCTCCCCAAATTTTGGGACCAATCATTTTGTCCATCCCACACCATAACCAGAGAAACGGGCAAAAAGGCCCAGTGTGCGTGCACTCTTGGCCATTTTGCTGTGTTTGGGAGCCTTCCTGCACCTGTTCCCTGTTCCAGGCCTTGAATGCCTTATTCCAAACAGTCCTTAAAAAGGTGAACCCCTCCCTACAAAAAAGGCTCCCCAACACAGCAAAATGGCTGGTAGCACCCTCCTGAGACGTTAGAGGATGTTGTTGGTCATGTTTAGGGCAAAGCAGTCATCGACTGGGGAGTGTAGAGTAGGATGTGTGGGGTGCCCACAAAAATTGACTTGGGGGCTTGATGTGGCCCACAGGCTGATCTACACCGAGTGGCAACAGCTCTCCTGCTTCCTCTCTACCACCTGGAAGAATTAAAGCAAAAAGCCTTTCACACGGGCAGCGACTGAGCTGGGAACCTTCCAGAGTTAAAGTGTGAGGTCCTCCTTCTTGCCTCATTCAACACACAGACGCAATAAAAAGAATTACCGGGAATAAGAACGCCTGCGTTCTTTCTGGATTTTCTTATATTCCATTAGTTCTTTAGCAAAATCATTTGTAAACTCATCGAGCTTTGACTTTTTCTTTTCCCTGTTAAAATAAGGAAATCACAGTGAGGTGAAGCAGCCGGGTACTGCCAGCCAAGGCATTCCCAAAAACAACACCAGGGTGGAAAAGGACACTGCATGCAAGTGAGTATAAACATGCCACTAAAAAGCGAAACAAACAGCACAGGTTTCCAAGGGACGCTTCACAGCACTGTGTTAAAATTACAGTTTTGTGGGGTTTAAATCTCAAAGGGTTATTTTTAGTGGTAGTGAAAACCAACATTTGAAATCTCACGTTATATGTCATTTTTTTTTTTTTTGCTTACAGCACGCACATTTGCTAGCGTCACTGCAATCCAAAATTCAACGAAACAGAAGAAGGATGAAATATAACGGAACTTCATTCAGAGCCAAATACTTACTCCTCTTTAAGTCTCCGTTGCTCCCTGTAAAACTCCTCCCTAGATAAAGGAGGTGCCTGTGTCGTTGGGATGGCATTTGAGTGAGCCGTTGGTACGGGAGTTGGTACCCAGGGTGTTGATATGTTTGCTGGAGCTGGGGGGTATCCCGGAGGTGGGACTGTGTACCCAGCAGGTGGAGGCTGACCCGGTGGAAACTGAGGAGGAAACTGGGGGGGAGGCACCCCCGGTGGAAGAGGCAGTGCGTGGGGAGGGGGAGGAGGGTACAAGGGAGGGGGAGGCACGGGTACAAAGACTGGTGTTGAGGCTGGCAGTGTTGGGGCCTGAGTCCTTTGTGTGCGGTCACTATGCGGGCGTCCTCGGTTTGAACTTCTAAAGAAACCCAAAAACACGTTGTCACTGAGTGTTACACTCACTCCCCCGGTTCGTAAGAGAGGAACATGAAACGGCATAACGGCCCATCCTTCCTCACAGCCTATCCTGCCGTAGCTCTTCTTCCTGTCCCTCTCCCTCAGCTCCACCGCTTGGCAGACACTCCCAAGAAAGACGTTCTAAGAGCCCCAAGCCAGAAACAACCGCACTCAATGCTTGCCACGGTTTTCCTCTTCCACACTTTTAACAAGCATACACACTAATCTTCTGCTTCTTTAAATGGCTTCCACAGAGCATTCCCATGCACTTAATGATCTTGCTTTAAATTGCAGCTGCATTTCTGGTGCACCAGCTTCTGAGATTTTAAAGATACCTGACGCTGAGCTGAACCCCCGGATAAAACCAGGCTAGGGAGATCTGCTACTGACACCTTGGAGCTAACTTTTCTATCCCTTCCCACAGCTGATAACTCAAAAACTCTCAAGTTTTTTCAAAAAAATAAATTAAAACTCTTTGGCAAACAAAACAGGACAACTTTGTCCAGGAACAGTTTTAATGTGTTGCTTGCTAGCACAGTACATTCCATTTCTGCAGCAGTGGATGGCTGCTTAAAAACAAGCACAGAAACCCACCAAATCCCAGAAAGCCTCTGTATGCATATATACATCGGGGTTCAGTAAACTTATCACATTCTAAACTTGCTATGTAAGAATAAGAAAAATGTATTCTGGGTTTATACTTACGGCTCCCAGCCTGACCTACTGCCTGCAGATCGAACAAGACTGGTTCTCATCGGCTGACCTATGTGGAGAAGGAAAAGTTGCTTTTAACGCAGAGCCAGATACAGTTGGGTACAAGAGGCCAGGAACAAAAGGATGCAACTTACCCATGGAAGGTATGGAATGCCCATGAGAGCCCAGCTGCCCTGGCAAGGCAGGCTGCCCAAGCACTGGGACCTGGTAGCCCTTCAAAGAGGAAAGGACAGAGAATTAGATGCTGCTGCTAATGCTCAGCGACACAAAGGAGTTCTGCTCTGAAACAAGGCTTACCTTCTCCTCCAACACAGTGTTAATTGACAGCGAGGAAGGTGGCTTCGAGTGATCAGGGGCAGTCACTAGAGCAGCCGCCGGCCCAATGCCATCACCCTCCCTGCAGTGAAGTAAGGCAAACAGCCAGGTAATCAGGAATGATTACAGAACAAAAACAGGCAGAAGAAAACCACCCCACAGTTCTAAGGTGTAGACATATTTTTCTCTGAAAAAGTATCAGGGCAGGCTGAGTGTCAGACAAACCATCTACCTCAAGTATGGAAGTTGCTATGCTGGTGAATTTTGGAATACCACAATTGGAAGGCTGAAACATCTTCCATGTGAGGAAAGGCGTTTGAGATTACACAACAACACTGGAAGGCAACGGCACTATGACTAACATGCCATGTTCCAGTGGCTGTTAATTCATCTTACATGGAGGAAGGTCCAAAGGTATACTCCTAACCAAAGCAGCGGAAGCTTGCTAATCATCCCTGGAGTTGATTCAGTTTGCTTCAGAGCTTTCCATGAGTGATATGTGGAGCAGGAGAAGCTTCCCTGACCAGCTCAGTTTTAAATCAAACATGCTTATAGAACACAACAGCTTGAAAATCCTATAAAGCTTTCTAGGGCTTTCAGAAGGCTCAGCACCACCAACACTTCTGTTGAACCACTGAGTCTGTGGCTCAAGTCAGATGAACCTCCAAGCCATGGTTTTGAGGATCACCAACAAAACGTGGAACCAGCTGCTTTCCACACACTTGTTTCTTCTCCATTTTCTAGTTTAATGCTAATCACAGTTTACTGTGATAGCCTAATTGGAAAACCATGGTTAGCATCTGCTCTCCAAACTATGGCTCAGGGATGTTCTGAATTGACCTAATATTCGATGCAACCATTTTACTTGCTGCCAGCTTAATTGGACAACACTGGTTCGAGTATTGGAAAAATGCTATTGCTGTTCTACTCAAAAGGAGAAAAGTCCAACACTTCATTAGGGTAATCTCCCTCAGTAAAACTCTGTTCCCATGATTGTTTTGAAGGTGAAAGGCAGAGCAAGAAACAAATGCAGCAAATTGATGAAAACTGCTTAAGCTTATTCTGCTAGGATAGCTAGACTGTCTGCAATTCAAGCCAATTTGACAATGTGCTAAGTGTATCAGTGAGTGTTTCAAGAATGCTCAGCTTCAGCAAGGCAGAAGTAACGCCTCGGCTTGAGATGGAAACTGGAAAGCTCAGATTGGTCTGCTTCTTCTGTAGGGACCAAGAGAGCTACTGGGATTCTCATACGGACATGTAGGATGTTCGAGTTTGTTCCTGCCCCTCCTCCAAAGTCTTCCAAAGAGGCAGCCACAGGACAGGCTTACTGATTTAATTTACATCCCGCCTTTCTCCCAATATGGGACCCAAGGTAGCTTACAATGTGAGTTAAAATAATGGGTAATACACAAGTTTTTTAAAAATAACAAGTAAACAAGCAATCATTATTAAAAGTTATAAAACACCTTCTGCACAAGCAGTTTAAGACTCAAGGCCTGGGTAAACAGAGAAAGGGGTCTTTGCCTGCTGGCAGAAAGAGACCACTGGGGGCCCAACTTAGCCTCCCATGGCAGGGAATTCCACAGTCCAGGATCAGCCACCAAGAAGGCTCTCTCCAGTGCCCTCGTTAGCCATACTTGTGATGGTGGTGGGACTGAGAGAAAGCCCTGACCTGTGGATCTTAACACTTGGAAGGGCTCAATTGGGAGACACTGTCTTTCAAACTGAACAGGGCCAAATTGTATAGGCCTTTATATGTGATAACCAGCACTTTGAACTGTGCCTAAAATCAAACTACGAGTCAGTGAAGCTGTTTCAATGGCAGAGTGTTATCATCTCTGTAACTGTTCTATGCTAGCATGCTGGAGCCACACAGAGCATAAAAAGAAAGAAATAAAAAAGGAAAGAAAAGGCAGAGCAAAGCACACACGCACACGCACACACACACACTTGCTCTGGTGACCTCTGCAGCACAGACTGGCTTACCGGAAAGGTCTCTCTGGCTTGTCAGCGTGAACTGACATGGATATCGACGCAGGAACCTCGCTGGATGATGTGGCTACAGACTGGCTCACTGGCAATGTGGAAGCTGTAGAAGCTGACTGGCCCGGAGGCAATGACAAGGTGAGTGATGCCGTTGGATGGACAGGGGCAGAAGAGGCTGGAACGATGAGGGGGTCCTGCTGCCTGGAACCTGTGGGCCTGGGCGCGGAAGGCACACTCCGCTGGACTGCTGGTCTCGGTGGCTGGGCCTGTTTCCGCAGCCTTTTTGTGTAGCCGGTTTCATTTTTGAAGTTATTTACAGCCTAGAGAGAGGAAGTAATGAAGCAAAAGAAGTCACTCAACAGAGCAAAACTTCCTTGGACAGCATCAACATAGCTGAGCCTCAGCACCCCAGCTTTGCTCACTTACACAGGACCTGATGAGGTTAATAAAAGTACTGAAACCTGAAGATCTGTTTGGTCTTGCCACGAACTGCGCGGAGGGGAGAGCAGGCTTTCAGCCTCTTGGTTGAGAGAGAGGTCATAAAGAGACCAAACTAGCCTAACCTGGGTATCTTTCCTCCAAGCTTTCGAAAAGGTCGTTTCCCACTCAGGCAAATACACCGATTCAACAAGTGCACAGAAAAAAGAAGTATCCACTCACTCACTCACAGGCATGCATAGGTCTATATAGACTAATGTTAAGTTACCTGACGTAAAAATTTGTTGGCAATTAAAGCGTCGGGAGAAACATCTGTCTGATGGCAAGTTGGACAGGTATGTTCCTCTGATTCTAGCAGTGAAGTTCTGATACCTGCAAGCAGTTTTAAAACACTGTGTTAAAAATATGCCTCGTGTGCACTGGGGCACTGGTATACCTGGACTGACACTCAGTTGCTAAGACCCCTTGAAGTGGCCAATGCCCAAAGCCATCTACATATAGGAATGGCATTAATAAAAGGCCTTGCCAGCCAGCTGACCACCAAAGAGATTGATTGTAAAGCGCAGAATCTACACATCCCATTTCAAAATGCTGGTTTCCTAATGCAGCCCTTCACGCCCCCTGACAAGCTGCTCTTCAAGCGCCAGGAGCTTTCCCTCCTCCAGAGAGGAGACCAGACACAGTGATCACTGGGAATGAAAGCCTTAGTTTCTTTCCATGTCTTTCCTAAAAAACTAGCAAGAGACAACTTTTAAAGAAGCCCCCACTTTGTAAAGCAGCACTGGTTAGAACCTGAGCAGACCAAGAAAGGCAAGAACCCCAGCTTACTGAGAACAAGAACCTTCGTGTAAATCAGTGGTGAGAGTCACACGGCCCTTCAGATGTTGATGACTGCAACTCCCAGCATTGCCCTCCACTGGCCTGTGCCAGCTAGTAGGGCTGGTGGGATTCTGCAACTTCTGGAGGGCTGCTCAATTCTCACCCTTGACATAAATGTGACTTAAAATGCCAATGAAAGTAAGAGCTGGTGTGCGCCAAAGCCAGAGTAAAACATTTTGGAGTTGAAAAGCCAGTTTAGTCCTTGCAAATCCAGCTTGTAAGCTAGTGCCCAGCAGGCAGAAAGGAAAGCCAAACATTCTGTTCTCAATTCATTGCAGAGGCAGGGAAACCCAGCCGGCCCTTTTCCTCCCCCGCTGAGTTTGGATAACGTCAAATGATGGAACTCACATTCATCACAGTAGCTGTTGCCGCAGCAGGGAATGACGACAGCATCCGTCATGATGTCTTTACAGATCAGACACAAGAGCTCATCTGGTATAGGATCATCTTCTTCTGAGGAAGAAGATGGCTCCTCTGGCAGGAAAGGGGGCTTCTCTTTCTTCCCGATAGCATAAGCCTCTCTGAAAGAAAAGGAGTTCACTGAACTTTCCCTTCTGAAATAATGGCATTAAATATGCACCCCCACTTGTTGCGTAGAAAGAGCTTTTGGTGTGAAAAGTTGGGTTTTCCAGTCCAGACCATAGTTGTTATTTACAATCAAGTCACCTTTGACTTATGTTGACCTTCTGAACGGGAGACCTTCAGAGCCCTCCCTGGCCACCCACAGCCCTGCTCAGGACTTGTGAATGCAGCCATGGCTCCCTCCCTTGACAGAGTCTATACCCTCTTTTCCTGCTCCCTTCCACCTTACAAGGCAACACTGCCTTTATAATGAATCGTGTTGTTATAGGATACACCCAGAGTATGAGAGATGCAAGCCATCCAGTCCAACCCCATTCTGCCACACAGGAAATCTTGATCAAAGTGAGATTCTGCAGAAGCAGAAGAGCAGTACATACTAGGCTGGAGGCTAGGTGGGCCTCCCCTGGCAGGGAGTTCCATAAAGCCAGCATCACTACTTAGACTGGTGTGTTTGACACCTATCACTATCACACTTCACTCAGCAAGCGCAAACTAGGCAGGAATTCTGGCAAAGAACACAAGGGATGTACTGATGGTACGCATCTGCCCTTAGGATACCAGTTTCCAAATTGTGCAGGGCTTTAAAAACATGTGAACCAGCACCGTAAATTGAGCCAGGACACAAAGAGGGAACTGGTTCAGACTAATCAATGCCACAGTAACCATGTTCTGGCTGAGCAAAGTCTGACAGTAATTGGGCAACAACCTTAAAGTTTCTGGACGCTTCCATCAAGGGCTGCTCCTCACACAGTGTGTCACAGTAGCCTGATCTGGAGATTATTAAGGGGGCAGTTAGGCTACAGCCAACACAATAAACACTCACAGTAGCAATGAATGTGAGCGATCAGTCTTTGCAAATGTAATGTTATTAGTGAGGAATGAGTAAGCGGTGAAACAGCCAAATCATAACCAGGAGAAGCCTTGATTCTACCACACACACACATCGTAGCAACACAAACCACACAACCCCCAAAAGATTATCAGTTTCTACGCAAGAAAAAAAGTTGGATGCATGGAGCATTCCTCCCAGAGATAAAGTGGCCAACTAATGCTCTTTTCAACTGGGCTTTAATCATCACCAGAGTAGTGGTGAAGGGTTCCATGGCCAGTCCAGTCTAAGGAGACGAAAGAATGGGAGTAGCGGCATTGTGTGATTGCATGAAAGAGCCGGGAGAAGTTTTAATTGCTGACATGCTAGGCACTGAGCAACCTAGCGAGGTGGGACATGAAAACCACATTTTGAAAGCTGCTGCTCACACTAGCGAGGTCCCCAGCTTCAGGGCCCCAGAGCCTAACAGAGACCTGTATACTTACGCATCAATGGTTGGGATGGCGTATTTCCCTGTGTTGGTGAGCATGGCACCCTTGGTATTAGGGTCCTGCACCTCCATCATGAAACTGCGGGGAATTCCTGTGCTCTTTTTAATCCTGGGAACAGACTCAAAGTTTTTGTCCTATTGATGAGGAAGAAAAACCAGAAACAATTTTCTGAGGAGGATTATCTGGCAACTCCTCAGACCAATACCATCAAATTTAGCTGGGTTTCTTGGACTGTTCTGAAGGCATAAGACTTTTCATGCACTTTACATCAATGTACTAACTACTGCAGCTTTTAAAAAATCTGTTTAAGACAGTTCCTTTCTTAACTGAGAGATAAAACAGCAAGCTAAAAAAATGTCCCCACCACTCTCTGAATGTGAGGCCAACTACCATTAAAAACTACCTTTCCACGTTTGTAGAGGCCTGCATTAGCACTCCATATTGAATAAGCAGCCCTCCCACATCCAACTTTTTCTCACTTCACTGGGAACCTGTGGCACTTATAAAAAGAGACACTGCCAAATGGGTCAGCTGCCCTGGTCATACAACAAAAACACCCCAGAAGAGGAGACAACAGATATTTAACATGTCAACTAAAATCTGGCCGGAAATGCTAATAAAATAACTCCACTTAGCAGGATATCCCTTAGGAACAAAACTTCAGTATTCCTGTTACAAGTTAAATTCATCTTGAAAATAAAGACAAACAATACCAACAAACAAATTGGCATTATTGCTATGCCAGGCCCTTACCCCATTGGTCGGGCAGATCTTTATGTAATGACCAGGTTTTCCACAACGAAAGCACGTATATGTTGGCGGAGGTGGTCCCAGGGGTTTCTTCATGTAACTAAAAAGGTGTAAGAAGAGAAGTGGGCATCTTTGTATAGTTGTTTTTTTTTTTTTAGAAAATTAAAAATGGTAGTAAATATGTTAATTATTCCAAAGTTAGCTATTTTGTTTTGTTTTGGTGTGTGGTGTGAGGAAGACTTACTTGATAGGATCATATTCGTGGCCAGACTGTGACATCATAGCTTTAATTTTATCTTCTTCAGAAGCATTGGCTTCAGCCAGATTGGCGGTCTGTTCAATAGGTAATCATTTGACACACACATTAGAAACACAATTAAGTCCATCCAGTCAAAGACAAACACCACTCATTCAATCCTGTAAAGAGCAGCGCAAAGCTAACTGAAGTCGCCTCAAAAACAGCTCAAGATTGTCCTGAAGATGTTCCAGGGAGTCCTTATGCCATTACATGATGTTTATGTGCCTGCCAGCTTAGGCTGAAAAAAGTATAAGAAAAAAACCCTCCTTTGCTGGGGCATTCTAAACCTTAGGCTCTGTAGCTTACATAATGGCTTGTGTAACTGTTCCAGTTTCAGACAATGAATTTAAGGGGTCTGGAGTTAAATGGTTTGAAAGATACCTTCTGCAAAGTTTACAGGTTGAAAAGCACTGCGTTCTCAGAGGCTTCTTTGTAAAACAGCTGTGGCGCTGTTTGCGACGGCCTCCATTTGCATTTGGGCTAGGCATTGCTTGTGCTAAAAATTATTAAAGAGGACAATGTCATCCTGAAAACTGGGAGCTTCTAAGCTCACCTAGACCAACTTGGGGAATGGCTTTGCTCTTCCATGTCATGCGTCCTTAAAAGGAAAATGTAGGAGCGCAAGTGAATATATTCAAAAGCTGCAATGCAAATCAGACACGCAACTTTCAAGATGACAGTCCCTTTAAGAGACAAGCCACAGGTGTGAGCCTCCCTTTGCCGAGCTAACAATTCTAGAAACCTGGCACTTGCTAAGATGGCTCATCACACGCCCGCTTACTAGCTGTTTAGAAATTCAAGCACCTAACATACAAATCAGGCATACACACTTTTTTAAACACTCATTCACAAAAGCAAACAGCTAGTTTCAACATTTTATTAAACAGTTGAGTAATATACATAACTTTTCTTAACAATCCAGATTAACAACTATGAAATTGTTCACATTTACAGAAGACTATTTTACAAATACTTAGCTAATTTGTTTGAACCCAAACAGTTTTACAGAACACATTCAATAGCACAAAACATTAGTAGGAATAGACCAAAATTCAAATATGGCATTTAATACACAATAGGAATAAAACAAAACTGTTAATACATATTTCCTCCATGCAAAAACTGACTGCATTTAAGAGGCTGAAGTAAATAACAGTTTTGACCTGCTTTATGTTATGAAATACTTTGCATTTGTCAGAAATACTTAGGTTCGCTCTGAAACTTAAAACTGTACACCTCTTGGACATTTTTGATCACATTTCAGAAAAAAATAACTTGACATGAGCTTACAGAACCAAGGACAAATTTAAGGACAGCACTAATGGAAACCAAACTTCGGCTAACTTACTTGACTAAAAATTTGTACTTGCAAATAAACGCATGTCAGATTTCTCAACTTGGCTGAAAAAAGTAACTCCTCTCCATTCACAAGAGAAACACAAACAAATCATTAGGCAGTACTGCTTCTGATTCAAACTTCTAAAGAGCAGTTGTTTACTTGGATGATGGGTGTTATCACTAGTGCTTTCCCAGACAGTTACACATTATTGAGCAGAAAATGCAAGCAGTTTAATAGCAGAACAAGGCAGATACAACAGTGTCAGAAGGTCACATTTGCCAATATGCCACACATACACATTGGTATATTCCTATAGATACATTTATTACACAGTCTGTGTTCAAACAAATTAGTAGCATAGCTATTGCCCACTATATACACTACAGGTGTACATCAAATTATTGTACGCGTGTTGTTGCTCTATGACTGGCTATGAGTGAAGAATCCCAAAACAATCATGTATATTGTCCATGAGATAGGGAAATAACTTCTATTTTGGCTGTTGCACACAGCAATTCTAGGAGTCCATAAATAGGATTAAAAATTCTTCTTTAAAACTGTGCTATTTTTTCCAACGCAAAATTAACGTATGAAAGAAACGATAAAACAGCTTCAGAAGTGGTTCTTCTTTGTGTCTTGAAGATGAGTAAAACTGCAACATTATGTTGAGGCTGATAAGGTACTCCCCTTCTATCTTCCCATACTGGGAACTACTCTTTACAGGATAGTTTATCAATAAATATACACACATTTTCAATATTTAGGCTCAGTATTTCTCACTAAAATTTTCTGCAACAGTGACAGAAATTAACCAGATAAAAGATCACAGCATAAAAACATTCAAAATACCAAGCAAGCAACAATTCATTTGGCTATATTTGACAAGAATATATATATATATATATACCTTTGTAAGCTGGGCCAGAGAAATAGATGCAGAAGAGTCATCAATCTGTTCATAAAAAATTAAACACACATTCAAGCTCCACAATCAAAACGCAGCCAACATATTTTAGCCCCTATTGCAATATTATGATCTAGCCTGAACTGGTAGCTCAGAGAGAGGCCTTTTCCCAAAAGCACTGCAACCTTTGGCCAAAGGAGATCATTGCCTGGACACTTTTTGCATTCAGATACACGTAAAATTCAGCTCTACCGGAGGGGAACTAGAGCAGTGAAGAATCAACTCACTCATCAGTGGTTACATTCCGTGATCAGCGTAAGCAAGGCTACATTTCCTCAAAGTAAAAGAAATGGTTTCTTCTGTAGTTAAAAACCTTTAGTTTTTATGATAGCATGCTGTTGGACAAGTGGACTTCACAAAATATTCAATGTGGGGATCAGTCTTTTCACAGCCCAAAGTTTTCTTTTAATTATAACAGATGTCCTAAAACCTGAAATTATCATTACGCTGCCGACAGTGTTGGGGTATGAACTACATGTTCAATGCTAAGCAACAGAGAATACAGGAAAATAAGAAAATCAAGTGCTTAAAATATGGAATGATCAGTGTATTTTTAAAAGAAGAATCACTGCATTCAAGAACACAGATATTTCAGGGCTTCATGACATTAGGAAACCCTTTTTGTAAACATGTTCATATCTGAATTAGGAGATGCATTTTTTTAAACATTACAAGCCAGCAGGAAATGTATGCATAAAGGGTTAAGACTCTTCCAGCCCAGGGCTAAGCAACAGATTTCATTGAATCTTGCAGCAAGGGCCAGCCACAGCCAGAAAACCAATAAGTTGCAGTTTCACGACAACTGTGAGGATGCCGGTTTGCAAGTTCTAAGATTATGTTGGGGATGCCATCAGTATTAAAACTGGATTATTAAGCCAAGTGCCTGTCTCTTGCATTACTTGCAGCTACTTAAGAAAAAGCAGGGCAGGGGAGGAATCACTAAGCCTCCTGATCTTGTTGGACTGTAACTCCCAGCACACTTTGCCACTGGCAATAATGGCTTGGAGGAGGGCTGTGGAGAGTTGCAGGCCAGTAATATCTGGAGGACGGCAGGATTCCCACCCCATGCTTTAGAACAAGGTTATTCCGCACACAGCAGAGACAGGCCATCATCTTCTGAGGCAATCTGACCCCTGACACAAAGAATAGGCTTCTGCACCTTACCTAAGAAGTAGATGCGAGGCAAACAGGTGAAAAGCTGGTCTAATTGCTTACTCTGTGGAGCCTGGGCTTCCAAGCCAGAGCCCATGCAACACCGCATTGTTCAGTAAACATCAGTGCAACCCTAGAGGGGGAAATATACCCCCAACATGGGGGACCAGGAACACACAAGCCAGGCACCGTGGGGTCTACCCTGATGAGTAGCTGGTATCTGAAAAAGCACCACCACCACCACCTCAAGCCATGTTTTAAAGTACAGCTGAAGTCAGGGGTGGGAAACTGCGGTGGGTCCAGGGGCCAGTGCTCTAACCTAGCAACTCTCCAGGGCTGCACAGACTGCCACCCCCTGCTTCCCAAACCAAACCTAGAAATGGCCTGAAGTCCACTCCTGGTTTCGAAAAGTGCAGAGCAGGCTGTGCAACCTATATAAAACTGGCACTCTTGGAGGTTTCCAGAAGAGAACATCCGTCTCCCTTTTCCTTGAAAGAAAAAAGGCAGTCTAGGGCATCTGCAGGCCAGTGAATTTGTCCTGAAGGGCTACGCATGCCCACGGTTGCACTCTGCTAATGTCTGTCTAAACTACCACCTTCTGTAACATATCATAGCGCAACCAATCATATGGTCTTCAGCTGGCTTGCATCAAGGCCCCTGAATAGGAAACACAAATTTATGTTTGGATAATTAAAGTCCCTTTGCTATACTGTTAGTACATAATTGAAATATCTGTTTCCATCATAACTTCCTAATTAATATGTAGGGAGACTGCAACCAGTGTTAAAGACTTTGTATCTGTCCACAAGGGGGTCCACCTCCCCCCTGAATGAAACCAAAGGCTATGCAGATAGAGGCAGATTCAGTTCTCTGTAGCTTCCATATAATTTTGTGGGGCCCTGCTGAGGGACAGGGAAGAATTTGCCCTGTGTCCCAGGCCCCATAAGCTCTGCACGTTCATTGCTCATCCCAAAGACCTTCGTGGGTACCTTTATACTTGCTCCCATGTAAATGAATGATAGCCATTCAACCCCACAAGGAAAAGTGAACTGTGTATTTGGAACAGCACTGAAAGTGAGATTAAACTCGAGTCACCATCTCTGACTCCATGTGGTCAGCCTCCATCAGTAAAGTCCCTCCCTAGGAAGGTTGTGATGTTCAGCCTGACACCCTTCATGCACAGCCCACCAGCCAAAATGAGGAGGTGACATTCCTCTATTAAATCTCATTTGACTTTTTTAAAAAAGGGGGACAACACTCATTGTAAAATCTTGAACAGATACTCCTTAATTACTCAATCATACGGAAGAATTCTAAGCTGGAAAAACTAGAATAAAGGCTGTATGTTCTGCTCAAATTCAACAGAAGACCTCTACAGTGCATATATTGGGGCTCAAAAGTTTTATCTTTCTTGTCCACTTAGTAATATTTTTATCATTTCTATAAAGAGCTATGCAGTAGCTTGGAAGAATTATGGAAGAGTATATACAGACATGTATATTCCAGCAGTACTCTTTAAAATCTTTATTTTCAGGAGGAGTTCATAAGCCAGTTGATGCCAACCACTTCCCCTTCCTCCAGTAATACATAAATGGAAGAATGGGGCAGTTAACAGCTTGCTGTAACTTACTATTAAGCAGTGCAGCCACACAAGGCAAAATACTAAGTGTAGGACTATAAACACAATGGTATAGGTATCCCATGGGGGGGGCGGGACCGCAGAGGTTACAAGCAAGGCCTCGTCTCGAACAAAAGAGGACACCCACAAACACTGGATCTTGGCCACTAGAACACCACAAGCAGGAGATTTTTGAATCTTCTGGCAGCTGGGAATCTGTTGCCTGTGAGTTTTACAATGCTTATTTTTGCCCCAAATGTTTCATTCCAGCTGATGTTTGTCACCCCTGATTTCAGAAACTACCTAGAGTTCACTACCGATGTAAGAATCTGCTATGCTTCTGCAAAGCCACAAACCACTGATTTTCACAGCACATCCACATTCAGATGGAGCACCTGAACTGAAGGGTTTGAAGAGTTTGGGTAGCAGCTTTCTATAAAGCTAATTTCAAACATTCCTGGGCCCCAACTTCAAATTCTATTTGCTTTAAGAATGACTAGATTGACAAGCTTGTGAAGTGAATGATACACACAAGGCAGTGTCATAGCACCTGAAGTGCTGCTTGAACAAAGGCAAAGTCTAGCTAGCCCCATGACACACATCCTGCAGACTCAACAGCCATTGAGACATGATGCTTTTTCAAAACAGAAACCATTCCGGGTACCTTAACTAGAGAAACTGGTGGTGGTGGTGGTGGGGGGGAGAAAATGAAATGGAATAGAAGGAAGCCCAGGACAGAAATCAGAGTCACTCCTACAAATGAACTATTTAAAAGGAGTCAAGATTTCAGTTTCAGTATGGCAGTGAACTATCATTTCAAACATGACAAGGGAAGTTTTGAAGAGGAATGACAATCAAAACCATCATGTGTGTGCTTGAGGATAACAAAAAAAAAAAAAGAAAAAAGATACCATACAGTGGGAGGGGAGCAGATAAGAACAGGGACCCACATATTTAGGCATGACCCAGCAGGCAGATTTTACTGTGGCTCACTGCCAATCCTTCTGTATTTCTGTCCACTAGTTGCACTAGAGGATAAAAGGGTCTTCCTACCCAGCTAGCCTTTGGAAAATACAGAAACAGTGCCCACCTCTCAAAGGTGACAGAGAGCTACACCCAACTGTCCAGCACATGATGGTGGCGGCTGGTCTTATAGCACACTGACCCAGAGCAGGCAAGAAGGTCTATCTGCTTCAAACTTCCATACAGCTCTGAGAGCACTGCATGCCGGACGCCCTCCCTTTTAGGGCAGTAAGCAGCATTTGGTCTTGGCAAATGGACCTGCAGAGGCTTTGCCAAGAACATTACCTGTGCAGGGGATCCACACAGAAAGACCCTACCCTTCCTGGACATCAAAAGAGCAGCGCTGTGTCATCAGGAGGAGAGGTACTAGGCAGAGGGGATGGCTAATCTTGCATTTATACCCTGGCAGTTCAGAACCAATGTTTTACTTGGATTCTATAAGACAATAACCTTCCCTCCGTTCTTCCTCTAATCTAAATCAACTCAAAGAATTTGGCCCTCTACATCTTAGATCACGTTGGGGAGCAAAAATATGCTTCCTACACAGAGCTTCTACCTTAAGCCGAATTTTCATCAGGTTCTCACTGGATACGGCATCTGGCCGAGTCAGGACACTGCAGGTGGGAAGATTTTACTTAGCTCAATTAAGGACTTCTAGGAGATCTCTCCTAGCTTTTCAGCAAGCTTGAAACTGCCACACTCCAGCTGAGCAAGTAGTAAATAAATGCCTCCTGGCCGACTAAGCAGCAAGGTTTAACAAAAGTGCCCCTCTCTTTAGCATGCCAAGCACTTGGCACATGGGTAGCCAAACTAGGAAAAATGGATGGACTAGTACATCTTCTGGAGCTGTTTGCAAGACTGATTTAAAAAGCACAATCCTAGTTGAAAAATCTACAAGAACTGCCAGGACGTGTAACACGATTATAAATTTAAACTGAACTTTATTTACGAACATGTAGTCTGTTTATATTCATGCAAACAGAAAAGGGATTGCTTATGAAATAAGAATGGGGTAAGCTTAACTTTCAAAAATCCATCGTATTTATGAATCCATCATATTTATGAATTATAACCAGAAGCAGTTTTTTATCAAAGCAGACTATGATTTAAATTTTTTAAAAGGGTGTACAAAATTAAGCGCAATGCCACCAATATTCTCTTCACCATTGATCAAGTCCTGTAAATTCATGATCTTGCAGTAGGAGGCCATTTGTTCCATTCTAACAAAAAGTAAACCAGCCACACTTAACAAGGACACAGAAGATATGTAAACCTATAATTCTGAACATGGACTAAGACTATTTTTCAGTATTTTAAATTAAGCAAAACCATTCTGAGCAGTGTACAGACTCATGTCACTATGAGTTAATGAGCTGGAATGAAAGGAAAAAGCTACCTATGTAACTGTACAAAGGAATGGTGTCTAAAGCCTTAAAGCATCCAGTTCAAGTGTCTATTCAATTGCAAAATAAAATTTAGGGGTTTTGGGATGGCCTGGGAGGGAGGAAAGAAGCAAGGGAGCTGTCCTTAACCGGATTTTTCAGACAGGTGGTAAGACAAACAGCTGGCTGGTTAGGCCTAAATATGTCCCACCTATGTTGCCCGTTATGAATAATTTATTTAAATGTGTTTGCTCACAGAAAAATAGAAGGAACAACAGAACCCCAGGACAGCAGTGCATGTTATAGCAGGTCCTTGTTTCAAGGAAGTTATGTGAACATAGTGGTATATTTGAATGTACATTTAGCTGCACAAAAATGCCCTTGGCACTTGATCATGTATTTGAACCCCAAGTTAAGAGGGAAAAAAGTTTAACAATAATGTGATTTTTGATTACATGTAAAAAACCAGTAAGGGAAATATTAAGAACGAAAGCTAAGTGATACAATATGATAGTGGCAAAAAAAGGATACACTCCAAATGTTTTTATTTCAAGAAAACAAAAAGCACACAACAACCTATACAAACATACAGCTACCAACTAGAGACACACAGATGTAGAACAAGGTAATCACGTTCAGTAATGCAAACCCCAACTTACATGATCTATAAATGATCATACAGTATCTGTACAACACAGAGTCATACAGGAAATAATCTAGCAATCAATATGCAATACAGCATGTCACTTGGCACAAGTGTCATTATCCACATTAAAATGATCTGCATTGCTCATTTTACTATACTGAATCAAAATACAATATAGTTACAGAATCAATGCTTCTGTGGGAAATTAATAAAAATTAGTACTGAGAAAGGTAGTTTATTGCCACATTATGGTTTTAAAATTAAGCACCGTGTAGAAGAAAAAAAGTGTGAGATTGTGTTTTTTACATACTGCTTTTGAAGGTCCACTCACTGGTTCAGTTCGACTTCTAGAAAGTGAAAATAAGAGACTGTCAGAAAGGTGGCAATGCATGTGGCACAAAAGAGAGAAAGCTACCACCAAGGACACCAATAGTGCACACGTATAATAGGTAAAGAAATAATTGCCCCTTATAATGTAAGATCACCAAGGCCCTGATCCTGCAGATATGTGGCAGTGAGAGTCTACGACTTGTAAGTACTAGCATACCAACTTTCTTCAGTCAACATGAATACTGTATTTTAATTATTGTGTATTTTGTATAATCCATGTTTCGTGATTGTTGCACAGCACTTTGAAACCTTCTTACCGAATTGTGTTTTTTAAAAATAATCATATAACTACATAGTGACTGAACATGTACGGGTTGATAGAAAGAGGCCAAGCCCCCCCACCATCAGTGAACAAGGAAACCAGCCTGGCCAGGAGGCAACCCAGCAGCCCAGGTCACCTTGACTCAAAGTGGTAACAGTTATCAGAAACATCACCTGAAAGAAGTTTCTAGGGTTCTGTGTAATTTATGAGTTCTGTGATAAAGAAAAAAGGTCATATTTACTCAGGTCAATTTTAAAGAAGGCTTGAATGTTTTATATTTAGCATTGCATATTCCCAATGAAACTGCTAACGTACTCAACACAGGATATTCCCACAGCCAGATTTTGGGACTGCGTTCAACCTTGCTGATGGATCCAGTATGCCATCAAGCACACAGGCAGCTACTGGATGACCCGGATTTGTGGTCCAGTTAAAGATGTCGAACACACACTTACTATGCCAACAATTTACACATCTAGATATAAAATGCCCTGAATAAACACAGTATTTTCAAAGTAACTTCTACATGATTATGGTGTTATTTATGGATTCCCTCTCTGAAAAAGAAGTGTCCCACATGCACATTAAGGCTTAGCTTGGACAGAACAGGAAGAACAGCAATGGTTGTTCCTGGTGTGTGAATCAGCCCGGCTAAGGTGGCTCATCTCACCTCTCTGCTCCTCATGGTTGAGACAGAAGATCAGAACCTGCCACTCCCAATATTGCTGGAATCACATGTCCTCATGAAATCCAAACTCAGGAAACTATACTTTGGCTGAAGCCGTGGTTAGTGAAAACATACCAATATCTGAAGCTGTGATTCGAATTTCTAGCATCTTCACACTACGCACACAGGTTGTATTGTAGGGAATTGTGTTTTATTTGAAACTGGAGGCAGAAACTTCCATCCTCCGCCTTGTGACCATGAAGAGAAGAAGAGTAGAGAGAGCATGCAGCAAGCCCGAGGCTCACTATGAACTCATGGTTTCTCATCCAACTTGGAATGGGGGCCTACACATACATACACAGTAGTACACAAGGCCTAATATCCAATTGTTATAGTGCCAGTCATTGAGTCAACAGAACTTGTCATTGTCAACAGAAGTGTCAAAGTACCAAGTTCCCATTGAGTCAATGGTTCTACCCTAGTTGGAACTAACAATCTGACTGAGGTCAAACACTCAATAAAAGAGACTTCTATGCTGTCAAACAGTCTAATCAACAACTTAAAAATGAATAGCAGGGAACCCAATGGGAAAGGAATATTGCCTTATTTTTTAAAATGCCTCATTTTCCATCATGGGCTAACTGGAAATACTAAGCAGAGTTTTGCTCCATTGGCTGTCTTCAGAAGTTAAACCCCAAAGCCACAGGCCCACACGTGAGAACTACAGTGTAGGATAGTAAACAGCAGTTCCATTTTTATGGGAGTGCAAAAATCTTGTTCTTCTACCCTTGGCTGTATTATGTGCTTATGATACAAGAAACAACTGCCTCTGGAACTTCAGCAGTCTATATGAAGAGATGACTGCAATGGCGTTGTTTTCTTGGCTGGGACTAACACTTCTGTATTAGTGGGCTCCTATGGAATTGGGGTGGGGGGGATGACAGATGAAATATTTATTTCTGATTGTTATTTCCCCCCCCTCCCCATGCAAGAGTACTAGCAGGGAAAGGAAAGGTCCTAAAGACAGTATTATCTTAAATCTTACATACTGCCATATGTAATACCTTCACATAGGATAACAGAAAACAGGTGAGTACTACCTGTGTTCTGACTTGGTTTGAAAGTAACAAGGCAGTGCTTACATCTAGATCTGCAAATTTGCACTAGCTCAAAGTGTGAGGTCTACATTACAAGCACTCCAACCCAGGACCAGTCCTTTCTTACACACTTGTATTCTCTTCTCTCTCTCAAACACACACACTCCCACACCACCCCCGTTCATGTGTTACGCTGCTAATGGCTGAGAGGTTATAACAAACCAACCTAACACATACGTAAAGGGTCCAGAGCACCACCACCTGAGAATGGAGGAAGGCTTCAGAGCATTATCCTCAGGGACACAGTCCGTCAAAATCTTGCCCTACCTGCTTCACTACTCTTGCTTCCTCCTCCCAGCCCACTGCCCTGGAATGAGCCCAGCCTCCAAAAACTGCTGCTTAAATGAGCTGTGCTGACCCAGTTATGCAACAGATGTGCTCCAACTGCTGCAGTGGCCAACCAGGCCCAATGAGCTTCTCTGCCCATCCTCTCTGCGTACAATAGTGATGTTTTCTCTCTTGGAACTGTCTGGCAACAATGAACCTATTCATATGTCTAGGATGGCTAATCCCAAGGAGCAAGAACCACTTGAACCTGTAATTGCAGTAAATAAAATACTACTAAAAGGGCTAGACAAAGTGAAGTAGGTTGAAAAATATAAACTCCTTAAACTTACTAAATGCCAATTCAAACAGAAAAATATAACGTTTTTCAGCTAATGTGTAAGCTATACCTAGTGACTACCTGATTTCAATAATTTATATATATCACATAATCAAGAATTCATCTCTGTTTGAGATACCAGTTAAAGGCAGGAATACAATACTAATAGTTCAGGGAGGCCATATGTACTTTAAGTAAACCCATTTTGCCTAAATCAGTGGTTCCCAAATTTTGGTCTTCCAGGTGTTTTGGACTTAATCTCCCAGAATTCCTGACTGTTGGCCAAGGTGGATAGGGCTTCTGGGAGATGAAGGCCAAAACATCTGGAGGACCAAAGTTTGGGAATCACTGGTCTAAATGGTATATTTCTTTTTTTGAGATGCGTTCATATCCACTTACTGGCTCTTAATACAGACTAGGAGCTTAATACACCTAATTTGCCTGCAGGGAACTAGCTCATCTATAGGTGTGGTGGTGGATGAACACTCAGCAGGACAGACCTGCCAGTTTCGTTAGCTACTCAGGTGCAGCACACTGTTCTTTTCTCTTATTCTTGCTACAGAGAGGAGCGGGATCAGGGCCCCAAAAGGTAAATACTGACTACAAATGCTAGGCTGCATCTTGCATTATACTGGACAATACAAATGTGCAAAAATGGTTCTGATGCAAGAGAAATGAATTAAATTGTACACGTGTCTTGGGTGACAAAATTTACTAAGCCTGTGTTCTGCCTTCACTGAAATTTGCAAAAGAAAAACTGAAGGTGAACAAAAAACAACCCAAACACTTTAGCTGTTCTTTTTTTTTTAACAAGCCGGACACTTACATGACATATGTTTTGCTTGTACACTTTACTCCACCAATAGGAATTCTTCTGACAATAACAGACGAGTTCTTGGGAATCAGGGCGTTATCATCAGTATATTCTGAAAAGGAGAGAGAGAGAGTGTGCTTGTTCCTGGTAATAATTCACAGTAAAAAGAACTGATGTGGAATTTCCCCCAATAAGACATAAAACCCCAAGACTTTTCAGCATTCACAACTATATGAGATAGTTAATACTTGTCCTGCTACAACTGAGGTGGCTTCTGATGCCAACTAAGTTAACTCTCCTCAATATTAACTGGATCTGTATAACACATGCTAATAAAAACGTTTCAGGGCATGGACACACAACCTGCTCAAGTCATCTAAATTAGAGGCACAGCAGGAACATTACAGATTTTTAAACATCTTAAAACCTAGCCACAGTAGTCCATGCACTGGTAACCTCCCGAGTAGACTATTGTAATGTGTGCTATGTGGGGCTGTCCTTGAAGAATACTCAGAAGCTTCTGCGAGTGCAAAATGCAACAGCTCGGCTCCTGAGTGGAACATCATACAGACAGCATGAAATCCCACATAGTCTTAAAAGAATTACACTTGCTGCCAATACATTTCTGGTCTGAATTCAAAGTACCTGCACTGACATTTAAAGCCCTAAAAAGCTTGGGACCGTTTACTTGAAGGAGCGCCTCTCCCCATATGTGCCTGCCCAAAGATTAAGATCTGCTGGGTGGTGGGAGCTCCTCTGTGTCCCACCAGTGCAGTCAATGCACTGTGTCAGGACATAGGAGAGGGCCTTCTCAGCTGTGGCACCACAACTGTGGGATGCTCTCCCTGGAGGCACGACTGGTGCCAATACTCATATTATTTAGGTGCCAAGTTAAAACTTGGCTGTCACCATAGCCTTTGGGCCTCATTAATTCAACCCAAAGACTAAGTCATTATATTGTTTAATGTGCATTTAGCTTATTTAACTTATCTTACTGTTTTTTACCCTGTTTAAATGCTATTTGTAAGCCACCCTGAGATCTCTTGATATAGTGGGATATAAATATTTTTGAAAACAAACAAACAAATAAATAATATATTTGGCGTTAACAGAATTAGGCACCTGCCATCTTCTGAGTGGAGTAATATTACCAGTGGAGAACCAACCAATCCAGAATCAGGGTTTCATAAGAAAGCTATTAAACTAGGGCTTTTTTTTAAAATGCAAAGAATGTTTTTCACTATCAAATGTATAGCAGAACAGGTCTTTATACACACAATGCTCTGGCATTTCACACTGTATGAAGGTATGGATACCTATTCTGTCACTACTTGAATGAAATCACACTGAATTCAAGGGGTCAGGTAAGGGAATACAACCTAATATCTGCATGTTGCAGGAAAAGAGGTAAAATAGGTACTCTTACAATAATCTGGGGCAATTTCACTGGTTTTCTCTTCCACGCACAATTGTTCTACCTCATATAGGATAGTCTATGTGGAGAACTGGAGGGGAGCCAGACTGCCTCCTAGACCCCTCAGTGGCTTTCAGGACCAACGACAAGTGTATCTCTCCGGACACCTGCATGGCACAGGACTTGAAGACATTATTTTATAGTGGCTCCAGGTCCCCCCTCCATATCTGAATTTAGAAAGTGGTGCTAAGGGACATTTTGACATTGTGGCTTTTGGAGGTGTCCTTTGGGGTTCTATGTTTCCTGACACTGTTCAACATATATGAAAGTACAGAGAGTTTATTCAGAGTTATTGGTGAGTTTAGCAACTAACGCATGCTTGTGATACCTAACTATCTCTTCCAGAGATGGCTATTATTGCTATTTTCAACCCTCTTACTGGAACAACAATGATTATTTGAATTTAAACATTTTAAAATATTTATTGATTTTGCAGACTAAGATGGCTAATCAGCCCCTGAAACTCATGCTATTTCAGTGAGTATTTTGTTTAAAATTAAGATTTATTCTTTAAGACCAAGGTCGAAAAACCAGATCTTCATATACGGAAACCTAAAGGAACTTCCCTTAGACAGACAAAGCACAGGCATGCAGAGCACCAAGTCTTGTGTGTTTTTGAGGAAGACTGTTCAACTTCCAGCTCTCATCTCATTGAAAATAAAACTTTCCTCACCAACTTTCCTCACCAAAATATGAGAATGAACACTATTTTTAAAATGCATCGGTCCTGAACATTTGTTAATACAAAGTCTATAGTCCTAAAGATTCATACAAAATCAGGCCTGACAATTCCTTTTAGGTTCTGGTATAATCAAACTGACTGTCTGCCAGCCCCATCATATACCATGGCAGAAACTGGTGCTTGGGCTATTCACATAGATAATTCTTACACAGCGCTTCTACTGTGGGGGTCATACAGTGATGGTGAAATCTAAAAACAAGAATCTACTGAAGGAATGTGTTTTGACATAACACCATATTGCACACCATCAGGCGATGAGCTCAACGAGATTTCACACAAATTAAAATATGAGTAGGCCACCAGAGTCTATTAGCCATGCTACAAGTGCTTAGGCAGTAGAGGAAGTCTCAGATGTGTCAGGAGGAAGGAGTGAATGGCTTGGAATGGCTCATCCTACCATAACTACTCTGTTTACCATGCATTCCCACTGACACGTCTGCTACTGAGCCCTGCTACAGGCAAGTCCCTGGGCTAATTGGGCCACTGGCCTAAGCCTTACCAACCTAGCTGTCAAAACAGAAAGCTGAGAGAGAATTCTTGCTGATAGAGTAATTCAGCTCCAACACAACTGTAACCAGGTACAAATCATGGAGCTGTTTGACCTGTCAAGAATGTACAGAATGCCCGTTCAACTATCTCATGCCTATCATCCTCATCATCCCCCCCAACTCCTCCTCTTCTCTCTGCCACACAGAAGGTTTCTCCAGAAATCCAACACTTTTTCAGGGAAGAAAGTAAAAAGGTATGAGCCACTCACACCCATTCTGTCAACACTTTTTAGATCCTTAGGGCATAACCCCCTCCACCTTTTACCTCCAACAGCAGACTTTAACTAAGTGGTGAAATGTTATTAGGAGCCATGAGACCCTGGATGGAGGGCAAGAGCCCAATCCACTCAAGCACAAAAGCCAGAAGAACGACAACAGGAACATGATAGATACTTTAGCACCTTTGGAATTAACAGAACAAGTCACCTACTGATTTCTTCAATGGAATAACTCACAGATAGACAATCATTCCAGATTAATTATGTCATAAATAAGGTAATAAAAGATTAAGAAAAAAAACAAACACACCTAAACATTCTTAACAACAACAGCCCAATGTTAAGCCTGAATTTCTCTTCAGTCAAAGAGGGAAGCAGACTGGACAATACAGGAAGCCGCTGTAAACGGAAAGTACACTGGACACCCTTCAGGGTTCATCTAGGCCAGTACAGGTTGAGACCCCCTATGGATACTTGAAACTGTGGATAATGGGGAACCCTTTTATTTTCAATGAAATGAGAGCTGGAAGTTAACCACCATAGAATTGTTCTGGATGTCCTAGAGAGAATATATATATATATATATATATATAGGACGTAGATAAGTGAAACCATGGATACTAAATCCATAGATACGGAGGGGGGGGGTCAACCTGTATTGTCAACTCTGACTGGTAGCTTTAGGGCCTCCTGTGTTTTAGACAGGATTCTTTCCTAACCCGCCCTGGAGATTCCTGGTGGTCCTCCTTCCCATCTTAGTATTGCTGCTGCTGTCTGCCTTCAAGTCATTCCCCATTTATGGATATCTAAGGTGAACCTATCACGGGATTTCCTTGGCAAGACTTGTTCAGAGGAAGTTTGGCACTGCCTTTAAATTCTTGGGGTCCAACTAGCCCTGTACAGTCAACTGGCAGCAATGGATCTTTCCAGGGTTCCAGGCAGGGTCCCTTCCTTGTCCTAACTGCAGACAGGAAGCTGCCTTATACTGAAAGCCAGAAGCTTTGCTAGACTGAGTGGGACTCCCTTTTTTTGGGGGGGGGAGCCCACGTAGCCCAACTCTGACTTGCAAGCAGGGCTTGCTTCAGGCAAGGGGTGTCTCTCCCTCCTTAATCTCAACCAACTGGAGGAGGGCAGGGCAGGTGGGGGTGTTTTCTTGGGGGGTTCTTAGTTCCCGTGGGCCATATGCCCCCTCCTTCCCCCTTTGCCCGAAGGCACCCTGGGGCCTGGGCCTGATGAGAAATCACTCTTAAGGCTGAGTGGGACCCTTTTTTTTGGGGGGGGGGAGAGACCCACCTAGCCCAACTCTGACTGGCAGCAGAGCTTTTTTCAAGCAGGGTAACCATTTTGAGATCCCCCTTTTTGGGGTGGTGGTGTCTCTCCCATCCTAATAGCAACCCAACTGGAGAAGAAGCCCAGGAGTGGGGGTGTTTTGGGGGGAGGGTCTCAGTCCCATTCTCGCCCCCCTCCCACCCCCAGACAGCCTTGCCTGGAGTGACCACTGAGGACTGGGGCTGAGGTGGTTCCCTGAGAAGGACATAAGGAGTCAATCTTAAGACTGAGGGGGACCCTTTGGGGGGGGGGGGTAAGGAGCCCATGCAGCCCAACCCTGGCTGGCAGCAGGGCTTCTTTCGGGTAAGGGGGGTGTCTCTCCCACCCTAATCCCACCCAAATGGAGGAGGAGGAGGAGGAGGAGCCCGGGGATGGTGGGGGGTCTCAGTCCCATTCTCACCCACGTGCCCCCCTCTCCCCCCCCGGGGCCTGAAGAGGAGTCCATCTTAAGACTGAGGGGGACCCCTTCTGGGGGGGATGAGGCCATGCAGCCCAACTCTGACTGGCAGCAGGGCTTCTTTCAGGCAGGGTAACCATTTCGAGATCCCTCTTTTTTGGGGGGCGGGTGTCCCTCCCACCCTAATGTCAACCCAACTGGAGGAGAAGCCTGGGGTGGAGTGTTTTTTGGGGGAGGGTCTCAGTCCCTTTTTGGGGGGGGGGCGAGGCCATGCAGCCCAACTCTGACTGGCAGCAGGGCTTCTTTCAAGCAGGGTAACCATTTCAAGATCCCTCTTTTTTGGGGGGTGGTGGTGTCTCTCCCATCCTAATGTCAACCCAACTGGAGGAGAAGCCCGGGGTGGAGTGTTTTTGGGGGAGGGTCTCAGTCCCATTCTCAGTCCCTTTTCGGGGGGGGGGTGAGGCCATGCAGCCCAACCCTGGCTGGCAGCAGGGCTTCTTTCAGGCAGACCCCCCTCCGGCCCACCTTCTTTGGTCTGGGCGTTGGTGATCTGGAGGTCGCAGTCGGCCGCCTTGAGCTTCTCGCGGCCCATGATCTGCCGCTTGAGGTCGCAGAGCGAGATGTGGAGCCCGTCGAAGGTGACCGTGTCATAGTTGAGCTTCGAAGAGAACTTGTAGTGCACGCAGGACATGGCGGGCGGGCGGGCGGGAGGGCGGCGGGGCTCCCAAGGGGCGTCCTCCTCGTCGGCCGCCGCAGCCCGGGCCCGGGCGGAGAGAGGCGGGCGCGGCGGCGGCCTTGGCGGCGGCGGATGAGGCCTCGGCGGCGCTCCCTCCCTTCCTTCCTCCCTCCTCAGAGGCGGCTCCCCCGAAGCCCCGCCGCCATGGCGGCCTCACCGGATCCCCGCCCTCTCTCTCTCTCTCTCCGTCCGTCCGTCCGGCGCTGGGCCGCCTAGGCCTCCATCATGGCGGCGGCCTTGGCGGCCTCTTCTTCCCCCCCGCGCTCCTGTCGGTTTCCCCTCAGAAGAGGCGGCGGCGGCGGCTCCTTCCTCCCCTCCTTCCTTCCCCGCCTTCCTTCCTTCTCTCACTCGCTCGCTCGCTCGCTGCGCGGGGTCTCCCGGCCGGCAACCGCACGGGCCCGCCGAGGGAGGGAAGGACGCGACAAGGAACGGCGAAAGCGAACGGCGGAAGCTCCTCCCTCGCTCGCTCCCACCGCGCACGCGCAAGCGGCCCAGCCGCCACAAAACAAGGCACGCTCCTCGCCCGACGCAGGGCCGGAGGCAGTGCGCATGCGGAGCAGTGCGCCACCCTTCGGAGCCCCACGTGACCCCACCCCTGCGCATTATGACAAAGGGAGGCCAAAGGGGAAGCGGCCTCCCCCCTCCCTCCCTCGTGGAAAAAAAGGGGAGGAGCCGGCGGTGGCAGCAGCCACGTGATAGGGAATGAAGAGGAGCCTCTCTTAAAGGGGCAGGGACACTTTTTCTTAAGGGGAAAGTGAGGCTCCTTATGTTTTCTGTTGAGCCGATGGCCAAATCCACACTAGACAAATAATACTCCAGTTTGAAACCGGGTTATTTGCCATGGCTCCTTCTTATTGAATCCTGGGATTTGTAGTTTTACAAGGTCATTAGCCTCCTCTGCCAAAGAGTGCTAGCACCTCACCAAGCTACCTTTAATTGCATGGTCAGTTAATTGATTAATTGAAATACTTCTGCCCTGCTCTATCTCATGAGCTCTCAGGCAGGCTTGCAATTTTTTAAAAAATATAATTAAATAGTTTATTAAGATAAATGGATAATCATAAGGTAAAAATCAGTTTAGACAATTCAACATTTAAAATAGTAAAAGATCATATGTACATATGATATGTATATATATGTATCATATATGTATGTATATATGAAAGCCGCTCTGATAGACTTGTGGCTGAAGAGTGGGGTGTAAATAAATAAATAAATAATATGTTTATGTTTCTTGCACTGGACACGCCAAAGCTAACTGCCCCCAGATAATTATCATTTTCCCTGTAATTAGCATGCTAACAAATGAATATCATCAGCCATAGACATCATGGCTTTGTAACTCTGGCCTATTGGCTCTTACGTGGCTGGTGAATTTGGCTGAACACCAGTGGCCATAACTGGTCCCACCATTTGGCAATAGAGATTGTTGTTTTTTTGGTGGGAGTAGGTGCTGCTCCTGCAAGCTGAGCGGCTGCCCAAGAGAAAGTAGGTAGGCTTTCATAAAATAATAATAATAATAATAATAAAATTTATTTATACCCCGCCCCTCTGTAAAAACAATCGGGGCGGCTTACAAAATTTAAAATACAATACAAATAAAATCCCTAAACACCCCCACTCCCACCCTCCCCCATTAAAATAACATTAAACAAATATAAATTAAAACAACTAATCTAAAATCACTTTTAAAACTATAAATACAATAAATATAATAAAACCATAGATTTGGCAGGTACCCCAAAGGCCATGTAGTCTAACCCCCTGCCAGTGTAGGGACCCATCCTTAGAGCATCCCTGAGAGGCAGCCAGCTAGCCGCTTACTAAAAGCCTCCCTCCCAGAGGTTGGCATGAGGGCACATACGAAGGTTGCTGTCCTTGAGCAAGCAGGGATCACCTGCACTGAGGCCATGATATTGAGAACACAGCTGCACTGGGCAGGGCACGTTTCTAGGATGGAGGACCATCGCCTCCCAAAAATACTACTCTACGGTGAAGTCGCCACGGGTCAGCGTAAGAGGGGCGCTCCAAAAAAGCGATACAAGGACTCCCTGAAACAACATCTCAGGCTCGGCCAAATTGATCACCAACAATGGTCCGCCCTGGCCTCACATCGGGAGGCATGGAGACACACTATCCACAATGCTGCAGCCTTATTTGAGAACTCACGCCGAACAAGTCTTGAAGAGAAACGACAACGCAGAAAGAATCACAACCCAAAAACATCACCCAAGGAGACCTTCTGCTGTGCTTTTTGCAACCGGACTTGTTTATCTCGGATTGGCCTTTTTAGTCATCAGCGTGCTTGCAGAAAGCGCGGGATGAGTCCTTCCTGAATCTTTGTTTGCGAAGAAAAGCCAGAGAGAGAGAGAGAGAGAGAGAGAGGGAGACATCACAACAAAACCCACCCATAGATTTTCCTTGGTTTTTTTCCGGGCTGTGAGGATGCCGTGTTCTGGAAGAGTTTCTTTCTGACGTTTCACCTGCATCTGTGGCTGGCATCTTCAGAGAATGAGGATTCAGATTCAGAGATCTTCTCTGAGGATGCCAGCCACAGATGCAGGCAAAATGTCAGAAACAGACTCTTCCAGAACACGGCATCCTCACAGCCCCGGGGAAAAAACCAAGGAAAATCTATGGATGCTGGCCGTGAAAGCCTTTGACTTCACACAAAACTCACCCAGCTTCCTTGCTCTGGTTTCCAGAGACAAGACCATCTTCGTCGCCCTCCTCTGGACATTTAAAACCCTAATGATGACGATGATGCAATTACACCATCCATTAAACACTCATTAGCAAAGACTTGGAATTTTAGACTAATGCTTATATCTTTATTATATTTGATTACCTGTGCTGACTATTTTGTTTTATTCTGCATTATGACAGCCTTTCAGATATTTTGGCAGTGGCTCTGTCACAGTGGCTCTTAACCTTTTTCTTTACCAGGGACCCCCTTTAAATATCTTTTGTTGCTGCAGACCCACAAGACTTAACTCAAGATTTAAAACCCTAATGATGATGCTGATGATGCTGATGATGCAATTACACCATCCATTAAACACTCATTAGCAAAGTCTTTTTGGAATTTCAGATTAATGCTTATATCTTTATTATATTTGATTACCTGTGCTGACTATTTTGTTTTATTCTGCATTGTGTGCGTGTTTCTATTGTGTTTTATTATTGTATTTTAGTATGCTACATTATTGGAATAGTTATATTTGTTTCATTCTGTAACCTTCTGTACATGAATGGTATTATATAAATAAACAATGATAATAATAGATTTGTGGGGGCAATTAGCTAACACACATTGGAAACTGTTTAATGCAGTGTAGATGTGTAAATAGCTATTGCTTAAAACAATTTGTAAGCCGCTCTGATAGCCTTGTGGCTGAAGAGCGGGGTATAAATAACTAGATAAATAAATAAATAAATAAAATTTTCCTTGGGCATTTTTTTCCGGGCTGTGAGACCGTGTTCTGGAATAGTTCTATTCCAGAACATGGTCTCACAGCGCGGAAGAAACCCAAGGAAAATCTATGGATGCCGCCTGTGAAAGCCTTCGACTTCACAATGATAATAATAATAATGATTATAATGGTGGTGGTGATGATGGCTGGAGGAGTCCATGCCATCAGGGCAATGAACCCACACTGGGTTTTAGTCTGAACTTTAAAGGAGCACTACAAAATGTTGGGCCCCAACTGCCCAAATGGGTTCTGCACCTTGAGTAGTCCCTATAAAGTCTGGACTAATTGCTGGGGTGGGATTCACCCCCTCCCTGACCCTGGAGCCATCAATTCCCCCTAATTTCTTTTACAGGGGTGGTGCATCTGCTCTGGGCTTTAGCCTGAACTGAAACTATCCAAGGTGCTGACCCCTGTTCCCAAAACAGGCCCAGTACCTTTCACTCCTTTAGATTTCAGACTAAATCCCGGAGGGGATTCCGATGGGAGAGGGCAGCTCTCTGCACTGCAAAGGTAGGAACAGGCAATAGCTTCCAGAAGACAGGGTGAACAAGGTTGGGCCGTGTTCAAATCAAGCTTGATGGGAGAGGGAACAGAATTCCTGTTTCATTTTCCCTTTTGCAAATAACCAGAAGCAACAGTTTATTCAGTCCTGATGAGGCCAGGCTTATAAGGTGGGGGGGGGTGTTTAAGCAGCAGCCATTTCACCCCTTTCATTTCCAAGTAAACAAATTGGGGCTTTAAGTCAAGAGTGGTGAAGACAGCTTGGGAACTGCATCTATTTTTCCTCTAATATCCATGACAGCCGCTTCTTGTAATTACAGCTCTGCTGCTTTGCTTCCCCCTGATAAAATACATTTCGCTCATGAACGTGTTTTATTCTGGCTATTCTATTTTTATTTGTTGAAAACATTGCTTAGCTGCTTTTCAGAGAAAATACAATAATTAAAAACAAAAGAGAAACAAATCACAGCAGGCAGTTAAAAATCCAGCATTAAAATTGTCTCTCACCCAGCCAACCAACACACAATAAAATTTAATTTCTGGACAAATTAAATGTTTTACATTGGCATCAAAAAGGGAATAAAGCTGGCAGCACCAGACCCCATCTGATCTTGGAAGCTATGCAGGGTCAGCTCTGGTTAGTGCTTGCATGGGAGACCGCCAATGAATACCAGGCGCTGTAGGTGCCATTTCAGAGGAAGGAACTGGCTAAACCAATTCTGAGGATTCCTTGTCTAAGAAAACCTCTTGAAATTCAGGGGGTCGCCATAAGTCAACAGGCAACATGAGGACACATACACACATAAGTTCTGACTTCGGTCCCTTTCCCCCAAATGCTGTAGGCTAGAACTTCCAGAGCATGGGAAATGCAGCCTTTTTGGACTGTCACTCCCAGAATCCCCCAGCCAGCTATGCTGGCTGGGAGATTCTGGGAGTGGCAGTCCAAAAAACAAGAACCTTCCCCAAGCGCAGAAGGACTGCAAATGAATACCAGGTTTGGAGGCTATTTTTCAAAGAAAGGAACGGGCAAAACCACCTTTGAGGATTGCTTGCCTAAGGAAACCCTCTGAAATTCATGGAGAAAGGCAAATTGAAGGCACAGACACACAAGATGTGACCTTGGTCCCTTTGCTCCGAATGCTGCAGGCTAGAACTTCCAGAGTGTGAGAAAAGGTGTCTTTTTGGACTGTCCCTCCCAGCATCCACTGGGGGATTCTGGGAGTGGCAATCCAAAAAGAAGAACCTTCCCCCAAGCCCAGAAGGACTGCAAATGAATACCAGGTTCTGCAGGTGATATTTCAGAGAAAGGAACGGGCAAAACCACCTCTGAGGATTCCCTCCTTAAGAAAACCCAGTGAAATTCATGGGGTCAGCATAAATCGGCAGGCAACTTGAAGGCATGCACACACAAACACACACACACACACAGACATGCAAAAAAACTTTCTGGACAAGGATTCACAATGATATCACAACCGACAAGGCCCTGCTGATGATCTCCACCCAGGTCAGATGATGAAGGGGGCCAAGAAGTGGGGCCTTGGAGGTTGAAAGAGAGTATGTTGACAAGAAAGTTCATAAAATGGATGGCCGTTTGCATTGATCTCTTTGGCTTAAATCCAGTTACTAGTCCCAATGAGAGTAGCAGACCCATTAAATTCATGGGAATTCATAGTAAGTTAATACTCATGCAAGTTCCACTGATAAGGCAACCTGGTGCAGTGGTTTGAGTGTTGGACTAAGGCTCCAGGAGACCAGGGTTCGAATCTCTGCTTGGCCATGAAAACTAAGAGCATGACTTTGGGCAAGTCACTCTCTCTCAGCCTCAGAGGAAGACCATGGCAAACCTCTTCTGAATAAATGTTGCCTAGAAAACCCTGTGGTACATTTATAAGTCAGAAACGACATGAAGGCACAACAAAAGCAACAGCAACAAACTCTAGGCAAGACTAGCAATTGCAGTTTGCAGAAGTGAAATGGAACTGGGAAAATAAAAGATTAAAATGAATAGTGGTGACTCACATCATCCTAAATCATCCTGAAATTTTCTGAGGGGTCAGAAGTAGAGAGGTCCTGGTTATGAAAATTCATTTGTTCTCTTAAACCCTTTTCTCAAGAATGACAAAGGGAAAGTAATTAGCTGTCCAGAGATCATGGAAGGTGGCTTAGAAATACAGCTTAATTAAGACTGGAGAAGGAGATTAAGTAATCATCTGCCCCTGTTCTGCTCAAGAGTTTTATTGCAAATTTTTAAAAAAGCACCCTAGAGAACCAACGCCTTTCTGTATTTGCTTGGAGGGGACTAGCTGTTCTTTGGCCTTTGCAATTGTATTTACTGCTTTATGTCTGCTTTAAGTGGCTCGAAATTCACTCAAGAGAAGAATGGGTCGGTTAAGCATTCCCTGTGCCAGGCCAGCCTCCCTCCCCTACGGAGTTAGAGATATGACACCACTTGTGTTCATCTGGGTGCATAATGGATGTGCGCACTCAGACACCTTCTCCTTTCCACCTGAAAAGCCTCTGTCACAATTCCCCGGTCCTTTCCTTCGCATCTCGCCTTGAGGATGGACCTGTTACACTCATGGAGAGATCGTCCTTCCTTTTTGCAATTATCTCTTGCTGTCTGTACAGCACCTTTCTTTGGCAAAAAAAATCTTTATTATCTCACTCCTTTCAGTTTCTTTCCTGTTAATGTTGTGTTTCTGGCAGTGTGCACCATGCTATACGCAGAACACAGAATATTCTGTGAGTCCACACACAGGGCTTTATAGTCCAAGACAGCTAGGAATGGCAGAGGAGGAAGAGGAGGAGGAGGAAGAGGAGATGAGACTTACAATGTTCCTAGGAAGCCTTGGCGCATCTGGCTCAGTATAGCCAACTCTGGCTGGCAGGAGCAGTGGCTCTCCCTGCTTTCAGGCAGGCGCTTCCATCGCCCTGCTTGGAGAGGCCATGGGGACTGAACCTGTGACTTTCTGCCCAGGCAAAGAGGAAACTGCCTTATGTACAGAGTCAGACCTTTTTTTCTGGAGGGGCAATATTGCCAGCTCTGACTGGCAGCAGCCTTGGCTCCCCAGTGTTTCAGGAAGGATTCCTTCTTAGCTGGAATCTCCTCTTTTATCCCCATTAGAAGCTGGCCTTTATAATGAACCAAATCCTTGATCAACTTAGCCTAGTATTGGTAGCTCTGGCTGGCAGCCATGGATTATTTCCAGCCCTCAAAATAGGTTCAGAACCTTGGGTAGCTCCCTTAAAAGTTCAGACTAAAACCCAGAGTGTGTTCTCCACCTCACTGCCATCAGGGCCCCCTCATGGTCATTGCCTGGCCATGCACTTCGGATATCTGCTGATGCCCATCTGGCTGTGCACCGGTCACTTTCCCGGCTCCCCTGTGTAGTGAAGGTCACAGCAGCCTTCTACTGCGATGGACAGAGGAATGCAGCTGAAGCACCCTACGGACTTTATGCTATTGTTTTTGGTTCATGTGTGGATCTGTGTGGGTGGGTGGGTGGGATTTGGTGGGCGGGAGGAAGGTGGGGGAGAGAAAAACAAACTTGAGAAACCTTCCTAAAAATGCAGCCGGAATGACAAATTAATTTTCCTTTTGACGGGAATGCAGAGCAACGATGGAGAGTGGATCAAGGGAAGCTGGTGATTAAAAGATAATAAGTGCTTTCATTGTTTATAAGTTTCATGTTCAGACCCGGAGAGGAATATTTTTAGACTGCTGGTGGTTGGGCAAACATGCTAGGTGCTTGAAATTCCCCCTGTCCTTGTTTCTTGCCCAGTTTCACCCAGGAAGGGACCCAAACACCCAGCAGGGATATTGGTCAGGGCTGGTTTAAGGAATTTTGGGGGCCCCTGCAATGCTTTATTTTTTTTCGGGAGCATATGTTTATCTCAGGTCATTCTAACCTAACCTAATCTATTAACAGTGAAGGATATTCAGATTATTACTAATAATGTTTTTGCAGGAGGGTTATGATGCCCCCCCCACAATGACGGGGGTCCCTGTGGCCACAGGTGCTGGGGGGCCCTTAAACCGGCCCTGATCTTGGCAACCCAGGGGAGTAGCCCTTGGCAACTGCTGGTATGCCTCTGGCACTCCCACCATGCCTTTGGACCCAGGATAAAAGGGGGACCTCTGCAACCATCTGGGATCTATTCTTCAGCGGCCACGTGGAGACCACATTCTGGACGTTTTGGCTTTATATCAATTAGAGCAGACCCTTGGAACAACGGCTGAATGGAGAGTTCACATCTAGGTCAATCCCATTGATCCCATAGGCTCACTCCATTTGGATGGTGACCAATAAGATTCTGGACAGGCATTTGAGGGCTGAAGGCCCCCATGGGTCAGTGGAGGCGGGGGCATTGGTAGGGTGATGGCGAATCAGCACCATATTTTAGTCTGAACTTTAAAGGAGATGCCCAAAGGGCAAAAGTCTTTTTGTTTATACCTTCAAGTCATTACTGACTCATGATAACACTAAAAGCCCGTGATAGGTTTTCCTTTGGGTTGCTATGAGTTGGAAATGACTTGAAGGCACACAGCAGCAGCAAGGTGAACCTATGAGAAGGTTTTCTTGGCAGAAATTTCTTCAGAGGGGTTTTGCCTTTGCCTTCCTCTGAGGCTGAGAGTGTGTGACTTGCCCAAGGTCACCCAGGGGGTTTCCATGGCCAAGCAGGGATTCAAACCCTGGTCTCTTCTGATTCTCAAATAGGTTCAGCACCTGGGACAGCTCACTCATCTTTAAAAATACCAGTAAATTGGTTCTCAAATCAATAACCTTTGGGTGATCATAAAAACCTTACATCCCTCATCCTTTCTACTCCCAAACTGGGTAGAGGCAAAACCACTCTGCTACCTTGAATGCAGACATGATGGCCGTGCCTGGCTTTGGAAGCTAAGCACAATCAGGTCTGGTTAGTCCTGGAGAGGACCACCAAGGATCTTTAGGTTAGGGCGAGGAAAGACCCCTTCCTGAAACCCTGGAAGAGAGCTGTGGCTGCCGGTCAGAGCTGACAGTTCTGGGCTAGATGGACCCCCACTGGTCAGAGTCCGTGTGAGGGTCATTCCCCCTGTTCCTGTGCAGGAGGGCTCACGTTCCAGTCCCAGCGGCATCTCCAGGGTGGGTGAGGGAAGCGAATCCGTCCCCAAACCCTGGAGGAGAGCTTTGGCTGCCAGTCAGAGCTGCTAATAGTGAGCTAAATGGACCACCAAGGGTCTGGATGGTCTGGTTCAGTAGAAGGCATCTTCCCAATCCCAAGCCAAGGCACCACACAGTGGTTAAATGCCAGTCCTGCAAGTCACCACGTTGCAAGTTTGATTCCAGAGGGCTCCAAGGTTCACTAACCTATTCGTAGGTTAGTGAAATGAGTACCCAGCTTGTGGGGGCAATGAGCTAACACACATTGGAAACTGCTTAATGCAGTGTAGATGTGTAAATTGCTATTGCTTAAAACAATTTGTAAGCCTCTCTGATAGCCTTGTGGCTGAAGAGCGGGGTATAAATAAATAATAATAAATAATAATACTGACAGCAGGGCTTGTTAAAAGAATACAGTATTTGTCTTTTGAGGTCGCCTTCCAGCCTGCTTGTCCCAATGTCACCCCTGAAGGCAGCAGCACAAGGGAAAGTTCAGATCGGTCTTCTGACGGAAACGTTTGGGATGCATTCTGTGCTTTCAGAAATATTGCGCCCTGTGGGAAAACCATACAGGTGCAGCTTGCGGGCCTCTTGCCCTTGAAACAATGTGTACCTATTAAATTTCCAGTGGGCAAAGAGACACCTCAGATTGCAAATGTGAATACACGGCAACTTCCTGAGCACTCAAGGCTGATTGTCTTTGAAAGAAAGACCAGCTTCATCTTTTTAAATGCTGGGTTTTGTTTTATTTTTTTTTGTTTTGTTTTATTTTTTGCACCTAAATCCTCGCCTTTGAAACAGAAAACTTCCTGTTGTTGAAACGGACAATCACTCTGTGAGAGCAGCTGTGGCTCGAAGTGGGAAAGCGTTTGGCAGCCACATCAGAAATCAAGACGCTCTCTCTTCATGGCAAAATTGTGCATTCATCTCCCTGCTTTTGAGAGAGAGAAAGAGTGTGTGAGAGGGAGAGAAAATACGATTTGCAATTTAACTTTTCTGTAATGAGCTCCTGCTATTATACGGATTCCATAATAGCTGGTTTGGCTGGAACAGATTGTTGGTGCAACTGGTTTACAAAACATTTTTCAATGCAAGCCTTGCTTTTTTTCCTCTTGTTTTCAATAGCAACAGCTGCTAAGCCTGATAATTATTGTATTTCATCAAAATAAACTTACCAACTTGCTCCTCTTCATGCTTTCCTGTGCAGTTTTCCAATGAGTCTGTTTTTTTTTTTTAATTATTTATTTTTGGTGTTCCTGCTTTTTTAAAGAAAAAAAAGAGAGACTCAGGTACATTTTAATTGCACTCTGGAAGAAAACGACATGATGAACTGGGGGATTTGGGGGAAATCTTTGGAACACCTTAACCTGCAAAATTGCTCCAGTTTGAGGCCAACATCAGAGAAGCAGGCTGATGTTTTTGCAGGATTTTTGCTCCCAGCTCAACATTTGGCTCCTCAGAGAGGGAAAACCACTTCACAGGACATGAAGCAAAACTGGGATTATTTTCTGACCATTTGGAATTTTGATTTAATTCCCCTTACTCTTGAGTCTTCTTGAGAGCAATAACAGCAATGAGAGCAGCAGCTAAGGGGACTGGGTTTCCTCTCAGCTCTCTGTAATTAATCTAATTAATTTATTAGCCTCTCCATCTACCACCACATTTTTCTTTTTAAACAGAAGACACCAATCCATACTGAGAGACAAACAAGACTGCAAAGTGCAAATTCAGCTTCAGGACCAGGGCAGGACTATGGGCGACTGTGGGGCTGGGACCCCCTCCACTCCTAAGGGTTCCTCAGGCAGAGAGGACTTAAATTAGGGGAGGAATGAGCCCCTTTCGCAGGCTGCCACAGGGAGAAGGCTATGGCTTCTTTGTACTTTCCTTGGCAGTGGGGGCAATGGAAGCACTCCAGGTTTTAACCCAGGATTTAAAGGATCTATCCAACGTGCTGAACCCAAATTCCCCAATTAGGCTCAGCACTTTGGATAGCGCTTAAATCAAGACCTTAAGGGATCTATCCAAGGTGCTGAATCCTACCCCCTATTACGTCCCACAGCTTAGATAACCCCTTCAAAGTTCTGACTTAAACCTGGGGTGGACCCACCACCCGCACTGACATGGGAGCTAGCAGGGGCTTTATGCTGCCTGCCGGTCACAAGGCACCATGTTGTTCCACACCTGCCTGCCCAGCTGAATAAGACTTTTGGACCCGCTGCCTTTGCACAAGCCACATGGAAACTTCCCACCCTCAGACTCTCTGCTTCTCTGGTGTTTTGAGAGCCTCCAAAATTAACATGGCTTTTTTTTTTTTAAGAGAGAAGCTATAAAGTTAATTTTTCACAGGCAAAGCTGAGCTCCAAGGCTTACTGTAGCCAGCTTGTGTGCCTCCTCCAGCGGGCTTGCATGCAACCTTCCTGCCGCCAGCGTGCTGTGTGCCTGCGTTTCCAAGTGTCCGTCTCCCACTCAGAGCTGCCAATCCATTCCTCCACCATGTGTTATGTTCCAGGAGAGAAATACCTCCAAAGGGTTCCACTATGAGCTGGCACCTACCGCCGCCTTTTGTGCATCAACTGCCACATCTCCTCCACAGAGCATCTGGTCTTCTCTTGGCATTAGAGAAAATCCAGCAGCCCACAGCCAGTCGTGTCACCCACCAGCCCCACCTCTGCCAAGAAGCCCCAGTCCTTGGATGCACACGGCAGTGTATTGGTTTCTTCACAAAAGTGGGAGATGGGTAGGCACTTAAAAACACATCAGCAAGACCCCTCTTTCCCTTGCAGCTGAGACTTCCAGAAGGAGCTGTGAAGGCTGAGGTCAGTGAATCCACAGCCAGGGCCTCACAGAGCTGGCAGGGATCCCCAAGGGTCATCTAGTCCAACCCTCTCATGCCAGGGCTGGAGATCCATAGCTTTTTGAGACAAGGGTATCTGACCCCTGTTTAAAAACCTCCAGGGAAGGTCTTCCCCACCACTGTTCACAGCAGTCTGTTCCATGACTGGACAGCTCTTGCAATCAAGACGTTCTTCCTGATGTTTAGCAGGAACCCCCCCCTTCCTTTGTTTCCATTGTTTCAGGCCCTGCCTTCTGGAGCAGCAGAGAGCAAACTCGCCCCATCTTCCTCATGATGACAGCCCTCCCGCTATTTGAAGATGGTAGATCAAGCCAGAGCTCCCACTAGAAGTCAAGATGACCAAGGCTGCTGACACACTGAAGAAATAATGCAGTTTGACTCCACTTTAACCACCATGGCTCCATGCTATGGAATTCTGGGATTTGTAGTTTTGAGAGATATTTAGCCTCCTCTGCCAGAGAGCTCTGGTGCCACAACAAATGGCTAATCCCAGGATTCCATAGGATGAAGCCATGATAATTAAAGTGGTGCCAAACTGCATGATTTCTGCAGTGTGTCAGTAGCCTAAACTGAGGCTGTCATACTACAGTAACATCATGAGAAGACATGGCTCATTGGAAAAGACAATAATACTAAGACAGGTGGAGGGAAAAAGAAAGAGAGGAAGACCACACACCAGAGGGAGAGACTCAATCAGAGAGGCCACTGGCCTGAAATGCAAGACCTGGGCAGGGTGGCAGAAGACAGGTGGTCTTGGAGATGGCTCATTCATGGGGTCTCCATGAGTCAAAGTCAGCTCTAAGGCAGTAACAATAACACTACCATACCACCTCTCCACCTTCTCTTCTCCAAGCCAAATGTACCCAACCCTCACAGAGTTTTTACCTTCTTGGCCACCCTGCCTTGGACACATGCCAGCTTGTCAATGTCCTTCTTAAACTGTATTACACAGAGCTGTGCAGGGCATGCTGGCTAGTGAATTCTGGGTGTTGTAGTCAGAAAGAGTAGATTTCAGCTGAAGGCAAAGCTGAGGGCAAAGGCCCTTACTCTCAGCCAAATGAAGCATCTTAAGGAAGCTGTAAAAGGTTAACCAGTGCTTCTCCTGCGATCACTACCATTGCTTATTTAACCTGTTAGTTATTTAAAGCACCGTAAACCAAATTATGATCACATAAAGGTGAATTGCAATGTTGTGCAATATTTTTATTTATTTATTTATTTATTTATTTATACCCCGCTCTTCAGCCAGAAGGCTATCAGAGCGGCTTACAAATTATTTTAAGCAACAGCAATTTACACCGCTACACTGCATTAAGCAGTTTCCAATGCGTGTTCGCTAATTCTCATACTCATGTTCTCAAGAGCAGAGCAGGGGTGTAGCTACATCTCTGGGTCAATAGTGATCCCAATGCACAACAGGTTACATGGAGCATCACAACACATTGCTCATGGCATTGGGAAATATTGTGTACTGGGAGCCCTGGATGTACAACGGGGCAGCTTACACTGTGCCCTGTTGTGCATCATTGCAATTCACTAGCATGGTTGTGTGTCACATCATCAACATAGCCCTGTCATTGTAATGTTACAAACCATAGTCTCTGAGGCGGGATCCTGGCCATCATCATCATCATCCCAACATTTCTCAGAGATAGCACTCAAATGCTTATGTTTCCCTCTCCAGCTGTTACATTGCTCCATCTGGTCACTTCCAAAAGCTTCCTCTCCCACCCTCAGCTCACCCCATTCATATCCCACCTGCTTCACCCACACCCACACCTTGTCTTCCAAACTCTTACCTCTTTTTTGTTGTTGCTTGGTCTATTTTATGCTTCACTGTCAGCAACATGAGCCTGCCTCTGGCAAAAAAATGCGGCATTGAATATTGATAAGTTTTTGCATTTTAAATCTTCCTCAAGGACACTGAAGGGCTCACAAAGTGTGTGACTGGGAGAATTTGGACACTGGGCATTTTTAAACCATCCTCTTTGGGAATGAATTTTTAAAAAAAAGAATGAAAGAGAGTTTTGACTGCACCTACCAGAAGGAAGTCTTCACACATGTTCCTAGTCACTACGTAAAGCTGAACATAACCATTTGCTCTGACCTCATCAAGGACCAAAGATTTTTAAAAGTATAGCAGCAGCAAACTTAGCTTTGCAATGAGAAAACCCCTTTTGGGTTCCAATGCCTTTAGACTTCTGGCTGTTTGTGCCTTTTTGTTTAGTCCTTTCTTGACGCCACACTTAATACATAACCATGGAGGACACAGTAGTGACTGACATCCCATGTCAGTGCGAGTGTTGCATCCGCCCTGGTTTAAATCCAAACTTCAAAGGAGCTGACCCTGACTCCTGGATGGCTCCATTAAAGGCCAGACTAACCTTTAGAGCTCTCCAAGGTGCTGAACCAAACCCCCAAATAAGCCCAGCACCTTGGACAGCCCTTTCAACGTTAAATAAGGCTGAACTTTAAGTGAGTTCTCCAAGGTGCTGAATAATAGTCCCAAAGTAGACGCAGCACCTTGGATAACCTTTAAAGTTCAGGGTAAAACTCAGAGCAGGTCCATGGTGCTGCTGATACAGGATCTCTGGGTCCTGCTGCCAGAACTTTCCACTTTTTGCCAAGGGGACATGGATCCTTTTGAGGAAGCAGAGGGGAGGAAGCTAGGAAGCACAGCTGCAGCGTCCATGGCCTCTCAGTGAAAGGAGCCGGGGGCTGATAAAGCAGTAGGCAGGAGGAGAGAAGGCAGCTCTTCCTCTCATTCCCTGCAACTCCTTAGAAACACACACCATGAGCTGTGAGGATGGAATGGCGCATGGTAGCCCTGTTGCTTGCTGAGGTGGGGAGAAGCCATTTTCCAGGGTTCTTGTGCCTCACAACAAATCAGGCCCATAGCCAGTTCCCTCTTCTCTTCTCTGACTGATGGCTGCAGATGCTCTCTGGAGTTCCTGAGCAGATAAGGGACTCCCTCCTCCCCACCCCATGCCAGAGATCCTTTAAAAATGTGATGTGGTGTGTGTGTGCATGTGTGTAGGAGCCTCTATGTGCCTGAGCCATCTGCTCTGCTTCTGAGCTGTGGCTTATATCTTCTTGAGGGCCAGGGCTTTTAAAAAAGAAAGGATAACAATCCAAATTTAGTACCAGGGAGGAAAAAAATGTAGAGAAACAAACACATCCCTGAGTGGTTTGCAAAGCATGTTTCATCTGCCAACCTGGGGGAGAGGTAAAGAAAGCAAGGAGTGACTTCTCTGGGTTCTTGTCTGAACTGCAGAGGAGACTCCAATGTGTTGAGTGCTATCCCTGAAGTAAGGTCCACCCCTTAGGTAGATTCTTCAAAGTTTGGAATAAAATCTGGAGCAGATTCATTGGCCTGCTGAGACTGGAGCCACCTGATGTCCTAGCAAGGAAGAACAGAGTGCTGGAAACCGCATGCTTTGAAACCCGAAAGGGAGGGTGTGAACAAGTGAGCCTTTGGGGCTTTGACTCCACAAATCCTCCAGCCAACATGGACACTATAGTCCTCCAAAGAAGTAACTTTTCCAAGCTCTGCTGGCAGGTAGTTGCCATTTCAGCACCTACAGCAATGACCACCCATGCACTCAGAGCAGTGCAGTATAGTGGGTAGAGTGGGGTGGGCTCAGTTCTACTCCTTGCTTTAGTCTCAAAGCTCACCAGGTGGATTTAAGTCCTTCACCCACCCTCAGCTTAATTTATTTTGCAAACCAGGCATTCCTGAATCAATCAGGCAAATCCTGAGCTGTTTGAGCTGCTTAAGGAACCCCTGAAACATTTGACCCCAGCCCTGGAGGTTAAAATAAAACAAAATAAAATATCTACTGTACTTTCAAGCATCAGATGATTTGGGCTTGAATCCTAGTTTTAATAGCATAGAACCATTGAATCAATGGGATTTGCCTTTGTGTTGACTCACCGGTCAACAATGGATTCAATGGGTTTCCTCTAGTTGGGGCTAGCCAACAGGAATCCAACTGTTTTTGACAGTGCGGCAGTGGTGGTTAGGGAAACCCCGGAGTGGATTTGCTGCCCTCCTGACATGGATCCCATGCCAATGGGGCAGGAGATCCACTCTGGGTTTTAATCTGAACTTTAAAGGAGCTATACCCAAGGGGTAAAACTTTTATTCCCCAAATAATCAACTTTCTGAATCACAGCGGACAAAGAGAAGGGAATGGTCACTTGAATTTCTGAGAAGGACAGAGAGGAATGTGGGCTAGTTTTTACCATGGAGACACATGGGGTCAAAAACAGGTGAGAAATGATAGCATAAATCCACATGGAAGGATAGGCAAGCCTTTGTCCTCACCAGCTGACAGCCACCAGCAGGGGATGACTTTGAGTTGAAGCACTAGGCGGAGGCAAGCAGAGAAATGGCTTGCATCTGGAAGGGTCACTTTTTGGTTCTCCAGAACTTCAAATTCTTGTTCCAGGGAGTTGCATTCTTTTTTTAAAAAATTATGTAAGAAGATTGCTTCAGTTGCCAATGAAGCACAGCTGTATTTGGAGCAGAGCTTGGCAGCTGTTCTTGGCATCAATTTGTAGTGCAGTTTGCAACTAAAGTTGCGGGCGGGAGGGATTGCATGCAAACTGCAAATCACAGTGAGGTTGTCTGTGATGGAATTTGGGCTAATTCCTCACTAAAGCCAGTGGACATTTTTAGCTATGTTTCAAACATTGGCATGACCAGCTACTTTGAAAAGAAAAGACCCTCACCATTCTTTTTCTTCATGTGAAACCTTCATAAAGTGTTGACAACCTAGGAACATAGATTTTTGCTTATTTCATTTCTGCCTGCAAGCAAGGATAATTTCATCAATGTTCTCCTTGCTTTGTGAGAATGCAAGGATTTCTATGTGATTTCCCAACAAGGTTCATACTTTAGGAGTCTACTGCGAAAAAACTGTTTCCATACAATTGCACAGAAAACATGTTTTTGGCCAAAAAAATTAAATAAATAGGCATTTTGTACAAATCTGTGCAAAACTATTTGTGCAGAAAAACTCATGAAAGAAAACTTCGTATGAGTTTTGTGAGCAGGAATCTATGTTTTTGTACAAAAGCTATGGGATTTTCATAAAACGTATGTATGCATTTTGCACAAATGCATACATTCTTGTGTGGAAAAAACTCAGGTAGTTTTCCTGCACACATTTTCTACAAAGAAAGAATATTTACTGCTGAGAAATCAGCACGTGCCATTACCCACCCTCTAGAATTGGAATGAATCTGAGGCCCAACAGCCAGACCTAGAAGGCCTTGGCCTCCAGATGGGGCTCTACCCCCACCCCAAATCTGAGCAGGTAGTGGCTGATGAGAAATTTTAGCAAGATGGACTCCCACCTCAGCCAGAGTTGAGGGGCATTGAGGAGACACCCCAGCATTTGTGGAACATCATCATGACAAGGAATAGTGGTGGGGGAGCTAATGTGTGTTAAATAAGAAATTCTGCATAATTAAGCACTTGGCACCTCAAAGCCAGGCTCTCAATGTTGCCGCAGTTTGTGGGAGCCTTTTTTAAAAACTGTTTGCAACTGTTCATTCTCCTCAGCTTTTGTATACTTCCTAGTTGTGGGTTTATATATATTCTTGATCTCTGGACTGGCTTATGGTGTCCGTTTCTTTATCTTTCCATGGTATCATGACTGCTGGAGTCGAGAATGGCTGAGACCTCACTTCATCATCTCCTTCCAGCCTTGGTAAACTCCTTCAACTCAGAGGGTATGACCCAGGCTGGTTTGACTCTGCTGGTAACGGCTTCTCCTGACACTTGCTATTTTCTGTAAGCCCAGGACAGTCTATTTGGCACAAAATACACTACCTGTTTTCTGCCCCCAAACATATTTTCAATGCAGGAAAACCATGTGTATTTTTGTGCAAATGAATTTCCCCCACATTGAAGCCCTGAAGTGCAAAGAATCTTGTGGCAGGCCTCCTTTCCCTCTCAGGACACCCTCTCTCCCTCAAGGGTGTGAATATGAACAAACGGTCCTACCACAACGCCTGGCCTCCTTGTATACCATCTAGCCTTCCCGACAAAGGGCCAGTCAACCACAGCTGCTGATCCAAATGTGTTTTTATTGGGTATATCGGTTTTCCTTTAAGCTTTGGAGTGCTTCAGATATCACTCGCTGGTACGGGATGTACACTGGTGCTGCCCCTGAACATCCAGATGCAAACTGGACCAAGCATCTCAGGTGTGGCCAGAGGGAGGACTCTCGCTCTGAGCGTTCTTTTATGGACATCATCCCTCCTGTCGTGTCAAATGCTGACCCACAGGTGGCAGGGATGGGGTAGGGCAGGGGACAGGGTCTTCTGCCCCTAAGTCCTTGAGCGGAGTATGGAACAGACGAGAGAATACAGAGCCCTTCCTAAACTGGTTGAAATGCCTGGGGAGGGGGATCCCCACTTCTCTTCCAATCCCGTGGGAGGAAACTGGACTCCAGAGGACTTAATGCATGCACACAATAACAGTGAAACCCCGCAACCCCAAAACACCAGCATCATCAGATACGTCCAGGACAGGAGGAGGGACAGTGCTCTCAGTCTTCTTATAAGCTCTCTGGGTTTGGTGTTTTTGTGCCTGCAGATGTCTTATGGATGCTAATTCTGGGTTGATCCTGCACCAAAATGGCATTTCTGAGAGGGGTGGGGAGAGACCACCGGAGGGGGCACAGTCCTCCAAGTGGACATCATGTTCACACAATCCATGGGGCACCCCATTCTCCTGTGTGCGTGGACAAAGCTCGGTGTCCATTTACGGCCAGAGACTGAGAGAGGTTTTGGGAGACTGAAACGGAGTCAGGTCGCCAGCTGTTTAGGATTCCAAAATGAAACAAAACCCAAAAGGGAAGCCCCAGCCCAGGCTGCTCTCTGGGAGCAGGGAGGCCCTCTATGATTTCTATTGAAAAAAAGCCCCAAGGGTTGCACTAGAAACACCATCACAAGGGTGGGGAGTGGAGGGGGGGGTTGGCTGGTCATGTCATGCAGTCTCAAGTACACATCTCTACAAACAGCACCCGGCAGGACAGGGCCCACTGCCGGGGCTCTTGACCCACAGGGCACAGGTCTGACTTTAGACTGGAGTGGTTCGTCTGTTGGCTTGATTGTTATGCAAAGAATCCTTGAACTCTTTAGGGAGGGAGTTGTGGATCTGTAGAAACCCGTGATCCCTCTCTGAGTTGAGCAGTGTCCCGATTGTCACCTTAGATGGGTCTCGGGAGAGGCTGAACATGGAGATCTCGGTGGAAGGGATGGCGCTGAAGCCCTTGCCAATGGGAGACAAATCCCTCGAGCGCGGCTCCGTGGAGCGGGAACTGGATCTCCTTCGGAACCGGTACCGGTAGGTTGGCAGGCGGGCAAAGGCGGACTTCTTCAGCAGGGCCACTGAGTGGGACTTGGCTCGCATCTGGCGGTGCTTCTCAATGTACATGTGGACGGCGATCACCCCCACCATCTCGGCGATGATGAAGGATAAGGCCCCAAAGTAGAAGGACCAGCCATAGGAGTAGCTTTTCTTGGAGTCGCTCTGTCCGGGGTCTCCAGCATTTGCTGAGATGTAAACTATAATCCCAATTATGTTGCTAAGCCCTGAAGGAAAGAAAAAGAAAGTGTCTAAATTGAGTTTGCAGAACCTACCCAGCACCTCTTTCAATTCAGGTGAGAGTTAAGGGACTCTGCAACACAAATGAGGTTTGCACCATAGGCCAACACATAGGACTTGTGTCCTAGGCATGTTTAGAAATATCAAAGGACACCCAGAACCACAGGGAAAAATGTCGTTCCCATGGTCCCCGTGGTCAGTGCTGTCCTCCTAAAATAGTCTTCCATTCACTCCCAGTTCCCAAGGTAGTCTTTTCCATCCTGCCAAGAAAGATTAGCTAAACGAACTTTGCTGATTCACTCTCCAATTAATTCACAGCTCAGTCCAGAGGAGACAGAGAGCTTTTCCACTCTGCCTTTCACTTCAAAACCCAGCAGTGCTGCTTAGCCCTAATGCCGAGGTTGCAAACACATCAGAGTGTGTTGAATCTGCTCGGAGAGGACTTTGAAGTTGTGGAAGAGACGACAGCCAAGCAGATGCTATGCTGGGGTTGGGGGTGCTTCACCACCAGCCCCATCTCACTGGTCCCTTCAGTCTTTTTGCTTCTCACTTTCCAGAAGGGAATACCTAGGCCCCCGGGCACTTTTTAAAATCTGCAGCTGCAAAACGAAAGCCCCAAACCATCCCATCCCAACACTGCCCCTAAATCCAGTGTAGCAAACAAAATTTAGCAGTAGTAGCTGCAAGAGAGGCAGAGGGAGTGTAGGCACCCACCTGTTTCTCCCAGATACCATCCTCTGTGGATGCAAAAGTGTCGGAAGGTAAATCGCCAAGGCTGTAGTGAGTAACCTGAAATGGTGTGTGTGTGACAGACAGATAGACAGACATCCAGGTGGACTGAAGCAACTCTGTGCTCTTGACTTTCCTAACTCACCACCTGTTTGCTGTCTAAATTGCTGCTCTCCAGATCCCCTTCCTTCCTACCATTTCTAGGAAGTCAGTTGTTTTGTTTTTCCTCTGTTAGAAAGAGGTAGCTACACCTGGGATTTTCCCCCACGAGGGCTAGCAGCACACTTGCATGCTTAGACCAAGATCCAATAAAGACCTTGGTGGAGTGCAAGTCTCTCCCGTTGTTGGGGGCTGGTGGAGGCTATTTCTTTCCCACTTCCTCCCTGGGGGCACAGCAGGGGTCCCAGGTATAGCTCTACCAATGGGTTATGGGGGTGCATAGTGGCATGTTCTTTCGGGCTGCTTTTCTGCTCCTGGAGAAGAGGGGGGGACCTCCACTGCACACACCCCCCAGCATAAGCCTGGCTGTTTCAACGGATATTTGGGCTGTGCATTGGCTGGTCTCAATTTGTTCTGGCTTTGAATGGTTTTGAGTTGTGTTTCTGATGTGTTTTTGTGTGTGATATTGGTTGAGCTCTCCATTAGACTTGTGTCATGTAAATATCCTCATCTTACACATGGATTGTGCTACACAGCTCTTGTGCTGAATGGTGACATTACACCATGGAGAAAAACGTGCATATCCATGCACCTGCACAATGGCACCCGTGTGCAACTCCCTTCTGTGACTTGAACTAAATGTGGCCGTTCTTCCACACCAGACAAAGATGCCCAGCTACTTCCATTGGGGGAACTTATGCACGCATAACATGCTGTCATTGCTATTAGCTATAGTTTGCACATTTTTATGATGTGATTAAATGTCTGGTTGAGGACCATCCTTGGCACTTTCAGATGGTGCTGCAAATGTCTTTTAGTGCCCATACAGAGCAAAGTGAGCTCTGCATTCTTGGGATTGAATGATTCCCAAAGCGTGTTTTTAACGGCCCAGATTCCATACTCATCCCCAGCAGCGTTAAGAGTCAGCAGCTCACAGAAGACCCTGGGACTCACCTGCTGATACAAAGAAGATCCCTGCACTCAGGATGACGTTGAGTTTGCTCTTGTAGAACTCGCTGGCAGCCACGCAGAGTCCTCCGAAGAAGAGAAGACCAACACTTAAGATGGGGAAGATGCTAGATGCTCTCACTGCACCTGGACGAGAAGTGAAGTAGTCCTCATTAAGCGGAACATGGCAGGGTTGGAAAGCAGCGTCAGAGCAGTTCAGTCCCACGTTAACTGCCATAGCTCCACCCTAGGGATTCAACTTAAGTCAGAGTACCTTGGGAAATATACTTGGGGGAGTACAATGGGGGTTTGAATCTAAAATTGCTATCCAAGGTGCTGAGCCTATATTGGAGAGAGAATTCAGCACGTTGGAAAGCAACTTCAAAGCACCCATTGAAGCCTGGATGCATTACCCCATTGACATGGAAGCCTATCTATAGTACCTATCCAAACTATGAATCCCAGGATTCTGGTGGCTACAGCAGTTAAAGTAGTTGCGAACTTGGCTGCTGATGTGATGTAAGCACACTTTTGATTTCACAGAATGCTCTGGGTCAAAGAATGCCTCAAGGTGGGATCAGTCATTAAGATGGACAGAAGTCATTGTCCTCCATGCTACTGTTACTCTTGGATAGAGTAGAGCCATTAAACCAATGGGATTTGCCTATGTGTTGACTCACCATTGAAGAAATCAGCCTCTAGTTGAGACTAACGTGTAGGACCAAGGCCATGGTTTCATGTGGCCTTCATTTTCAATTCCAGTTCTTCAACATCACATTTAGGAGATTTAAACTCTCAGCATGTTCCACCACATCACATGCTGACTTTTGAAGAAATGTGCAAGACACAACATGCTATAACTCGATAACGTTGGCCCAATGGGGTGTTTAATGACACTGTCAGAAATCCAGAAAAACAAAGTGTAGCTGGCTGGGGGATTCTGGGAGTGACAGTCCAAAAAGGCATCTTTCCCTATGCTCTGGAAGTTCTAGCCTGCAGCATTTAGGGAAAAGGGACCAAGGTCAGGTCTTGTGTATGTGTGTGTGTGTGTGTGCCTTCAAGTCACCTGTGGACCTTTGGTGACCCCATGAATTTCCTAGGGTTTTCTTAGGCAATGATACTCAGATGTGGTTTTGCCAGTTCTTCCTCTGAAATACAGCCTACAGCACCTGGGATTTGTTAGCGGTCTCCCATCCAAGTACTAACCAGGGCTGACCCTGCTTAGCATATAAGATCAGAGGGGAATCTGGTCCTTTGTGGGTATTTGGGTCCTATCCTACCTCAACATATGGAGACCCCCATGAATGGGAGCCCCCCAAGAACTGTGGATCATCAGATCATTGGTTGCGGTCACTTCTGTTGCATCTGGCCTCCTGCCGCCCCCTCCCCTTGGTTTGTGATACACAGACATGGACAGACAGACAGACAACCTTCCCAAATCTGCCCAGGAGAGATAGACTCACGCAGGAGGTATTCGGATGCATCCTGATCATAGTCGGCATCTTCTGGGAAATGATTGATTTGCTTACAGATGCCCCGGAATGTCCCTGGGGAGGAAAGAAGAGATGCAAAAGCAAAATGTAGGACTTACTTCTGAGTAAGACTGTACCCCAAAGCTTTCCTTTCCTTTCCCTTCTTTCTCCTCCTCCTCTCCCTCCCATCGTTCCATCTATCAGGAAGAGCTTCCATTCATTTTAATGTAATTCAATGTGATTTCTGTCTCACTTTTCATTCATTTGGTTAGTTTGGCCCAGTTTGGGTTCATGCAGCCTAGGGTGGGATCTAGGGAGGTGGAATTGGTTCCTGAACATGCTGACATTGGCCAGCATCTGAAATCAGCCCCAGTGATGGGATGGGCACCCAGTATAGACAACCAAGGAGCCTTCCTCACTCCCCCCACCCATGATTCCCGGGCATGTGTCCAAATTCTGCCACTTAATGATGGCTTTCGAGTGAAGAATGCTGATGATCAGACGGTGGAAAAAGGGATGTGAGATGAGCAAGAGAGCTGCCTTCATCAGCAATGCTTGATCTGCTTTTAGAATTTTTATGGCAATGTGAACTCATCTCTCTCTTTCCCTCAGAAGCAGCATCTCCCTTTATCGGAGGACCCAAATACTTGCATCTCGCATTTTGAATCCAGCTCAGTTCCCTTGAGTTCACATTGATGACCTGTTTCCGAAGGCAGGCCTCCTGCCCCGCGCTCACCATCAGCTCCCTGCTTTAACTCTCCCTGGGCCTCCCACCCCCAGGACCCAGAAAGGCAGGCAGCCCCCAGCAGGCACGCCGAAGTGGGACCAAGCCAGTGGCCAGCTAAAGCCAAGTGATCATCTCTACCAGTCTGTTTGCACAAGGCTGATGTTCCCTAGAGGGCAACAGCCTTAGTTAGCCTGTGGGGAGACAACTCCCCCCACAACTAGAGGTGGAGCTGTGAACCATTAACTGATCACACAACTCATCACTGAAGGCATCTCCACGAAATGATTCATGCTTTCCTAAGGCACAGCTCTGGCAGAGCACCATTGCTCCGCTACAGCTCTCGCTTTTACTGGAGGAAGAGGAGCTCTCCTCCATTGCTGGCTAATATCCTATCACAGAATCATGGAATTGTAGAGTTTTAATGCGTGATTTGATTTGTAACTTTTTGAGTGTGCAATGTCCGTGTGTGTTTGTGTGTGCCATTCTTGACTTTTTGCGTGTGGGGTTATTTCATAGAATCATAGAACCATAGAGTTGGAAGAGACCCTAAGGGCCATCCAGTCCAACCCCATTCTGCCATGCAGGAAATCATGATCAAAGCATCCCTGACAGGTGGCCATCCAGCCTTGGTTTAAAGACCTCCAAGGAAGGAGACCCCACCACGCTCCGAGGGAGTGTGTTCCACAGCCGAACAGCTCTGACTGTCAGAAAGTTCCTCCTAATGTTGAGGTGGGATCTCTGTTCCTGGAGCTTGCATCCATTGTTCCATATTCTAGTCTCTGGAACAGCAGAAAACAAGCTTGCTCCATCCTCAGTGTGACATCCCTTCAAATACTTAAACAGGGCTATCGTATCGCCTCTTAACCGTCTTTTTTCCAGGCTAAACATACCCAGCTCCCTAAGTCTCTCCTCATAAGGCATGGCTTCCAGACCTTTCACCATTTTAGTTGCCCTTCTCTGGACACGCTCCAATTTGTCAATATCCTTTCTGAATTGTGGTGCCCAGAACTGGACACAGTATTCTAAGTGAGGTCTGACCAAGGCAGAATAGAGTGGCACTATTACTTCCCTTGATCTAGACACTATACTTCTATTGATACAGCCCAAAATCGCATTGGCCCTTTTAGCTGCCGCATCACACTGTTGGCTCATGTTCAACTTGTGGTCTACTAGGACTCCTAGATCCCTTTCGCACGTGGTCTCGTTCAGCCAGGTCTCCCCCATCCTATAACTGTGCATTTCATTTTTCCGCCCTAAGTGCAGGACCTTACATTTTCCCCGTTCTGAATTTCATTTTGTTAGCTTTGGCCCAGCTTTCTAGACTATTCAGATCATCTTGAATTTTGATCCTGTCCTTTAGGGTATTAGCTACTTCTCCTAATTTGGTGTCACCTGTTTGGCCCTGATGGAGACTCAAGCCCCAGCAGCACCACTTAGGCAAGGGGTCTGTCTGGTGATGGCTGCCCCCTTCTCTGCTCTTTTCGTCGGTAGGCAAAGACCTTTTCACCGAGAGAAGATTTCTCCAGTGATTACTTATTGTGAGAACAAAATGTGGTTATAAAGTAATGGAAAATTTACTTAATACAATGTATTGTTATAGTAAATAGGTCACTTATAATTAATCTACAGAAATAAAAGTTGTAGATATATGTTTTTAAAATGGAAATTTGAAAAGTTAATTATAAGATGAAAACAAGACTTTTATATGCAAAAGATCAAAGTCAGTGAGAAATACAGGAAGCAAAATCCAGCAAAGGTTAGGTAACATACACATAAGCAGCAGCAAAGGAGGAATCATAAAGTACATTACTTTAAAATTGTGAGGTATATGATAGTGAAATGTACAATTCTATTGAAATGTTTTCAATTCTTCTCTTGTTACAATCAGAAACTACGATTACTATGTTTCATTTTTCATTTTTTTACTTGATTATCATTATGTATGTATTAATTATTATGTATAAAATTACCTTCAGGTTATGTGTATAAGGTGTATATGAATGATATGATTATCATTTTTTTACTTTGTAATAAATATAGTGATGATGATGATGATGATGAAGAAGAAGAAGACTTCAGTCTTCAATGGTTGTGGCAGCAGGGTCTTTTAATCGGGTTGCTGTACTGTTATTCTAACAATGTTTTAGACATGTTTTTAAAAGTTTTAATAGAAATTTATTGTGTCAAAAATTTTTCATACCAAACATGAGCCAAGATACTACATTGTGCTTACATAGTGTAAATCGACACACATAGTTGAGAGGCGGCTGAGCTACACAATGCTCTTCTGCTAGCATTGTGCCACTGAGGGTGTATCGGTCCATGTGCCGGCTGCTTCTTGTCCCCGTATGCAATGGGGAATAATGCCCGGGGTCGGTTTCTGCCACCCCAGGGAATCAAGGAGTGCATTGAAAGCACTGATAAAGCATTATGAACCATCTGAGACTGTGCAATGACATGTTGCAACCATTACCCTTGCGGCAATGGTGAATTGCATACGCAGGTTATGCCAATTCCAAAAAAGTACCATACAAGGAAAATTAGGGGTGCATAAAATACCCATAGGATGCCTGCCAGGGTTTTAGCTGTATTTTGTTTTAACCTCTACAAGTTGCCTTGGGTCCCATGTTGGAAAAAGGTGGAATAATAAACAATCGAACAAACAGATAAATAAGATGGGCAGCATTTGGGTGCCTCTCCACAGCCAATCAATGGCTATTTGGGCTGTGGGCCTGGAGGTATGCCAGGGTTGACTTAGCTGGTCCTGTATGGCTTGGGGAAGACGTTGTGCCAAGAGCTACTGGATCCCTCTTTACACAACATCTGGGAGTGTATTTAAGTTGTCATAGCCCCTAGTTATGCCAGTGTTACATGACAGAGAAGATACCAGACACAAACAGCTTACCTGCCCCCTTCACAGACAGTAAATGGCCCTATATCGGAGGTGGGGAGACTGTATCAGGTGACAGTTGGGTTTTGGTAGAGAATTCTGACTTCCACGATGGCCGAAACCAATGACCTCTGCCTCTGTAAGTCACTATCGGGATGCCAGCTGGCATGTTTTTAGTTGCCTTTTCTGGCTTCCATCCAGCCCTGGTCATGCATTGGCACTGAACGAGAGACACAGCCCTAGGTCTGGACACATGCCCCACCACCCACATCAAGATGGCCTTCAACTATTTTGGCAGATACATAGAAATGAATATGTCAAGAAGGACGAAACAAGAATTACAATAGGGATGCAATCATGAGTCCACATCCTCATCTGCACCCAAGTGGAAGCCACAAAGGCAAACCTATTTTGCCACAGCGTTGTCCCTTGCTGGGTAGAGTTGCTGTCCATGGCAGGCCCTGAAGCACTGTTGCAACTATGACATTTTGGCAGATATTCAGATGAACTGGAATTGAGCTTTGCTTGAATGCTAATGATTTACTACCTTACAAAGCTTGTCCCTGGTGAGGGTGGGACTTCAGCTCGGGCCTCCAAAGCCAATGCTTGCTTCCACCCCTTTACTTGCAAGCAAGAATGGTCAGGCGATGGCGAGCATGCCAGGGTAACCATGCATGCTGACAGGGTGCTTAGATCGCTGGGCCCAAGGAAGGCGCCAGGCTTTCTGTTTCTCAGATGCCTCCTGGGGCCTTTACAAACAACGATCATTGCCAGCTGTCAGAAGATGGCATGTTGTGAGAGCTGAGGGGTTGTCAAACTGGGGAGAGATCATTGGGATAATGAATGGCTAGATCTGAGTTGCTTTGGTGATGACAGCATCAAAAGAAGCAGCCGCTGTGAAAGGATATTAGAGTTGGGTCACAAGGGCCATCTAGTCCAACCCCATCCTGGCCCACAGGAATACCCAACTACAGCACTCCTGAAAGATGACCAGATGAAACAGACCTGAAAGAGGCCTGTTGAAAAACCCCCAAAGAAGGAGAGGGCCCACCACCCTCCACGATTTTTCCACTGCACATTTTTAAAATTTTTCTGTTGCACAAAATGCATCTAGCTTCATCTTAGAATAATGCCTTGTGGTGTGTGTAGGGGGAGAGATGGATTTCTTCATCTTCTTCATCCCAGTATCCATGGGCAAGTTCCACTTTAGCTCTTGCCTCTAGGAACCAACTCTAGATCCTGGGTGAGGGTTCAAAAGGAGGGCATTGCCCTTCCCAAATAAGAACTCTGCCCTCCCCAAGGGCATTTTCCTTCAGTCCCCAATTTTCTAACATTGCAGGGAGCAAGGCATTGAAAGCCATCCACACCTAGAACTCCTCTTCTATTGGTTTTGCTTGCATTCCCTGGGTCAATCTGCCTTTTGCCCTTTTCCTTTGGAGGCCTAAGCTTGAATTCTTAATGCCCAGCTAAAGTTTGAAGTCACTGCAATGTTAGAATCTGAGGAACTGAAAGGAGGTTTCATTGAGGGAGCAGATTTCTCATTTGGGAAAGACAATGGGATCACCTTTCCCATTCCCACCCCACGTACCTACATCCATGTGCCCAGATCCTCATGGCACCCCTGTCCAACGGAACCAGGAAGAAAAGACGGAAGAGTTTGGGGGTACCTGCCCCCTCCCCAAAAGCCTGCTGTACCCCCCCCCATTCCTCCCACTTTGCTCTCCTACACAGGGACAGGAAGAGAGTGTGATCAGTCAAATCACTCCCACCCACAGTGAAGCTACCGAGAGAGAGAAGCAACCCTGATTTCCAATGTGCGAGTTGCTTAGAAACCTGGGTGCTGGTGGGTGCTCTTTAAGACAAGACAGTAACAGGAGTGAGAAATTTAGAGTTGTGCTGCATTTAGAAATCTAGAGATCAGCTGCAAAGTTTGAGATCCATCACAAAATGGATCACACATCCCCCCCCCCAATACAGCACCTATTCATTTGGAGATCATCCTGGTCCCAAAGGTCTGCAGAGCACCTGTATGGTCCACACCTCCTCAGTCCCACGTCTTGGACCAATTCATGCTCTGGTTTAGGTTTACTTGGCATGAAGTCTTGTGCTTTGCCATCAGGAGCTTCACAAAGACATTTAGGACCACAGATGCATAGAACTGCAGAATCCCAGGGGATCCCAAGGGTCACCTAGTCCACCCCATGCTGCAAGTGCAGGAAATCCATTGCTAACACACCCCTGTGAGGTGAGCATCCAACCTGTGTTGAAAAGCCTCCAGTGAAGTTTTCTGTGGGAGACCATTCCCCAGTCGAGCACCTCTTGCCGTTAGGAAGTTCTTCCTATACCTGGTACACTCAGCCAAAGCTCATTAACCTGTCTCTGGCAGGTAGCAGGCCTCAATTTCCAGCCGTGCCACCAGCAGCATTTGGAAAAGGAGATGTCACTGATCCAACTAGGAGTCATCTGTTTGCAAAGCACATGCTTTCCCTCTTGGCTAGTGTCTTTTTCGATGGGGTGACCAATGGCAACCTAGGGGAGGCTGAGGCAGGAAGAGGCCTGGGAGACTCTTGCACACCCTCCATTATTTCAAAGATGAGAACTGGGACACATGTGGCCAAATACCATCACAGTGTGATCAAGAGGGGAAAATTTACCAACAAGGAGGAGCAGGAAAGCTAGGAAAGGCTGCAGCAGTTTGCTTTTGTCTAAGCCTACTGGGAAGGGCACGATTCTGCCTCCTCCTCTTCTCTTTCCCTGCTGAGTTAACTGAGTGCAAACTACTTTTCCACTTTGAACTCAGTTTGCAGCAGTTGAAGTCAGCTGAGGAAAGGGGAAAAGAGAGACAGAAACTGGGACATTTTAAAAGCAGATGAAGATATGGGATGGCAGGAGAGTTGTAAGAGACTGCTGCCCCTGCCAAACCAGGACAGTTGTAAGGCTTGCCTCTCTCCTATTGCCTCTCCCAGGGCAATGCCATGGCAGGTGTCTAGTCAAGAGCTCCTCACAGCCCAACCCCACAACTGTTTCAGGGAAAGTTGGGCACGGATCTGACATTTTTGAGCTCAACCCAAAGGGCTACATTGGGATTAATCCACAGATCAGACCGGTCCCAATTTTACAGAGATAGAATAATAGAACCATGAAGTTAGAGGTGAGCCCAAGTCTTGCAAACAGACAAATGTAGTCAAAATTCATAGCATACAAAAGTTTAAAAAGCAATTAAACCATCATAAGTTTAAAATAAAACAGACAAACAAACAAACAAACAGAAATCCAGCACATTATACAATGCTTTTGAAACCAGCTCTCAGAGGCTTGTTGGAATAAAAAGGCTTTTTTCCTGCCTGCAGAAGGACAGGAAGGGCAATGCCAGTCTTAGCCTCTCTGGGAAAGGCGTTCCAGAGCCTGGGGTCTGCCACCGAGAAGGCCCTGACTCCTATGTTCCCACCGGATGTACCCACGAAGGCGGTGGGACGGAGTGAAAGGCCTCCCTGGGAGATCTTAAAACACAGGCAGGTTCATGTAGGGGTGGACTAGGTGACCCTTGGGATCTTCTGGGATTCTGCAATTCTATATGTCTGTGGTTCTAAAGGTCTTTGTGAAGCTTCTGATGGCAAAGCACAAGACTTCATGTACAGTCCTTCCTTAGTATTCATATGTAAGTATTTATGTCATTATACAATAACAGTACATGCTGTAAGGTCCTTTCCCCCTTGGATCAGCCCTCCATCCCTCCAAGGCCTCCAAAACAAAAAAAGCTGTGAAAGGACATTAAGGAGGAGGCCAATCGAAGCTCTTTGGGAGGAGAGTTCTGGAGCCCATCTTCCACCAGAGGTGGTGGTACCAGTGGGGAGGTGGGTGGGGCAGAACGGAAGGCCTCCCCAGAAGACCCAGGCCGGCTGGTGTAGGGAGAAGGGATGGGACAGAAGCACATTTAATAATGATGATGATAATACTATACAGAAAAAGGAGCTCTCCTAAGCTCTGTTCGTAGCCCTTGGTAATGTCGGCTCAAAGTTAAGCCATTTTCTGCTGATTTTTATCTAGAACGAAAGGCGTCAAGCTGGAAATGGAAAATGAAATCTGCTTGGAAGTCAATTTGATGGAAGCTCTTCGTCTCCTTCTTTTTAAAAGAAACTTGGGGAACTTTTCTCATCCCGTTATCAGCCCGCCAGGAAAATCTCCCCTTTTCAGCACTCCAATTTGGGCTGCTGTTCTCATATCTATTGATCACCTCCTGATTTTGAGGTTATGGACCCCAACATTCAGTTAAGGGATTTTGCTTACAGGGGGTCACAGGCTCACTAACACACTGGTTTGCACAAATACTCTGCAACCCACAAACCCTAGAAAGACGATGTGGTGTGCGTGCGTGTGTGCTTGTGCATCTTAGGATGTAAGTGCATCTGCACGAAATACTGACATCAGTTTCACTATGTGGTCTTTGGTGGAGAATTCTAAGCACCAGTCCCTAAACTGCAAATCCCAGGAATCCACAGGACGGAACCAGAGCAGTTAAAGTGGAATCATGGCACTGTAACTGTGTAGTGTGAACGGTCCTTTAGGTCTGCATTAGACTATTTGCAGGCAAAGTGGTGATTTCTGAGCATGATGGGTCACCCTTCCCCATGCCCTCAAGGTGGGGGGACCACATGGAGTTAAACCAGAGAGAGGGGGTCTCCTCACTGGAGGGGCCACGAGAAAGAGAAAAGGAGAAAAGAAAAAGAGATGGGCCCAGATCCTGGCTCTCCTCTCTGAGTAGTAGTAGGAGTAACAGCATGGGTGCTCCTCTGCTGAGTGAGGGGAACGATCCCGGATCCTTTTCTTTTCCAATGACATATAATTTTATGGCATTTCATCCAAAGTCTGAGCATATTGCTGGATGCCAGATGACTACGTGGTTGCCATGGGAACTATCTGAGGATTTTAATGAATAGAGTGGAGGTTCCCCCTCCTTTCCCTCACTCCCCCTTCTTTTTTTTAAAATCCAAGATAAATGTCAGAGGATAAAATAGATTGGCACTGGCATGCCGCCTCATGATAGGCAGCGATGGCACCCCTGCCAACCACAGTGAGGCTTAGAGGGGCAGGAGAGAAGCCCCATTCCCCCCACCCAGACCCCGTCCACGCTTGCCTCACCCCTTCCTCCATCCCTGCCTGTGGAGGATTTTAGGTGCCAGGGGAGACATAGAGCATCCTCGCCTCCTGCAAAGAGAAAGACCTTTAGCCATGGCAGCATCGCTTTGCTTTCTCAGCCCTCCTTTTACCTTCTCTCCCCGCTTCCCTCCTTCCCTCCAGTCTCCCTCGCCCCCCAAATTTGAGAAGGAAAGGTGAGGCGAGGAGGACCTGTCAGATTTGCTTAAACCCCCACCCCGTGGTGGCGCATTGATGGCGCTCCTCAAAAGTGCAGGTGTGAAAAGAAGCCCACCAGCCTCGGAGTGTGGCTGCTAGACCCTGATAGACAAAAGCAATGGCGTAGCAGGGGGCTTCCTGTGGCTGCATAAAAAGGTAAACTGGGGGCATGTGGTGCTAAGCGTTGCTTTCTTTAATGGAAAGATGGGTCAAAGGACATCCAAGAGGCAGAGTTCGTTACTCTACTCTATCACTGCCTTCCACTTGTGCCAGCATGACCATATTTTCCAGTGAGTTGTGTCCTCTCATGATATGTCCAAACTATCTGGTAGCCTCAGTTTAGTCATTTAGGCTAAACAGAGTTCAAGCTGGATTTGGTCTCAGACCCCTTCATTTGTCTTTCCAGCAGTTTCTGGTATCCCTCGAACTCTCCTCCAGGACAACATCCCCAATGAGTTGATCTTCTTCCCATCAGCTCTCTTTGCTGTCTAGCTTTCACATCCCTACCTTGAAACTGGAAATATGATGGCATGGATAGTCCTGATTTTGATATTTAATGATACGTTTTTATACTTGAGGATCTTATCTGGTTCCTTTCCAAGACTCAGCCTCACAGGTTGATTGATTTCATCTTGTTCCAGCTTGTGTCATTTTACATGATATTACATGATATTTTACTCCATTTTGTACTTTATTATATCTGTCTTATTTTATCTTTTTTATGTGTTTCCTCATATCCCCAAATTATATGGTTAATTTTATATATGAGTTTAGATGTGATCTAATTTACTTTCACATGCATTTTGATATTTAGATACTTTGTATTCTACTGTATTCTACTGTTGATATGGTCAGCTGACTAATCAATAAACTTGCTTGTTGTTGTTGATTTCATCAAGGAAGCCACAACTACCCTGAGTTTGCAAGACTTGAAAAGGACTGTGGATGGCCAGGCTGCTTGGAGAGCCATCATTCAGAGGGTTAACATAAGTCAAAGCGGACTTGATGGCACAGAAAAGGAACAAGAATTGCAGAGAAGAGGAACAAGAAGAGCTGTCATAGTTTGGGCATATCATGAGATTACAGGACTCATGGGGAAAATCAATGGTGCTGGGTAAAGTAGAACTCAGTAGGAGAAAAGGAAGCCCACATTACAGGAGGATCAGCCCAACAAGGAAGCCATGGCTACTGCCTTGAATTTGCAAGACTGGGGCAGGGCTGTGGGCAAATGGGGTCTTGGAGGTCTCTCATTTATAGGGTCACCAGTCGTGGAAGCCCACCTGATGACACAGGGCAAGAACAAACACCCAAACCTCTTGATGCCAGATCTCAGCTACTATGAGTGAGCACATGGACCCCTTTTTAAAGAAGGGAAATGGCATCCCTTGGCAAAACAGGACTAATGATTTCCCCAGGGACCTGGAATTCTTGGAAGGAGATTGCCACTGCCACAATCTCTCAATAGCATTTCTTTTTCTCTGTCTGCCTTCGCCTCTTTGCGATGACACACAAACAGCACATGGGATTGTGTGGGTCTCTTATCACAAATTAAAAATTATCTCTTCCCTGTACCATTTCTCTAAATTTACCTTACCCCAAGAAAACTGTATTTCTCCCTGGACAGTTGATAGTAATCACATTTCCATACACCCCACCCCATTTTACATTACCCCCCCCCAGCCCTGTTTTTGCAAAATTTCATTTAAAAAGCAGCTCCCTCAATTTCAGTCAGAAGTTCCGTGGAGGTTAACCACAGACACTGTGCTTGTCTGTATTGCATCCTGAAAGATCTTATGATATAGCGCAAGGTATAAATATTTTAATAAATGAAGCAAAATGAATAGCGATGGCAGGGATCAGTATAGCTCGAGGCAGCTCGAGAGCTGCAGAGAATGACAAGGGAAAGACGGAATTAAAGCGGTGAGCTCGTCTGCAGAGGGATGCTGTTCGCAGACCAATCTGCGCAGATGATCTGGCTTGAGGGTTCTTCTGTGACTGCAGCCATCTAGCAAGCTATTTTTTAAATTCAGTTGTAAATGGCCAAGCTTTATTCCCTCCCCAACAGAACTAGGATAGACTGCCTCCTTTCTTTCTATGCTGGACTGGGATAAATTGGGTGGTAGAAACACTGAGGTTGATGAAGTGGTCATGAAGGTTGATGAACGTGAGGTTGATGAAGTAAACATGAAGCTTTACCTTCATGCCAGTCAGAATGGGATTGCACAGTCCACTTTGAATTTGGGTACCAGCCAACAACAAGCTAACACACATTGGAAGCTGCTTAATGCAGTGTAGATGTGTAAATAGCTATCGCTTAAAACGATTTGTAAGCCGCTCTGATAGCCTTGAGGCTGAAGAGCGGGGTATAAATACCTAAATTAATAAATAAATAGCTAACACACATTGGAAACTGTTTAATGCAGTGTAGATGTGTAAATAGCTATTGCTTAAAACAATTTGTAAGCCGCTCTGATAGCCTTGTGGCTGAAGGGTGGGGTATAACTAACTAACTAACTAACTAAATAAATAAGTGTACAGGTGGAGTTTGGGAAAGAAGGAAGGGAAAGGGACCACCATGCCATTGGGGTGGTGGATCTTTAGATATCCATAGGGCTGCCTTTCAGGTGGATTGTTTTCTGCTGCTCCAGAGGGTGGAGACCCAGTTCAATGGATTCAGATCCCAAGAAAAGAGATTCTGACTAAACCTTAGGAAGAACCTCCTGATTCCCTTGGAAGGCAGTGGATTCTCCTTGGTGGGAAGTTTTTAAACAGAGATTTTACTGCCATCTCCCAGGGGTGTTTTAGCTGCAGTGTGCCTGTCTTGTCCGGGGGTTGGACTAGTTGACTTGTAAATTTCCTTCCAATTCTTTGATACTAAGATGCTATGCATCTGCTTCTAGTTTTAATCTGAGCTTCAAAGCCACTCTCCAAGGTGTTGGGACTCTTCCTCCAACAGGTTCAGCCCCCCTGAGAGCCCCCTTAAAGCTGCTGGAAGTGTAAGGTGACGCTTCCTTAATGTAAGAGATCAAGGAACTACTGGAGTCAAATACATAAAACAATACAAGACATTTTGACAGTAAAATTTCAAATGAAGCCAGAACAATACCTGTTAAATATAATAGATGATAATGTAAAAAAAAAAAAAAGAACATTGGAAAAAATAATATTGTATATGATAACCATGGCAAAAATAACGTATGCATATTACTGGAAGGAGAATGGATGTTGGGAATTATGGGACTTAGCTGAAGCTAATAAATTAACAAGACGAGTAAAGGAGAAGACCCTGAAGAATTCTGAAAAAGATTGGAAGACACAGAGGAAATTTTTTGAGGGGGTGGGGAGAGAATAAGGAATAGATAGGATAGAATAGATGATCGATGTCTAGTAATAGAAAGATGATTTGTCTAACAGTAGAAATTCATGTAAATATAGATAAGTGGTAATTGAATTATTTAATAAGAACAGTCAACATCTGAATGGTAGGAAGTCAATTTTAAACATTTAATGTATGTTTCTGTTATGTTATATATAATATGTGTAATGTATGTGTGCAATGTAATGTGATTTTAAGGTTTAAAGAATAAAAGCTTTTTAAAAAATGAAGCTCAGAGTAAAACTCAGAGTGGGTTCACTGCCCCTAATGGCATGTGGGAAGCCTGGGTGAAGGCCATCTTCCAGGAATGATTGGATTATGTCTTCCTGCCTGGCAGAATGGGGTTGGACTGGATGGCCCTTGGGGGTCCCTTCCAACTCTATGATTCTATGACTCTAAGCCAGCCAATCAAAGCAGGGCCACTGTGGGAAAGCATGGTGAACAAGAGGCTGGTCTGAAAGAGAGTTAGATGGGGATGAAACAGAGTCCAGGTAGTCAGAGACAGAGCGGAGACCAGTTAGGAAGAGAGGAGTGGATAAGATCTGAACGGGGATTTGGGAGCTGGGATTGTGGAAGGAGTTCAGCCGGCTCGTGTTCCACTTGACTGTTATATGATAACTCTTGACTGGTTTTATCTTCTACAACTGTGTCTGACTGGTTTCATTTTAGAATTGGAAAGGAGAGCTGGCCATGCTTGACCACACTGAACCCATTGGTCAACACAGCCACTTGTCCAGGCCAGTGGCCCCCTTGAGGCCTGCGTTCCAGATCCAGGGAGGGGTTCTGAGAACAAAGGGAGAGGTGAGGGTCAGGGCTGGGACTGGGGGGGGGCAGCCAGGAGAGGGGCTGCGTCACAGCATGGAAGCCATGGAAAACCCTCCTTGCTCGTCCCTGTGGCACCGTGGAGGGACCAGGGAGTCTCTCTCCTTTCCATTAGGGAAGTGCTTCTTGGAGTCTTAATTACCACCCCACCCCATGGCAGGAGGGTAAATAAAAAACGAGGGGCTGGGGGAAAGGATGGTGCAAAATGCCTCCCCCATATGCTGCATATCCATCCACAACAGGCCCATAAATGCTCCCCAAAGGCAGGGCTGATCCTACCCAGCCCAGCCGCCTTTTCCTTCCAGCTGGCTTCCTTGTGTCTGGTGGGCTGTTGGGCTATGAGGGGATGGGTGGTATCATCATCATCATCATCATCACCACCACCACCACCATCAATCACTATTAGACCACCTTCTCCCCACCGCAGGACCAAAAGGCAGCTTTGAAAAGTTAGAACAGGTATAGATTGAGCCTCCCTTACCTGAGCTGCTTGGGTTTGGTTTGGATTTGAGAGAAAGAGCCAACTGAGTGCAGGAAAGAGCAATCAGGGTGAAAGACAGGCTGGGGAGGTAGGATGGACTCCCGAGGGGCTGGATTTTATGAATGAACGAATGGCCTGCTGGGATGGATCAGCCTCGAAATTCATGCCTTGACTGGGGGCTGGCCAGAGAGTGCTGCCTTGACAATTTAGGCCGCCACACTCTGTGAATGTGTCAGAGGGAACTCTCCCTATCTGGATTGTTTCTAAAAAGAAGTTTAAATTGAGTGTGTGTGTGTGTGTGTGTGTGTGTAGGAGTCTACATTGCAGCAATGAATCATGCTCCCATCCTGGAATCTGTGGGAAAATTACAGCCTACACAAGGTAGTTGAGAAAAACTGAAAACAATCTGGGAGAAGAAAGAGCCAAAAAAGAGACAGAAAATGATGGGTAATTTCTAGGCTTTGGTACTCAAGGACCTCCACTTAGCTTCTTCCAGCTTCCAAAGAACTGGGTGCATAAATCAAAGGGTAGCTTTTCATGACAGCCCCATTCTCCCTCACCACACCTGTTCTGTTTCTGAATCTGAAATCTCTTCTCCTGGTTCTGGTCTTTTATCTGCATGGAGGGACGTTTGGCTGGATGGTGGCCGGATGGGCTCATGTACACCCACACCTTCTAATAGCAACATGTACACCCCCCATTGCTGCAAACACAAGCTAAGTCCAGAGGTTTCACATGGCACAAAACTGTCCAACTGCATCTATAGGAGAACTTGGGAAAGCTTAAGACACCAACATGATTCCAGTCTATACCGATCAAGCCACCTTTGACTTCCTAGCATGAGAGTTCCAGCTCACCTTGTTTACTTACTACACACTCTGTGCACGAGCGTTCAAGACCCGGCATTGTCCAGCACAGTGCAAGACTTCCACATTTCTCCACTCCCCACCCCCAGGATTCAGCACTGTGCTGCAATAGTCCACCCTCAATGGCCATCCCTGCAGGTGGACAGTGGGGGGAATCTCCATTCTCAGACACTGTCCTCAGAGTCACGCACAGACTCTGGACATCTTCCACCAAGATCTGCTGGGTCTTCCAGAGGCCTTGGTGGATGATTTCATAGGTCTGCCTCTGGTCACGAGGACACAACCAGATGCTTCTCCAATTTCTGCTGCTCTCCACCAGCCATGGAAGGGCTGCATGGAAGGGCTATCACAGGGTGATGGCAAGTCTTGGGTGCAATGACTTTGGATGTTTCAGAGGGTGGAGGAGAATCCCAACCTCTACAACAAGAGCAACAAAAAAGACGTATGCAGGCATAAGATGGAGTCACACTTGTGTATGTCTCTGAATAGGATGCTAGCCTCTAAAAGCTTGAGGTACTCTCTGGAATCCTATGCATTAGTCCCAACTGGAGTAGAACTATTGCATTAAGTCAGGGACTCCCAAACGTTGGTTCTCCAAGTATTTTGGACTTCATCTCCCAGAAGCCCTGGCCACCTTGGCCAACAGTCAGGAAGTCTGGGAGATGAAGTCAAAAACATCTGGAGGACCAAAATTTGGGAAACACTGCATTAAGTGTTCAATGATGAACTGACACACAGGTAAATCCAAAGGATTCAATAGCTGTACTCTGGCCAGGACTAACAATAGGGTGCAGGGTTGTTGCGTTGTTCTGTTGCAGGGTTGTTGCATTGTTCTGTTGCAGGGTTGTTGCATTGTTCTGCATTCTTCTGGAGCACCCAGGTTAGGATCTCCCTCCCTGGATTTAGCTGAAAGCCTTCTTCAAAAGGCTTTCCAAAATCTGAGGAGAACCTGCTAGAGGAAGGCTACCACATAAATAAGCTTAACACTCACAGGATAAGAGGAGAGGTCTTTTTACAGGTTGGGAGGTAGGTAAAGAGCAGGGAGCAGAAATTAGGAAAAAAGGAGCAGTTTTTGCAAAAGGTATATGATGCTAGGACTCTGCTCTTTTGAAGTTTGGACTAAAACCTAATGCAGATTCGCCACCACACTGACATAGGAGCGGCTATCTCCTTCATTTCAAAAAGCAGAGCTTGGAAAAGCTTGTTTTCAAAGAGAAGAATACTATTTTGGCTACAAGTATTGGGCATGTGAGCAGATCCAGTTGCTCTGCTACCCCCTGAGGGGGAGAAATAGTTTATCAATGCTGGGGTCAGGGATAAAAGGATATATATTTCCTGCACAGCTGCTGCCATTGTTTGCCCACGTTTCTGCAGCTGTTTTCTCACTCCTGAAAATTTCCACCAGTGTTTTTTTTTGTTCCACGAGATTGTGCGAAGCAACAACTCTCAATTACCTTGATTCTGAGCATTGTCTCATCACTTCTCTGACATTAGAGCTGACAATATTAGATGCCTCCTTCCTTACAAGTGTGCATGGTAGCTTCGTGTTTCTAGCCTTGTTTCTGCTCAGCTGCTCACTAGATTCCACAAAGATGACTCAATGGTTCCAGTGCTGGACTAGGATTCAAGGAGACCAGGGTTCAAATGCCTACTCCATCACAGAAACCCACCTGGTGACCTTGGGCAAGTCACACTCTCTCAGCCTCAGAAGAAGGCAGTGGCAAATTTCCTTGGAACAAATCTTGCCAAGAAAACCCTTGGAGAAGCCAGTGCGGGGTCGTGATCTGAGTGTTGGACTAAGACTCTTTATGGGACTAGGATTCGAATCTCTGCCCAGCTACAGAAAGTCACTGGGTGACCTTGGTTAAGTCCCACTCTCTCAGCCACAGAGGAAGGGAACGGCAAACCTCCTTTGAATAAATGTTGCTTAGAAAGCCCTGTGATAAGTCCACCTTTGGGTCGCCATAAGTCAAAAACAACTTGAAGTCTCACAACAAGAACAAAGGGGAATGATTCAAGTCTTTCCAAATGTTAGCATTTCCCACCTGTATTGTTACCTCTGCCCGTTTCAAATCAAAAGGGAGAAGGAGTTTTTCTCAGCTTCTCCTATATTAAAAGTATAATTTATAATAGATAAATTGTGAACCACAGTGCTGTTGGCAAGATCTTCATTGTTGCCTCTTCTCTCTTTCAGAATCGAATCTTTTGAAAGAAATTACTTTTGATCTTCTCATATCTGAATTTAGTGCCAAGAGAAGGAGAGTGAAGAAGGTAGGAAGCCTTTTGCAATAACTAGAATATAGTCTGTCATTGATTGGCATTTATTGATGCTTTTATTACTTGATGAAACATGAAAAGAGAATTCCTCTCTGTAAAAGGACTGGAAGAGAATTATACATGGCAAGCGGATCCAATATGGGAAAAAAATATTCAATTTCGGAGACATAAACTCTCAACGCACTGCTTCGGATGTCAAATGTGGATGGTTTTTGAAGGAATGATGTGCATATAATCCAGGACTAACACAGAGATTGGAATGTACTTCTCCTTTGGTTTTCGCACTCTGCCAAATTCTGCAGTCCATTTTGGGGATCAAAAGAAGTATGAAGCATTGCATAGTAATAAAGCGTCTCAGTATTTTAGGATAAAGCACACAACCACAAAAAGCACATTTTAGGGAGGACAATACATTTAAAATAGCGCAACTGTTTCATGTTGTTTTTTTTTTTTTTAATTAGACTGATGTGGAAATGGGATGGTATTCCCTCCTGAGGGTCTCCCATCCAAGTACCAACAGGCCCAACTCCACTTCACATCTGAAATCAGTTGCGCTCAGGTGTGTTAAGGATGGGTCAACTTTGTGTGAAACATTTTGTCACCGGCTCTTTTTAAAAAAGTTTTCTTTGGAGGGTTTAAATTGCCTTCTTCAACTGGGAACTTCCCAGATGGATAAAAACCCCACAATCCAATTGCTGGCCAGAGTTTATAGTTCAACACATCTGGGGAAAGTGAGTGTATGATTGGAGAAGATCTTCCTTAAAGCATAGCATCTTATACCGTGGTCAATTAAGTTTTGCCACGGGTCTGCTGCCTTTCCTTTTTCCTCTCCACTCCTGCAACATGTGCCCATTCACACTTCTAACAAGGGAGAATGGCATACAATTTGTTTCAAAATGACTCTCAAAATGTCCTTTAAAGCATTTAAAAATAACCAGATTTTGGCCTAAACTGGGAAACCATGCAGTGGTTGGGGAGCCAAATTACCACTCCAACTCCCTCCAAAATATCCTCCAATTATTATTGTTTTCCTCTGTGTCCTTCTCAAAATGACAACAGGAAGTGGCACCACCATGTTGGGGAGGACATGGATGCAAATGGAGTTACTTGGGGAAGGGTTCTGTGCAGGTTTGTGTGTATGTAGGGACTGGGGGTGCTGGCATATAATTGTGATGTTTTTAATGGTTTTGTGGAGTAAAAATTGCATCAATTAAAATATTTTGGGGTTGAGGGACCTTGCAGGGTGAGGGGATGGATTCAGGAAGCCACAAAAGTAGAGTCCCACCCTGGTCTAAATTGTTCTAGTCTCAACTGCAGCAGAGCCATAGAATTAACTGTCTTCCTCTGAGAGGCTGAGAGGGTGTGACTTGCCCAAAGTTACCCAGTGGGTGTCCTTGATTCAGTGCGGAAGATTCAAACCCTGCTCTTTCTGTATCATGGTCCAACACCCAACCCAGTAGACCACGCTGGCTCTAGAAAATTCTTGAGAGACATGGGTTTGTTGTTGTTTTACAGAGGAGGGTTTGCTGTGGCCTTCCTTTCAGGCTGAGAGAGTGTGACTTGCCCAAGGTCACCCAGTGGGGTTTTGTGGCTGAGTGGGGATTTGACTCCTGGTCGCCAGGAATCCTAGTCCAACACTCAAACCACTACACTATGTTGGTTCTAAGAACAGGGTTTTGTTGGCCAGATTTATTCAGAGGAGACTTCCAATTGCCCTCCTCTGAGTGTAACTTGCCTAAAATCACCCAACCCGAGAGTTTGTATGCATTGAGCAGGGATTCAAACTATGGTCTCCTACTCCAACACTCAAACCACTACACCACACTGTTCCGTCCTCCCTCCCCAATTTCCACATAAAATGACAATGTTAGGGGACAGAGAGGTTATTTTCTTGCCTCCGTCCCAATCCGAACTGGAGCCTGCTGCACTTGCTATTCTAGGCAGACAGTACGTAATATATCACACAGGCCGTTGAATGGAGAAGCGTAAGGTGTCGATGCTGAAGAGTTATCAGTACCATTCACTCGCACTCCTCTTCCTCTCCCTCGAGTGCCAAGCTCTGCCGTCCCTCGCAGGCAGCCTGGTCTGGCATACTGAGCATTCGGCTCCAGCGGGTCCTCCAGGAATTTAACAACTGTGATGGAATATAATTGTGCATCTCTCTCACTCCGCCCCCCGGCCCTCCTTCTGCTCTGCAGGACTGGAACAATTTGCCATATTTCATTGGAATCCCAGTCGCTCCTATTAAATCAGAACACATTTGCCAATTGTTTCCCGTTCTGAAATCTAGGACAGTAGGTTACACGAGACAGTTGCTCCTGAATGGACAGGATGCACTAGAAGGGAGGCGGCAGACCGAGCCCAAATTTCCCATGAATGGGTCCGGGCCAGGAACGCCATCTGGCACAGGGATGCTGGGAGAGTCTTTCTTGGCCAAAGCTCATGACCTTGGAAACAGACAGTCAGGGCATGAATCTCCTAGGACTGAAGATCTCCTAGGACTCAATTCTGTCTCAGAGAGATGTTCTCATTGCTAGAGGTGGAACTAGAGACCACAGCCATGGGCTTTTAATCAGTCAAGGCGGCTCAAAATGCATTTGTTAGGTAATAAAACAATAGCACACACCCACAAATTCATTTTGTAAATGTATAAGTCAGCTTCTCTGTTATTCCTCTCCCATCTACTCCTAACTTCCCCTTCCAAATCTATTAGAATCATAAACTTGTTTTGTGGGGTAATGCTATGGGGCCTGTTAAGCTTGCCATGGGGCCTGTTAAACCCATGGAAGGCACAACCTCCTGTGAATGAGCTTGCCATGACAACTGCTCCCTCGCCTTGGCGCTTCTTCCCACCCTAGCCGAAATGACTGGGAGAGATCAGGCTGCAAGAAACATCAGGAGGATTGCTTTAAGAAAAGGACCAAATAAATCAGACCACAGCCACTCCTCTCTTGCAATTGTGTTTAGCAACAGAGCTCATCTTTCCCTGTTTAATCCAAAGCAAACATCTTCTTCAGGCTGAGAACTCTTTGCTTAGCCCGGCTCCGAGGAGCAAAAAACACACAGAAGGAGCTGGCTGTACATGCCAATGGGGCAGCTGCGACATTACCAAAGGTGCGGCGCCTTGCCTCACAACTAGCATGTCCCTTCCCTGTCCACATGCATCCAAGACCACACTGGAAAAAATAATTATGTAAGAGACTGGGATTTGTTCTGAGGATGGAGGGGTAATATTATCAGATTTGCAGTTGCCTGCCTTGATAGGGAAAAACATACACATACATAGATACACAAGTATAGAAACAAATTGGAGGATTCCAAATGCTCTCATAGTCACCATCCTGGCAAACAAACAAACAAACAAGCAATGGCAAAAAAAAAAAAAAAAACCACCAGGCCATACAGATTGTGGGGCTGACCCCTTTGTTTATATCCCTCCCTTGGGAGAGCTGACCATGGTGTCTGCTCTTTGCTTCCTACTCCCCAATGAGTTTCTGATCCATAGAGTTTGTAGAAGGATCGCAAGGGCCATCTAGTCCAACCCCTGCCAAATGAACAAAATACCCAGTGTAAGCATCCCTGAAAAGTGGACACCCAACCTCTGCTTGAAAACCTCTGACAAAGGAGACTCCACCACCTTTAGAGAGAGTGTTCTATTGTTGAACAGTTTTTACCCATCAGTCTCAAGATGTTCTCCCAAAGGTTTCGGTGGAATCTCCTTCTTGCAACTTGAATCCATAAATTCAGCTTCTACCTGCTGTAGCAGCAAAGAACAAACTTGCTCCATCCGTCATATGATGACAGCCCTTCAGAAATGACCCCTGAAAACTGGAGACTCAGGCCTTGAGAACTAGCAATCCTACACGATGATTGGGCCTTGTGGAAGGAGATCTGGCTGCTGAAAGCACTCTGCTTTTGTGGCTTCAGGGATGGAGAGGGCTGATGTGTATGAACAGGATGGGGGAAATAGCATCAGCCACCCTAAGAGTACCAGTCTGGGCTTTCAAAGAAGGTTAGCATAGTCCAAGGGAGGTAAAAAGGTCAACCCAGGACTCTCTTTCCCCTCTTCCTTTTCCTCGCCTTCCTTTGCGCTGCATGCATCTTTAGAGCAAGGTGACTGCTGCCCAGACTGGAGGCTGCAGGAAACAGATGGGACCAAAGTTACCCCCATCTCCCAAGAGCCAGCCTCGCAGCTCTATGTTGTAATGGGCTGAGCTTCTTTCTCTCTAGGGCTGAGGGTCCCTTAACCACCGGGCTCTTTGTTACAGAGCGTAGCGTGATAGACAGTTTGCAAAAGTTACTCTTTTTTTTTTTTACTGCAATTTCTAGCATGACACCATCTGTGCTGGCTGGGGGATTCTGGAAGTTGTAGCCCGATAAGTAACTTCCTACAGCTCTGGCAGTACAATTTACTTTGAAGGGGTGGGAGGGTTAGGATTGGGAAGGATTGTTTTAACTTGCTGTTGTTTTAATCCTGTTGTACGTCACCCCAGTTGCCGAGCAGAGGGGCAGGTTAAAAATAAAGTATTATTATTATTATTATTATTATTATTATTATTTCCTCCCAGGCAAGTAGTTACAGGATTGCCACCTCGGTGATCCAGAAGGACCCAATCCATCCATAAGGGTAAGAGCAACTCAGGGCTTTGCTGTGTGTCACCTTCCATGATGCCTGTAATCCAACCGCTGTAGCAGAACTTGGAGGACGTGGGCCTTCTCACTGACAGCTTCTCATTGAACTATTGCCCAGTTCTGTCAATAGGCAGGAACAAAGGCATTTGAAAGGCAGGAGCTATCTCACTAGCCCAGCAGGAGGACTCCTTCCTCAAAGGAACAAGGGCCAGACCCTGCTGGGGTCTTTCATTCCCCACCAAAGCCAAGATCCCCCTCGAAATAGGATTCATTATAACCAGATGCTGGATAATATTTGGCCAAGGGCAGGGTTCAACTTCTCCAGGGATCTCTGAGGCTGGTTAACTGCTGGTAGGAGAGGAGACTTAATGACATTTGAAGGGTACCAACTCTGTGTGTGTGTGTGTGTGTGTGTGTGTGTGCATGCACAGCATAAATATCTACTGGCAGTTTTGTTAAGCAGCCCCTAGACTGAATCCCAGCGTAGTGCAGTGTATGTGGATCAATGATTGTTGCACATGGCTGAGAAGAGATTGTGCAGTTGCAACACACAAGGGCAATGCACAGTCACACATTCTTCTGTGTACTACCAAATATGCAATGGTCCCACAGGCAAAACTCTGCCTACACCCTGATCAGGTGGATATGACCATAGTGCATTGTCAACAACTGCCCCCCCATGCTCTGGATATGCAGTGCAACGTACACCTGCCAGTGTCACTAATATGATGCCATCTGGTGTGTGTGTAAACCCACCCATCATCATCATCATCATCATCCTGGTTGCCTTATAAATATAATTGCATAGTCAAAGTGACAAAAAGTAAACAATTTTTTTAACAACCACATAGAATCATAGAGTTGGAAGAGACCCCAGGGACCATCCAGTCCCACCCCATTTTTCAATGCAGGAAGACACAATCAAAGCATTCCCGACAGACAGCCATCCAGCCCTTTTTACAAAATCTCCAAAGATGGAGACTCTATCACACTCCAAGACAGCAGCAGATTCCACTGTTGAACAGCTCTTACAGTCAAGAAGTCCTTCCTAATGTTTAGGTGGAATCTCTTTGCCTGTAGTTTGAACCCATTGCTCCGTGTCCTAGTCTCTGGAGCAGCAGAAAACAAGCTGGCTCCATCCTCAGTATGACATCATTCAAATATTTCAACATGGCTATCATCAAAGAGATTTTTCTGCAAAAAGCCCAAAGGTACAGAATGTTTTCTTGAAACCACAATGCTGCAGCCTTATTTGAGAACTCGCGCCGAACAAGTCTTGAAGAGAAACGACAACGCAGAAAGAATCACAACCCGGAAACATCACCCAAGGAGACCTTTTGTTGTGCTTTCTGCAACTGGACTTGTCTATCTCGGATTGGCCTTTTTAGTCATCAGCGTGCTTGCAGAAAGCGCGGGATGAGTCCTTCCTGAATCTTCGTTTGTGAAGAAAAGCCAGAGAGAGAGATGGGATGCCTTCAAAACCTGCCCAAAATTGTCACCTCTATGTTTATTCTTCCCAGCCAGGTTTCCCATTTGATACTCCCTCCCCACTTTTTTGCTTGGGAAATGAAAAAAGATCAAATATTCTTTTCCTCCCTGCCCAGTGGCATCAGATGATCCACCAGCTGTGCTTGCTGAAGGATGTGAACGGCTTGTGCCATTCAGAGCTCCTTGCCTCTCTTCGACCTGCCCGGCTCTGTCCTGTAACCCTTCTTTTTTGTGTTATGGTTTGAGAGGGCTTGGCCTTGAAAATCAGCTTATAACCATGCAAATCAAGAAATTAATAGATCAAGAATTAGATGCATCACCTGAGAGTAGCTTTCCCAGTTCTGAAGGCTCATCTGCTAGGAAGGTTTGAGCCATGGTGCCTCTTATTTTGGAAATTAAGTACCGCACAATGGCCTGTTGTTTGTTTCTTCCATTGTTAGTATCCTGATACTCTTTGCTCAAAAATACTCATCTTTCATACAAATACTTCAGGGCTTCCAAAGTACTTTGCATACACTAATAATCACAATAATCCTTGCAACGACCCTGTAAGGTAGGCCCATATTATTATCAACACCATCATCGTCCCTGCTATGCAGTGGGCAGGCTAAGACAAGAGACAAGCACTTCACACCACCAGCACGTCCAAGCTGAGGCAAGATTCGAACCAGGGCTTCCCTGGCTCACAGCTCTCTCACACCATCTCTGAACGTATTTGCCACGCAGGTCAAGAAACACAGAAGGTGAGGGGGTGGCCATTACAGACTGCAGATGGCAACTAGCCTCCATCCTGCCTCAGCGATGAGAGCAGGAGCATGCGGAACAGCTCCCTTCTCAGGCTTTCTAGTCATGTACCAGCCGGGCCCTCTTACGCCCCAGCCAACAAGCTCTCCCATAGATCGATGAAGCTGATGAAGCCGGATAATTTCCCAGTCACAAGGTGCATAACAAGGAGGGTAATGACACACTCCAGGCAGGCATCTGGAAAGCCATCCACACAGCCTGGTGTGAGCTCAGCCCCGTGCTGCAGTCAGAAGGAAGGTGGCCCCTGCCCAGCCAGGGGGTCTGAACCTATCCGGCCCCCTTCCTTCTCCTTTAGCCCTCAGGGTTCATCCTCTGGCTCAGGCCACATGCAGTGGCCTAAGTCTTTTACTATATAGTTCTACCTAGAGTAGACCCATAGGGTCAAGAGTTGTATGGTGGCGATTCCTAAGTGGCAGAACTGTGGCACTAAGAAAAGAAACCTGGACCTTGTTGCTACCCCCCTCAGCTAGAACAGACCCACTGAATCAATGGGATTTGCCTATAACACACCATTCAAGGACTGATTCAATGGGATTATTCTTGTTGGGACTACCTAACAGGATCCAGGCCATTGTTGGATCCTGGTGATTCTTCTCTCCTTAGCAAAATGAGGGGGCCAGCGTAGTGCAGTGATTGGACTATGACTCCAGGAAATCTCTGCTCAGCCATGGAGATACCATGGGTGACCCTTGGCCACACTCTCTCAGCTTTAGAAGAAGGCAGAGACAGACCCTCTCTGAAAAAATCTGGTCAAGATGACCCTAGGAGGGGGTTGCCCTAAGTAGGATTTGGCGTGAAGGCACATATCAGTTGAGAGACAGCATGGCATAACAGTTTGAGTGATGGGCCAGGACTTTGGGAGAGCAGGGTTTTGATCCCAGCTCAGCCCTGGCGAATGTCCTTTGAAGAAAGAGTTGACTTGAAGGCACACAAACAGGGCCAGGTAATGGCAAGACGGAGTCCGGAAACACCAGCCAAGAAAAGAGCACACAGTTAACCTAGAAGAGTCCAAACAGGATCATTTCAAGGACACTGAGCATCCAGGGTGCGGAACGGATTGGGGGGCTTGTCTCTGTTTCTTTCCTCTTGAGTATCTGGAGGCTACAGCAATGTGGTTTGCCTGGCTTGTGGCATGGTGTGTGGAACATGGGGGCAGGAAATACTAACTACCCCTCTTTGAAAGCAGAAAGTGTGCAGATAGTCCAGAGAAACATGGGGGCAGCTAGCTGATATTATTATCATCTCCCTTCCTTCCTCAGACACCTTGAGCTGAAGAATTCTGCGCATCTCAAAAACTGGCTCCCAGGGGCCCATCTCAAGGAAGGGACCGGTGTCTTCTGGTGAATGGCAAAAGGGATGCCAAATTCCCCTCTGCGCTTCCGCCAGGCAGCTTTCCTTTTCACCGATTTCCTTAGCCTGGTCATCTACCTCTTCACCACAGGCTGAGCTACTTGCCTATTTCTCACCCCCCACCTCATCACTGGGCACCCTTCCTCCACAACATTGCTCACCTGGAGCAAAGCTTACCTGGGAAAAGTGAACCAAAGTTTTGGTGGAGTGACCAAAGGAAGACTGTGCTCAGCTCTATCTATCTATCTATCTATGCATGCTGAAGATGAGACCCCCCAATTGATGGGGCCTGTGTGAGGGAGGGGGCCTTGCAAGGAGATTGGTGGGCAGCCGGAACAGCCTTCTCCCACATCGTTTCGTGCTGCAGCTCCCAAAGTGTGGGATGCCTGCATTCTTCCACCTACACAAGCTTTTGGAAGAGATTTGTGAAGACCAGTGGGCAGAGACATGGAATGCTTCCCTGATGACTCACTGGAGCTTAAGAGGGATCTGTGTGTGTCTGTGCCTATGTGTGAGCATGTGCTCCATGCGCGCACATGCATGTGTCTTTTTTGGAAGTTAGAGGACCACCTGGTGAATAAATCACACCAGCATCCCTGTGGAACAAAGGCGCCTCTCCCTCCCTTGCTCTGTGACTTGAGACGGAAAGCAGACGAAAGGGGTGGGTGGCTGCTGGGGGGGGGATTAGCTCATCCTAAAAGCTGCAGACCTGCCTTGCCTTGCAGCCCCCCCCCCGCCCCACCTTGGAGGAGGGAAAACCCAGAGTGTGCCTCCTGGGACTGTGTGCAACCCTGGCTCGCATCAGTTCCTCTGGCAACATGTGGAGACAGAGAGCCATCCGGAAAACAGCGGGGAGCAGCCCCTGTCGTGGCGCAAACACCCCTCCATCACCCACCCCCCACCCCAGTATCTCCCCTTAATTTGAACAGATCTTTCCCACTAATATCGAGATGAGAAGACCTGGGGCAGCCTCAGTCTGAGCAGAGCATCACCCCCCCCCCGGATCAACAGGGTGTACCTGTGTGTTGGTGCAGGTGGGCTACTCGAGTTGGCAGCCCCCCTCCGGCCCCCAAGGGCCCTTCAGCGCCACGCTCTCCTTCCCTGGCCCAGACCTGCTCCCCAAACTCACACCCAAATCTTGCCCGGGAGCGGCGGCGGGGGGGGGTGTTTCAAGGTGTAATTAGACCCACAGCCGCCCCCACAACCCTCCCAGCACTTGCTCCGCGGCTCCATCGGCCTGTTTTGCTTGGAAAGGCTCACTCGCACCATGAAATGCACAACCACAACCGCACACAAACCGCCTGGTCGGCAACAAGTGAGCCCTGGTTCAGCGAAGAGTCCCTGGGGGTCCCGGGAATGGCAGCCCCTCTTTCCAGCAGCCAGACCGCGTGGGGAGAGGGGGGCGAGGGGTCCCCCAAAGAAGCCCCCCACTCGAAGGCGAGCCGGGCGGGGGGCGCTGGCGGGTCGGGGGAGGCAAAGTGTCCCGGGGCCCCCCAGGCCACCCCACCCCGCCCCCCCGCGCCGCCGGGGTACCTTCGAGGCAGCAGGTTCTCCAGAGGCCGGAGTGGGTCAGGACCTCCTCGTTCTTGCGGCTGGTGTCGTTGTCTCCGGCGGCCCGGGTGCGGCAGACCCCCCGCGAGTAGAGCCAGTAGTCGGTGCCCACCGCGATGGTCATCAGGCTGAAGGCGGCGAAGGCGCCCAGGGTGGTGGCCAGCATCTGGACCCCGCGCTCACACAGCCGCATCCTGCTGGGGCATGGTCCCGCCCGGGCGCAGGGCGGAGGCACCGGAGGGACCGGAGAGAGAGGGGGAGGCAGCCCGGCCGCCCCCGGCCGCCCCCGGCCCGCCTCCCTGGCTCTCCTCAGGCGCTGCGGAGCCTCCGGGCGGGGGCGGGGGGCTGCTGTCCGGCCGGGCGAACGAGGGCCATCGCCGGGCGCCGGGCTCCGCGGGCGGCCACGAGGGGATGCCGCCGCCTCCCGCCCAGCAGCGCAGCCCAGCCGCGGCGAGGCAGCCCAGGCGAGGCGAGGCCAGGCGAGGCGGGCGAGGCGGAGGCTGCGGGGCGCGCGCGCGCGTGGGGCGGGGGCGGAGGGGCGGCGCTGCGGAGCCCGGGGGGGGGACCAAGCAGACCCCCTGCCGCCCCTCGTCTGGCTCCCGCAGGCTCCCCCCACCAAGGACCCCCAGGGCCCGACCCCTCCCTCCTGGGGGGGTCCTTGCCTCGGGCGGCGGGGCGGGGGTCGGCCCTCCCGGGGACGGAGAGGAGCGGAGGGAGGGAGGGAGGGAGGAGCAACGCCCGGGGGGGCGGGAGTGGGGAGGGGAAGGCGGGGGGGAGCAGACGCCCCTCGACCGGCTGAGTCGGGCCCCCCGAGGCTCCCTTCCCGCGGGGTCTCTTCCCCGGCGCCCTGGCCTCAGGCGGCGCGGCTGGCGGGGCGGCCGCTGAAAGGGCGGCGGGGCTCCGCTAAGCTCGGGCGGGCCCTGGGGGCCGGGGGCGGCGGAGGGGCTCGCTTGCCATCGGCTCCCCCCCCCCAGCCACCGCCTGCCCGCCTTCTTCCCGGCGGCTCAGCCTCCCAGTTCGGACTAGTGGCTGGCGGGCTGGATCCGGAGGCGGTGCTCTGCCCCCCCCCCACCGCCGGGCAGCCGAGAGTGGGGGGGGGAAGGAGCCAAGGAGGCGGGAGGCCACGCAACACACACAGGGACACACACACACACACACACCCCTGCCAGGGCGAGCAGGGAGCCCGGGAGAAGGGAGCCGCGGATGCTGCGGGACACGTGGGAGTCTGGGGACGGGGGTGCGTCTCTTTTCCTCTTGCCCCAGAGCAGGGACCCTTAACCTTCACTTTGCCAGGGACCCCCTTTCAACCTCTTTTGTTGCTGCGGACCCCCAGGACTTATCTCAAGATTGAACACCCCAATAATAATAATCACAACAATGCAATTATCCCAGGCGTTAAACCTTCCCCACAGGCACTCTGGACGGGAGGGGAAGGCTTTGCTCCCAGTTCGTGGCTGGGGCGGATTGAATGGCAATGCGCAGGAGACTTGCTGGGACTGGGACCCCGAGGAAGCCCAGGTGGCCGGAGGGAAATTGCCCCCCAGGGCCGGACTTTGGCTCTGTGCCTGGCAAAGTCCAGCTGCAACGTGTCCGGAGGCAGTTCTGGTCCCCATCGGGCATTCTGGCTGTAGAGAGTAAGAGCTCAGGCATTAGGACTTTTTAATTAAAAGTGCCAGGGACCATGGAAGCTACTCCATCCATGTCCAGTTGTCCCAGGATTTATTCCAGTAGGGAAGGAAATGCTCTTTGCACATGTCCAGTACCATGTGAATCTATCTTCTCTACTTAGGACTCAGCGTGGCTCTGAAGCCCCCCAAAGATCATTGGGTAAACCAAATGAGCCCCACCGACATAGAGGTAGAACGCCTGCTGTGCCTCCTTCGAGGAGTATCGGTTTCTGCAGAATATAGGATGGGATACCAAGTTTCACGACTAGCTGACAATGTGCAGAACTGGTTGTGAGGCCCTTGAGGTGCATCGTTTTGTGATGAATTGGCCCTAACCCGTAATAAGCAAGGTGAGGTCCACACACCTCTCCTTTTCTTATCACCCCCTCTCTTTCACACACACAGCATGTATGAGCACACAACCCCTAAATTCATTGCATCTTTGAGATGACATTTTCATTTCTTGAAGTCTCTCTAGGAGCACATTTTGGCGCAATAGCTACACATCTGCTGCTGCTGTTTGCTGTCAAGTCAGCTTTGACTTGTGGCAACCCTCTGAATGAGAGACCTCCAAGATCCTCAGTCATCAATGGCCCTGCCAGCTCAGGGCAGCCGCCGTGGCTTCCTTGATTGAATCGGTCCACCTGTAATGTGGTATACGTGCGGTGCATCTGTTGTGTAGGCACATGTATGTAGAAAGAGTATGACAAGAGGCAGGCTGAGGTCTTAAGCACGGTACCAGCGACAAAAGGAAGATGCTGGCTTTGATTTCCTCATCCATCTCTGCTTACTCCACAGATAGGGACTTCTGCTAAGACCAACTCACTTGCAAAAATACAGACCTGTTATCTCCTGTTGCCTGCTGCAAGGACATTGGGGTTTCCATTTTTCCTTTAATTTTTGGTTTGGTTTGTGTGTTTTCATGCTGATATGTTAATGTATAGTTTTGCAAATTGGTATTCGTGGCATAATCTCATGCCTGACTTGTATGTTTTAATTACATAACAATAAAGTATTTTTTTTAAAAGAGACTGGCTTGAGGATTGAAGTGCTACCACCCCAAATGGTCAGTTGCATTTCCTTCAGAGATCCTGGAATCCTTCAGTGTTGATTGTGTCCTACAACTAAAATCTGAGATCAGCCTTGCCATATCAGGTGTGGCACACTGCTTGATCTCCCTCTGTACCATTGAGAGACAAATTTTAAGAGTCATCTGATGGGTTCATGGTGGTGAAGAAGGAAATAGAGAGGTCTTTCAGTTGGCTACCAGCCATGAGCTCAGCAAGCTCCCTGCTCCATAGCAATGATAGGGCCAAGGAACCTCCATGCTCAAAGTCCAATGTACCTGGGAGTTACCTGGTGCAGATATGAAAGGATCCTCATCTTAAACTTGGGGACTTACCAGAGGCAGGTGAAAAGCAAAGGCATTCATGTTGCTCTGTAAGGAGAACAAAAAATCCAAAATCCATGCCCAGGTCATTTATTTTATTATTTATTTGCCTGCCTTTCTCCCACTATGAGATCCAGTGTGGCTTATCATGTGAACAAAAACAAAATAGCACAATGCTCTTTGTAACTGGTTGCACAGTGTCAATGTTCAGCGGAAGGGTGGCATGGCGCAACCTCCAATGACATGAGTGTAGATTTACCCATCATAAGCACAATGTAGGATCTGACAATGTGTAACTTTCACGAGAAGAGATTTATGCTACGTAACCCTACATAGGTTCCCAACCAATAGTTGATTCAGTGGATTTACTCCAGCTGGGATGAGTGAATGGATTTAGGACCCAAACCATGGAGCATAAAACACCCACTAGAAAAGATAAACAGAAAATTGTGTGTGTGTGCCCAATTCCCAAACTCCTCAGTAACTGGTTATGCTGGCCAGGGCTGATGGGAATTATAGTCAACATCTGGAAGGTTACACTTTGCCCACTCTGATCTATACTGTCCCAGATCTCCCACCTGTGGGAGTTTGAAATTCCAACTTCTTCTTGCTTTCCCTTTGATATAGGGATGCATAAACGATGCAAAATCATTGGCTTGATCTGCATAGGCTAATCATAGGAAGGCCTTTCTCTTGTGGAGCTCCGGAAAAGGCTGTGAATTTGCTGATCTGTTGATTTGCTTCTACAAGCTTACTAACACAATGCTGCTGTATTGGTGAGTTCTTTGTTAATGAACAAATTATACATTATCTTCTGTTCTCTTAGGATTTGTAGTGTAAGAAGAACTAACTGACTGGATGTAACAAGGAAGGCAGCATGCTCTCCCCCCCCCCAACTTCAGCAGCTACATCAGGTCAAAAGTACAGGACACCCCCCCCCCAATTCTGTTTGCATCTACTCAAAATTTTGCCAATGCAGAAAGCTTTCAGTACGCAGTAGGTGATTTGAACATGACTTGATGGATATTTTGAAGTCACTGTCCTTGAAAAACATCTCATGGTTAAGGAGAGGTTTTGAAGGAGTATTTGTAGCTAAAGGCTTTGGTTAAATGACCCAGCAATATTAAAGAATACAGCATATTGTACTTATTATTCAAAGACATAGCTTTGTTACTCTTGAATATCAGTATGCAAAGGGAACTTGTAGCATCTTAGAGACTAACTGAGAGGAAGAAGTTGTAGCATTCTGACCAGCCATGGTCTGTCTCCAGCAAAGTGCTTCCATTTTGCTCCTTTGTTTGAGTGACACCATGATGGAAGGGGTGCAAGTGGAGGTGAAGACATGGAGGCAGCCCTGGGTGGGTGGGTGGGTGAGGCTTTGCAGCCCCAGCCTCTTCTCCTGGATGGCACCCATCCCTCCAGCAGCATTTTCTTCTCCATCTGCTTCTGAGTGTGCCTGGATTTCTTCCCTTCCTTGCTGGTCGGATTGGATTATGACTCACTTAACCTTTGGGGGAGGCATCTCTGCCAAAACCTGCTTTCGAATTAAAGGTTTATTTTAAACCTGTGCGGATGTGATAGGGAAGCAAATTATTTACTCGGACATGGTGTGCATTGGGAAAATAGCATGCAGGCACGGGCACGGAATGGTTTTTGCTCTGGCAGCAAAGCAGGATGCTGGCATGGTTGGCATCCGGAGGGCCCTTGTGATTCAAAGGTCAGTACAATTCCCCTCTCGCAGCAGGGAGAAGGGGCCGAGGAAAGGAGGTTGGCAAAGAGGTTTGGCAAAGCCCACCCGGTGCTTCAGGTGACGTTAGGATTTGCAGAGTGGCTAATTTCCAGAATCAGAAGTTCTGGGACTAAGTCCACTCCAAGTCCTGTCCTGATCCACACATCTTCCAGCTGGACATCCTAGATTTTCAGGGGATGGTTACAGGACTGAGAGAGGGCTGGGAAGACTGCACCCACGTCTAGGCCTGGATATCATATAAAAAAACAAAGCAGTTTTGTAAACTTTGGTCATAGAATCACAGAATTCGAAGGAACTGCAAGGGCCATCTAGTCCAACCCCCTGCCATGCATGTTTTAATTATGATGATTTCAATTGCTTAAAAAATTGTATTAGATTTTAACTGGTGGTTTTCTGTGAACCGCCTTGGGTCCCACTCTGGGAGAAAGGTGGCATATAAAATAAATTAAAAGAAATGCAGCACAACTACGGCACTCTCAAGAGATGGCCACACAACCTCTATTTAAAAGCTCCCAAAGAAGGAGAACTCACACACCCCTCCCAAACCAGAGGCAGCTTGTTCAACTCTCCAACTGCTTTTACAGTAAAGAGGATCTTCCTAATGTTTAGGTGGAATCTCTTTTCTTGAAGTTTGAATGCATGGGCTTGTTTACTCATCTCAGGAGCAGCAGAAAACAAGCTGACTCCATCTTCTCCACCACAGTCCTTCAGATATTTAAAGATGGTGGAATAATATCACCTCTTCAAAGTCCCACTTGGTTCCAGGGGGTTGCAGAAACAGCCCCATGGGTGCTTCCCCATTGCACCATGGGGTCAACAAGCAATCTTCTGCTCTGGATGGAAAGGGGTGATGATCCCAGGAGCGGCTGAGGCTGCAACCTTCCGGGCTGTCCTGTCATTCCTTAATTGATTTGTTCTGCATTCTTGGGAGAAAGGGAAGGGCTAATGAACAGGATTGTAATGCAAATGAGAGCGATGAAAGGCAGCTGCCTGCAGCTGAGGAAGGTCTGCGAAGGTCACTGTTTGGCCCTTCTTCTTTTTTGCCAATGTTGTTATGAGAGAGGCCACATCTTCTCCTCTGAGCAGAAGAGCTGATGGGAGGGAAAGAGCAGGAAGGCCAGAGCAGTTTCTTAAATTCCTCTGAAGGGGCATCCAAATTGCATCACAGCTCAGCCTGGCCATAAGCCCCCAATGTCCTGGCCACACCACACCAGTGCCAGATAACTCAGGAAAGCTTTCAGGGATGGCGTAAGCAGCGGAGGGGGGGGGGCAGGCATGGCTTCAGAGAAGCCGGCTTCATACATCACGATGAGCCCCTCTAGAGAGCTGAGTCATTTGTCAGAATAGATTAATTTTTTTTGTCATTAGTTGCCGTAATTAAGGGAAGTGTCAGCAAAGCTCAATTTGTCACTCTAGAAGCTGTGTTGACTTGGCTGGGAAACCACCGTTGCAAGCAGCAGGCAGCTGAAATCCAGGTGAAGCAACCTGTTCCCCATACCTTTCCTTTCCTCCAGTATGGAGGGGGGCTTCCCTGTCAAAGCCAGAGGCTGAGAGAGTGTGCCCTATTCCTCACAGGGGCCATGGGGGCAAAGAGGCCTCCAGGTCACTTCCATGTTGCTATATAGGACCATCATGTAGCAAAGGTGACAGGCACCAGGGTGGGGGTAATGCCGGGAAGGGGCTTGACACACCAGTCATTTCATTCCCAAAATTTCCTTGGCAAAAGAAAAGGTCAGCACAGTTTCCTTGCCCTTGTGCATGTTCCCCCCAACCCCAGATTTCAACATGCCAGTTGTCCACTGTTTCCTAAACACAGGTATGAGCTTTTTTCGATGTGTGCCAGGGCCATCCTATTCGATGGGGCATCAGGCACATTCTGAAGCATGGGGGCTTGTGGGCAACCCTGGAAGGCTGAGGGGCGCATTAGTCCCCCAGAAGACCTTCAGAATGTGGCACCCTCCCACTGTCCCCACTCCAATCAATCAATCAATCAATCACTTGTTTTGCCCCCCAAAGCCCTCTAGAGGACACAGGGGGCATTTTCACATTTTTTGTGACCTTGGACCATTTTAGGTCCAGGAAAGCCACAGAAAATGATGAAAATACCCCCATTTTAGGTCCAGGAGAGGCCTTTTTTAAAACAATAGGGAGTTTACTTGCTATTCACATGTTGTTGTGTGCCTTCAAGTCGTTTCCAGCTTATAGCAACCCTAAGGTGAACTTATCATGGGATTTTTGTTCAGAGGGGTTATTGCCAAGGCTGTCCTCTGAGGCTGAGAGAGTGTGACGTGGCCAAGGTCACCCAGGGGTTGAGCAGGGATTCGAATCCTGGTCTCTCCAAGTCCTAGTCCAACATTCAAACCCCTACGACATGCTGGCCCTCTCCTATTCACATCCTGCTAAAAAGATCGTCCGTCTCTAGAGGTGAAATTTGTTGGCCCTGCGGCTCCCAACATGGAGACTGTATGTGTTTGGCAAAACCCATTGTTTTTGGTTGTTTCATTATAAAGTGCCATGTACATTGTTGGCACTATATAAATAAATGATAATAATAATAATACTAACATGATGGAAGTGCCTCCCACACGCCCTCAGGTGCATTGTGTGGCATTTTGCTAATCAACGCTGCGCTACTCGGCACAAAGAGGTCTATGCGACACAGTTCTGGCGTGAGGTTTTGGGCACGGAAACAGCCCTTCCTCCCTTGACAATGAGGTCCTTTGTGCCTGGAGGGCACAACCTCTCCATCGCCCTTCCAGGACATCCTCCAAACCCACCCTTCTCCAAAAGACTTCGGAGCAGCCTTCTTCAGCCTGCTGCCTTCCAGATGTGTTGGACTACAACTCCCTCTATGCTGGGCTGTGGGTGATGGAGTTTGTGGTCTGTTATTAGCAACACATTCCAGTTTTTTTGCTTTCAAGTACATGGGACTGGAAGGACTGCAATGCTGCACTTTTAACTGTTGCATGGAGAAGGGAGCTGGGATCATAGAATCATAGAGTTGGAAGATACCCCCAAAGCCCAGCTAGTCCAACCCCCTTCTGTCATGCAGGAAGACAAAATCCAAGCACTCCCAACAGATGACCATCCAGCCTTTGTTTAAAAACCTCCCAAGAAGGAGATTTCACCACACTCCCAGGCAGCAGTTATTGCACTATTGAACAGCTCTTACTGTTAGGAAGTTCTTCCTAATGTTTAGGTGGAATCTCTTTTCCTGTTGTTTAAGTCCATTGCTCCACATTTCTGGAGCAGCAGAAAACAAGCTTGCTCCCTCTTCAATATGACATCCCTTCAAATATTTAAACATGGCTATCATGTCCCCTCTCAACTTTCTCTTCCCCAGGTTAAACATGCCCAGCTCCATAAGCCGCTCCTCATAGGGCATCATGGCTTCCAGACCTCCCACCATTTTGGTCTCCCTCCTCTGGACATGTTCCAGCTTGTCAATATCCTTGAACTGTGGTGCCCAGAACTGGACACAGTCTTCCAGGGATGGATGGAGGTTGGCACTCAGGGGTAAAGGAAAGGTGCAGCTGCTCAAATAATCAGCATTGCCTGGTCTGGGACCCCTCTTTTGTCTGGCAGAAAGGCCATAGAGTCTGGAAGGAAGTCCTTCTCTCTTCCATTAATTCCAGGGAAAAGCATTACTCAGTGCAGGGGTGCAGTGGCCATTGGACTGGAAGGGGGGGGGGATAAGGCGGTCTCCACCTTATGGGGTCTGCCTGAGGTCACCTGTCCCACCCCCAGTCTCTGCCCTGACATATAAAATGCCAGTGGCAGCCACTCCTTGGGGTCCTATTGAGACTTCTAAGCCCAGGCGCCACACTGGGCTCAGGATCAGTTGCCCTCCTGCTAGAGCAAATCTGGGTGACCACAAGTGTGTGTGTGTGTGTGTGTTGTGGGTATGTGTGTGGCTGCAAGAAGATGTCTTCTTTACCATGGCAGGAAACAAAGGTGAAGTGGCTGAGGAGGCAGGCTTTGCAGTGCTCTGAGGCTGACAGCTGTGGGCCCCTTTTTAGCTTCCGTGCCCCCCCCCATTTATAGGAAGAGACGGGTGGGGAGGGGTCAGAAGGGGGAGCTCCATCATCCCCCCCCTTTCTCTGCAACTGCCTCATTTCCCTTGGGAGGCCTCTCCAGCAGCTGTGCCAGCCGTTGCTTTGCTAATGGGCCCAGGGCTCAGTGAGGCATTCTGTCGGGAAGGCGTACATGCTGCTGCAGGCAAAAACGCCAGGATCTTCCTAATTGGTTGACTTACCATCATTCAGAAGCTCCTCCGGCCCTCTGGTGCTCCCATCCTCACGCCCGCTCTCTCTCTCTGTGTTGTGCTGCACAGGTGTGCTCTTCCGCTCTTTCACTCACCTGTCTGCTTTAGCAAGTGGAGACTTCTCCTTGCTCTGGTCTGAACCCTAAAGTGACTCCCCGAACAGTGTGGCCACTTTTTAAAGACTTGCCCTCCTCCTCTTGCACCAACAGTGATGGTCTGGCACAAGGAAACACATTCTATGTTCAGGAGGCTTCATGCCTTCTTTTACCAGGATAAGCTCCACCTGCTTTACAATGTGTCCACAGGGACAGGAGAGGTTACTTAGAATCCTAGAGTTGGAAGAGACCACAAGGGCCATCTAGTCTGACCCCATTCTGCCATGCAGGAATACCCGGTCAAAACACTCCCGACAGATGGTCATCCAGCCTCTGTTTAAAGACCTCCAAAGATGGAGACTCCACCACTTTCCAGGCAGCAGTAGATTCCACTTCCGAACAGCTCTTACTCTCAGGAAGTTCTTCCTAATAATGTTTAGGTGGAATCTCTTTTCCTGTAGCTTGAGTCCATTGCTCCATGTCCTAGTCTCTGGAGCAGCAGAAAACAAGCCTGCTCCATCCTCAATGTGACATCCTTTCAAATATTTAAACATGGCTATCATGTCCCCTCTCAACCGTCTCTTCCCCAGGCTACACAGACCCAGCTCCCTAAGCAGCTCCTCATAGGGCATAATGGCTTCCAGACCTCCCACCATTTTGGTCACCCTCCTCTGGACATGTTCCAATTTGTCCATAGCCTTTTTGAATTGTGGTGCCCAGAACTGGACCCAGTATTACAGGTGAGGTCTGACCAAAGCAGAGTACAATGGGACTATGACTTCCATCAATCTAGACACTATACTCCTATTGATGTAACTAGTATTGCATTGGCTTTTTATTTTACAAGTAGCTGGGCTGGAATACTGTCCATTGTATTCATGAAAAGAAAATGTATTCAGTTCATCTCTACTGAAATGACAGTAGATCCCCAGCCAATCTCAGCTCAATGCGGAGAGGGAGAAGACTCGATAGTGTCAATCCAGAGAAGGAAAACAGATCTCCCCAACTTCTCATTCCCTCCCCTTTCCCAGCATTTGTGTTCCAGCTTCTGGTGGAGGAGTTATTGGGTATCTCTTGCATTTGTAATTCCCCACCACCACCCCACAACACACCATTTAAAGCAGAATCCTACTTCACAACAAATCCCCTCTATACTGAGTTTACTCTTCATTTACAGTAGGCTTACTTAAGAAATTATTATCTCTTCTGTGCAAGGATGGAAAGACTCTTCATTTCTATTCATTTTTGGGCTAGGGGAAAAAAAGGGGTTTTCCAACACCCAGAAAATTCAAGTGAGGGGAAAAAAACAGCAGTTGCAGGAGCCTTCACACTTGGTGATGCCTCCCAGGACCAAGTATTTGCACTGAAAAATGGGTGGTGTTTTTCTACACATAAACACTGGGGGATTTTTTGAGCAGAAAACATCTTTGCAGTACCCAGACCATGCACATAAAAAACCCATGTATTTCTGTACACAATAAATCCTTGTAAGATTTCCCAAAGTGTAAATGCCAATTGAGAATGGCATGTACCCATGTTGGCTCTTGCAAGCCTTCTTCTAGGGTTTTCTTGGAAAGAGTTCCTCAGAGGAGGTTTGCTACTGCTTGCCTATAAAGCTGAGAGAGTTGTGACTTGCCCAAGGGCACCCCCTTCACTTCAAGGGGTACCTGCAGTGGGCATTTCTCTCCCATGTTCCTCTCCCTCCACTTTGATGGAGGAGAAAAATCCATCTCAGTCAACTGGAGAAGATTTGAGGTAGCAGGGAAGCACCAGGCCGTTCCTAGAGAGCTCTTCATTCTCCCAAAGGACACTTCAAATGGGGCAGAGCGGAGATTTCTTGGCAGAGCCTTTACAATGAACATATTTCCTCCCACAATATGGAGAAGGAGGGAGACGGTGAGGGAAGAAGGAAGAAGGAAGGAAGGAAAAGAAAGAAACAAAGAGAGAGGAGGTTCCTCTCTCCAGCCCACCTGCTGCCAGAGACCACCAACGCTTTCCCCAGAGCAAGTCCCATGTCTTCTCCTGGCTCTGATCTTCTTCCAGTTGGCTCACTCTTTCTTCCAACCATAAGATTGGTGGTGAAGCTGGTTATTAAATATACCAGCACATTTCTTTTTCAAATGGCATGCAGAATATACACACACACTTGTGTATTACTAGTTGTGAAAAAAGAGCAAACCCGGCGAAGGGGAGACAGAATGGAAGCAAAGATGCTTGGAGCAATGAGGCAGAATACGGAAGGGCAGCCAACCGCAAGCAGAGTCCCCAGAAAGCTGCTTTCCTTTTCCATTGTGAAGGCCGCTTCGTGTTGACATTCTCCACCAAGAGTGGGGAACGTGTGACACGGGGGCCACTTGTGGCCACAAGACTGTTTTTGTGCACCCCCAAAGGGCCCTCCAGCATTCCTAAAACATTTCTTAGGAGAAAAATTGGAAAAAACCCCACATTATTCTCCCCAAAAGATTTTGGAAGGCCACCCCCCATGCATGAAAAAAATGTCCCCTAATTTTGGGGGCATTTTTTCATGGGTAGGGGGCAGCCCTCCAAAATCTTCCTGGGGAATAATGCAGCCCTCCAACCTGCAAGTTGCCTGCCCCTGTTTCACACAGGTGCCACCTGGCTGGGTGGGCTTAAGCCAAATTCTAGTCATAGCAGTCCCCAAAGAGCACCGGGACAAATTCAGGGTGTTCCAGATTGCTGTTCAGCATTTGGGCTGGAAATTTAGGATGGGAGGAAACGCTACTAAAGAAGACAAGTTCAGTCTGGATTCTGAAAGGTATAAGAAAATTGATGAAGCAGACTTCTTCACACACTGACGAGGTTGACTTTGTTTAGTGCAGACTCTGAACAGAAACAAACAAACCAACAGACCAACAAACCATGATTCTTGTAAAACAAGGTCACAGTCATGGCAAACGCGGTGGTACAAACTGCTGAACATATACTGAGCATGCTTAGCATTCAAGGACGAGAAACACCAGCATTTTCAGTTCCAGAGAAATTGGAAAATACAAAGATGGTAGCAAATTGGGATATTTTCAAGACAATACTCCTGATGTGTTTCAAAACTCTATTGGGGTCATCATGGGTTGGAAGTTCTAGAAATGCTATCCTTTACAGACCACTCAGGGAACAAACCAGAGATATAACCCTGTTGGTTAGTCCCAACGACAATAGATCCGTTGACTCAGCACTTGAATGTTGAGTCAACACAGAGATAGATCCAATGAATGGGTCTATTCTAGTCAGGAATAACAATAGGGTATACACCCATGTGGAGACACATACACAGAGCAAAAGCCACCTTGGCAATGACTGACTTTTCTCCTACGAAGGTATGAGGATGCACCATCAGCCCCAGAAGACTAGCGTCCCTATCTACAAGGCAACCAGGCATTCAGACCTGTGACTACAACGCAAACAGGTTTTCTCCCATAAAATTGCTTAAACGTGAATGACAAATTCAGGATTAGTGTAGGAGAAGCCTGCAAACTCATTCTGGTCCAAGTTCATGATGAAGAGTTTGTCTGTGGGCGTGAGCTCCACCGGTTGCCTGGTGAATTCTTTGTCAAAGTTGGAAGTGTCATGTTTGTCTTTCTGTTGGATGGAAAGCAAAAAAAAAAGGCAATTAAGAAACCAGCAGGAAGGGAAAGGATAAGGTAGAGAAATCCTGGCAGTCAAGGAAGACTAGAAACCTTAAAGTTTTGTAAATGGTATCAAAGGCCTGGCTTCTAGTGTCTGGTCTCAACTGTAGACCTCTTGAATCAATTGTTGGCCACTGAGTCAAAATCCCATTGACTGAATGAGTCTGTTCTGCTTGGGGCTAACATTAGGATGTAAGCCTAGGTGTAATCTCCTCCAAGCAGTCAATGGGACACAGCTGGACCATGTCTCCCTGTAAGGATTTGAGCAGTTGGTGGCATTGCCCCAGCAAATAGCAGCATCCACATCTGAATACAAAACACAGCATTATCACTTGAATCCTGTTTGTTAGTAGCAGTTAGAGCAGGCCTATTAAATCAGTTGTTGACTGGTGAGAAGCAAATCCTGCTGATTCAATGAATCTACTTTAGTTGGAAGTCAAAGGATTTAGGCCTCCCAAAACAGTCAATGGCCATGAGCCAGATCTGCACGCTGCAATGCAAGAGTGGAAGTTTTCTATCCCTGGTTCAGATTATTACCCCCACTGACTCCTCGAAATATATCAGGAAGTTTTCTGAAATAATGGACCTTGGCACCAGATCCTTCTCATGGACGCATAAAGCAATGTTCCCCCTGAGTGGCTGATTTGCAACTAAGTGCGTGTACCACTACAGTCTGACAGTCAATTCCTTGGCATATTCCAACTCGTATACAAGTCCCATTGACTTCAATGGATGTGTGTGTGTAAGGATCAGTTACCTTAGTGGTGAACAGCTATAGCTATGAGCAGAAATGCTTCAGTCAAAAACATCACTAAGCTAGCCATCCATATATATTTTGATCAACAGAGACATTCTTAACAATAATAGTACTGGATTGTTAAGTACACTATATTATTAACAAAGGGCATTATTAATATTGAAAAGCAAACTTGGTGTTTAGTACTCTGAAAACGTATGATTATTTAGCTGCCAGTCAGACTCCAGTTCACCTGTATGCTTTCTGGACTGCAGCCTATTTTATATACTGACCTTCAAAAATTCTTGAAAAAGAGTATGCATTCTATCGGGTGCGCTGCATTCAAGGTAGCAAGTTATTCATGCAGAGAGCATCTTTTCAGGAGGAGACAATGACAAATGGCAACAGAAAGAAATGTTTTTTCTGACTTGTATGCTATTGAATGTTCTTGCTCTATACAAATATAGTAGGTCCTAGAAAGATGCCACCACCCTGACAAAGCCAGAGTTTCACAAATTGGAAGCCATTTCCCAGCAGTCATAACTGTGATCACAATCCCTTGCTTTCTGTTATCATTCAGATCTTTCATAGAATTCACTGCAAAGCAGATTGCAATACACAGTTAGGAAGTGACTTGGAGAAAAAAACATCCCTTAGCATGCAATAAACAGAATTTCAGAGCAGTGAATGAACTTTCCTATGGCAGCAAGGGAAGCGGTGTGCATTTCAAAGCTGAAGTGGGGCAGTGGTGTGTGGTTTTGCTAGACCTCTGACCTTTGACGGAGCTCCTGCAGATCTCATTGGAATTTTTTTTTGGAATTTTTATTGGAATAAGACCATTCTAGGTGAAGATATAGCTATTGCCTATTATCTCTCAGGGTCAGGGGGTGGAAGAGACAAGAAAGCAGCCTTTGCCCAAAGGATAAGCAAGCAGAGGGATAATTTGGAAGAAATATTCCAGCAAGATCTGAATTGTTTTATATTGATTACCCCCTGGCTGACCAGTTTCCAGAGATCACAGCCAAGGTAGCTAGTTTTTGCGTGACGGCAATAGCTTGTAGGTGAAGGATGTTGGCTCAATCTTACATTTTTAATATCTAATGCAGTTTCACTATTATAACTTTATTACTTTTAGCACTGTTCTTATCCTTAATATTGAAATTCAATTTTATTTTTAACAGTGCATTTTAATTGGTTTTATTGTGTTTTATCTACTTTGTATTTTACTTACTGGTCAAGGACTGAAATAAATATATGTATATATAATTTGAAGAACCCCAGGCCTGATTACCTAAATTTCTCCCTCTGTTGAGAAAATACTCCCAGAATCCCAGCACCATTTTCCTCTTTGTGGAGAACAGGTGAGGATTAAAAGGGCTTTGGATACTGTCTAGCCAGAGCTTTTTCTGATCACCCCACTTTTTATGTTAGGGGTGTTCATACAAATGTGTACAGAAACACCAAAGGGTAGGGAGGCAGGTAGAAATGTGAAAGCCTGGGAAATAAGAGGAAAACACCAGCGGGGAAACTACAATTCCCCTCCCAATTTTCCCTGTTTTTATTCCTATATTAAGATTCTAGCTGAGAACAAGATGCAAAGAGATAAAGGTTTCAAGGGGTGGTAGCCCATGATGGTCTTGTTCATCACACTCTGTTTGAGAGTTGTCAATTATAGAATAAGAATCATAGAGTTGGAAGAGACTCCAAGGGCCATCTAGTCCAACCCCATTCTGCCATGTAAGAATACACAATCAAATCATTCCTGACAGATAGTCATCCAGCCTCTGTTTAAAAACCTCCAAAGAAGGAGATTCCAACACACTCCCAGGAAATGCATTCCACTTCCAAACAGCTCTTATGGCCAGGTTTAGGTGGAATCTCTTTTCCTGTAGCTTGAGTCCATTGCTCCGTGTCCTGGTCTCCGGAGCATCAGAAAACAAGCTTGCTCCATCCTCAGTATGGCATCCCTTCAAATATTGAAACATGGCTATCATGCCACCTCTCAGCCTCCTCTTCTCTGGACTAAACATCCCCAGCTCAAGACAAGAAATCTTGCAGCCCAGCCTTCGAACAGGTCCACTGAGTAGGAAGTCCCACTGAATTCAATGGAACCTATTTCTGCTTAAGCATGCCTGAGACTGCAGCCTAATGGTATTAGTTTAACCAGTGATTGATTAACTAGATTTGCATCCTTTCCATTGAAGACAGTGGCCCAAAGTCCTGTATGGTTAGATGCAGCTGTTATGACCCACCTCTGCTAATGCTACCCCCCCCAAAAAACTCTACCTTGTGAGCCAGGCGGTGCTCCACTGGAAGGGTTTCCAAGGTGCTGCAGACGGGGGCCCTGGAGAATGGTGAATGCAATGCTTTCCCGGTCATGGGACATGTTGGAACAGGCAGATAGAGAGACCCCTGCTTGGGGTCCTGCTGCAGCTGCTTGTCTCAATATGCCCCATGACAGCTATCATTTCGCAGTGCCTGGATCTGCAGTGCCTCAGGGACCCTCGGCAGGAGTGGATTTTGGGATCACATTGGGTCATTCATGGCAGTAAATGCAAATCCCAAATGTTATATGAGTCGGCTTATGAACTTATAAATACTCAATAAGATGCTAAAAAGCCAAGATGCACGCTCTGTTTGTGGAGGATGCAGGCAGGCTGGGAGAGGCCTCAGTCTAGGAGCTTTTTCCCCTGAGAAAGGTTTGCTGCTCTCCTGTCAGACTGGCAGCTGCAGCAAGAAAGGCCAAAGGAGAGCCTCAGGTGCCTTGACTGCACCCGGTGAGATCCATGGTCCTTTCCTCTGCCAGCCAGCCCCAAGGCAGGATGGGTCCCTCCTACAGGCTTCCCTTCCTAGGCCCCCCTCTTCCCATGCAGTCAGTCCAGTGCCAAAGGCAACAGATGGACCATCACCACAAGGGCTGGAGGAGCCCAATTAATTGCTACTCATATTTCTCTCTTCCTTGGGGGGGAGGAAATACCCAGCTAATTGCAAACACGGCTGGGGGCTGCCGCTGACTCACAGGATGGCCGCATGGTGTGCCTGATGCAGCAAACAGACCGTCTTTTGGGATGGGGGAACACAGCCAATGCCTCCCACAGAAAACTCTGCTCTGGGCTTCAGAAGAGCGGGAGCGAGTGAGCTGAGGATATTTTACTGAAGTGAAAGAGAGCGCCGAAGAAAACTGCAGACTGAGTGAACCATGCAAATTCCTGAACATTTGAGCAGAAGAGGATGCCCTAGGAGCCTCTGTCTTCTCGTGCAGGATGCCTTAGAGGGTCTCATACATTTGCAGAGCAGCAGCATGGAGCAAAGGGCAGGAAAGGGCTGTGCAACTTCTCCCACCAACTTGCTCCATCTGCAGCCATAGACGGTGGCACTCAGCATGCAAAGCTGGTCCACTGGGTCAGAGTGACAGCAGTGGTCAGCACACCTTTGGGGGAGCTGGGGAAGGAGAAGAGAAGGTCCATCTGGATTCCAGAAAAGGCATGTCCAACTGGCCAAGATGTGACCTGGAAGACCGGCTTCTCCAGGTAGGTGCCACAGATGGCTTGTGTACCTCCTCCTGCCTCGTAGTATGTTCCAGTGGGTTGCATTCTGATGAACCCAAGGGCTTCAACATTTCCACCTCTGCAATTTCTTCCTCATGTGAAGCTGGGTTGTGTGTGTGTGTTTTGTTCTCCTATCTGGAGGGCTTTAAGAACTATGGACTATCTTCTGCTTGTTCATCCTTCCACAGTGGTGGTGGCTGGCTCCCGTCTCAGGGAGTGTGTGGATCCACTCCAGGTTTTGTACAGCTTCAAGGGAGCTCTCCAAAGTCCTGAACCTATCAAGCAACTTGGATAAGCTTCTGTTAGGATTGGAACAAAACCTGGAGTGGATTGATCACCCCACTGACACACAAGCAGCCAAAATTGTCCTTCTATTCAGGATCTCTACTTTTGCTAATACAGTACTGAAATTTCTGAAAATAAACAACATTTTGAACATCTAGATTCAAAATTTCAACCTGGTTCTCCCTCCCAAGTGTTGTTCTTGATTTTACCAGGTGTGCCTACAAAAATTACCTTAAGTTTTGGTTGAAAGTACATTTTCAAAGGCACAATACAATATCACAGATTGTGCCACAAGTTTAATGTTTTTGAGTGATTCTGGATTAATAATACTAACAATACTAATATGAATAATAATAGTAATGATGATGATGATGATGTTAACAGTAACAGGAACTGGGATTTTTTAAAAAAAATATTTTAGCTACATAAATGAAACATGGCCTGCAAATGTGAGCTAGACTTTTTGCTTGCAAAATATTACTTTCCCCAATTCTTTTCCTCTGCGGTCAACCCCCAAGCCAGCAAGTCCTGTCACCAAGTCCTGCTTACCCATGAAATGAGGTTTCCTCAAAACAAGATTTCTTAAATGTTTATTTTATAACTGTATCTGGGAAAAAAAATTGGCACATGAACAATCCAAAGCAAACCGGTTGGTGATAAAACACCCGCCAAGGATGAGGTGAGAAAGTACAAGAGGTGGGTGAGCAGCATCAAGGAATCTTGCAAGAGTTTTCCTTTTTTCCTTGTTTCTTTGAGAGTTGCTGGAAATACAGACAACTCAAAATCCCAGCGGCAATTCTTGGTTATTCTCAGAAAGATTATTAATTGACACAAAAGAAAATAAAAATATTTTACAGCTTCAGTCAAGTAACACAAATACGGTTTGGGACTTTTAAATACCAGCTTCATTTTTAGTAAAATACTCAGTTTTTGACACACGAAAAAGCACAGTGGAACAGACGGGATTTTGTGGATTTGGCAACTGGACAAACAGCGCCCCACTCCCACCCCCGCCACACACCCCAATTATTTTCAGGAAAGATACCCACAAAGGATTGATATGAACATAACATAGAAAAACCATGACAAGACCAACAGTAGAGATACTAGGGTGACCATTTCTTCAAAGGAAACCCTCCTCCTCTTTCTCCTTTGGCAAGTAACAGTTGCTACAACTCACTGTGAGTGCAAGAGGGTTAAAAATGGGGGACCCGTGTTTGCATTTCCTCTGTGTGAATGTGATTATTCGCTCACCCACCCTCTCTGCCTCCTTCGGTCTTGGTGTCAGGACCACCAAATGACCTTGAACTCCCCTAATCTCATTGGGGGCCCTTTCAGACTACACAACTATAGGGCTTGGCATTCCCACACCCTCCAATTAAACCTCTGGTGCTCTTCTTTTTCTGCTGATTTCAAAATGTCTCAGTTCCTCTCTCTTTTCCCCAGTTTTCCCCTTTATCCTCAGCTTATTTCCACTCTTGCAAACTGAGTTCAAAGTGCACCCAATTAACTCAGCCGGGGGAAAGGAGAGGAAGGGGTGGACTCTTGCCCTCCTTCCCAGTTGGCTCTGGCAAAAGCAAACAGCTGCAGCCTCTCCTATCTTGCTTGTTCTTCCCATTTGGTAATTTTTGCCATCTTGGACACATCCTGATGTTGCTTGGACACATGTCTTTGTTTCCTTCTGTGAAATGTCGGAGAGTATGCATTCCACTTTAACTGCCATGGCAGCATCCTATGGAATCATGGGATTGGCATTTTAGGGGGGCTGTTTTCACCTTTCCGGAGGAACTCCAGTGTGTCCCCCCCAAAGTACAACTCCAGGATTCCTTAGGATGCAGCGATGCAGTTAAAAGTGCAGACAGAAACAGCCTCTGATTCCAGAAGCTAAGCAGTGCTGGGCCTGGATATCATGTGGATGGAATACCACCAGGAGAGAAGACCCAGGGAGGGCTCGGAAAGACTCCAACCTGAATGAAACACGAATGAAGAGCCAGGCTGCCCACCAGACCTGCAATATGGGGCTAAAGAGACGCAGGGCTTGATTCCATATCAGGCTAGCTTCTTCCGTTGCTCACCTCCTCTGCCCTCAGAAGCTAAGCAGGGCTGTGTCTGGGTGGGAACGTCCCAGGGATCTCCAGACAGAGCTCGGAAAGGGTCCGGCCGAAAAAGAAACCCTGGAAAGCCACCGCGGCCAGTCAGGACAGACCCTATTGGTCCAGATGGAGCCCTGAGGGACTGACCCTAAAGCAGCTTCCCAGGCTGCTGGGTTCCCCATCTTGTCTGGTTCTGGATGTTAATCAGGGTACAGCCTGGTTAGTCCTTGGAGGGGAGACCACCCAATTCCCCTGAACTGCAGCATGACCACTATGATGGTTGGGGATTCTGGGAACTGAAGTCCCAAAACATCTGGAGGACACATAAAACTACACTTCCCAAAATTTCCTAGGGAAAAGGAGATAATTCAGGGGATAAAATCAGGGTACTTGGAGAACTACACTTCAGGCGAGTGAACAGCACTCCCTAGCAGAGAATTTCTGTGTTTCTCCCCAAACTACACAGCCCAGCATTCTGTAGGATGGAGCCAGGATAGTTAATGCAGGATTGAACCATTATAACTGTTTAATGTAGATAGAAATTGGCCTGAGAGAGACACAGCATGGTGTAGTGGTTTAAGCGTTGGACTATGATTCTGGAGACCAGGGTTTGAATCTCTGCTCAGCCATGTAACTCCTCAGGCTGATCTTGAGGAAGTCACACTCTCTCGGCCTCAAAGGAAGGCAAAGGCAAACCTTCACTGAACAAATCTTGCAAGAAAACCCTGTGATAGGGTTGCCTTAGTGTCACCATAAGTCAGAAATGACTTGAAGGCACACAATGACAACAACTTATTTGTAGACTCATTGAAAGAAAGAGGAACACACAAGCCCATTTTGTGTGTGTGTGTGTGTGTGTGTTTGTACACATGACTGTGGCCAGCATCCTGTCAGTGGCACATGCAGGTCTCGGTTGCTCTACATATGCAGGGTGATTTTTTAAAACAGCATACAACAGTTGTATCAGCTGACAACAGTGTAAGCTGTTGTGTGTATGCAAGACCATTGCAATAGCACATTAAATTACACAGAGTAGCCTGCAAATGCAATTGCACAAGGGGTTGTCAGCCATGTGCTTTGACCACTGATCCACATACATTGCACTATGTTGGTATTCAGTATGGCGTGGCATAACATAACTCTGCTGGCAGATATTTACAAAGTAGGATCTTGGCCAACCAATTTCAGTGGCACAACCCTTCTATTAAAAGGCAGCTCTTTCTGAATCCCTACAGAGTTGCAATTTAAAGTTGGCATGGAGTAGGAAGGAGGAAGATGCTGATCTGGGCCTGCACTTTCCATTTCTCCCAGTTTTTGCCAGCTTAGATTCGTTTGCCAAAGAATTCTGGGAAGCACAATGTGGGTGAGAGTGCAGAAGAGCCTCTATAAGAAATCCCTCCCGCTGCTTTGGTGGATCTGGGTCCCTGGGAAGACCAAATGTCAAACCAGAGTGAGGTCCTCCAGGGAGATCTGCCCCCTGAAATCTTGAGGTTTAAGGGCCAGTCCAGGCTGCAAGATCCCCACAAAATCCCTCCCTTTCCACAAGCAGGATCTCATAGAGAGTTGGCAGCATCCACCAAGCTGCACATGGAGGCAACATCCATCCCATTTCAGTTCAATGGGAGGTTTTGCTGATCCAAAGTTTTGCAGAAAGGGCAGCTGGCTGTCTCTGTGCACAGCTCAACATTACATTGAGGTTGCAAGAAAGATTTCTTAGAAAGCCATCTCTCCTGTCAAAGGGCCCCAACTTCCCACATCTCTTCTGGGAGAAAGCACCCTTTGGCAATGCAAAAGGGATTGCCTCATGGGATTTTTACAAGTAAGGAGAAGAAACTATCTTGGGAACCTGAGAATGAGGGTCTATTGAGTCCTTATGCAAAGACATATTTGGAGCACAGGGAGGAAGTGAGCATCTTTGGGGGACCCAACTAGGCTCCTGATGTCTCTTAACTCTGTGCCTTGGAGAGACTTTCCCAGCTTGATTTTAAAGCCATGTGGTCTTCCCAGTCCTATGCTCCATCTATGGTGCAATTAAAACAGTGGCAGCGGATGGCTCCCATCTCATGGCATGGTTTTTAAAGGACCTCTCCATGGTGCTGAAGTTGAGGGAAGAGAGATATGGCTCAGGACCATGGACACCTCCTTTAAATCTACCTAAAATCTGGCATGGATTTACTGCCCCACTGCCATGGGAAAAACCAGCTGCTGCTGAGTTAAAAATCTATGGATGCCACCAGAGAGAAGGAATATCTTTGGACCCATAACTTGGACACTGCAGTTGTTCTCACCCACGTGTGTGACTCTGATGCAAATTTCACCAATGACCCTTCAGACCTTTGAGAGATGGTCATTCTAGTATCGCCACAAAAGAAAACCCGAAGCATGAGAGCTAATGTTTGCAATGGAGGTATGTCACCACAACAGCTGCTGGGATCAGATGGCGATGGGTGCACGGGGGTCATGGAGGAGGAGGAGGAGGAGGAAGATGATCTGCAATGGCTACTTAGCTCTTGACTTCAGGCTTAAAAAACTCAGAGTTAACAAAGGAAAATCCTTCGAATTCTGATTGGTCAATGTTCCTGATGACTTCCTGGTCGGGTGGTGTTAAGACAGGTGGGTGGCGAGTGAAAAACCGGTCGAAGTTTTCAGCATTTCGTCCGCACTATGAGAGGGGAAGAAAAGAACTCATGGTAGGTGGCGAAAAAGTGGTGGGGGAACGGAAAATTAAATCCAAAATTAAAAGTCAGATGTGGTGCGCTGTAGCTCCCACCACAGCCTCCCGGTCCCCACCCAACCCCTTCCCTGCATGGTTCAGGCAAAGTCATTCAAAGTAAGCAAAATGAGAGAAATTAAAAAGAAACAAACAATGCAAAGTATTCATGGCTTCTTCAGCAGAAAACGGCGAGCTTGCTGCAACTGCTGCGTTAATATATATATATATATTTGTCATGGAGGTGCTAGGGAACAGGGGAAGAAAGCTGTCAGCCGGTCTCCTCGCAAGTAATTGTAGGGAGAAGATGAGATGGCAAGGCAATTACTTGTAGAGCTCTGCCAATCACATGCAATACCATACCTGTCCAAAACTGTGCCACATGCATGGGTGAGGGCATCTCTCTTTCTCTCTCTTTTTTAAACAAATAGATAAACACATTTGTTATCATTCTTGTCTCCCATTTTTACAATGAGTTCTTAGAATCATTGAATCTCAGAGTGGGAAGGGACCACAAGGCCATCTAGTCCAACCCCATTCTGCCATTCAAAAACATACAATTACAGCAACCCTGACAGATGCCCACCCAACCTTGACTTATAGATCACCAAAGATGGGCAATCCACCACCCTCCGAGGCAGTCTGTTCCACTGTTGACAGGATCAGCCCGGACGCTGCCCGTTCCTGCCATTTTTCGTGTTGTTCTGTAACCTTGCTCTTAATTATGTTTTCATTTCTCTGTAGCTTTGTAGCAACTGTGGGAAAGGGAGCATAATGGTCACTGTGGAAGGGTGAGATAAGCCGGGCAGCTGCAAAGGTTACCTGCGAATGGGGGAATATATCTGTCTGGAAAGGAGGAGTCAGGGGGTGATGGATAACCAGTAGCTTTGTAGCCCGCCAGATTGCATGGATTGTAATATACTTTTAGTATACTGCCTGCTTTCTAAGTTTCAGTTCTGAGCAACAACCTTTTAGGATATGCTTCTTGGAATACTGTGCCAATAAAGTTTTTGGTTTAATCCTGAAACTGCTGGTCACGTGTCTTGGAATGCAAGTACACAACAGCTCTTACAATTAAGAAGTTCTTCGTAGATCCTTCTTAAGAAGAAAAAGTTCTCCTTAATGGTATCCTGGCCAAGGGACAGATCAGACCCATGGGTTTTGGGTTTTTTTGGCCTGTTTGTTTCCACTCTGCTGCTGCAGAAACTGCAGCTCCCAAACTGGACCTGGAGGCCCCATTTGGATCCCCTTACCAACCCCAACCCCAAAAGACACTGGGGTTGCAGCCACATTTCCCATAGGCTCTGCCGTCCCTCTATGACCTGGTAATGGAAGCATCTGCCTTTTAAACTGGATCCAAACAGTGGTCATTCGACTGGGTAAGGCCACATCTGGGAAAGAGAGTTCCACGCTCCCTGGTGCCACCGTGGAAGCATTTAGAGGAAGATGGAGAGTTTTGTGTGCCCACCAAACAAAAAGAAAGAGGAAACACACACACACACACTGTGAACAAGAGGGTCCCACTGCTGAAAAGAAGTGTGTGTGTGTGTGTGTGTGTATAACCCACCCCTAGGCTCCACCGTAACCATTTCTGGTATAAAGCTTTCTAGCTTCTAAAATCATTTAAAAGAAAAGCCTCTGATGAGTTCATGTTGCCATATCAGTATTGCTTGCTTTTGCTATCAAAAACTTCTTCTTCTGGCATGGGTGGTTGTCTGGGGCTTGGAGCCTGAAAGCGTGCAGGGAACGGGGTGGACGGCTGGACCAGAAGAACCGGGGCCTCCTAAATATGGCCTTTTATATGTTCTGGACTCAATCATGCTTACGTAGCCAAGCTAGTTCTATGCGCTGGAAATTATGGGGGGCGGCAGAAGGAGAATCCCACCCCCAACCAGAGTAACCCACAAAATCAACTGCAGAGTGGAGAGTCAACACTCACATAAATGCTATGGATCCAAGGAGTATACTCTACTCAGAACTAGCAAACTTCCTTTTTGGACTACAGCCACCATAATCCACCAGCCAGCATGGGTGCTGACCACATGACTGGAGCTCTGGGAACTGTAGTCCAAAAAGGACCATTCCCAACCTCTGAACAAAAAAAATTACAGCAACACCTGAGAGTAATATACAGGGAGCTGGAAAAAAGACATACCTTTCAAGACTCTACATATATTACAGTAATATCTGGGAGTAACATAACAGGAGTTGCAGGTGTAGTAGATCTGCGTCTGTTGCTGAATTTGAGACTGAACCAGAAATGACACCAACTGCCAGCGTAGCCAACGCATCTCCAACGACTTCCATACTTACGTTGAGCCCAGGTCCTTGGAAGCTGTGATCTGTCAAATCTAACATTTAATTTGGACCTTGGCCAGGGATGTAAAACTGTGACCCTCCCTCCTGTTCTATTGCAAAGAGGGAAGAAACAGAAAGGCTCCGGTTTTTGTCTAGTGGTTTCTGCAGCCGAGTCCCAACCCACCCACCCTGTCCACTGGGGGTTGTTGTTTTTTTAAAATGAATTTTGAGTGTGCAGATCGAACCTCAGAAGCTGAGGAAGGAAGCTATTAATGGAACAAAGCAACATCTCCAATAACGGTTGACTCTGCCAACCAACCGGACTAAGGGCTCCGTCAGCTCCTGTAGGCATCAAAATTAATGGCTTTCTTTCTAATGGCAAACTAATGATGCCCATATCAAAGCATCCCTCCTTGCTGGCCGTGGGGCCCCAGGAGGAAATGGGGAGAGAAGGGGGGAGGCCTCTTTTCCCTACACAATCCTCCAAAGCACACTCACTTAACCCCGTGGGCCTCGATTTTGTGCACATTTTTAACCCCTCCATGGTATTTAACTTCCATTTGCAAAGGTAAAAAAAACCACAACAGATTTGCATTTTTAATAAACTTAACAGCAGGCTCTTATCAAAATGAATTATTCAGGGCAAGCACTTCCAAACTGTTAAACCGCTTCAGCTGCTCACAACTGTTGACTGTGAGATTGGAGTACGGGGGAGAGGAATGCCACTTTTTGGCTGGCAAAACCTTCTCCATATCCCCCCCCCCATGTGATTATTTGGAAATAAGATCCACACCAAGCAAGGATCCAGGCAAGACCCCTGCAGTTGGGGTGGGGGGTCAGTCCTTTCTCCTGTCCTGCCCTGCAAGACTGAGAGACCCAAGCATTTGTCCCCATGCCCATGAGCGAGAATGACTTTTGGGCCAAGTGCGGAGCAAAGCCACCGTAGCCGCTGCCTCATGGCGTGGAGATTTTCAAAATCAGAAGCACTGTATGGGTTGTTTGCACCAACCACCACCAACATAATAGCAGAACGGAAGGAGAAGAAAGACTGGCACAACATCTGAATGAAATTACTATTGATTATGAGTCTTCTTATTATAGATACCTATTGTATCTATTAGTGTATCTATATACAGGTCAACCCCCATATCTGTGGGGGGATATGTTCCAAGACCCCCCTGTGGATACCTGAAGCCACGGAACATGGGGAACTGGATCATTTTTAATGAGATGAACACGGGGCGTTGACCATAGAATTGCATTGGAGGACCTAGAAATGCCTAGAGAGGACATATTTTTTGGACATGGATAAGTGAAACTGTGGGTACCGAATCCGTGGATAGGTGTGTGTGACTAGTACCTATTTTATCTATTAATATATTGATTCTTGTTATAGAAACTACTACTGTTAAGATAACAATATATAGTAACATTTATTTATTTATTTATTTATTTATACCTCTCTCTTCAGCCACAAGGCTATCAGAGCGGCTTACAAATTGTTTTTAAGCAATAGCAATTTACACATCTAACTGCATTAAGCAGTTTCCAATGTGTGTTAGCTAATTGCCCCCATAAGCCAGGTACTCATTTTACTCATTTTAAATAGGGAAATAGAAGGAGAAGGAGGAAGACAAAACAGCTGTATGAAATTGCTATTGACTATGATGATGATGATGACGACAGAGACCTCTTTAATTTATTCTATCTATATATCTTTGATATATTTTATTATGTGTGTTACTGTCATAGATACCCTTACAACTTCTACTACTAATCTTTGCAGGCTTGCTGCATGACCAGCAAAGCCATCCCTTTCTCTTATTATCTTCTCAGTCTCCCTCAAAAGAAGAAAGGGAAACCTATTGCTCCGGGAGCAATGGCGGCTTCGCCACACAAATCCCGGCGTCTGTCCGTGCGCCTTACTCTTCTGTCCCTCTCCCAGAAACACCCCCCAGGACGCCAAGGCTGGGGTGTAAGCCTGGGGACTGTGAGAGGGACTCTGTACTGATCGTGGGAATGGCCAAGAGGCTTATTTTGCCCTCGGCACCCCTAAGAAAACAGCTGTTCCAAGGACCTTCCAGACTAACCAGAAGCCGGGTGTGCTCAGAAAACTTCTTTTCCGCAGGATTCAAGTCCCAGCAGGAAGCTTCAAAGACACTCATCTCCTCTAACACAACCTGGCAGCAACTGGTCTTGCAGAGAAAGATATTCACAAATCAAGATGATTAAACAGCTGATATGCTCCCTACGCTGTCTCCAGGAGCCCGGGCTATTATGCAGTGCACTACTCCATCTGTGTGCGCACACACACACACACACACACACACACACGCCTGCATGCATGAAATACACGATCACAAGCCCTAACGCATCTGCAGAACACTGGCTTTACACCACCATTCGTGCACCAAGCACTGCGGGAAGATGAGAGGCATTCATGGTGGCCGTTTACTGCTTTTTAAATTCTCTCCCTCCTTTCCTTTCCTGCCTGTCTGCCTATCCACCTGTCTTCCCTCCCTGCCTTCCCTCCTTCCTTCCACTGTAGGTTTGCCAAAGAACAGAGCTGAACATGTTTCCTAACTGCAGAGTAACATTTTTCCCTCTGTGGTCCAGAATGTGAACGCTGGGCTTAGGATGGAGGCAATTAAAAGCAATTAAATTTCTAAGTCCTAATCTACATAGTCAATGAGCGGGGATTCTGGGAGCTGAAATCCCAAACAGCTAAAGAATCAAAGATGGAGAACCACTGCAGCGCAGCTCTCTGGTAGAAAAATCCTAGGTACCCTTCTGGCAAACTACAGATCCCTGTATCCCTTAGAATGGAACCATGCAATTAACCTGGGATCATACTGCTCTAACAGGGGAGTGTAGATAACAGACTACAAAAAAATGCTGGGAACTGCAGGAAAAGCTTCTTGACACTGGCATGGACGTACAATGACTTCCATCTATCAGGCTGTGCGGTGGCCTCACAAAAAGCCACTCCAGTTGTGTCACAATCTCTTTAATTAAGACAATTCTGTACAGTGATTTATGACAATGATGATCTTTTAGAAACAGGGCCGACTCCTTTGGCTGCATCATCAAAGCATAGGGTTCCATGTAAAGAAGTAGTGTAATTGCATATATAGAGATTGTGTGTGTGTGTGTGTGTGTGCATCATTATGTAGCTGGGTTTGGGGCTTTTTGCTGCTGTGTGTGCATCATACACACACAACAGCAAAAAGCCCCATACCCAGCTACATAATTATCTCAACAAGAGGTGGTGTGTAAATATTTAAGCAGACTTCCTTGGACTTATCCCAACCTTGTCTGGCAATTGGTATGCAGAGACCATAAGCAAAGATCAGCCAAGCATGGCCCCGTCAGCAAAGGCTCTCTCTCTCTCTCTCTCTCTCTCTCTCTCTCACACACACACACACACACACACACACACACACACGAGCAATCTGGTGCAGGGAGGGAGAGCCAAGAGGCAAAGATGGCAAGAAGAACAGGGATGGGGCAGGGAGGAGGCAGCCAGGGGTGGAGAGAAACTCCCTTGGCCCGGATAGGCTTGGCAAAAGGGGGACTGTCACGCTGGCCAGGGTCTGTGGCACGAAAATGCACTCCTTGCCTCCTTCATCTGCCTGCTAGAGAACCCTGCAGGGTGCTTCTGAGGAACCAGAATGTGCAGAGTTCAAAATGCAAATGGTTAACATGCTTATAATTGGTGGGGGGAAAGGATGCACAAGCACACTTAGGTCGATGAGGAAGAGTTGGATACGCATTGAAAGTGTACGCATTGCAAAAAAAAAAATTACATTTAAGATGTGTGCAAATTTCAGGGCAGGAAGAAAACACAACAGCCTAAATCCTTCCAAATTAGGCCTACTCAATCAATGAAATTTACCTATGTGTTGTCCTCCTATTGAACAATTATTTTGGGGGGTTCTACTCTGGTTGGGAGTAAGGAATAAGAACCAGGCCAAGGATTTGCAAGCCAAAACATCACAAGGAGAGGAAGAAAAGGCAGGCAGGAGTTGGAGATACTGAAGGAGGTTTCACCCAAGACATTTTCACATTGCTTGGCTTCAGTGAGAAAAAGATGCTAAAACACAAGAACTGGGGAAAAGAACCTCCCAGAAATGACAGCTTGCAACCCCGCAAATGTGCCGCTAGATTGCAATCGAGGAAGGTTTGCTGTCCTGCAGCCCGACCCAAACCAACAGAACCATTCAACTATAATCAACATTAGAACCCATGGTTTTCCCTGGGACTGAGAGTGTGTATGATGTACAACTGCTCAGAAATGAACCTCTGACAAATCTGGCACTGAATTACGCCCGCTGGCATTGCGAACTATGGCTGGATTCCACCACCACCACCCCACTGTCCCACACAATCTGGACCTCAAGGCAATTCAGAGTGCCTTCCAACCAAGGCTGGACGGTGCAAAGGGAACTAATGATCCAGCATCCCCCAATGGCAAAAGAGCCCATGGTGCTGCTAGCACCACACCCATACACACACATTCTTGCCCTGTGCAATGCTGCCAAGGCAGACATTTTCCTGGAGTGAGAGGGTGTCACCGTCTGCCCCCCAATCTCCTTACAGTGTCAGTAGCATTTAGCTGCCACCTTGGCCCATTTCTCCTGGTTGTGGAGCAAGTGAAGAGGTGTGAGGTGCATTGGTGTGCTTCAGAGACTTCAGCCTTGGTCAGGCCAGTTGGGGGGCATGTGGGGTAGATGTCCAAAACTCCCCTCTCCCCCCAAAGGGGGACCTTTACTAAGGAGCCCAGTCAATCAATGGGAGAGCTCACACGTATGCCACAAAGAGAGGGGGGCACTTTCTACAACAGCTACAAAATGGCCCCCTGGTCACCTTAATCCATGCTGGCTTCTGCCCACCACCACAGATTTCTTGGGGGAGGTGAGAGCGAAAGCAAACTCCTCACCCTAGAAGAACAGCCTTCCCTTTCTCATGAGGAAGCTGCACCAGTCCAACCAGTATAAAGTGGGAAAGCGAATGGCTGAAAGATGGCAGGGCATTCGCTCTGACAAGGCTCTGCACCCCCAAACGTGCCATTTCTAGGGATGTAATTCTTTGCTAATTTTCTTCTTGAAGGCATCAACAAGTAATTTTTGCAATTTTCTTCTTGCTGCGAGAAAGACTTTGAAAAACTGTACAGTTTTCAAAGACTATTCACAGTTTGAACATTATTGTGTGCAAAATTCACAGGTGTATCCCCACCACAAAACAGCATCTTCTGCCCAGGACAATAATATTTCTATGTAGGAATACAGTTGTCCCTCCATATCCATGGATATGGTATCCACGGATTTAATTATTCACAGCTTGAAAATATTCTTAAAAAAATAATAATCCAAAAAGCAAATCTTGATTTTGTCATCTTATACAAGGGGCACCATTTTGCTGTAACATTGCATATAATGGGACTTGAGTATTCACGGATTTTGGTATTCACAAAAGGGGTTCCTGGAACCAAACCCCAGCAAATATGAAGGGACAACTGTATTATTTTCTGCCCAGAAAAAGGAGAAAATGATGTTTTCTGTGTAAAACAATTGCACCCAAATTTTGCATATAGGAAGTCCCAAACTGCAAAGATTCTCATCAGTCCGTGGTGCTTCTTGTCAGGGCTTCAGGATACTCAAGAAATATGTTTTTGGGGTGTTTTTTGAACATTTTTAATATATACTTGTCAGGGCTTCAGGATACTCAAGAAATATGGTTGTTGTTGTTTTTTTACATTTTATATATATGTGTGTGTGTGTATTATTACAGAGAGAGGGACAGACACAGCAGCAAAACTCTGGATGGCCCTTTTGGGGGGGGGTTGAATTCCCCCCCCCTTTTTTGGGCTGTTTCCTCATAAACTATTCAACATGCTGGCTTTTACCTGCTGAGTGCATTCCCACCCGCTTCATCAATGATTCAAGCACTCAGCACCATCCCCTGCCCAATGTTAAGATGTCCCTTACATGAATCACAAAGGGCTTTTTTCACCCACAAAAAGAGAGAGGCTTCCAAGCCCCAGGTGGAAGAGGAAGAGACAAGGAACCCAAGGGAAGAAGATGAGCAGGAAGGAAGGAAGGAAGAAAGGAAGGAAGGAAGGGAGGGAGGGAGGGGAGTGTGAAATCGAAGGCTTCCACACCTGGCATCCATAGTTTTTTCCATGATTTTTTTCCAGGCTGTGATGCCGTATTCTGGAAGAGTTTGCTCAAGGCCATTTCCCAGGCGGATGCAGCCTCACTCCTTGGCCCCTAATAGGCTTGAGGGGGGATTGCACAGCCATGGAAGAAGGAGCATCCATTGCCCTCCATCACAAGTCGGCGGAGAGAAGGGTTTCATGTGTCACCAGCATCTATTAGGATCTTGGCTAATATCATCTGGACCCCCCTGCAAAATCTTGTGAGGGAGGCAGGGTGTCTGCTTAATAAAAGGCCCATCTGGAAGCACCTGTAATATTTCAAAACTGGCCCTGCATCATATCACGTTCCTACAGAACGAAGAGGTGTCAACATCTCTGTTGTATGAAAGATTTTTCCTGCTGTTTTTTGAATAAAGCAAGGGTTGTGTTGTTCCATACTTTTACTGTGTGTGTTTGCACAAACAAAAGAGGGAGAAAGGAAGGAAGGAAGGAAGGAAAAAGTGGAACTTACAGCTTTTGGCTTGAAAGGAGGTTGGATCTCTTTCCGTTCGAGTTTGTCCCAGTCGATGTAGCGGAAGAAAGCATGTTCCTTGATATCTCGCTCTCCTTCGGGGCCACAGCCTAAGCGTTTAGCTGGATGCTTCGTCATGAGCTTGGAGAAAGGGGGGGGGGGAGAAAGAGAAACATCCACATATTAAATACAGAGTATGGATGCAAAGATTTGCTTATGGCTCTCTTGCAAGAAGAAATCATTTCAAATGTTTTCTCCACCTTGAGTAAGATTATCCATAATTTTACTCCAAAAAAGCGATACAAGGACTCCCTGAAACAACATCTCAGGCTCGGCCAAATTGATCACCAACAATAGTCTGCCATGGCCTCACATCGGGAGGCATGGAGACGTACTATCCACAATGCTGCAGCCTTATTTGAGAACTCACACCGAACAAGTCTTGAAGAGAAACGACAACGCAGAAAGAATCACAACCCAGAAACATCACCCAAGGAGACCTTCTGCTGTGCTTTCTGCAACCGGACTTGTTTATCTCAGATTGGCCTTTTTAGTCATCAGCGCACTTGCAGAAAGCGCGGGATGAGTCCTTCCTGAATCTTCGTTTGCGAAGAAAAGCCAGAGAGAGACTCAACATTGAGAAAACTTTTGCAATGCCCATTTTTAAATTAACAATCAGCAAAGCCAGTCTCCTTTCTGTGTCCAGACCAAGGATGTGGCCTCTTATTTAGTAATTAAATTGGTGCCTCCAGAGAAGCAGGTGGCCGGAGGGGGCAGGACAAAGGCCAGAGGGTGCCCCAGAGTTGGGGGGCATCCGAGGTCTACACCCTGACCTCTGAAACTGTCACACTGCAGCCTGCCAGAACACCAAAAGCCAGGGTCGGGCCAGTTTTCCCTGGAGTCCAAGAACATGGCAGGATCTATTAAGGGTGTAGAGTGAGTCCTCGCCTCCAATATGGGGAGAGGGAGCATTTGCATGCCAGCAATCTGTTCACCTGGAAATTGAGAGCTGCTCAAGGCTTGCTCTCAAATCCCCACGCAGAGATGAAAAGAAAGCGCTCCTGTTTATGCCGCAGCTCCAGCCTCGGCCTGACTGGCATGCAAACAGCTTGCAGAGGTCTTCATAATGGCAAGCTTTGCCTCTCCGTCTTCCACCTCCTCCACTGATCCCAACGAGCAGAGAGATTGTGGGCTTGACTGTGACTAGAGGGAGGGGAGAGTTTGTGGACCTTGGGCCACACGTGGTTTCCCGTGCCCCCAATCCCCCCTTGCTGAGTTGGGGTGGGGAATGGCCAGTTTCACTCCTGGGAGTGGCAATTCTGCATTAAAACAATGCGTAGGCAGCACTGCACCTACGTTTGACCCATCCTCCCACCAAAGGAATTTTAGAAAGCCAAAAGTAGACCGTGCATGTGTTTGTGTTAGACTTAAGAGCTATGCATGAGACAACAGCATGAGGCCAAGAGCATCCTGGGCATGAGGGGGGTATACTGGTGTGTAAGGTATCCCCCCACTCCGTTCCAGTGCTCAGTGGGTGCAAGGAACAGGGAAATGGTTTAGCCTCACAGCATTTGTCAGTCTTCTTAGCCAAGCACCACGGATGAGGTCCTCAGGAGATGTAGCCTACAAGCCAGTGTGTGTGCAGAGGAGGGCAACCAAAATGGTGGGAGGTCTGGAGACCATGCCCTGTGAGGAGTGGCTTAGGGAGGTGGGTATGTTTAGCATGCAGAAGAGAAGATTAAGAGATGAAAAGATAGCCATGTTTAAATATTTGAAGGGATGTCATACTGAGGATGGAGGAAGCTTGTTTTTCTGCTGCTCCAGAGATGAGGACATGGAGCAATGGACTCAAAGTACAGGAAAAGAGATTCCACCTCAACATTATTAGGAAGAACTTCCTGACAGTAAGAGCTGTTCGGCAGTGGAATACGCTGTTTCCTTGGAGTGTGGTGGAGTCTCCATCTTTGGAAGTTTTTAAACAGAGGCTGGATGGCCATCTGTCAGTAGGGCTTTGGTTATTCCTGCGTGGCAGAAGGGGGTTAGACTGGATGGCCCTTGTGGTCTCTTCCACCTCTATGATTCTATGATCTCCACATGTGCTACTCAAGCCTTGGGCTAAATGGCAATGTTGTGCAATTGAACCAAGACATCAAAAGTGCAACCAAATGCAGATGCACTTCCATGTGTGATACAGAATGGCATGGCATGGGCAACTCTGTTTTGGTGCTCTTGAACTTAATGCAGATGTTCCACATTGGACAAAAATGTCTGGCTGCTTCCATGGGGATCTTGGGTATGCGCAAGACATCAACAGGGTTCTGGCCCATGTGGACTCTTCACGCTCACGCAGCTGAGGCCTTGTCCAGACTCACCCTGCAGACCAGTTGTCGCCCTGTGGCGTAGAGAAGAACCGTCCCTTCTCTGGCTTCGGGAGATGCAATTTCTCCAGTTTCTTGAAAAAAACAGAGGCGGCAACGGAGGTGGGAATGAACGTAGCCCTCAGGGAACATGATTCATATCCCTGCTCTAGGGCAGATCAATCGACCGGATTGTTTGCCGTGGGGTATTTTGGGCCATGCACATATTCTGAGCGGGTGTTGGGTCAAAGAGAACTTCTTGTCCTCTGCTGCCCAAAGTCACATCCATGCTAAATGACAACTGACTTCAGCACGCAGTGGCCAAATTGGCTAGAGAGAAGCAAATCCCACACCAATTGTTCCTGGAAGACAGCAGCTGCAAAACAAACCGGCTCTTTCATGTTGATATGCAAAGCTCCTTTCCAGCGGCACAGTTTTCGACAAGCCAATCTCTGCACTCTCTCCTGCTCTTTAGCAAGCGAGCCAGTTTGCGGGAGAACATCACTGGGGCTTGTGGCGGTGAGGGAGGAAGAAATGCGCGGCTGGGAAGCTCATTAAGAAAAGATCTCTGCCCTTTTCTGACAGAGATACAGAGTCTGCCACTGACATGGTTCAGGACGTGGCAGCCAAGCTGTTGGGAGCAAGAAAACATCTCATCTCTTTGCAGCTTCAGAAAAGAGAGAAAGATCTGGCTCATGGCGGAGACCTTTTATTGTGTACTTTGCACAGGGTAAATGTACACTTATATCATTACGTGATGCTTGGGCTATGCCACCCTTCTGCTGAATAACATCATTGTTATCATTGTCAGCAATGTCGTCATCGTCACCACCCTCAACATCTTTATTTATATCCCACCCACCCTTTTTCCAGTTAAGGACTCAAGGTGGCTTATAACAGATAAAAAATACTTAAAAATTAAAAAAAATACAAAGGTGATTAACACACATTGGAAAGTGCTTAATGCAGTGTAGATGTGTAAACTGCTATTGCTTAAAACAATTTGTAAGCCACTCTGATAGCCTTGGGCTGAAGAGTGGGGTATAAATAAATAAATAAATAATGCTATAAAAAAACTGGCTAAAAATATTGTTGTCGTCATTGTGTGCCTTTAAGTCATTTCTGACTATGGCAACCCTAAGATGAATTTATCATGGGGTTTTCTTCATAAGATTTGTTTAGAAGGGTGTAGCCTTTGCCTTGCTCTGAAGCTGAGAAAGTGTGACTTGTCCAAGATCACCCAGGGGGTTTCATAGTTCAGCAGGGATTCAAACCCTGGTCTTGAGAGTTGTAGTCCAATGCTCAAACCACACCACTGCACTGGCCCATTAAATAAAAGCCAGCATGTAGTAATGAGGCTGCAAGCAAACAAACAAACAAATTAAAAATAACAAATAACAAATTGAAAGTCCGGCACCTTGTTTAGGTGGGATGGGCCATGTACCTCAGTCCACAGTTGTCTGTGGAACAAGAGTAGGGAGGGAGCCACAGGACCGGTTTAAGGAATTTTGGGGGCCCCTGAAATGCTTTATTTTGGGGGGCACATATGTTTATCTCAGGTCAATGTAACCTAACTCAATCTAAGCTATTCACAGTACAAAATATTCAGATTATTACTAATAATGTTTTTGCAGGAGGAGGGTTAATATGCCCCCCCACAATGATGGGGACCCCTGCAGCTTGAGGTGCTGCGGGACCCTTAAACTGGCCCTGGGGAGCCATTCCAACCTCTCTGGGAAGGGAGTTCCAGAGCCTGGGGGCCGCCACTGAGAAGGCCCTCCTCTGTGTTCCCACCAAATGCACCTGTGGGGAGAGAAAGGCCTCCCCAGCAGATCTCCAAACATGGGCAGATTTGTAAGTCCTTCAAATAAGCTGGACCCTTTCACACTACGCAACTATAGCAGCACTATCATTCCATTTTTAGTAGCTGTAACCATTTCCTATGGAAAGCCGGGGTTTGTAGTTTGGCCAGGGAAGGTCTCTCGCTGAAAGTTCTTAAGTATCTCTTCCTCAGCTACCAATTCCAGGATTCCATAGGACAGAAGCATGACAGTGAAGGTTCATTCATAGCACTAAAACTGTGTGTTGTGAAAGAGCCCACAATAATTATAGCCATGTTTAAATATTTGAAGGGATGTTATATTGAGGATGGAGCAAGCTTGTTTTCTGCTGCTCCAGAGACTAGGTCATGGAGCAATGGGTTCAAACTACAGGAAAAGAGGTTCTACCTAAACATTAGGAAGAACTTCCTGATGGTAGGAGCTTTTCAATAGTGGAATATGGACTGCCTGGGAATATGGTGGAGTCTCCTTCTTTGGAGGTTTTTAAACAGAGGCTGGATGGCCACCTGTCGGGATTTATTTGTTTGTGTATTCCTGCATGTCAGGGGGTTGGACTGGATGGCCCTTGTGGTCTCTTCCAATTCTAGGATTCTATGAATTCCTCCTGTAGATTTCATGAAGTGAAAAGAATCTTTGCTCTGGCTCTATTCTTCTTGCAAGAGTTTCTGAAGTGCTGGAAAACCCACCATTATGGAGCAAAAGGAACAGTAGCAACTATTTTTTCCACCCCTACTGAGTGGCCGACTTCTCCAGTGCCTCCTTCCCACCACAGCTGCCGCACCTCTGGACTTTTCCTTGAAGAGGTCACTGCCTATGCAACCATAGTTCCACTGGTCAAGCACACCAGTCAAGAGGATTCCCACCTATGTGCACATGCACTTTCCTTTTGCTCATCACAAAGAGCGCACTGCTCCAGGAACAGGGAATGTACAGAACAGCCTGGGCTCTTTTCCCACTTCCTTTCTGCTTCAGTTGATTCCCATCCAGCCTCAGGATTTGCCATGAGCAAGGGGAAAACATCCATTACTATTTTTTTTTTAAAAAATATATAACCCAGCAGATGTTTTAATCTTTCCCCTCTCTTGCCAATTTGTAGCATTCTGTCTGGGACTGAGGAGGAAGACGATAAAACAGAGAGGAAGCAGATCACTGTTTCAATCTGCTGCCACTGCCCATGGTTTTGCTCAGGGACAATGGGGGAAGGACCATGCATGGCACAGCCACCTTTGGTGCTTACAGCAGCCTTGGAGATACAGTGGCTTCTTCCAAGCATCACAGCCTTTCCTCTTATTATTCATGCGCAGCAGTCCTGGCTTCAGGAACTGGAGTTGTGATAGTTGTTGTTGTTGGGGCAAAATTGGGATTCAGGCTTTCAGGTCAGAGCATCTTGGGACTGGAGATATCAAGTCTCAGACTGGAAAGCTAGGGGCACATCATCCTGTTGACGCCATTCAAGCATCAGCCTAGCATTGCCATACCACCCAGATTGCTGAGTTTTACCCGGAGCCTAGGCATGCCACCCACTGCCCATTTAGACATCATTTGGCCCAGATTCCAAACTTTCATATTTTTTTTAAAAAATAGTAAGTCTCTAGACCCTGCAGAAGCAGAGATATGGGGTAAAATGTGGAGGCACTCTTCTGTCAAATTGTTCTACCAGAAAAATGTCTGCCCCTGCCTAGGTGAGGCTAGGAAAGGGAATGGGAGGGAAGGAAGGGTGAGTGGTGTGGGAATCTACTATTCCAAGCCACTGGATGTCTGCTTGGAATAGTAGATTCCCACACCACTCACCCTGGCTAGAGGATGCTAGGAGTGGCAGTTCAAGAACACCTGGAGGCTTTGTGATCGCCATCCCTGTTGCAAGGAGGGATAAAGGTGGGGCAGTAGAAAGCAGGAGCAATCCCATGACAGATGGTGAGATCAAACCAGCCAGGTAGAACTGGATGACAGTGAAGGGTGGGGAATGGATGCAGCTGCGGCTGACAAGAAGGACAAATTAACTGGAACACGAGATGCACTTTCTGAGCAAAGGCAACTGTGATCTGGAAATGTCACTTCCCTCCTTGGCCCATTAAACCAGGCACAGCTGAGTGACTTTTCCCTAACAGACAAACACACACACACACACACACACACACACTCTCTCTCTCTCCTTTGGCCAAGCATCAAAGCAAAGTAAGCTAGCATGGAGAGGCTGTTGCAGGTTGAGAGCAAATGGCAGATGCTAAAAGGAGCGCATAGACAAGGGAACTGTAGTCCCCACAAGTCCCTGGTGTGCTCCAGGAGATCACGTCTACCATAGTTAAGGGCTCATTCCTCAGCTTAGTGCAACAGACATGATTCATCCATTGACACCAGAGCCCAGAAATGTTACCTTTTGGACTACCACAACCCCCATCATCCCCCAGCCAGTATGGCCATGTCATTCATGATAGCAAAGTTTGAGGATGTTACCTTTTGGACTACAACTCCTAGTGTCCCAGTCAGCATGGCCATGTCAGTTATGGCATCAAAGCTCAAGCAAGTTACCTTTTGGGGTGACAACTTTCCTCATCCCCAGTGAGCATGGCTACCTGTGTGCTGCACACACGAAGGTAAGTCCTTCTGAGGTTAAATTTATAGTCAGGGTTGTGCCTGTCTTCTGAGGGACTCTGAGGTCCTTTAAAAAATCAGAAGAGCATTCAAGTTTCTAGCTGTCATGGCTGCAAAGATTGGCCCCAGAGGCAGAAATCTCTACAACCTAAGAATGGCTTAGGTTAGATTTCCCCTGAAGCTTCTAGAAGGAGCATAAATGTCTCATGCTTGAGGAATACATGGACTCACCAGGCGCAAGTGTGAGAGTGAGCGCAGAAGATTGGCTGCCCACATGGAAAAAAAATGGGACCTAAAGCTGGAATCTTCCATTTGCCCGTATATAAATCAGGGTTGGCCAGCTGTATGTGTGTGTAAGGATGGAAGTGGCCCAAATTTCTTTCCCAATCCCCCTGTAGACCACACCAATGTATTGCAATGTACTGGATGTGACATCGCATCACTTCCTGTCACCATTTTCAGCTGGTTCATGATCTAAAAATGTTTTTGGGTAGGATGGTGAGAAGTTCTGAAGGATGGAGGAAGCCAACTGCTACACATCTGTGCAGTTTTTGCCTACTTCTTGGTGGTTTGGGTGTGGAAATGTGCATAAAAATCACCAAAATTTTGGTTGGGTTTAGGGGATTGTTAGGAGGCCTTGAGGGCCACAAAAGTGGAATTTGGGGGGCACAAACGGCCCCCAAGCCATACCTTCCTGACCCCTGGCATGAACAACGCTGTTCCCTTGAAAGCTGACTCATTTATTTACACAAAACCTTGAGGAGGACAAGAGAGGATCTCAGGAAGCACAGAATACTGGTTTAAAAATAAAAACACACGTAGAGATTGGATTCCGGCCACCAGGGTTATTTCGAGGACAGCAGGTTATGGATTAGAATATGAGCCTTTTGGATGATGCCGTTCGACGGTTTTGAGGTAGGCGGCTATGGAGCCAGACAAAGATTCAGCGCTAGGAAAACATGCCCAAGGAGGACATTTTGGGCTGGCAGGAAAAAGTAAATTTAGGAGCTCTCTTCTAGTTCATGTATCCTGGCATGGCTATCAAAGGTTTCAGAGATGTGATGGACTTGACATTTTTTAGGTAAGCAGTTCAATGAAGAAGTGGAAATATATCATCAGATCTAGGGAAGGCATGGAAATATGTTTTTTTTTTCCTAAAACCCCCCACAATACTGGGAAAATATATGTTTGACTGTGACAACATCAAAGTTTGTGGAGAAAAGACTAAGGAATGACATGATTGCACTCTTTAAATACTTCAAGGGCTGCCCCAGACAGGTGGGGCAGGTTTGTTCTTTCCTGCCTCAAACGTTAGGGCCAGGTCTAATGGTTTTAAGTTACAGGAGGGTAGATTTTGATTGAACATGAGAAGGAACTTCTTGACATTAACAGCCATTTGACAATGGAACCCATTGCCTAGCGAGGTGGTGGGGTCTCTTTTTATGGCCATCTTCCAAAAGAGGCTGGACAGCTACTTGCTGTTGGGGATGCTTTAGCTGGAGATGCTACATTTGATCAGGGGGTTGGACTTGATGGCCTCTGGGGAACCCCTTCCAACTCTGCAATTCTGTGATTCTAAGGACACAAAGAATATGAGCCTCTTGGATGCTCTGAATAGCCTCTGAAATGCCAGCTATTGCAACCACAAAGCTGGTCCAAATAGAAAGCTCTCAAAATGCTTTTAAAATTAAAGTGAACTTCCCAGGGAGACATCTTCTCCAATCATAGGTCAAAGTACCAGAACTTGGTAGTCAGAGAAGGAAGCAACAGACATTCTGGGACACTCTCCATTAAAACCAGGGTCCTCTTGGTTTGGGATTTGGAGATTGCAAGAGACCCAACCCCAGGCCACAATTTAGCAAACAAAGTTCTCAGATCTGCTGTTCTAGGGGAACTCATGGCCAAAGGAGACCTTAAAAAATTACTTGCTACAAAGCCAGGCACAACAACCACAATGTTCTAGACATGAAACTCCAGTCTCCAAAACAGCAGAGAGATTAACCCCCCCCCATGCATTTTAGGTAACACTTTAGCCCCCACCAGCTCTTACCCCTTTGCAGATTGCCACTGCTTCCTTGGACATGGATTTGGGGTAAGCCACGTTGTGCTCCATGATGGACTGGAAGAGTTCATCTTCATCTTCTCCTTCAAATGGTGCCTACAAAATGGGGTGTGTGTGGAGAAGTGGAAGGGATGTTAGGGGCACCCCTTTTTCTTTGCTACACCCTCTTTCCCACATCTCCACTTGATGGAGGTGCCCCCAAGTCACAGAAAAACAAAATGCAGAGGCAAGACGGTGGCTCCATTAGTTTGGGGTGAGAATCTGTGCTGGGTTTTATAGGCACTTTGTTTGGATTTAATGAAGCTTTTTAGGGGATCTGTCCAAGGTGCTGAAACCTAATCCTAAAGTAGCCTCAACCCCTCGTGAAACTCCCATAAATCTTTAAAAACAAACTTTGAGCAGATCCTGTGGAGGCTGGGCATAGATTCACTGCCCTGAAATAACAGATTTCTTGGCTGCTTCTGACAGAGTGGAATGTGGCAAGGAAACAAGGAATCTCCCTTTTCAACCACAATTTTTTAGCAGTTGCACTCTGCTTTTCTTTGGGTTTTCTTTATTAGTTGCATTTATATCTCCCTTTCCTCCAATGAGCTCCATGTGCTGCACATGGCTCTCTTTGTCCCAATTTATTCTCACAACAACCTTGTGATGTAGGTTGGGCTGTGACAGAGGAAAGCACCCCACAGATGGTGAGTTTCATGGCTCTGGGGACACTTAGACGTGTCCTCTCTAACCACTAGATCACATTGGCTCTTCTTTCCTACCCTGTTGTGTCTTGTGTTCCATAGAACACAACCAAACACCTTTCATTTTTCTTGATGCTGCATCATTTGATCTCTTTCAGAATTTGAGATAGTCTGAATATAGTTTAAGATACCATTGACCTCAATGCTCAAGCTAGAATATGTACTCTTGGGTAGTCCGAACTATAGGAGACCCATCAAATCAGCTGTTGAATGGTGAATTGCCATGTAGGTAAATCCAACTGATTCAATTGGTCTACTGAAGTCAGAATGAGCTATACTTGCTCACTAATACTGTCTGCTACTAACCAAACAAATGACCAGGTTCTGCCTCCCCGTTCCCATGGAACTCAATGAAAGCCTCACAAAAATCTGTTCTGTTTTAATTACCTGCCCGGCCAACATTTCATACAGCAGGACTCCAAAGGCCCACCAATCCACTGATTTCCCATAGGGCTGATAAGCAATTATCTGCAAGAGACACAAGAATATCATCAGAGCAGCAGGATTATAAAGCAGAAGGGCCCCCCCACACTTTTTTAAATCCCACCGTCACAAGGCAAAATCATTCCTGCTGGGAATTCAGGTTGCAGTGAGAGAAAAGACAGACAGAGAGATTGGGAGAAGAGACTGATTTGCTGTTCCTAAGGATTTTAAGCACTGGGCTCAGGTGTTCAATGACACAGGAGTTGCCCTGGATCGCCATCCTTTGATGTGCCATGCCATCCAACAGCATCTGTCTGCCCACACCACTAGCCTTCCGCATGGCCACTAGCCTTCATGAAGCAAGCCCTTCCATGAAGCAAGGAGTTGCCTTCTTCCAGCTGAGAGCAGTAAATGACCACAACGCTGTGTGCACTGGAAGGGGCATGTGGCAGAGAGGGGCAACTAGCTCAGGGGGCAGATGTGGAGGGGCAGGAAATAGCAGGGGAGTGTTGGGAGGACACTGCCTTGTGTGCCATTCAGCTTGCCCTGTATCCATCCCTTCAGTGTCTGACCAGCTGTCAATTGCAGGTGGCAGAGGAAGCAAGCCAGCATTTCTCACTAAGGTTCAACAAAATTCCATGCAGCCGGGATATAACTGAATCATAGTCATAGAGTTGGAAGAGACTCCAAGGGCCATCTAGTCCAATCCCATTCTGCCATGCAGGAATACCCAATCAAAGCACTCCCAACGGATGCCCATCCAGTATCTGTCTAAAAGCCTCCAAAGAAGGAGGTTCCACCACACTCCATTTGAGTCCACTGTGGCCTCTCTGATGTCTTCTAGATTCAGTGGGGTTGTAAAGGCTAGCAGGAGGTGTACAGCTCTGAAACTCTCCTGCCCAGTTCAGAAATTTTGAGATGACCAGTGCTGGGAGGAAGAGTTAGGAGCAAGCCTATCTTAGCAACAACCTTGATTGAGTCTGTGTCTGCTAGCGCTATGAAGTTCCCATTACTGTCCTATGGTCAGTGTCCAAATCTGGTCAGGAGGCTGTGTTGGAGATAACTTTGCATGTAGGATGCCTTGACCTGTGTAAATTTTGCCTGCTAGTCAATAGATAGTAGGCAAAGCTTTTCATCCACTGGTGTGTTTATTGTCTCTGTAGTCAAAGAATGGATCCAGAAGCCTGCAAGAATACCAAGTCTGATGGCACTGAAAGCTACTAAGAGGCCCAGGAGAGAATTGAAGAGGTTGCACTGCCCTCACCTTCCAAGGTAAAGTCATCAACCAGGGCAAGCGAAGGTCTTTTGAGGTCCAAATTCAGACCTAAAACTGGAACGGAATGGATCCAAACTACCAGCACTTCGGAGAACGCCAGGAGTGGAGAGTAATAGTTTTGCAGTCCCTTTGCCCCAGTCCTTGATAAAAGTGCCCAAAGAAATGGAGAACTAAGAGTAGGGATCAAAAGAAATGCTTCCCCCAAAGAGGGAAAGGGCCACATATAAACAGCAAGAAATCAGGTCAGGTATTCTAGAAGAAACTCAGGGAAGGGGCTGAAGCCAGAAACGAGGAGGAGGAGGGGAAGCCCCTGTTGTGAGGGGCTTTTTCTGCCCCTGCTTCTTCGCTTGGAGCCAGAGGCATTGCCATCTGTTACTTAATGCAAAACCATTATGCAGTTTATTCATCCTAATTACAGATTTCTATTCCAAGAAGATTCATATATTCAAACACAAATGCAAATCACATGGTAATTGCTATAAAATATACACAGACTTGATCAAACTCATTGCGGAGAGAGGCTGTCCCCTGACTCTTCCTCCCAACATGGATCATCTCAGAAATGTCTGAACTGGGCATGAGAGTTTCACAGCTCTATGGAGGGAGGGATCCTGCTAGCCCCCAAGTTCCAGTAGATTCCAGGAGATAGCAGAGCTTCCATGGTAGATTAAAATGGATCAAAGGGATGGGGAAAAAATAAAATAAAATAATGGCACTTTTACCGGTAGCAGTCAGGCAGTGGCATTACATAGTCAAAGAAAATTAACTTGTTAACATCAAAATGTTAAGAAAACTGAATCAGAATTATTTTGATGCCTATTCATTATTTAATTTGTTAAAACATTTAATGTTGGATTTTTAAAAAATAGCATTTGAACATATGGAGATACCCATTGCAGATTTAAGTAATGCTAGATGGTAAATTAAGTTTGTTCCCATTTTAATCATAAAAATCACAAATTTTAAATCCATTATTTCTGAAACCACATTGAATTTAGTGATTTCTTTAAAACATTCTCTCCTCCCCAAACTTTTTCACATTGGTCCAGGTGACATACTAAAGCTATATTTATCCTTCAGATTTGCGTAGTTTGAAATCCCATTCCCTGTGGACTTAAAAAAAAAAAATATCCTACAGACCAAAAGCAAAATGGAAGAAAATGAGCATTTTGGAGACAGTGCCCAAGTTGCCTACCAAGGGAAAGTGGTCATTTGTTCTACTCTGGAAAAGCATTCATCATGCACAGAGAGACCCAGCCATCCCCTGGCAGAGCTCCCGTATTAATCTTGGCAGAACAAGGGAAAACAACACACATTAGGACCAGTAATTAAACGTCTCCCTGAGAAGGATGAACACACAAAATGGTTTGGCATTTGGAGGCACCAGAGGAGAGGAAATGCTCTCCTGATAGACTGCCAGCAACTGATATTAATATAAACTTCTGCAGGAGGACAGGAAAAAGGCCAGCATGGTGCAGTGGTTTGAGGGTTGGACTAGAACACTGGGAGACCGGGGTTCGAATCCCTGCTCAGCCATGGAATCCCACTGAAAGACCATGGCCAGGTCACACTCTCTCGGCCTCAAAATAAGGCAGTGGTGGTAAACCTCTTTTGAATAAATCTTGCCAAGGACACCCTGGGAGAGCCAGTGTGGCATAGCAGACTGAGTGTTTGTCTTGGACTCCGGGTTTGAACATTCGCTCAGCCACGAAAACCCACTGAATGACCGTGGGCAAGTCCCACTCTTCTTTCATCTTGAGAGGAAGGCAGGGACAAAGCTCCTCTGCAGAAATCTGGCTGAGAAACCCCCAGGACGTGGTCATTATATTGGAGACAACATGGTGTGGAGGCATGAGTGTTGGACTCATCTGGGAATGACACCAGTGTTGGTGCCAAATGGGGCCTCTTTGTGGAAGGTACAGTATTTGTGATCCTTCAACTAAATCTAGGCACTTCTAAGCCATTTAAATAATATTTTTAAATGTGTTGATGAGCAAGCCTGTGTCATAAGGAGAGGATGAGCTATTATTTTCTTCAGTATCTGCACTTAGCAGATTGTGGCAAAGGATCAATCATTGCACTGGTAGCAGTTTTTATTAATGCTAAAACTGAAGAAAGCATCCCTTTCTCACCCCCCCTGCATTTCCCCAAAACCTTTGCATGATGTATGTGCAACATTAACTGATTCATTCAAGCATCAGCCTGCCTTTTCAAAGCATCAGGCCTGGTTTATAAAATAAATAAACTCACCATATGTTGGATGCTATGGCATTGTATGTCGCTATCCAGAATTGCTAACCTTCAGTATCAAATAGATCATAGTGAGTGAGAAACATGCACAATGCCCATAAAATGTGCCTTCCTTGCCTCCAGACTTTCTCAAGATGCATGCCTTGATCTCCGTGTGTGTGTGTGTGTGTGTGTGTGTGTGTGTAGTGCCTTGTGACTTGAAGGCAACTACACACACACATGGAGAGCATGACATGCATCTTGGGGAAATCTGGAGGAAAGGAAGGCACATTTTATACCACTTAGTTTTCTGTGCTTGCTCCTTGAATCTCATGCAGAACTGTGCTGACATGACTCACAGTTTCTTGCAAACATTTATCATCTGAGCTAAAAACATTTTTGGTGATCTTCTGATTTCAGTTTTCCTTGAAATAACTGCTCACTCTGTCTCCCATTCCTACAAACCACCTGAGAACATGAAATGCACCAGCCTGCATTTTTCCACTCATGGCACCTCCAGAGCGTTCGGCCACAAGAGCATAACCTTGCGCTCAAAAGCAGGGAAAGATTAAACTCTGAAATGGATTTATCTTCTACAGTGCAAACCTGGTGAAAGTGAGTTTTGGGGACTGAAAACTTCCAGAATTCCCCTCTCCCCCACAACCAGCAGATATCAATTATTAGAAGATCACATTTTAGTAAATTGATAGCAGGACTGGTTTAAGGAATTTGGGACCACCTGCAACACTTTATTTTGGGGCCCCATATGTTTATCTCAGAACCTAACCTAACCTAACCTAACTTAACCTACCTATTCACAGTATAGGATACTCAGATTATTACTAATAATGTTTTTGCAGGAAGAGGGTTATGACGGGGTCCCCCCACAATGACGGGGCCCCCTGCAGCTGCAGGTGCTGCAGGGCCCTTAAAATGGCCCTGATTAATAGACTAAACATGAATTGACAGTGTGATGTGATGGCCAAAAAAGCCAAGGCAAAGAGGCATAGCATCCAGTATTCGTGCCACTCTATTCTGCTTTGGTCAGACCTCACCTGGAGTCCAGTTCTGGGCATTATAGTTCAAAAGGGTAAGCCGGGATGTGTCCAGAGAAGGTGACCAAGATGACCCAAGGCCTGGAAGCTAAGCCTTATGAGGAATAACTGAGGGAGCTGGAGATGTTTAGCTTGGAGATGAGAAGATGGAGAGGTGATTCAGCTATCTTTAAATATCTGAAGGGCTGTCATGTGTATTTTTTGATGCTCCTGAGACTAGCACATAAACCAGGAGATTCAAATTGCAAGAAGAGAGATTCCACCTACACACTAGGAAAAACCTTTTTACTGTAAGAACTGTTCAGCAGTGGAACAGACTGTCTTGGATGATGGTGGACTCTGCTTGTTTGGAGTTCTTTAAACAGAGTTTGGGTGGCATCTTCATGAGTTCATTAGTTGTGTATTCCTGCAAGGGAGGGGGTTGGACTAGATGGCCCTTGAGGTCCCCTCCAACTCTATGATTCTATGAGTCTGGGAGCTCTACTCCACACTAATTGTTCCAAGCCTGGTACTGTGGAGTACAGATTTGGGATGCTGGACAACATCTAGTCATCCCAAGGATTTGTGGGAAGTAGAAGCCAGAAAATAAAAGGGGACACCCCTGTACCCCTTGAATCTCTCACCTCAGGGGCTATGTAGTCTGGTGTGCCACAGAAAGTTTTGGTGGTGACTCCATCCCAGATATTCTCTTTGCACATCCCGAAGTCAGCAATCTTGATGTGCCCCTCAGAGTCCAGCATCACATTGTCAAGTTTCAGGTCACTGCATCGTTCAGAACAGGGCAGGGTTACCGGAGGGAAAGATAGGAAGAGGTGTGGATGATGCCATGCAGACAAAGAGCAGGGCCAGACTGGGCCCCACATCAGCCAACAAAGAAAGGAGCTCAAACAGGAAGGGGCAGGAAGTTTCCACCTGTCTGCTCCTTGAAGCTAAGCAGGGTCATCCCTGGTTTGTACTTGGATGGGAGACCACCAATGAATACTGTAGGCTCCATTTCTGAGGAAGGAACTGGCAAAACCACCTCTGAGGATTCCTTGCCTAAGAAAACCTTGGGAAATTCATGGGGTTGCCATAAATCCACAGATGACTTGAAGGCACACACATACACATGACCCCACATGTGAATAACCCCACTTAAGTAGTGTCTTCAAGCAAGACACACTCTCTCAGCCTCAAAAGAAGGCAATGGGGGCAATCCCCCTCTGAAGAAAGCTGGTGAAGAAAACCCCAGAAGAGAGTCTCCGTAAGTCAGAGTCCATTTGAAGACCCAGAACGACTAAGAGCTGGCATGGTACAGTGGGTTTAAGTGTTGGACTAGGACTCCTGAAGACCAGGTTTGGATCATCCATGCAAATTCTCTTAGGTAACTGTGGGCAAGTGACACTCTCTCAGCCTCAGAGGAAGGGAATGGTGTCAAGCCCCCACTGAACACGTGGCCAAGAAAACCCCAGAAGAGTCTCCATAAGTCAGTCAACCTGAAGGCAGAGAACCAAGAGACAACCACCCCACTGACCTCAACCAATATTTTGAGGCCACCTGGTCTGGGATCTCAGGAGTAGCAGAACTGGTATCCCTGAGCTGGGAGCCCCTGAACCCCAACCGTCAACCAGCCTTGTTGCTTTCTCCCCCCTTCCCGACCCCGGGAGTGGTAGAAAGAAAACGTGCCCGCTTACCGATAAATTATTCCTTTGCAGTGTAAAAAGAACAGCCCGATGGCAATCTCAGCAGCATAGAACCTGAAATTAAAGATGTAAAAAGGGGGGAAACTGATAAGGAAAGGAAATTCATTAACATGAGAAGTCTGATGCCAAGGAATGGGATGCAGGGGGCAACCGCCCGCCCCCCTGCAAGGAGACCCCCCTGCGGCCACCCTGGGCACCCTCTGCATCTATGGGATGATGGGAGATGTCACAAAGGGTGGGCAAGCAACTTACACCGCATGAGGCTCCTTAAACCTCCCAACCTGTTGGATCTGGTACATAAGGTCACCGCCGTTCACATATTCCATAACAAAATACAAGCGGTCCTAAAGAGGGGATGTGGGGGGGATGAAGGGAAGAGAGATACACAAAACATAACTACGTTTCAAAGAGATAGTTGCGTTGGTCTGTTTTAGTATTAAAAGAAAAGTGGGAGAGAACTCAAGTAGCACCTTTAAGACAAATAGGCTTCTTTATTTCAACATGAGCTTTTGTGGATTTCAATCCAGATGCATTGGTGGAGTCAAAATTGAAACTGCAGGTATTTAAAGCCCAACCGCATAGATATGGAGATGGGATCTGTGTGTAATAGGAGGCAGAACGACACAACTGCCAACATACCTGTGGTTAAATTGCATATCATCTCCAACAGCAAATTTCAGGAAGAGGACAGAAATCCACACAGGCTCAGGGCATAAGAAACCAGTTAGCCTTAAAGGTGCCATATCTGCCTCCATTTTCTCCCTCCACCCCCTTTTCCTTGCTAAAGTATACCAAAAAAGGTACCCCAACAGGTTCATCTTTAGGCGCTGCCACAAAGGAGTTCCCCAAGGCGGCCACATGCAAATGGTTCTTCTGGCGTGTTCATTCTTTGCAAGCTGTCACATTTTCCTACCTCCCCACTGTGTGGGACGAAGCTTGAAATGATGCTTAATTAAAGCTCAGAGCCTTCATTTTTTCTCCACCGAGACATCTGATGGAGTCGTATGTAGGCATGTATTGGGGGGAGTGTGTGTGTGTGTGAACATGGCTGAGGTTATGGGGAGGCAGACAGTGATATTTGGGAGCCAGCATGGTGTTGTGATTTGAGTGTTGGACTAGGGCACTGGGAGACCAGAATTCGAATCCCTGCTCAGCCTACTGGATGACCACTCTCTCAGCCTCGGAGGAAGGCAAGGGCAAACCCCATCTGAACAAATTCTGCCAAGAAAACCCCAGGATAGGGTCACCAGAAGTCAGAGATGACTTGAAGGCACACAACAAGAGTGGTATCTCCACCACCAATTTTAACCCTTCAAGACCTGACGTTATTTCACTGCCTATGGTTTGGTAGCCAGGAGCAATGCCGAAATCCTCCGTGGCAACTGAAAGTCAAAAAGAGGTCAGAGCAGAAAGACCCCTGTCCTCCTCAGGGTGCATTTAGACATGAGGAGAGTGGAAAGGAGTCTGAGATAGATTCGCCTACGTTTTCTTTTCAATGGCTACTCAAATCAGGGCTGGGAAGATGGGGGTTCGGGGTGTTTGCCCCTATTTCCTCCTGGGGTTGGCATTTGCCCCACATCTGTTGCTCTGGACTTTTTCAGACGTCAATTTACTGCGGAAGATGGCTCGTAACACTCACAAGGCTGCTGCACGGCAGGGGGCCCGTTTCGTACAACGCCGTCCCCCTGACGTGAGAGATCAGAGGCAGCCGCACCATATTTGGCCATTTTTTACTCATGGAAGTTGCCCATGAATAAAAAATAGCCAAATATGGTGTGGCTGCCTCCAATCTCTCCCGGAACGGAAACAGTTGATTTCGGCAGGGGGACGGCATCATACAAAACAGGCCCCCTGCCGCGCAGCAGCCTCGCGAGTGTTACGAGCCTTCTTCCGTGGTAAATCAACGTCTGAAAAAGTCCTCTGTCTGTCTGTCTGTCTCTCTATCTAGGCTCTAAGAGCAGGAGAGTCAACGCAGACGATACTTAGGTTCAGGTTATTTGAAGGACTGCCTTCTCCCATGTTTTGAGATCTTTTAGGGAGGTCCTTCTCTCTCTCCCACCCCTACACATCCACATCTGGTGGAAACATGGGGGAGAAAGGGCCTGCTTGGTGGCTGCTCCGAACTTTTGGATCGTCTTCCCAAGAGTGGCTAGGCTGGAATCTGCCTTCCTATCTTTCTTCAGGCAGGTAAAGACATTTTTTTTTGGTCTTGGAAGGACTTGAAACATGGATTGCTCAAAAGGAAAGGATATGGCATGATGTACTAGACTTTTGCTTTTCTGTTTTTCTTTTGCTCTTAATTTTTGTCTGCAAAAAGCCTCCTGTAGTGATATTCATCCTGGCAATTTTGGGGCTAATCTTTTTTGTATTTATTCCACACTTTTATTAATGATTTTCTGATGATATGATTTTTGAATTCTACATTCGCTTTAATTTTCCCATACCAGATCTATCCATGCCATCCCATCCTTAATTCGTGACCTTCCAAATCCAAATTTCTCTTATCCTTTAATTCTATCCACTGTTTTAACCATGTTACGCAAGCCGCTTCATAATAGAGTTTTAGATCAGGTAGTCCTAACCCCCCTCTCGATCTTATATCCATTAGTGACTTCATTTTTATTCTTGGCTTCTTCCCATTCCAAATGAACTTAGTTATTTCCTTTTGCCATTTTTTATATAGTTTAATAACATTTTTAACTTCTGTACATTGTTAATTTCCCGCCATGTTTGTTTCAATGATTGTAAGCCACCTTGCATCCCAAACTGGAAAAACGGTGGGATGATGATGATATGATGATGGGCGACATCTACCAGATGGTGGGAAATTACCTTTCTTGGACTACAGCTTACATAACTTTAGTCAGATAATTGCTCTTATAGGATGTCGCGGCCGGCCTCTCCCATTTCAGTGGTGCGGAGAGCCCACGTCTGGTTTTAATGAAGGCTTTAAAAGAGCTCTCCCGGGTTTTGAACCTTAGCCAACTCAACCCCTAATTATTATGATTATTAATAGGACTGCAAGCCATTCAGTTACAGCACCGTACAGATAAAACCAAGAACCCAGTAAGTTGGCAACAATTGTATGGAAATAACAACCAAATTAAAAGCAATTTCATCATATTCTACATCGACTGCAGAGACTGCGAGCTTTTTATTTTTATTTTTTAAGTGTGGGAGGGAATCTGACATGCACATTTAATCCACTCTACTTCATTGGGGGTCACAGAGTAACTCCTCGGGAGCAGGCGCAAGGCAAATCCCGAGGCGCTGAAAACACCTGAGCCTAAAGTTAATGCTCTCCCTCTTTCTCTCTTGCGCACTTTGAGATAAAGATTTGAGATTTTCCTTCCCTGCTGCTAAATGGAAATTGCTGCCCAGGCGAAGACAGCGCTTCTCCAAACTGAAGCTCTTTGTACTAGGCATTCGCTAATACCCTCCGCTACAAATTTCGATTACGTTACCAATATGATTACCGCTAAGCTACAGGCAGGGCCCCGAGAACTAATCCTCTGCTGACACACTTCAGATGTCAGAAAGAGGCTGTGCGAAGGAGATGCGTCACACGCCGGTGTCTCATTAGCTGGCCCACAAAAAGACCCGGCCCTGCTGTCTTCCACTGCAACAAAGGTGTGTTGCTAAATCAAGTTGCCGAGTAGATATTTTCATGTAAATGTCTGAGCGTCCCCCTTGTAAGTGGTTGGAGAGGAAGAGTAGGACCTGGCCCTCCCCATGGACACGCAGCCCCAATCTGGCTGCAAAGAAAGGGTTGCTCCATTTCCAAGAGGTTCCCATCCTAATTTCATTAGCTTTGAGACAGACGTTCCCAAACAGAGAACACGCTAAGACCGGGAAGCTACTATTCACCACTGTAGAGTGGAAACTACTGGTACACAGCTGGGTGAGATTCTGATTTCCAGTTGCTTTAACAAAAGTGCTCAAGTGAGCTATTCGAATCTTGGTTCTCTATTAGCCCAGAGGCAAACTGGTCTTTGTGGGTGGGGGTCTATCCCAGCATGACACCCCTGGGGGTAACTCGCCCATCTGCTGAGCCCCCATTTTGCTTCCAGCCCAGCTGACGGAATGCCACAGGATTCAGGAAAGACAGGAGAGGGAATCATGCAGACCTCCAAGCACCCTTGGACTACATCTCCCAACATACCTCACTGTTGGCTAGGCTAGCTAGGGGCTGATGGAGGTTGTAGGTCAACAGCATCTGGGTTTGTTTTTGCAGAATTCCCATCCATGTAGTTTAAAAAAGGAGTAGATTTAGGACACATTCGTGACAATCCAGAAGAAGGCCTTCTTAGCGGATACTCCCAGCCTGAGGAACTCCCTGCCACGGGATGCCAGGCTGGCCCCTCCATTGGTAGGCAAAGGCCTTTCCATTCCAGTCAGTGGCCTGACTACCAAGGGAAAGTCTTTTGGAAGACATCTACATGCCTCCTCCATTCCCATCCTTCACCCACCCTGCAGTGGGACCCCTTAACTGCCCCCAGCTCCTGAGCACCAAAGCACCCGGCATGCCCACCCCTGGTGGGGCCCCTAATTGCTGCCATATGGCCTCTCCATGGCTGAATTTACAGGATGGATGACACGATCCAGAAGCCAACACCCTTGGTCCATGTTGGGCTGAAAGCGTCGGTGCGTCAGTGGCGGGGGAGAGGACAGGCTCACCATAGTCTGGAAGCACGAATGGAGCTGAGTCAGGAAGGGGGGCTTCCCGGCCAGAGCAAGGACGCGCTTCTCCACCATGGTGCATTCCACGTCATCATCCTGGATGACCACGTCCTTCTTGAGGATCTTCACGGCATAAAGCTCGTCGGTTCCTTTCCTTTCTGAGAGCATCACCTGAGGAAAGACCAAATTGGGGAGAGAGCCAGAGGGTGAGCAGGCGGTACATGCACGCCATCATGTGTAGGGGTCCTGATCCGCTCAGGTCCCAGGGCACGGGGGTTCAAGGACCAACCGAAATGGAACAAAACCACAGGTGCATCGAGAGAGACACGCGGGCTGGACACACCCATCAATCGCTAACATGTGCCAGAATTGTGCCCCAAGCCCATAGCAGAAATTCTCCCACCGCTCCACACCAGTTCACACGCGTGTGTGGGAGACCTCTCTGAACAGACAGACGCACGGACACACGCAAGAGCAACGCCCTCTGGTGGCATCCAAGGAAACTGCACCGAGGCAACATCCATTACCCCACCCTGAAAATATATGTTCTTTCTAGGCACTTTCTAGGTCCTCCAGCGTGATTCTATGGTCAGCTTCCAGCAGAAGCATACCATAGAGTCACACTGGGGGAGCTAGAAAATGCCTAGAGAGACCATATTTTTTTCAGATGCAGGTAAGTGAAACCACAGATACCAGTCCCGTGGAGACGGTGGTCAACCTGTACTAACCTGGCTCAGCTTCCACAATAAGATCAGACTGGAAATATATGAAGATAGAAACCGTCTTGTACTAAATGAGATCCTGGAGGTACATCTAGCCCACAACTTCCAGCTCTGACTAGAAGCAGCGGCTTTTCCAACCTAGTATCCTACATGAGAGCCAGCATGGTGTAGTGGTTTGAGCATTGGATTAGGACTCTGGAGAAATGAGTTCAAATCCCTGCTCGGACATGGAAACCTCCTGGGTAACCTTGGGCAAGTCACTCTCTCTCAGCCTCAGAGGAAGGCCACAGTGGCAAACCTTCTTGGAGTAAATCTTGCCAAGAAAACCCAATGATACGTTTGCCTCAGGGTCACCATAAGTCAAAAGCAACTTGAAGCCACACAATACACACATGCACACACACACAAATTTAACATCACTGCCCATTGATAAACTTTGGTTGAGGCATTCAGGCCTCCATGAAAATGCTCCATCAGCTGCTTCCTCCTGTAAACACCCTACTAAGCACAAAAGAGACACCCAGCACATCACAACCTGCTGTTTCTGAGTACAAACTCTTTAAAGGTAACTTCTGTTCTGGGTCTATTGGAGTGCCTGGTCCAAGAGAAAAGGTATCTATTTGCTTGGACAAACTGAAAAGTTGTGCTCCCATGGGCATAGTTTGAATTCCTGCTGATGACTTGGCTACATTTTAAGTATATATAAATGAGTAAGAGGCAACTCCTCAGCGCTTGCATTTTGTGACAGCTCTCTGTCTGACAGTGTGTGAAATCTGGAATGCATTTCATAATGACATCATAGTTTGGTTCACCCACTTTAGCCTCCATGCAAATGTCAAGGTACAAAAGGAGCAAAACTTCCCAGCTCTTTGCAACCCTGATGTAAGAACTCAGTGACAGATTTTTTTTTGGCTGAAATGTGGTAATCTATTTCTTGGAGTAAAACATTCCTTTAAAAAGGCAACAACAACCAAGAACCCGACTCACCTTCACAACAGGTTTGACTGGATGTTTCCAGTTTCCTTTGTTTTCCTCCACTTATCCTTCAACCCAACCACAGCAATGGGGAAAATATTTCAAAAATGGTTAGAAAATGTGTCTCTCGAGTGCTGAGATGAGAATAATCCTGGACTGATGAGACTCTTTGCAGTATGTGACTTATTATGTACAAAATTCACATGTAGTATTTTTGTGCAGAAAATACTGTTTTCTGCATGGGAAACATCCATTTGGGAGGCAGAAAATGCTGGTTTCTGTGCAAAAATACCACCTATGAATTTTGCATAAAATACTGCGCCCCCCCCCTGTATCTATGGAAACAATATCCACAGTTTTGGTTGTCCACGGCTGAAAAAATAGGGACACATACTATACAGTCACATTGGAAAATGCCTGGAGAGGTGTCCTTTCTAGGAATTGCTAGGTCCTCCAGTGCAACTTCCTTTGCACCGCAAGTCCTTTATTTTAATAGGGCTTGCTACTATCCATGGTTTCACTTAAAAACAGTAAGTCCAGGAATGGATACCCCATGGATACGGGGGCAGGAAAGACCTGTATATCTCAAATTGCAAATAGCCTTTGAAAACTCACTTTCTCTACAGTAAGTAGAAAATTGCTAAAATTACTCATTGTTTCCTTCAAGAAGAACATTAGTGAACAATTGCATTCCTACTCAACCAGATTTAACACACACACAGAGACACACAAACACACCCAGACGGTGTGAAAGGCCCTCCCCTTGCATCCCACCTTCCCAAAGCTGCCTTTTCCCAACACCATCAGGAAGTTGAAGTCAGACAGTTTCATGCGGTCCCGGGTCCCGTTGTTGTTGTCGAATTTAGAGATAGCATTCGGTGTCCTCTCCTCTGACGCTTTTGCTCCAGGGCCAATCCTGGCTCTCTAAAAAGGGAGAATTATTAAAGGTTTTAAAACATTTTTTTTTTTTAAGAAAAAGGTTAATGGAAGTACAAGTTGAAGTAATTTGGAGAAAACAAATTTTAGCAATGTGCACTTAGATATAAATGTATCTGATACCTCTAGGCTAAAATTTGGTACTTGGACTATGTGGTCGCTCCTTTTGGGCTCAGCAAACAACCTTTGCAAAAGGAGTGGGCAAAACTCTACTTCTTTTCAGAGTTTCCAATCGCTGCCGACTGCTAAAAAGCTTGGCAAAGGAACTGCAAAAATCACATAACTGGGGAAGTGGGCTCTTTTAATTTATTGGAGCACTATTTGTTCAACAACGGGGATAGATACACATATGCTCACAAAGATAGCTATCTCATATAATTTATTCGTTTTAATTTCTGAGGGGGAAAGGGGTGCATTGTTGGAGGCGGCACTGTGCTCAGCCGAGCATGAAATTCCATTAAGCCAACGCCGATTCCAGCCGCTCAATTGGGTCTGCAAGGCGTAGCTCAAGACAGGAGATGCATGACCAGGAAAAAACAGGAGCCAGGTTGGTGTGACTCTGTTCCTCTCGAATCCCTTGGTCTCTGGTGTAAAAAAGACCCAAGAGGATGAAGGACAGACCCATGACTAGCTCAGCTGACTCTGAAACCCTGGTGTGGACCAAGGAATGGATCTGCCACAATTATCACTTAATTGTGATAATCAGCGGTGCTGATGGCCAAAGTCTTGTGCCATCAAGTCTAGTCATTTTTTTCCTAATTTTGTCTTCAGTATACTGAGATGTTGAGGAGATGGAAATACAGAAGTAGGGTCTCAGCTACATGAGGGGGGAAAATACTATCTCCTCAGAAGAAACAGCAATTTGCAGCGCCGTGACCTGTCTTAATGGTCAAAAGAACCCTCCTAAACTTCACATGGCCCCTAGCCAAGATGGCAGCCATGAGTGATTTATTCACCATTTTAAATCTGCTGCTACTGATTTTTTTTAAAAATAACCTGTTTACCACTACACAGTTATAGTGATATGATTCCACTTTAACATCCCACAAACTCCTGGGATTTGCAGTTTAGGGAGAGGCCTTCAGAATTTTCTGCCAGAGAGCTATAGTGCCTTACCAAACTGCAAATCCCAGGATTCCACAGAACGCAGCCATGGCAGCTAAAGTGGGATCAAACTGCTATAATTTGGACATGTGAAAGAGACCTTTGTGTAACTTGATGACTATGAAATTGCATTTGCCTTAAACTACAGAGAGACCAAAATATGGAAATTCCTAACACTGGAAGCATTGTGACACAGTGTGGTAGGGAGGGTGTATGTGTGTGTGTGTTATACAATGGCCCCAATCCAGACATATGGCTCTGCTGCATTTCCCAGACCTGGGTGTTAAACCCACCCACCCACCCACCCCTTTAACCCTCAGCATCAGTGCTGGATTTGGCCTCTTTGCCAGGCATGGAATGGAAAACGTTTGGAAAATGGCCATAAGATGCTTCCCGTAGCCTGGTTCCCCCTTCCAGTTATGTCAATTATTCTCCCCAGATCTTTTAAAATTATATTAGTGCATAACTGCAGGAAGGTGGAGATAAAACAGATTAACAAATCCTATTATGCCAGCTTTGGAAATGTGAATGAAGCAGAAATTTCAGATTGTGCGTCCCTTTGTTCTAATGTCTGAACTGCTAGACAAGGCTGCCAAACAGTTCTCTTGCTCCCCTTCCCCACTTACCACGTCAATCCTGATTCCCTTCCTCTAAAAGGCTCGGTTTAAATGTAACGATCTGCTCCTGACAGCTTGCCACTTTCATTTTTGACAAGCACAGAGAAGGAGGAGCCCAGGAGGCAAGGAGGAATGGCCCCTAAACTGCCGTATCATCCTTAGATGTTCCACTCGCTCTAGGGAAGAGAGAGCCAAGGCGGTGTAGGGGTTCGAGCACTGGATTAAGGCTCTGGAGACCAGGATTTGAATCCATGCTCGGCCATAGAAAACCACATGGTGACCTTGGGCAAGTCACCCTCTCTCAGCTTCAGAGGAAGGCCAAAGGCAACCCCCTCTGAACAGATCTTGCCAAGAAAATCCTGTCCAACAACAACACAACACTTTAGGGAGTCAGGGAGGGGTACCCTGGTTGTGTGGCTTTCTCCAGAGAAAATCAGGTCTCCCGTGGTGACTGGTGGCCTCCCTATCAGGGGTGGTGTAAATCCACCCTGATTTTTAGTCTGAACTTTAAAGTACCTATTTTGTGAGTAGGGCTCAGCACCTTGGATAGCTGCTTGTGAGTTGGACTAAAATCCAGATTCACCACCACACTGGCACAGAATCCAGGAGCCACCCTTGCAGAACCTCTGCAATGACAACTTTGGCATTGCTGCTGTGCGCCTGGCACTTTGGATGAGGCCCACTCTTATGAAGCCATTGCTCCCTCTTCAGATGGACACCCATCTTGACCATTGTTCCTGAGGGAGGAATGGATGAGGCCAACTCTTACGAAGCCATTGCTCCCTCTTCAGATGGACACCCATCTTGACCATTGCTCCTGAGGGAGGAGCGGATGAGGCCCACTCTTACGAAGCCATTGCTCCCTCTTCAGATGGACACCCATCTTGACCATTGCTCCTGAGGGAGGAGCGGATGAGGCCCACTCTTACGAAGCCATTGCTCCGTCTTCAGATGGACACCCATCTTGACCATTGCTCCTGAGGGAGGAGCGGATGAGGCCTACTCTTACGAAGCCATTGCTCCGTCTTCAGATGGACACCCATCTTGACCATTGCTCCTGAGGGAGGACAACTTTCCTTTAGAGAGATGCGAAGAGCGTGGCCAGGCCATGTGCGGTCAAGGAGATGAGGTGAACCCCACACATGTTCACTGGCCCCTCCTCACATCTGGAACCCTGGGATGCTGAGGAGGTCTCCTTTGTCAACATTGTGATACCCAGTTGCATTGGGGGGAAACCCACACAGCACAACCACCTCCTCCCCTTGTTACTGGTGGAATTGTTGTCGGGGTCCCCATGTTTGCCAAGGAAAGGGTAATCCTTCCGAGGCAGCTGCTCACCTCAAACTTCTGCCTGAGCTCTTCGTTGCCTTCCTCGCCTTCAGGGGGGACGGGGACGTTGAAGTATTCGCCTTCCTCTTGGCTCAGCAGCTTAAACCTGGAGCAAGAGGGGAGAGGCAGGGGGCCCAGAGGAAGCCCCCGTCAGGAGATGCAGCCCACGAGGGCCCCATGGCGGCAAGAGAAGCTGACATGGGGGCCAAACTCAGTGCTGCAGCCCTCTGAAAAATGCCTGGAACAGAGAGAAGTGTAGCCCCCAAGTTGCCATGGGGAGGCAGATTTTAAAGTATTTAAAATAGAGACAATCTCAGCTTCCCATGTCTCCCCCTCCAAATTCTAGGGGGCTGAAAAAATTAAAACTTTTTGCCCCCCCCCATGGCCAATTCTGCCTTTCTTCAGCCTTTCTGGAAGGGCCACTGGCCATTTTGCTACATTTGGCCTTTATTTCTGGCCTATTTTCAAAACAGAAGTTAGCCAGATTGGGAAGTCTTATCACTTTAGGGGCAGGAGGGGGGGAGTCTTATATGAACCTCCTAAAAGTTACGAGGGAGATGCTGAAAAATGCATGAAAATGTGGCTAAAAGGATTTGACATCTAAAATGCCAAATCTGTTTGGGGTGATGAGGTTCAGCACCTTGGACAGTTCTGGACTAAAGCCTGGAGAGTATCCAAGATGGGAGCCAGTGTCAGGGACACATGGCTTCCTACAGAGAGGCAGTGGGACAGATCTCCACTTCAGGTTGCTGGTTTGAGCCCCCCAAAGAACTGGTGGCCTTTCTGACAATCCGGTGACCCACCTGGGCCTATCTCTCCACCAAGATGGCCCACCCATTTCCTCATGATGATATGGGAAATGGGCAGCTCTGTGGTGGTGAGCACCAGCTTTCTCAAATAGGGGTGGGATTCATGTGTCCCCTCTCCTAAGATTTGGAGTTTTTCTTTTGCACCCTCTGGAATTCTGGAACCCCTTCTCAGAACTTTCCTGTCACCAAAACCAAAAAAAGAACAATTTGTACTCCAGGAGCAGAAGTTATACTTCTGAAGGATTCCCACCTTTTTTAAAAAATGGAAAAAGACTTCCAATCACTCCCATTTTCAGATTTTTGAATTGGGGAGTGGGTCGGCCAACCCTTGGTTAGTCCCACAGGTAGGGAAACAACAAGGGAAATCCCTTAGGTTACTTCATGCTTGCTTGCCCAGTTTGGCTGTTTCCATTCAATGATATCTTGGTTTGTGTGTGCAGTGATTGGATCTTGTCATGGTTGACCCGAAAATCTCTTTCTTTCTCTCCTTCTCCCTCTGAGAGACAAAGAGAGAGGAAAGAACACCAAGGAAGGAGCATCCAACGGGGCCTTTTCACGCTACACAATTATAGTGCTATGATTCCACTTTAACTGCCATGGCAACATCCTATGGAATCCTGGGATTTGCAGTTTAGGGGAGGTGTGCTTCATATTCCCAGCCAGGGAGTTCTAGTGCCTCATGAAACTGCAGATCCCATAGGACACAGGCATGGTGGAGAAAGTGTAACCATACCGCTATAACTATGTGGTGTGAAAGGGCCCCAAAAGATTCAAAGGCAAGGAAATCCACAGGAAAGGGAGCCATGGCTCTTTCAGGAGCTACAAACTGGGGGATCTACCACCAGCTTTCTCCCAGTAAGAGTGTACCTGTGGGGTGGGGGAACCCAAATAAATTAAGATATAAACCGAGCGGTTCCAGGGGATCATGAAACTGCCATTCAGAAGGCAAGGCAATGCCTTTTGCCTCAGGCGAAGCTCCAGTTCTGTCACTGGGATCTCTTCTGCCGAGAGGAAGAATTTATCAAGGGGGACTTGATCCGCATGGCTCGGTGTGCGGAGATGACGGCAAACGAATGAACAAAGCGCCATTTGCATAATATCGGGCGGATGGGTTGCTTCTCAGTCCGTTTTTTTCACTCACCGCAGCCTTTTAGAGATGAAAGATTCCTGGGAGCAGTTCCCCTCCTCCCAGAGTTTGTTTTAGCCAAACACTCTGACAACGAAAATCACTTAGATCTCCACTTAACAGAGTCCTTTTTGTAAAAAAAAAAAAAAAAAAAAATGCAGCAAGGAACTGTTTACCATATTTTACACGCTTCTTTATGTGCTTTAATGTCCCCAGTGGAGCCGGGAGGGAAAGAATTGCAGAGCTGCAGGGAAAACATGCCTCTTGCTTTCCATCCGGGGCTGGGGGTGGGTGGGGGAGAGAGGACCCCAGGTGAGGCTCCAGGCCTATCTAAGGGAAGGGGATTGTTTGGCTCAGCAAAAAGGGATGCTCCAGGTGGTGCATTGGACACTGTTGCATCATTTTGGATAAGCTGTCTGCTTCAGCTCAGCACCGGTGGTGCACAATTGATCACGATTTCCTCTGTTGGAGGATACGGGCATATTCAGTGGTTACCCCCCTTTATGGCTCAATGCATTACCAACTATCAGTTTTGTACTGGAACAGCCCTTTGATAGTTGTAGACATACATGTTCTTTTAAACTACATCCCTGAAACAGGGAATTTAGCTAAAATTAATTACAACTGTTCTACGGCTCAGGTCCAGGTGATCTGAAGGACAGCATCTCCCGATATGAGCCTGCCTGAGTCCTCAGACATGTTTTCCTTTAAACCTCTCTGCCAGCTTCTCTGCCAGAAATTCCTGATCTCTTTGGAAGGTGAGACTCTAATGCCAAGGAGGCATAGAGCAGACCCAATGGGGGGGGGCTTGTGCATTTTGCAGCAGAATCTGACCCAGGCCCCATTGTGCTCTGTGGGGCTTACTCCTGGGTATATGAGCCCAGGATGCATTTTTAGTCAAAGCTCAGTGGATTGGGCTCCACAGCCCTTGACACACCGAACCAGAGTGACTCAAAGGCTGCACCGGGAAAGGGATTAATCCTCTAGCCATGTCAATCGGGCAGAATTCCTGTGACTGATCTTCATTTGCATTGCACATTCTGACATTTATTTTACAATTCTGCATCCTTCTTTCAGGTGCTACCAGCTGTGGAGGCTGAGAAGGGAGACAGACACCCACCCTATGAACTCCTTCCTAAAGAGTGCCCATGGCTGCTCTGATTTCTCCTTCAAGGCTAAAAATGTATGTTTCTACTTTCCACCCAAACTGGGATTGAAAGGGATGTACAAAACTTGGAACAAATTTTACCTTTGTCAAAAGGCCCTCCCCAGATCTGGTGTGTGTACCTCCCCTCATTTCATCCCCCCAATTTTTCTTCAATGGATGACCCACCTCACACCCTTGAGGGAACATAGGGGCAAGCTTCTTTCAGTTCAGAAAAAAGTCCCCCTGCAAATACCATACCATGGAAAATGCAATTGAACTGTGTCCTCCCCATGACCCTGAGCATTTTTCCTGGCATTTTTTTTAAAAGGTGCAATGGACCCCAAGTCCATTGGGGTCAATGGACTTGGGGAGGGGACTCCCTGAGCCAGATGCAGCCTGCAAGCCCCACTTCACCAACCTTTGTTCTAGAGAGGTTGAGCAAATTCCACCAGGTTGGAAAACATGAGAGCAGTGATGGGGAACAATTTCTGGAAGGAGCTCAGCTCCTCCTTATGTTCAGACCTCTCACAGAAATTACCTGGGAGGTAGTGCCTTAGATACCTGGGCAGATTCTGGCATAGCGAGGGGGCGGGTATTATTATCAAGCCAACATTGTTCTAGAAACTTCTGTGCTTGCAATTCCTATTACATCCTCTAGGGGTCAATAACCCCCCACTGGGCATGCTCAGAGCAGACTGCAGCATCCGCTCCAGATTCTTGTCTGCTGTTGCAGGATTTGGGCAGACTGGAAAGGGTATTCCTAAAGTTATATGGGTGGAACCAAGAGAGAGAAAATAAGTAAGGAGTAGCTTCCCTCCATCTCTTATAATGCGAGAACCCAGCTGGGGTCAGGTACTGAAGCTGAATAGTGGGAGATTCTTGACCAGTAAAAGAAAGGACTCCATCACACAGTCGATAGTCAAACTGTGATACTCATGGCGACAAGATGTGGAGACAGCCACCAACTTAAATGTCTTTAAAAAGGGGACAGGGCCAATTCATGGAGGATACTAGATTTATATGTCCCCTCCAGAGGGAGTATTCTTCTGTATATCTATTGCTGAGGTGGAGAAGATGGAGGCCGGAGCTGCTCGTCTCATGTCCTCCTGCTAATGAGCTTCCCTTTGGGGGAACTGGCTGGGCCACTGGGGTGAAGACAACGGTGGGGTACAGAGTCCATTGCTCTGACGGAAGACGGGTCCTCTCATGTCCTTGATGAAGAAGTAAGACATTCCATTAGTCCTGAGTTTTGCCTTCTAACTGTGACCACTGGTGACATATTGCAATGATATCCATTTTGTGCCCAGCAATTCCTCAAGGCAGCACCTGGGAGTCCTCCCCCACTTTACCCACATTTTTGTGCCCCTGTGGGGCTCAAGAGTCCCCTCTAGGGCACATGCCTGGCAGAGGCAAGACCACCTTACCAGCCGTCCACTCCGGCTTTCTGCAGCTCTGAGATCCCGAAGGAGAGTGACCCCATGAAATCGTTCCTGCTAGTCAGGTCCCAGTCCCAGATCTCCACCGACAACCTCCGGTCCTTGTCTGACTCTTTCAGCTGGCTGGAGAAAGTGAAAGCAGAAGGGGAAAAGGATAAAAAAGAGAGAGGAAGAGGAAAAGATGCTGAATGGCATGTTTTGTTTTCTGGAGGGAGCTATCTGCAAGCTTCCAGGCATTTCACACGGTCATTTGATCAATCAATGACTCTGAAATGGAGTGAAGGACTTCAGTGACAACTGCTGCACTAATGCCTACATTTCTTGACAGCCTCCCCTTCCAATGGAGAGAACATTAGAAAAGTCTCACCATTTGAAATGCCAGGCTTTGATCAGCAGAAACTGCAAAACGCTAACAGACTTTCTGAGCTCCACCAATTGGACGGGAAGGAGAGAAAGAAACCCAGATAGAAACACTAAGCACCCCATTCCCCTACCCGTTTAAATCCACTTAGCATTTCTCAACAGCGGAAGGACAGGAAATTCTGCACCCCACATCCTCCTCTGAGGCCGAGAAGGTCCGACCTGCTGAAGGCCACCCAGTGGGTCCCCGTCCTGGCCTCCCAGAGTCCAGCGCTCAAACCACTACACCTCCCAGTGTTGTTAAGCCAACGTTGGTGTCAACCCCCCTGACCCCAAAGGCTTAGTTTAAAGGAATCACCAGGAACTTGGAGGGCATGCAGGAAGGATTTCCAATGACAGCTGCCTCCTGGGACAAGCCTTCCTCCCCATCTTCTAGAAAGGGCAACCTTGGCATGGGAGGCGGCGGCGGCACGTGAGCTGCTCTCATGTGGCCTAGGACCTCTGACGTGGCTCACATCAAGGAGGTGCCACGAAAAGGTCTCCCAAGTCATAAGGCAGGTAAAACAGGATTTCCATCATTTGAGGCAGCCTTAATACTGAGTGTAACCCCTGGTCCATCTGACCTGGCTCCGTCTACAGAGGAAGGCCTTTCCCACCTCCTGCTGGCTGGCCCTTTAACCGGACAGGCTGCCCGGGCAGGATTGAACCTGAGTCCTCCTGAATGCAAGTGGGTTCTACCATTGAGCTCTATGGGCCCCTTCCAATCCTTAGAGCAGGGAGGGAAATCCTTCAGCCCCCCAGGTATTGCTGGATGGTGAGTCTTAGTATTCCTCACCTTGGTGAGAGGTTCCTGGAAGTTGCAGTCCAACAATATCTAGAGAGCCAAGTGATTTCCATCCTTGCCTGTGAATGAAGGATCTGGAGCAGCAGCAAAGGAGAAATCTTCCAACCCACACCTCCATCCTATGCTTCTTATTTAGGATAAAAGGGCCAGGAAGACAAGAAAACTGGCCAGCCACCGGGAGTTGATCTGAGCCATACTCACAATTTAAAGGTCTCGTTCCACTCGGGGTTCAAAGAGCATTTGATGGTTTTAGTCTTCTGTTTGCTCTCACTCTTGGGGTCAGGGATAAGTTTGAGTTTCACGTACGGGTCTGACAAGCCATTGGGATCCATAGGAACTAGGTTTTTAGCATCTCGTACTAGAAGGGGAAGAGAAAAACTCAGCAGTCAGAGGTGTGAAAATATTCCCTCCCCTTCTCTGTTTGCAGACTTGCACAGCATCAGATAGACTGGAAATAGTAAAAAAGTGACTTCCACTTTTCTTTTTGGATGAAGATTGGGCCAATTTTGGGGTGGTGCTGGTCCCACCATGGGGGTGGAAACTGGCCCCTGTGCCTACTGTAATTGCTCAACCTTTGAGGCAGAAGTGAGTCCCAGCCGGCCTTGGGCTTAGAAGTAAAGGTTTGGGGAGTTTTCCACCCAAACTGTGGCTATTTGGTTCAGTTCTAGAAATTACACTTAGGCCTGCCTCAAAGAAGAAGACACGAGACATTCTGTGCAAGGAGATACCACCCAAAAGGACAAAAAGAATTGACTTTCTAATGCACAGATGATCCCATACAACTGCCTGCTACCCAGTTCCAAAAGCTTCAATTAAGAAGGAAAGCAATTACAGACTAGCAGGATTGGCAGCTGAGCCAAGTTTGCTCTTATTAAAATATAATGATAGGCAGGAGAAACCCCAGGAACGATTCAGCTGTTCAGCTGCATTACACTCCCAAAACTTCCTTTGCTCTGACTTGTCCAAGAAGCCTCCTATGAATTGGACTTTGGATATTTTTGTTTGCAGAGGAATAATAATGCTCCAAATCACGGCGGAAGATAAAAGTTCCTTGTGATCTATTTATGCCCAACATCACTGATCAAAAGGCTGTTGAAATCACCACAAAATGGAAAACCATGCAGATCAATTCCATACCCTAGAGCAGGACTTCCTAGATGCAAAGAACCATTTCAGAGATACCCAAATTCATGTTCTCAAAAGCCAGCTGAATGTGAAAACTTGATTATTCCACTTCAACATATTACATCAGAAGCCAAACAGAATTACGCAAATACTGGAGCTGGGATGATAGTTGGAAGTTTAAATGGTTCTTCACACAGACGTGCCCAAGCATTACCAAGCAAGTAATGCCATGGGTATTGTGAGTCAGAGCAAACAATCATCTCATCCAGCATCCCGTTCGGGCCTTCAGCTGGCCAGATGCCTGATGGGAAATTCACTAGCAGGGTGCAACTGTGACACCTTTATCCTATTGTTTACTAGTATCTTGTGTCCAAGCCCACTTTTGAATATGGAAATTACTACCAAACATCATACCTGCTTTGACCAGTCCAAAGTGGCTTCCTCAACTCTTCCTTGAAAGACTCCAGGGAAGAGAACCAGGATTTCTTTCACACACTCATACACAATTAGGGCACACTGATACCAATTTAATCGTCACAGCTCCATCCTGCATAATCCTAGGATTTGTAGTTTGATTGAAGCACTAGAGCTCTCTAGCAGAGAATTCTAAATACTCCACAAAGCTGCAAATCCCAGGATTCTCTAGGATGCAGCCATGGCAATTAAAGCGGGATCAAAGTGCTACACTTCTGTAATATGAAAGAACCGCTGATGCGGGGGGGGGGGAGACTGATTCCTGCTTCCCCACATGAGAGACAGATATTGAGAGACAGACCCATCTTATCTGCAGGAGAAGAGTTTAATAAGAGGTGGAGACAGTGTAGTCCAAGGCCTACATTTATCCCACCAAGTGCTAAAAACCCTGAAAAATTCACTCACTGTCAAAAGAACGGCTGGCCTAAAAATACATCAGTGTGCCACAAAAGTCTCCAGGGAGTAGATTGTCCATTTTGATGCTATTCCTGCGCTGCACCTTTTAAAAACAAACCTGGAATAACCTTTTTAAAAAAGGGACTGACCCTCTGGTCATTTTCATTAGAAAGGAGAAAGAAGGAGTTGCAGAGGAAAGCACTTTTAATGGCCTGGCAAAAGCTTTTTTAAAAACATGCCTTTAAATTATCTTTTTGTAATGCAAGTGCTGCAATACCATAATTTGTTTCATCTTGTTTTAGCATTATCATTTTCTGCCTGTTTTTAGCAGCACCTGCTTTGACCTGTACCTATTTTGGTCATCTTGTGAGGCATCTTGAATGTCAGGCCTTCAATCAAGAAATAAAGTTTAGGGGACAATCAGACAAGCTGACCACTTCAGCTGATCAATAATGACTTGCCGATTTGCCCTCTCTGAAATGTAAAAGAAGATGAAGGGTCCCCCAAACATATAATTCCCTAAGCCACATTTTCCTGTACTGAGAAACGGAAGATGGGCAACATCTTCCTCTTGATGCTTTTACAAACTGTGTTTCCTGCAAATACAGTCCAAGTGATTCTGTACGAATGTAGGAAGGCGATAGCCATTTTCTTCTGTCGCTCTTCCTCCACTCCCATCCTGGTGAAGATGTGATCAGCAAGCAAACCGCAGCCCATTTCTTGAGGCATTGGCTCAGCGGCGGAATTACAAACCAATCCCTTCTAAAATGAAAAAAAAAAGTGCATCCTAATTTAATTAGCTGTTGGAACTAATCAAATTCCACGTTCGACCGGTTTCAGAAGCTGAGATATCCATCTTTAGATAGGGCTTTGTGAGATGGGGGACAGAGGGAATTTTAATGGCATTGGAGGTGAATTCATGCAAAGGGATCAAAGCGGTGGGACAGAAAACATGAGGGGGGAAAAATCAGAGCCGCTTCCAAAGCAATACAGCTCAAGGGCTTCAGCTCAAGGGTGACAGGGCAGTTAGTGTCCACTTTGCAACCAACAGAACCTGGGATCAAAGAACAGATGCTTGAACTCGCCACCCCAAGGAAAAATAATGTTTCTGTGGCTGTGGTGAATATTCACCAACATCCAAACTTGCTGTTTGAGGGAGAATGTGTAGTCTAACCTACCTCTGGATGATGGTGGTGGAGGAGGAGGAAGGAGGGAGGGAATGGGTTCGCTTTTAGATGAGTTCATGACCTGCAACGGTGGCTACGGAGTATCTGGACAATAGACCAAGTAGATGATTTGAAGTCATGCAGGCCTCTTACGACTTGACCAACGCAAGTTGGCCATGAGAAGAGTCAAATGTTGAAGTGTCCAGCCCCCTACTGTGATCACAGCATGGATGGCCACCCACCAGCACTGACTGTGTGGGACTCGCAGGTCATTTTTCACCCCCCAAGCAGCAGGGATTCTTCAGGACCCTGGACAGCATCCTTCTTGTGCCTCATTCCTTCATTGACTTTTTCCTCATCTCCACGGCCTTTTCATCTTCTTCTTTCCCCTGTCTCTGCTAAAGGGAGATCCAGGCTGAGAATTTAAGGGACCTACCAATACTGTTTTTCCCCCTGAGACCCCCGAAATATCTTTTCTAAAGAGGAAAAAAAAGGAGAACTGCATCTTTGGGAGCTTGAAAAGGTCATGAGTTATAGCTTTAAAAGACACAGGGGTCTCCAATGCCCTGGCAGCATCCACATTGCATAATTATAGCACTTTCATCCCATTTTAATTGCCATGGTTCTTTCCTGGTACCCTGGAATTTGTACTGTAGTTAGGTGAGGCACTTAGCCTAAACTGAAACTGCCTAGAAACGATCTGTTGTTGCTGTGTGCCTTACAAGTCATTTCTGACTTATGGCAACCCTAAGACAAACCTATCATGGGGTTTTCTGCGGTTGAGAGTGTGTGGCTTTTCTAAATCACCCAGTAGGTTTTCATGGCCAAATGGGTATTTGAACCTGGTCTCCAGATTCTTACCCCCCAACACTCAAACCATGACACCACACTGAACTCAAAATAATCATTTTTGCACCACTGGACAGCTGTGACATTTGACCACCATGCTGAGAAGAATTCCAGAACCCATCTGCCTGATGGCAGGGGTCCAGAACCACCACAGGCCCCAATGCACAAAGGGGATACTGGGCAGCCACTATATTCCCCATCTCCCCTACTTTCCAGTAAGGTGGACAAAGAAGGGTAGCCCCCACCTGGGTCCCCTAAAACAACCCTTTCCAAGAAGATTTACCGTAGGTTGGTAAATTGAGTACCCAGCTTGTGGGGGCAATTAGCTAACACACATTGGAAACTGTTTAATGCAGTGTAGATGTGTAAATAGCGATTGCTTAAAACAATTTGTACGCTGCTCTGATAGCCTTGTGGCTGAAGAGCGGGGTATAAATAACTAACTAAATAAAAAAATAAGATTAGCCTTCCCCTGCTTAACCCCCCCCCCACATAATCCATCAGCTGCCAAACAATCCACGTGCAGAGAAAGTTCGAACAGGGAAAAGCTCAGGGCGCCTTCTCAGCCTCCTCTTCCTGAGCCGGTGTGCCTTAATTAATGCCTCCCTAGCTTGTTTATCTAATTGCGGCATAATTTGTTCCAGCTTTGGCCGATGCCTCATTTCCTCGGCTCCTTCAATTATCACGTATCAGGCCTGTGCAGCAAAAACCAAGCCCACGTGGGAAAGGAAGGGAGGAAGGGAGGGACGGCGGCGTTCACCTTGAGCTGCCAGAGGGATTTTTTTGCCCTTCGGAAGGAACATGGATGGCTCAACCGCCAGCGAGTTGGAGGCGCTGGAGGAAACAGCAATGGACGTCTTCCATGGAAGGCAGGGGCGGCTGGGGAGCAGCCCATGGCCATGGGTATTCCTCGGGGCTCTTTTTGTGACCCCCAGATCAATTTTTAAAACCCCAAATGCCCTCTAGGAGCTGTGAGAACATTCCCACCATATTTTGCCCCGCCATCTGGACCAATTTAGGTCCAGGAAAGGCCTGTTTTGAAGCAGAAAGTGACTTCCATTCACTTCCTGTTGTTTGAAAAGAAATCTCCTGGGCCTAAAATAGCCCAAGAAACTTGGTGAAAATGCCCCCATGTCACCTTGAGGGCACTTAGGGGCAAAACATCATCATTATTTTTTCTGGAGTAGCTGTGGTGGGGTTCAATTCTTCAGGGTCTCCTGCAGCTTTTCATAGTTGCTCACTTCTGATCTGAGGCAAGAGCGGGAAACCACCTTCACACGGGGACCACATTTAATTTCAAGCAAGTTCTTGGGGGCTGCATTCCAGGGGTGGGTGGGCTCAGCTTTTCCTGCCCCACTAATGGGGAGTCCTGCAGTCCTCCAGATATTGCTGAATTGCAACTCCCAGAATTCTTCACCATTGGCTATGCTGCTGGGAAGGCTGTTAGCAACTGCATTCCCACAACATCTGGAGAGATACATGATCCCCATTCCTGGAATACATGGAAAAGTATACTCTGAAAGTATACAAATAGATAATGAGGAAAATTTAGTAATAATGCTTATTTCAGATTGGACAAAGAACTAGGGGAACAATTAAATATTGAATTTAGATAACAAAGTTATTCAAGGAACATATAAAGGAGGTTTAAGGATTAGAATTCTGTAAAATATTCAGGAGATAGGAAGATATATGTGTGTGTGTATATATGTGTATATATATATGCGTGTGTGTGTATACGTGTGTGTAAAATGTGAAAAGAAGGAAGATTGATGATCTTAGCGAATGTCTAAATTGCATTGTAAAGGACTTGTAATCATTTGTCAATCTTTGAATTAAAAAAATACATGGAAAAGTACACATTTTCTATATACACACATTAAAACCAAAATTCCAAACCCTTTGAAATAAACAGATTTGGTGGTTTGTTGTTTCACACAATGGCCTGAATCATATTGGCTAGTCCTAGCTAAAGGAGACACACTGAAGCAATTGTTGAATGGTGAGTGAACATATAGGTAAATCCCTTTGGTTCAATGGGTCTACTTTAGTTGGGACTGGCAAAAGGATTCGGCCCAATGTATTTGGCCATCAAGAGCAAGATTGCTTAAGCAAAGTCTCTCTCTGTCTTGGACACACACTCTCACACAAAAGAAGTGAAGAAAGTAACAGAAATTAGGAACAAGCCAAAAAAGGAACCAGATATAGGCTTGTTGCTGTCCCAGGTGCTGAAGAACCTCAAAATTTCAAGACTGGGAACCTCATTCATGAAAGGGAAACCTTCTCTACCCCATGTCCTCCAGGTTTATTGACCTAAGACTCCCAGCACCCATCATGCTTGCTTGGGGTAATGGGACTTGTAGTCCAACACATCCAGAAGTCAACAGGCTGGAAAAGGCTATATTACTAGGTTGAAGCAAAGAGTAGCAGTTTCTGCTCCAACTAAGCCTCCATTTTTAAGGGTTATCTGCACTGCGTTTTTACATAAGTTTTATAACACCTTAATTGTCATGGTTCTAGCTTAGGAAGTCCTGGGATTTGTAGCTGGGGAGGTACTTGGAATTCTCTCCTAGAGGGCTCTGGTCCAGTCCTTTGAATTGCTATCCCCAAAAGACCCAGAGACAAAAGGAACATTTAAATCACTTTAGTTTTGTAGTGCAGAGAAGTACTCAAGGTATCCAAATTGCAGCTCAGGGGAATGGATTATAAATGCTGACCCATCCCCATAAGGGGACTATAGCTTCCTGAAAGGCTTGTAGTACAAATAAGAAAGTCTGAAAGCAAGGCTAGGTGTTTATTGTTTCCATCCACCAAGAATGGAGCAACAACAGGAAACTCAGACACAAGTAAGCTCAGTGCCACCTAGTGATTAATCTATACAATGACACTATCCACCTGTGGGGTTTTCAGAATGCCAATGCCCCATCTGTATTTATGCACCAATTTGCAGGTGCTGCATTCACAGTTGGCATTTTTTGCTTTGTAGCAATATACACAAACCAGGTAATGCTGGCAAACCGTGAAAGATTTGTGCTTGGCTGGTATTGGGCCACAGGGGGAAGCTGCACCAATCAGAAAAAATGAAGAGACCTTTGTTTCTTCAGCCTTAGAGGGGAACTTTGATGGCTGCCATAATGCCATCATTCCTGACTGCTGTTGGATCCAAGACTGAACACCTGCAAAATGCAATAAAAAAAACCTCCAAATCCTCAAAGCGTCCCAGTGCCATCTACAGGACAACGATGCTACTGCAGCACAAGGCAATTGGTTAATTGCAAATGGTGGGCTTCCAAGGTCACCTTTAATTAAATGAGTGGCACTAGTGTCTAATTAAATGACTAAGTCAAGGACAATATATATTCCTGAGTATAATTTAACAGTTATTTTGTATTCACAGCTAAGCAGAGTAAAGTATAATGAAAGGGTAACCTTGTGCCTCTCTTTCAGGCAGAGTAAAAATTTTACTCTGTTGTAGTAATGTTGCACATGCAATCAAGGATGTTGATTTATTCTAGAAACAAAACAGAATTTCTCCGTGTGGACTTTCTGTGCATTGAGGAGCACCGTGTAGGCTAAGGAACCAGGAAGCTAATCCACTTCCAAAAACCCAGTCCCTCACCATCAGAACCATCCACTGAGTCACTGGCATGAAAACCAGAGCTAAAAAAACTGCAGACCCTATAGCAACTCTGAAGCTCAGAGAAGTCCCCAGATGTGTTACCACTGACAGATAATGTCTTAATTGAATTTTGGGCCTACTGTCACCCTAGCCAGAGCCCCCAGCGGCATTAGCCCCTTTCATGTTTTTTGTGGTTTTTCCCTGGGCTGTGAGGCCATGTTCTGGAAGAGCTTATTCCTGACGTTTCACCTGCATCTGTGGATGGCATCTTCAGAGAATTGTTGGGTAGGAGTGTGTGGGGGTTTATATACTGCGAGCCCCTCTTGGAGAGGATGTGTAAATTTGTGTATTTGAATGGCTAGTTCCTAGGGTTGGAGGATATGCAAGGAGGATTAGTGTCTATTTAGCTAATGGTCCATTGAATCATAGAATTGTAGAGTTGGAAGAGACCCCAAGGGCCATCCAGTCCAACCCCATTCTGCCACGCAAGAATCACTGTCAAAGCATCCCTGACATTGTCTGCTGAAATGTATGTATGTGTGCTTTGTTCGTGAACTGCATCCATCTGGACCAAGCTTTGCCAACATTCTTCTCATCCCATCATGGCTTTGAAATATTACATACATTTAGGCCTTCCGTGGCTAGTGGTTACCACTGGCTCCTTGCCTCCTTCCTGGCACTGGGTCTAGTCAGGGAGATCTTGCTCTGGACTCGTCACTCCTTGCTGAAGCTCTGTTGCTTCACCCGTGATTCCACCCATCTGACATGACTTTATCACAAAGCCTTTGCCAGGCAGCCTCATCAGCTCAGCCTTCCCCAAGCAGTCAGTTTTGGGCACCTAGGCCCCCTTCTCTGGCAAGCCAAGACCCCCATGCCACCTGCCTCCATAGATGACTTCCCTGTCTATAACTACAACCAGCAATGGCTTCAGGATGCTTCTGAGGAAACCCAGAAATAGCAGGCACATAGTTATGGGGGTGGGAAAATGTTACCATTGCATCCCCAATGAAATTTCCCCAAATTTCCAGCATTGCAGAGAGTGACGCATCTAAAATCATTCACACCTAGGACTCTTCTCTTTGCTGTGCCCACCTTCCCTGGGTCCCTTTGTCTGCCTCTTTTCTTTGGATGCCTAAACTCTATTTTCCACTTTTCTGTCTGTGTGTATGCATGTGCATATATTTTAAAAGATGTTTTTCTTCTCATTTTTAAGATCTGCCTTGTTCAAAGTGTCATTGCTTTAGCGCACTCTTCCCCAGTTTAGTTAATGGAAGGAATCGCCACCTGAAATGTCCCTTTTCTTGTTTCTAGGCAGCTTGTGCAGTTCTCTGTTCCAGCCCCATTCTCCATGGTGGCATACTGTGTTCTTCTGGAAGAAGCTCTCATGACATGAAAAGATGTCTGAATTAGTGGGGACAAAGAAACTCGAACACAGACCTAAGCAGTGCACAAATGCCCTGGGAATTGAGTGTGTCCTCAGCTTTGCTGCTCCTGCCACCTCAGTGACTCATTTTAATTTGTGAGACTGTGACCTCCTGCAAGAAGCAGCCGCTGTGTTCCACCCGAGTTCAGGCAAAACTGCGGCAGAGTCTGTTATTTCCTTTCCTCCTCTTCTCTTTTATCACTCCCAGGAGATGTACAATCCTTCCCGAGGCAGAGATAACACTCTGAAACGTGAAGAAGTTTGTGCAGCATCCTTTTGCTCTCATTTTAAAGCTTCCAGTGATCACTGGGGAATCATGAATATTGGAGAGAGCTGCTTGCTATAGGCACCACCCTGCCACCAAATTTACTGCAAAATTTGTTAAGTGACACTAAAATGTAAAGCAGATTAATGACTGGCACAGAGACCGGTTATACCAAGGCCACAATTCCCCCTGAGTTCCCAACTGAAGCCCTCCAGTCATGTTATATTAACTATGTTCCCCCCCTCCCCAAAATCTGTTGTAAGCCACCTTGAGTCCCAAACGAGGAAAAAGGTGGGATGGAAATAATGATGGCCAGGAGCCTGTATGGGCGTGAGGTCTTCATAAGTGGACTTCGGTCTCTGGGAACTGGGTGGTCCCCTTAGGTCCGCATCCAGTAGAAAGCTGCTGTGACATTACTATGTAGGGGATCCAGCAAAGTGACCGCTGCACAAGGGGACTGAGGCCTGTCCAACACTCTTCCTAGTGTCCCAATACACAACATCACAATTCACTATAGGGCTTCTGAGCACCTTTGCTACATGGCTAAGTATACCTAAAGTTACGTTAACACAGATGAAGATGTAGGATTCCAGCTGATGACCACCACCATCATCCACTCTCCTGGGCACAAGCTCTTCCAAAAGAAGCCCTAGATCCCCCCCAATCCTGAAACTGTGGGTACCAATCCCACACAAACAGGGGGCAACCTGTATCCCAATATAAGGAGAATACAGGTCAAAACTCCCACATCCATTTTCCCTTGCAGTGTGGGGGAAGACTATGGGAATTACTCATCCTTGCCTCTGAGGATCAGATGGGCGAAGATTTATATCTCTACAATGGAGGAGGAATGATATTCAAATGATTCCCCTGAAAGGACCACCCAAGAGAGAGGGGGGCTCACCTACAACAGTGAGGACCTCGTTCTCAATATCCGCCTTGATGTGTATCCGGCCCCGGCGCTCGGTGTGATCCGTCCCGCAGAGACTTGGTACATTCATCACACAGCGTTTGTGGACATTCATCATGCAGGCTAGAGGAGGAGGAGGAAGGGCAGAAGGAAAGCGGTCAGTCCAAAAACAGAAAAGATGGCTGTACATTTCAAAGCAACTCCAACAGGAGACACTTGGAGGGTCCTGCTTGATCTTATCCACTGTCCCTCTGCCAAATAGCCCTTCAAACCATAAGACACCCACCCCAAAGGACTGTGTGGGGCCTGACTAGTCTGTGTCCCTCCTTCTTTATTTCTCACCGGTTCTTCTACAATCTCACCTTCTTCCAGGGCCTCGATGGCTGTGGCACCTCAGGGCAAAGCTGTGTGTAGTGTGTGTGTGGTAGGGAGAGGATGCGAGACAAGTTTGCTAATAAATCACACCCCTGGAGCATGGGTGACATTTCAGAGCCATCAGCAAGGGCTCAGACACCTGTGGGTGGGTGGGTGGGTGGGGAAAGTTTGGGTATCATAAAGGCCATGCTATCCTGTTCCTTCCAGGCAGAGGAGGTCTCCCGTGGGTGCAGAAGGTCCAGTATTCCAATGCAAACAGAGACTTCCTTCCTTCCTTCCTTCCTTCCTTCCTTCCTTGAAATTTGGCAATGGTGAGCTCTCCTCTTCCACTCTTCCTGCCCATCTTTTCCAGCCTAGAGAAGCCTACAGGACCACTGCTTGGAAAAGTTACTTTATCAGGCCACAGAGGCTGGTGGCTCCAACATCAGCGGAAGGTGGTGAATTTGTGCTGGGTTTGAGTTTGTACTTTAAGGGATCTGTCTGGATTTCTGGCTGGATTTTAGTCTGAAATGTAATGGTACTAAGCATCTTGGGGTGGGACTAGGATGGGGCTCAGAACCTTGGAGAGTTCCTTTAAAGTTCAGACTACAAGCCAGAGCGGGTTATCTATTTTTCTACCAATATGAGACCCACTGGGCTCCACCAGATAATTATCAGGATGGGTAACAGCAGAAGGCTGGCAAGGAAGAAGTGAAGTTGCACCAACTCCTAAGTGCTGTTTTTCACCATCCCAGAATTAGGGATGCAAAGAATATTTACAAACATTCACATCACAAATGAAAATGGGGCTCCTGTCAGGAAACCCTGATGGGGACAATCTTCCATGAGACAAATTTTTTCATAATTCAGGAGTTAGTCTATACAAAAAACACACACCACCATGTGGGTAGAGGGTGTGTTGGTACAGAAAATGATATTTTATGGATGGGAATATTCCTTTCTGTGCCGAAAACATCATTTTCTGCACAGGAGGAAAAAAAAGTCCTGCATAGAAAATGTCATTTTCCTTTAACGAAATGTGGAGGTTTTGTATAGAGTAAGTCCTGAATGATGAATAGGCCTTGAAAACTGTGTGGTTTTCAAGGACTTTCTTGCAGCAGGGAGAATATGGATCAAATAGTTTCATCCTCTCAGGCAAGAAGAAATAAACAAAGATTTCCATTCCTAGAGGGGATAGAAGCAGGCTTTCCCAAAGGCCATCCAGCGCCAGGCAGCAAACGCTGAGCCCCAAAGGAAAGCATGTCTTCCCTCTCTCCTCATTCCTGAGAGGAAGGTCTTTCCACCACACCCGGAGAACTGAAGCTGTTCCGCCTTCCTGCACACACTTGTGTGCATGCACACACACTTTCTCTTGAGGGGCCTCTCTTCTTTCCCTGGCTTAAATTTTCTGACAGCTTCAACAACTCAGGGAGAGGAACTCTTTTAAAATCCTCAGCAGGCTGGTTTCTCCTGCTCTCTTTAGGAAAGAGGAAGGTGTGCCACCTTCCCAAAGATTGGGACTCCGGCCTCTTGCGTCATGGGAGCCAGCGCCGCATCCGCCACGGAGACAGCGTCCCAACAATGGAGGGATGCACGTCAATGTTTCTTTGCATTCGTGGTTCATGATCTCCATCCATTTCCAAACTTTGCCATTAATACATTTTATATTTGCCTTCCACATACGTGATCTTGTTTCGTTTTGGTAACCCTGGGATCGGTCCTAACTGGGCCCTGAATGGATCACACTTCTTAATTACTGCGCATGGCTGTTCCGAGATGCTCAATGGCCTGATTCACCCCTGCGCAGGGACCATGCCTCAGGCTTCAAGTGTTGTCTGCAGGGGGGTAAAACGTCCACCCTACGTAGGCATAAGGTGAACAAAATAATAAATAAATCCAGAGGTGGCTTCTCTAAACAGGTTGGCTGCAATTTCCAAAATGGCCTCTAGGGGCCGTCCTAAGCCTGGTTTACGGGACCAGACCAGAAAATCTATTATGGGATGCAACAGGGCTAACCAACCTTTGCACGCTTCACAGCCACCTCCTGAAATGCTGGCTCTAAATTCATGCAAAGAGAGGCCAGTTCCTACCAATTGTCCTCCAATGGAGAACATTAAAGTGCAGGGCAACTGGGGAGGATTTGGGGAGGCTCTCACCAGCCCATCTGGGAAAGGAACTCCTGCAAGAGAGACATTTCCTTCACCCTAAATGCACCCTCTTGGGGAGGAGGAGGGTGCTTTGTAAGCTCAAATGGAGACCCCAAACTTGACTGATTCTGTTGTATTGTCTTTGTCCCCACTTAGCTTATGACTGGGGTGACTTATTCTTAAAATAACTAAGGCAAAACATAGACACTGTGGCCACAACAGCATCCCTTTCTTTCCCCTGCATGTGACTTTACCATCCTTGCCTGATGAAGAACCCTGTGAAGCTTTGAAAGCTTGTGTGCTTAGCCCAGTAAAATATCAACACAAGACACACCTGGGATTTTGTTGCATTCTTCTGTGTCTGCTTTATGGCCAGCCCTGCAACATTTCTACACTCTGTTGAATGTCAAGGATGAGGATGAGGATGAGGAGACACTGGCTTCTCTCTCTACTCACTCTTAACTAACGGTTAACTACTCTATCTTCTCCTCAGCTGACACATCCAGCCAGATCTCTGAATCAGAGATCTCTCATTCAGGGCAGGAGAGCTCGTAGCCCAAGAAGGGATGCCCGCCCCCGTGCCCGTTTGATGATCTCTCCACAATTACGTTGGCACACATAGAACCTCTTTTCACACATGTGGATAGAAGGTGGTGCAGCTGTCTCTGGCACAGCTTTGCAACGCTTCTCACACAATGAATATGTATGTATTTATTTATGGCTAACATACTATGGGTGAGTGAAACAGACATTAAGTCCTACTAACACCTGTGTAACCCACTTTTTTGGTTGTTGCAATGACCAACAAGGCAATGACCACAATGCCGTGGTACACCCACCTGTTTCATGCGGCCTGCCCTTGACACAGCCAGGTAGTGACTATGGGAGAGCAAGTAACACCTGAAAAGCACCTGGTGGATGCTTTAGAGCCAGACAGATGGCAGGGGCGTCATTATCTGGGACCGCTGGATGATTCCTGCAAGCTCCTGGAGGATGCCTCCACCCTTGTGTGTCTGGCTACAAGGGCATAGCCAGACCCTTCTCAGCCGTCCCCCAAATAGCTGCATTGGGGTGTGTGTGTGGCAGCATGAAAAAGGTGGGTTTGCAGGTGGAGGGGACAGGAGCCGTGGCACAATTCAATTCGCAGAACTTTTGGAAAACAGGATCGCAGTCATTCATTATTTGAACATCAGGGAGACCTCTGATTCCCTCTGTATTCTGTTCCAAATCACAGTTCAAGCCACAATTAAATCTAGTGCGGTTTGACACCCGAACAAGGATAAATGAGATTTGTCAGGATAGGAGAAAATCCAGCACAGGCCTGAATACTATCATTAGTCCCACCCAGGTGAATGGGACTGATGCAGGTGTTGGCTCGCCATGCAGTACCTGGTTCAATGGGTCTGTTCTAGTTGGACTGAACCAACAAAATCAGGTCCCCTGTCCACAATATTCTCTTCTGATAGAAGACCCCACAAGGACTTGGCCATGCCTCCCCCCCACTGGAAAGTACAATTTGGACTGAAGGCAGTCTTGTTCGGATCATTGGACTTACTGTCGCATTTCATCCCTTGGTGGATAAGTCCATACAACAGGGACCCACAGTGGTCGCAGAAGGTGGGGCTGGAATACGTGTGGATTTTAAACTTGTGTTTGCTCCGGGGGTCCTGCAAAGGAGAAGAGAAACAGCCAAAGAGAAAGACTGGTTAACTATGGATCACCCCCATGAATCTTTAATCTAGAAATACAACGAAGAGCGCATGGGAGAATATCATAATCATTGCTGTTGTTATTCTTGATATTCCAATGGGGAGTTTGGACCATCAACATTTTAGGTTCTGTCTAAGAATCCATGGACCTGTGAAGCAACATTGGAAATGCTTTGATTGTTTATTCCTGCATGGCAGGGGGTTGGACTAGATGGCCTTCGTGGTCTCTTCTAACTCTATGATTCTAAGGTCAGATAATGTTGTTCATTGCAATTAGTGCAGTTTTTTGGCTCCTGGGCTCTTGTGATCCTACCTATAGCAATTTCATTCTGAAGTTTTGCCAGTCTGCTTGGACTATTTGGCCCAGACCTCCGGTCCACGCTGGACACTCTGTTGTTTTCTGTTTCCCGCAGGCGATGAATCTTCATTCCTAGGTCTGGAGGTTTCATGATTTCTTCCCCATCTTCTTTGTCTTTGATTCTGCTATTAGCAATGGATGAAACAGCTACCGCCCAAACTTTATTTTCCTCAACCACAGTTATATCCAGAATATTATGGTCTGGTTGTAATAATAGCAATCAACATTTTCTCCCCTGCCTTTTCTCACCAAAAGCCGGGTGATAAAACATATCTTACATTCCCATCAATTGTTCTGTCCAAGAACTTGGATTCCCCATCAGCAGAAACAAAAAAAGAAAAACATTTAGAGGTCTGTCTAGGCATACATTATTATATTTATCATTTAAAGTACCCTTTAACAACACAGTAATATATTTGGGAGTAGGAATAGATATACAGAATACATCTGATGAAATAAACTTAAGTCTATAAAAGCTTATGCTACCAACTTCTTTCTTTTTTCTGAACCAAGGTCAGATCTTGTATGTGTGTGTGCCTTCGCCTATCAACTTATGGCGACCCTGTGGATTTTATAGGGCTTTCTTAGGCAAGGAATCCTCAGAGGTGGTTTTGCTAGTTCCTTCCTCTGAAATAGAGCTGACAGCACCTAGGATTCATTGGTGGTCTCCCATCCAAATACTGACCAGGGCTGACCCTGCTTAGCTTCCAAGATCCAACAGGATTGAATGCCTTTATATCCAAACCCACAAGGCATATTGTGCTAAGATCTCTATAGGTTTTTATTCAAAATATTTGTAGGAAGGCACCTAGAGCATATTAAAAGATGGATTTTGAAAGCCGGGCTCAGACGGCACCAAAGAGAAAGGGACTGTAATCCACAAGGGAATGGATGGCTGGTGATAGCTCGCCTGTCTGACACACCAGTGCATACATAAGAAGATAACACTTCATAAAGAAAAACGATGAGGCTGTCTATCCTGCAGAGATAAGAGTGCTGGTGATCTGTTTTCTCCCACCACCACCCTCCACCAAAGTCAGAGTTCATACAATCTGAAAAAAGATAGATGCAAGAGAGGGAAACTCATGGGATGGTAAGGAGTTGAAGATGGCTGTTTAAAGGGAAGGAACAAAGCACAGGATGTCCCACTGGAAAGGCCTTGAGGTCTCTTGGGTGTCCCATCCAAAATCCCACCTAGAAGACTGGCACCTTAGTTAAGTCAAAAGGAGCAACCAAATGAAAACTTGACGGCTCATAAGGAGGGTACCAACATTTTAAAAAACCAAACCTTTGTCATTAGTTCACTGAGAATGCCAACTACTAAATGGAAGACGAAGGCTTTCACAGCCGGCATCCATAGATTTTCCTTGGGGTTTTTTCTGGGCTGTGAGGCCGTGTTCTGGAAGAGTTTATGTCTGACATTTCGTAAACTCTTCCAGAACGCAGCCTCACAGCCTGGAAAAAACCCCCAAGGAAAATCTACTAAATGGAATGTCAATTCCAGTTGGTCCAAGACTGGGGATACACTCATAGAGTTGGAAGGGACCCTGAGGTGCATCTAGTCCAACCCTCTACCAGTGCAGGAACCCACAGCTAAAGTCCCTGAAAGAGGCGGCATCCAACCTCTGTTGAAAAACCTCCCCCAGAGGGGCCTCCATCACTTTCAAGGGAATCTATGGGCATGTCTATACGAGGCAATAAAATGTGCACTGATGCGCGGTAACGCCAATTCACAGCAGCATCCATTTGTCTCCACAGTTTTTTGGCAAGATCGCAGGCATGTGAACCTATCCATGTTTGCTGTACAAATGGGCATACCTGTGAATCAAGATGGTGGGCGCAAGTGAATTACTCACGTTTTTATTCCTCCCAAGTTGCCGCTGACAAACAGTACTTTTAAAAACCCACCTAAATCCAAGGAGTAGAAGTGCAATCTAATTTGGTTGTCCTAATGAGTGGGAGTGCGCATTTCCCAGCAGTTTTAAAAAAAACTTGGGGAAACTTGCAAAGTTTAGTGTAGTTTTTGCAGTTTTTGGCCCCCACTCCTTCCAAATACCGTGATTCAATGTGGGATCTCATTAGGACAATTGGAATGATCCTCATATTCCATTAGGAGTATTTTGGCCATATAGACAAGCCCTGTTATTCCACTGCCAAGCACCTCTTATTGTCACAAAGACCTTCCTCAGGTGTAGTCCGAATCTCCTTTCTGCTCATTTATACCCATTGGTTCAGGTCCTACCTTCTGGCGCAGCAGAAGACAAGCTCACTCCCACCTTGCACACGATGGCAGGTATTTGAAGGGGGCTCTCAGAGCTTCTCTTCTCCCAGGCTGAAGACCCTCAACCATTTCTCACAAGGCTTGGTTTCCAGAACCTTTCCCATCATGGCCACCTGCCTGGGGACAGTGTGTGCAACAATCTGGCTCTGCCACTTTTGGCCCAAATGTTACACCTACTAGAGGCCGAGGACAGTGGCAGCTGGCGGCTTCCACATCAGAGGTGGCGAGACTGTCGTGGTCAAGCCATTCCAAGCCTTTGCTCGCCCCAAAGCAGCTCTCCAAGGTGCTGAACCTATTTGTGGGAACTGGGCTCATGGTACCTGGGACAGTTCCTCTGCAGTATGGATTAAAGCCTGGAGTGGATTTGCTGCTCCCACAAACTGGGAAGTCACCAGCTGGATGAGGGGACACCAGAGGCTGACATAACCACCTTTGAGTTCTGGTTACTAAGACTAGGGAGACTTGAGTTCAAATCCCTCTCTGGCTGTATCAAGCTCATCTCAGACTCTCGCTATATTATTGCCTACTAGAACTCTTGCTGTGAGGATGAAGCCAGGGGCCGACCATCTTATGCTCTCCTTGGAGTGGGGGGAAGAGGAGACAAATTGCAATCCTGCTAATAATGAACACTTCATGAGGAAAGAGGGCTTTGAAAGAAGGCGAGGGAGGCAACTAAACGGAGCCGAATCCATTCCCTGGACTTTTATAGCTTATCAGCTCTGCGTGCATTAATCAGCACCAGGCGCTTCGCTCTCTGCTAACGAGGGACATTAGGGAAACTAATGGAACTTCACTTAATTCAATCTGCTTCAGTGCAAGGTATCAGGCCCGGGCTTTGGCAAAGTTAATTGCATCAGGAAACAGAGAGGCCTCAACCCAAAGGAAACCTCTTTCAAACCTCATAGACGTTCAGAAGATGCTCTTTTTAAGACCTTGGCTGACAGATGGATAATGAGAAGATGGAGAAAATGGGGTTAACAACAATTAACCTGCTTCAGCAAACCTTCCAGTACCAAAGGGACACTCATTAAGTGACTGTGTGTGTGGAAAAACCCAAGAACGATGGTATCGTTTATCTAGAAGGCTTTCTAAAGCTTACATACCCATTGCAAACCATACCCTCCAACTGCCCTCTGCCACCCCAATTTTTCAGCTGCTTTTAAAATATCCCAGTTTCTCTCTCCTCCATCCACCTCCTCCCTTCATCCTCCGCTTACTTCAGTTGCTGCAAACTGAGTTCAAAGTGCAAAAATAGTCTGCACTCAATTAAATCAGCAGCGGGGAGAGGAGGGGGACAGACTCATGCCCTTCTCTGTAGGCTCAGGCAAAAGCAAACTGCTGCAGCCTCTCCTAGCTGGTTATTTTTCCTCATTCATAACGTTTGTCATCTGTACCACACACTCCGACATTCCTTGGCCACATGTGTCCGAGTTTTCATCTGTGTAATGGTGGAGGGTATATGCAGACTCTGGCAGAAATACCACAGGCACATTTTGGAAGGGACTTTTCCTGGCGCAAGAGGAAGGGAAGCAGGCCAGTACTTCTCCGTAGGCTGCAACCATGCCATTTTTACTCCACAGAAACCCACATCCCATTTCTCAGGACTCCTGAAATGACCAGAAGGTACATTTTGGAAACGGTTCTTTTTGGATAAACAAGCTGCAGTGGAGGAAGACTTTCAGAGGTATGACTCTCCGTTCTTTTTGGGGGGATGTTTGTTAGATAGCATTTAAAAATATACTTTCAAAACCAGAAAATGTTACAGCTACTTCTACCTCTCTGCTTTTTTGGCAGTCCATGCTGCCCCCGCCCCACAACCTGAGCTTCCTGGGTCAGACATTTGCTGTGCCCCCACTCCACCCAATTTGCCCACCCTTCCCTTAAGCCAAAGCAACTGGCTCCTTCTTTCCCTCCGTCTTCCCATGGCTCTTTCTTCCCTCCGGAGGCTGGCTGGCACTCATGCACATTTGCCCTGATTTGCAAATGTCCTGATGTGCCCTGATGTTTCCCATCACAGCCCTTCATGTTCTGCTGCAGTGCTGAGTTATTTATCTCCTTGGCAGTGCGGGGCCAAAAGAGATGCTCCTAGAGGCGACAGGCACACAAACGCAGCTGCAGCGCCTGGCCCGTCGCTTGCTCACCAGCTGCAAGGCTGGGAGTCCTGTCTCCAGCAAGAAGAGGAGGCTGGGATCCAGCAAGGGGTGGCCTTTTCTCCAGGGAACAGGGTGTGCTCAGGACCTTTGGGAGGGGGTGGCTGTGGAGCGGACACAGCTCCAAAATGTGGCTTCCAAGCTATCCTGTGTCCAGGGAAAGAGGGTCTCTGACCATAAGCAGAATGATGTTTGAGCACAGCTGAGCAAACACCATGCACTTGCTCATGTTTGGGATGAGGCAGGTGGTTGTTCCAGGCAAACCTCAGCCCTAGCACCTCCTCTTCTCCAGAGAATGAGTGGGCTCTTCGTGGCCATCTTGGTGATGCTAGACTTCAGCTCCTGTCATTGGGGAGCTGTAACCCAATGCCATCTGGAGGGCCACAATTGGGCCACTCTCTGTTTAAAAGGATAAGCCATGACTGTGGGTTTTAGGGTGTCACAACAAGCCATGGTTTAAACTAGCTATGGCTTGTAAGCCAACAACGAACCATTGTTGTTTGCTCAGACTGTGGTCAGTTAATAAATCACATTTATTTATGTAACTAATTTATATGCCGCCTTTCTCCGAGACTGGGACCCAAGGCAGCTCACAAAACCATGGCTTGCTCACACATTGCAACAATCCAGTTGGAAACAAACCACACTACAATTTTGTTTTAGAATGTGCAAACTGAAAACATGGTCATAGCTGAAGCCTCTGGTAGGGACAATTTCAGGCTTGTCAGAGCCTACTTTATTATTTTACCCCAAGCTCCATCAAACAGGGACAAGTCTAACAACAAGGAGCAGGGTGCTTCTGAGCAGAGGATTTGGTGCCCACAGGACTTTCACACCAAGATCCACTTCTATTTGCTTCAGGCTTCCTTCATTAATCAGGACTGTCTTTGCCAAACCAGGACGGTCAGAGGGTGAGGTACCTCCAGTTCCAAAGACCAGACCTCCCCTCCAGCTTTCACCCAGGAAGAGCCAGAAGGAAACTCCACAGCTGCCCAACATTTTCCAGAAATGACCGCTCACTGGCAACCTCATTCAAAATGCAAAGCAGGAAGAAGAGCTGATTAACATAACTAGACCATGGTGAAACTCATCTGATTTCAGAAGCTAAGCAGGGCTAGATCTGGTGAGTCAGGGATGGGGAAGCACCAGGAATCTCTAGGTAGGACATTGGAAGCTCATCTCACCTTGAACCCATCAGACATAATCAGAGTCCTGCCTCATCCTCAGATGGCAGACCACAAAGAGGGAAGACCAGGTAGGTCTGGGAATCATAGAGTTGGAAGAGACCCCAAGGGCCATCTAGTCCAACCCCCTGCCCTGCACAAATACACAATCAAAGCATTCCCAACAGATGTCCACCCAGCCTTTGTTTAAAAGCCTCCAAAGAAGGAGACTCCACCACCCTCCGAGGGAGCAGCATGTTCCAGTGCCGAATAGTTCTTACTGCAGAAAAGAAACCCTGGAAGAGAGCTATGGACCCCCAAGTTTCCAACTCACAATAAGGCAGGTTTCTCTGCCCTGCCACAGCATCTATAAGGCACCAGGGAGTAAAGGAAGGTCTGTGGGGGACCAAGGAAATGCTATATTTTGTACAGTGTGTGCTTGGTTGTGCCACAGATTAGGAAACTACAGCCTTGTTGAATAAAGATGAAGGAAGCCGATTAACCCAGAGCAATTGCTAATCAGATGAAAAACACAAAATGTGTGCATAAAACATTCACGTCCCAATAGCCTCCCCATCACAAAGAAACCATAAAACAAAAGATGATATCCCCTTTGAAAACATAACAAGGCATGCACATTTCAGAGCGAACCTGCCCCTTATAATGGGCCATCCCTCAGCAGCAGCTAAAATCAAAGCTGACAAGATATTTAGCCCAAGAGAGAATCTGTCAGCCCTGAGACCACAAGAAGTATTGCGATGCTACCTGGGAATATGTCAAAAAAGCTGACAGTAATTCTCTTCACGGCTCTGGCCCTACCATAGGACAGAGCCCCCTCCTGCAAAGAAGATCTGCCCCATTTATTAAATTGATTAATTCATCAACAGTATTTGGGGCCTGGCCACAGATCAGTGACCGGATCGGGAGGTTGAAATTGCAGCAGGGAGGTGTTCCCTTCAAAGATTAAACAAAAATAATACCGTACTCCTGGTATACTTTGCATTTAGGAATGTATAATTTTCACAGGTCTCGTCCTGTTGCACAAGAATGAGATTTTTGCATCATTTTTAATATCATTATTCATACTTTTGGATTTTTCTGTGCAGAAAAAGCAAGTTGCCTGTGCACGAAATAATATCTTCTGCATAAAATGCACAGAGGGTTTTCTTAGGCCAGGAATCCTCAGAGGTGGTTTGGTCAGTTCCTTCCTCTGAAATAGAGCCAACAGCACCTGGGATTCCTTGACAGTCTCCCATCCAAGGACTAACCAGGGGTGACCCTGCTTAGCTTCCAAGATCAGATAGGATCTGCTGCCTTGAGGGCATTTAGGCCGTGTGTCTGTGTCTTTTTTCTGAACCAAGGTCAGATCTTGTATGTGTGTGTGCGTTCTCCTATCAACTTATGGCGACCCTGTGGATTTCATAGGGTGTTCTTAGGCAAGGAATCCTCAGAGTTGGTTTTGCCAGTTCCTTTCTCTGAAACAGCACCTGGGATTCATTGGTGGTTTCCCACCCAAATACTAACCAGGGCTGACCCTGCTTAGCTGACACTGCTCAGATGGGGTCTGGTGCCCTGAGGGTATTTAGGCCCCCTTTTTCTAAAACCAGGGATTATGGGGTGCCTTTTCTGTGGAGGAAGAAAAGTGAGGCACCCCTTCCTTCTTCCCATCTTACCCCAGCATCTGTGTCCCCACCTGATGAAGCATCCCCTCCTTCCCAGCCAGCCATGGGGAGCCTTTCTTTCCCTCCCTGCTCTCTTCTTCTCACTTGAAAGTAGCCTTGACAGAGCGACTTTGACATGCCAGAAGAGGGGAATACTCCTCAAAGGTCTCTGCGCTGGCAGCCGGCAAAATGGAAGTGACGGCCTGTCCAAACCGCTCTGCTTTAGTAGGGCTACAGGTTTGCGCAGAATCTGCATGGTGGCCATTGGCGTGCTTGAGCACCTGTTTAAAGGGAGGCGTTTAGCATTTGGATCCGTGCAGAGCAAATGTGTTGGGCGCCTCTTCTGAGTCAGGTGGGGGCAGAAGCATCCATCTTCCTGACATATATCCCGTTGGCCAAGCCTGATGGAAATGCTAAGAAGCTGGTCTTGGTCCCTTCCCCGGTCAACAGACTTGCACTTCTGGCCTTGTCAAGGCTGAGCACCAGGGTTGGCGGGTAGGACCTCTGTCACTAGGCAGATGGGTTCCAGAGTCCTTGCTGGCATCCTGGCCAACCATTAACCAGTGGTGAGGTCTGGAAGCCATGATGCCCTATGAGGAGCAGCTTAGGGAGCTGGATATGTTTAGCCTGGTAAAGAGAAGGTGAAGAAGGGACATGATGGCCATGTTTAAAAATTTAAAGGGATGTCATACTGAGGATGGAGCAAGCTTGTTTTCTGCTGCTCCAGAGACTAGGACACGAAGCAATGGGTTCAAATTCCAGGAAAAGAGATTCCACCTAAACATTAGGAAGACCGTCCTGACAATAAGAGCTGTTCGGAAGTGGAACCCGCTGCTGCCTGGGAGTGTGGTGGAGTCTCCTTCTTCTTTGGAGGTTTTTAAACAGAGGCTGGATGGCCCCATCTGTCAGGTATGATTTGACTGGGTATTCCTGCATGGCAGAAGGGGGTTGGACTGGATGGCCCTTGGGGTCCCTTCCAGCTCTATGATTCTATGAAGGGACTAATTTGTGCCCAGTAGGCCCTGCTAGATAGTGTTGCTTTAGCCTGGCAGGTCAAGGACGAGGAACAGCCAGAGGGTGGGAATGGACCAAGGGAGTAAGCCTTCCTTTAGGAACCTGCTGTTCTCATAGCAATTTAGACGGGTGATGCCTTCACAGTTCAGCTTCCATTGCTTCTGTTCTGTCCTGTATCATCCCAGGGACCCATCTTCCAGTTTCTTCAACCTGTGGGTGTGTGTTGGGGATACACCTGGGCCCAGGGGACCCCTTGTCAAGCCACGGGGTATCTGGAGTATTGGTCCTGGGGAGAATTCATTGCTTAGGGTCCCAGTTCTACCACCTGCAGGAGGGGATGCTGAAACTCATCATGTCAAGGACTGTGATACTCTCCTCCACTGTAGATCACCTGCATTATCCACTTACCACCCAAAAAGCTTATCGGACAGCAGCAATGAGTCCCAAATGAAGGCTTGTGGAGGCCAGGAACAGTTGCAAGTTCCTGCTCAGAAGAGCATCCTACTGCCCAAAGACCCAGCATAGGGAGGGACTATGTGGGAGAAATAAAAAGGAAGCAGAGGCCAACTTTTGTGAGCAATGATGGGTAGACTGCTCAGGCATTTGGAGGGCAGTTTCACCCACAGACAGGGCAGAACGGTCCTGATTCTACCACCAGCTGCACACCCCAAGGCAAAAGCAAACTCCAAGTTTTGTCTTGGTTTGCCTGGACTACAGTCCTTAAGTTCGTTTGCTGCCCTTTCGTGAAACTAATTTTCATTTCAAGAGATGCTGCTGCCAAGTCCCTGTAATTATGCTTCAGCGTCTCTCTGTAAAGGCACTTCGTAGACCTCACACAGATGGAAACCTGATTCCTCCCCTCCCTCCCCAGCCTTGCAAGGGGGCTGACATAAAGCAAAGCAGACAGATCAAAGGAGAGCAAAAGACTGGGGAATTTGGATTTTTTCCCCCCTTAAAAAAAAGATAATTGGGAAAGGCTCAGTTTTTTACTTAATGCACTAAAAGGCTTAATTTCATACAAAAGAGTTCCTTCCCTGCAGAAACATCTAAAGAGGATAGCAAATGACAGCAGGAGATGAAAGCCCCTTCCTTGAACACACACACCACCCTCACAAGGGGAGAGAGCCCCCCACCCAAGACAATGCAGCATCCACCTGAACCAGGGTGGGGGGGATGCAAGTGAAGCCCCCCAGCACCTGCCCCCTCCCCTGAACAAACGCAGCCTCCTTCACTTTTGACCATGGAATGTAATGCTCAGAAGTAGCATTGCCAGGTTTGCAAAACAGCAACAAAACAGCCAAATCTAAGACCGGCAGGGTTGACAAACAGGAGCAAATTTGCATTCTACCTGAATACTAAAGGAAAGCAATGAGTTCACTTCACTTAGCCGTGTGTTACTCTGTAAAATTAACATATTGCCTACATTCATAAATTCCATGATGCACACATTTCTGACTTTATGTCAGGTCCATACCTCCAAAACTGGGATTATTATTTTTTTGGCATTGCATTAGTCTATATAAAAGAAACAACGTTTCAACCCTCAAATAAGGGATGTATGTCCCTTATAATAATTGACCAGTCAGTCAAATAAAGCAGCTGAGGAAGATCCAAAGCCAAGGCCCAACAACAGCCAGGGGTATAAAACCACCACAGTATAAAATCATAACCAGGCAGGGGAATTTCAAGAGCCGAGTCAAACACACTCCAGAGTCAGCAACCAGATCACTACCCAGGACACATGCAAAATGAAGCTATGACTTACAAGACCCAACTACATACAGGGCCGGTTTAAGGAATTTTGAGGGCCCCTGCAATGCTTTATTTTGGGGGGCCCATATGTTTATCTCAGGTCAATGTAACTTAACTCAACCTAAGCTACTCACAGTACAGGATATTCAGATTATTACTGATAATGTTAGTAATGCTCTGACTATATACGTTGTCTCCAGCAGCTCCTCTAGCTGAAGACTGAAGTTTCTAAAGTTGGAGTTGCCCATGCCCACACCCGGCCACAGTGAATGAGAAGCTTCTAGAAGAAGACCTCTTCTTGAGGAGTCCTCTACTCACAAGGATTCCTCTGATGCAGGCAGGAACATCTAGCCATGAAAGAGGTGGCCGGCCTCTGTAGGCGTTGATGGTCTTGGGGTGACCTTGTGGGTGGGAACCTCTGTTTCTGCCTCCAACTCAGAGGACCCTTCTTCTGGAGTGGGGCCACCCCTGGCTGTTTCTCCTAGCTAGGGTCCCAGGCTCCTTTTGTAGGGGGCTGAGGCCCAGGAGCTGAGAGCCTTCATCTCAAGAAGATATTTCCAGCAGTGGGAGGGGATGACACTAGGATGAGCGACCATTTTAGGTAAAAAAACAAACAAAAAAAAACTGGTATTAACCTTTAAGGTCCAAAGTAGTTGGGGATGAGGTTCTCTGAAGGGCCACCTTCTCCCACTTTGACCTTCAAGAGGTTCTTGGGAGGTCTCCATCCAAATAAAACACAAAAGGTAGCTACCAGGGAGAGGGTCTTTTCAGTAACTCCTGATGGTCTTCTCAGTGCTGGGTGAAGACCCCTCTTGTGTTCACCTGGCCCATTGAAATAACTCGTGTATTTTGGTTGTTCTCTGGTCCTGTCTCCATTTTAAAATCCCTTGTTTCCATTCTGGGGTTGCTGTCAGTTCCATTTCCCATTAATATCAGTTGTTTTGCTCGGCTGGTCTTTATCATTTTTGTGTCTTATTCCACATTTGTGTTGTTTTTATGCTTATTCATTGTAAGCTGCTCAGGGAACATAATGTTATGGGACAGCATGCCCATGTTGATAATAAATGAAGAAATAATCCAATAATCCTCAGAGGGAAGACAGGGGCAGGCCAGAAGATTTGGGCCTATTGCATGCAAACTCCACGAGGTTCAATCCCACATCAACAACCACTCCGTTAATGTCACCAATTCCTCAGAGGGAAGATGGGGACAAGCTTTGGAATAAAACCAGATCTTGTTTCTCTTTTCCTTTGTCAATTATATAACCTTAGCTATGGCACGGAGGAAATTCACAACATGTTGAGGATTTATGTCCTCTCTGCCTTCAGTCGATGTAGATCACCATTTTTTGCCAACCAAGGGACCGACTAGAAAACCAAAGGGTATGAGGAGTCTCATCTTGCCACTGGCAAAGGGTGTTGGATTTGAGTTTTAGTCCCAAAGTGTTGGAACTATTTGATGGGAGGTAGCTTTCAGCCCCTTAAATGTGTCATTTAAAGTTCAGGCTAAAGCCCAGAATCAACTGATGGTTTTGCTAAGATGGAAGCCAGCCGCCACTCCTGTGTTTGTCATCATAGGCCAATAATGTACTTCTGTATGTATGAGTATTATGGTTTTTGTTGTTGTTATCATCATTTCATCATTCTATCAGTTTCACAGTCTACCAGGTATTACCAATTATAGTTCTGGACTATCAAAGTACTGGATTCTCTCCAAGAATCTAGGAATCAGTCTGGTATCATCGCATAATGCGGCACACTCAACATTGTGTCCTTTTTCATAATTGTGCTCTTCTGGCCCTATTTATGGTGATTTTGTGCTGGTATTTTGTCCATCTATTTTGAATCGCACACAAAGTGCCCACCATTACTGGAACCATGGTGGTGGTAGTAGTAATGCAAGTTGCCATCCACATATATGGAACCAATCTCCATAGTTTCAGGTCTCCATGGCTGAAAAAAAAGGGAGGCACATACCACAGAGTCACACTGGAAAATGCCTAGAGAGGTGTCCTCTCTAGGAATTGCTTGGTCCTCCAACACAACTCTATGGTATGTTTGTATTGGAAGTCCTTTATATTAATAGGATTTGCTATTATCTGTGGTTTCACTTATAAATGGTAAGTCTAGGAAGATATCCTCTACAGGCACAACCTGTAATAATAACTTCATTTATATCTCACTTTACCCCAAAACGGAGACTCTAGATGGCCTACAATTTTTTAAAAAAAACAGATAAATTAAAACAACTAGAGATCAATATATAACCAGCATGGTGTAGTGATTGGAAATTCAGATTAGGGCTCTGAGAAACCAGGGTTCAAATCCTCACTCAGCCATGGAAATCTGGCTAGGAAAACCCAAGGATAAGGTCACTATAACTCAGAGTTGATGGAAGCCATAGAAGATCCTTATGAGACTCACCATGGTATGGTGGTCTGGGTTTTAATCCTCACTCCGCCATGGAAACCCTCTAGGTGACCTTGGGAAAGTCACACGCTCTCAGCCTCAGAGCAAGGCAATGGTGGCAAACCGCCTCTGAAGAAATCGTGTCTCCCCATCCCCACATCACCACCCATGATAAGTCTGTCTTAAGGTCACCATAAGTTGGAAACAACTTGAAGGCACATGAGAGCAACAAATATATTATGTGAATGGAAAGAAAATAAATATATAGCATATGCATTGTATAAATGGTAAGAAAGTAACATACTTTGGCTTGTTCTGTGTGTGTGTAGGTTAATGGAAGTTGATAGCTAGTCTGATAATATATATATATATATATATATATATATATATATATAAAATCTTATTCTCTGCACCTGAAGGGGGATAAGAACACACAAAGGCATTTGTGCCTGGAGGGCTGAAGCTCCATTAATTTCCCATTTCATACCTGGCCCACTTTGCTGCAATGCGCAGCGTTCAGCCTTTGCGTTCTAGGGAGAGAAGGGTTTTTTTTGTGTATGTGTATTGGGGAGGGGGCACCTGCAATGCAAACCAACCTCAGAAGCAGCCCCAGAATATTCTCCCTGCTTCCGGCCCCCGCCTCCACCTCTCTCCCCATGAAAAATTCATCCATGCCAGCTGGTCTCCCTTTTGGCACAAGGGCTTCCCACAGCTACGCCAGGAAAGGTTGAAGCTGCAGGAAAGATCGGCATGGTGACACTAACGGGAGGCAGGCTTTGCACTCTTGGCCTCAAACTGGACAGAATTTCTCCAGTGTTTGAGGGAGGGAAAGGCCCTGATCCACCTAACTGGACACGTGCTGGAGTTTGAACTCAGGAGCTCCTCCATGCTTTACAGGCAGGAGCGTGGTGGAATTCAGATCCCAGGGACTTAGGAGTAGCCGGTTGCCATGAAAGGATATTTATCCAATATTACTGGACCCCATCAAGTACCCTAAAGGCAACAGATCCCATCTGATCTTGGCTGCTAAGCAAGATCAGCCCTGGTTAGTCATTGGATAGGAGACCACCAATGAATCCTGGTCTCTATTTCAGAAGAAGGAACCAGAAAAGCCACCTATGAGGATTCCTTGCCTAAGAAAACCCTCTGAAATTCATGAGGGTCACCATAAGTCGACAGGTGACTTGAAGGCATCCTCACACACACAGGATCTGACCTTGGTCCCTTTTCCCCAAATGCTGGAGGCTAGAACTCCCAGAATATGGGGAAAGGTGTCTTTTTGGACTGTCACTCCAACAATCCCCCAGCTAGCATTTTGGGAGTGGCAGTCCAAAAAGAATAGCCTTCCCCAAGCCCAGAAGGACTGCCAAGGAATCCCAGGGGCTGGAGGCAATATTGCAGAGGAAGGAATTGGCCAAACCACCTTGGAGAGTTCCTTGCCTAAGAAAATTCTCTTAAATCCATGGGATCGCCATAAATTGACAGGTGGCTTGAAGACACACAAATACACACACTATATATACCAGATTAAAATATGCCCAGTTTCACCATTTTCTCCTTGCCTCTAAGCTGTGGAACTCCCATTTAACCATACAGTGTATGTGCTTTTAAATAATTCTGTTATTTAATTCTTTTCTTTTAATTTAATCTTGTTTTAAACTTCTGGAAGCTGTCTTGGATCTCATCCTGGGATAAAAGCAGGGTATAAACCCAATAAATAAACTTTGCACATGATTTGAGGGATGCAAAAAGCAAAGAGAGAAGAAAGACCAGTCATAATGCAACTGAACAAGGTGAAATAAAGGAGCATTTAAGGCTAAACTTTTAACCGCAACCATCTGACATTGCAGTTCTTTCCCTCACAACAATGAGGCAGCTCTACACTGGTTATGTCAGGGATGATGATGCCTGGGAGCAATGCAAAATGACCCAGTTCTTTCCCCAAAGATGCATGACCTCAGAAAACAACATGGACCCTATCTATCCAAGGGGCAAGAGTCCTCTCCCGTCCAGCCATTCTGCAGCGCCTGGAAGCAACGGCGATGAGAAACAGATGAGGACAAGACAGCTGCAACCAGAGATGCTTGGATCAGAGAGTTATGCTACTGTGATAACAGCAAAATAATTGAAAATATTTCACCCTTATCTTGCAGGAAGAAGAACAAATTATGAGGGTTCTAAGCTGGAGAAGGTTCTTAAAGAAATCTTGGAAGAGAAATGGTGGGCACGACTCACCATTCTCTTGAATCAGGCCATGGAAACAAAGTGGCCTTTATGATTGTGGTTTTGTATAACTGTAGTTTTTATGTGCTATCGAGTTGACTCTGACTTCTGGCTGCCCTTTCCAAGGGTTTTCTTGGGAAGATTTATCCAGAAAGCGTTTGCCATTGCCTTCCTCTGAGGCTGAGAGAGTGTGACTTGCCCAAAGTCACCCAGTTAGTTTCCACGGTTGAGCAGGAATTCTAATTCTGGTCTCCTGGAGTCCAGGGCTGCAGACACGCTGCAGAAATAATGCCGTTTGACACTGCTTTAACCATCATGGCTCCATCCTATGGAATCCTGGGATTTGTAGTTTGTTGTGGCACCAGAGCTCTTTGACAGAGAAAGCTAAATATCTCACAGAACTACACATCCCAGAATTCCATTGGATTGAGCCATAGCAGTTAAAGCGGTGTCAAACTGCATTATTTCTGCCGTGTGGCAACAGCCCTAGTCCTACACTGAAATCACTACACCACACTGGCACAGGGTTTGCTTGGCAAGATATTTTCATATGAGGTTTGCCATTGCCTTCCTCTGAGGCTGAGAGAGTGTGACATGCCCACGGTTCACTCCGTGGGTTGAGTAGGGGTTCTGACCCAGCACTTAAACCCCTATTCCACACGGGCTTATTTTGTATAACAGCTGTACAAAAATGAAACCCAGTGACACAGGGTTTAATGGCAGGTTCATCATCCTAAAAGGTTTTCAGCTCACCTCAAATATACAAGAAAGAAGGAAGGAAGGAAGGAAGGAAGGGGACACAAAATTTGCAAGACTTTTCAGCAAAGAGGTTGGTCAGCAAAGTGTGCATTTTGGCCTGCTTGCCTCTGAAAGGCTAAGCATAGGGGAGCAAGAAGCTTCTCCAAAATCAATCCCTTGGCCCACAGTATTTGAAATTAACCCGTTTCCATGGTGATGTCAAGCAAGACTGAACTAAAGTGGCCACAGGCAAGGGAACACTGTTATCCTTGTAGGCACCAGAATTAAAAAAAAAAATAGCTGAAGGAATTTTGATCATATGATACTTAAAAAAAAATATTTAAAATAATATGAAGTGTTGGTAGGGGATTAGGTAGGCAACATCTGCGAAATGGTTTTTAATTTCAGGATTTTGTTGCTAACATGAGGAGGTGCCGTAGGTGCCAAGTTTATGCATGAAATAAAAAGGTGTGGGGTTTGGTAAAAATTAATCACCCCAGGATTGTGGCCTCTAACTCCTTCTAGTTCCCCCAAAACAGGGGTGGGCTGCCCCACAATTGCAGCATTCCCATTTCTGGCACTCCAGGACTGCCCGGTCTGTATGTTTTAATTTCAAAGAAAATGTCTAGAAGTGTGTGTGTGTGTGTGTGTGCATATAGACCTATGTGTGCAGATGGATGGATAGATGAATATATTGGCTCTTCACTGCTGGTGGAGTCCATGTCGTTGGAGCTGTGAATCCTCTTCAGATTTTAAAAGGCTCTACCCAAGGCACTGGACCTATTTGGGGTAAAATGTTCAGACTAAAACCCAAAGCGGATTCACCATCCCATTGAGATAGAAGCTATCAGCCATTATGGCAGGGGAGGTATATGTATACATACAATAGCACCCCTGTATCTGCTGGGGATTGGTTCTGGGCCCCCCCATGGATAATAACGAACACCATTGAAAATAATGGGACTTCTGGTTTAAAATACCATAGAGTTGTCTTGGAGGACCTAGAAAGTGGCTAGAGAGGACACGTTTTCTATGAAGACTCTATGGTGGGTGTGCTGTTTTTTGTCCCGTGGATAACTGAATCAGTGGATAATGAATCAGTGGATAAGGGGGGCCTACTATATATACATGTGCATGTGTGCATTTCTGTTTCTGTGTAAACACTTCAGTTTTTCAAAGCATTCACACAACGGTTGCAAAATTCTCCTGGAGATTCATTCCTCTGGGGTTGGGGAAGCCCCGGACGCTGTCCAGTCAGCACCCTCTTGCAACTGGCCTTCCCTCTGTTCAAATTCACCATGGCTTCCCAAACTTTTCTGCACTATCAAAGGCACTTCTAAAAGGCTGCATCTCTTTTTAGGCAGAGACTGTGGTTAGCTGACGGAGGTTACTTACATCCGAAGCGGGACCTTTATCTGCACCGGGGCAGGAGAAAGTAACGAATTCATGGCACCTCTTGTGGACGACGAAGCAACAGACTGCAAGAAGAGAAAAGCACTGGTTAATGGGGAATTGGCACAAATGCATGGAGGTCATTAATCCAGAACATTTGAAGTACTTCCACCGAACTCCTGCCAGTTTGCGTCCCACAGGAGGGATCCTTGTTTTGCCCTTAATGTGGCTTCGTAAGGCATGACTCATTTGTTTCCTACTGCTAAATAAACAAAGGAAAATGTGTTCTTAATTATTGGATGTTAATAGGATTATGTGTTGCTTTTATGAGCCATAGGTAGGAAGGCCGGTCATTCCCGAACAAAAGTGCAAAAGCCCATCAAACAGAATAAAATGGAAAGCAAATATCTGTGCCAGTTGATGGCCCCAAAGCGCCGAGCCTCAGCCAGGCAGGGATGGGACTCGAGCAGCCCTCCAGATGTGGTGGGACTCTGCCTACTTCAAATGTCTTTGGGGACAATTTTTGTGTGAAAAGAGGTCTTAGATGTCTGCTGTTCTGAGATGGATTGAGCTGCAGTTCCAGACCTCGAATTTGCAAAAACTGGCATGCACCCCTCTTATAAGATCAACTTTACTGGTGGCAAATGGATGCTGCAGGTGGTTATCACAGGCCCTCTAGCTTCCAGCATCCCCTCTCAAGCAAGTGGTAAAACAATTATCCCAAGGCCAATATTCTGGGTCCCTTAAGCTGGATAATGGATCCCCTGGGCCGGGCATCTCCCACCCTGACAGCTATGAGAACAACGCAAGAAACTTGCTAACAAGAAGCTCTCCTCTCCTGCCCTGTTCCCAGCCACCTCTGCTATCCCTGAACAATCCCGGGCTAAAGCAAAACCCATCCAGCAGGGATGCTGGACACCAAAGCCCCCTTTTTATGCCCCTGGGCAGCTTTCCAGTGAGTGTGCCCGTGCAGCTGTTAATTAATTAAAACTGCACACTAAGTGCTGTCCTGTGGCATAAAAAGCTGCCTTGGGTCCCCTACAGGGAGAAAAGGCAGGATATTCATTAATCACGCTAAAACACACACACACAACAACAAATAAACTAGAACTCTAGAACCCATCTGCCTGGTGACAGGGGCCTCACTCACTTTTCTTTTAACAGCATTTTAAATTAATATTTTTAATATTATTGTTTAACTTTTTAAAGTTCATATTATGTTTTAAATGTACTGTGTTTGGTTTTAGCTCCTACTGCACCTGCCTTCAGTCCCATTTTGGGAGGAAGGAGGGATGGAAATCAAGGAAATAAATCAATCCTCAGTGTCATTTCTGGCCAGGGGATGGGAAAAGGGGCAGGGGTCCATTGGCTATAGCAAGGGCCTACCCGCTTGGACAGTACCTGCTGGGCAGCCGCCGATTCTAGCTGTGGCGAAATTGAGATTGCTGTCAGAGTCTAACCAAGCCCCTTCTGTGACACAGGCTTGAGCTTCAGTTTCAAAGTTTAATTATTAAGCAAGCCATGAAAAATACATGCAGCTCTTCGCACCTCCTCTTAGCCTTTTGGTGGCAACCCAGAGTCTATGGCACTCATTTGTGGAGGAGAAAAATGACCTGGCACCCAGCAATGCCCAAATGCTGCAAAGCACCAAGCTGGAAACCGTACCCTATGTAGAGCACCCTAGCAGACTTTTACCAAAATTAATAAGACAGTGGCATCCAGATTCTTTCGTAAAACAAATGCATAGATTTAACACACGGATTTTAAATAAAAGCATCTGCATAAGCTAAATGCACAACAGATCTAAAACCCAGTTGGCCACAGAGACTCTGGTTTGTCCCTTCGGTAGGGTTGCCAGTTCAAGATCAGCCCTGAGGTTTCCAAGATAAAACCTGAGACCTAGGGGCCGCCTGTGGGGATATCATTGTGTTATGCAGCTCTTCAGACAGCCTTCCGGGATTGATTGGGAACGTTTGGCCTTTCCAGCTATCGACTGGCACACAGATTGTTCTGTCCATAATGCAGATCATTGAGAAAGGAAATCGTTTCATTTGCAAATGAGATCTCATTGCAAAGTGTGGTGTCCTGGCCGGAGGGATTCTGCAGGGGTCACGGCGGTAGGGCAAGAGACCACAAGGCAAGGGCTATTAAAATATTAAGGCAGGGTGGGAAGTGGACTGCTTGCAGGTTGCATACATCCTTTAGGGGTGCATTGCATCCCTCAGGATTTCCCCCAAAGGCCCTGGTACCACCACCACCCAAAATTGAGACAAAAAGGTGTTTTGCCCTGCCCAATTTTTTTCAGCTGAGAAAACACATTTTAAAGGTTAAAAACCCCTTTGTTAAGATTTTGCATGCTGTCCCCATCCCAAATCAGCTTGATATTCCCCCTAAAAGCCAGAGAGAGGACAGGAAGTGATGCATTATCACTCCAGCTGCCAAAATGGCAGCCCTGATGGCACAGCAAGTAGCCCGTCTGGATCAGCCCAGAATTTGGCACTCTGGACTCCAGAGCATGCCCAGCCTTGCATTAGGAAGACCATCATGATGGAACAAGCTGTTCAGCAGTCAAAGAAATGGCCTGAGAAGTGGCTGGGCTCTCCTCCACTGGAGGGTTTTTAAACTGAGGTTGGAGGGCCACTTGTTGGGGCGTTTTAGCTGTGGACGTCCTGCCCTGGCACCAGAAGGTTGGACTAGATGGGCACTGGGGGGGCCTTCTTATTCTATGATTGCCAACACCATGCAACTAAAAGCTGTACTGAGGAGTAAAACACATTATTCCATGGTGGGGAACTGCAATCTTGGGCCAAATCTGGCCCAAACATTTTTTGGCAATTTCTCAGCTTTGGGACATTCTCCCCACCCATGAAGTGGTTAAAATGCCTTTCCTAAGGCTTGGTTACTGTTGGCAGGAGTTTTAAGCTGAATTATGCGGGTCTTTTTGGCCCCACCCCTTTTGCTGTTGGCCCCGCCCACCCCTAGAAGGTGGTCCTCAAGAACTCCTCTGAAATGCAATGCAGCCTATCAGGGTCATTATTGCTGTACTGCATTGACTGAGAAGCGGTCAAATTTGTGCCTCGAGATTTGGGAAAACAAGGAATCCCCCCCTCCCCACCCAAAGAGGTCAGGCTGATTGTTCATCTCTCCTGCAGCACCTTCCCAGCAGGCAGCAGGAAAAAGAGAGACAGGCAGGCGGCTGCATTTCTCTGGGTTAATTTCCTGCCACTCTGGGGCTATAAAGAGTATGTATATCTGCCATAGTTTAGAGCAGGTGGAATAAGCCATGCCCGACTCCTTCAGGTCCTCCAGCATGGGAGTTAATCTGAAAAGCTCAAGATCCAGACGGGAACATTTCATTCCAGCCTGGATTTAAGATCCCTATCCCCAGAGCTATTTCTCAGGGGGAGAAACATGGAACAGATCATGTTCCATAATAGTCTGTGCTGTTGTAGCAATGTTTAAGAAAACACCCCCAAAGATTAGTTCGATCCATCCCATTTTGGCGCATGCGAGAATGAAGCTGCGTCTTCATGCACGCTTCCTGCTGCTCCACATCAGTTTTGCACAGTGCAAATCTCTGCATGTGAAGTCATGCTCTGGTGGTGCTATGCAACCCACACGCTGAATGGCAGCATCATGCAGCTGAATGTGCAATTGAATGGTCATGCTCATTCCCATGTGGGATACAGATTTCCACCCACACAACTCCCTGGTTGCAACAGCTTCACTGGCTTTGATTATTGATAGTTTAGTCACCTTTTAAATTTGTATTTTGTAAATTTTAACTTCCGCGGGGTTTTTCCACCTGTTGTAAACTACCTTTAATCCCAAACTGGGGGAAAGATGGGAGATAAATAAACTTAATCCAGGGCTGCAAGGGGTTATAGCCTAACAATACTTGTAGGGCTGAACAATTTCGTTACAACATTTCTCTCCCTTGGCTTAAACCCTGAGTCCCATGTCACTGTTGTTGTTATGTGCCTTCAAGTCATTTCCCACTTATGGCTACCCCAAGGCAAACCTATCAGAGCTCTCCAGCTGAGAATGATGCTGCTGTTTTGGTTTGGTTTCCCCCCGCTTGTCCTGTGAGCCAAACTTAAAATGTGCCAAACCAGTCACTGCACCTTGTCTTGATCTGTGCTGATAGAGTTTCAGCTGCAGCTAAACCAAACCCAAACATTTCATGAATCAATTGCCTGCTCAAATAAAATAAAATAAAATAAAAACCAGAGCAATTTCCACTCTTCTGATCTTCCAAAGCCAATCAAGAAAGCTAGGAGGATTTTGCCAGACTCTCTGCTGCTGGCTATTCCAGCACTACGACCCCCTTTTATCAGCCCCCATCTCATTCCCAATGCTCTGATTATACCCAAGACTTTGTGCCTACATCCTGCCCTCTTTGCTGTACCTCTAAAGGAAACACAAACCTTGGTTCTCCCATGATCCATGCTGTTTGCTCATAAAAACTGCAATTAAAAATGTCAGTGGCGGGGGCAAAGCAAAATCCACCCACTCCCACTCAATGCATCAGTTTCATTGCCAGGCTACCAGGATCTGAGCAGTTCTCCAGTTTGAAGTCCTGCTGGTGGGGTGTGGGGCAGCCTTGCCTATTATCAGCCCTGAGCAAAAACAGGGACATCTTTGCTATTTACAAGGCCAGGGTGGCACAGTGGTTTGAGCATTGGACTACAGCTCTGGATCTGAATCCCTACTCAGCCATGGAAACCCAATGGATGACCTTAGGCAAGTCACACTCTCTCAGCCTCAAAGGAAGGCAGGGGCAAACCTCCTCTGAACAAAGCTGTCCCAAGCTGCTTGGGGGCTCTGAATGTCATTGCCAGCAGCTTGAATTGAAACGGATGTCCCCATTGCCTTGATTACAGTCATCTGAGCCTTCAAACAGCATTGTCCCTTACCAGCCGCACAGCCCTGACGCTTAACGCCACTTTGATAAAGTTGCCAGATGCCAGGGGATCTCTCTCTCTCTCTCCTTTTGCAAGCTTTTGTTCGAAAATTGCCAGTCACCTCCACGGCTGCCCGTGCCAGCTCAGTTTCAATTAGCCACCCTTGCCGGAGAGATGTGTCTTTCAGATGTGGCAGGCCTAAGATTAGCCCTGTTAATGATGACAGAGCCCAGTGTCAGAGCTGCTGAAAGGGAGGACAGGGCTCTCCCTCGCCCCAGCCAGTCTCACTGGGGGAGCCGAACTTCCATGCATCCATTTCCCAAGACGTGCCATTCCCAAAACACCAAGAAGCCACATGGGAGAGGCAAGAACATGTGGAAGAACCGGACCAGTGTATATAGGCATGGGATTTCCCAAGGGTGGTCCTGATGTTTGGGAAGGGGGGCACTGCCCAGCTAAATTTCAACCTTCCTCCCCAACCAGCAGGAAGTGTCAAGGTGCATTTCTACTGCAGTGGGGTTGTTAAGGGCACACCAAGCCACCAGGAGACCTTGGAGGGCTGCACCCTGACCTCCTCTCCTGCAAAAAGGACAAAACAATTGGGTTGAAATGCCCCCTAGGGGACACAGGCAGCAATTTTGCCACATGGGGGGGGGTGTAGAGGAAAATAGAGTTATTTGGGTTTGCTGTGCATGTGTAGGGGGACAGCTCATAGGAGAGTGGGGGGGATTTGGCCCTTGGTTGTCATGCAGTTGCCCACCTCTCTGCCCCAAGTGTAGAAAAGAGGCAGGAGGGGCTTCCCAGCCCTTGCTCTGGAAGTGCTGAAACTCCCTTTGGCTGCAAATATTAGAACCATAAAAATGCTATTAGAAAATGTCCAGGGGAGGGGAGGTCAGTCAGTCCAAAGCTCATCCAGGATTTACGTGCAAGGCTGGCCTGTGCTCAGAGGCGGCCATCTCCTCCACCTTCCTCCTCTTCTATGAGATGCACAGACATGCATGCTCCTGCACACCCTCACATCGTTCCTCCCTCTTTCCTGCTTAAAGGTCACCTGTTTCCACCAGCTACTCAGCCCTGACAATTCAGAGACAGGGGTGGGGAGTCGTGGAAGCAACAGCAGCATTCATATTTTGCATGGCCATCAGGATCTCTGTCTGAACCAGGAATTCCCAGCTCCATCCCTTCAGCGCCTTCTTCCTCTGCATCATCCAGCATTGCAAGGGAGCTACAAGATGAGTCAACCATACACAACTATTCCACCTTGCTAGGGAAGAGAATTGACTGACCAGAACAATGAGGTGGTGCTCAACAACAACATGGAAAAACAATAGCAACCACCCCCAGCTCCGGCCACTTCCGGAGAGTCTGTTGTCTGCAAATATTGGCCAAGTTTCTCTGTCTATTTATCTGCCTTCACACTCACAGAATTACACCCTCAGTTGTGCTGCACCATCTCATTACAACTTGACATTTCACAACCAAATACACATGGCACATTGATGCACAATGCACCACCATGTGACACCATGCAGCTAATTTGCAGTGTGCAATGAGGCACAATACCCAATTCACCAACGCGCAAGAATGTGCAATCACACCACATGTATAAACTCTGCTTTCATAAGCTTCATCTGAATGCAGCTGTTATGTAACAGCAAAAAAAAGTACCATTGCATGCGTAAGGGAATTTACTCATGTGTAAGTCACCAAAAGGATGCCCACCACTCTCTTTTTGAGCAAGATGCTTGGGTGGGTGGTGGCCAAGCAATCCCAGGTGGATTCCCTGGGCCCATTTTGGCACAGAAATCATTTTGGTGGCTTGGAGGGGACCAGAGCATTGTCCTTGTTGGTGGTTCTGAACATCTCAGTGGCCTTCAGTACCGTCAGCCATGGGTCCTTCTCAAGAGGCTCGGATGATGACTAACTTCCACCTCCATCCTCAGGGCCAGTAAATCAGCCATGGACTGGATGAAGAGTATCACACTGAAACTCAGTCTGGCCAAAGTGGAAACTCTGGAGGGAAGTGGTTTTTCTGTTCAGGGAGATGGGGTTCAAACCTGGTCTGGATGGGCTGATTTCTCCCTCTGTTCTTGGTGTGAGCCTAATCCAAGCTCCATACTTCAGTGGCACAGAGCACTGGTTTCTCAATTGTTTTCCCTTCTAGACAGAGCTTGGCCACAGCCATCCATCCTCATTGATGACTCAAGGTGTATAGATGGGGCTACCCTTGGAAGAAATCTCTGGAAATGGCGCAATCAGGAATACCTCCACTAGCTCTTGACCCATTGCAAAATGGCAAGACTTCCCTTTATAGCGCAAAATGACTCGAGACCTGGGCCATATCCACACTACAGAAATAATCCAGTTTGAAATGGAATTATTTGCCATGTCTCTGTCCTAGTGGATCCTGGGATTTGTAGTTTTACCTGGTCTTTAGCCCTTCTCTGGCAAAGAGCAAACAAAGAGTTGCTTTCTGCAACCGGACTTGTTTATCTCGGATTGGCCTTTCTAGTCATCAGCGCGCTTGCAGAAAACACGGGATGAGTCCTTCCTGAATCTTTGTTTGCGAAGAAAAGCCAGAGAGGAGCCCTTCTCTGGCAAAGAGTAGTGGTACATCACCAGACTACAAATCCCAGGATTCCATGGGAAGGAGCCATGGTAAATAATCCACTTTCAAACTGTGTAGTGTGGATTTCCCTCTGATGGACCTCAAGGAACACAAAGGCTCTCCTTCCAGTGCTGCAGTACTACGTAGCCACCCCAGGTCCCCCTCAGTTGTGGCACCCCCATTTTGGAATTCCCTCCCAAGGGGTAAAGCTTTTCTGCTACTTATGCAGTGTTTTCCCTTCAGTGCCAGACAAAGGTGCTTTCATTTTTCCCAGGTGTAGCATTTGGCAGGCTGGTTAAACCTGCAGTTTCCCCAGACAACAGAAACTGGAGAGGGCTGTGAAGGTCACTGGGGAGGCGAAGACCAACAGAGGGCCCCTGAAAGGACATCAGACCCATCCGACAGGTGAATGCTACACCAGTTGCAGCAACTGAGATTGCCAGTTCAGTTGATGTGCCAGAGAGAATAATGAAAAATAAAAGAATTGTCGAGAGGGGTGGTAGGAGAGGCACAGGGAGGCAGTACTTTCCAAGTATGCAAAAGGATCTTGTATCACCTTTGAGACTAACTGAGAGAAAGAAGCTGTAGTATGAGCTTTCATAGCAAAATCCACATTTCTGCTGTGCTTTCTGCAACCGGACTTGTTTATCTCAGATTGGCCTTTTTAGTCATCAGCACGCTTGCAGAAAGCTCAGGATGAGTCCTTCCTGAATCTTCATTTGTGAAGAAAAGCCAGAGAGAGACATAAATAATCCAGTTTGAAATGGGATTATTTGCCTTGGCTCCTTTCTATGGAATCCAGGGATTTGTAGTGAGGCACCAGCACTCTTTGGCATGAAAGGTTAAAGAGAAACTACAAATCCCAAGAGTCAATAGGAAGGCGCTATGGCAAATAATCTAGTTTCAAACTGGATTACTTGCATAGTGTGGACTTGGCTGTGTCAGTCTATGAAACCTCATGCTACACCTTCTTTCTCTCTGTTAGTCTCAAAGGTGTTACAAAATCCTTTTGCAAACTGATATTCCAGATTAACACGGCTACGTCTGAGTACTTTGCAAGGGAAGCCACCTGAGTTTTCATGGCATGAACAACCAACCACACTGACAACTTCACGAATAGGCCGCAAGGGGGTCCCCAGACCAGCGCGTCACCCCCTGGGGGCTCCACCATCTCTGCTTGTTGCCCGGCTCCACCTGGTTGCTCTCCAGGGCTCTGTTGGCTCCAGTCAACAGCTGCCAACATGGTTGCTCCCTGCATGATGTGCAAGTCGGGAGGAGGATGCTCAACACAACCGCTAATCCCAAAATGAAAGAGACAAACAAAGAGCCCCCTGGAAGAGGATTTTCAACACCAAGCCCCCAGTCCTTCCTCCCTGGAAGATGCAAACAAGCTGGCACTTGAAATGCATTTAGAGATCATTATCCCAGGGAGGAAAAAGGCTGATCCTGCCAACAGACCCTTGAGAATTGGGTCTGGCTCAGGATATTCTGCTGCCTGGTTCCTCATGGAGTTGTTAGACAGCCCGTGCAGCAAGGGACAGGGCAGGCTGCTTTCGTATTGATTCAGACCCTTGGCAACCTAGCCAGCCCAGTCTTGCCCGCTCTGGCTGGCAGCAGCTGTGGTTCTCCGGCAGAATTATTTCCCAGATCTATCAGGAGATGCTGCTGGGGCTGAACGTGGGGCCTCCAAAGTTACAGTCCAACGCCCAAACCACAACACCACACTAACTCTAAAAACCAGGGCTCTCTCGGCAGAATTTATTCAGAGGAGGTTGCCATCTTCTAATGCTGAGAAAGTGTGCCTTTCCCAAGGTCACCCAGAGGGTTTTCATAGCTGAGCTGGGACTCGAACCCAAGTCTTCTGGAGTTCTAGTCCAGCACTGAAACCACCACACCACAGTAGTGCTTTCCCTCCATCCCCTCTCTCCGTAGATCAGAAGACAGCGTGACAGCCATGAGCGTTGCTCTTTGAACCACTTCCTGTTGGCAGCAGCCCATCTCGGGTTTGCTTCAGAAAAAATGGAAACCCAGCCCACCCAAGAGAGCACCAGGTGCTTCCTTCAGCCTCTCTTTTCAGTGCAGACGTGTTTGCGGAGCCCTCGGGTGCTCAGTCCCAGCGGGTGTTGGGTGGCATCGCCCAAGGAGAAGCGGCTTCTGCCATCTAGACAAATTTACAGCAAGCGAGGCCAGGGAAGGCCGGCACCAGGACGCCAGGGCTACCCAGCCCACCACTTAAAGTGTATCAGCACTACCAGCTTATAGCCATTTCATCCCACCATGATTGTCATCGCTTCAACTTGGGGGATTCTGGGATTTACAGTTGGGGGGGCACTAGGAATTATCTGCTAGGGAGGTCTGGTGTTTTCCCTTGAACTGCAGGTTACCCGCTGTATCTGTGGGAGATACGCCCCCCAAATTTACTGCAAATACTTGAAACTGCGGGTAATAGTGAGCCCCATAGAATCATGCTGGAGGACCTAGGAAATGCCTAGAGAGGCCACCTCTCTAGGCATCTCCAGTGCAACTCTATGGTAATGTCTGGTGAAAGTCACCATAGGGTTGCACTGGAGGACCTAGGAAATGCCTAGAAAGGACACCTCTCTAGGCAGCTCTAATGTGATTCTATGGTAACTTCTAGCAGAAGTTACCATAGAGTCAAGCTGGAGGACCTAGGAAATGCCTAGAGAGACCATATTTTTCAGATGATGGAAAATTGAAACCGCAGGTACCGGTACGGAGGCTGACCTGTACATTTCCCAAGTTACCTTGAGAAGAGAGAGAGAGAGAGAGAGAGGATTCAGTCTGGAAACCTTGGGAACTGTAGTTCCAAGGACCACCCCACAGCTCCCTAGCAAATAATCTCAAGTAGCTCAGCAAACTACAAACCCCAGGGTTCCATAGGAAAAGCCATGGCCATTATTGTGGGATCAAACGGATATGACTGCTTAGTGCAGGTACACCCGTGAGCCGGAGAAGTCTCGTGAAAGTTATTCCACTGGATTAAATGGCCACATCCGGGATTCAGGAACACACACAAGAAAGTGGGATCTTTCTTCCAACCGTCAACATTTTCGGGCCATTTAAGCCTAGCAGAAGAGAAATGGAGAAATCCAGCCCATGCAACTGACAGCCTCCACCACTGTCCAATTAGTAGAGAACAAGCTTGTTCAAACTTGCAAATGTGTTTCCACTCATGCTGGCCCCTGGGGGTGCGTCCACCTGTGCAGAGTGAGCGGCTGTTTGCTGCAAAGCCCCAGGAGAGGCGAGGTCACGTGGGAGAAAACCAGCAGGCAGGGGAGGAATCTGGCAGCTAGCAAACAATGCTGGACAGATGGAGAAGCTGAGAAGACGCCGATTCAAGTCTCTTCTCCAGGCTGTTTGTTCTGCAATTAGCCTTGACACCTCCGTTTCCATACTTCATAATAGGACTCGGAGTGGTATCTGGCTTCTGGGTGCTATAGCAAAATGCAAAGATGGTGTGATGCGGCAGCTAAAAAGGCCAATGTGATTTGGGGCTGTATCAATAGAAGTATAGTGTCCAGATCAAGGGAAGTGATAGTGCCGCTCTATTCTGCCTTGGTCAGACCTCACCTAGAATACTGTGTCCGGTTCTGGGCACCACAATTCAAAAAGGATATTGACAAATTGCAGCGTGTCCAGAAAATGGCAACTAAAATGGTGAAAGGTTTGGAAACCATGCCTTATGAGGAGAGACTTAGGGAGCTGGGTATGTTTAGCCTGGAAAAAAGATGGTTAAGAGGCGATATGATAGCCCTGTTTAAGTATTTGAAGGGGTGTCACGTTGAGGATGGAGCAGGCTTGTTTTCTGCTGCTCCAGAGACTGGAACATGGAGCAATGGGTTCAAAACTACAGGAAAAGAGATTCCATCTAAAGACCTCCAAGGAAGGAGACCCCACCACGCTCCGAGGGAGTGCGTTCCACTGCCAAATGGCTCTTACTGTCAAAAAGTTCCTCCTCATGTTGAGGTGGAACCTCTGTTCCTGGAGCTTGCATCCACTTGCAAACTTTTTTAAAGTGCATCCAGGGATAGACTGTTTCTTTCATCAACCTCCATTTTTCACACTTTTGGTGTATTCCACTGTCCAACAGCTCTTACGGTCAGGAAGTTCTTCCTAATGCTTAGGTATAATCTCTTTTCCCGTAGTTTGAGTCTATTGCTCCATGTCCTAGTCTCTGGAGCAGCAGAAAACAAGCTTGCTCCTCTTCAACATGACATCCCTTCAAATATTTACTATCATGTCCCCTCTTCACCGTCTCTTCTCCAGACTAAACACACCCAGCTCCCTAAGCCGGTCCTCATAGGGCATCATGGCATCCAGACCACCCACCATCGTGGTCGTCCACCTCTGGACCCATTCCAGCTTCTCAATATCCTTCTTGAATTGCGGTGCCCAGAAGTGCACACAGTCTTCCAGGTGAGGTTTGACCAAAGCAGAATAGAATGGAGTTATAACTTCTCTCAGTCTAGACACTATACTCTTATTGATTACTATTTGCAACTTATCATTTTAATGTGATGGTTTTAAATTGTGTTTAAAATGATATCGTTTCAGTTTCAGCTGATACGATATAATTGGTGAGCCACCTTGGGTCCCACTCCAAGAGAACGGTGGTATATAAATGAAACAAGCAAACAAACACTGGCTCCATGTCTGTTCAAGACCACACAACTCTGCAAAGTCAGTGGCTTTGCTGCTGTGGTTTGCTCTGCATTCAGTTCAGCGTCTCATTTCCTGAAACACCCCCCTGCCCCATCGGGAGGCATTCCCCAATGCATCATGGGAGCTTTTCACATCATCTCAACCTCATGGGGAGAGTACAGGATTTCCAAGCCAATTGTTTCCCCTTTGAAAAGGGGAGGGGTAATTAAAAAAAATACTTCCGTTTCCCCCTGAAAAGCAAAAGAGCTGGGCAGATGATGGCTAATTGGGAAGTCAGACCCAAAAGCGGTTGTGGCATCCAGAGTTTAACACTGGAGGGGAAAAGAAGAGGTACATATTTAGAAGCTGCTAATTAACACATTTTCCCCACCGATGATGTCTTGCTCACACAAATGCTGAGGCTTTCACAATTTCCAAAGTCTGAAGACAACAGCAAAGTTACCAGCCAAGTTAGACAGAGGGAACTTAGATTCAAACATCCAAGCCATGTCTGAGGGTGGGGTGGGCTGGCAGAAGCAAGGTTCAAAGGCCTGGTCTGGCATATTTGTAGTGTTATTTGCCTTCAAGTTGACTTCAACTTAACATGTGTCACCTATTGCCACCACCTACGACTCCTCGAACGCTTCCATCAGCACTGTCTACGCACAATCCTAAATATACACTGGACTATGTGACCAATGTTGCTGTCCTTGAGCAAGCAGGGATCACCAGCATTGAGGCCATGATATTGAGAACGCAGCTGCGCTGGGCAGGCACGTTTCTAGGATGGAGGACCATCGCCTCCCAAAAGTAGTACTCTATGGTGAACTCGCCACGGGTCAGCGCAAGAGGGGCGCTCCAAAAAAGCGATACAAAGTCTCCCTGAAACAACATCTCAGGCTCGGCCAAATTGATCACCAACAGTGGTCCGCCCTGGCCTCACATCGGGAGGCATGGAGACGCACTATCCACAATGCTGCAGCCTTATTTGAGAACTCACGACGAACAAGTCTTGGAGAGAAACGAAAACGCAGAAAGAATCACAACCCAGAAACATCACCCAAGGAGACCTTCTGCTGTGCTTTCTGCAACCGGACTTGTTTATCTCGGATTGGCCTTTTTAGTCATCAGCGCGCTTGCAGAAAGCGCGGGATGAGTCCTTCCTGAATCTTCATTTGTGAAGAAAAGCCAGAGAGAGAGAGAGAGAGAGAGAGAGACTTTGACTTATGGTGACCCCCAAGAATGAGAGACCCCCAGAAACCTCCGTCATCCACGGCCCTGCTCAGATCTTGCAGACTCTGTGCTGCGGCCTCCTCAATGGAGTCACCCCATCTGCATTGCGGTCTCCCTCGTTTCCCACTGCCTCCTACTTTGCTCAGCATTCTCATCTTCTCCAGGGACTCATATCATCTCATGATCTGTCCTTAGTGTGACAGCTTCAGTTTAGTCACCTTGCATATGTTCAAGATTAAATTGCAAGCAAACACACACATACACACGTGGTATTTTTCAGAGCAATAACTAGGGCTACCTTGATTCACCAGGCGTGTCCAAGCGCTGCCTGGGCAACCAGCCAAAGGCTTGTTACTACACAGCTGATAAGCGAAGGCACAACACAGTCAGACTAAGTACCAAGCGAAAGAATCAAAGCAGTGTGAGGTCAGTCACTTACTTTGTTAGCAAGCAAAGACCAAGTTCAAAAACAAAGTCCTTGTTCTGTCTGCCTCCCCAACTCCCCACAGCTTCATCACCCTGCTGCCCCTAAGCAAATGGCCTGTTATTTCACTGTTTCCCTCCAAAAAAAGAGAGGGCCAAGAGTTCAACCTTCTGCTAAGACACAGAAATAGGAACGAAAACCCAACCATTTCAGCCAAGGACAGTTGCTGAGCATGCAGTCAGGAACAAGATGCATCTCCGAAATGAGAACTTCCTCAGCCATATCATGTTCCCTTAAAAAAGAAAAGGAACAAGCATTTTGCCAGCACATTGCAGGTGTGGTAACACTTGGAATCCACCCTTGCATGTCAGAAAAACCATCAGTGCATACCTTCAACTGTTCTTATTCAGTAGGGAGAGTCCCAGTTAATCCTCCGCCATCCTTTTTCAGTTGCTTTTAAAATGTTTTAGATTCTCTCGCCTCTTCCCATTTCCCCACTTTGATCTCAGCTTACTTCAATTGTGGCAAAGTGAGATCAAAGTGCAAAAGTCATTTTTACTCAGTTAACGGGGGGGGGAGAGGAGGGGACCAAATCTTCCCCTTCCCAGTAGGTTTGGGCAAAAGCAAACTGCTGCAGCCTCTCCTAACTTGTCTGTTCTTCCTCATTCATAACTTTTGCCATCTTGACCACACTCTGACATTGCATGGTCAGGTCACACATAGCCCAACATCTGTGAAATGTTAGACTCAAAAGGCACGCATGATATCAAAAGCTGGAGGCCCCAAAGCCAGTGATGCAGGGAAGCATGCAACCTTTACGCATGACGTGCAGAAGCCGTACTGTTCCCTGACGTTCATCTCTCCTCATGCTTCTCCCAACTGGGTTATGGAGTCACTTGGCTAAAGCCCAGACATCTTGGCTTTCAGGCTTTGTAGAAGGAAAGGGATCCGTCCTGTTTACTCGCTGCTCTGCAGAGAGCCTTTTTGGATGGCATTCCATGTCTAAGAATGTGGATGTCATGCCCTCTTTCCTAATGCAGCCTTTTCATGGTGAAGACTTCCAGGACACCTTTTAAAAGGAATCTGGGCAGTGAATACTATTCTCTCTCTCTCTCTCTCTCTCTCTCTCTCTCTCTCTCTCTCTCTCACACACACACACACACACACACACCATGGAAGTTTCTGTCCCACTAGCAAAAGGCCTGGCCATCCCTGGAAAAGATAGCAATGCATATGTGTGTGTTTGGTCACACATTTTGATCTGGCACTACTTGCAATTCCAGGCCTCTCCAAGACTTTCTTTAGTACCAAAACCTGACACATGTCCCTACAATAAAATCCAACGGTCTCAGTTTCTCAGGGGCAGTCCGAACTACTCCTCTGTCATCCCCATTTTTTTCAGCTGTTTTAAAAACGTTCCAGTTTATATCTCCTCCTCTTTCCTTCTCCCTCTATCCTCAGCTATCTTCAATTGCTCCAAACTGAGTTCAATGTGCAGAAGTAATCTGTACTCAATTAACTGTGCAAGGGGTCAGGAGGAGCAGAACTGTGCCCTTCCCAGTAAGTTCTGGGAAAAGCAAACTGCTGCAGTCTCTCCCAGGTTGCATGTCCTTCCTCATTACTAACTTTTGCCTTATTGACCACACTTTGATATTTTTTGGCCACACGTGCCGCTGTTTTCATCTGTGAAATGTTGGAGGCCATGCCATCTACAGCTGAGCTGCAACATCGCGATGGTTTCAGCCAGGCAGAACCTCAGGCTCACTTGCCACCCAACTGCGCATATGTATTTTATTTTATTTTTGCAGCAAGTTTTCGATTTGGGTCCACTCTGCAGTCCACCCACGTGACGTTACGCTTTGTTTAATCAGCTGGAACAGTCACGGTTCATTTTGTGAAGCTGTGACAGGAGCAGACCAAATGGAGAGAAAGGCTGGAACATTCTTTGTATGAAAAGGCGTCAAAATACAGAATCTGAGAAAAATACATTTCATGATTTGGTGGAAGGGGGGGAGTTAAAGGCAGCTCTCCCTTAGAGGTCATTTCAAATTCTACTTGTCTTCCTTTCCTGGAGGTCCTTAAAGAGCCATGCCAGGTAGTATTCTAGAGCTTGGGAAACTCCAGTAGTCCACCCTATGATAGAGCCCTTGCACCCTGTTTGTGGTCTTTCCAGAGGCATCTGCATGGCCCCTGGGTGGCCCAGACCCAAACTGGAACAAACTTTGACCCAATGCAGTTTCAGGCAACCGTCAGTTCCAGTCTGAGGCCCAACCCTCCGCTCTCTCTGCAACCCTTTGAAAGTTTCCGCTGTCAAAAATTCCTGCAAGAGTTCTCTTGTTGAAATAGTCATTCTGATTTCTGCCCACACATGCCAAGCCCTTTAGAAATCATATTTTGGGCTGCTGCCTTTTGCTGTTCCAAATGCCCCCCAGCCTGGCTGCCCACTGCATCCCCCCATCTGTTCCTTTGCCATCTCCGTGCATGCTCGCCTTTTAGCCATGCTTCCTTTGCAAATATATATACACACACACACAAAGGATGAAGGTGGGAATAACAGGGGCCTGGGTTTCTTTATTTACCCAACTATAGTGAGTGGCAAATGAAGGCACAAAGCAGCAGCGGGTGGGGAGAGGTGGGATATTGTTGTGCCGACTTGCCTCTCACCTGTCAAGCTGGCTTTCTTTGAATGGCAACAATGCACCTGAGCAGAAGTGGAACGCAGGCAGGGTGCCGGCAGAAGGCACACCTGTGTGGAAACCATCCATCACAACCCTCTCCCCACTCCTTAGCCACAGAAGGGGTATTCCAGGTGGGTGGAATAGCGGGAAATGTCCTCACGCAAACTCTTCTCTGCTACCGCAAGTACATCCCCAATATAATTCGGTTTCTCTCCCAAGGACAGCCTGGCTGCAAGTGAGCAAAGGAAGCACTTTCTGCCCTCCAACATTTTGCAGATGAAAAACAGGGGCTAGTCTTATCGGAGAGAAAAACACAGTAATGGCATTTTGCAGCAGCAGCGACTTGTCTTAACAGCGTTAAAGTAACTGGAAAAGTGTGACAAGAGAGGATTAATCGAGACTGTCCCTGCCAAATTAGGACAGTTGGGACATTTTCAGATGATCCTTGCATCACAAGGATTGAGCAGGAGAGGTTCATAGCAGCAGTGCGGCAGGGAGTCGATTTCGGACACTGCCATCCCTGCTGCGAAATCATCCATCTCTCTTTCGCTTAGGGTTGGAGCCTGCCATGGTATATTTTATTCACAGACAACCTCCGTGAATAAAATCTGGCTGAATATAGCGCGGCAGGCTCCAACCCTAAGCGGAAGAGAGATGGACGATTTCGCAGCAGGGACGTCATCATCCGAAATCGACCCCCTGCAGTGCGGCTGCTACAAACCTCTCCTGCTCGATCCTTGCGCTGCAAGGATCATCTGAAAATGTCCTTGGAGGGTATGGGCACTGCCCACCTAAGCAGGGGAGGAGGCAAGGTTTATGTGGTCTAGGGTGGACAAAATGTGGGCTTCTAAAGTCAATTTTGGCTCTTGACCCCTCTAGATTCAGAAAACATCCTTGTTCTGTCAAAAAAAAAAATGAATTGCAAATTACAGTGGGACTACTAAACATTAGGAAGAATGTCTTTCCTCTAACAGTCCACTGAAGTCACTTGGAGGGCGATGCTCTCTCCATCTCTAAACAATGGTTGAATGGCCATTTCTTGGGGGTGCTTTGGCTGTCGTTTCTTTCATGGCAGTGGGTTGAACTAAACGGCCCTTGGGGGTCCCTTCCAGGTCTATGATTCCTATAGTATGTGTTGTTCAACAGTGGAATGCAGAGTTGGTGGGCTCTCCTTCACTGAAGATCTTTCAACAGAAGTTGGATGACCATCTTTCAGGATGCTTTAGCTCTGGATTCCTGAACTGGCATCTGGGGGTCAGGCTAGATGGCTCTTGGGATCCCTTCTAGGACTGTAAGATCCTCTGTTTCTCTGTCTCTCCTGGAAGTCTTTACTGTCCTCATTTGGCAGGGACAGTCCCGATTGATCCACCTTTAATTCACCTTTGAAACAGGTTGTGCCCCCCTCTCCCCCACTGTCTTTTTTGAAAAATGCCATTTTTTCAAAGCCACTTCCATTTGTGACCCACTGCCTGGTTCCCAGAGGCTCCAGCCCACAGATGCCCACCTTGATGGAGACTTTGCAAGGGAAAAGATGGACAAACAACTTGGAGATGTCCTTGGCTCTGCCCCTGTTGAGGGGCATCATCCACCACTCCTTTGTCCCCCCAGAAGGCCTTCCTACCTGCTTCCTCCTGGCCCCTCTGCCCTCCCAGCAAAGCCCTGAGCTCCCCCTCTGCTTTGCTTACATTCCTCACCCCCGCAAGCTGCAGCAAGCCTGAGCTTTTTTGTGAAACTATGCATTTCCATAATGCACCTTCTGTTGGCCTCCTTTGCCTCTCCTCACCACAGTGGGGGCTGCAAATTATACCTGTGTGGAAAGAAAAGCTGCCACTTGAAAACCAGTGGCCATGAAAGGAGAGGGGAAATGGAGGGGGAGCTCTGAGAGGCCCTTAGAGAGGGGACGATGGGTTGGCAGGAAGAACAAACAAATGCTACAGGGCGGACAAAGAGGAGGGATGGGCTACAGGAGGAGGAGTTGGCATGGAATGGATTGGCAAGAGCAGCAGAGGAAAAATAGTTTGGCATTTACATACCTTCCAGTATTCCATAGATGAAAATCAGGGCACCTTTAGCCAAGCAACACTGGAGTCTGGTCAAGGTGGCAAAAGCCAGGAGAGACTGCCGCAGTTTGCTTTTCCCTGAGTCTACAGGGAAGGACAAGATTCTGCCCCTTCCTCGTCTCTTCCCCTTCTGCTGAATTAACAGGATGCAAACTACTTTTGCATTTTGAACTCAGTTTGCAGCAACTGCAAACGAAGATTCAGGATGTCAGGAAGGACTCATCCCGCGCTTTCTGCAAGCGCGCTGATGACTAAAAACGCCAATCCGAGATAAACAACTCTTCCCCCTCTGCTGAATTAACAGGGTGCAAACTACTTTTGCATTTTGAACTCAGTTTGCAGCAACTGAAGTAAGCAAAGGACAAAGGGGCAAAGTAGAAGAAAAAGAGAGGCGAGAAACAGAGGCATTGAAAAAGCTGCTGAGAAGGTGGGAAGGCAGAGAGTTAATTGGGATTATCCTTGCCAAATTGGGACAGTTGGAGAGGGTATGTACTTAGATAGGCAAAAAGAGTACAACTAGATTCACAAAGCGAGGAATCCCAGTTACAAGAAAAGAGGTTCCACCTAAACATGAGGAAGAACGTAAGAACAGTTTGACAGTGGGGTGGATTGCCTTGGAGAAAGATGGGGACTTCCCGTGGCATGGTGAAGCATTGTGTGTCACTTCGGTAAAGCTGCTGAAAGGAAACGGGGCCGGTTCGGGTGTTAACGGACTGGCAGAAATTATCTCCATGTAATTGGGGACATGGAGGGGGCTCGAAGGAGTACGGAAATCTGCCCCTGTTGTGCCACTGTGACAGCGGTGGTGGTCGGACATGGTGGGGTAAACTAAGTTCATTAAATCAGCAGAGAGGGAACGGAGAGGAGGAGACGGGATCGTGCCGTTCCCAGCAGGCTCAGGCAAAAGCAAACTTCTGCAGCATCTCCCAGCTTGTGTGTTCTTCCTCACTCGTAATTTTTGCCACCTTGGCCACACTCTGATGTTGCTTGGCCCCACCTATCCCAGTTTTTATTTTTGAAATGTTGGAGGGACAAGCACCAGACGTCCATGACAAAACAAACCCTCCAGCAATGCCGACCACCGTGTTCCCCTTCCTCCCTATCGCCACCCACCAAAAAGAAGTCTGGGGCCCTTGAGAGGAAGTTCCTCTATCATGTTATCAAAGGCTATTTTCATCTGCAGCGTTTCCGGTTCTTCTGCTGCAACGACGCCAATTATATTTTCAACCAAAGGCAGAAGAGAGACTCACAGTGAAGCTGCATCACTGAATAGTAAGCAAACCTCAGTGGATTCAAACTGCGACCTACCACTATTAAGACAAATTGCAGCTGCTGCAAGTTGCCTTTACTGCGGAGCAATCTGCTTCTTTTTGCCTCATATAGACAATCCCACTGTAGGTCTGCCTTTTCGGCGCCCCCCTTCCCAGCATCCATAGAGTCATCCTGGGCTCCCCAAGCCCCTCTGCTCCTCTCCCAACACTGCAATTCCACCATAAGCTCACAATCACACACACACACCCATCGCAGTGCCACCTCATCCCGCTCCACTCCCTGTTTAAATCCATTCCAGTCAGTTTCAAACTCTCCCTTTCAAACAGCATTGAATTGTTCAATTAGGACTGGGGGGGGGGGGGAGAGGGAGGGGGTGGCAGAGGGAGAAAGAATGAACCCGACACACTTCGTTCACTTTGCAAAATTATCCTCCTGAAACTCTGCCTCCGCCAATTGAACCAGATCTCCCGGCACTCCTTCTGCAACAGCTCAGCAAGGCTTGCAGATTTTTAATCCTTTGATGGGTGGGAGGGGCTGCTTCATCTTGCTCCCCCAGCCCCCAAATGATCCCCATGATTAGAAGTTCTTGACAATGGGAAGACCCTGGCCATGATCCAAGCCAGAGGAGGAAGAGGGAGAGAGAAGACCCACCTCATTGCCACGGTATGCTCTCACAGATGAACACCAGACACGTGTGGCCAAGTAACATCAGAGTGTGGCATCAAGAAGTGTGGCAGAAGTGACTAATGGGGAAGAACAGACCAGCTTGGAGAGGCCATGGCAGTTTGCTTTTGCCTGAGCCTACTGGGAAAGGGAAGATTTGGCCTTCTTCTCTCCTCTCCCCCCCCAATGAATTTTCTCCCTCTCTCTCTTTTCTTCACAAACGAAGATTCAGGAAGGACTCATCCCACGCTTTCTGCAAGTGCGCTGATGACTAAAAAGGCCAATCCGAGATAAACAAGTCCGGTTGCAAAAAGCACAGCAGAAGGTCTCCTTGGGCGATGTTTCTGGGTTGTGATTCTTTCTGCATTGTCATTTCTCTTCAAAACTTGTTCGGTGTGAGTTCTCAAATATGCAGCATTGTGGATAGTGCATCTCCATGCCTCCCGATGTGAGGCCAGGGCGGACCACTGTTGGTGATCAATTTGGCCGAGCGAGTGCAAATGATCTGCCCTTAGAATTCAATTTGTATCAGTTGAAATAAGCTGAGGACAAAGGACTAGTCCAGGCTGTTCCTTCCAAATTGGGAGAGTCGGAGAGGATGCTGCGGTTCCAGAGCTTCTCTGGGGAGCCCCAAAGATGCCCACCCTGGAGACATGGGCCTGATCCACACTACACAAATAAACCAATTTGAAACTGGATTACTTGCCATGGTTCCTTCCTATGGAATCATGGGATTTGTAGCTTCACAAGGTCTTTAGCTTTCTCTGCCAAAGAGTGCTGGTGCCTCATGAAACTACAAATCCCAGGATTCCATAGGAAGGAGCCATGGTAAATAACCCACTTTCAAACTGGATTGTTTGTGTAGTTTGGATGCACCCATGTATTTATCTCTCACAAATATATTTGGTGGGGATGTGGGAGACAGGGCTGCCTTGGCAGTTTCTCCCGTGGCTCTATAACTCCTTTTCCATAGAGGCTGGACTGTCTTCCGTAAGCAGGCAAAGACCTTTTCTTTTCCGCAGGCCTGCCAGGGCTAATTGCAAAGAGGGAAAATGCATTCCTGGACATGCTGTACTGCTCATTTGTTTTTTAATGGTCTTACTTTTAACTGCTATTAAATCTACTGTTCCTTCATTTATACTTCCAGTTTTGCATGATACAAACCTTAAACCTGTGGCTGTTTTTACATTTGTAAACCACCTTGATTCCTAGGCAGAGAGAACAAAAGTCCCAAAAAGCTTCCAAGCAAAACCTGTGCTTGGGGAAGTTACTTTTATTGGAAAATAACTCATCCAGATTATAATTTACCAGAAAAATTACTTTTGTGGGTGACAACCTTCCAGAATTCCTGCCCCTGGGGCAGCGTCCGGAGAGCTGCAGTCCCCAAAAGTAACTTTTCCAATTTTGGAGCAAACTCCAACACGAGAGATCCCACCAGGCCTTTCTTCTCCTTGTTCCAGTGCTAGGGTAGCCCAGTTGGTTCTTTCAGGGCAATCGCTGCCTCCCTTTTGCTCTTGTCTGACCTCAGGGGATCCAATGACCAGCCTCCTTGGATTTTGGCCAGGACAGCGGTGGCATCACAAAACTCTAGAGGAGGACGGGCCACTCAAGGACTACCTGCTTGCAAGCCTGCAGAGGTTTCTCCTTGGTGCAGAAATATGGCCAAAGACTTGACTCATGCAAACATTTGGGGTGCCTGAACCTCAAGTGCTTAATTCTGCCCCCTGAATAAAGCGTTAAGTGGTCCCAGTATCTTTGGAAGGGCTGCCCTTGGCTCTGTTATCCTAGACAAGTACCACACTGTTACCAGAGTGAGCCAAGGACAAATGTGGGCAGATGCTGGCATGTCTGGGAAATGGCAAAACATTAGGGAGCTGTCTGTGGTGCTGAATCCAGTTAGATGGGGATTCAGCACCTTGGACAGCTCCTTTCAAATCCAGCCTGAAAATCCACAGCAGATTTGCCCCAGGCTCAACAAAGGAAGCCACCAGCCACTGCTGGCAAAAGCCTTCTGCACATGCTTAGAGAAACCCTCTTTTTCCTTACTTCGTAAGTTCCAGAACACCCCAACCCAATACTTACTTCACCAGGGTGTAGCTGCCACCGGACCGATGGGGGCCTCCTGCCACTGCCTCTCCATTGGCAGTCTCTGCCCTGACAGACAAGCAGCCGTATTCGGGGATCCTGTTTGTAGTTCTTGTCCCAGGCACCCAGAACAGTAATTATATGCCCTAGCGGTGAAATTAGGCCTCTGTCGACCCGCCTGCATAGAGTATAGGCTTTAGAGAATGGTGTCCTGAAGGCCTCAACTATTTTGCTCTTATCTTCAACTCATATTTTGCTGTTCTTTTCAAGCCATACTCTATTGTTTTCTCAACCCATACTTTGCTGTTCCCTTCAACCCACACTCTGTTGTTATCCTTAACCAATACTTTTCTGCTCTACTCTACCCATACTTTGCTGTTCTTTTCAAACCAGACTTTGCTGCTCCATTCAACCCATACTTTGCTGCTCTCTTCATACAATACTTATATTGTTGCTCTTATATTTTGGAGAGAATGTTCAGCACACTGGACTGCTCCTTTACAGTTCAGACTAAAACCCAGAAAAGATTCACCCATACCTCACAGGTATTGGAGCACCCATCTGCCACCGGTGTGTCCGTGTGTGTAGGACCTGAGGAGAGGTTGTATGGGAGAGAGGGCACCCCACCCTAGGCACTGTGGGGACACATCCTCAGGGGCAGCAGTTGCAGTCATTCCTTGGCATCCAAGGACTTCAGCCAAGAGCTGTGTGTGGCTCTTTCCTCCTCCTTGCCTTTGCCAGATAATCAAATTCCCAGTTGATGGGAGGAAGCTGCATCCTTGGAGAGGCCTATCGACAATGACTGCCGGCCCTTGCGGAGGATGCTAATCGCGTTAGCAGGGCAGCTCAGAGTCTGGTGCGGTTCCAGGCTCAGATGAGAGAATGAGCCACCACCTGCTCAATGCCACAACACAGGCATATGTCTGCATTGAAATAAAAGGCTGCTGCAACAGAAGCCAACTGAACAAAAATCTCTACGGTGGCTACACACAGGACGCAAATCTCGCCGAGTGGGGTGCTGGGTGGCATTCCTCCAGAAAACAGGTGCTGCTCGCTCTGCATTTTGCTTCCAACAGTGGACAGCCTGATGCCTCCAGAAAGCATGCAAACAGAGCACAAAGGCAATGCCAGCCTTCGCCAACACAACACAACCCCCCCAGTTGTGTATTTACACCATAGCTACCTATTGCATCTTCAAGAGCATCATCTGCCTTCACAAAGCAGACTGAAACCACATGCCTTGTAGAATAACCACATTCCCAATTATTACAATAGCAATAAAGCAGCATAAAACACTCACATTTAAAAAACCTGGCATTAAAAATAACAACAGCAGGCAAATATTTATTTAAAGCACATTTCTCCATCTTTCCCTCTCTCTAAACAATAAGTGAGCCAACTGTCGCCTTCTACTGCTCTCCATTTCCAAACAAGTATTTTAGAGACACTAGTTCATGGCAGTGAAAAGAAAGAAAGAAAAGAAAAGAAAGAGGGCTGGGGGCCTGGAAATAGGCCAGACTTCCTTCAGCCTTGGCTTATGTGGACAACAGCCTACTTCCTCAGATGCGTAAAGTTTTATCCAGAGGTTGAGGCCTAAATACAGACCCTGTGGAGAGGGATGGGGTTGCTGGCAGGGAGTATGGGGAAATTAACTTCAGAGAGCACTGATTGAAATGAGTTTTGTTCTGTAGCCAAATGGATGCTTGAAGTGTAGGTAGAGGCAAAATCCAGCCTGCAAAAATCCTCTGGAATGAAGTTGGGGGAAGTGGAATAAATAACATGAGGCTGGTCCTGGATCTAACCAGGAGGCCTTTGCCAATGCATTTTTGGGAACCCCTAAATAGAAGCATCAGCATCTGTGGGTTGAAAACACTTGCACATCAGTACTGAGGAAGCAAAGGCACTCTAGAAAGCCAAGGGAGAAGTAGCAGCAGGTGCAGGATCTTCCAAGTTTGGTCAGGAGATTTAGGAGTGGCAACCCCTTCATCTCCCCCACCCCAGAGCTGTACCCCTGCTTCAGAGAGGCTTTTCTAACTAGCAGCGGTTAATGAAGCTATTCCAGAAAGTGTGAGCAAAATGGGAATGCCAGAGACAGTTTTCTGCAAAGCGAAGCCCTGGACACCCTGAGCAAACAAGAAAACTCCTTGCAAGACCTCAATTCTCTTGCAGGTTAAGCTTTGTCAAAGCCAAAGCAAACTGAATTACAACTGTGGCTCTCAGGTCTAACATCTTGCCTCAATTGGCAAAATATTTTTGGTTCAGTGTGCAGCCCTCTGCCTCTGCATCACCCACCCCACGAACCCAAGGGAAGAAAAATGCCCTGCGTGTGCCAGACCCATAGCTCAAACTCATGAAAATCAAATCATGAGAAGAGATACCTCTGGGCACAAAGCAAAACTAATCTAACAGCGAGGTCAAGGAGGGTCAGCAGAAGAAGCCAATCAGTATATGAAAGTTTGCTTGCTTCCCACCCTTGCAAGAGATGGACCGTGTCTATAAGCTCCAACCACAACATGCAAGTTCATATTCTCCAAACACAACAAAGTTGGTCTCACTTTGGGCCCTCCCTAAAGATAGCCTGATACCTGTGATGGGTAAGAATGTTTAATATTGTTGCTGAAGTTTAACATTTCACGGCTGCTGCAACGTTGGCAGACACTACAAGAGAACAGGTGGCCCATGAAATCCAGCTGGGAGAGGCTATTGGAAAACAGTGTGTCTTCAGAGGGAGAAAAGTCCACCTTACAGAAAACATCCCAGATGGGAAGAAGTGGGCTGTGACTCACCAATGCCCAAGGCTCAAGGGGTTTTTGCCAGCAGTAGCTCAAGTGGGTTACTGGAAACAAGGGAAGCGTCTTCTGGCATATTAAAAACTGGTGATGAGTTTTACTTGGCATACACATTCATGGATTGCAGCCAATGTCACCAGGTGCATTTCTGCTATATTGGCTTACAAAGATACTGCCTTTCATCCTATCTGGACACCACCATGCGTTCATAGAGTTTTAGAGCTGGAAGGGATCCCAAGGGCCATCTAGTCCAACCCCATTCTGCCATGGAGGAACCCACAGCTAAAGCACTCTTGAAAGATGCCCATCCAACCTGTGCTTCAAGCCTCCAAAGAAGGCAACCTATTTTACTGTCAAACAGTTCTTACAGTAAAAACAGTAATGTTTAGGTGGAGTCTCTTTTCTTGGCATTTGAATTCATTGCTTCATGTTCTAGTCTCTGGAACAGAAGAAAACATGCTGGCTCCATCTTCTATGTGCTATCCCTTCAGATTTTAAAGATAGCACAATCTCTTTAAAGTCTTTGAAAAGTTTTTAAACTGTGGTTGGGTGAGCATCTTTCATGAATGCTGTAGTTTTGTATTTCTGCATGTCAAGGGGTTGGACTAGATGACCCTTGGGAGACCCTTTCCAACTCTGAGATTGTATATATCTTGAACAGGAGACATCCCTTGTGTTACAGCAAAAGCAAGCAAGAGCTTCCCAGCACCTCAAAGACTACCAAGTTTTGTTGGGCATCAGCTTTCATGAAGAGCTGCAGCCCACTTCATCAGAGGAAACATGATACATGGGCATATAATATTTCATGGTCAATAGCTCAGTACAGTGAGCCAAGTCCATTAAAACAGAGAATATAAGGCAACAGGATAATTCTCTCTGGGATATTTTATCTATGATAGTATGCAAAGGCAAACAGCTCCTGAACTGGCAACCCTTGAGTGGAAACTCAAGGCTTGCCAGTCCTGGAGTATTCCAGGACCTGAGATTTCAAGGTCAAGGCCTACGAACATCCCAGTGATGTCATTAAACATGACGCATTAACTCTCAAGCATACATTGTTCAGAGCAACTCATTCAAATAAATGCCCAGTCTGACAAATCAGAAAAATTTTCTCTTGTTGGAAATTAGGTTTTCCAGGCTCAGCCCTAAATAGAAAAAACATACTTTCTCCAGCTTTCTTTCAAACGCCTTTGCAAGTGCTGCTCATATAAACACATAGGGCTTGGAGTCCAACTGCAGAAAGTTTCCTAAACTGTTTTGAACAGAAAAGAGTTGACGGTAACTGTTCCAAAGCAGCCAGCAGAAGTGAGAAGCCAAAATCACACACAGTGTTTTCAAGGCAATGCTCTCACCCTGAGATTCTACCCTCTCTTCCTGAGGCTGGAGAAGAGAGACCAAGTCCTGAAAGCCAGGCCAGGGTGTGATATCTAGCAACCCTACAAGGGGGAAAATGCAGCCAAACGAGCAAAGAGGCCTTGTGGTTGTTCTCTGCAAAGGCAGCCATCATCATCATCCTTCCCACAAACATAGGATGATGAAGCACCACAGCCCTTGGTGGGAAGGTGAATGCTCATGTGTGCCTGACCCAGGGCCGGTTTATAGAATTTTGGGGCCCCTGCAACGCTTTATTTTGGGGGGCCCAAATGTTTATCTCAGGTCAATGTAACCTAACCTAACCTATTCATAGTACAGGATATTCAGATTATTACTAATAATGTTTTTGCAGGAGGAGGGTTACGACGGCCCCCACACACACAATGATGGGGCCCCCTGCGGATGCTGACGCCGCCGGTGCCTGAAACTGGCCCTGTTCATCCGGGCAATGGTGATCCTGTGTCTCTTTTCACACTGGTGGATGCTCACTTTCAGCACATGGGAGAAGCCGATCGGGGCTGCAACTAGAAATCTAACTCCATCCCCTCCCAGCTACCGTATATTCCGGCGTATAAGACGACTGGGCACATAAGACGACCCCCCCAATTTTTAAGCTAAAATATAGAGTTTGCCCCCCCCCCGCCAGCCAGCCAGCCAGCCATCTGGCTGGAAAGCCTGTCCCCCACCAGCCAGCCAGCTCAGTGGCTGTAGATGATGGAATAGTCTGTGAAATTAAAGGACTGAGAACAGCTAAAAAAGCATGGGATACTTTGAAAAACCTCTGTGGTGTTCAATCTTTGGAAAGTAAGGTTGCATTAATACTGTAAGTTGGTTAATATGAAGCTATCAAATCCCAAATTTTTGAATGAGCACATTAATGAATGAGCACATTAATGGTTTTAGAGCCACATTGGCAGACAAGAGAATTTCACCATAGACAAAACTTGATGCAAAATGAGAAGTTGAATCCAGAAATTCTAATTTTAGGCTAACTTGCCCTGAAAAGAAACATCATTTTGACTCTCCTGAGCTAAATAGAGGGCCATTTAACTCTTCAAATGCAAAGCAGTCATTCTCACAGCAGGAGGAAGGATCTGCTGGGAAAACTGCCCAGGCCATTTTACACTTCAATCATTCTCACAGCAGGGGAAAAGGTCTACTGGGGTATAAGACCACCCCCCACTTTTGAGGAGATTTTCAAGTGTTAAAAAGTAGTCTTGTATGCAAGAATATACGGTATTTCATGACACAATTTTTGGGAAAATCCAAGCGTCTGCCTGGAGAGCAGAGGAGAGAGCTGCTGCCAAGATTTTCTTTCTCTCTCTTTCTCTTACCTAAAAATACCCCCCATTTTCTCCCCTCACTTAAAACCTACAGTCCTCAATGCGGTCAACAGGCCACGGGCATTTGCTACACTGCTCCCAAAGCGATTTAGCATTGGGCCCTCTGCAGCGGCCCTTAAACCAGCCCTGGCCTGACCAGGAAAAAACCAGCCTCTTTTCCATGGCTTCCACATCTTTCAATGAGGTGTAACATCATCGTCAAGTTCTTGTTAGCCTCTCCTTCTCCGTTCCCGGCAGAAGCTCTTGGGAAGGTTGTATAACTGCTCTACAGAGAAGGCCTTCTTATTACAAAGTTTAATTTTTAATCTCCCTCCTCATTGCTTTTTAATTCTCTCCCCCCCCCGCTCTCCACTGCCGCCCAGTTTAATGATGCTCTGAAGCTTGTCAAGCAGAAATCACTCACACACCCCCGACTCAGTTCCAGATGCGCAGGTGGCATCAGAATGCGGCGCACGCCTTCTCCGCGTCCGTGCTGAGGGCACGGCGCCCTCCCTCGCTTGTGCACAGCATCTCATCCAGAATGTGCTACAATGCAGCTTCTCCGGACTCCCATTGCCTGAAAGAGAGGGCAAACCAGGGCAGCCACGAAGAAATCCCCGGGCAGGTCTTTGGCGAGGAGGAAGGTGGGGGACCGCAGTGGGGAAACATGGGATGAATCAGTAAGGTTGCCAGTTCAGGATCATCCCAGGCTCTGAGGTCTCCAGGCCAAAACCAGAAACCAATGGGCCACCACTGGTGAGAACATTAAGTGCATTAAGTACCAACCACTGTACAACCAACCACACTTGTTTGCAACTTGTCATTCAAACACACACACACACACAGAGAGAAACAAAGAAATATTTTCCTATTTGGAAATCAAAGCTGAAATCTTAGCTAAAGGGGCTGTCTCCAGATTGAGGTAAAATGAAGAACATCTAAAAAAACTATCAATACAAATGTGTCCCCCCCCTCGAAAAAAATCAGACAATCCGATTTTAAAACTCACATTAAAAACAGTGTAAAGAGCCAGCATGGTGTAAGTAATTTGAGTCTTGGCCCAGGACTCTGAAAGACCAGGGTTCGAATCTCTACTCAGCCATGGAAACTCACAGGGTGACCTTGGGCAAGTCACACTCTCTCAGCCTCAGAGGAAAGCAATGGCAGACCTCCTGTAAATACATCTGGCCAAGAAAACCCTGTGATAAGTTTGCCTTTGGTTTGCCATAAAAAGTTGGAAACAACTTGCAGGCACACAACAACAACAGCCAGTTTAGAAAACACATTTAAAACATTATGAAAAGCTACATGCACCACACACTCCGCTAAAAACCCCATTGGCAGAAACAAGTTAAAAACCAAAGGCCTGCCTAAATTTTTTTTTAAAAAGTCTTTGCAGAAAGATAGCAGGAAGGAGGCTAACCAAACTTCCTGTGGATGGGAGTTCCACAGGCTGGGAGCAGCCACCAAGAAGGCCCTCTCCCACGTCCTCCCCAAACATGCCTATGAAGGCATTAAGAGGGGGAGAAAGCCCTCTTCCAAGATCTTAAAACTAGGACAGGCTCACACAAGAGATACGTGGGCTTTTCAGCAACCCCAGGGCATCAAAGCAAAAGCAAAACAAAAACAAGGTATTAGCTGCCTGTTCCTCAAGAGAATAGTCACAGCCAATGGTAACCTATTACTTTCTTAAAAATAATGCTGGGGGAGAACCACGCATAATCCCAAAGGGCAGCTGGGACTCGTTCGTCTCTTGGGTGCGCTGCGCACCATGCGCCTGAGGGGTGGGATGAAGGAGGCGCACCTCCCAGATCCAAACTGAATCCCTTTGCTTTCCTTCCCTCTTCTGTTTTTCCTGCCCTTCCCCACGGCAACTGAGTTCTGTGCCAAAACCTCCGCATGGGATGGAGAGTTGGGAAATGGGTTCAAATGGGGTCTGGGCCCTCCTTCAGGCCCGCATGCCTGCTGCCGCCGCCGCCACACCGCAAAGCTGCCGTCCAGAAAGACTTTGATCTGTTACTCAGCAATCTGGAAACTGCAGGTACTGGAAATTGCTGTTATTTCATGATTAAGCCCACAGAAGCATCAATAGCACACACCCCCTCCATCCCCTTAATGTCACGCATCGTTCCTTTTAGTACAGTATCAGCTTTTTCTGGGAGTGATTTCAGAGTGCCAAGAAAAGCCCTGAAAACTTCTTGACAGAACAAGCTAATGCTCCTCGGGGATCCAGCTCCCATCACTCTGGATAATCACAGCAGCTTCGTGGCTCCAACCAAACTTAAAACCTACAGGGAATGAAGATAGCAAGATGGGAAAGGGCTGGGGGAAGGGGAAGATCCACTAGATCTCTCTTCAGCAGGACTGATTCATCCCATGCTGTCCTTAATGTCGCTGAGAGAACATTTTGTTTGTCACACCAGCCAGAACTGCGCTACGGGAGTCTGGCTTCGGGAGTCTGCTGTGAGGAAGCCATTATCGGAGGGTTGGCTGATGGAAAGGGCCACAGCGAAAGGGCTCTGCCTCATCTGGCTCGGTTCCTCCTGTTGTTGTTGTGTGCCTTCAAGTCATTTCCAACATACAGCAAGCCTAAGGCAACCCCACCCTAGGGTTTTCTTGGCAAGGTTTGCTTGGAGGGGGGCATTGTCACGGCCTTTTGTGGTTGTGACTGAGAATGACTTGCCCAAAGTCACCCCGTGGATTTCCAGGGCTGAACAGAGATCCCAATCCTGTTTCCCTGGAGACTTAGTCCAAGTCTATTTTTGCTTTGGTCAGGCCTCACCTGGAATACTGCATCCATTTCTGGGCACCAAAATTTAAGGAGGATATTGACAAGCTGGAGCATGCCCAGAGGAGGGCAACCAAAATGGTGGGAGGTCTGGAAGCCATGATGCCCTAGGTGGAGCAGCTTAGAGAGCTGGGCATGTTTATTCTGGAGAAGAGAAGGTTGAGAGGGGACACGATAGCCATGTTTAAATATTTGAAGGGATGTCATACTGAGGATGGGGCAAGCTTGTTTTCTGCTGCTCCAGAGACTAGGACACGGAGCAATGGGTTCAACCTCCAGGAAAAAAGATTCTACCTAAACATTATTAGGAAGAATGTCCTGAGGCTAAGAGCTGCTCGGAAGTGGAATTCACTGTTGCCTCATAATGTGGTGGAGTCTCCTTCTTTGGAAGTTTTTAAACAAAGGCTGGATAGTCATCCATCAGCTGTACTTTGAATGGGTATTCCAGCAGGGCAGAATGGGGGTTGGACTAGATGGTCATAGAATCATAGAGTTGGAAGAGACCCCTCAGGGCCATCTAGTCCAACCCCATTCTGCCATGCAGAAATACACAATCAAAGCATTCCTGACAGATGGCCATCCAGCCTCTGTTTAAAAACCTCCCAAAGAGGAGACTCCACCACATTCAGTGGCAGCATATTTCACTGTCAAACAGCTCTTAGCACCAGGAAGTTCTTGGGGTCTCTTCCAACTCTATGGGTCTATGATTCTATGAACACCCAAACCACACCACCAGGCCGGCTTGGTTTTCCATTGCTAGATTTCTTCAGAAGAAGTTTGGCCTTCCTCTGAGGCTGAGAGAGTGTGACTTTCCCAAGGTCACCTAGGGGGATTCTAGATGAGATCAAAGTCTCATCAAAGATCAAAGTACCCTGCCAGACCCTTCCAGGAACCTTCAAGTTCATCAGGTCGGCTCCTGCCTTGCTGAACTTCCCGCAGGCAGTCAAAACCGTGTTGCATCTTCTCACACTTTTGCCTTTTAAAACTGTTTCTAGTCTGTTCTTTTTTACTATTGGGATTTCATTGTGCTGCATGTTGCTTTCGAGGACTTGGTGGGCAGAAAAAATACTGTCAATACAAAAACAGAGAGTGGAAGCTACAGGCTAAATTAAGGCGAGATGGCTTTCTAAAAAAGCAAACAGCAATGAAGCACTGCCTGGGGACCCACTGCACAGAAATGGCTGCAGAGAACTCTCAGGGCTGCTCCAAGAAGCAGAGGCAGTTCCCATATCAGTGGGAAGTTAATCCGTTCTGGGTTTTAGTCCAAACCTTAAAGTAAGACTCAACAAGCCCCCTCCTAATCTTCCTTGGGGTTCTCAGCGTTGCAGTGGCAGACCAAATGGAGAGGAAACAAAACTTCTAGGGATGCTGGGTTCTGTTCGTCCCTCCCAGTGGCTGCTGAGTCAGCTCTCGGTTTAAGTCTGAACTTTACAGGAACTTTCCAAACTGCCGGACTATGTCTGAGGACCAGTCAGTACCTCTTTGCTTAAGAAAATCCTATGAAACTCACATGGTCCCAATAAATCAACATGCGAAGGCACACACAGAGCACTTTCAATAGCTCCTTTAAAGTTCAGACTACGACCCAGAGCAGGTTTATTGCCTCACTGAGATAGGACCACCCTTCCCCTTGCAACTCCTCTCCTGCCACTGGCATGTGGCAGCAGCAATTGCAAGACTGGACATCTCTTCCAAGGAGCTCCAGTGCCCCAGACAAGAGGACAGAGCTGACCAGTTTAAATATTTCCAGAAAGAGAATCAAGTTCCTTGAGGGAGGAATTGCTGGAAAGGATGTGGGAATGAAGGCTGCAATCGGGGCTGCTTGGGGGCTGAATATATTCACCCAAACAAACTAAATTCAGCAACATAGGTGCATTTTCCTGGCAGGGAGGAACATCACCCATGTTTCTTTCCACTCTTACATTATTTAAAGCCTGCCGCCCAATTCAAGGGTCATGGTGGACGGCCGTAATATTAAACTGCACAGCCGGGTAGAGAGGTGAGTTCCCCAGAAAAGACTGAGACTAAGAGAGGAGGAGGCTTCCATTCTCACCCCAAACAGGGTTGCCAATGTGTAGGGCTGGGTTTCTAATCCCAAACTAATCCGCCTTCCATTCAAATTAAACCCTCCCTGACCACAGCAACTATATCTTGATTTCTGCAGGTTCAGCTGGCAGGCAGTGAGGGAGTCAGAGGTCAGGAGTATAGTCCTAACATCTCTCCAAAAGATCTCTGCCTCTTCGCACTTTCTTTCTGGCCATTTTTCAGCTAAAAAACCACACACACAACCCCAAAAGCTGCTTCTCCCTTTACAACGGGCCCTTGGTATCTACTGCAATTTTGGGTTATTTGGGGTGGGTGGGGTAGGTTAAACATACATACAAATCAGTTACACATCTATAACAGAGATTTTAGAAATTGAAATTAATGAAATATAAATCTTAGTTATATACCAGTTAATTCAGTAAAATCCCCCACTCATGATTTTGAAAAAAGAACTCCCCACTTGTACTTGTTGAATTACTATTACGTTTCTATTGGCATATCAATAAATCTTAAATGTACTGCCATCAACTTTCATTAACATGGCACAGACTATTGAGACTGAGCTAAAAGAAATGTAACTGACTCTGATATTGATTATCACAGGCAGTTATAAAAAAAATGACTCTGCTCTTGACTGTCCTTATGAAAACCCTATGAAATTCATGGGATCACCATAAGCGTGGGAAAAGGTGCTGTCACTCCAAAAAGATTCTGGATTCTGGGAGCGGCAGTCCAAAAAGAAGAACCTTCTCCAAACCCAGAAGGACTGCCAAGGAATCCCAGTTGCTATAGGCTGTATTTCAGGGTAAGGAACTGGCAAAACCATCTCTGAGGATTCCTTGCCTAAGAAAACCCTACGAAATCCATGGGGTCACCATAAGTTGACAGGCAACTTGAAGGTGCGTGTGCACACACAGAGACCTTTCAAGGCAATGCTCTCACCCTGAGATTCCTCTCCCTCAACTTGAGAACAGGAAATTAGATACCAGGCCTTGAGATCCACCAACCCTACTTGCAACTGAACCTGACTGGTAAATCACAATTGCAATTTTAAAAAAATCAAAAACACCAGAATTGCTGGTGGCAGAGCAGGATGAGCCCACCACTGTCTTTACGCACTTGGACCACTCCCATCCTAATACAAAGTTGCTCAGAAACAAGTTTCTCCAACGAGACTTGGACTGTCCATCATGGATCCAACCTGAAACGTACACAGAAGATTGAGCTATGGAGACAACCACATAACGATCAGGGATCTCACATTTTCTGAGCATTTCCCTGTGCTTGAAGTTCATCCTAGCACCTGTAGCATGGCATGTTTTGACAGCAAGTGGGTCAAAGTATGTCCCAGACAAATTTTGAGCCAAGCCTGCCCAAGTTACACCTTTGTCTCCTGGCCAATCCTACCATCTCCTCCAACATTTCACAGATGCAAACTGGAATAGGCACGGCCAGTCCATATAACAGTGTGGTCAAGATGCAAACATCATTAATGAGGAAGACTACAAAAGCTAGGGAAGGCTGCAGCAGTTTGCTTTTGCCTAACCCTCCTGGGAAAGGCAAGAGCTTGCTCTCTCTTCTCCTCTCCCCTCTGCTGAGGTCACTGAGTTATTTTTGCACTAGGAACTCAGTTTACAGCAATGGAAGTAAGCTGAGGACAAAATGGGAGTAGGGGAGATACATGAGGACATTTTAAAGACAGCTGGGAAAACGGGACAGCAGAGAAATCAGGACTGCCCCTGACAATTGTGGACACTTGGAGAGTATCTCCTGTTTTCAGAAAGGAAACACTTCTTGCTCAGCTTCATGCATCCTAAGGACTCCCATTTCTGCCTTTTAGAAATGGGGAGGGAGCAAGAATAGGACAAGGTGTCCCCTCCAAAAAAGCCATTTTGGGGCAGCACATTGGGTGTGGTGGCCCTTTTAGTGTCACATACAGGATTTGAAGACAAACTTTGATTCTCTCCAGAAACAGGTTATGATAGGGATGAGCAGGGGAGAGAGAGAGACAGAGACAGACAAGGAGAGCATGAATCAAGGTGCTATTTTTAAAGCATCCCTCCTGGAGAACACAAAGCTAGGACAGCCTTTCGAGAGTTTTCCCTTTGCTGCAAAGGCTGGATACCTGTAGGTCAAAGAGATCACCTTCCTGGGAAGGCAATTGACAGATTCAGCTGAAGAAGAAAAATGATTCACTCCTGCAGAAACCCAACAGGAGAAGGTCAACCAACCAACCATAATGGTTCTTCTTTTGGAGAAATACAAAATTTGTGTCAAAAATAATGCCTCTTTAGGTCTCTGTGGTCATTTTAAACCTCAGAACAAGACCTTTTCCTTTTGTTATGTTCCAAAGCCCAAACAATTTTGCTTCATAGGTCATGGCTTGAAGGCACCAAACGGAGCATCCAGAGTGAAATTAACCTGATTGGAACATGAATAGGAGACCACCTGAGAACACCCACATACACACTCAAAATACATGCTACCCAATGAACTGGGTAGAATAAAATTGGTTTTAAAAAAACCAAACAAACCCTGCTCCTAGAAATTACCATCTGCAAATAAAAACATCAAATATGTATCTAATGTTTCCATCTGTATTTGGCACCCAACGTTATTTAACAGTTGGCATGCAAAGGATGTAGGATTTGACAGAAGGCATGCTAATATTTTCAACAACAACAACAATAGATGATGATGATGATGATGATGATGATTTCAGCTGAAGATTACCAAGCCTTATTTGGCATCAGGTTTCATGGCTTCTACCCCACTATGCATCAAGTGCTGCCATTCATGAAGCCTTATGCCAAATAATGCTAGCTAATCTTGAAGGTGCCATCAGACTTTCTTGGGTTGGTTGCAACAGGCAAAATCCAAGGCCTAAAATATTTTTCCCCTCTGGCTCTACCCATTGGGAAACATAGCCCCAGATGACACTTCCTGTGGGCTCCTTAGATTTAAAAAGTCTTAAGCTGACAAACAGTCTGATCTAACAATGAAGCTGAGAGGCTCAGCTCAGGAGTCTTTTTTTAATGGAGCTATCTTCCCACCACCTACCCTGGTTCAATAATCTGTCTATCTAGCTAGCTATCTGTAAAAATGACTTCAATTGATAAGCTTGAATTAATTCCTAATAATGACATCTATCTAGGCCAAAGTTCAGACAAAAAAGCCATGCAAGGTCAGAGCAACCAAGGAGTTAGGACTGAAGGGAGGAAATGCCCGGGGGTCTTTGGAAAGGTTTCCAGACAACCTCTGCATCTGCAGACTGAACCCCTTTTTCCTTAGGATGATTCTTTTCCTTTCAAGTTATTTTCATCCAAAAAACCAGAAGATGCCTCGCCTTAAATAGTGTGAAGCAGCCTCCTTATCTCCTTTCAAAGGCTGCTTAAAACAGGAAGCAAAGCGGAAGGGCAAATGGAGGAGGGGGGACCGCCTTCCGCTCCCTGGTGCTGCTCAGCTGCAAAACTGCTTTTAGGGGCTCTGCTGGCAATTTGGGGAGAAGGCTGAAGGCAATGGGAGGGGGGGTTGACCTGTTGCTCTCCTGTTTTCTCCACAGGCAGCTCTTTGAACGACAGCCTTGAGGACTGCAAGCGCAGGGAAGTTTCTGGCACTTGCAAAGGGTGGCGAGGCAGGAGGGCGGTTAGAGCTATTGGAATTAAACCACCTTTTGCTTGCTTTTATGCAATATTTTATGGATTTCCTTTTTCTGATGCTTTTAAAAAATCCTCTTGTAAACTACCCTGTGAACTTGGAGCTTGTCTATACAAGGGAGAAAAAACAGATTGCTCCACAGTAATGGCAAATCGCAGCAGCTATGATTTGTCTTAATGGTATTTTGGCTTTCAAAAGCTTTGCATGCCCACTGGTCAAGATGGTGGCCACAAGCAGGGATGGCTGAGCAGGGATTCGAATTGTGGTCTCCCAGCATCCTAGCCCAGCATTCAATCATTCTGGCCCCCATGTTATGAGCCTTCCAGTCAACCCTAACTTACACCAATGCTGTTCTCAGGTTTTCCTAGCAAGCTATATTCCCAGGAGGTTTTGCCAGTGCCTTCCTTTTAAGATATCTTTGTGGCCTGTGTTCCAATTGGAACAGCTAAACCTTTTGCTTACCACAAGGAGCCAATTCATATAACCATCACCTGAGCATCTCAAGTGAGGCAGCAACACAGGGGCAACAGATTCTTCACCTAAGTCTCTTTATACAAGGAACAACATAAAGCATGGCCACGCTTTCACACCTTCGGTTAGGCAATTGGCTGCACAACGCTGCCATTCAGCACAAGGCTTGCATAGACATCTTCAAGGTGTAGCTCTGCATGTGGAAATTCTATGGAGTGTGGTGGAGTCTCCTTCTTTGGAGGTCTTTAAACAAAGGTTGGATGGCTGTCAGGAGTGCTTTGATGGTGTATTCCTGCATGGCAGAATGGGGCTGGACTGGATGGCCCTTGGGTGCCTCTTCCAACTCTATGATCCTATGGTTCTATGATCTAAGGATGCAGCCACGTTGTCCTCAGTTATCCCAAGTAGCCTCGCTGTTCCCACTTCTGCAGTCTTGAAAAATTGACGGGAATGAAGAACAACGGATCACGATGACGCAAGTCTGAAACAAAGCATCACCTGCCTGCCAGCCAGCCAGCCAGCCGGGCCTCCTTGAATGCTCACACATCGGAGGAGAAGCTCCCAGCCTTGGCAGGTTGACAGCCATGTCTGTGCTAAGAGGAGACACTTAGACATTTTCGACACAGCTGGATTCTGAGAGAGGGGGCAAAGGAAGCAAAACTCCACCCAAATGAGGGAGCATTTTCCTCTACAGTGCAAATCCACAACAGCAGGAGGAAGATGGCTCCATGGCCACAATTTGGGGCTGACTCGATTCAGAAATTCACAGGTGATGGAGCTGAGCACCAGTGGCCATTTGCATGTCTGCGTATGCGTCAATCTGCTGTGGGTTTTATGCCAAACTTTAAAGGAGTTATCCAAGGTGCTGAACCTTCTCCGCCAAACATTTCAGCTTGCCTCTTTCACAGCTCAGTGCTCCATCCATGAAGGAGCCTCAAAAGCAGTGGTAGCTGGTGGAAATGCTACCAGTGGGGTAGCGAACCTGCTCAGGGTTTTAGTGTGAACGTTAATGGGACTGGAGGAACTACTGGGATCGGGGTGGTGATTATCAGGGCTCAGAAAGGATGTCTGCCAGTGGCTTCCATTTCAATGGGAGTGGTGGATCTGCTCTGAGCTTTAGCCTGAACTTTAAAGGTGCTATCCAAGGTTCACAACCTATTTGGGGCAAAGATTTCATCACACTCCCTTTACAGTTCAGACTAAAACTTGGAGCAGACCTGCCACCCCTTGGGCAGCAAAGTCTTCCAGCCGCCCCATTCAAAGCCAAAGAGAAGATAACTCCTCAGTGAACTGTCCATACTGTTGGACACACACACACACACACCCGGAGCCAACCAAAGAGAACAACATTTACCAAATGCATGAGAAAAATCCTTGAGCTGAAGCATTAGCTTCAAAAGCTCACCCAAGCTGGGCAGCTTTTGCAACAAATCTGGCAGTATTAAACAAAACAGACTTCTCCCAGCTAGACAGCAGAGTGGCTACCAGTGCTAAGCTTTGCTTCAGACAATTTCTTCCTTCTTAGTGTTCCTTCTAAGGTACAATAAAGCACATCATGTATTGTATCCTCCACCATACGGTTACCATGAATACAGGAACACTGCTCTCCAGAGGACTTTAAAACCTGCTCAAAAAAATTAGATTTAATTGTGTGAAAATGCAAGGCAATCCAGGCCTTGTGAAGGAAGCTCAAACAAATATTTCCTTTTGCTCTGCTGTGTTTTTAAAGTGGGGAAAATATTTTAAAAATCAAGAGGCCCTGGAGAGAATTCTCCTGGTCCCTTATACTAGTATGATTTGGGAGCTGACTACTTTTTCTGATGCTGCACAAGGAAAGTGCCAGCTGCAATGTCCTTCCAGACACCTCTCCCCTCACCACCATTGTCTTCCCATTTCCAAGCTCGGGGCTGGAAAGGAAAGTAGGAGATGGGGATATCTCTCTAAGTTTTGGAACCACAAAGAAAGGTCAGAAGCAAGCAGGATGCTCACAGTATTTTGGGTTCTCCAACACAACTTCTGGCAATAAAATTCATTTTGTGCTTTTGGAGGGAGAGTAAGTACTCAATCAAAGATAAACATGTCAACACTTTTACAAATACTTGCCAATATTTGACCACAACAAAGATCTTATGTCAAGGTTACATAGTGTTAAACTTCTCCCATTATGGTCTAAATCCTGTTAGTCCTGATTCTGTGTGTGTGTGTGTGTGTGTGTGTGTGTGATGCCGTGCGGTTCCAACAGTGGCCCCACTCAGTGCAAGAATAACAACACAGGCAGGCAAATCCATTTGTGTGTCTCCTTGCCAAGGGTGACACACTCCTTGTGGGATTCTGAGCCCTCCATCAAAACATCCCATTTCCCAACAATCTCTGAGCCCCAGGTCTTATGGATGGGGTGGGGAGGAGAGACCTATTTTTACTTGCAGTAGAACATGGCCAGAAGATTGACATGTTGGGAGGATGAATAGGGAACTGATTCAGTAGCCGTGCCATCCAGGATAGGAATTCAGGACACTGGAGAGCATCTTCCCTGGGGAAGGGAGCTCTCCATGGTTCTGAACTCAAAATTAGTTATGCTACCTTGGAGAGCTCCATATAAGTTTGTATTCAAACCTTGAGTGGATTTTCTGCTCTGCTGATACTGGAACCACCAGTTTCCCCTGGAAGTAAGGTGAGATGTTCCCCAGTTTTGTGCAATGGCTTTCTTGAAAGCGAGGTTGTCTTCTTCAGATGGAGATTTTAAGTTGCTGTCAACAATCTCCATTCAGTAGAGTGTTTTACTACCTTGTTGGAGTTCCAATGGAGGGATGAGGAAGGGAGGAAAGATTTTGGGTTTTCTGTCTTGGACTTCTGATTCTATGATTCTATGATATCTTGATTCATTCTTTGGCAAATTAGTCAGGGTATTCCGGCTTCATTTTGACCCAGGTTCAATTTTACATGGCCCCTGGAAGGTGGCCCCAGGGGCAGAAAATTAGCTCCTGAGACCAACTGTAGTTGCCCACCCCTGGTCCAGTCCGATAATCCAGATCTCCACTCTTTTTCACATTTTCCTCATGGCTATAGCATGCACTGTAAACTTCTAGAAGCCAATGGAAGAATACTTTATATTTTATTGCAAGGAGGGAATGGTTCTTTTAGGCAAAGAGTAATACAAGATGCTGGCCAGAGGTACTTAGTAAAATAAAAAAAAAATCATGTTGATGTTGCCCTTGGGATCTCACTCAAAGAAGTGCCAATACTGTCTAATGCTTCTGCACACCACCTTGCTTACTGCATGCAAACACAGGCTGGCAATTAGCAGTACCTATTAATGCTTCCAATTAATTCTCTGCCAGGAAAATCTGCTTCGAGATTTAATAGAGATTTTAAACTGATATTAGGAACTAATTAACAGCCCACTTATTGACACTGATGACCCAGAAAAACAAAGCAGAAAAGGCAGTATGTTCAGGACACACACAAACACACACAGGGTGCCATGCCCAAATCTGAGCCAGGGGCACATGGATGCCCTGGGAGTAGGAAACGATGCAGGCATCAACACCTGGAAGGTTTATGACTGGTTTACTCCTGGTCTGATTAATTACCTGCCTGGCCAATCCAGAGAGTTGATGTTACACCAATGGGATCTGGGAGCTGCCATCTCAATGGGGAAGTACATCCACTCTGGGTTTTAGTCTGAACTTTACATGAGCTATCCAAGACACTGAACTCACTCCCTCCCAAATAGGTTTGGCATCTCAGACAGTGCCTTAAAAAAACTGGAGTAAAACTCACCGCAGATTCACAGCTCCAACAAGAGGGTGGGAGCTGTCATGAGGTCCTATCCCCCCTACACACACACACACACACACACACACAAACACACACCTGAAGAGGCTGCTGAAACTGACTCCCCCCTCCTGCCACCAGCTCCATCTGAAAGAACAGAGGGATCTTAGCTCAGTTCTTTGGTTTATTCTTATTCCTTGTATTTATAGCCTAACTTTTCACTTAACACACACACACACACAACAGCACTTGAGATGACTAATGCACCTCACTGACAAATACATGAAACCATAAAACCATTAATGTCATTGTGATAATCAAAACCACTGCAATTATTATTTATCATTATTTTGAAATAATTATAATTGTTTGGAAATTATTACTTATCATTATTTTATTCATTTACACCCAGCTTTTCCCTAATAGTAGGCCTCAAGGCACTTTACAAATTATTAAAGCCAGGGCAGACTGAAAAACAGACAAAAGCATCAGTATGTGTGTGTTTTTTTAAAACCATTTGAAAGTCATTGTAAGAGATTATAAAAAATCAACCCAACAGCACAAAACACCATTAAAGGCCCATTGTAACCAAATCCTGAAGCCTGAAAGAATAGGAAAACTTTCACTTGCTGGTATGGAAGGAGGGCAAGGATGGAGCCAGTCTGGCCTCCTTGGGGAGGGAGTCCCAAAATCTGGGAGCAGCCACCGAGAAGGCCCTGTCTCCATCATTCCCAATAAATGTGCCTGGGAAGATGGTGGAACAGAAAGAAGGGCCTCTCCGAAAGATCTTAGATCTCTAACTGGCTCATATAAGGAATCACAATAACCAATAAACACCAAAACTAGTTTAAAAGACCACTTGGAAAGGGCAAGTCTTTTTCACCTCCCTCCTAGAAAGGAGTGGGAACTGGATGCAACTCCCAAAGAAGTGCCGTATCCTACAAGCAGGAGAAAGGCCTTTCCCACACACCCATCAAACATCCTCCGGTTTTCTCCTACAAATCAATAGCAAGCAGTAGCTTTTGTTTAGTGGAAGCAAATCTCCTCTTAAGGAAACCGGCCAAGCAAACCCTAAGACGGGGTTGCCATAAGTCAGCGTATATGTATATGTGTATGTACAGTATGTATTTGTGCAGTACCACAGCTACTGTTTTGCTTGAAAACCTTTCTGTGCTTGGACTACAACTCCCATGTGTCCTTGAAATCAGTGCTTGCAAAGGTGTTGCAAACACAGGTGGGGAGAAAGAGAAAGTTTGTGTGTTGATCCATTTCCTGATCAATGAAGACCTTGAAAAAGCTCGAATTTCCAACCACAATAGCATTTCCTCATTTGTGTTACATGGGGTGTTTATGATGTCAGTGACATGCTCTGAGCTGAGACGATGCTTCATGTCTCTGGCTTAATGACATCACCAAGTCTGCCCCCCCACCCCATGACATCACCAGGGGAATGACCTCAAATCTCAAGTTGAGGACCTAGGATGCTCCAAGATCATATATCTTGGATAACAAACAGGAGGCAGACATTTTTCCCACCATGACTCTGGCTACATACCAGCAGTGCTCATCTTCCTCTGTGCCTCATTTGGATGAAATGAAATGTCTGAGCCCATGGCAAGCTGACCAAGTCAGGCTGGGCTCCGCTACGAGTCCACCTGTCTCTCACCTGGGGTCACCAGGAACGGTTTGGGACCCAAGGCCTTGCCAAATGCCATTACGTCTGCAACCTGGTCGGTCTCAACGTACCTGGAGTGGCAGACTCTGCTTGTTAACAACAGAACGTTCTCTGAACACAGAAGACTACATGCTGTTTTCCTGCAACTCCCATATACTGTTTCATTGGCCCCACTGTGCTAATCGTGGATGAAGGAACCCACTTAAGGCTGCCTAACAAATGCACAGGTGAAACCTCAAAGTAAGCTCACGCTCATATAGGGAGGGAGCTACGGACCTTAATGGCTCCAAAACAAGAACTTAAAAGCCTTGAGATGAAGCTGAAGCCAGACCCAAGAAGTACCAAAGTAACAACAGAGAGCAGAAACAGAAGCTTTGCCTCCACCCCATCCCACTGGGCCTGCTGGTAGGAAAAATACAGGTTTGTTTTTATTATCAGGACGTGTGAGGTAAAGGAAATATCGACTCAGTTCAGCATACAATATTCATTAAAGGAAGAAAAACAGCCTTGCACAGCTATTGGGGACAGCGAGGGGGATCCTCAGACAGTGATTGGCTGGGTTCCTGTGACGTCATGGAACGTATGTGGAATTCTGATAGGAGAAGATATCAACATCAAAATACCTACAAAGATTTGTTTTGTAAGGGAAAAGGTGCAGCAGCCATGAATCAGAGAAATAAGTTGTGCTCAGAGCCATCAAATTCGGTCTGTCTTCCCCTCACCATTTTAATCCAGTTCTGGGAAAAGTACAAAATGCCAGACCGTAATACTCAAGCCAGGGTCTTCAGTTCTTCAAGGGACAAGGAGTTACCATATTGCTGCTGCTGAAGCTATGGAGGAACTAGATGAGATCCTCAAGTGTAAAGATATATCATTGGACACCAAAGTCGGTATCATCCATGCTGTAGCATTTAAAATTTCTATATATGGTTGTGAAAGCTGGACAGTGAAGAAAGCTGAGAAGAAGAAAAGCAACTCCTTTGAGATGTGGTGCCGGAGAAGAGTTCTGTGGATACCGTGGACTGCTAAAAAGACCAATAAATGGGTCCGAGAGCAAATCAAGCCTGAACTCTCCCTAGAAGCCAAGGTGACTCATCTGAGGCTGTCATACTTTGGCCATCTCATGAGAGGACAATCATGCTTCATAAGGTAGAAGGCAGCAGGAAAAGAGGAAGACCCCATTCCAGGCGGGGAGACTCCATAGAGGAAGCCACGGTCCTGAGACTGCAAGACCTGTGCAGGGCGGTTGATGATAGGTTGACTTGGAGGCCTCTCATTCATGGGGTTGCCATAAGCTGAAGCCAACTTTACAGCAAACAACACCAAGTTCTAGTTCTGTGTGGATTATACCACAAAATCTGGCTTGGGGGCACCAAAATGTCCCATCCTTGTGCAGGAGGGTTAAGGAAAAAGACAAGGTAAGAAGGAGGAAATGAAGGTCAAAGGGGACAGGAAATTGGGTAAGGAAGGAACAAGCAATCTTGTCAAGAAATCCCCATATAGGATTCTAGGAGACCAAGGGTTAAATTTCCACTCAGCCATGGAAACCAACTGAGTGACCTTGAGCAAGTCACACACTCTCAGCCTCAGAGAAAAGCAATGGCAAACTTCCACCACAGGAGAGGGTTTCCATACATTTGGGAGCCAGTCTGGAGTAGTGGTTTGAGTATTGGACTAGGCTTCCAGGGGACCAGAATTAGAATCCACACTCAGCCGGTGAAACATACTAGGTGGCCTTGGGTAAGTCACACTCTCTCAGCCTCAGTAGAGGGCAATAACAAAACCTCCTGGGAATAGATCCTGCCAAGAAAACCCAAGAAGTGGGTTGCCATAAGTCACTGTTGACTTCAAGGCACCTAAATAACAACAAAAGGAATTATGCAAAGCTGTGAGATGTGTAAGAAGATGGAGGGGAAGAATTACTGTGGAAAATGTGTAAAGAGACCCCCCCAAAATCATGTTGGAGGGCTTAGAGTGAAAAACAACAAAGCAAAAAGCTGCCTAATTAGCCATACCATAGACTCCTAGAGGTAGAAGAGGCCAGAAGGGCCATCTAGTCCAATCCTCGAAGCACTCCTGAAAGATACTCTGTTTAAAACCCTCCAAGGGAAGAGAGGGTCCATTACCTTTCGAGGGTGTCCTGCATCATACTTGTGAGCATGACCAAGATTTGGTGAAGAGAACAATGAGGCCTGTGCCTCAACCATCATAGCATGACTGCCTGTATATCAACTGTTATTGAGGATTCATCTGTTTTGCATGATTTTAAGAGCCTACACTTCATGCTTCCGGTTTTGTGCTACTTCTGCAAGGACACCCCGAAGGCCGCCACAAAACAGAATTTTACCATCAAAGAAACCAAGTAGGAAGGTTTAAAAAGAGATCACTTTCTCAGAACTCTGAACTCTCTGTTTCTTTTTAGAGTATAATTCACCTTCACTTCGGGCTGTTCCTCCAAATCGCAAAAAGAACCATCCGTTTCCTCTTGGGGAAAAAAAGAGTGATCAAATAAGGTCTCGAAGATAATTCAAAGCAAGGCGCTCTCTCCCCCCCCCCCACAACTTTCAGCATGATTGGCACTGTGAAAAAAAGGAAGCCTGGCGCATGGACTGTCGCATCACCCTGCCGCACACTTCCCCCTTCAGCCTCACCAGCCACCCCCACATCCTGATGGGTGCTACAGATCGGAGCAAAGAAGGGAGGGGAAGGGGCAGCGGCTGGTGGAAAGGAGAGGGGTCTCCACCCAGGACCGGTTTAAGGAATTTTGGGGGCCCCAGCAATACTTTATTTGGGGGGGGGCATATGTTTATCTCAGGCCAATGTAACCTAACTCAACCTAAGTGATTCACAGTACAGGATAGTCAGATTATTACTAATACTGTTTTTGCAGGAGGAGGGTTATTATTATGGGGGGCCCCACAATGATGGGGGGCCCTGCGGATGCTGACACCGCCAGTGCCTTAAACTGGCCCCGTCTCCACCCCATGTGCAGGAAGACTCAAGGCCACCGAGCTGGACACTCACAGTGAGGCCTACATCCCATGCCCCCCCCCTGCAAGAGACCCCCTTACTGCTGACCCAAGACAAAGTTCTTCAGGCCAACAGCCCTTTGCTGTCTGTCTTCCAAGGCAATTATTACTGAGTGGTCCCTTTTCCCGTTCGAAAGGTTCATGAGTGGAAGCTCCTCCGCTACATACAATCCTGACATTCAGACTGTGTTGAAAGTGCTCTTTTTTTTTTAGGGGGGGTCTTTAAAAAAGGAGGAAGTCAATACATTGCTGCAGAAACACTTACTCACATCAGTAACTTAGGAATTTTTATTATACTGATTATCTACAAAACATACTCTGCATTAGCAAAGAAGGGAAACCCCTAAAAGTCTTTGCAAAACTTACAAAAATTGGTTCGAAACCACAACTGATCTAGGATTGCAAAAGATGTAGATTGGGGGGATTATTTTTATTTTCAGTTTGCAGTGACTTGCAGAAGGCATTAAAACAGAGGGTGCAAATCAGATAGGTCACTGATTAGATTGAATGAATCCCTTTGTCTCTAAGGAGTGCCCAAAAGGCAGGTTGGAGTGTGCATTTGGATACACAGCTATGACTTTAAAAATACCTTGCCCTCCTCTGGGCAATGGCAGGGGGCCTGTGGGTCAGTTCCTACCCTAGGGACTCTCCATGGGTCACATGGATTGCCAAAAATTGAAGGAAAACCAAATGCCAGAAGAGGCTGGAAATCTATTCCTGGTTTTGAAAAAGGGGTATTTTATTTTATTTTTATGCGGAGGACTGTGACCTATTTAAAAGCTGTGTTGCTGCTCCTGACAGTTTCCAGAAGAGGGAATCCATCCTTTTTCCTCTCAGGGAAAGGGCAATCCAGGGAGTGTGAAGGTGTTGTGGCCCAAAAAGCAAACTTGGGGGTCGCATGCAGCCCCAGAGGTGGTCTTTCCTGGCCTTTAGAAAGGTGTTTGGAATAGTCAGAGAAAGAAGAGGCCCTGCTATGGACAACTCAGCTTGGACTGGTGTGTGTGTGTATGAAAGAAGAGAGAGAGTGTGCTCAGCTAATTCAGGTCTTTCTCTCCTCCTGGGTACAAATGCTTCTTTCAAGACACAACATCCAAAGGGGTCTTTCCCCTTTGCTACAAGAAGGATGCAACTTATGCGCACATTGGAGGGTGGAGGACTGGCGGGGAAGTAAAATTATGGCAATGCTCCCCAATAAAAATTCTCAATCAATCAATCAATTTATTCATACAGTCCATAGACCCATCAAATAACAGACGTGATGTACATTAATAGATAAAACCATAATACAAACCAATAAAGTTAGGATACTTATTGATAGACTTTTTTGGAGCTCATCCAACTTATTCAACTATTAACTTCCCTCTCACTGGTCTTAATGACCACAGATAAGAACTTAGCAACTGACAAGGTAATATTAAGAAAAAAGCAAAGTGATCAAGGGAATGCAACCACAGCAAAAGGAAGTGTTTTAGGTGTGGAGGATTTTCAAGGTCTCTCTTTTTGGATTGCTAGCAATGTGAAGGCTTAAGCAAAATTTCATGTGTGTGTGGGATTTCATTTGGGGGCTACCAATGCCTTCATTCCCACCCACCCCAATCTTGTAGCTACACCTCTGGAGGCAGATGAGAGTGTGTGTGTGTTTTGAGAGGTTTACTGCAAAAGAAAGGGGAACAAAAGCAGTGTCGTAATCCTCCCAAGAAAGAGATGCAGCCAACCTAAGTGTGGACTCAACATCTGGGAAAGTCCATCCCTAAAGCAAGCAACATCTTCAACATGGCTGTCCTGTCTTCCCCAAAGCTCACATGGAGGAAGTCTGCTTCTGCTTTCTGCTTTCTTGGCCTGAGCCCAGACATTAGAAATAGGTTTGGGGGCCAAGCCTCAATCACACCTTGGCTCAGAATGTGACATTTCAAATCTGCTACCTCCAGGATTCACGCAGAAACAAACACAATGGATGCATCACTCACCTTGACACTGGAAACCTTGCTTCCCAAAGCCCCTGCAAAAGAGGAAGACACACATGGTTAGAGAACACAGAGACAAACACACACACACACACACACTACAAGGCTGTAGGCTGTATTTCAGGGGAAGGAACTGGCAAAACCACCTATGAGGATTCCTTGCCTAAGAAAACCCTACAAAATTCATAGAGTTGCTATAAGTCATCAGGCAACTTGAAGGCGCATACATACACACAGGGCCTAAATACCCTAAAAGCACCAGATCCCATCAGACCTTGGAAGCTAAATAGGATCAGCTCTGGTTAGGACTTGGATGGGAGACTACCAATGAATCCAAGGTGCTGAAGGCTCTATTTCGGAGGAAAGAACTGGCAAAACCACCCCTGAGGATTCCTATCTTAAGAAAACCCCATGAAATTGATGGGGTCACCATAAGATTACAGGTGACTTGAAGGCACAAACAGACACAGACACAAACACACACACTACTGCAGGGGAGGGGGCAATTTGCAGTTGGGCAGGAAAGGGTTAGCCACCCCTTGCATGCTGCAAACCCTCTCCAGAATGCCCCTCACCACTAATGCCTAGCAAATAATAATCCCAGGGGAAGGTATTTTCCAATGTGACCCCAAGTAGCTTCCTCCCTGACCCCTGCTCCACCCCCCTCCCACAAACATGCTGTTTAATTACCATGCAGCATAAATTTCCATAGGTTTGCCAATGTGGAAGGAAGCATGAGACTTCCCCATAAATAAATAAATAAATAATCCCACCCTTCTCAAGCCCCCCCCCTCAACATGACAACTCAATTTGAACTGAGTGGGGGTCTTCCATTGGTGCTAATGGGAACTTCTTTTTCCTAAGCTTAATAGCCATGGGGAGGGAAAGACAGAGAGAAATGGGAATGGGGAGGAGAGGCAGAGAGAAAGCAATATGGGGGTGGGAAGCAAAAAAAAAGGGTGCTTAATATATTTTGCGGGGGGACACAATAATCTGGGCAGGTAGTCTTTCCCCAGATACCCAATTTATGTTTTAAATCCTGGCTGTTGAAATCCTGTGCTGGAGGCATCGTGATCCTTCTGCCTCCTCCTGTCCTATATGGGGGCATATTGGGAGGGGGGATTTATTGTGGGGCCTTCCTAGCCTTGCTCTGTTTCACACACACCCTCATCCCCACCATGTGAATCTATGTTTGCTTGAACACACAAGTCTCTTGCAAAGGTTAGAGCTTGGGAGATGTATTTCTCAGGACTACAAAACCGACTCTTTTCTGATACCTGGATGAAGGGAGATTCTGGGAACTGTAGTCAAAATGAGCCAATTCCTCAGAAATGGCAAGTTGGAGAAAGTGTGTGTGTTGGGGGGGAGAAGTGAGGCAGTCTTCCTCCCCTTCCCCCTCCATCCCACCCCTCATCTGTGCCCCATCTCTTCCTAGGCATCTCCACATCTGTCCCCTCCACCCCTCTTTTCCTTCTCTTCATCTTTTCCTTCTCTCCCCCTTGCTTCCTCTCTCTCCCCATCTTCCTATTCCAGTGTGTTTAGATTAAAGGGAAAAATACATTAGTGTTCGGATAGATTTATTTTTGTATTAGTAAGAAAAGAGGAAAATAATTAGTATTATTTTTGTATTACTGTTATGGCCTTTTGCGGTCAGGTGTATTTTTTAGTAGAATGGTCTTACTCCAATAAAAATTCCCAAAATTCCCATCTTTCCATGGGCATCCAGTACTCCCCCAACCCCATGGAAATAATTGCACCCAACTTTCTGTTACTTTGAATTCAAGTGAAGGGAGTAATGAGGAATGGTGAATGGGAGAATTCATTGGAGGGGAATTGATTAGATGGGCGGGGCAGGGGGAGAGACAGGTTGAAATTGAGAAATTAACCAGAGGTTGGTTCCCCCCCCTCCCCCTAACTTTGCCTTTGGATTAGTGCTCCATCAAAACATTTTGAAACTCCAATTTGGTGCCAATGTTGCCATTTCCCTCTACATTTATGAACTGCTGCCAGTTCATAAATTTGTTAATCTCACTGGTGACCCAAGACTCCTGTTTCCTCCCCTCCTTTCCTGCCTCTAATTTTAAAGCTAATTACAGTAGTTGCAACTGGGTGAGCTGATGTGGAACATGGTGGGTGGGAGGTGGAAATCAATGGAAGACTTTGCTGTCTTGGAGGAGATCTGGTTGGACCCAGCCATTCTTTCTAAATTTGCACTTATCCATAGAGGTACACATGCATATAAATGAGTGTGTGTACTGTGTGAGCAGATTTTTGTATTCTGCAAAAGCATCCTTCCCACCCCCTCCCCTGGTCCCTGAATCTTTCAAGTGCCCAGCAAAATGGAGTTGAGGAGCCACTCATTGCTCATGTTTGGCAGCTGGCATCCACGAAAGGGGCCACTTAAAGTGGGGGTGTATCCAGTACAAAGGGACACAGCTAGCCAAATGGGCTACATCTAATAAAGTGGGCCTCATTCAGGGCACGAGGCCATATCTAGCCAAAAGGGCCGACATGGGGCACCAGGAGCCACATCCAGCCAAATGGGCTCCATCCAACCAAGGGGGAAAAGGGCACATCTAAGCCAGGAGGCTGCATTCAGTGCAAGGAGCCACATTGAGCAAAGGAGGCCATATTTTACAAATCGGGCCCTATCAGGCTCAGGGGACCACACTGGGTAACGTGGGATGTGCCCAGAACCAGGGGCCACATCCAGCTATATGGGCCACATCCAACCAAACCTTCAAGCAGCCTGAGATGGGGTGGAAGGGGGCAGAGAAATGAGCTCTGGATCCTGGCCCAAGAAGGAGGAGAGGGAGTTTGATTTGACAGGGGGGCAGAGTGCTGGGACTCTTAGTCCATTCACTGGGGGCTTTTTTTGCAAAAAGGGTCAGCAATGGATTGTCTGGGAACGAAGGGGAGAAAGTGCACCCACCCACTCATCATAGAGAATGGCATGGGCAAGGAATGGCCACTCCGTGTGGCCCAGTGGCCCAGCGGGGGGGGGGGTCAGAGAGAGAGGACAATCTCTCCTGGGGATTGCAGAGAGGGGCCCCCTCCCCGCCGCCGCCGCCACTCTTGGGACCCCTGAAGGCCCTTTAGACGGGCCAAGGGGGGGAGCTTCCAAAGCGGGAGGGGAAACATCTTCAAAGCTTGCCCGCATGGGAGGGGGGCTGGGGAAGGAATTGTTCACCCCTGCCATGATTCAGGCTGGCTGGGGAAAAGGGGGGCGTCCTCCCTCTGAGATGAGGGGGTTAAAGAGGGGAGGGGATCAAAGGAAGGGAGGATTGGGGGGGGCTGGAGGCGAGGAATGCAAAAAGCGGGTGTGGGGGGGGGAGCTACAAATCCCGGGGTGCCAAGGGCAGGCGAGGGTGCGAAAGCAACGAGGCGGGGCGGGGGCCCCTCTCACCAGATGAAGTCGGTGCAGTGGCTGCAGAAGGTGGGCTGCTTGAAGAAGCGGGCGGTGAACTTGTGGTTCTTGACCTCGTGGACGTTCTTCTGGCGGAGGGCGCCCTTGCGGGCGAAGCGGACCGGACCCTCCTCGCCCTCCGGCCCCGGGACCCCCGACGACGACGAGGAGGAAGAGGAGGAGGAGGAGGAGGAGGAGGCGGGAGGAGGGGGCGACGGGGGCGCCGCTGCCAGAGGGAGCCCCGGGGCAGCCGAGGGGTCGGCCATGCTCGCCCTCCCTCCCGCAGCCCCCAAATGCCGCAAGGACGACGACGAGGAGGAAGAGGAGGAGGAAGGTGCCGCTTTGCTCCGCCTGCTGGTGCTGAAGCCGCTTGGGCTGCCTTTGCTTGGGATGCTTGCGAGGCTTGCGAGGCTAAAATGTATCGAGGAGGCTGCCTTGGCTGCTGCTGCTGCTGCTGCCGCCTTTGCAAATTTGCTGCTGCCTTGGCTGCCTTTGCTGCATCTGCACCGGGCGCGCGCGCGACACCTCTGGCCGCATCTGGGCAGCAGCGCCCAGCCTCCTTCCCCTCCCGGGGCCCCGCCTCCTCATCTGCATGCAGGGCCACGCCCTTCTCCGCACACCCCCGGTTGGGGCAGTGTAGGCGAGGCCACGCCCCCTTCTTCTTCTTCCCCCAGGCCCCGCCCACCAGCTCCTCTCTGTCTGCACTGCTCCGACCACCCGCTTCAGCTGCGGGATAGCTCCCCCTCCTCCCTTTTCTGGAGTTCCAGCAGTTTTGATCCTGCTGGGTGGCTCCTCTGGGGTAAGGGGTGATGGGGTGGAGAATTGGGGGTCTGCCTCGCAGGGTGTGTCTGCAAGGCACAGATTTATAGCGGGTTGGTCTCGAGTTAAGGGAATCTTGGGTTGTGTGACCATGTAAGGGGTGCAGGGCACTTAGCTTGTGGGTCTGCATTATGGAGTTTCTGCAATTTGATTCCAGGGAAATTGTCACAGCTCCATCCTGGGGGATCCTGAGATGCAAGGCTTGGGAAAGGAGGCGTCTGCACTACACACAATTAATCTCAGTTTCATCCCAGTGTAACTGTCATGGCTCTGTTCCTATGGGAATCCTAGGACTTGCCAGAAGAGGCTGAGAATTCTCTGCTGTAGCTCTGGGGCACTGCAAGAGAGCAAGGGTGGGGATTGCAAGTCCCATCATCCTTAGCCATGCATAGCCAATGGCAAGTCATGCTGGGAGTTTGGGAGGGCGGCACAATTCCCACCCCTGCACTAGAGCCAGGATGGGGCACCGGGGTCCCCACCATTGCTATAGGATTGCAACATCCATCAATCTCACTCCTGGTTCTGATTGGGAGTCAGGGGCAGCCTCTGGCTTCCATGCATCCCCTCTGGGGTTTAGTCCAGATTTTAAAGACCCTGTCCACACTGCTGGACCCCATGCTCAAAACAGGACCCTGGTTTTGCTAAGAAAAAGGCCGACTTGGAGCGTCTGGAAGTGGGGGGGTGGGAGGCCATGCAGAATGGGGCCCCCAGGCTTGCAAGGTGCCCACACCTGCCTTAGCCATCCAGATGTTTGGTCCTTTGGACCTGTCAGGATCCGGGAGGAGAAACACGGTCAGATTTAGGGCAGGAGGGAGACAAGAGCTGCCTCTCGAGGCCTCTTCTTCTATGGCCTTGCTTGGGGTGGAGGGAGTCTCCGTCCGCTGCAGCCCCCTGGTATGTCCCGTGAGAAGGTCTCAGGCAGCAGGAAAGAAAGGACCCTGAAGGGCCCCCGGGAATGAGGAATATCCTGTGCTTGCGTTTCCCCCCAGCAGAGAGGCCAAGGAACCCACTCAGAGAAATCCGAATTAGAAAGGCCTCTGGCTCCATCCAGATACTGGCGGCTGATGCAGCTGAGGAGAAACGTCAGCAGTGTGGACCCCCATCTCAGCTGGAACTGATGGACACTAAGGAGATACACCCATCATTTGCAGCTCATCAACAGGACAAGGAGCACCATACCTCTTAAAGAAGAATCATAGAGTTGGAGGAGACCATAAGGGCCATCTAGTCCAACCCCCTGCCATGCAGGAATACACAATCAAATAATCCCCAACAGATAGCCATCCAGACTCTGTTTAAAAACCTCCAAAGAAGGGGACTCCACCACACTCCCAGGCAGCTGCGCATTTCACAGCCAAACAGCTCTTACCCTCAGGAAGTTCTTCCTAATGTTGAGGTGGAATCTCTTTTCCTGTAGTTTGAACCCATTGCTCTGTGTACTAGTCTCTGGAGCATCAGAAAACGAGCTTGCTCCATCCTCAGTATGACATCCCTTCAAATATTTAAACATGGCTCTCATGTCACCTCTTCACCTTCTCCAGGCTAAACATACCCAGCTCCCTAAGCCGCTCCTCCTAGGGCATCATGGCTTCCAGACCTCCCACCATTTTGGTCGTCCTCCTCTGGATAAGCTCCAGAAATGCTGAGCAACCAAGCACCTGGGTCAGGCAGCTATAAATCCCACAGCAGCTGCTTGGAGTTTGAGACTGACTGAAAAAAAGACATTTCTAGCATAAGTTTCCGTGGTCTCCAGTCCTGTGTCTGCCAAAGTGGACCAGAGTCTGCAAAAGCTTATGCTAGAAATTCCTTTTTCTCCATCTCAAAGGTGTTACCTGCCTTCGTAATTAGCCTCATAGCTCATATAATCTGCTTACGTCAAATTGTAGCTTCTTTCAGGGTAAGGTGGTTACGCATATTCGTTTTGTGTTTGAACGTTCTTCAAAATGCACAGATGTGCCTTGAAAATGTGGGGACCATGCTTCTTGGAAGTTTACTACTCTACTAGCCAATAAAAAGTGTTCTTCAGTTTTAGTGGAGCAGCAAATCTATACCAGATTTTATTCCAGCCGCTAAAAGAGCTCTCCAAGGTACCCCCAAAATGGGTTCATCACCTCGGAGAGCTCCATGAATGTAGGCTTACCACCCTACTGACGTGGGCACCAGCAGCCACCGGCCCATGGAGACGCCTCTTGAAAAGCAGTCAGCGTGCCAGTGTTTTACCGGTCGCTGCTCCTCAGCTTTGCGCAGCAGCTCTGTTTCCATATGTTCATGTTAATTGCTACGAAAACCTTCACGTGCACATTTCTGCAGATGGAGCTGTTATGTATTGCTGGCCAGCTGAGCTGAGGAATATTCTATTTTCTTAGGTAGCTGGCATCCTCTTTCATTGTCAACACACTGAAAAAACACCACTCTGGTTAGAGATTTACTAACTGGAGACCCTAGAAGGCCTTCTTTAGAAGGAAGTATTGACCACTGTGCCTGAAAGCAAATCTTTAGATAAAGGGCTGGAAAACATGTTGATCACATTATAATGGAAATTCATCCTCATAACATGCAAGACCTATCTTGACAGCTCAACTTGACTGAGTGGGAGTGAGATGCAATTTCATCCTACAAGATATTCTCTCCCCCACACACACACACACACAACTGATTCACGACAGACATCAAATGCAGCTGGGATGAGGAAAGAGAGAGAATAGGAGTGCTTGTTAAAAGCGCAAACTCTTTTTGCTGCCTCACAGAGGCATTATGTGCTTATTTCAGTTACTTCCACCCTAGTAAACATAAATTTCTTTGAAATGATTGTTTTTCTTTGCTTGCTACTTTCTCTTTCCAGCAAATTTACCCTGACAGTCGAGAAGGAGGCCCTTGTGTTGGTTCCCTTCAGGCCAACCAAATCTGAAAGGACCTGGCAAGAAGTTTGCAGGAGAATGTCTTTGACTTCATCCAAAAATAGAGCTCAGAGTTTAGGAAATGTTCTTTGCAAGGAGACTACAGCTCCCAACATTCTCATGCAACGTGTTCTTTTTTCCTGGTTCTGCTCCCTGTTTAATAATCATTTGATGGCATTTTGAAGGTCACAGTGCTTGTGTGTGTGTGTGTAGCAAAGATCCTCCATTGGAGGTGTCTCACATAGTGTACACCTCTGCATGCAGAGTTATGTGTTGTTTGTGCCATGTGTTGCCTTCTGCTGAATGGTGATGTTGCACAACCAAACGTGCAATGAAATGTACAAGTGACAGAATACTACTGCCAAGGTCAACAGAGGCAGACAGACACACACCAAGCAATAATGCACATTCACAGGCACAAAGAGTGCCACATGGGGGGGGGGAGAAGAGTGCCACATGGGCAGCTATGCATCTACAGTCTTGAAAATAATGTGGACAATGGGTGTTGGACAGAAATGTCCAGCAAATTCGATAAGGAAGAATCCATGTACTACACTAGAACCATAGACTTATAGGAGGGTTTTAAACCGATTTATGTGGGGTGGGGGAGACAGTATTCTTGAGGGCAGGAGTTCATCAAGTGCTGGAGATAATAGCCCAAATGTTATACAGAGAACAAGGCAAATAGCACAAGAACCCAACAGTGGGAGGGGAAAAAACTAAAATTAGCAGCTAGGGGGAATGGCCCATGGTCTTAGATGTCTCTACACTAATGCACAGAGCACAGGAAATAAACAGGATGAACCTGGACTCTTAACATAGCAAAGCAAATATAATATAATAGGCATTACTGAACCTGGTGGGATGAGTCTCATGCGTAATAGAGGGGTATAACCTATTTCAGAGAAATAGACCAAACAGGAAAGGAGGTGGAGTAGCATTATACCTTAAGGATGTGCACACCTGTGAAGAGATCCATGACTTAAAACTTGGAAGCCAGGTTGAGAATATCTGTGTAAAAATTAAGGGGGAGATCAACAATAGGATGTTATTGTTGGGAGTCTACTACAGACCCCCAAGCTTACCACATCAGTTTCCTCTCTCAAAGAATCCATGGACTTCTTCTTTCTTTCATCAACGCGTTTCAATTTTGGGGGACAGATGGGAAGAGATGGCCACCTTTCCTGGCATGTGTCTTCTTTTCCTAAGGGAAATCTCTGGCTAATTCCTCAGGATGGGTGGCTGAGACAGTGTGAGACAGACAGATCCTTGAAACATGACACACCTTCCCCATCCATCCATCCATCCATCAGTCCACCCACCTGCTCAGTGCAGAACTCTGTGTGCAAAAGTACAATAGAAGCATCGTGGGAGACAGAGGGAGCACATTTGGGGAAATGGAAAGAAAATAAAGGGCGCCGTCACAGGGCAGAGGGCTGCCATTCTTGGAGGATTAGATGGATGGATATCATCCATGGACATAAATACCCTGACCTCACCTTGGAATCTAAGCGGGGTCAGCCCTGGTTACTACTAGGATGGGAGCCCATCACCAGATGCTGTAGGTTCTATTTCAGAGGAAAGAGCTGGCAAAAAATTCTTTTCCTAAGAAAACCCTACAAAATTCATAGGGTTGCCACAAGTCAACAAGTGACTGGAAGGCACACACACACACACACACACGCTATTCATCCCTATATCTGTGGAAGGTGGTGGCTTTCGTCATTGCTGGAGCAGCGAATCCACTTTGGCTTTAGACCTGAGCTTCAAAGGGGTTCTCCGTGGTGCTGAACCCACATAGGTTCCACATCTTGGATAGTTCAGGAGTAAAACCCAGAGCGAATGCACCACCTCCACTGACATGAAATCCACCAGCTCCCACGGGTGGGTGGTGATGGGGGCACCATCTGTTTCCATGGCTAAGTAGGGATTTGAACCCTGGTCTTCCATAATGTACCTTGTTTTAACTTATTTGTGAGCCACCTTGGGTCCCATTTGGAAGAAAGAAGGAAACTGGGATAGAAATTAAATACATATATATCTAGATGCCTTTATTTCCCTTTTCTGCATTGCTCATAAGACACCTCCTTACACCCCCACCCACACACCCACACATACACTACACACACACACAGTCATACACAATGCTCTGCCTGGCCCACAACTTGCCATGTAAGGGGTGACTCATGGCCAAAAAACACACTGTCTTGTCCCACCCTTTCTGCTTCCAGTAGGAAGGACATTGCAGGGTTTTTATTTATTTTTGCAGGATGCCTTGCAGAACAGCTGATGTTCCCCCCTTCTCTGGGATCAGCTTGTTTACAGATATTTGTGTTACACACAAGGGGAGCAGGCAAGTGCCCAAGAAGAATGGGCTAGCAGACTCGCAAGCTTTTTAAAATTATGTATATATTTGTTTTTAATGTGTTTTTAGTTAGAAGGTTTTAATCTTATTGTGTTTAATGTCTTTTTATGGGGGAGGGTGGGGGTGGGTGGTGTTTTTAGTCATTATTATAATGTTTTAATTGTTGGAAGCCGTCCCGATTGTTTTTAGCAGAGGGGTGGAGTATAAATAAATTTTATTATTATTATTATTATTATTATTATTATTATTATTATTTATTATTAAGCTGCACCAGCAATGCCTGCCTCCACCCTCAGAGCCAAAGGCCTGGCGTTGCAGCTCACCCCAAAGCTGTGGGGGCTGGTCATGGCTCCTGCATTAGCAGGTAGTGAGTCCGCTATAGGTTTCAGTCTGAATTTTAGGCACTCAACCCACTAAAAAAAAAATGTCTCAAAACCTCAGAAACTTTTTTAAAGTTTAGACTAAAACTCAAAGTGGATTGACTGTCCCCATTGACATGGGAGTTGCCACTGCCTCAAAGACCTTTTTTTGATGGAAACCTGAGAAACTTTTCTTATCACATGGTAAGTGAATAAATACTTAAATAAATAAATGGTTTCCAGGGGCTCAGAAGTGAAGACCCCCTGTTGCCTGGGGTCGAACTCCTTCAGTTCAAAAAGGATGGCTGGCAACAGTACATACACCCCTGCCGTGGCTGATTAGGAAAATGGCATTTTCCCAGGCTGATAATGGCACACACCCCCTCCTTAGCTGTTTGGAAAAATGGCGCCTCCCCATTTCCTGTTCCTTCAACTGAGATAATGGTCTGATGGCCAAAGGAAAGGATGGAAAAACCCAGCCCCTTCCACACTCCTGTGTCTCTTTGGAACTGGGCTGGCGGGTTGGCCTATAATGGGGACAGTTGGCCTATAGTGGGGAAAGTGGGTGTCAGCAAGACCTGAGCAGGGCTGTTCAGAACATTAAGTGGAAAGCACCAGGCGAAGAGGAAGGCTGGATGGACTTCATCAAGGAAGCCACAGTTGCTGCCCTGAATTTGCAAAACTTTTGCATTAATTGGAAGGTGGTAGGGAAAGAAGAAGACTGCATTACAGGTAGATTGACTCCATCCAAGAAGCCATGGCCATCAGTTTGCAAGACCTGGTGGGCAGGGCTGTGGATGCCTGGGGACCTTGGAGGTTTCTCTTTCAGAGGGTCACCATAAGCGAAAACTATCTTGATGGCACAGAACAGGAACAAGAAGACCTGGGCCGGGCCATGGGTGTCCGGAGCTCTCAGAAGTCTATGATTCTATGAGCCAAAGCCAACTGGATGGCACAGAGCAACAACATGCTGGGGCAAGGAGGCAAAGTGTTGAATGGCCGCAGTTAAGATCCACCCCCCTAAGTGGTAATTGGGGTGTATTTCCAGGGGCAGTTGGGGGCTTCGATGTCTGTGGGACAAGGAATCATTGAGTGAATGGTAATTCAACACTCATGTAAATCTCATTGGTTTAATGGGTTTACTCTAGTCAGGGCTAACAATAGGCCCACGAGATTGATGCAAAATTCTTGCTCCCACACCCACTGTTTGCTAACAGACCAGGCCATTTTTGAAAGAAGTAGCTGTGTCAGTCTCTTGCTTTTGTACTGATACATGTAGTGTGCCATGAAACCATATCTTTATATCTCCAACAACAACACTATAACTAGTTTTACAGTCTGCCAGATATTACTGATGGAAGTGTTGGTCCATCAATGATTTGGATTCTGTCCACCAATCTAGAAATCTAGGAGGTTTGTATCCAAAATGGAAAAAGGTGCACCCCCAAATGGCTTCAGCCCCTTGGAGAGCTCATCTTCAGTTTGGAGTAAAACCCAGAAGAGATTCCAATGGCACAAGAGATCCTAGATGACAATTTTTTAGTTGGTTTCTGGACCCTGAGGCATCCACAAGGCAGTCAGGAGTCCTGCTGGAGGTCTGGTCTGGATAAGCCCCTCTCCATTAACTAGCCTCTCTGGTAGGTCAAGGAAAGAAAAACAGGCAAGGAGCATCCAGCGAGATAATGGGAATAAAGGGTTTGTCATCTCAGATGAAATTATTGATCCATCTCTCCAGGCTTCCTGCCTCAGAAAATAGCCAATACATGACTCTCCAGAGAAAAGTAGATCACCATTAATAAATGGGGGCACGTGGCAAAGCCTCACCTGAGAACAGGAGGCTGAGGGAGGGGGAGCAGTTTGCTCCATTGCTGGCCGGAAGCTTCTGGAGGGGACAGGCTCTTTGGCTGAAGTACTCAGTCAATTGGGAATGGTCTGGTCTGGACAACCACAATATCAGAAGTGCCTTTACTTGCTCTTCCTCCGTTATGATATTTGCCATCCTATGCCAGAAATGCCCTCTACACTCTATATTGGATAAAAAGGGACCGTCTCTACACAAGTGGATTAATGGACACAAATCTGACATTAGAAATGGCAATACTCAAAAGCCAGCTGCAGAACAGTTCAACCTTCCTGGACATACAGTCAGGGATTTATAGATCATAGTCCTTGAACAAGGAAATGACAAAGGAAGACTAGAAAGGGAAACAGCAGAACTGAATTCTATTCCCAAATTCCAGTCCATTAGCAGAGATATGAACAAAGACCTTGGCCTCATGGCACACTACATATCTTAATACAAGAGTCCTTGCTACTGCACATAAAAAGAAGGGAATCTTATGATTCTATGATGCTCTGAGAGAGTTTTGAACTCTGGAAAACTGACTTTTGGTAAACAGATGTATTGCTTTCACACATCAGCACTAACTGGCCCCTGTAAAGATCTGAAAGACCAGTATCTCCCTATGCAGCCCTTTGAACATTTTGGGCAAGATCATGATTTGCATCTTTTTGGATCCTATTGCATTCCATTCCACTCTCACAACTGTGTAAATATTCCTTATACCTGAGTATTCATTATCGCACTGTTCTTCAGAAGTGAGTTTATATAATAATAATAATAATAATAATAATTTATTTATTTATTTATTTATAGCCCGCCCCTCTGTTAAAAACAATTGGGGTGGCTTACAAAAATTAAAATACAAATACAGATTAATCCACGAAAGCTCATGCAAAAATAAAACCCAGTTAGTCTTAAAGGTTCTCCCACATTTCTTTTCTCCTGTCCCTCTTCCTTCCTCCTTTTTCTCCTGTCCTCCCTGAAGATCTCAGTGCCTCTTGCACAGGCAAATGCCTGGTGGTGAATTCCTCTCTGCAGGAGTTTGTTTATAATTAAATCTTCCTGCTGCTTTCTTTTTTTCTAAAAGTGCTGGGAAAATCTTGTGCCTGACCCATTTCTGATGTAAAGGCGGCAAATGACAAACACTGTGCACATACAGCTCTCCTTCTCTGTGTGTTTGTGTGGTTATGAAGAAAAGACAAGCAGCTTTGCAAAGGGAGCCTTCTAAAAGAAACACATACATTTAAAAAAGAAAAATCCCCATGTGATGTTGCCAGCAAAGATCTATTATAAAGATCTTGGATCAGTAATTAAATCCAAGGAGACCATTCTTTAATTGCCTTCTCTTTCTTAGGAAACTGAGGCAGAATCCTGCCACCATCTTCTGCAGGCCTAAGTTCCCCTACAGAAGAAGCTGAACATTTTTGTTCAATGTACAGCATTTGCATTTGGCACCATTATGTGCACAAAGATGTGCTTTGAGATGTGAATTCACAAAGCCAGCAGGCCTTCACTCTCACAGACATTTGCAAGTGTGTGCTGTTGAATGTCTTTGCCATTCAATTGCATAGCACAATGAGTGCACAGCTCCACAGGTGGAGATTCACACTGCATACCCAATGTGGGATTTCAGCCTGAGAGGTCAAAATGAAAAATCTGATGCTGGGACAAATAAATACACAGGCTTGGAGGAGGCCAGCCTGCCTCTACCGTGCCCCTTCTCCCATGCAATCCTACCTCCACTTTTGTGTGCAATTAGAAATTGACACACATCAGAAAGCGCACAGTGCTGTAACGCCATGCAAAAACAACCGTGTCTCGGTTCTCTCGATGATGGGCGAGTGGGGCCAATTAGTGTAATCAGTTGACATGCTAATCACTGTTTGATGAGTGTGCCTTCACTGACAGGCAATACAGTCATAATACCCACCATGACTGACTTCTGACATCCTCTTTTGTGTAACTTGGGTCGCACACACACTCTACCGGTGCTATTGGGGCAGACTCTGCAGCCCCTGATCCACAAATCAGGGCTGAGGAGCCTCTCATATTTCACAGTAAGTGAAAGGATACCCACTCACCTCTCTTCCCACAAGTCACGGCCCTTTCAATTTTGCCATGGCAATATCCTAGGAAATCCTGGGATCTGCAGTTTGGGGAGGCACTAGAGCTCTCTGGCTGAGAATTTTAAGCACCCCTCCTTAAACTGCAACTCTCATATTCCAGTTAAAGTGGAATTGTAGTGCTGGATTCTCTTAGGAAAACCATTTTTTTCCCCAAATATTTTGGGATATTATTTCTGTCCTTGGTCCCAAGCCAAGCACTCCACTGAAGTGGGAGTATGGATGGGGGGCTTTGATGTCAAGGAGATTCTTGGGGGTCTACCTTCTGTGGGTGGGTGGGGCCAAGGAGAAAAGGGGAGGGGCTTAAATACCACTATGTTTTGGCTTAAAGCTGTTACTGCAAAGAAAAGGCATTCCTCCTTCTTAGAATGGGCCATCCCTGCACACACACCCAAGAAAAAGCAGGGAAACCATGCAGGGATGGTAGAAGAGGGGGGCAGACCATCTGAAGAGCCCCAAAGGGCTGGCTTGGGTCCACAGAAGGGCCTAAGCTATTCCACTTGGCTGTAAATATTTTGCAACTTCACCTTGCAGGGGAGACCACCAAAGAGGGATGGAGGGTGGTTGTATGCCCTCAAGTTGCTTCTTGCTTATGGCCACCCAAAGCAGAACCTATCCTGTGGTTTTCTTGGCAAGAGTTCTTCAGAGAAATTTGCCACTGTTACCTTCCTCTGAGGCTGAGAGAACTTGCCCAAAGTCACCTAGTGGGTTTCCATGGCAGAGCGGGAATTCGAACCCTGGTCCCCCACAGTCCTACTCCAACACTTTAACCACTAGGCTTCTATGGGGGGGGCACACCAGATGAATCCTTCCAGCCTGCCCACCCTGGGCAGAATTTCTTTCAAAGCTCCTGGCCTTGAAAGAAATGCTCCCTGCTCTCCACGGGGCTTTTCCACCCTCTTTCCTTCACCGGTATTGCAAGCAAGCCTTTGCCAAAAATGCCCTCCCCCACTGGGCCGGCATCTCCAAACATTATAATAAACGCTGACTTTATCATATTAATGACATCAGCATTTCCATAGCAACAGGAGCCCTTCATAAAAGGGTGAGGGTGGCAGAAAGAGGGAGGGGGGAACACAGGAAAAGACTAATAATAGGGCAGGGACCCAAGTGAAGCGTTGGCACCGAGGAAAGCGCTTGTGACGGAGCCACTTGGCGCGGCTCTACGCTTCTCTTTTGGCCGGCTGGGCAGCCTCGTTGCAGTGGGACGCTTTCACTCCTGCGAGGTGGGCTCAGAACCAAATCTGCAACTGGAAGCGAGCAGTCAGGATGGAACAGTTGCTCAGGAGGCTCAAAAGCGCAGAGAAAATACTATTACTACAACGATGACGGTGATGATGATCCTCCTCCTCCCCTACCCGCCTTTTCTCCAGTTTGGGACTCAAGGTAGATTGAACAGAGGCTAAAAATTCACAGCATGCAAAAGTTAATTCACAGCATACGAAAGCAATTAAGCCAGCATTAAATTAAAAACAGGGGAAAACATAAACCAGTAATCGACAAATTAAAGTCCATCACATTACACAAGGCCTATTTCCTCTAAAGCAGTGGTTCTTAACCTGTGGTGTGTGGACCCCCCAGGGGTCTGCAATGTCCTCACAGGGGGTCTGCAAAGGCTTGAAGGCTGCTCAGCCCACCTCCTCCCTGGTAAAGAAAAGATTAAGAGCCACTTCTCTAAGAAAATAATCAGCAATCAAAGTCCTGCTGGAATAAAAGTGGGGTTTCCTGCTTGCAAAAAGATAAAATGAAGAAGGTGCCCATCTATCCTCTCTGGGCAGAGAGTCCCAGAGCCTGGGAGCCGCCACTGAGAAGGCCTTGCTCCCTGTGTTCCCACCAGATGTTTTTGTGAGGATGGTGGGACGAAGAGAAGGGTCTCCGCAGCAGAACTTAAAACACGGACAAGTTTGTAAGGGAGAATACAGTCCTTCAGATAACCCAGACTTGGGAGGAGAGGTGATGGAAGGCTAGGAATGCATTGTTTGGTGGCTCCCAAGACAGTGGAGTGATGAATCCATTCTGGATTTTAGTCTGAACTCTATAGCACTATCTTGAGGAGCTGCTGGGCCTATTTTGGGGAGGGTCGGTTCAGCACCAGGGATAGCTTCTTTAATGTTTAATGAGAAAGGGGGGAGGACCCCCACAGCTGCTCAATAAGCCTGGAAGGGGTGAGGAAGAGAAGAAGGGGGTCTAGCTGCTGCCCACCAGGAGCCCGGCCTTGGCTGCCAACAATGCCGGGCTTGGGGTTCACCTGATTGATCCAAGCCAGATGGTGGCTTTGGAAGAGGGCCCTCTGTGAGCCGGCCTCCTTAGGGTGCTTGTGTTCAGGTGGTGTGGAAGCCCCCTGCCTTGCTGCTGTCCAAGGGTGAAGCCTTGCTGCCCTGTCTATGGGGTGGACCCCCTTTTTCCCACTTGCCTGAGCTGAGCCGGCAGATCCCGGCTGCTCGGTCGCTCAGGATGTTGAGTGTGCGGTGATGCTGTGCAGGGACCCTGGCTGCCCCTGGGGAGCTCTCTTTTCTAGTGATGGTGGGCAGAGGACCCCCTGTGGGCTGAGTGGGAGCCTCCCTGTTCCTGCCCCATGGTGAAGCCTTGCTCACAAGGATGCTCAAAACTCACCTGCCTGGTGGTAAAGGCCCAACTTGCTACCCAGACTGCCCCAGGGCACAGCTTCCAAGAGGAGAAGCGCATGGTTTGGGGTGGACAAGCGCAGGTGCCAGAGACATCCACCCATTAGGCCACCAGCCCACTGCTTGATAGCCTTTCCTAATGGGCAGCCACAGCCGAGTCATAAATCAGCCCCGGTGGGACTCCCTCCTCTAGACACTCTTTGAGAGATGCTGGGCAGAAGAAGAGAATGCCCCATTCATCAATTAGGGCCATTGGCAGGTAGTAGATCACTTGCAGAGGAATGCAGGCTCATTGTGGTTTCATCCTCTGGCAGGCGGGTTAGGGGATTATATACAGAGAAACAAACAAAACCAGGAAGGGCATTTCCCTCTCTGTTGCCCCATTCCTTCTCCCCACACCTTGTGTAGTCTTTTTAGCTCTTTAGAGATATCAGCTGGGGCATTTGTGATAGGGCAGGGAGGGGAAGTGCAGCCTGCAGGTAGTGTGCAGCCCTCAAATTGTATTTTTGAAGCCACTGAAGTCCCCTAGGGGATACTGAAAAACCTCCAAACCCTCCCAATTTATTTTTGGAAAAAACTTGTACCAATTTCCAGGCAATTTTTCACCCCAAAACTGTCCAAAATTAGCACCAAACTTTTTGCAACAGCAGCAGTTTAGCTCTCCTATTCCACCAGAAAACCCCCCACCCCAAATCTGGAGAAGCAAAAATGGAAGTTTAAAAAGCCTACCTCCAACAAGACGATAGGAAATCAGAAACCTTCAGTCCCTCCAGTACCATAAAGGATGCCAGTCGTTATACAACTGTGACCAGGGATGACTTGACCAGTCATGCAGAAGGCTGAAGCATGGTGGATCAGGCCTCTGAGTCTTGGTGTGGTGTAGGAGAAGAAGCTCCCTGGGCCCCAACAGTTCAGAATCCCATCCATCCATCCCAGAGACAGCGGCAGAACAGAGATCTTAATTTTTTAAGCACCATTAACACCACAGAAAATTGCTAGAAGAGAGGGAAAGCTTTTTACAGAACAGTGTGAGTTCTGAAAGCACGATGGATGCCCGAGGAATCATCTCCAGAGTCTGTGAGGAAGTGGATCTGCTCTGGATTTTAGACGGATCTTTGAAGGAACTATCCAACATGCAGGGACAACTGGGAGAGAACAGACTTTGGCACCTTGGCTAGCGGGTTTTAAGCACCAAGGTGCTGAAATGATTGGGGGAGAGACTTCAGCACCATGGAGAGGCCCTTGGATTTGTTGTTAAGGCCTTTCAGGTTGACTCAGGCTTTATCCTGGGATTTTCTTGGCAAAATTTACTCAAAAGAGGTTTGTCACTGGTTTCCTTTGAGGCTGAGAGAGTGTGACTTATTCAAGGTCACCCAGTGGGTTTTCATGACTGAGTAGGGTTTTGTACCTTGATCTCCTGGAAGACTAGTTCAGTACTCAAACCGCTCCTGGTTCTAAAACACAGGGCTTTCTTGGCAAAATTGATTCAGAGGAGGTTTCCCATTGACTTATTATTTATTATTATTATTTATTATTTATTTATACCCCGCTCTTCAGCCACAAGGCTATCAGAGCGGCTTACAAATTGTTTTAAGCAATAGCTATTTACACATCTACACTGCATTAAACAGTTTCCAATGTGTGTTAGCTAATGCTAATTCATCTAATGCTGAGAAAGTGTAACTTTCCCAAAGTCACCCAGAAGAGCTTGCATGGCTAAGAGGGGATTTGAACCCCAGACTACTGGCTCTACACCATGGTGGCTCTCAATTCTTATGTGCCTTCAAGACAACTCGGACTTCGGGCAACCCTCGCCTAAGGTTTACTTGGTCAGATTTCTTCAGTGAAGGTTTCCCATTGCCTTCCTCTTTGAGGCTGAGAGAGTGTGACTTTGTTCAAGGTCACCCAGTGGTTCCAAGGCTGAGTGGGGATTTGAACCCAGGTTCAACACCCAAATGACTACACCACACTTAGGCTAACCAAATATTGGAGGACCATCAAATCCTCCAATAGCTCATTTGAACCTATAAAAAGTCAGACTGGGATAAGTTTTTCCTGTTTTTTTCCACCTCTGATTTAAAAAACAAACAAATGCATGTATCATCTCAAAACAGTGCCACAATTTGTTATCTTAATATTATAGGTCATATATATTGATTTTTCATACCTTGGCTCAGTCATAAATCAGAATCAAGAGTGTAATCAAGAAATCAGAAGAAGGCAAGGACTTGGAAAGAAAGGCTGCTGTGAAGGAACAAGACAAGATTCTCACGTGTAAAGATATATCGTTGAATACCAAAGTCAGGATTGTCCATACCAGCATATATCTGATTTCTTGCACCATGAAGAGAGCTGATGGGACTGGCATCAACTCATTTGAAAGGTGGTGCCGGAGGAGAGTTCGGATACCCTGGACTGCCAAAATGACCAATGAATGGGACGTAGAGCAATCAGGTCTGAGCTCTCACAAGAAGCCAAGGTGACTTAGCTGAGGAGGTCACACTTTGGACACCTCATGAGAATAAATATTGTTTTGGAAAAGAGGAAAATTCTGGGGAAAGTGGAAGGCAGTAGGAAAACAGGAAGAGCACATTCCAGGTAGATACGACTCCATCAAGGAAGCTACGGCTGCTGTCCTGAGTTTGCAAAACCTGACCAGGGCAGTTGAAGACTGGCGCTCCCTGAAGTCTCATTCATAAGGTTGCCATAAGCTGAAACAGACTCGATGACAATTAAGCACAATATATTGATAGTATGTATTTGCAACGAATGGTTAAACGTGCAAAACCAATAAATACAGTTGATGGTGTTTTAAAAGGTGAAAATTGCAAATGTATGTATTTACAATGAATGAAAATCACAGATGTCACTTAAACATTTCCCTAAATGGCAAAGTTGATGGCTGAGCAGCCTTGTATACCTATGCATCCCAGAATACTCTAGAATATTCCAGAACATCCTGATTCAAGGCAGCTGCCCTGAACTTCCTAGAGCTGGTGCTTTTTTGGCTTGCCTTTATTTCCACAGGCTCCCATGGATCACCTGATGATGATTTTATTCATTTTTATCTCACATTTTCCCCAACACTGGGACTCAAGACAGCTTACAAAATATCCAAACAAATACAGATCAAAATACATGTGACGACATCATTAAGAATATCTCTATAAAAGTTATTTTAACATGCAATTAAACAACCTTCAGAATTAAAACCATTTAAAAAACCAATTAGAAGGGAGATGGCCACATCATTAAAGGTCTATTGCAGTCAGTTCCTCAAAGCCTATCACAATTTTTTAAAAAATCACTTGCTAGTGGAAGGAGAGCAGAGAGAGGAACATCTTAGTCTCTTTAAGGTTCAAAGCTTGGAGCAGCTACACCAAAAATAGCCCTATCTCCTGGACTCCCACCAGACATACTGGGAAGGTGGCCAGACTGGGAGAAGAGCCACCTCTGAAGATCTCAGAGCCCAGGTAGACCCATATCAGAAGAGGCCCTCCTTCCAGTAGCTTGCACTGGGCAATATAGGGCTTTGTAGCTCAGATGGCAGCTGGTCTGAAAACATCTTCCTCTGACCGCGTCTGGGCTGGACAACTGACCACAGAGCTGCCAGCATGGAAGAGCTAAGTGAGGTGGGAATGTCCCACGAGGTCAGCAGGACCACACCGCAGGCAGCTGCATTTACAGTCTTCTGAGGTTGCCTGTGTTTGTTGCTTTCATCAGCCGTACATCAGTGATTTGGATGAATGCTAACCAGCCTCCACACAGCAGGCTCTCCATCGCCAGAGCAGCCTCACTGCTAGGAAGAGGCTGTGAATTCACAACCAGCCAGCTTTGTTTTATGCTTTTGCCCTGCCAGGGAGGTGGTGAGTCCTCAGAATTGGCACAAAAGCCAGTTGGAGGCTGGGAACGTTACCATGAATTGTGGGGCATTTCTCCCTCTGTATCCACCACCTCTCAGCGAGACTGTGGTACCCTACTCCATCCCATTGTGTTATTGCTTATGATTTCACATTTACATTGGGCATTTGATGCACAAAGTGCTTAATGTATTTGTTTTTTAAAAAAATGCTGATGCTGATCTTGGATGTCCTGAAAGCCCCTGAAAGCAACTTGCAAATCACACTTCCATTTCTGTGAGCAGTTTCGTGCTCAGGCGCAATTATTGGTGTAAACATGATAAAAAGTGCACTGGGGGGAAGCAGCCAGCATTATTGCAATGCCTCCCCACCACCACACACATACACACATCAGTGGTCTACCACGAGGTATTATAAAACGCAACAGCGATTAGCAAAACCAAATGAAGTGTATCTCAACTCCTTAAACTGGTTCCTATCTCCCCAAAGGCCTCTCCAAAGTCAGTAGTCTCTTAAAAGAGTTTTCAAGAAAATCCAACAGACTTTGCTAGGAGTTATTTCTGGATATGTTTAGCTTGGAGAAGAGGAGTTTGAGAAGTGATATGACAGAACTATACTTAAATACCTGGAAGGATGTCATACAGAAGACAGAGCGAATTTGTTTTCTGCTGCTCCAGAAACTGGGGGATGAACCAATGGATTCAAATTACAAGAAAAGAGATTCTGCCTGGAGATTAGGAAGAATTTCTTGACCACGAGAGTGGCTCTGCAAGTAATTCTGCCAGATGCTGAAATGCCCTATATAGTAGCAGGGATGCTCTACATCAGTGGTGGACAAATTTTGAGGGTCTCATGCCATGGTGGTGAGGGACAGCAGGTGGAAATTTGCCAGCTCCAAGTCTCTGATGTCTCTTCCGTAGTTCTTGTGTCTTCTGTCTCCTGCCACCATTGCCTACACTGCCATAGCTACACCAGCATAAAAAACACCAACAGAAAATTCTGGCCATAGTTTACCTTTGCTGCAAGAAGGCAAAGAAGGCCTGACTCCATTTGGAAACTGGTTTGCTTAGGCACGAGGCAAAGGAGTTTATATCAGTTCTGCCAGGCAAGGCCAAAAAACCCCAGAATGGATGGACAAATACTCCTGAAGTTTTCTATATATTTCTATTGCCAGAGCTGTGGACAGTGTTGATGCATGTGTATGTGGTTTGTGTGTGTGTGTGCTTGAGTATTCAGGAATCAATTAGAGGTGTCACAGCCCGGGTGATTTACAGCCTGCTTTCCACCGCCTCCACTTTGATTCGCCTTATTAGGGCCGCTGCAGCTGCCTCTTTGCAGCCTCTCTGGCAAGGAGCCGGGATGAAAGTCCAGCCTGGCAGAAACGAATGGAAGAGGGAAGAAAATCCAGGCAGAGGGAGCAGGACAGGGAAGGGAGAATCTCTTTCCAGGCACACACACACCCCAAAAAAGACTGGCATTCACTGCAAAGCTGGAAAGCATAACCAACCAGAGTAAGAACAGAAATCATGCAACCCTCCAGATGTTGTTGGTTTGCCAGCTGCATCAGCCCCCAGCCCAGCACTGTTGATGGTGAGGGATGCTGGGAGCTACAGTCTGCAACAGCCAAAGGGTCAAGGCCCAGGGGCCCAGCCAGGGGTCCAAAGCAAAGGATTTGCAATTCTGGTGATCTCCAGGGATGTGTTGTGGAAGGGTTGAAATACAAATCCCAGCAGCCCTAACCACACAGCCTATGGTGAGACATGATGGGAGATGCAGTCCCAAAGCATCTGGACCCAGGGACACCTTCCTGGGGGATCTTTTCAGCTTTTCTATGAATCCCTTCCCACCACCCACTGATCCTGCAAAATCTAAAAGGTTAAAATGCCTCCTTCAAGGCTTCTTTTCTGGATATTAAGCGCTCTCCACAACAACAAACTGGTCATTTTGGTCCCGTCTCCTTCTGCCATCTTTGTCCCCACCAGACACTGGAATGAGGCCTGCAAGGGCTTCTCAGAACTGGAACCCAGCCTTTGGGAGCAGGGGCTGAAAGAGGCCCCCCATACTAGTTTTCATGCCTTTATGATTATCTTGGGTGTGTGTGTGTGAATTTATAGAGTTGCCAGATCTCTGGGCCTCTCTTCTCCAGACATCAGGCCAAGGGGAAGGAATCTCAGGGCAAGAGCACTGCCTTGGCAGGTGTGTATGTGAATATATATATATATATATATATATATATTCTTCCTTTGCTAGAGTGGGAGTTTGTTTTTTGGACAGCACACTCTAAGCAATTGAGGTTGAGGGTTAATATATCCTGCTTGGTGACATCACCAGGGACCACCCCTTGTGACATCACCTGCCTTCTGTGACATCACAGCAGGTCATCCCTAGGTTTCAGGACCGGGACAGACCTGATCTGTCAACCCTAGTACTAAAAGTGAGGTACTTGGAGAACATTCATTGTCCTCCTGTCCTGTCGGTTCATGTGGAAATCACCCATTCCTCCTCTCACGTCCCCTCCTTTCTGCAGGAGGCCACAGCAAAGGATTCTGGGAAAATAGCAGCTGCCGGCGGAAGTGGCTTTTCCCTCCTTGATGGTGGAGTGAGGAGAGAACCTTCTAGGGTGCAGAACTTTGGACCAAAATGTACATAAGTAACCATGCCTTCCCTTCCTGGGTATCCACACCTAGAAGCACCCAATTATTATTTTTTGCCGTTGTTCATACGAAAGAAACTGCAATAAATAATAAACACACAATCAATGGTAGAGAGCAGCAAGTCCCGAAAAAGGTCCAGGAGTCCAGGCTGTTGCCTTCAAGGGGGTGGGACTGTCCCGGATCCGGCCAAGAAGGATGACAGGGGAGGAGAGGTGGAGAGAGCAGCTGAGAGGCCAACACACTCTGGTGCACCCAGGCGGCTGTTACTTTAGCCAGATGCGGGTCTTCTTATCTCCAATCAGGAACCTGAAAGAATAAAAATGGAGACCGGTTGAACTGCACCTTCAGGGTGTCTCTCTTCACCCTTGAACTGAACATGCTGTATGTAGAGAATCGCTTCCCCCTGATGTTTTACACACACACACAAGTTTCCTTGCTCTGGCAGTGGGACTTCTTTGGCATAAATGTAATACCTAGATTCAGTTCACAGTTGCACCATTGGCATTCCACAACTGTTGCCCATGCCATAGCGTGAATTCTTGGGTGGTGCAGACCCACGAAATCAATGCACTGCCTTGGAGTGTGATGGAGTCTCCATCTTCTTTGGAGGTTTTTAAACAGAGAATGGATTGCCATCTATTGGGAATTCTTTGAATGGGTATTCCTGCAGGGCAGAATGGGGTTGGACTGGATGGCCCTTGGGGTCTCTTCCAGCTCTAAGATTCTGTACTTTTCCAATGGGAATGCTTGGATTGGGTATTCCTGCATGGCAGAATGGGGTTGGACTGGATGGCCCTTGGGGTCTCTTCCAACTCTATGATTCTATGATTCTATGAATTGTTGAATGGGTTTAGTCAACATGTTGGTCAATCTGATTGATCATTGATTCATTGGGTGTATTCTAATTGTGGGAGAGCTTACCCACAGGATGCCAGCCATACAGTTGCGCACTCTTGGGTAATGCTTAACTATTTGTCAGTGCCTTCAATGTGCCGCCTGATTCATTTTAGAAACAGCTGCTGTGCATTATATTCCCCACTGCAAAAGGGGAGAAGGATCAGGCACACACTGGCAGACACACCACTGGTTGCACAATGTTTGCATTCAGCAGAAGGGGGATGAAGCACAACCACAGTGCAACTCCTTGCAATGGAGGATTACAATACGCAAGCATAATGTCAGGTCTCAGCTAGCCTTATAGGATTTGCATCAATCCCCTACTCCCCTCCATCTCTCAGCTCCAATCACTCCACTGCCATCTAGTTTTGGGTACCAATGAATTCTGCAGCTGATGCACCAAGTAGTATATCATGCATTAAGAGGGAGATAATAATTTCCAGCTTGGAGCTCATTACCACATCTTGTGGCACTGAGTTCCACTGTTAACCACTGTGTTTCATGAAGAAGTCCTTGCTCTTATCCATCCTGAATATTCCACCATTCAGATTCTGTGCATGATCTCACTGGGTTCTAGAGCTGGAAAGGACAACAAGGGCCATCTAGTCCACCCTCCGCCATGCAAGAATGCATAATTAAAGCACTCCTGGATAATGCCCATCCAACCTCCGTTTAAAGGCCTCAAAGATGGAGATCCTGAGGCAGTCTGTTCCACTGTTGAACAGCTCTTGCAGTAAAGATCTTCCTAATGTTTTGGAGGAATTGCTTTTCTTGGAATTTGAACCCATTGGTTCATGTTCTAGGCTCTGGAGCAGTAGAAAACAAGTTCACCCCATCTTCTAGCATTACATCGTCTTTCTCTATGCTGTGTATAACTTTTTAATACCTCAATTTCCAGAGTTGGAAATCTAACTTTTCTTAAGTCTATAAATCCCATCATCCCCCACCTAGCTTTTCAAGCTGTGGTCTTTCCCTCCTCTCTTGTCTCCCTCCGAACCCTAATCGTAAGTGACTCCCCTCATCCCTCCCAGTCCACTTACCTTATCAATGCGCCAACCAGAAGTCCACCCACTATGGGGCTCACCCAGTACACCCAGTGGTAGTCCCAGTAGTTTGCAACCACTGCAGGGCCAAACGCTCTGGCTGGGTTCATGCAGGCTCCTGAGACAGCGCCCCTTAAGGGTGAAAAAAGGAAGAACAGGATGTCAAAAGTCGATTGCGTTGTTCCAAAGTAATACCCCCCAATAACCTTTAGCTGCTTGTTCTACAGGTACCTCTAGTGTCCAAAAAGCCCTCACCCTCCTCTTCCTCTTCTTCCTTCCCCCTTCATCCTATAGCACATCATGCTCATTCACTGACCTTCTTCAATTTATTTTCCTTTTACATTTTCAAAACAACAACAACAACCCCCCAACTTTTTTTTTTATCAGTTGACCTCAAGACAGTATGTGAATTAAAAGCAGAAAAGGTTCTGTTTGAGATTCTATTGAACCTCAAATCCAAACACATTTAAATGAAGGGATGTGTGCGTTCATGGATAATCACCTCCTAGCTAGACAAGCCAAAGCACATGTTGGATCAGTACCCTTGGAACGTGTTCATCCGGTCAACACACACCAACACACCTTACCAGTACCTACTGGACCTACATTGTATTAACTGATGGATAAGCCTCAAAACACTTGGAGTTGTTAGAATCAGAAATGTAAAGTTAGAGGTGTCTCCAGGGGCCATGTAGCTCAACCCCTTTCAAGTGCAGAAATGTACCACTGAAGTAGCCCTGAGAGGTGGACATGCAGCCTTAAAAAACCATCTTCAGCAAGGGAATGTCCACCACCTTCCAGGGGAGTCTGTTCCATGGCTGAACAGCTTGTACCACCAGGAAGTTCTTCCTAATGTCCAAGTGGAATCTCTTTTCATGCTATTTGAATCCATTGGTTGACATCTTACTCTCTGGAATAGCAGAAAACAAGCTTGCTCCATCTTCCACATGACGGTAGACCTTCAGATAGTTGAAGGTGGCTATCAGATCACTTCTCCATCTTCTCCAGTGCCAAACATCTTGCTGTCCTGCATTTCAATGACCTTCCCCAAGTTCATAGCGTGCTGTCTTGACATAACTCCACCTTCCATTACAGGCATAGCCTAAGTTGAGTCTCATGGCCTCTGCACCCACCACCACCCTCCACAAATCCCAGAGGTCCACCAGTATCTGGCACATTTGAAAGCATGAGGGAACATCCAAGACCTTTCAGTGGTTAAGACAAAGCTGACTTGCATTCAGAGATCTTCAAATATCTGAAGGGCTGTCACAAAGCAGATGGAGCAGATTTGTTCTCTGTTGCTCCAAGGAACTGGCAAGGAAGCAGACTTTGGCGAAGCCTTAGGAACCCTTTCATAGTGGAACAAAGTCCTTAATAGTGGAACTGGTTACCTCTGATGAGTTTTCCTCGAGGAGGGTGGAGTGTTTATGTAGAGGCTGGGCAGCTATCTGTTGCTGTAGGTGGAAGATTCCTGCACTGAGGAGAAGATCAGACTAGATGATCTCTGGGGTTGCCCTCCAGCTTTGGAATTTTTTAATGATTCTTAGGATCATGAGCATCCAGAAATGTCTTGCTGTGAATTGGTGAGCAGCTGACAATGTCCATCACCCACAGAACAGGAATCAACCACCTGCCCATACTTTGCTACTTCCTCCTTTTGGTTGTAGGGAACTTGGCAGACTCACCCTGCAAGGATGTCCGCCGTGACAGTGAAGCCAATGCAGAAGGGGGCCAGGGGGCCCTTGGTTTTCCCATTGATTGCTCCCATGCAGACGGCCATGACCAGGAACATGGTCATCACAATCTCCCCCACAATGGCAGCAGGGAGTTGGTCATCGGAGGTGATGGTGGTGAACGCTCCCCCAGTGGTGTCATTGTACCTTTGCCCGTCTGTCATGACCTGTAGGAGAGAGGACCCATGACTCATTTCCATTACCGTAGAAACAGCGGCTTCCCCCTCTCACTTTTCCTTCCCCACTACAGACCCTCGTACCTTGGCAAGACCAGCTCCAATCAGCCCCCCGCAGAGCTGTGAGATCCAGTATGGGATGACCATCACCATGTCCAGCCCACCGACCAGCCAGGCCCCCAAGGAGACAGCCGGGTTGTAGTGACCTCCGCTGCAAGCAAAGGGGGAGAAAGGAGAGAACAAGGTTGCTAAGGCTGGCTTTGGCAGCCAGGGAGAAACCTGTGGGCCAAATCCACACCACACAAATAATCCACTTTGAAACTGGATTATTTGCCCTGGCCCCTTCCTATGGAATCCTGGGATGTGTAGTTTTAAAAGGTCTTTAGCCTTCTCTGCCAAAGTGTGCTGGTGCTTCACCAAACTACAAAGCCCAAGATTCCATAGGTAGGAACTGTGGCAAATAATTCAGTTTCAAACTGGATTATTTGTGTAGTGTGGATTTGGCCCCTGGACACTTTTCTCACAGTGTCAAGAGGAAAGCAGGCCAAGAAAACTGCACCCAGACCTCAGCAGCTGGGCTCTATCCGGATCCCTCTGGTTCAATAACAGCTTCTTGAGCCGTTAGTATTCAGAGGTGGAAAGGATCAGAGTTCGGACTAGGACAATCGATCCCTGCAGCCTCCCTCAAACTGTCTTGTCCAATTGTGTTGGGTAAAGCAGGATGGGAATTGCAGTTCAATGCGCTGAGGAAAGGCTGCTATACAATACGTTGCACCCAGAGCTTGGAAACATTAACCTCTTGTTAGAGAGCTGAAGTAACAAGTTACATGGAACACAGTTGCCTGTAACTAGTTACTCTGGTGGCAACAGAAAAGCTCTAAGAAAAGCCCCATGATGAATAAGAACACAAATGCCTGTACAGTATTTGTGCATTACTTTCTCAGGGATTACTTCTTAAGGTCATTTTTAGAGGCATATCATAGGAATGTTTCAGGTTTTATCTCATTCTCTGCTCAGTCCTAAGGGGTTGCAATCCACCCCACTCACCCCCTTTTTTGGCATTTGGGGTATTCTGCACCTACCAGGGGCAGAAATTTGGCCTCTCAACTGAGTCAGGTTTCCCACTCCTACTTTACAAGGCTGTTATCTTCCCACTCCTACTTTACAAGACTGGAGGTGGATAATCCATGAGAAGCAAAAGCTTTCTGTAAACATTTTTAGTCCGGTTATTAATAATTACCAGCCACTTTTGATGTCAGGAAATGGAGGGTGCATTGCCCAGGCAGCTTAGAGTGGGATTTGATCCATCTGCTGCCTCTGCAATTTGGAAGAGGACTTTCCAAAATCCCCAGGAGACCAGGCTCCATATACCCGCTGATAGGAAATGCTAGCAGAGCCTTAGGTCTACTTTGACCTGCCCTCTTCAACCGGTGAGCAGATAAAGCAGAAGCCTTATAAGCCGTTGATGGCAGAGAGAGCTGACCAGGAATGACTTGTTGTCGTCACCCTTCCTGGAGAATGACGTTGGAAGGGATTAAAGGCAAGATAGGATGGTGGTGGGAACCTCATCAGCTCTTTTGCAAAAGTAAGAAAAGGTCAATCCTCCACAGGGATTCATCCTTCCAGTCAAGGGAAACCAACTCGAGGAACAATGGGGGATGTTGGGACAGGTACTCACCCCATGTTCAGAATACCTCTTCCCAAACCAAAAAGAACCCAAACAAGCAGATCTTTCCAAATAAGTCTACTCTGATCAGTTCCTACTGGGTTTCACCAGTCACCTCCAACGCCATCAGACAACCTACGGTTGTGGTTGTGGTTGTTGGTTTAACAATCTACCAAATATTTCTGACTGGGACTTTAGACCATCAATGAGTCTGATTCCACCCACAAATCCACGAGGGGTTGTCAGATAATGTGTGGCCTGTTCCATGTAACATTAGACCCTCTCTAGAGTGAGTCATCCAGATGTTTTGTCAATGTGTTTGGAATTGATCCAAAGAAGCTCTAGTCATCACTATCACCTCTCACAACAATACTAAGATGATGATGAAGATTATTCTCAGTTTCACAGTCTCACCAAGTGTCACTGACTAGATTTTGGACCCTCAATGATCCAGATTCCATCTAAGAATCTAGGAATCAATGAGAAGTATCACCTAATAATGTCTCACATTCCAAGAAGTGTCACTTTTAGAAATTTTGCTCTTGTGAGCCTGTCTATGGTTCATTTATTCACAGGTTTTGCAACAACAACAACAACAATAATAATGCCATCTATCATCAGACTTCAGTACTCCCTCCCTAAATGTATGGAATAATGTCCCTTTTCTGGACTACAGCACCCAGAATCCCCAGCTAACATGGCCCGTGGCTGGGGGGTGCTGGGGTTCTAGTATGTTGGCTATGGGGGGTTCTGGGTGTTGTGATCCCAAAGCGGAGCCACTGTTTTGCCCCCTGCCCACAAGTCTTCACCTGATGTTCCCCAGGACAGCAATGGTCAGCCCCAGCGCCAGTCCGTGTGCCAGCGCCGGCTGCAGCCTCCCGGTGCCCTCCGAATTCTCGATGACCGAAGCGCAGCCAATGAAGATGAAGAAAGCAGAGCCCACCATCTCTCCGACACAAGGCTGGATGTAATGCTCGTACCAGTGGGGCCGAGGGGGGCTGCCTTTGCCGTCCAGCTCCGACTCCTTGAAGGACATCTGCCCAAATTCCACGTCTGTCATGATGCCAATCTGGAAGAAAAGGTTTGCTTCTTAATGTCCAAGTCGCAAACTCAGCTTAGACAGAAGGCATTAGAAATAACAGTCAAGATCTGAAGCCACAGTCTGTGATTCATAACTTTATGTATCTGTAGCTACGTTGCATAAACCCTATCAGTGGATTGCAAAGACCTGCATTTGGGGACTGTTAAGATTATTTCTTTGATACATGATAACAGCAGCAAAAATATGGTTTTGCTAAGTAAACAGTTTCAAACCTGGAAATGGACAGAAGCACCGACGATGGAAGAATGGATCATTCAGATCACTGAGTTAGCCCAAGTGGTCAAATGAATGTGGGTTTTAAAGGATAAGCCAATTGAAGACTTTTTGAAAGATTGGAAACAGTTTGTGGGTTTTTTGATCAACAAGAAATCTAGCAAACGTAAAAATCTGTGGTTATGGTTACTAGTAATTCTATTAGGATTATTTGGTTGGATCTGTAATGGTAGAATAATGTGTGTGTATACACATACACGTATATACATAAAAATGTCTCTTTTCATTATAGTTAGGACTGGGGAGTCAGAGCCCTATTGTGAAACAGTACAACCCCTGTATCCACAGGGTATACATTCCTGGACTTACAAAAATTATGAATCTGCAAAAATTGCAGATAGCAAAATGTGGCTAGGGCTCAGCACCCTGAGGAACTCCTTTAAAATTTGGAATAAATCCTGGGAGCAGATTCTCTAACCCCCCACTACTACATCAGAGCCCCCAGGAACACTCCTGAATTACTTTTCGAGAGTAACTTCCCAAACCCTGGCCAGCATCTAGCTGAGGCTGCCAGGTCAGGTGGACTGAGGTATGTAATGCTGACAATGGGAGTTTCAAATCCTGCCCAAGGCTTGTCATTCTCCTGGGCCGGCGTGTTCTGAACTCGGGGCAAGGCCTTGGCAAAGCTATACCCCGATTGTTCTGTCCCTCCCTCCCTCCCTCGTGTATACACACACACACAATGCGAAGGAGTCCTGCCCGTGGCCTCCTGCAAGGGAGAGGAGAACTCGATATGCACCCAGCTTCAGGTCAAGATGATGGCCTCGACTGATCGGTTCAAGATTCATCTCACCCATGTTCCAGTTTCGAAGAGATGTCTGCCAAGCGTTTCTGGGAACTCACAGGCACTGGAGCATGGAGTTCCCAGGAGGAATTTCCTAGCCATCATAATCAAGCAACCCCCCCCTCCACACACATACATTTTGGTCTATTGTGGAGGAGTGGAGATGGAGTCCTTCCCCCCTGAACTGGATGGGACTCCTTCACAATGTTGGCCCAATAGTACCACTATTTAGGGCAAAAGTGGGACCCCTCTTTCTGCCTGAGGGCCGAATTCTGCACTAAGGGAGTCCAGGGGTGGGGCCACACTCCAGGTTGGGCATAGCCAAAGGCAAAAAGGACATGGCCAAAAATACCAGCATATCATAGCTCAGAGTTTTTATTGCCAGGAAATAAGATTTGAGACAGGCACCTTCATTCGTTTGGTCACCAGCTGGTGCATTCAAGCATGGGAGCGCTCTTTGTCCCTGTGCACCCAAAAATGGAGCAGCCCAGGCGAATGTGCATCGCCATAATCTTCTCTTTGGGAGGACCAGGCCATTAATGGTGGTCTTCAGTGAATATCAGCACCAGATCTGGAGGGAGAGCGAGGCCTTGGGCAGGAAGCCCTCTCTAATCACCACCACCACCTGGCAGTCACTATCAGGAGCATCCAGTGGTTTCTGTGTCCGGTGCAATGAATCTGCTCTGAGTTTTAGTTCAGACTTTGAAGGGGCTATTGGAGGCGCTGAACCAATTTGTGGGATAGGAACTCTTGGAGCTCAAATTGCAAAGCAAGTGGGGAGTGGGCCACTCCCTCTTCTTGGACTTGCTTACCTGGGTTGGATGAGGCAGGTGAGACAAGAAGGACTTGGTGGGGAGAGAGATGAGGAGGATGGGGGGGGGGTCAGTAGAGAACATCATCACCCTTGGCTTGGGCCCAGCTGGTTTTGGGGGAGCTTTTCTAAGTCATTGCACAATGAAATCACTGAGGACTAGATGCTTTAAGGGGCCCCGCTGAAAACAATGAGAGCAGCAAACTATAGCTCTCTCAAAGCACCTTTTCTTTGCTTCCTGAGCTACAGACCCCTTTCTTGTCTCTTGGATGTATTTCCTCCACATTCATAAATCGATCTCTCCTCTTCAGAATGAAACTGAATGTGGAGGGTGGGGATGGGAGGCTTTGCATGCAATCAAACAGTCCACCAGCTTGCTAAGTGGAGCAGAGTCTGAAATGCCAAAGGATACATTTCGATTTAAGGCACTAAGTCATCTTTGCGCTCTGAACTGGGAGAGGGTGGTTAGGAAGGGTCTGTGCAATGGCACTTTAGAAGTAGGGGGAGTTAAAGAGGTTGTGGGGGTGAGTTCTGGTCCCCTCTTTCACCCTGCTGACTGGGAAGGAGAGATTCATGTGCAGATTCAGACATCATGTGCAGATGTGCAGAGGAATGCATGGTGCATGGAAAACTCTTTTGATGAATCTGATAACAGCACTCTCATTCTGTACTGGAACCCACAGGCTGGAGATTGCCTTACAAATGTCCAAGTAACCTGTTTAATGCTGTTTCATTGGTGAAAACCTACCTTTGTGGGCAGCTTGATCCTATCTAGGTTCAGGCCTTAAGCTTGGGGAAGTTCCCCCAGCATTGGCTGTGGTATTTGGGGACTTGTCATCCCAAAAAAGAAGCATCCTTAAACTGTGGTTTAGAGCAGAGATGGGAACTCCCATGTGTTGGGAGGCTTCAGCTCTTACAATTCCTGCCCCACAGGCTGTGCTAACTAGGTTTGATGGGAGTTGCAGTTTAACAACATCTGGAGGTCCCTACAAGTCCCAACTCTGGTATAGAGGTTCAGAAGCCACTCATAGCACTTGCTGGGGGTGTTACTCTCAAGTCAGTGTGCATAGAAAAGCTCTGTTGAAAGACCTCCAAAGAAGGAGAGTCCATCTTCCCTTGAGGCAGTCTATTCCTTTGCCAAACAGTTCTTACAGTCAAGAAGTTCTTCCTAATGTTTAAGTGGAATCTCTTGTCATTTAAATCTACTGATCCATGTTCTAGACTCTGGAGCAGCAGAAAATAAGCTCTCCATCTTCTACATAGAATCATAGAATTGCAGAGTTGGAAGAGACCACGAGGGCCATCCAGTCCAACCCCATTCTGCCACGCAGGAAATCATGATCAAAGCATCCCTGCCAGATGGCCATCCAGCCTCTGTTTGAAGACCTCCAAGGAAGGAGACCCCACCACGCTCCGAGGGAGTGCGTTCCACTGCCGAACAGCCCTTACTGTTAAAAAGTTCCTCCTAATGTTGAGGGGGAATCTCTGTTCCTGGAGCTTGCATCCATTGCTCTGTGTTCCAATCTCTGGAGCAGCAGTCATGACATCCCTTCATCCCCCAGCCTTCTCTTCTACAGTCTAAATACCCCCAACATCCTTCAACCATTCCTCCCAGGGCTTCCAGAACTTTTACTGTCTGAGTCAATTCCCCTCTTTTAGTTCTATTCATGCAACAATTCAGAATAAACTCCTCTTCTCTTCTACCCAGAGAGGACTTCTGCATCACTCCAAAACTTGCATGTTCCTTCACCAGTGGAGAAGAGGTCCATTCCAAGACATCACAGCTCCTCTCCTAAGAGACAGCTGCTTGGCTCCATGTCCGCTTGTCTTTTGTAAGGCAGGAAAAATGCATGCATTCCAGTAAGCTTTCCAATCAGAAATGATAATTTAGTAAAGGATGGATGACTGAGGTACTGCAAGGTTTTGTTTTAAAAAACCATGTATCGTGATTGCAACAGATGTCTGTTTGCTTAAAACTGCTTGTCTTCCCTTCTTGTAAATTCTTAATTTGTCCTAAAGTGGTTGTCACGAGCTGTTGCATTGGCTGTCCCCTGTGAACTATTGGGGATATTTTGGAAGAGAGCCACAGAAATAATTGAACAGGACTTCAAGATAGATAGATAAATAAATAAATAAATAAATAAATAAATAAATAAAGTGGTTAACGTACTACCTGTTCCCTCCTGAATCTTGGACAACCTTTGTGTGAACCCCTTAAACAAATATTCTACCCAGGACTGGTTTAAGGAATTTTGGGGCCCCCTGCAATGCTTTATTTTGGGGGGGGGGCATATGTTTATCTCAGGTCAATGTAACCTAACTCAACCTAAGCTATTCACAGTACAGGCTATTCAGATTATTACTAATATGTTTTTGCAGGAGGAGGGTTACTACGGGGGCCCCCACAATGATGGAGCTGCCTGCAATGCTTTATTTTGGGGGCCCGTATGTTTCTCTCAGGTCAATGTAACCTAACTCAACCTAAGCTATTCACAGTACAGGATATTCAGATTATTACTAATAACGTTTTTTGTAGGAGGAGGGTTACGACAGGGCCCCCCCACAATGATGGGCCCCCCTGTGGATGCTGACGCCGCCAGTGCCTTAAACCAGCCCTGATTCTACCCATCTTCTAGCATACTCTCTTGAGCATTCTCCACAAATTCCTGGCCAAGCAAGGGTGCAAGTGCATAATTCGAATCCCTCCATTGCCACACCAGAGACTCACCTTGAGCTCCACCTCGCCCTCCGACCCCAACAGGCCTGTCCGTTCCTTCCTGGAGGGGCAAGAGAGATGCCCACCCAACTGCCTCCACCACCAGCTTCTTGTGGCAGAATGGCCCCGACTCTCTCTCTCTGCTGTGGGGAAACTGTTTACTTAGCAAAATATTGGCACACTCCCTCCTCGGCCTGTGGCAAGCGTTAAAAAAAAGGAGGGAGGGGAAAAGAAATTGTGCTGGTCTTTTAAAAAAATGCTGTAAAAGCCAAAGAGAATGGGGGGGGTTGCTGTTTCAGCTGAGGGAGGGATGAAAGTTATTTATTCCTCTGGGCGGTTCTATGGTTCAAGGATTTCTTTTTTTCCAGAGCTCTGAGCCAAGTCTGCTTGCCAACCAGGCGTTGGGGTGGGTGCGCAGTGCAGAGTGCAGGCGCGCCAGCGATACAGGTGCAAGGCAATCCCATTGTCAATGTTTTTCTCCCCATTGCCTCCTCTGCAGACGAGCCATGGCCTGCAGTAAGGAAATACAGTTGTCCCTTCATATTTGTTGGGGTTTGGTTCCAGGACCCCCTTTCGTGGATACCAAAATCCATGAATGCTCAAGCCCCATTATATGCAATGGCATAGCAAAATGGTGTCCCTTATATAAGATGGCAAAATCATTTTGGGTTATTATTTTTTTAAAGAATATTTTCAAGACATGAATACTTAAATCCATGGATACCAAAATCCATGAATACTCAAGTCCTCTTATATGCAATGACATAGCAAAATGGTGTCCCTTATATAAGATGGCAAAATCATTTTGGGTTATTATTTTTTTTTTTTTAAGAATATTTTCAAGCCGTGAATAGTTAAATCCATGGATACCAAAATCCATGAATATTCAAGTCCCCTTATATGCAATGGCATAGCAAAATGGTGTCCCTTATAGAAAATGGCAAAATCATTTTGGGTTATTATTTTTTTAAAGAATATTTTCAAGCCGCGAATACTTAAATCCATGGATACCAAAATCCATGAATACGCAAGTCTCCTTATATGCAATGGCATAGCAAAAGGGTGTCCCTTATATAAGATGGCAAAATCAAGCTTTGCTTTTTGGATTAGTATTTTTTAAAGAATATTTTCAAGCCGTGAATACTTAAATCCGTGGATACGGAGGGACAACTGTACATTGATAGCCTTCTCAGTGGCTGCTCCCAACTCCTGGAATTCCTTTCCATGGGAGGCTGGTCTGGCCCCCTTCTTTTTTCCTTTCGGCAACAGGCAAAGACCCCTTTTTTGCTCAAGCAGGCTTTTTAATGTGTAATGGCTCAGAGGGAGGTTTCTTATGGAGGACTGTGTGTGCTTTATTTTCTTTTAACTTTTGTATGCTTTTTAAATGATTTTATAACTGTTTTGGTATGATCATTTTAAACTGTTTTTACACTTTCAAGTTTTTACACTGTTAGGTTTTTAACTGACTCTTTTTGTGAGCTGCCTTGGGACCCACTCTGGTAGGAAGGCTGCCTATAAATGAAATGAAATAAATAATAATACAACCCCCATAACTAATTACTTTTAAACTAAACTTAAATACTTTTATAGAAGTGGAGCAAGTAAGAGCCAAGTTATTTTATCAGTGTTTCAGAAGTTGGGCTCTCCATCTTGGGAGGTCTTTGAACAGAGCTTATATGAGCATTTTTCAGGAATGTTTTAGCAGTGGCTTCCTGCATGGCAGAATGGGGCTGGACTAGATGGCCCTTGGGGGTCCCATCCAACCCTATGATTCTGTGATTCTTTGAGTAACATTTTCCAGTTATTGTCTAAAGTTATTTCTAAGGACATTTTAAGAGGCATGCTGGCAGAACATTTTTCAAGTTTATTGCATTTTCTGATCAATCCCAAAGTTATTTCCTTCCTCTAAAAAGTAACAGAAACTAATGAAAAAAGTAACAACTAAGACATCACAAGTTAACTTTTTGCACAATTGTAACATGTATCAGCAATGGGTTACTTTGAAAACACTGTCCTGAATAACGGAACGAGTTACTTTTCTAAAATACCTGCCCAAGTGCTGAGATGAACTCTGTATGTGAGGAGAGGGAAAATGAGTGCTTCCAAGCATGTGCAGAGTGCCTTCACCCACTTATAATCCATAGAGATATGACTTCTCCCAATACCCCCTTCCCCTACTTTTCCCACAGAAAGTGACGAGTTGTGGGCACTCCAGGGCAGAAGGAAAATTATTTTGGCCATGCCCTTGACTTTATTACATAGTCCTTCAAATGTTTCATAGAATTCTGGGCATGGTTTCTCTCCTTTATCCCGGAAAGGACTCTACTCAAGCTTTACTAGTTGGTGAAAGCCACTTGACAACAGAAACATGGCTTGGATTTTTTAAAACACACACACACAAGAGCCACAGTAACAAAACCACAACCACTGTTCCCAAGAAGACCAGGGAAGGGAAGGGAAGAGGTGGGTGACAACAGCATTGCTAAGAAGAAGGAGCCAGGAAAGGGACAAAGCCAGATTCCACCCCAAGAACTACATATTCTCCAATATTTCACAGACAGAAACCAGGACATGTGTGGCCCAACAACATCACAGTATGATCAACATGGCAAAAAACTACCCATGGGGAAGAAGAACAGGAAAGATAGGAGAGGCTGCAGCAGTTTGCTTTTGCCTGAGCCTACTGGGAAGGAAAAGATTCCACCATCCCTTCCTCATCTCTCTCTCCCCCAAAACTACATTTGGACTTTGCAGCAATTGAAGTCAGCTGAGAACAAAGGGGGAAAGAGGGAGAAACTGGGATATTTTTTAAGCAGCTGAAAAAGTAGGATGACAGAGGATTAATCAGGACAGTTCCTGCCAAGTCGGGACAGTTGGAGGGTGTGGAAACAGCATCATGTGGAACAGAAGTTGGCGGCAAACCTCACTCCTGTGGTGGAAACAGGTCTGTTTGTGTTGTGCTGGAAAAGTGCACACACACACACAGCCCTGTGGGCACACGCCACCAAAGAGCTTGTAAAGCCCAGCTTGTAAAAGGCGAGGTGGTGGCATGCTGTAGCCCAGCGCCAAGAAAAACATGAGCCAGAAGACACGTGCCGCTGTTGGCACTTTGGGTGGAAAGGTGGGAGATCCTATTGCAGAAACACCAACATTGCAACCATCGCTCGGATCTTGCCTCCTCTCTGGGCCAAGTGTTGGTCCTCTGCATGGACTATCTGCATGCAAGCAGGAAGCAATGTGCATTTCAGCCTACCTTGCAGGGTGCTTAAGGAGGTCTGATAGGCGACAACGTTGGCTCCATTCTGGCACACAGATATAAGACATAGCTTGTTAAATGATAGAATTTAGGGCCTAATTTATTAATTTTTTTCCCAAAATTAATATGTGCATGGTTTTAAACTGTTTAAATCATTTAAGCTGTTAAAAGCAGGGGCCGAAATCCTGTATCAGCTATTAAGTTAAATATACTTAACTAAGCAGTCTCTCCTGGCCTGACTCCTCCAAGCCTGAAGGAAACGTCATTCCGCTCCGATCACAGGTAGGGTGGGCTTCCTTCTCCCCATACAGCTGGTAAAGAGGGTTTTTTTGGGGGGGGCATTTTACAATCATAGCAATAGTGTCACAGTCACGACTAAGTGATGATCCTGAATATACAGTTTCCTACATTTAGTCATCCACAGCTGTTCCGTATTCACAATCGCTGCTTAGTCACAATTGCGACACTATTGCCACATTCATTATTCCACCCCAGCCTACTTTATACCGGTCATCCACTGCATAATGAGGAGGGGGTCCATTTTGGAGCATGGGGGAATGGTGTTCCTGTCAGGTTTTGGGGAGGCCTTGGGCCAGGAGAGCTTAACTCCTTAGATATACTTAACTAAGGTTGCTGCCACACTGCAGAAATAATGCATTTTGGCACCACTTTGACTGCCATGGTTCAATGCTATGAAATTCTAGGATTTGTAGTTTTGGGAGATATCTAGCTTTCTCTGTCAGAGAGTGCTGGTGCCGTAGCAAACTACAAATCCCAGGATTCCATAGGAGGGAGCCATGATAGTTAAAGAGGTGTCAAACTGCATGATTTCCATAGTGTGTCAGCAGCCAAAGTAGCTGATGTAAAGTGCTGGCCATTATTTTTAAATAGGATGGTCCACAAACAATTCCAGAAAATAGGATGTGGTCTCCAGTCCAAGCACAGGAAGTTGCCCAGCCCGGCAAAGGACACTTAAATGATACTATAAGTCTACTTAACTAAGCGGCTCATTCAAGATTCAATGGTTCTCAACTTTTAAAACTAATTTTGTTTAAACACTCAAGCCACATTGCCATGCTGGCTTTCCGATTTATGGCAACACTCTTCTAGGGTTTTCTTGGCAAGGTTTTTTCAGGGTTGATTTGCCTTTGCCTTCCTCTGAGGCTGAGAAAGTGTGACTTGTTCAAAGACACCCAGTGGGTTTCCAGGGCTGAGCAAGGATTCGAACCTGAGACTCCCAGAATTCTTGTCCAGCACTCAAACCACTACACCACCCTGGCTCCAATTGGCAGGTGGCCTCACCATAGGGATTTATTGGCATGGTTTCTTCAGAGAAGCTTTGCCGTGGCCTTCCTCTGAGGCTGAGACAGTGTGACTTGCCTGAGGGATTCTGTGACTGAGAGGTGATTTTGTCTCCTGGAATCTTAGTTCAGCATTGAAACCACAGCACCCTGGTTCTTTTTGTGCAGGTACTGCCACATAATTTACAAGATTTTGCTTTCCCCTCTTGAATTTCCAGTATCTTGAAAAAGATTGGGGTACACAGAGAAAGAGAGAAAGAGACAGTCAGTGCGCGAGATTAATTCCAGGAATTTCCAGAGCAGACTGCGGGGCAGCCTATAGTATTTTTTTTTATATAAAAAATAATATAATGAAAACAACACATCCCATCACATCATCCTTCATATAACAATAAAACGGAGAGGCAGCAAAGCCATAAAACTGCTGGAGAGGCGAGACAAGATAAATCCCTCTCTCTGCGCTTCTCATGCTTCAGCCTCGGAGTCTCTTTGGACTTCTGCAGCTGTCGTTTTTGGCCTTTTGTAATCAAGTTGATGGAAAGCCTGGGAGCTGTTCAGATGTGAGACTTTTATGCCTCTTCCATAAGACCAAGAGGTGCCACCGAGCTCCATCTGGAGAGAAACGCTTTCCCTCTCCGTTCTCCTTCCAGAAAAACATGGCAATCTCAAGCTATCAAGGCAGCCTCATCTCACTCAGGATGACAAAAATATGCAAATATTCTTTCTTTCTCTTCCTGGGGCAATTAAATATATATATATATATATATATATATATCTCCTTGCCATTCCCAATGGCTCCAATGGCCCTTTGGGATGGGAAGGAGATGCTCCAAAGAACTGTTTGCCCCAGACGGAAGCTCCTCCGCCAAGTCTCAGCTGTCTGAGCAAGTTCTTCACCTCACTTTATTTCTGTGTTGGGTAATTAAGAGGCCTTGTTTATAGCTGATGTTTTCTCTGATGGCTGAAGAATCCAGCAGCTGTTTTTATGAGGTTTTTACTGGACTCCAGGGACCAGGAGGAAATTTCCACTTGTCCAGCTCAGAATAAAATATCTCAAAGATGGCCCTGTGTCAGCCAGGAGGAGGAGGACGAGGAAGAAGAAGGAGGAGGAGGAGGAGGAAGGAGAAGAAGAGAAGAAGAAGATGAAGAAGAAGGAGGAAGGAGAAGAAGAGGAAGAGGAGGAGGAAGAAGAAGAGGAGGAAGGAGAAGAAGAGGAAGAGGAGGAAGAAGAAGAAGAGGAGGAAGGAGAAGAAGAGGAAGAGGAGGAAGAAGAAGAAGAGGAGGAAGGAGAAGAAGAGGAAGAGGAGGAAGAAGAGGGAGAGGAGGAAGAAGAAGAGGAGGAGGGATTGTTTTAAAATTGTTTTAAAACCACAGAGTTGGGTTTACCCCTACTGGATGGCCCACTCATGACACCACCTTTCAAGACCTTCTGGAAGGATTCTAATAAAGCTATTATATTACCCAACTCTGGGTATTCTCAGGGTGGCTCACAATTAAAATGATACAAACAATCTTACAAGATTCCAGTTGAAAAGAAATAAATAATGCAAAGAGGATAAAAGCAGTGTGTGGGGTCTGTGCCTTCACGGAGCCTGTCCACTTATGGCGACCCCCATGAATTTCACATGCGTTTCTTAGGCAAGGGATACTCAGAGGGGGTTTGGCCAGTTCTTTCTTCTAAAATGGAGCCAACAGCACCTAGTTTTCATTGGCAATCTCCCATCCAAGTAATGCAGGGAGTGTCGCTTACTTCTGCTGTGAATAACCACAGGCTATCAAAGAGCGTGAGCAACTGAGCCAGCTACCTAAAGGATGTTGATTTTGCCCACTGCAAGAAGAATAAGAATGTGGCGGATTCCTGCCTTTGCAGGGGGTTGGACTAGATGGCTCTTGGGGTCCCTTCCAACTCTATGATACTATGAATCAGAGAAATTGCCAGAATGTTAGTCCTGGTCAGTCCATTGGGATGGAAGGAATCAAAATGGGGAGAGGGGAAGAATCTGGAAAGGGCAAGAGGGAAATCCTGATTTTAGAGCAAAGGATGAGAATCTACCATCTGGGTAACCTGACCCTTCTGCTCTCTGGCGGGCAGCCTCCTCCAGAAAACACACAGACCTTGATAAGATGCCCTTGTGCGCCTGACAACGCGGCAGCCTCACCAGACACCGGGCTTGTGTCTGTGCCACTTTGCAGCATGAAAAGCAGCAGGTTGTGTCTTTCAAGAGGCATCGGATTTGGGTAGGCCCTTGGGCACATTTGCCTGCCATGGAAAATATAGACTGAGCCACATTGACCGGGCACGTTCTTGGCTATCCAATAACTGGCAGAAAAGCTGATGACCTTTCGTCCCCCTTTTAGTCAAAACTTCTTCACCCATCAGTCCTCAGGAATGGCAGCAATTTTTTCATAATCTTGCTTGGTTGTTTGAATATTTCTGCCCTGCACTATATCGAAAAGATTGCAGGAGGACTTACAATTACAACAAACAGTTTCTAACGCAATAAAAATAATTTAAACACTCTGAAACATGTGAAACATCACTAATACCTTAAAACAGATTTAAAAGATTAAAACGGTTTACACAACTACATGCATTAGTATTTGAGAGAAGTCAAGAAAGCCCAGAGTCTTTGATGAATAGCCAAGCTTTTACTTGGTGCAGAAGTGAAACCAGTGTTGATGTCCACCAGGCCTCCAAAGGGAGGGCATTCAAAAAATGGGGTGCCACAGCTGAGGAGGCCCCGCTTTCATGTCCCCGCACAATGTGTTGACCTCACTGGAGGTCGCTTCCCGCTGCCAGCAAACCTCAGTCCTTGGGCAGAGACATCGAGGGAGAGGCATTCCCTCGGGTATGGAGTTCCCAGTCCGTTTAGGGCTTTAAATGTCATCACCAGCCCCTTGAATCATAGAGTTGGAAGAGACCCCAAGGGCCATCTAGTCCAACCCCCTTCTGCCATGCAGGAATACACAATCAAATCATTCCCGACAGATGGCCATCCAAGCCTCTGTTTAAAAACCTCCAAAGAAGGAGACCCCAACACACTCCCAGGCAGCATATTCCACTGTCAAACAGTTCTTACTGTCAGGAAGTTCTTCCTAATGTTTAGGTGGAATCCCTTTTCCTGTATCTTGACTCCATTGCTCCGTGTCCTAGTCTCTGGCGCAGCAGAAAACGAGCTTGCTCCCTCCTCAGTATGACCTCCCTTCAAATATTTAAACATGGCTATCATGTCTCCTCTCAACCTTCTCTTCTCCAGACTAAACATGCCCAGCTCCCTAAGCTGCTCCTCATAGGAGAATTCAGCTGCACACTCCTGTCTCTCCCACCAGGGTTGTCCTCTTTCTTTTTCCTCTGCTACAGTCTCTGCTTGCTCTCTCATTCCTCCTAAAACTCTCCCACTAATGTTTGCCTTCCTGCTCACCTGCAGCAGCAGACCTTGGTTTCCATTTCAGGGGAACAGTGGAGCCAATCCAGATTTTAACCCAAACATTAAAGGGGGCTATCCAAGGTGCTGAACTCTTTCCTACTATAATCAGCACCTTGGACAGCTTTGCTCCAAATGTGGAAGTAGCTCTCCAAGGTGGTGAGCTCCAAACTAGGTTGAGAAACTGGGACGGTGCCTTTAAAATTTGGACTAAAACCCAGAGAGGACCCCCTGTCCCCATTGACATGGGAGCCAATAGGTGACCATCCCCACCTTGCATGCTGCCCTCATTTTCCTTGACCAGTCAGGGTTGCTACGTCAATAGCTTCTCATTCCTTGAGATTTCAGAGCCAAAAGCTGATATAGTGGGTGGGAACGTGAGGAATAATTGCAAAAAAATTATGAGTATGCATATATACACATACATTAGAGAGAGGCAGACAATGTAGATTTGTAACACTATCTCCTAAGCAAACAGTAGGTACAGGATATCGGTGGCTTTAGGGTCCGGCCTTATATCGGCCAATGTGATAAAGATTAACAGATCGGAAATTATGCCTCAGATCTCTAGCCTTCATCCCTCAGCACTGGCTGTGCTGGCTAGGGCTAGAATTAGGGATGTAGTACTTCCTTAAATTCCTTTTTGAAGGAAGCAATGAGTAATTTTAACAATTTTCTTCTCGCTGAAAGAAAACCTTTGAAAACCACCCAAGCCTATGCACAATTTAGAACTTTTCTGCATAAAATTCGCCTGTGGTTCTTTTGCACAGAAAACAGCATTTTCTGCATGGGAAAGTAATTTCTGTACAAAAAAACAATATTTATACACAAAAAGATTATTTCTTGCACAGAAAATGCTGTTTCTTGCAGGGGAAAATGTTATTTTCTATGCAAATTAACCACATGCACATTTTGTACAGAACAAATCCCCAATTACAGAATTTTCTGCACAGAGAATAATCTTTCTGTGTACAATTTTTTTTCCTGTACACACACACACACACACACACAGTGTTCTTTTTTCTGCACAAAACAACCATGTGTGAATTTTGCTCAAAATAAATCCCGAACTGTGAAGATTCTCATCAATCCAGGACTCTTCTCATCAGGGTTGAAAAACATGCTTTTTGACCATTTTCTGAATATTTTAGAATATTCCTTCCATTCCTAGCTATAATAACACATAAGATGCTCACATACATAGTCCAACTTTTCACAACAATTCAGTGTTTCCCCCTGAAAGCACCAAAAGATTGGCTGGAGAAATGCAGAGTGGCTATTTCCAGATGTTAAAGTATTGGTGGGACTCACACAGCCTTCCAGATGTTGCTGATGACAACTTCCAGCATTCCTCATCATCGATGGCTGGAAATTGCAACTCAACAATATCTGGAGGGCTGCATGATTCTCACCTCTGCTCATGGAGGAAAATCTAATTTCCTCCTCCTTTACCAGGGTTCCTCACCTTGAAATTCATCTCCTTGCATGGAGACCCAGAGATTTATAGCAACTCTCTGAGACTTCATCCAAAGCTCGGAGACCTGGCAACCCCACCCGACAGTGTTGCCCAATTTCATCCCAGCTCGAGGGGTCCAGACGGCACCTTGAAGACTCCATACCTTTTACCTGAGCATCAAAATCTCTGCAGAAATCACACCTTCTTGGGAGATGTTCCAGCAGGTGGGTGTAAGACACGCTGCACCTCCTTTCCAGCCCAGAATGGAGACAAGGGAAGCAACGAGAACGCCATCAACATCCGTTAATGGGGATGGCTTAATTAGGACTCTGCTTTGCGCTGTTGACAGCCGCGCTGCGCTTCCCAACCCTTTTGGGATTGGGTCTCCAGCTGCTCTTTTGTGTTAGGTTACAGTTCCCTGATTTGGGCATCGTTGTGTGTGTGTTTGTTGGAGGGGGGGAGATGAGTTTTCACTTCACTCCTTGGAGGAGAATTTATGGATGAACTTAAGCAGGCACGGAGGAATTTAGAAATCTTTCGCATGCAATTATTTCCATTTCCACGTGGCCTACTTCTTGGGCTTCCAATGTATAGTCCCATGGATGTACATTGTTGCTCTTGGGGGGTTTCATAAGCAATGCCGAGAACAGCTTCCCAGCCCTGGTTCTGATTATATTATTAACAGGAAAGAAAAAAGCTATAAAGAGGTGTGTGGGTTTTTAAAAATGTAAGTACATACTTCCACCCTCCACAATTACAGTGCTACGATTTCACTTTAACTGCCTTGGCAACATCCTGTGGAATGCTGGGGTGTGTTTAGGGAGGCGTACATGGAATTATTTGCCACAAAGCTCTAGGACCAATTCACACTATGGCAGTAAAGCACGATTATTCCACTTTGACTGCCATGATTCCATCCTATGGAATGCTGGGATGTGTAGTTTCGGGAGGCATACTTAGCATTCTCAACTAGAGAGCTCTAGAGCCCTTTTACCCTACACAATTATGGCACTATGATGCCAAGTTAACTGCCATCGGCGCTCCATCATATGGAATCCTGGGATTTGAAGTTTAGGGAAGCTTAGAATTCTCAGCCAGAGAGCTCTAGTGCCTCACCAAACTACAGGTCCCAGGACTGCATAGGATACAGCCTTGGCAGTTAAAATGGAGCCATAGTGCCATTACTATGTAGTGTGACAGGGCCTCTGACCAGTGATATGGCAGGGGGTTGGACTAGATGACCCTTGGGATCCCTTCAGCTCTATTTAGTACATCTGGTGTTGGGCTTCAAGGTTCTTTTGATCTTTTCATGTTCTCTCCCACACACAATTTAGATGCTTTCAGAGCTCAGCTTGTGAAAACACCTTTCAGCAATGTCATTTCAGGAACTATCCCATAGGAATGGCCCAGTGAACAAGACTAATGTTCCTTGATCATTGCTGTTTGGAGTCCCATGTTCCTCAATCAGTGGTGTTGCAAGATCCATATTCCTCCCATCCTTCTCCAGCATCTTCTCTCCTTCAAGCACGCTGGTGAAATTCCAGACTTCCCCTACTAGGATAATAGTTGACATATTTCCCTTTTAAAACCCTGCTTTAAAAGGTGATAAAGAATGCCAGACTCCCCTGACCTGGCCTTATCTTTGTGTTCAGTGATCTTGGGCACGGTTATTGGTTTGTCCGGGACTAGCACTCCAAAGGTTACACAACTATTGTTGGGCGAGAGCGCTCAAAAATAGATCTCATAGCAGGTACAACAGTTTATGGGATCCCTATGAAAATTTACAGATGTTATTATAAAACCAATTGATTTTTTTACAGAGTGCCATAAATACGAGTGGAATTTTCCAAGGTGATGTTGTTCCGAGTCGGCCTGCTTATCCCTATAGCATCTGCCGTGGAAATATGGAAGAAGTCTCCCACAACGAGAAACCACTGAGCATTTTAGGATTATCTTACCGTAGTCTTCCATAAGATAAAAGCAACACATCTGCAAAGCTTTTCGCCATTATCCTTTTTTTAAAGCATACCCATTAATGAGAGAGTCTTTGCCCTTGGCGGGGAGAGGTCTCAACAGTTGGTTGCTGAGAAAACTGAGAGGTGGAATGAGAACAGTCTTTTAAATATATGAAGAGATATCATTTATGAAGATATCTGAATTTATGAAGAGATACCATTTATCATGTAGAAGGTGGAACAAACTTTTCTGCTGCTCCAGAGACTAAAACATGAAGCAATGGTTTCAAAGTGGGGAGGGGGGGAGTCCACCTAAATATCAGAAGAACTGTTTGACTGTAAGAGCTGTTCAATGGTAGAATAGACTGCCTTGGAGGGTGGTGGGCTTTACAGAATCATAGTACCCTAGAGCTGGAAGGGTCCCCATGGACCCCCAGGTCCAACCCCTGTTCAACGCAGGATCTCCGGCTAGGGCGTTCCCATCAGCAGGGAGCTGTCTGGCCTCTTTTGGAAGATGTCCAGAGAATGAAGGAGACCCCCAACATCACCCCTCTAGGCACCTCAGGACCCCCACCCAGGCTGTGGGGGGCACCAGTTATGAGGAAGGCTGCTGAAGGAAAATTTCATGGGGCGGGGGAGAATTCGGATATGGAGGGTCATCACCTTCATGTTGATTCCCCTCCTGTAGCTTCACCGCTGCCTGTTTGCATTTCACTTAGTTCCAGTCACATTGCATACAATTTCCTCTGCTCTACGACAGTGTGTCTGTGTATAGCACATGCACACACATGCACACAGACACACCTCCAAGCAAAGGGCAACACTGCATGCCTCTGATGATGAAACTGGCAACTGCCCTCCACAAAAGCTCTTTGAGATGCTGCAGAGGCGGGGGGGGGGGAAGAGCCTCTGATGTTTTCCCAGGAATTATGTAATACAGGCTTACAGAAGGCAGAGTTTTGCTGGGGACGCCGTGCTCTGCAGTGTTGCTATTTTCATAGCTGATAAATACGGGGGCTCCCAGCAAAAACAGAGAGGCAAAAAAGAGATGTATTAGAAGCAGCGGCAAATTCCGCAAACCGGTACTTAGCAGCAGCATGGTGTAGGTGGATGTTTACAGAGAGCATGGCCTAGAAAACCCTTTAAGTATTAGATCGGCTCCAAACACATCAGAAAAGCTGGAGAATCCCTGGGATGTAAGGATTCGGCTGGGGAGTTTTGCAAAGAAGGGAATGGGGTGGGGGCGGGCAACTAATATCCTTGAAAGGCCCTTGAAGGATGCAGAGAGTCACACAGATCAGGAAGGAAGGAAGCTTACATGCCATTCCTGCAGGAAGCTCAGAGCAATATATATCCTGCACACACACACACACACACACACACACACTGGAAAAGTGTCAAAGAGGGACTCCCAGGCCAAAGTTGTCAGGATGAATTTGCAATGGGCAGATGGGGAGCCAAAGCTGGCACACACTGGGGGGGCCTCCACACTTCTCCATGGCAACCAAATTCCCAGTCTAACTGGGCCTGGCAACATACAATCCCCAAACCTCCTTTTGCGGTCGCGTGTATTTTTCAGTAGAATGGTCTTATTCCAATAAAAAATTCCTAATCCCCAAACCTCCAAGGCAAACAGCATCTCCTGGCCAAAACAGCGGATGCCCCTGTTACTGAGCAGACCTAGGGCAGGTCTTCGTCAGCATGGCGTTTTGGAGGAACTGGGAATTAACCAGTACTGCACTTCAGAGCCTTATTAAGTGTTGTGAACTGGCATGGAAGCTAGAGCTTAGAAGTATTCCTTTTTGGGACTCCAGCACCCAGAATCCCCCAGCTAGCATGTGCCATATCCTCCAACTATCCCAATTTGGCAGGAACAGTACTAGCTCATCTCCAGTGTCCTACTTTTCCAGCTGTTTTTAAAATATCCCAGTTTCTCTCTCCTCTTCTCACTTTGTGCTCAGCTTCCTTCAGTTGCAGCAACCAGAGTTCAAAATGCCGAAAGTAGTTTCCCCGCAATTAACTCAGAGGGAGGGGAGCAGAGCCTTCCCAGGAGCCTCAGGCAACAGCAAACTGCTGCAGCCTCTCTGAGCTTATATGTTCATCCCCATTAATACCTTTCCCCATGTTAACCACACTCTCATGTTGCTGGGCACAGGCGTCCCAGTTTTCATCTGTGAAATCTTGGTGCACAAGTTGTGCACAAAGGCAGTCAAGGTATAACTCTATGGAGGAGAGGCAACATGAAGGCATTAACACCCCCACTCCAAATAAGAATCCTGCCTCCTCAAATGAATGTTTCCTCCAGGCCCCAAATTTCCAGCACTGCAGAGAGTGAGGACACTGAAAGCTGTCTGCTTGTAGGGCTCTTGTATTTGCTGCGTCCACATTCCCTGAATCACTTTGCTTTTGGTCCCTTTTCTCTAGGTTCTTGCATGTTATTTCTAAATGCATAACTGAAGTTTTAAGCTACTGTTAGGCCAGGCATTTGGAGAATGAAAGCAAGTTTCCTAAGACAGAACTTGTCTTGGGGGCAGGGTACACATTTTGCTCTCCTTCTGCATTAGGTACACCTTAATGCTTTGATCGTGATTTCCTGCGTGGCAGGGGGCTGGACTGGATGGCCCTCGTGGTCTCTTCCAACTCTGCAATTCTATGATTAAATGGTCCTGCATGTGCAACTTCAGCAATCTTGAACTGAATGCAAATATTCCACTGTTTCCATAGGGGAACATAATGTGCGTATAAGACACCTGTGGCTCTGATAGCCTCTTGTTGCCACACACCAAGCGCAGCTCCCTCTGCACCAAGAATGGTGGCCTTCCATAGCCTGGAGCTAAAGTGTCAGCCGCACACGCTGTACTTCCCTCCGCAGTGGAGGACCTCTCTGAAATTCACAACCTCCTTATACAAGTTGAGGTAAGGAGATTAACGATCAAAACACTGTCAGTCAAGAAATGTGCAACCTCAATTCTAACTGTGATAAAAAGCCAGGAGAATTTGGCAGCAGATGCCAGCTGCTCAAATAAAAAAGGGTTTATCAGCATGTCAACCCTTTGCAAAAATGTCTCTTGGAAAACAATGGGGAGAGAAGATCAACTTCCTTTAGAAATTCTTACTCAGAAGAGAGACAATGAAGGCCAGATTGCAGTTGGAAAGTGGCAGGCACTGAAAAGGAAAAGATACATATATATTTTTGGAAAAAGGATCGGAACTAATGCCAATTTAACAAACTGGTTTTTAATAATTAGCAAAAGCACCTGGCTTTAGAAGACTGGAATAAAGATTGGGTCAATAGACTGAAGCTATCTAATAAAGTGATGCAGTGGTCATAATTGGAACATTATGCCTGCTCCACATTCACTGAGACCTTGATGCATGCCACGGCGCGCAAACACATCCCAACAGAGGACTAATAGGAGGGCTTGTCCACTCCATGCCCCAGAGGATTTGCCCCATAACATGGGAGATGCAGCCATATAACTGTCCCTTGGATTATTCTTCCCAGCTTCATACAGTGTGGACTGCAAACCCATGTGCTGGTTTGGTAAGTCTTCCACCTAGCAAATAAATGAAGATGGTACTGCAGGTTTCTAACACATGTACACATTTAAGTTAATATGCTTTAAAAGCTAGCAATGTATCCTGCTTCAAACTTTGGAAAGCCATGAGTGCCATCAGAGTTGACAATACAGACGGACCACCTCCAAGGGTCTAACTCAATATATAAGGGTAGCTTCCTATGTGGCTTCCTAAGCCACTTTCTGGACCATTTCCCAAGGGTTTTAGAATATTCTTCCCCTTGCTAATGAAGAATGCTGAAAGTGAACAGTTTGACCACCTCTAGAGGGCTGTACCATTACCACCCATAATTTTTAGACCCAAATGATCATGAGAAAAGTAGAAAGAAAGCATGACACTCCATTACAAAAAAACCACCATTTATTAGGCGTGTTTTAGTACAGCCTGAGGGAGGGAGAAGCCAGGTTCAACATCAAACACTCCTTTCTTGTCTTGGCAACAGCGGGAGCCCTCCTGGAACGCTGTTCTCCCTTAAGATGGCTGGCCAGAGGCACAGAGGGAAAATCGCCCCATTGCAGCCGAAGGGGCTGGAGAAACACACCCTTGGAGCAGCCATGCCACGAAACAAAGAGACACAAGATGGCGAGAGGAAAGGCAGCCATCAGGAAAGAAAATGTTTCCACTGAGATATCCCACCCACCCCCACTCTTCCCAGTCCAGTTCTCAGCCACCTAATGAGACGGAAACCATGGGCAGCACAGGCTCACCCTATTTTCTCACACACATGGAAACTGTTTTGCTGCATAATAACTTAAGAAAACAGAAACAAATCAGAAAATGCCCCACAGGTCCCTGAAAAAGGGGAAGAGACTTTTTCATTATTCGTCTGCCAACAAAAAAGGTGCTCTTTTATTCAGAAAAAGGCTGCCAGATGCTGTCAGTGAGGGGACAGGAGGGCCATCCCCTCAAAGGCTCTGCTGTTCATGAGTTCTAGAAGATGCCGTTGGTGGGGAAGAAGAGCTGGCTGGAGCAAGACGCGTTCAGGGCCCTCATGGGAAAGGGGGCAGCAGGTTCACATGGAGCTCCACTGGAGCAAACGTGTTACAGAGCAATCTCTGAGAGACCTGTGGGAGGGCAGGAGAGAAGAGGGGGGGAGAAAGCAATTGAGGGGAGTGCCGTGGGTCACTCTGGATTTAAAATGGAGGCTTCAAAGGACAGTTCAGGAGTCCCTGTAGGTGGCGGTAGGCTAAACATTAATATATGTCCAAACCTTAGGAAAGTTACTTTCCAGGATCGCAGCTGTCACAATTTCCCTGACATCATGAACTGCCTCGGCAGAGACACCAGCGATGCTAGGAACAGACAGCTTCAAAAATTGCTCTTCCTATGCCCTTTTCCTTGCATGTGAGGAGCCCTAGCTGCTGAAAGAGGATCCCCCCAAGATCGTCACTCCTTGCTTAGGAGGTACCAATTAGCCAGCAAAGCAAGTCTGACTCCCAGGCTCAGCCCTCAGTTGGAAGGACCAAGGGAAGGGGACAGGTCTCCACGCACCCCACCGGAGAGCTCCTGCTGCCATTCCATTTTTCTCTGGCTTGGAGAACCTGGTGAGCATTTTAATCAGCAAGAGCCAGAGGGTGCATTACGTCTGCCACAAGGAGGGGAAAGGAGGAAAAGGAGGGAAGGAGCAGAAGATAGTCTTTCAAGCTCATCCCCCATCCTGCCAGAGCATCAGACCCTGCCTCACCACTGCCCCAGCGAAGTGGCATCCTTTGTTGAGGGCCTCTTTGGGTACAGAACAGCAATAGGTCACGGAGATATGAACCCACAATTGCCCAGGTGTTGGTGCTATCAGAGTCACAGGGCATTGACACTGGGGCTCTTTGCTCCATCTCAGGGGCTCAGCTGCTGGTTGACTGCCTCATATGACACACAGAGGCACCAGCAATTTTAAAGTGACCTGGTACAGACCATGCTGGCTTCATCCTCCATATTGGCAGACTCCTTTGGAAGGACCGTTTACATGACCGAGGGCAGAATTCCCCCAGCTCTCTGGCTGCTTCAATGGAACATGAACACTACATAAGGCAGGGGTGGGCTGCTCCAGGCCCAGGGCTCTGAACCCAGCCCTCTGGCCTTTCCAGAAGGCCACCTCCCATCCCCAGGACCCCATCCTTTGGTGGCTTCTTAACGTCTGCACAGGGCTTTCTCCTCCCATTCTAAAGGGTTCCAATGCCTCTCATAAGGCCTAGTTACTGGCAGTATAAGCTTTAAGCTAAAATGTGGCTGATATTTTTGGTCCCAACCCTTCTGCTTTGGCCCTGCCCACCACTGGACTGCAGCCTGCCCCCCCCACCCCCAATATCTCTGAGATGGTCCCTCACACTTGACAGAGGGGTTCAAGCTTTGAGGTGTCATGTTAAGTGAGCAGCCATGTAGGTCCAAAAGGGAGGGAGAGCAGACAGGTGGGACCAGCACTGCCCTCCCCAACACAGCAGGCTTGGGACACCCCAAGAGACACATTGCAGATCTGGCATGATTGCTTATGCCAACCCTCCCAAACCTTCAATCAGGATGTGGACGCAAGCAAGAAGAGGGGTCGTACCCAAGTTCCGGGAGTCCTTGGTAGCCCAGGACAGACAGTAGTGTTGCATGAGCTGCTCTAGCAGTTCTTTCTCATCAAGGAATTCGAGGGCCTCTATCCTGGAATGAACAAGACGGGAAGGGTGGCAGTCAACACAGGCAAGCACCAAATGCATACACAGAGGAGAAATACTTTCCAACCCAACATGTCGTTGGAGCAGAACGCAGTGGCTGGGAATGACGGATTGGAGCCAAAGCGATCCTGAGTTCTAAAGCCCTACCGGTGTTACTTATCATACAGCAGTAGATTTAATGGCTGTACTCCAATTAGGGCCAAATATTAAACTTAGGGCCTTGTTTACTACACTGTAGCTGACAACATCCTAGTAGGATACATTGTAAGTCTACTGCATATACTCATGTATTAGTCTAGAAATCAACCCTAAAAAATGCCAGGGTCAACTTATCCATGGGTCACTGTTAAGTACTGTACCTTAACTCTTACATATAAAAAGTAACCACCCCCTTCTCTGTGCAGAGTGGCAAAAGGGGAGAGCTTAGTCCATCCTGGGAGAACCTAAAAGAAGCCCCAACACCCTCTACAATCTCAGCACTCCTTTGAGAGGAAGCGGCAAAAAAGCTGCCACTGCTATCCCACCCATGGCGGAGGCTTTCATGGCGGAGAAAGGGTTTAGGTGCTTCTTTTAGGTCTTCCAGGGATGGACTAAGCTCTCATCTTTTGCTGCTCTACTTGGAGAACGGGATAGTTTCTTTTTTGGGACTAGGTAATACTGCACCTTAACTTTTGGCCAAAATGGAACCATCCTCTTCTCTGAGGAGAGTGGTGAAAGGCCTTTTTGAATGCCTGGGTGGCATTCATATCCATGAATATACATGGTGGTTCCATTCACGTACATGAGGTCAACTTATACACGAGTATATGTGGCAGTTCTGTTCACGTGCTGGAATAAAAAGCACATTGGAGCACTGGCCATCCTGGGACGCTGACACTGTTTAATGCTGAACACCGCTGCCCTTGTTAGAGCTTGCCCTAACCAGCAGGACAGAAATAGTTTGAATTCATCAAGAGAATTGACAGTCAAGGACTTCAAGTTCCCATTGCTACAGAAGAGAGAAGGAAGCACTTACCTTTTGACATCATCTGGTGGCAAGCAATTGTAGACAGTCACCATATCTATGGCACTTGCATTCTCCCACCCATTGTGTACGAATCGTTCTTTCTGCAAAGAAAAGAGTTTTTAAAAAGGTGTGGGCAGGTTCTCCGTTGGGAGGGGGGATAAAGAGGGAGAGGTCAAGAGGGAAGGTCATAAAGTGAACATAAGACTTAAGTCAGGCAGAGCAGTGCTGAAGAAAAAAGTCTGCTTAGACACAGAAAATGTAAACTCTTAGAGATTTTAGGTTAAACATGTAGAAAACATTCTGAGCCATGCTCCAAAACATTGTGACACACTCTGCTGATAAAAGATGCCAACAAGAGCACCACTGTAAGATGAAAAGAACAAGCGTGATATACAGAGTTTGGAAACAGTGCTTGCTCCTAGCTTTCCAAGCTAGAGTCCACCTAGCATGGTGCCATTAAATGACCTGAATCTATTGTCGGACTTTATTCACGGACCATAAAATGTTAATTCTTCCCCTTTCACAGCTTTGGGGTGGGTCCCAACAGAGTTTGGCCTGAATTTAAAACAGAATCGCTATTCTTCAAACCAAGGTAACAGGACCCATCTTTTTCTCCCCAATGCAGGGACTTTCCAATACAAAGTTCACTGTGGAACAGTCATAAATACGCAGCCAACCATTGGAGAGGAGGAGCACAGCGAAGTGAACCAAACCCCCACCCTGCTGGAAGGCGGTTCAGTCTGAATCCCTCCCTTCCCGAAGGCCTGACCTGGGTATCCAGAGATCTGCAGGCGTCCACTCCCACCAGGCTACACTTCCGGCTCTGCAGATTTTCGATCATGATCTGCCCAAAGCGGTCGGCCATGTTCACCTGGAGAGAAGGCAGGAGAGAGGTTGAAAGGGAGCCCTCTTATGGCTGGAAGGCTCCATCTTCCCCTCATTTCCTGCCGAGGCACCTTGGGCATACACGGATGCAACCAACACACTCCCTTAACTTTGCTCAAGGCAGCATCAAACTCTCAACTCTTCCAGCTTCAGGCCCAAAGACAAATCTCCTTCCTCTGCCTCCTGAGCTCCTGCAGTTCCCCCTTGAGAGCTACAGCCACAGGCCCAAATCCTCCTGCCGACTTAGGCCTGAGTAATCAAGGGGCGTGCAAGTGTAAGTCTTTTTTACTCCTCGGCACAAGCAGGCATTCAGTATCTCCTCATGCAACAGTTTTGGATGTAAATGGAGCAACATAAATGGAAGAAAAAAGCTCCAACCCCGGCGCAAAGGGCCACCAACTCAACACAGGAAAGCGCCACTTGCGTTCTCATGGAAATATGCTGGGAGAGCTAGGGAATCTCTGCCAGAGTGGGCAAACGTGGTCCTTGGGACCCATGTGGAAACGAACAGCATTAGAGTGTCCACCTTAGCTGTACTCGGATTTTCAAAAGTAGGATTCTAGCCTTGATGAGTATTGACAGATGCACAATAATGTCAGAAGGGGGTCTAACAAAAGTTTATGGGCCAGAAAGGGAAAGAAAAAGGCAACTGACAAAGAGGGACAAAGCAACATTAGTCTGTGCCCCTAACTGGAAGCAAGACAAATCAGTATTTCCTTGACTCAAGGAAAGGCAAGGCAGGCTGGGGGATGTGGGCTGTCTTAACATAGGGTTCATTTACTTCTTTCTTTCTTTAATTTAGATTCCACCTTTCCCCCAAGACAGGACACAAGGCTTCTTACAGTGTAGATTTTTTTAAAAGTACAGCTAAAACTCTAATAATAAAGTAAAAAAGAAAACAACACAATTAAATAAGCTATTCTATTAAAAAACTCCTAATTTAAAACAGCATAGAAAGATTTAAAAACAAACCCTATGAACAAAAGAATAAAAGAACAGCACCCACACACCATTAAAAGGCTGAGAGGTTAGGGCATCATACCAACAGGTGGGATCCATTATCCCATTTGGAAACCAAATTATGTCTAACTAGTTGGTCATAAAATATAGAATTACTATTTTTAAAAGAGAAATAAATTCAAGCAGCAAGAGAGAACAAGGCTCAAGTTATTCAATCATACTGTCAGGATCAATTCAGTGACTCTACAAATTGCAAGATCCCCCCGACAACTCTGAAAGAGTGTATTCCAGGGGAACACTAGCAACCGATCCTCCATGAGTATTTCCACATCCACCTGGATCTGTATTCAGAATTAGGGTATCAAACCTCTCATCTGCATTTCCACCCCCAACCCAGCAGTTCCTGCTTTTCACGTGGACTAGGCTGGCAGCTCCGCTCGAGCCGCCAACACTGCTGAAGCATCATTAAATTAACATTGCATAAAGTTACGTAAGACTTCACTCACTGTGCCTTTTGCAGAAGTTCAGCCACCTCTGACTCAGTAGCTGTTCTTCTCAATAAAAAAAGTTAGCACCAATAAAAAGGGACTTTGCGGTTTGTATTGGGAGAAAGGGGACAAAACACAGAGGCACACAGATACCCCTGATCTCCATTTGTTCCTGGGAAGTTTCCCTTGGATAATTCTATGCTCAAGAAGATAACCCTAAAACCAAAGCACGCCTGAAGGCTTGTGGCTCTGGCCTAGCAATTCTATCCCCTGCTTGTTTCACATGTGGAACTTGTACCTGGGATGCCTGCCGTGTGAGGGCCACAGGAAAGCCACCTGTGCCTCTGCTTACCTGCTCATAGTTTATGAACATGGCAGTCGGGAATATGCCGGCCACCCACTTGAGGAGAGCAAGGGAGTGTTCCGGGGCCATGTAGACCAGCACGCATTCTGCTATCAGGAGCGTCGGTAACCTTGGAAAGGGAGAAAGAAGGATTAGGAGGGGAGAACGAAAAGCGAAACTGAGCGTCAGGAGTGTTTTCTTCTCCAGGCACTCAAGATTTCCAGAAGCCCAAAGAAGGAAAAGGTGACTTTGTGCAGAGAGAGGCTCATTCCACACAAAAGCACCGTGTCGGGTGGAGGGGTGGGCTGCTTTCTACCCTAGCCCTGCTCTAACACTTAAAGGCTAGCTGGCACATAGACAGGGCAGCTTAAGTGGATCTCTTGCAGGACGTGGATGCTCCAAACACCAGCCCTAGGGGTTGAACCAAGAAAGCCCTATACAGCTCAGGTCCAGGCTATTTGGAGGACCATCTCTCCCTATATGAGTGTGTCCAAACTCTAAGATCTTTGGGAACAGCCCCTCTCTGTCACACTACAACCCCAAGCTCGTTTGGCAGGAACGAGAGAGACAGAGACTTCTCGGTGGCTGCTCCCAGACTTGGGAACTCCCTGCCTAGAGAGGCCAGGATGGTGCCCTCCTTCCTCTCCTTTGACCAGAAAGTGAAAATGTTCCTAGGGCCTGTCTACACTGGAGAAATACAGCAGTTTGACCCTGCTTTATCCCCCATAGTTTTATCCTATGGAATCCTGGCATTTGTAGTATTGTGGGGCATTTAGCCTTTTCCATCAGACAATGCTGGTGCCTCACCACACTACAAATACCAGGATTCCATAGGATAGAACTATGGGGGATAAAGCAGGGTCAAACTGCTGTATTTCTGCAGTGTAGACAGGCCCCCTATTCCATCAGGCTTTTAGGAACTGATATGATGGGCTTTTGCTCATGAAATGCCACACCAAGGAGGGACAGAGGGCAACAGTCTCCTGCTTAATGATAAGCCTTCTGCATCAATGTGTCGAAAGCATCCTTCTCTAGAATCAGACATCACCAGATCACCTGCTCCCAAAGGCCGGGGCTGTCTGAGAGACCCAGTTTCTTCCAGCCCAACAAGGAAGATAAGAAGCAGTCTTATATACTGAGTCACTCCCTTGTGGGGAGGCATCTAAACCCACTACTGTTAGATCTGACCGGCAGCCATGGCTCCCTAGCTTGACCTAAAGATCCCTGGGAGAATACTTCTCTCGGGGTCTCCCATCCGAGGACTAGCCAGACTCAACCCTGCGTGGCTCCCCAAATCAGATGAGATCAGGAACCAAAGAGGCTGCCTTATACTGGGTCAAACCCTTGGTCTATTTAGCCCAGTATGGCCAACTCTAACTGGCAGCCATAAATTCCTAGCCCTGGCTGGGGTCTCTCCTGGCCATCTCCTATCCAAAGACTAACCAGACCTGGCCCTGTTTAGCTTTCAAAACCAGGTAAATGTGTTAACCACCTTACCTGCCCATCTGTGAGAGGAAGGTCGGGCAGAGCTTCTCCTCAATCTATTTCCAAAAGAAATAAATCCACCCAGCACAGAGGGCTCTGTATTCCAAAGATGCCCAAAGCCCTGGCCAGCCAGCTGCTCTCTTTTTGGCAGCCCTGCAATCCAGGAACTAGATTCCCGCCCAAACCCAGCTGGCGTGATGCAAACAACTGAGTAATTTTTGCCTGCAAGGTTATTTTTAAATACCGATGGCTCCCACCACCAGTCCAAAAAATACGAACAGCTAGAAGCCAAAGGAGACCTGCGCTGGGAAGCTGTGTGGGTGGGTGGGGGAGCAACCCGTGGGATGAAAGGCTCAACATATCAGTGTCACTCTGTGCCGCTCGCATCGCCTACAAACTTGTTCCCTAGCGGCTTGCAGCTCACACATCACGATGCCATTTGGAGGGCTGTCTTCCCCACGCTTCTCTCCCCGCATGGAACAGAGAAGCCAAAGACTCGGGCTGGCCCAGGGCACATCACACACACACACACACACGAAAAGGAAGGGGGAGATGAATCTTCTGCCACCTTTATGGGGAGGGGCATTCATAAAATATCTAAAACAGAAAAAAAGGACAGAGATGGGCAACTCTGTCATAGAATCCAAGGGATGGATTGAGCCTCATGGGCCATCAAGCCCAACCCCCGGTTCAGGGCAGGATCTCCAGAGAAAGCATCCCCTCCAAGGATTAGCCAGGCCTGAGCCAGGGGCAAGATGCACCTGTCCCTTTTCTTACCTGTGCCCCACCATTTCTATAGGTTTCAGCTGGGCCTTTTCCCACCCCTGGGTCTGTGAGCTGTAACTACTTCCCTTCCAGTTTTGAAGGTGGGGGGGGGGGAAGGCTACTTTAAACACACACACACACACGCTGCAAGGAAGCAGCATTAAAATGGGGAACCATGTTCTTTGAGGCTTCTGCAAAGACAAGGGTCCATTTTTAGCCCAACATTTTTTATCCAGTAAATTTTTTTCGGGGGGGGGGGTTGTCACATGTTGCTAAAGGGTCCTACAGTTCCCACCCCTGCTCTAGAAATGTAGCCTCTACAGTGCAAGTGGGGACATAAACGGGTCCAGGGAGAAACATTCTGCTCCTTGGAACCCCTCCCCATGGTCTGCAAGGTCTGTCCCCAAAGCCAGAAAACAAAACTTAAAAATGGGAAGGCTCCCTTCTAGGGACAAATACAGATGGCAACCATCTACTGCAGGGGTGAGGCCTGGCCCTGGGAATCTCCAGGAGCCACACGGCTCATCAAAATGCCACACACACTCCAAATAAAACAAACCCAGGAGTGGGAGCTTTGAGTGCTTTTTAATGTTAAACTAGGCTGGAGCTGGGTAACCTATTTAAAAGGTGAATAGCCACTCCTGGGAGCTTCCAGGAGACACTGCTCTTTTTAGCAGAAAAAAAGAGCTGGGCAAGTGAAATTGGGGATGGGAGAGAGAAGAGACACATAAACAGCAGCCCCAAGGCCCCACTTCGCCCACCCCTCCTCTAAAGATAAATCAATGCCATCCTGTGGGCACAACTGCATTCATGTTTGGCATCTTAAGAGACTTCTTCAGGGCAGTCTGGCCTCACACATTTCCACAACTCCTCTGGAAAGCTAGAGCTGATCTCCTGAAGGGTCACAGCTGGACCAGGAGAAATGGAAAGAGATTCCATCTAACCCTGGCCAGAAGGTTCAGCAGAGTCTGAGGCATCTGGACAACACGGCCCATGGTCGCCGCTTTTAGAAAACAAGAGTGCCTTTGAGCCGACATCTTACTGTGGATCCATGCTGCATTTCTTCAGGTTCTCCTCAAGCTTTGGGAGTTCTCGGAGATCCGCACCAATTATGGCATACCGGCTAGAGTCAAGACTGTGGGCATCTGGGAAGGAACGACCAATGAAAGCCATTACAAAGGCGAGTGAAACATCACAGCTGGGGAAACAGGTCGAAAGAAACTCTGCAAATTTTGTTGGGGTTTCACTCTTTGATACCCAGAGTGTGTAAATCCAACGTCTACGGACAAACAAGTCAGCTGACATTTACTGTGGATTATTTATTTTAGGAGAACTATTTGAAAGGCTGACTTAAAAATGTCCCTATTTCACAAAGGGGAAAAACTCACAAGTGGCTGTACTTTACTTCTTATAGTTATATTCCACCTCTCCTGTGTTAAGCTCAAGGCAGGATATATTGGTCTCCTCCTTCCCTGTATCCTCACAAGAACCCTGCAAGGCAGGCTAGGCTCGTATTTCTTTTGCAGCTGGGATGTTCAAGCTCCTGGGATTCTCCCAAACTTGTCAAATATTAAACCAAATTGTGGTTAAATATTTAAAAATATGAGCCTTGGTGATAAATGCACAATAAATCACGTAGCTGAAAACATGATACTTACAAAACCACTAAATTAGCTCCTGCTATCAAGAATCACCCAGAAATGTTTTTCTAAAAAAACCCTTTTCCAAAGAGGTTTAGGGATTTATTTACAAATATTTCTAAACTGCTTAGATCTAACATTTCAAAACAGTGTCTAATAGTAATAACAGTAATACACCTAACAGTATACAAAATTTAGATACAACATTTACATTATCCATGAAACAGACAATTGCAGCAGAACACAGAAAAGTAGCTTTCCCCCACTATTACGGTTGCCAGAGTGAACTATGATTGGGGGGGGGGCATGCTGAATGGTGGATTCTGGGAGTTGTAGTACAAAAAAAGGAACTTTCCCCAGCTTGGGGACTGAACTGACGTAGGGAATTTTTTTACTTTTTTTTATCAAGATAATAAGCCTTGTTTTTAGCTCTCTCTTGTTTTAACATTGATATAAGCTACTTTAAGCCCCATGTTGGTAGAAAGGCAGGTGATAAATTAATTAATTAACTAAATAATCAAAGGCTTGCAAAACTATGCACATTTTCGATATGCATCTAAAAAAATATTTTTTGGAAAATGCCAGAGCATTTCAAAGGGAAGTTGTTTCCATACCAAGAGAATTGCTAATTAAGCAAGGAGAAAGTGAACATCTTCCTTCTTGAGAACCCACTTGCTAGAAAAAAACCAACTAGCAAAGAGCCCAGACCTTCCTTTCAAGAGAAAAGTTGGTTATCCAACGGCCTGGACTGGAGAGTGGCAGGCTGTCTGATGGAGGGAGAAGGCGGCCTGGAAGCTTAAGACTAACCACTTGGCACTTGTGGAACAGTAAAGGCACCGGAGGGCAAGGGCCACATCAGTGGCGATTTCATCAGGGGAAATAGCAGACACCAGAGCACACACGTCAAGAAAGGGGGAACGTTTAAAGCGCAACAGCACTTGCGGTGTGTGTGGCAGGGAGGCAGCCGGGAAGAGGAGTTGTGCCTGAGGTTGTTGAGATGGGTAGCGGTTGGCAGGATGCTGGGGATTTTATGCATATTTATAGTGTTATGTTTTATTGTCTTTGATCGTACATGTCTGATGTTCCGCCCTTTTGGTGGAAAAGGTGTTATAAACAATCATCATCATCAGGAGAAAGGCAGTCTAAACAGCAGCATGAAGAGCAGCCATCACTCACTAGATGCAACCTCCCTCCTCCAATGCTGTTCCCTTTCCCGTATGTTTCATGTCTCATTTAGATTGTAAGGCTGAGGGCAGGGAGCTGTCCAATTAATGATTTGTAAGCTGCCTTGGATGCCTTTTTGCTTCAAGGGCAGGACATAAATACTCTAAATAAATCAATAATTTAAAAATAAAATTAATAAATAAATGTGAATGCTTGAGCCAGGTGGAAAACGACAGCCTTCTCTTTTTGCCTCTTTGCATCAATTCTTCCTCAAGATCAAAATTAAGCAAGCACTCTAATGCAGCTCACCTTCACCGAGGCCAGTGGAGCAACCCCACGAGAGGTGCTGGCAGGTGCCTCACTTAAATACCCATGACAAAGCCTCCAGGTCAGTCCTTAAAACCACAAGGCTCTCTGTTCTTTGTGAAAGGTTCTTATGGGGACACCTGTAGCCCATCAGAAACCTCCCCCTAATCTTCAACACCACATTTGCCATCACTGGTCAGTATTTAGCTATTAACATGTCTATTGATATCTAGGCAGCAAGCGGGGGAGATGATGATGATGATGATGGGGGCTGCTGTCAGGTCCTGTTCAGAAAGCCACCCCAGGCCTTGAGGGCTAAAACATCAAACAAAGCCGCCTTTGCAACTGACAGATGGCACCACAAGGCATCACAGCTCTATCGTGTGAACTCCAGTGGAGCGTGCAGGTAAAAGGCTCACGTTATTTTTAAAGGAGGCAGAGAAAGGTAATGTTTCTCCTCCCCCAGTGCTGTTTTTACACTCAGTGGTTTGCCTTCTAAGCAGTGAGTTGCAGGGCTGGGTGAAAGCAGCAGACAGGTAGTGGCATAGAGTCACAGAAGGGTCGTGAAAGGCAAAGAAAAGGTTCGAGGCTTTGTCCTCATCTCTCCCTCCCTCCCATTACCTGAAGAATTAACAACACACCCACGCAGCAGAAAAGGAGCTAGGAGGTGCAGGAGTCTGGGGGGGGGGGAAATGCCACCCTGTTTTACGGATGGCTTTTTCAGATGACTCACCTATTAGGAGAGACTCCCCTGAATGGCTTTCCATGATTGGTTTTGACAGGGGAGGCTTAGATCTGCGGGACAAAAAAGAAAGGGAGGAAAGGAAGGGGAGGGAGAGCAGAGTCAGTGAGGCGTCTCACATGTTTCCTAAAATGTTGCCAAGATCAGGAGGGACATGCCTGCCCTCTGCTGGAAAAAAGAGCACTAGTCCTGACTTGAGCTGGTGAGCTGGCTGTTTTATTTATTATTATTTACTTAGAATATTTATACCCTGCTCTTTAGCCACAAAGGCTCTCAGGGTGGCTTACAATTTTTTAATTTAACAGTTCCCTGCCATTAGGCTCACAATCTAAATGAGACATGACACATAAGGAAAAGGGAATAGCAGTGGGGGGTAGGGAACTGTTAAAATTAAGGCTGTTGGCACAGTGAGCCGGTGGCACAAAGAAAAACAAGCAGCTCACCCTGAGTGAAAGGGAGCTTCCCCCTGCAGACATCTGGGAGGGAGGAAAAAGGGAGAAGAGAGGCAGCGGGGCACAGAGGGGGGCTGAGCAGGAAAGGCCAAGCATGCCAGGTTTTGCATCAAGGGACACAGCAATGCACCTGTTCTTCTTTTCCAAAATGCCTGCATCAGGTTAGGAAGAGGGAACCTGCTGGTCTGAAACTAACAAGGAGCAGCCCTTGGGTAGCATGAAACCCAGGAGCTGTAATTTGTTATTTGCTTGAAACAAATGCTATTGTCTTTGTTGGATTTGTTTCAGGGCAGTCACACCCTTAAGCCAGGGCATTAGCCCGGCTTTACTGAACAAAAGGGAAAGCAACTCATGGTTATTTTACAAAGCCTCACACTGAGGACCTGCCCAAGCCACAAATTTTGATATATACAGTATTTGATTTTTGCTTAATCCAACATTCATACTCCACTTGCTATTCTGGGATTCTGAATGCACTCACAATGAGAGCATAATTTTAAAACAGTATTATGTGGTTGGCTCCTGAGAGGATGTGAAAAAATCCCATTTATTTCAGTTCTTGTGGGTCCACATCATATGACTTTTCTCCCAAACACTACCAAATTTAATTTTTAACATGATAAAGCCAACAGGACTTCGCAGAGTTTTTACTACACTGCAAACCCCAAGTTCCACAAAAATCTTACAAGCAAGCCTTTGCAAAATACTTCAAGCTGATATGCTATGCATGCTTATTTGGGAGCAAGTCCCTGTGAAATCCAATGAGCTTACTTGTGCGTAAAAGTGCACAGGGTTTCACAGGAAGGGCAAAAATGCATGGGTAGGTGATGCAAATTGATTTAAACTGGCATGGCTATCTTACTGTTAGTGAATTATGAAGGCCTAAGTCAGACTTATTCCATCACAACTCACTTTTGTAGTTGTTCAGAGGTTGGAATTCTGTTCTAACCATGCAATGACCACACAAACCCAAACTTTCCTTGTGAGCAGCGCACACACACTCCACAACTATCATTTCTGCATTGGCAGAGAGCAGGGATGCATCCAGATGTTGCTGTTGTTGTTTTGTAGCTGGATGTGCTATAAAGACATCATATGCAAGGACCTTCCAAGCAACCCCAGAGGTCTCTGCAAACGCCTGACGCAGTGCATCCTGTTACAGGAAAAGCTGGGCCCATCCCCGCTGATCTCCCGGCTCTCCAAACAATATGGAAAGGGCCATTCTGGGGAGCTGCATTGCTAACAAGGTGGGCTTTAGGGGGATAGCATTGGGAGATGTAGATATGGAGGCCTAGCCAAGTGACACACCTATGTTTTCCATTGTGAGAGCTCAGCCATGTGGTTTGCAGCATGCTTAAACTTTTGATACATTTTGCACAAAGTTATACAGAGTGGCAACCACTGTAACTTTGCTCCAAGACCCCATAGCTAAAGAGACAAGAAAAAAGATATTCCTATAATCCTTCACTATCAAGATCAAACTGCAATGCAGTTTTCCAGAACAGAAGGAAGGAAGACTATTTTTTCCCCTCAGCCCTTCGAGTGAGGTTTGCCTATTCTTATAACGTTTTTACTCCTCTGTGTCATGTCTTTTCCATGCCAGACACAACAATATGGGGAGGAGGGGCCATTTCGCACTTTAAGATTTAAATGCAGTTTCTTTTTTTAAAAAAAACCCTAAAATATCTTCCTCTAAGTAACGCACAAACACAATATGAATGCATGAACTTACTTGATGTTGTGGATTTTCCTTGCGACTATGGATGGAAAGTCAACTTCAAAATATTTTCTAGGAAGCAGATTCTCATCCTACAAAAGGACAGAAAAATCCATAGGGTCACCTTAAGGTGATGCTGGTGGGAACAAACCACTCAGGCCCTAAGCTTTGGTCTAAGACAGAGCCTTGCAAGATTTATATTACCTCAGAATCATTTCCCGGTTGGTACATGCTAAGGAAGCTCTGTGTGTGTGTGTTTGCAAATGTGAGCAGGGTGCAGCCAGATCTCTTCTGCCTCATCTCCATCCATATGAGCCAAAGTTACAAAGACAGAATAATGAGTGAGGAGAGGCCAGCCTCTTTCTAGAGAAACATTTTCCATTATCTACCTTTTCACCAAGAAACCACAATAATCCCCAGAACACAGGAGGATTGGCAATACATATCAATAAGAGGAAAGGAGCAAGCCTTCAAAAGAGGCCGCTAGAGGTCACCTTGGAGCCGTGAGGTCTTTGTATGTGTTTGGGTTATAAACATTGACTTGACCCACCTTTAATTTCCAGAAAAGGGTATCCATGCCAGCACCAAGGTTTATAATTTGGCAGTTGCACTGGGTTTTCTGTAAGAACGCCTTAAGTAAGTGACCAACTCCCTGGACACGGGCATAATATCCTATGCGAGAAACAATACCACCAGAGTTAGATAATGACAACAATTACCACCCGAACTTTCAGTCTTAGTACACCTTCCAAAAGAAGAGAGGAGATCCTTCTATTTTCTCCTCCTACCTCTCCTCCCCCCTGTAATAGACCAGAGCCTTGAAAAGTTACTTTTTTTGGAATATAATTGCCAGGACCTTCCACTAGCCTGGGATTCTGTGACACACATTAACACAGCCATATACAGACACGTATTAACTCAGCCAGCACATACTGCCTTATCTCAGATCTGCTCATAAGCTTATTATTATTAATTATTAACTTGATTTACACAGACCCCTTTCCTCCAAAATCAGGACTCAAGACAGCTTACCACGACTGATTTCAGGTGCCTTCCTTTCTTTTGGTTGCCTCACAAAATATTCTATGTAAGGATCCTTCCAGTAACCAATGTTGACAGCATATCTGATTGAGGGAGAGAAAGACCCTGTTAAAAGCACAAACGCCCCCTCTTCTGTGGGAAACAGAATACTAGACTAGGTAGTAAATTCACAGTGAGTGTTATTTTCCTTTGAGCAAAGTGTGAAACTGTCACTGTGTTCAACTCGTGAGCTTCTTGGAACGATCCACTTTCAGAAACTTCCAGATGGTTGCTCATCCCAAATGGAGTAGACCCACTGAGGCAGCTATTAAAGTGTAAATATAAATCTCATATTATAAACTCAGTAAAATTAAGTGTACACTCAAGAATTGCAATCAAGTTTGGCTGACCCACAATCTGCCTGTTCTCTAGGCCTTTAAAAAGCCAGAAGTGGGAATCATGTGGCCCTCTGGATGTTGCTAAACTGTAGCCCCCAGCATTTCTCCCCAATGGCTCCACTGGCTAGCCATTGGGGAAGGAAGAGGCCTGGTAAGCACAACTTTATCATCTTCTGAGCCCCTCCTTGCATAACATCTCAAGACAAAATATTTATTTATTAAAATATTTATATCCTGCCTGTACCACAAGATTTCAGACAACACGACTCTTAATGCAATTGCTCCCCACCCCCTTCCCCTACCTGCTTTCTCTCCTTTTAAAAACATCTTCGCTTGGTGAAGAACTGTTTCACAGAGATTTTTTTTCTGCCCTTTTTTCATTGGCTTAATAGATGGTGTAATTGTATTATTATTATGTAGTGTTGTTGTTGTTAGGGTTTTAAATCTTGAATTAAGTCTTTGCAGCCATTCCTGACAGATGGCCATCCAGCCTCTGTTTAAATACTTCCAAAGAAGGAGACTCCACCACACTCCCAGGCAGCAGCGGATTCCACTTCCAAACAGCTCTTAGGAAGTTCTTCCTAATAATGTTTAGGTGGACTCTCCTTCCCTGGAGTTTGAACCCGTTGCTCCATGTTCTAGTCTCTGGAGCTGCAGAAAACAAGCTTGGTCCATCCTCAGTAGGACACCCCTTCAAATATTTAAACACCACTATCATTTCACCTCTTAACCTTCTCTTCTCCAGCCACCACACTCCCAGGCAGCACGTAGAATCAAAGAATCACAGAATCCTAGAGCTGGAAGAGACCCCAAAGGCCATCTATTCCAACCCCATTGTACCATGCAGGAATCCACAATCAAAGCATTCCCAATGACAGATGGCCACCCAGACTCTGTTTAAAAACCTCCAAAGAAGGAGACTCCACTGCATTCCCAGTCAGCAGCAGATTCCACTGTCAAATAGCTCTTACCCTCAAGAAGTTCTTCCTCATGTTTAGGTGGAACCTCTTTTAATAGAATCATTGAATCATGGAGTTGGAAGAGACCCCAAAGGCCATCTAGTCCAACCCTGCTATGCAGGAATACACCATCAAAGCATTGCCAATGACATATAGCCATCCAGCCTCTGCTTAAAAACCTCCAAAGAAGGAGACCCCACCACCCTCCCAGGCAACAGCAGATTCCACTGCCAAACAGCTCTAAAGGTTCTTAATGTTTTTATAGAATCATAGAATTGGAGGCCACCCCAAAGGCCATCTAGTCCAACCCTGCCCTGCAGGAATTCCCAATCAAAGCATTCCCAATGACAGATGGCCATCCAGCCTCTGTGATTAAAAACCTCCAAAGAAGGAGACCCCACCACACTCCCAGGCAGGTGCATTCAGGGAAAGGGGGGGGGGCTTTTTTGCTATGAAACTACAACTCCCATGATGCCTGACCACTGGCGAGGCTGGCTAGGGATGCTGGGAGTGGTAGTCCAAACCGCCCCAGGAGGAGGAGGAGGTAGGAGAGTGGGAGAGGGAGCCAAGGCGGGCCTGGCCCACCGACCCACCGCTTGCACTGGGAGGCGTCGTCGCAGGTGCTCCTCACGGCCTCGTCGCTGACCTCGGCGCCCAGCGGGTCCCGGGAGGTGCTGGCCATGGCTGGGCCGGATGTCAGCGGAGGGAGGCGGCCGGCCGAGCCCTCGGGACGCCCATGCCGGGACCACCCGCCCCCAGCCAGCCGCCCTCTTCCTCCTCCTCAGGGAGCCGCTTCCCTCCCCACCCACCAGCAACAGCGACGCCCATTGGCCCACGCCGAAGATAAGCCCTCATTGGCTCTCCCTCCCGCCTCCTCACGGGCCTATCTCTCTTTCTATTGGTCGAGGAAGACGTCACTTCCAAAGGTCTCCCAATCAGAAGCTTACGTGGGCGTGACGGCCGCGCAAGGCATGCAGGGAAGAGTAGTTGTTTCTGGGAGAGCCGCTCAGGAGAGCAGTGCGCGTGCGCAGACGAGCGCGGTTGTTTTGACAGGTCCAAGACAGTGACGACACCCGGTAGTCAGGCATCATGGGAAGTGTAGTCTTTCTGGCCATACAAGCCCTAGAGGGGCTGGAAGTAGTTGGTGTGCACAGTCGTACGGATTGGGGAACTTTTTATGGGCTACAGCCCCCAGAATCCCCACACCCGAGGCTATTGGGAACTGTAGTCCAAAAAAGAAGTTACTTTTCAAAGCTCTGGCCTTTTAGGAGGAGGTTGAAGCTCTTCTCCCCCACCCCCATGACTATCACACAATTAGGGAAGAGGAACGAAGATGCTGCTAGAAGAATTTCAGTTGAACTGAGGAGGAGGAACGGGGCTTGTGGGAAAGGGATGCCAAACCCCGCCCACCCAACTACAAATCCCAGAATTCCCTAGGAGGATGGATGGAGAGCTGGGAGTTAAAGCGAGACGAAAGCGCTATTAACAATGGCGATTCGGACACACCCTCGCCCCCCCCTCTGCTGTAGTTGCAGCCAAATAAACTTATTTATTTAATTAATTTATATGCCGCCTTTCTCCCCCAAGGCATCTCACATCGTATAAGTACAATTAAAGTACATCAATTAAAATTAAAAACAATCAAAAGCCAATTAAAACCATGAGAATCCAAAAGATATAATATAAAACATTAAAAAGTTAAACCCCCCAGGATTCCTCCTCTTCTAACTCTTCTTAGTGCATTGACTTCCGCCCTGACTCTCCTAGCTTCTTCCGGAAGCCGGAAGTTCATATTCCCCCTTCCCCAGCCAATCAGGAATCTGTAAACCGGAAGTCACCCGTCTCGCCTTTCTAGGGCCCGCCTCTCTATGGTTCCCTTCCTCAGGGCCGAGGTGGGCGGGGAGCCTGGGCGCGCTCCGTGGAGCCGGAAGTGACGGAGGAGGCGAGGAGGCGGCGGCGCTTCCGGTGGAGGGTTGAGGGGGGGAAGCCGGGCCGGGCGAGCCAGCGGCAGCGGAGCCGCGGTTGGGGGGCGTGAGGGAGGCGGCGGCGGCCGGGCGGGAAAGAAGGAAGGAAGGCGGAGAAGAAGAAGACGAAGGAGGAGAAGAAGGAGAAGCCGCCGCCATCATGAAGAAGCAGTTCAACCGCATGAAGCAGCTGGCCAACCAGACGGTGGGCAGGTGAGCGAGTGGGGGGGCCCATAGACCCGGTTGCCATGGCGACCAGGCCACCCTTTCCCCACCCCCGGCCCATAGGGGGCGTAGCACACCTCGGAGAGGCGCCCTGGGGGGTGCTATCAGTATGTGAACGTGTGTATCTGTGTACACGTGTTACCTGGGAACACGGGTGTCTGCACTCTCTTTTCTCCACCCACCCCCCTATTTTCTAACATGGTTTGACAATGGAATCTGCACTGCCTTCCAGGGTGGGGGGCTTTCCTCCATCTTTAAACAGAGGTTGGTGGGTGGGCATCTTTCAGGAGTCACTGGGTTCTGTATTCCGCCGTGGCACGGGGTTGGGCTAGCCCAGTGGTTCTCAACTTGTGGGAGTCCCCAGATGTTGCTGGACTACAGTTCCCAGGAGTCTTCTGAGCTCTCACCTTCACAGCAGCCAGGTGGTCCTCCTAGTCATAGTGAGGCTCTGAGTTCAATCCTACCACCTCACTAATGACTGGGAGGACCACCTGGCTGTCAAGGTGAGACCTCAGAGGACTCCTGGGAACTGTAGTCCATAAACATCTGGGGACCCACAGGTTGAGAACTACTGATCTAGATGGCCCTTGGGGGACCCTTCCGGCTCTAAGATTCTGTGATTCCCACGTGGTAAATGGTTGGCTGCTGTTTGAAGAGAATTTTGGGCTGGACCAGCCTCAGCTCTGATCTAACAGCTTGTCTTGTTCTTAAACTAAAGATGGGAAACTTTCAGCCCTCCGGATGTTGGAGTTTAGTTCTCATCATCCATAGCCCTGTGCAGCTCAGCCTCCTTCTTTGGAGGTCTTTAAACAAAAGCTGGATGGGCATCTTTTAGGAGTGCTTTAGTTGCATATTCCTGCCTAGCAGGGGGTTGGTCTAGATGGCCCTTGGGGACCCTTCCAGCTCTAAGACCCCAAGGGACTCGCAGGAGTTTGGGTTTTGAGGTGTCTGAAGTGATTCTTTTTCCACCCCTGGTGAAGGTCCACAGCCAAAAGAGTAGTGACATTGGGCCGCTTTGTGTGCTCTCGCTCTCTCTCTTTCTTTTTCCCCCTCACAGCCACCTCCTAAGTTTGTTATTTTGCTACTATTACTCATGCTACTGCTGTTCTCATTAGCAATGGCCTTGTGGCACTTTGAAGGCTGACAACTATTGTTGTTGCTACCAACAGACTTGTGGTAATGTAAAGATTAGTGTGTATTGACAGTATTAGTAATTCCCTTGTGGTATGTTAAAGACTAGCATGGGTAATAATAATGATGATAATAAAAATCGTAACAACCTTTTAGCATTTTAAAGACTAGCACCTGTTCTTCTCCTCTTTGCAACCACCTTGTAGCACTACGGGCTGTTGTTATTCCTGATTAGCAGCAGCCTTGTGGAACTTTAAATAGCCATCAAGTTTTACTGGGCATGAGCTTTTGTGGACTACACAGTAATGATGCAAGAAAAGTTGATGCCAAGTGAAACTTGTTAGTCTTTCAGGTGCTGCAAGACATTTTGTTCTGTTTGCAGCAGAATCACGTAATAACCTCCTCCTATTGAGTATTGTTATTACTGCTCTTACGATCTTACCATTGCTGCTGTTTCGCTGGACATCCATGGCTTAGACTTCAGAAACACACAGGGGTGGGATAGGGGATAAACAGTGGGTGTAGGGTAGGCATAAACATGTATTTTTCATCATCTGCCTTCCCTCCAACTCCTCCCTTCTCCAGGTCAGACAGTACTTTTGAGATTGGGGTGTCTGAGGTGACCCCCTTTTCTCACCCTCAGCAAGGATCTACACCCCAAACTGTAATGATGCATATTTAAGTTGTCTTACAGTAGAGTATGGGAAACAAAGGGAGGTCGTCAAAGCTTTACAATTTTGTGGGGTCAGAGGCACTGACTTCTAAAAGGTTTGGCATATTGTTGCCCTGTTTAAACAACAACTACAACAAAACAACTTCTGCCTTCTCTGTGCTGCAGTCTGCATCTGTGTTATTTGTTAGACTCCTCAGGTGCTACAGAGCTTGTAAGGTTTAGTTTGAAAAACAATTTGATTACTCATTGTATTTTAAGAAACTTATTGACCTTGCTCAGTGTATGGAGAGTGAAGCATTGCTTTTTCATTTTACAAATTACAGTACAGTTGAGATGTTGAGTCATATGAGATTAAGAGCAGTAGTCTGTCACTGGAAGAAATTGCCAATTTCATCCTGAAATCTTGCTGTAATGGACATTTCCTCAAGTGATTTACTTTTTGAGTTTCTGATTTAACAGCATGTTTAGCTTGGTCTTATATAACAGGAGTTTTGGTAGAGTTGTGGGAGGGCCACTATTAAATCATAATTAGTCTTAACTGGTTGTATAGAATGAGACTAGGGAGGGTATCCTAACCAGAATGTAAATTTTGCTACTCACTCTCAGCCTCTAGAGTCACATGTAATAAGCAATAAGACTTGCTTCTCTTATCAACAAATGTTCGCTTAACAAAGTTTTTCTGAGCCAGCTTGTTCTCTGTGTGCAACATTTCCAGTCTGCAAAAACAAATGTCTTCTGAAAAGTTCCATACATTTGTTGCTGAATTGTCCAACTTGTTCTTACAAAACTGATAATGCAGTTTGTCTGTGGTCTGAAAGATGGAAAGTTGTGATAAAAACATAATAAATTGCAGTGAGTACATTTCTTCATCCAGTTCATTTGTATTCTACCTTTTGAGATAAAATCTCTCCAAGGCAGCTTACAGTTGCAGCGAGCAATTAATGTTATTTAAAGGCAGCTCTGTGTGGAGATCATTGCAGTAGTCCAGCTGGGATGTAGCCGTGCATGTATTAGGGCAGTGGTTCTCAACCTGTGGGTCCCCAGATGATGTTGGACTACAGTTCCCAGGAGCCCTCTGAGGTCTCACCTTGACAGCCAGGTAGTCCTCCCAGTCATTAGTGAGGCTGTAGGATTGAACTCACAGCCTCACTAATGACTGGGAGGACCACCTGGCTGTCAAGGTGAGACCTCAGAGGGCTCCTGGGAACTGTAGTCCAGCAACATCTGGGGACCCACAGGTTGAGAACCACTGTATTAGGGAGACTGGGTCTTGCTTTTCGGACAGAGGATTGGCCGGCTCATTAAGCTGGCAGGAGACAGTCTTCTATTACCCATGCCATTTTAGCATCTGCAGAGAGTCCTGGATCCAAAAGGCACTCCCTTCCCCACTTCAAACTGCAAGGCTGGCTCTTCAAAAGTAGTTCAGTATACTGTATTGGATTCCACCTATTTGCATGCTGGTTAATTTTGGTTTTGGCCTTGAATTTCATAAACCAACTCTTATGCATAGCAAGGATTTTCTGAAAATACCTGCCTGTCTGAAATCGAAAAACCAGTGCTCCGATAAAGGCACTGATATTTTGTGGTGTGGGGCTCCTGGTTTTCTTCTTCATTTTGCTTCCTGTAGCACTCTAGAGCATGTTACATGTTCCTTCCTTCCAGTGCCACAGATTGCAGAGCTGATAAATTATTAGGTAACAGAAACCTAAACTAGGGGAAGGAAGAAATGTGTTGGTCACGATGCTTTGATTTGTCTCTGTTTTGGTAGTAGGATGACAAAGACAGCAAGCCACAAATCAGGAAGTTGTCAGTTCTGGTTTTGCTTTTCCCTTGAGCTAGCTGGCCTGTCCCTAAGAAAGCTCTCTCTCTCTCTCTCTCTCTCTCTCCTTTCTGTCTTATAGGCCTCTTATGCAGATTGTAACATGATAATTCAAATAAAGCAATATGAATGTTTCAAAATAATAAAAGCACTGTTGATTAAGTAGGCATTCTACTTTATTAGCATTTGGTCATCAGCAGTGTCAGTGAGAGGATTGATCTGCAAACATAAATCAGTTTACAGTATTCAGAAACTTCACATATAATTCCAGTGGCTTTTAAACAATGCTGAAGTTGATATCATTACCTGTTACTGGTCAATGAGAGTGTAGTGGAGTGGTTTGAGTGTTGGACTAGGACTTCTGGAGACCAGAATTGTTGGACTAGGACTTCTGGAGACCCTGCTCAGCAGTAGAAACCACTAGCTGACTTTGGGCAAGTCACACTCTCTCAACCTTAGAGGATGGCAAAGGCAAACACCCTCTGAACAAATGTTGCCAAGAAAACACTAGGCGTTTTCTCCAACTCCCACCATAGATTGAAGTTAACATGAAGGCACATAATTGACAATGCAAATAAAGGGGTTGAGCCTGAAAAGATGCTAAGACTGATGAATTCATGGCTATGGTGGGATTTGACCCAAGACCTTCCTGGCTCACCGTCCACCCTGTTAAAGGCAGGAGAACACTACCTCTGCCATTGTACTATTCAGCTGCTGTATCTTTGTAGCTACGCTACCTGTTAAAATTAGAGAGGTCTCATGCCAATGGCTGTATTTTACATTTCAGATAACCTTCATACCATTCAGCTTTAGAAAAGGGCACATAATGTTTTCTTTTGAAAGGCCTGATGGAAAACTTTCTTGAGATGTCAGTTGTAAGTGAAGAATACAGGACTGAAGGTGACCTTTGACTGCAGTAGTGTATGGTTAGGGTGGGGTAGAGGACCTTTGCTACAGTCCCACAGGATCTTGTGCTATTGCCTTAATTTATTGCAGGCACTCTCAGAGTGTACTTAGCCAGAGCTATCAAATTGCATTCCTCTTGCTAATAGAGTGTCTTAATGGATCTTCCTCAGAAGAGCTGATGTTCACTTAAAGTTGCTTGTGCATGTACCCAGGCAGATTTGCAAGCAAGTATGTTCACAGTCAAAGGATGAATTCTTAGGACAATTCCTGCTGCTTTCCTCTTTGAGGCTTATAAGAAAGAGAACGCTTAGGAAAATGTTGTTTCTTAAGCTCACTTGACTTACAGAAACTTGCAGACTAAATTCACTTTCACCTGAAATATGATTGAGCAAAATGCAGCCAGAACAATGATGTCTAGGATGACAAAAACTATTTCTAGAATTACAGGAAGGTGGCACAACTTGGGTAATTTGGTGTGTGGAAGATGAGGTCAAGGGGTGTTGCCTGACATGTTTTGAAGCTGACAGCATAATAATTGGGAGCTGTCATGCTTGTTCCAGGCTTTAACTTTGCCTGTGTTTGTGTTTTGAACTTGGGACCGAGACTTTGCTTCCTCTCTCCATATTAAGAAGGACGTGTTGATAGATAGATAGATAGTACAGGTTCAACCCCTGTATCCAGTTTCACTTATCCACATTCAAAAAAAATATGTTCTCTCTAGGCATTTCTAGGTCGTATATATATAAAGAGCCAAAAGATCTGATCAACCTCACACCTCTTCCAGTTTGTTCAAAGTTCTTATTAAACAGGCAGTTGTTCTTTTGGTAAATCTAACAGGTTCCCCCCCAGGCTTGATTGAATCTGAAAGGCTTCTTTTACACAGTTGTTAAATTGTCACTTCCTTCTGTATAGAAATCTCTGGCCTATAGTACCAGCTGCTCCATTGCCTCAGGCTTCCGTGCATTTATGCTGTGGAAAAGCCAGCCGCTTTGTGGCTTCCAGTGTGCCCCATGAGGCTTAGGGAGAATGCCAGTGACATCTTCCAGTGCTGTCAGGACATGCTCCGTTTCTGTAGCTGCCGCCTTTTTCTGCTGTACGCAGCCTCTTTTGGCTCCCGGTACAAAATGTGAGCATTGATCTCAGCCAATTGTGTGGAACCATTTTCAGTCCCAAGGTTACCGTACATTTAATTTCAGACAGATTTTTTTTGGGGGGGGGCACTTTCAATGGTGGGCAGGGGTCAGAGGCAAAAGGGGTGTGACCAAAAATACTAGCATGTTTATTTTAAAGCTTTAAGTTTAAGAGAGGTATTTCAACCATTTGGAATGGGAGTGAAAAGATACAAAAGCTGCAAAGCTAACAAAGGATGCTATCCCAGGGAAGGGGGTATGGCCATCTATGGAATTCCTGTAGGGCCAGGGTCAGGCCCCAGCCTTGTCTAAACCAAGCAGGGAAGGGTGGATTGTGGGCTACATGCAGCCCTGGAGTTGTCCTTTGTTGCCCCTGAACCCCCTAGACTCCCTTTTAAAAAAATCAATCAATCATACTCCAAATGGGCAGGTTGGATCCCCTGGCCATGTAAGGTAAAAAAAAAAATACAGTTGTCCGTCCGTATCCACGGATTTGGTATCCACGGATTTACGTATTCACAGCTTGACAATATTCTTTAAAAATTAATAATCCAAAAAGCAAAGCTTGATTTTGCCATCTTATATAAGGGGCACCATTTTGCTATGCCATTGCATAGAATGGGACTTGAGTATTCACAGATTTTGGTGTCCATGGGGGGGTCCCATAGATATATCTGAAAATACTTCAGATTCCAAGGCGGCAGAACTAAAGTACCGGTACGAGGAAGCAGCCACATCTTTTCAGTTGCCAATTTGTGATGGAGGCACCTCCGGATATATGTACACATGTGTGAACAGTTGGATATTTCTTGACTTGTTTTTGAGCAAGCTAGTTAGAGTTTTCCTTTACTGTCACAATTTCTGTCAGCGATTTGCAAATGGGACTAGGGGTAGACCTTAGCTCGTCAGGCATTGTCCTTATTTTTCCTAACAATTTGCCTGTAGGTGGCCATATTTAATTTAAGGCATGGCTTTCTTTTCTGTGTTATGTTTTCATTCAGGAAAGAAAATTGTTTTAGGTTTCTGCAGCTGGATGGATCATTTTGTTACATTTTAACTGCCTCCTTTTCAAGCCTGTACTGCTTTTCAACATGAATTGCCATTGTTGAAGCTCTCAATTAGTGGATGTATCTTGTTAAAGTCTTCTGCAAGGCAGGAGGAAATTGAAGTTAATATGTCCATTAATCTTCCCTCGGCTCAGGTTCAGGAATGTTTTGAATCTGCTTCCAGCAGAAACTGCTGAGCTTGGTTTTCATGCAGTCTGGAGCTGGATTTTGTTATACCTTTTCCCAGCAATTTTATCCCCCTAAAATGAGGAATTCCGGATCTTAGAATACAGAAAAAAATTCAGAACTATCCAGAGTTTAAAGCCATGGGAGTTTTTTCATGGGAATGCCTGAGGGTTGATTGCATAGAATAAACTAAATTCTTCAATTGCTGTTCTTCTCCTTCCGCTGTATCAAGAGGGAAACTCCCCTTTCTTTGCATATTTGGCCTCACTGTGATGTGAAGATAAGACTGTATTCATATCTTTGCAGCAAAGGGCACTCAAGTTAGCCACCTTATTCCGTTTTAACATTTCTGTTCCATGAATTTGGTTTGTGTGTAATGGGGAGGCAGCAGAGTGCAGCAATTTGTGTACAACTAGGATGCTAGAAGACCAGGATTTGAAACCCTGCTTGGCCATGAAAACCCAGTGGGTGGCCTAGGGCAAGTCAGACTCTCTCAGCCTCAGAGGAAGGCAAGGGCAAAACCCCTCTGAACAAATTCTGCCCAGAAAACCCCATGATAGATTTGACTTAGGGCCTCCATCAGTTAGAAGGGACTTGGGCTGCTGCCACACTGCAGAAATAGTACAGTTTGACACCACTTTAACTATCATGGCTCCATCCTATGGAATCCTGGGATTTGTAGTTTGTTGTGGCACAAGAGCTCTCTGACAGAGAAGGCTAAATGTCTCACAAAACTACAAACCCCAGACTTCCGTAGCATTGAGCCATGGCAGTTAAACCAGTGTCAAACTGCGTTATTTCTGCTGTGTGGCAGCAGCCTTGAAGGCACACAACAACAGATTACTAACTTCCTCTGAGTAAATTTTGCTAGAAGAACCCTATGAGAGAGTTGCCATACATCAGAGTCGTCCTGAGAGCACATAGCAACAAAAAAAAAAATAGTAGGATATATTTTTCCTGCAAGTTGGAGACATTATGTGGCATATAATCAATTTCTGAAGTTTAGAGGTGAGCAAGGATCCTCGTGGAGCCAAAACAGCACCAGCCACACTGAGGAAGAGAAGTGTTAGCAGTCCCGTTGCAACTCTGAGGTTTGCAACAAAGAACTCCTTAGGAGGGGAATCTTAATGGGGGGAAACAGGAGAAAGGAACCCTCCCTGTCGAGCAGGCTAGTGAAGACTGAATGTGCTGAGTGGCCAGGAATGTGAACTCTGTCTTGGGAGAGGAGAAAGAATGGGAAACCATGTGGGAGAGGGCATGACTGACTGGCACATTCAGTGGGAACATTCCACGTGGCATCCTTTCTGTGCAGGCCTCATCTGTGTGGAGTATGCTTTGGGAATGCAAATCAGCCATTTGGCTTCTTGAGCTGTGTCCTTGCCAAAAAACACACAACCCCACACACCTATGGGGCAGTCCTATGACAACTTACTTGGTAGTAAACACCATTGAACTAAGTGGAAGATATATAGCACCCAAGTGCAGACTTGTGTGGTCTGTTCTGCTTAGCCAGGTTCCGCATTAAATGTGCAACAATGCTGGATATTTTTCCCCCTGAACATTTATTTGTAATTCTCTCTTTGTATCTCGGGGTGAAAAATTCAATATTTGATTTACAAGCTTACTTATTTAGGCCTTTAGTACAGAGAGCCAGTGTGGTATAGTGGTTGAGCATTGGGTTAGACTCTGGAGGCCAGGGTTCGAATCCCCGCTTGGACATGGAAACCTATTGGGTGACCTTGGGCAAGTCACACTCTCTCAGCTTCAGAGAAGGGCAAAGCCAAATAACCTCTGAACAAATCTTGCCAAGAAAAACCCATGATAGGGGTCGCCTTAGGGTCGCCATAAGTCCCAGAATGACTTGAAGGCATACAACAGCGACAGCAACAAAGCAGAAGTTCTTTTGCAGGAAAGTTTCAAAAATGAAGTCTCCCTGCAGGGGAAAGGCAAGCCCCTTATTTAACAAGTGCTGTATAGGTCAAAATGTTTGCATCTTCCTGCCCCAATAAAAGTGAGGCAAGTTTATATTTGACCTTTTGTACTTCCTGAATCAACTCTAGCCTCCCTTGCAAATTTGTTCAGTGGCCAATGGGTTGTTATCTTTGCCTGTCCTTCCCCTCTTCCATATGGGGCTTGTATGAGCCCACCTGGCAGGACTGTTGTAATGATAACTGAGCATGTGAGGTGATTTGGATTCTGAGAGCTGCCTATTCCGTGCTTGCCAGCTCCCACAGTTGTTTTGAACAATACATCTTGGGTGGTGTCCACCTGGTTATTTTAGGTTACTTGAGAAACTGAGCACACTGTAGGTTGAATAAGTTCAAAGGGTGGGTGTGTTCAGTGCCATGCTGCTTCCCTCAGTAAATTTCCAGCAAACAAAGTTGTTTAGTCTGTCTAATGATGATTACACGCTAGTGACTCCCTTGTTGCTCGCCAAGGCTGACCTGCCTCATCACGGCTAACTGAATGAGTCCAACTTGTGCTTTGGCAAAACAGTGATTTGACATCTGGGTGGTGTTACAATCTCAGCCAAACACCCAGAAAAACCCTGGATTAACCGCAGGATAATGAATTTGCTGGACAAGGCATGTGGGGCAAATTAGGCTCTCTAACCTTGGTGCAGACTAGCTGGCTGGTATAACACTGAAACCCACGTTTTCAATTGGCACATTCTTTGTCAGGGTAGGGTAGAGGGCCCAAAGCACCTGTCCCTGTGCACACACCCAAAAGACAGTGCATTTCAACTCCACAATTAAGTCAAGCAGCTCTGGACACGAAGGTGTGGGAAGCATTGGGTAGCAGAAGTGTGCAGCTGCTTGAGTTAGCTGGACTTAGCTCCCTTTGAAACTAAGATAGTCTGGGTGTCATGACTTGATTAAAACCCTGTTGACTTCAGTAGGAACCATGTGCAGCCATCTTAATCTTTCTTGTCTTAAAAATTAATACCAGCATCCCCAGTACACAAGAAACACGGAAAGGGGGTCTAAGCCAGGCTTGTTCATTTTCATTTGGTCACTGTTGTCGTCTTCCCATCTTCTTCATTGCTCCCAGTAAACAGGGGGGCTCTGCAGACTTCAGCAGGGCAAAGATTCAACCCACTATCTCTTAAAACTGAATTCATGATCCTCTTATGAAAGGCCGCTTTTTGTTATAAATAATACTGTGTAGAAAACATATTTGTCCATCATCTCACAGCAAAGTAATTCATACAATTATATCAAGCTTTGACACAGATACAGACAAGTGAGCCATCTCATTCCTTTCTTACATTTTGTAATCATCATCCCAGTAACCGTTACAATCAGTAATTGGCTCATATTTACCTAGGTCAGTATTCCTAATTATAAGAAACCATATTACTCTGGCTTCTGTGGTAGTTTCATGTAGGTACAAGGGGTGGAACCATAAATATGAAGCAGCTGTTATGCGTCATTAAGAATGATTAAAACAGACTTTTTGTAGCATCATTTCCTTCTCAATGTACTACAACAGGAAGAAGGAACTACCTCCAGTGTTTTTTTTTTCTCCGTTGAGCAACAGTGTGAGATCCAGAATGTATGGGTAGCTTGCAATATTTGAAAGTATCTTTGAAACCACACTACTGCTGTGATTTTTTTTTTCCAGAGCTTGTACCTGCCACACCAGCTCAAATAACCACCTAGAATTTAATAATAGGAAAGACTTCAGCTGCCAAGAGAACACAGTATTGAGCAGCCCTACAGGAAAGAGGACAGTGGCACGTGGTTAGAATTTATGAGCCTGGGTGCACATGAATTCTGGAAGGGCCATTCTGTCCAGTTGGGCTGTGAGGTATTTCTTCACCCACAGATAAGCTATTTGTCTGGGTAGGTACTGGTTTTGCAAGTTGTGCCCAGTGTGGTGTATTTTATGCGCAAGTCTGGTGGGGAGGGGACATTCTGGGGGAGAGTGGGAAGGTGAGATGGTTATCTCCCTCATGCTTTGCCGTGAGTTCCCTGGAGTTTAACTGGCCCCGATAGAGACAAATTCTGGGCTGTGTGAACTCTGTCTGATCCCACAAGGAAACCCCTGGCTTCTGTCACTGTTCCCAAAACCAGTTACCCAGAATCTTGTGGGGTAAGGCAGTGGCCAGAGTTGCCTAGCTTTTAAGATGCAAGGTTTCCCTTTTAGTTTTATTTAATTGAAGTACTTTTACACCCTTCCTTTGCTGGAGAAGGTCCCAGAGTGGCTTGCAAATTAATTAAAAAGCAAAAACAAGGACGTGTGAAGGGACATGATCCAGGGAGCAGTGTAGTTTCGACTACTTTTAGGAATGGACTTTTCTACCTAGTCTATAGCTGCCACATGAGACAGTTCCTAAATGAGTTACTCAGATCTTTTAATGTGTGAGGAGAGAGTACTCCTTGTTCTTTGGTGTGTATCATATGAGAGGTGGGATGCGCTGATCTGGAGGACGTATGAATAAATACATAAGACTTATGGGGCAGGAGAAGGCCAGCATCTCTGCTTCCCTTAGATGGGCCTTCCACTTCGCTGACCTCACATATCCTCTGCACTTGAAACTCACAACACCCACCATGATGTGCATGTGCAATGTAAAATAAATGGCCATGTCCAAAGTGAAAGATAAAACAATGTGCAGTTGGCCCTCCCTATCCATGGGTTCTGCACCCATGGATTCAACCAACCAGTCTGCAGGATGCATATCAAGAAACAAACCTTTAACAGTAATGTTATTGGACTACTTTATCAAGCTTTAGCGGTCACCCATTTGCTAACAAGGTAAGACATAGTCTGCTTGAATGAGCCTAGCAAAGTGTTGGTTTTCTCTAGGACCTGGGAAATATCTACTTTAGTTCCCACTTAACCATATGTTTTGCCACAGAGATTAGATCAGTGGTTCTTAACCTGTGCTCCACCGACCCCCAAGGGGCTGTGATGTCCTCACAGGGGGTCCCACAAAGGCTTGAAGGCTGCTCAGCCCGCCTCCTCCAGGAGCCAAGGCATAGGCTGTGCATTGCCATTCAATCCAGCCACAAACTTTCAGGAAGAAACAGGAGAAAAGTCTTCCCTCCCCTCCAATGCCTCTGAGGGAAGATTTAATGGATGGTGTAACTGTATTGTTGCTGTTATTGTTTTAAAACTTGAGTTAAGTCTTGGGGGGCCACGGCAACAAAAGATACTTAAAGAGGGTCCCTGGTAAAGAAAAAGTTAAGGACCACTAGATTAGAGCATAAACTTTCTGGAGTGAGAACCTGCCTCACATGGTTGTCTAAAACGATAATGTACAGCAATGGTGCCATGCGAATTATAATAGTGTGTGTTGACAGCCATGGAGGCATCTTCTCTGTTTTCTCTTTGTAATGTTGCAGCAAAGGCAGCCTATTTCACTCTGATGAGAGACAGTGTTTGCAAAGTACTAAATGATATATCATTACGGCATTAAATAACATGTCATTTTTTTGTACAGAAAACATGCAGGGGATGCAGTGCTAACGGGCGGCATACTGCCAAGTGTGTTTGCAGCTGCTGGAAGCATTAAAAGGGTATTATGTGCCTGGGTGGCTTTAACTGGATTATTTCTTGGAGCTCAGGCTTCCACTGTTAGGGGGCTTAATTTTGGCAGGGCTACTGTCCCGCTCTGAGCTCTTTGATGCACAGGCTCTTTTCCTGCTGTAGCTTTGTCGGGTGGACAGTTAGTGGTACTCTTGTGTGTATTCTGTTGCTAAGCAGTGTTCAAACAGAGAGGAGCTCCCAGTGACGCAGAATGCTGGGACCAGATGAGCAAGGCTGAAGCGGAGTGGAAGTTTCTGGCACAGATTCTCGAACCCTGGTGGGGCCCTGTTTCAGGCAAAAGAGGCCAAAGGAATGCTCCCTTCCCTCTGTTTGCCTTGACATATGAGAAAGTTGATTGCATACTGGGCTAGTCAGGCCTGGCCCAAGATGCTTGCATGCTTGCTCTCCCTACCTCTCTGTTTCATCATCTGCTGAGATTGTCACGTTCATTGGGGCTTTTTAGAATCATAGAGCTGGAAGAGACCACAAGGGCCATCTAGTCCAACCCCCCTGCCCTGCAGGAATACCCAGTCAAAGCATTCCCAACAGATGGCCATCCAGCCTCTGTTTAAAAACCTCCAAAGGAGACTCCACCAGACTCCCAGGCAACGTATTCCACTGCTGAACAGCTCTTACCCTCAGGAAGTTCTTCCTAACTAACATTTAGGTGGAATCTCTTTTCCTGTAGTTTGAGTCCATTGCTCCATGTCCTAGTCTCTTGGGCCTGGGGAGCTTGCAGACTTCCGGATGATGTTAGTTAGACAGCCATCAGCCTTACATAGCATGACCAAATGATGCTGGATGCTGAGAGTTGTGGTGCAATTGGAAGGTAACAGTTTGCTTTTGCATGTACAAACGCAAGGGACAAGGGTGGTATATGAGTAGCAGTGAGCGGGAAGGAATGTGCCTTTTATTCTTTCCTCTGCAGAAATCCAACCCTGAAGCCTGGCTTGCACTCCCTGAATCTCAGTACCAAGCTATCTAATGCCATGAAGAGGACTCTCCCCTCTTGAGGGACAATGTACAGTCCTTTTTACATATGCTGCGGGGCGAGGCTATCCATGGAGTGAAACTCTGTGTGTCCTTAAGGGATCTCTGGCGTGGGTAGAGTGTTGTTTGAAGACTGCTAGTAAAGCAAAGCTCAGTCCGGACAAGACAAAGGGGGTCATTGATTTGGTCACACTCATTGCCTTCAAAACGTTCTTGGTTGGGTTGCTCTCCCCCCTTTAAAGACCCAATTTGTGAGTTTGGGGTGCTTCTCAATCCAGCTTTGATGACCAAGGTTCATGGGGTCTACATATCACCAAGTGTCCTTTGCCCACTTGCTGTGCCAGCTGCTTTGATTTGTCAGAAAGTATTTTGTTAACACTCCAGGTTAACCACTGCAGTGCATTCTGCATAGAGATGCCTTTGAAATATGCAGGGAAATCCCAGCTGGCTCACTATCAGGGCAGCCAGACCTGTTTGACCAGGATTTGCCAGAGTAAGCCTTGTATCCCCAGCCCTCAAAGAGTTTCTTTGGCTTCCAGTTACCGTAGTTCAGGGTATTTGTTCTTCAGATTGTACGTCAGCAAAAGTCAAAGCCACACAACACAATAAAAATATGCTAATGGTAGAAGCAATGATAGATTTGAGCTGTTGGCTTTATGCTGCAGTTTAATCTCAGGATTGTTGTTTTTTAGGTGTTAATATTGTTTTATGACTGTAAGGTGCCTATTGGATTCTTCAAATGCAATGCTTTGAAGCAAAATAAATTAAAAAGACCTGTTCTGTACCATATCTAAGGAGCTGTTAATTACTGAACCATCTGGGACAAATCAGAGCAGAAAGAGGTTTAATATAATAATAATAATAAAATTTTATTTCTATCCCGCCCCTCTGCAACGCAATCGGGGCAGCTTACAATATAAAACCTCCATAGTCCCAGTACCCTAGCCCACCCCCCCTTAAAATAATATTAAACTATAAAAGATTAAAAACATACAGTAAATTAAAAATATATAAATTAGAAAAAGATTAAAACATACAATAGTTGTTTTTTTTTTTTTAAAAAAAAATCTGATTACAGCTCAGGGAGGACAGCCGAGTCTTGGGCTGGGATAGTTATTCAGGAAAGGCCTGCCGGAAAAGATCCGTCTTGACAGCTTTTTTAAAGCTGTCTAAGGTGTTAATAAGACGGATCTCGTCCGGCAGGCCATTCCATAATCTGGGAGCAGCAGCAGAGAAGGCCCTCTGGGAGGTCACCGACAGCCTTGTTTTCATAGGTTGTAACAGATTCCTCCCAGAGGACCGAAGTACGCGGGGAGGGTCGTACGGAAGGAGGCGGTCCCGGAGATAAGTTGGACCCAAATTTAAAGTTTAAAGTCTCAGTCTTGGTGATTGAGAGAGATGCAGTTAGCTGGGAGACCCCATTCACTGCAGGAGGCAAAATCCAGATGTGGTAGTATCATTTTAACCAGTAAATGCAAGGCCCTCCTGTTTTCCAAAGCACCACTTTGTAAGAGACCTGTAATCCTTGCTGAAGGGGAAACTGGCCCCTGGGGTTAATGGAGCCTTTTTGTCTTGGCTTCAGTGCAATGCTGCAGCTTTTTTCCATGGCTCCCCCCAGCCCCGGCCTGGCAGCCAGTCCAGTCATTGTGCTATGGAAAGTGAGCAGGATGCATTGGTAACGCAGCCCCTCCTCTGGTGGCTCCCTGGAAAACTTACTTTCCCAAGGTTTAGAAAACCTTTCTAAACATCATGTTTGCCTACTGAAGAAAATCCAAAGCAGAGAAACCTGTGGTTTAGAATGTGCATTTGCACGTTCATTGCTCTTAACTTTCAGAACGGAGATTTCCCTACCTTTAAGCCCTTGCCTCAAGTGTTCCCTGCACTGAGCCTCTGTCTGAGTCAAGGTTTCTCTTTCCAGTTGGACAGTGGAACTGAGTCACTGGCGCTCTAATCTGTGCCCTCATTTAGTTCATGGCCTTTTCCAATGTGTGCCTGATTCAGGTTGCCTTTCTCTTTCCTTGTTGACCATGGATGATTCTTCCCCCCCCCCCCGCCTTCTCCTGTACCTCTCGGCCTACTTTTTCGATTTGTCTGCAATCACAATGGGAGGCCACAGACTAGGACTTGCTGTTCCTTCTAGCTAGGAAATTGACCTTCCTTATGATCTGGTGTTTGTCCTGCCAGGCCTCCAGACCTGGCGGATAACCAGATAGCATAAGCCACTCACCCCAGCTTCCAAGCAAACCGTCTTACTAACTGTGTTGTTCACAGTATAGGCAGGGCTGAGAAAATCTCCAGTGTTTGATAGCTGATATCTAAGAATTTGCAAAGGTTTTCTAACCAAAAGTGAAACCGTTCAAGAATCTTTCCTGGAAGTTTATGTAATATGGCACCTGGCACCTGGTTTTAAATATCTCGTTTGCAGAATAGTTTTATTGCGGAGAAGCACTTGGAAATATGTGGGCATGGGCTTAATCAGTCCACCAGTTAGGTTGGGCCTGGATAACCAAGCAGCAGGCATTCATTCATTCATTCATTCATTCCACCAGCTAGTCCTAAATTTGGACTGTACCATTTCCCCACCACCACCTCCCACCCTGTTCTCACAGACTGCCTGTTTTGTGGAACTCTTCACTTGGGCAGCAAATAAAAATAGGAATGCTATATGAACACTAACATAATTCGTACTTTTGAATATATTTGAAATGAATTAGAGAATGCTATTACTGTATTAAATGGTTATTAATTTAATGTTGGATAAGACTGGTCTTAAATAGGAACATATTCTCTGACCACTGCATAATGTGCATGTGGGCGTGTGCACTTTACCACAGAGTAATTGTCTTTGGTGTAGAGCAGGAGTGGGCACAACATAATGCACAGGTTGCCGGTGGCCCATCAGTTCACCTTTGTGGTCCTCCAAGGATCTCTCCTGCCCCTCCCAAATGTGCTGGAGTGGCAGCAAAAATTGGCTGGTTTCCTGTTAAAACAAGCATGCACTTCCTCTGCATCTTGTTTTCACATGAAGTCTCTCTCCTAGAAGCCTCCCAGAAGTGTGAGTCTGCTTTTAAATGAGGGATGTGGGGAGCATGCACTTGGCTTAAAGGAAAAGCCGCACACACATTGCTGCTGCTGCTGCTGCAGTGTTGAAGGGCTGGGAAAGATCCAGGCTGCTTGGCACATTGAGGTTCATTGAAACAGCTAACAGTGAGTCAACAGTATTCCCATTCTCAGCACAAGATAGATTCATTTTGTTTCTAGTAGCTCTACTCCTTCCCTTTTCCCGACACTTGCTGGTATTACGGGAATCTGCCAGTTCAGCAGCTGGTCTTTTTCATAACCAGCTGAGCAGCCAGATCTCCACTTCTTTGAGGAAAGCCACATCACGTTTTGAGGAAGGATTTCTGAGTGTACAGAGGGTTCCTTTTCTGCTTTTGCCCCTGCGTTAAATGTGGTTACACACCCTCTCCTTTACTCTGTTAAAAGCTATGTCAGGAACTTGCTTCATTTTAGCAGCTCATCTGTTTGCACAGTTCATGAGGTTTATGCTGGATAGGCACAGAATCTAGAGGATGGAGACATCTCTGGGTAGGGATGTTTTCAAGGAGAAAATACTACCCTGGATTCCCAGTGCAGTGGAACCAGTACTGTCCTAAACACTTTTACTCAGGTAAACTCCATTTGGTTTGAATGGGACTTACTTCAAGTAAATGTTCCTGGGATTGTTCCTTATATTGTGATCCTAAACACATTCCCTGGAGGAGTACAAAAATCCCATTGAATTCACATGAATTCACTAAATAAAACACACTTAGGGCTGCAGTCTTATTGTCCCAAACATTTTGTTTGGTTGTTTGTTAGGAGTGCATGTGTCACAGGCTCAAGGAGGATGTGAGAAGGCTTCTCTTGCACATGACTGAGAGAATTCCACCCGGGCATCTTGGAGGCCACGGTCTGGGCCTGCTGTCTGGGATAGGTGGCAGTGGGGTTGGAGCCCAGGAGCGATCCATGTGTCTCTGTGGAAACTGCCTGTTCCTAGGGAAGTTATGGAGCCCTGTGAATAAATAACTCTGGCTGGCAGCCATCTGGGAAGCTTAGGCAGAAATGCTTTTGGAAACCTTGCTGCCAAGAATCGCCTCCGGCCAGGTAGAATTTCACATCAGCATAATGGAAAAGTGCTTTCATGGTGCGTGCATGCACACACACACACCTCTCTGGGATGCTGCAAGTCACACTTCTTCACCTAGGTTTGGTCACTGCAACTAATCCTTCTAAAGTTCTCCTCTGTCTCTCCTAACTGTGTTCATTTATTTCTAATTTTATTTATGACGGTTTTCCCTACCTTTCTCCAAGAAAGCACACATTCTGTCTCTCTTTGTTGTTGTTTTTTAAGTTTCACACTAAGGTAGATCAGAGTGAGAGGAAGTGCCTGACTTACAGCTATCCCATTGGCCTCCTGGCTCATTTGGGACTTGAACTCATATCTCTGTGGTCTTAGCTCGGCTTGGCATGGCTGTTACATTTGTTGTGGGGATCAGCCGAAACATTATTGGAGTTTACAGTATGAATATTAACCATTTCTACCAGGACTGATGTTTCTTCTGTCTCCAACATCTGGGAGTCACAAGGGACACTTCGAGGCATCCTGTGTGGAGCAAACTGGGTATTTCCAATAAAGTGCTTGCTAGGTTGGTGCTCAAGAAATAGAAAACGTGTGTACAAATGCCATCATGGCTAAAGGCCTCAGTAGCATCATATCCTTAGCTTCTCAGAGCACACCCCACTTCCAGCTGCCACTGTCAAGAACCAAAATGTTAGAAAAGGGGACTCTTGGAGCTGTGTATGCCCACTCCACTGTCTGTTTCTCCAACATCACCGCAGCCTGATACCCAAGCCCCATCTAGCTTTTCTGCTTCAGATTCTGTGCATGGCATGCCTGTGGGTGCATGTGCTAATAATTAGGAGGCAGGGTGCTCAAGGCTGGTGCACTCTTAGCCACCCCCAGGCGGCAGTGTCCAGTTCGCACTCCCGTGCAAGAAAAGGGATGAGAGATGTTCACGCACACCAAGGTGCAAAATAGCAGTGCCTGCGTGTATCACCACACTGTAGCAAGTCAAGGTACCTAGTCAGGATTTCTGTGTTTGGGTGTGGGCGTATGTTCGCCTGGTACTTGAACCATGTGAAGAATTGCTCTTTAATCTTGCTGTTTGGTTTTGGATGAACAGACTATTTCTGCTTACAAAAGTATGTTTGTACTATCCAGCTTTACTCTGTGCACAAAATGATTCTAATGCCTTTTTTTCTTGTCTTTCAACAGAGCTGAGAAAACAGAAGTCCTCAGTGATGATCTGCTGCAGGTATTTAAAATGAATTAATTAAGGTTGCGTCTTAATTTCTGTCATAAGGCTGCTTTTTTTGGTGAGTTTTCTGTACTGTTTTGTTGTTTTGCTTTTCTTTTGTCTTTTTGGTGGTTGCTGCTTATCCTGGGATGGTTAGGAAGGCTGCAGTATAATTTCAGGTGACTGAGGTGCTTACTAGACCTGTCCCTGCTCCATTTTTCCAGAGGGAGAGACCTGCAAACTATTTAGGCAGAATAAATCAGCTTCTGTTATTTTACAGAACTTATCTGGCTAACCAAGGGAAGGAAGAAGGAAGGGAGCCTGCAGGTGCCCAGAAGTTATGTTTGTTGAGTCCCAACACATTCTGAATATAAATTCTTTTTCAGCATTGGGTACAGCCACCCCCCTTGAGTCATTGGTCTCTGGCTCTAATGCCAATCAATCCAGGCAGGTTATGCCTCAAAAGGCCCCTGTCGGAGGTATTACAGTTACCCATCCCTCTACCAGGAACCTTCTTATCTTCTTCCCCTGCCTTTAGTGCTGCACCAGCGTTGGGGTTTTCCCCCCTCTCTCTAACGAACTGCAGTGGGGCCGAGAGGCAATCCCGCTGTCAGGTTGCCTCCCTGTCCTCCGTAGCAGTGGCCCCGTGGGGCTTGACAGTTGCCTTAAGGGGGAACGGGACGTGAGAGGTGGAAGAATTGCCCTTTCTGCCCCGTTCAGAACAATACGTAGATGTGGGTAAAGAGCTGGTACATCAATAATGGCTACTGACTGGGAAGTGGGTAAATGCAAGCAAATACCATTTATTCCTTGTGCTATTCTATTCTGTTTGTGAAATGTGTAATGGTATGAATTTTTGGCTGTTCCTTTGGAAAAATGGAAGGACAAAGTCAGGAAGCCCCAAATTAGCCATTGCCCAGCAACTTAATCGTTGCTCTGCGTTTTTAAATGCTTGCACCTTCCTGAGCTCAGACACCATGGTTTTTGCTTTGTAAATACCAGCCTGAAATCTCCTTTTCCCCTGATTTCCTTTTATGCTCTTATTTTTCCTTCATGGGACCAAAAAGGGGTTATGGTCTTTCTGAATCAGGTGGGTGGGGAAAATAAGGCAATCTGGCAGTGCGCCTAGGTAAATATCAGCAGCAAATTTTCTTTTCCAAGCATGATTTTGGCTGTCACGTTTGGTTGCCTTGGTGACCCTGTAAAATATTTGGGGGTGGGAAAGCTGGGAAAGGGGCAAGGAGCCAGAAATTCTTCTAGCCAGCTGTTGGTGCATCTTTTTCTTCTTCTTCTTCTTCACAGTCATGGCTTTCCCAGGCGCTATAATCTCCCTTGGCCTGTTCTCCCCAGATGGAATTGCTTACTCACTCTCCTTGCTCTGCTCTCTCACTCAGCAGAACCCTTCCAAGCATGCAGCCTGTGTACATTTCTTTATGTGAAATGGCTTGTGTTGCACCATATGGCCTACATATTTCTGTCCCTTGGAATGCTGTCAGTTAAAATATTTTCATTTCCAAAGACAGGGAGCTACCATTCTGACAGAAGGAAACATTCCACATCTTGTCCCAGACACAATGAAATGCGGAATTGCTTAACAAGCTGCGCTGAGGACCTGTGTGTATAAAAGAAAGAGGCCTCAGGAGCTGTGCATACAATTGCCACTTGCAGCTCCAGAGGAGATGGCGTTACAGAGACCTGGCTGTAGAACGGCAACGCCTGTCGGATCCTACCTGGCATAGAGCCACACGTTGTCCTGCTATGGTCTAACCTTGTGTTCACCAGCATATGATATATAGAAAAATATCGGCATAGTCAGGCTATAGTTACAGAAATGAGGGGTGTGTTTTCTAGCAACTGACTTCAGCTATTGAATTTAATGAGATGTTAAACATACAGCATCAGATAATCACTTTGAAATAAATAGACCTTTTGAAAAGACATTAACATAGGAGCTATGTGTCACTACATGGAGAGGGAATTCCAGGGCCACCACGGAAAGCCCCCCACCTCTGGTGTCTGGTAGTCCTAACGTGTGTGTGTGTGTGTGTGTGTGTGTGTGAGTGATGCCCCCGAGCGAGGGGCTTGGATGCCCTTCCAAGCACCTGGCCAGTTAAAGCCGAATGATAAGTTGCTATAGAAGCTTGAGGCTATGCTCTTACTTCACAGCGCGGAAACTGGAAGGAGAGAGTATCACCCAGAGGCAGGCAGGTTCACAGACTGCAGCTCACAGAATCCCCCCAGCCAGCACAGGCACTTTGCCAAGTTCCATTGTCCTCTTGCTTTAATTTTGTGGCCTTATGCCTTTAGCAGACAATTCAGGCTGGTTTTGGGTTTTTTTTTAAAGTCCCCCAAATACGAGGAGGCTGTGTGGAAGAATGAGCAGTATTATCCAGACAAAAGGTCAAAGGCTTCTTGGGTGGCGACCTGGAACGTTCTCAATTGTATGGGGTTCCCCCCTCCTTCTGTAATTGAGAGATGCCTTTTGGACAGGAAGAAGGAAGTCTGGGCCAAAAGCCTTTGGATCAGAGCCTTCAGAGGAGAGGCTTTTCTGTGTTTCCAGTCTACTCACCAGATGCCTCGGCCTGCCCAGCCACAAGCAGTGAATTGCAGATCCTGTTTTTATCATGCACGGCTTACAAGAGCAGGGGGGCTTCCAGCCCCACCTCACAAAATGTATTGTGTGTCCCCCCTCAGCTGCATGTGCAGTTCTGTTTCACTGCTTCTCGAGCTCTTTGCTCAATTCGTGGTGGAGCAGAGCAGCCTTCTTAGCCACGCATGACAACCCAGGTCCCCTTCTGCCAAATCAGATCAAGACCCAGTGGAGTATTTCTTCCAGAATCAGCCAGCCCTGTCACCTTCTCATGTAACCACTCACCCACCTACTCCTTGCCCTAAAACTTGCTCTGGAGGTCAGGGAAACCCCCTGAGGAGGTTTTTGGCTCCATAGCAGGCTAGAAGGGAGAAGAGGAAGAAAGCCCCAATTCTGCTAGCATTGGCTACTGAAGCTGTCTCTTGCAAGAAAGAGAGAAGATGGTACTTAGGGAGACAGTGTGTGAACTGGATTAGGCTGCAGTTGCAAGGAAGGTTTCTGTCTCCTGTATTGGCTGCTGATGTAGAAAGTATGCACGTCTATGCTCCTTGAGCGCAGAATTGAAGTGAGCCTCCTCCAGTTTCAGTCTTTCAGCACTGGTTGTTTTCACCCAGTGCCCTGTGGGAAAGAATGAGGCTGGCTGGGATGAGCATGCAAAGGCAACACCCAGCACCTGCTCCTCCTACCAGACTGCTTTCTGTTCTGCTTTTATGCTTTCTGGCACGAGAAGCCAGCATGGTGCAGCAGTTGGGTGTCTGGACTAGGACTTCAGGAAACCGGCATACAAATCCCCACTCGACCATGGAAAGCCTCCTCTCTCAGCCAACGAGGAAGGCAATGGCAACTCTTCCTCTGAAAAAGATGTGGCCAAGAGTGCCATAGGACAGGGTGGTCATCCTAGACCCAGCATGGGGTAGTGGTTTGTGTGGTAGGCTAGGACTCTGGGGAGACCAGGGTTCAAATAGCCATGGAATTGCAGTTGATGTCCTTGGGCAAGTCAAGAAGGATATTGAGAAGCTGGAAGGCAGCCAGAGGAGGGTGACCAAAACAGTGGGAGGTCTGAGTGGCTTAGGGAGCTGGACATGTTTAGTCTGGAGAAGAGAGGGTTGAGAGCCCTTAAAAGGAGCCCTGGTGGCGCAGTGGTTAAATGCCAGTAATACAAGTCACCACGTTGCAAGTTCAATTCCAGAGGGCTCCAAGGTTCTCTCAGCCTTCCATCCTTTCGTGTGATAGCACGCTTGCTTAAAGCATTGATGCAGCAGCTAAGCATTTTTAAGCAGCTCTGGAAGCCTTTTCTTTGATTGAAATGTTGGGTAAAAATTCTTCAAATCCTAGTTTTTAAAAAAACAAACAAACAAGTGTCATTGGGCATCAGGAGTTGCAGTCCTTTTACGCTTAATTTGACTGAACCAAGAAATGATCAGGGTATGATCTGTGGTGATAAAATACTTTCTCCTTCCTGCTGCTGCTCCTTTTTTCTTCTTCTCTTTAAATGCAGCATTTTAAAAACCCCAGGAAGATTCCTATCTACTTGCATGCCTTCCACAGTTGAAACTTGTTATACTTTTTGGGCTGGTTTTTGTTCAAACAGAAACCATTCCAGAAGGCCTCCTTTTAACCTTCATGAGTCATCAAAACACAGATAAACCACATTCTTTTGCTCTTGTCTGCGGAGGTTCCCAGCAGAACTTGGCAGACTTCTCTGCAATCTCAGGCCTTTGAACCAAGAGATCTTTCACAGAAAGAATCCCTGCTGCTTACAGAATATGCCTTATAAGCAGCTACATTTCACATTTCCCTTGGGGTGCTTCCAGGTTGTGTGTCTGTGTCTTACCCACACAGTCACCTTGCTTCATTCATGAAATTTTACAAGACACCCTGATAATATCTTCCTCTTATAACCATCACATATTTTCCAATTCTTTCTTCCAACATTATTATTACAAAAGAAGAATCCAGAGTCAAACAAATGTTGAGTTGAAAGGGAACCCCAAGGGCCATCTAGTCCAACCCCATATGATGCCACTGCAGGAGATCCACAGCTAAAACATTTCTGATGGGAGGCCATCCAACCTCTGTGTACAAATGTCCAGGGAAAGGGAGTCCATGCCTTCTGACAACCATCTCCACAGGCTGCTGCCACACTGCAGAAATAGTGCAGTTTGACATCACTTGAACTGCCATGACTCAATGCTTTGGAATTCTGAGATTTGTGGGATATTTAGCCTTCTTTGTCAGGGAGCTCTGGTGCCACAACAAACTACCAATCCCAGGATTCCATAGGAGGGAGCCATGATAGTTAAAGTGGTATCAAACTGCATTATGTCTGCAGTGTGGCAACAGCCACATGGTCTTTTCCTTGGTAGTGCTAGGAGTCATCCGTCTGGGATCACCCATTCTCCCTCTGGATGGCATAGAGGGGCAGTCTGCTATCTAATGGATTATATCTCATGCCAGCATTCCTAGGTAGGAGTCCAGAGTTCTTCTCTGTTTAACCAAAGACTCCTAAACTTTTCAGCCCCTTCAAGGCAGCTGATAGTAAGTAAAGTGTAAAGAGTTTCCTTGGGTTTTTTCCGGGCTGTGAGGCTGTGTTCTGAAATAGTTTGCAAATGAACTCCACCTGGGGACAGGGGGATTTCCAGCAGACAATGGACCATTAGCCAAACAGACACTAATCCTCCTTGCATATCTCCACCCAGAAACTAGCCATTCAAATACACAAATTTACATATCCTCTCCAACAGAGACTCACAGTATATAACCCCCCCACATACACACTCCTACCCAACCATTCTCTGAAGATGCCAGCCACAGATGCAGGTGAAATGTCAAATAAACTATTCTAGAACATGGCCTCACAGCCCGGAAAAAAACTAAGTAAAATCTATGGATGCCGGCCGTGAAAGCCTTCAACTTCACAAAGTGTAAAGGCTTTGGTTAAGCAGTACTTTTCCCTTTGAATTTTACCTGAAGGGAGAAGGGGAGCAGGCTGGCTCAGTTAAATGGTGGGATGTGGGAGATGGGGAGAGGTTGGGGAGAAATGCCAGCAGTTGGTCAGTAAATGCAGCATAGAAGGAAGAGGGCTTGCCAACATCACAGATCTGACCTCCTGCTCTTTTTCTCTTCCTTTCTCTACCTGTTTTCTGGCTAGATCGAGCGGCGTCTTGACACCGTGAGGTCCGTGTGCCACAATTCCTGCAAGCGGCTAGTGGTGTGTTTACATGGGCAGTATGGAACAGATGCTGAAAAGAGACACGTGAGTGCTGATGCTTCCCTGAGTCCTCACCCCCTTTGGCGCTCTTGTCCATGGGTTAGTGTTTCCAGCCGAAGGGGCTCCGCGCCACTCTCTGCCATGAAGTTCATTGACTTAATTCCACCCAGAAGATGGCTTTGGCTAATGACCAAGTCCAGTCACCACGTTCCTTAGACCCCAGTGGAACTGTATGTTGATTGACATGGAGAGTCATATCCAGACCTCATCTACATCTGTTTTCCTCTGCAGAAAAAGCTCCCGCTCACGGCTTTTGCTCAGAATATGCAAGAAGGTGCCCTGCAGCTCAGTGATGAAACATTACTGGGGTAAGAATTGCACGCACACACACACACACACACACACACACACACCAATCTACTTTTTTGCCATTTGGAGTTCTGGAAGCAGCCCTGCAAAGTGCACGTGTTGTGTCATTCCAATTTAGCACTGGATCGGTGCCTGTTTTTCCTCCAGATGTCATATCTGGATTTTGTTTTCTGTCAGATTGCCATAAATCTTTGGCGTTGGGATGATTCTATTGCTTCAGTATGTTTGCAGCAGCATCTGACAATATTGTGAAACAATATTTTTATTATCTAAACAATATTGTTATTATTATTATTACCCAAACAGAATTTTATTTCAGAATTTCACACCTTGCTGAGTGCAGTTTGTAGAGAGAACAGCTGTGAGAACACTTCTTTAAGCTGTTGTAGTTATCAATCAATTAAAAATTATACCACTACTGTGGAGGGGGAAGCTGTATTTGTGAAGAGAAGCATCCCAAATTGTTGGGATTGCTGCAAACATTGGTTGCACAGAGTAAATTTAAATAGACCCCAAAGCCAAAGAATGATGCTGGCAGTTTTCTAAACCTAAGGGGATTTTAGCATTCTTTTAGCCAAACTGCTGTCCTTCCCCGCCACCATCCTCCATTTTATGGCAAGCCACTTCTGACTAGAACTAGGGGGAGTCAGGTTGGGGTCCCCATTCACCCATGAAACTCACAGCCTAGCCTATCTCATAGGGTTGTTGTAAAGATAAAATGGGCACAAGGAGAAAGCCGGTGTGGTGTTCGGCTAGGACTCGGGAGTCCAGGACTTGAATCTCCACTCAGCCCTGGAAGCTCACTGGGTGATCCTGGACAAATCTCACTCTCCCAGTCTCAGAGGAAGACAATGGCAGACCTCCTCTGAATAAATATGCCCCCCTGGGAAGCGGAAGTCAACTTGAAAGCACATGACAGCACCAAGGGGAGTGACAGCGACATATATTCCTCCTTGAGCTCTTTAGAGGAACGGTGATGAAAGAGATCTAGGAGTCTTAGTGGATCATGAGTCAGCAGTGTGATGCAGCGACTAAAAAACCAAATGCAATTCTATGCTGCATTAATAGGAGTATAATGTCCGGATCAAGGGAAGTAATAGTGCCACTCTATTCTGCTTTGGTCAGATCTCACCTGAAAAACTGTGTCCAGTTCTGGGCACCACAATTCAGGAAGAATGTTGACAAGGTGGAGCATGTCCAGAGGAGGGCGACCAAAATGGTGGGAGGTCTGGAAGCCATGCTCTATGAAGAGCAGCTTAGGGAGCTGGGTCTGTTTAGTCTGGAGAAGAGAAGGTTAAGAGGTGACATGATCGCCACATTTAAATATTTGAAGGGATGTTATATTGAAGATTGAGCAAGCTTGGTTTTGGGATTTTTTTGTTTGTTTTTTTGTTTTGGATGCTTAGAAACATTAGAGAAAGTAAGTAGCGTCTTTGCCTTGTAGTCCATATTGTTGTGGTGCCTTTATTAGGGGCTAGATAGACCACACAAACATGATGTGTTGCTCCCTTAATAGGGCTAAAAAAAAGGTATCACCACAATATGGAACATTGGATTGTGTCTTACTATCCAAACAGCTGCCCCTGCCAATAAAACGTTTGTTTTAAAGGAAAATGCTGGAGACCTGTGGCGAAGCAGAGAATAAGCTTGCGATGGAACTCTCTCACCATGAGGTGCAGGTTGAAAAGGATATCTTAGAGCCACTGAACCAACTGACAGAGGTAAGTTGCTTCGGCCTGCCTCAGACGACCGCGACATGAGCCAGCCTGGTTCTTTCCAAAGACACGGCAGGAGGTGAAGCAGACACTGCTGAGTGCCTGCGATAAATATAACTCTTCTGCATGAGAGGCTTTCAGATGTCAGCTTCCTGTTGTCTCTGCTTTCAGACAGAAATCCCCAACATTCAGAAACAGAGGAAGCAGCTGGCCAAGCTGGTGCTTGACTGGGACTCTGCAAGAACAAGGTAAAAGCCAAGCCCTTCCCCTGCCTCCTCCTCTGCCTCACTATTATTATTAGCATTTTATTTATTTATATCCCGCCTTTTTCCAGTTTGGGATTCAAGATGACATACAACAAATAAAAAAATGCAGAGTTAAAATCCACAATATACAAAAGTTACAAAGTGACAGATCTATCAACAAAATGTAAAACTGGTTTAAAACATAAACCATTAAAAATAAAAACCCAGCACAAATAAAAAGACCAAATTGAAAGCCCAGCACCTTGTTCAGGTGGAATGGGCCAGATACACTCAGTCCTCAAAAGCCTGTTGAAACAGAAAGTTCTTCCGTTGTCTGTGGAACAATAGTAGGGAGAGGGCCAGTCCAACCTCTCTGGGAAGGGAATTCCAGAGCCTGGGGGCCACCACTGAGAAGGCCCTCCTCTGTGTTCCCACCAAATGCACCTGTGGGGGTGAGTGGGACGGAGAGAAAGGCCTCCCCAGCAGATCTCCAAACATGGGCAGATTTGTAAGGGAGAATACGCTCCTTCAAATAAGCTGGACCTGAGCCATATAGGGCTTTATAGGTCATATAGCTCCTTGCCCACAGGAAATGTCAAAGTCCCATCCTAGAGTTGATACATCTGAGAGTATTCCTTCCCAGAAACGGTTCAGAATCTGCCTCCTCTGGAAAGGAGATGTCAGGCCCCACATCCAGCCCCACCCAGCCTTTCCAGGTAGCCCACTAGCTTTGAAGAAGAGGCAGTCAGTCGTTCGCCTTGTCTCCTTCTCATCTTCAGCTGCTCATGGCCCTGGGTGGCCACAGTGCCCGTAGACGTGTGCTCACATTGCCACAAGGACATGTAGCTGAGCACCTGAGCCCCCCGTTGCCTGAAAGACCCCTGAGTCTGAGACGTCTCTGCCCAACATGCATGAAATAAAGTGAGGAATGGTAATGGATGAGCCCAGGCAAACATTAGCAGCCCCCTGAGTTAGTGCTAGGATTTGGGCAGCCAGCACACCTCTGCCAGGAGTCTGCCAGGCACATCTTTGTCTGCTTGCTTTAGTCGTTCAGATAAAATAAGCCAGATCCCGGGCCTTTTTACTTAGATTATGAGCCCCATGTTGCCACTGCCCATGTCATGTACACCAGTGTATCGCTAGCTGTCTGATGATGGGGGGCTGGCATCTCCCCAAAAACTGCTACCCCGTTTGTGCCCACCGGCTACAATTGGTTTCTTTTTTTCCTTTCCCTGGAAACTTGCTGAGGACCAGCAGCAACTGGCTCATGAAGTAAATCCCATCCACAGACCACCACTTTGGATAGCACTGATGTGTTCTACTTGTTGCCCTATAAGCAGCATGTAAACCTGTAATGAAACAAATCAGACACCTTCACCAAGGTGGGAGAAGGAGAGAGGAATGTTTCCAGCCCCCACAGATGTGGCTCTGGTGCTCCTTTGCTTGCCCCCTCTGGGCCAGGGCACATGCCACCCACCCGTCTTTGCTTTCAGTAGCCTCTTTGGGAAGATTTTCTTTTCTTTCTGAATGGTGGCCTGACCTTCAGGAGGAATAATGATTCACTAAGGATTTCCTTCCTTGAGTGCACTTGGAGTAATTTTGCTCCCTCTTTTACAGGTGGAACCAGGCCCACAAAACCTCTGCTACTAACTTCCAGGGTCTTCCATCTAAGATAGACTCCTTGAAGGAGGAGATGGATGAAGCAGGAAATAAAGTTGAGCAGTGCAAGGTATGTTGTGTTGGGACTCTAAATTCCGTTTCCCAGGGAGAATTGCTGCATTTCTATAGAATAAGGGTGACCAAAGTATAGTTCCCCCAGGCTATTTTTTTAACCCCCACTGCCCCCCTCCATCTTTTTCTACAAAAAAAGTGAATTGTCTCTCCAGGTAGATTCTAAGAACACTGATTCACTTTTTGAATAGGTTGCAGGATCACCCTCCATTGTTTCCTACCAAGAAAGGCCCATTTTGGACACCACCAAAGTTCTGTCCTTTTTGGGGTTGGGCATTTGGTGAGGGAGGCCGTCAGAGCTGCCCAGCTCTGCTACACCAGGTCAGCACCTGAGCCATAAAGAGTTCTGGGTTTTTCCTTGAGAAAATGCCTCTCATAGGCTCATTCCTGCTGATCTGCTTTCCCAGACTCCTCTCTTCCAGGCAGCGGGCACCGGGAATGCAAGGTCATCCCTGGAAGTCACTTGCCTACCTGAAGTTTCAGTGAGCTTGCCAGGGCACAGGGAGGCAGATGGGGCCAACTCCCTTTAGGCAGTGTTCTTAGAAGGCAGTGGGGATGTTTTTGTTAAAATGGGGGGGGGGGCAAGCAGAGAGTTGTGGGAACTTGTGGATTTCACTAGGGACTGCCTGCTTCCTGACGTGTTTAAGTTTCTATGGAATGGATGCTCAAATTAGATGAATTCTGTTCCTGCCTGATACCCCAGTGTGCCTAGGGACAGTGTGCTTACTGATGTGCAGAATACCCAAACCATGATATGATTGTGCATTTGACACACACACACACACACGCACACGCATTATGCATATCCTGTCTCCAAACCTTCTTGCACCCTGGCCATTGTGGCTTATGAAGAGGCAATCTGCTCCAACTCAGTCTGCTGGATTTCCCACAGACCTGGCCTTAATGGAGGGTGTGAATGCCTTCTGCAGGCATTATTCCTCTCACTAACGAGATACTTGCCCGTTTTTGCAACCCTCTCCCCCGGCCCCACAGGATCAACTTGCTGCAGACATGTATAACTTCATTTCCAAAGAAGGCGACTACGCTAGATATTTTGTCTCGGTAAGTATTCCCCTCCATCCCAGCCTTTCTCAGATGTACATTTCATGTGCTTTAGCCTTCTGCCTGTGTGGTGTTGTGTTCATCCCGTGCTAACGTTTTGTTCTAAAATGTGGGTTCTATCCTCAGTTATTAGAAGCCCAAGCAGATTACCATAGAAAAGCATTAGCAGTCTTAGACAAGGTGCTCCCCGAAATCCAGGCCCATCAAGGTAAAGTAAACCTGTGCTCTGCCTCCTGCTTTGCCTGTGCCACCTTGGCGCTCTGCTGCTCCTCCTGGTTTTCTTTTCCTTCCTCCTTTTGGCATGCCATCCTTTCTCAAATAAGTTCATGGGACCTTTCTTAATAGTTCCTCTTCCAAAACTATAACCCATCTGCAGCTGCGTTTCTGACATCCTTCCAGGTTTCTTATTAACACGCTAACAATGAGCCATAGATTTGTTCTGGGATGGTGCCATTCCCCATGGAATGGGCAGAGTGTGCCAGGATCACCCTCTCGCCTCCTGGAGGCATCACATCTCCTGGCTGCCCCTGCGGGTTCTCTTGGTGGCCACAATTAGGAACAGCTGATGCTGCCTGATCACCACGTCTAGCACAAGGATGGCTGTTACTATTGTTGGGTTTTTTTATTTATGTCCTGCCTTTTCCCCTGTTTGAGACACAGAGCAGCTCACAACAATTAGAACAAAACGTAGTTAAAAATTCACTGCATTCAAAAATTAAAGAGCATAAAATTTAAAACTAGTTAAAAACATAAACCATTAAAAAAAACAGCAGCAGCAACAACAAATAAAAGTTCAGCATGTTATACAAGGCCTATTGCCCCTTAAAAAAATCAATTTTCAAAGGCCTGCCGGTACATAAGGTTTTTAGCTGCTTGCATAAAGATAGTAAAGAGGATGCCAGTCTGACCTGTGCCTTTGAGAGCTAACAAGGAGGGCATCAGTCTTCCATTCTGCTCCCTGATAGTCACAGGTAGGCTGCCTCTGTACATGGAGGTTCTGCATAACTCCAACTGTCATTCCTTGAAAGAAAGCATGGTGGTGAATGTGAAAACATCTAAAGACTGGATAAAGGCACATAAACATATGCTGGGAATTCTGCTTCTCTGGCAGTGAAATGCAGTCAAAGCAGTGTGTAAAAATCTAAAATTTATCAAAAACAGCCATCCCAAATCTTGCTATTGGGGATCAGTACTCTGAAGTCACAGAACATTCTCCTGTGATTAAGTAGCCCTTGATAGACCTCCCACGGATTCCCCCAGTTTTTCCTTTTCCCTTTAAAGCCACTTCAGAAGGCCACCACCCTATCTTGTGGCAGTTGTTTGTGTAGGTTAGCTAGGAAAGATGGTTCTGGAACTCCAGTGGTTTTGGAGGGTCCTGCTTGCGTAGGCCCCTGATCGCTACCCCACCCACCCACCCTCCTGAAGTGATGCCCGTCTGTGGCAAGAGCAGTTGGAGGGGGAGTCCCCTCAGCAGTCACGAGGCCTGTGCAGCTCGTGCTCCTAGCACTTGTCCCTCCCTTTGAGCCTCGTGAAGTGTGCATGCCTGCAACATCCACAGTGGGCATGCCAGCCGCTCCTTGCATCAACAGAGCCAAGTGTCGCTGGGATAGTAAGCAGTGGAGAGGCCAGAGACTCAGAGGTGACTGTTCACAAACCATCCTCAGCCCCTTCCTCAGAGGCATGTGAGCATGCTCAGGTCAAGCGAAGCCCCTGTGTGATCTGTAATGGGTGGGCAGAGTGCAGCCTACCAGATGACCTTGGACTGCAAATCTTGTCACTCTGCAACCCAACAACCTCTGAAGGGGACACACCATTCCCCTTATCCTTGCTCTGTGAGGACAAATGGACATAATCTCCCAGGGGGCTGGGGTGTGGGGCAAAGAGAGCACTATCACTACTTCGATCCAAATGCTGCATGTTGCATAGGTGTGTGAGGCTGGACAAGGTGTGTGTGAGCGCTCTGCTCTTGGTCCTGATTGACACCATGGCTTGCAGAACATCCACTCACAGGCTCAGGTTTCTCTGTGTGCAGTGCTGTGGGACAGGCAGTGTGACAAGCGCACCAGCCGTCTCAGAGTGCTTCCAGATTTCTTGTTTTCCGGTACTTCCTACATAACTAACCGTCATCAACAGTCAACAACTAATCGTCTGTCTTCTGTTCTGCTCTGTCTTCTCAACTAGAGTAGCAAATAAAATAACTGTTATATGATGGCTAATGTACCTGGCAGACTGGAGAGAAAGCAGTGGCCATTTTAAAAAGTTCCTTACGGTTTTATTGACCAAGGGAAATCCAGGTTGCCAGAATGACAGCCGCCTCTCATAAGATAACACCTTGGAGAGGTGGAGCCCCGTTTGAAGGTGTAGGGCCCCCTTTATGCCACAGGCTGGCCTGGTTCCTCCAGCATGGCTTTTCAGCTGCAGTGGACTGGAAGGAAGGAGGAAGATGAGCAATGAGTGTGGCTTGGTTATTTTAGTGCCAACGCAACCTGGTTTTTCCCTACCCGTGGAAAGCAGGCAGCCTTTGGAGCCACTTGCCTGGAAGGTTTCAAGAGTTGTGGAACCCAAACAGGAAAAAACAAACAAATCTCAGCCCATCAGGAAAGAAGAAAGGAAAAAACATATTTTTTGAAAATTTATCTCACCAGTGATTCAGTGGCACCCAATCAGTGACTGAGCTAACTAGCCCCTGGGGTGTGACCGTATGGCCTACCTTTGCATCATTTGGCAGGGCGGGGGGGATTCAAATAGCCTGGTTTCCACCAGACACATTGATTGAGGGCTGTCAAAGGCATTTTGTGGCCATCCTGTTTTTGCATGTAGCCATCCCATTTGTTGATGGTTGATCCTTTGCTTGCAGTTTTCCAGCTCGCATTGTCTATCTCCAGGCCGATGGGATTTCACTACTTGGCCAGATGGTCATGTGAACTGGACCCATCAGAAAAATCCCGGCTTATGCACTGGGGTCAGGAATCCACTCTTTGGCATATAGAATTTGCATCAGCCCCATTGTGCAAAAGGGTTAGCATTTGATACCTTGGCTGGCAAGAGTTTTGCTCTTTGCTGTTTTTGGTCACGTCTGCAGGCCTAGTGGTATTCTGGCTTCGCCCCCAAGGCACAACCTAGTGGTCCAGATCTTCTGGTGTGACTCCTAATGATCATACTCTAGGTCTTCTACCCCCACCGACCCCTTCCAGAGAATTCCCAGTTGTGTCACTGACTGTTCATGCTCCCTCCCTAACTAGACAAATGGACAGAAAAGCCGGCCTTTGGGACTCCCCTGGAAGAGCATCTCAAGCGCAGTGGCCGGGAAATCGCTCTCCCAATTGAAGCCTGCGTGATGATGCTCTTGGAAACGGGCATGAAGGAGGAGGTAGAGTCTCTTTTCCTTTGCTTTCTGGGTGCCACTGAGGGCGGAAGGTGGCTTTGATGCTGGTGTGGCATCGCTGCAGTTGTAGCAACCCTTTTAATCACCCTAGAGAGGCAGCTTAGGCATAGTATGGCACACTCCAGGTGGAGTTGAGCAACACGTGAAGGCGGGCTTGTCCAAAATGTGTGGAGGGGTTTCCATGTGTGGAGGATGAGTGGGGTGGGGTGCTGCGACCACTCCATCCCACTTACTCTGGGCCCTTCCTGTGCCAAGTCACAGGGTTGGCACCTGTCAGGCTGAATTGCTTGGTGGACTCCAGAATCAGGTGCCAACTTAGCCATTGGCAGAGAGGGGTTTTGTTTTGTTTTGTTTTGTTTAAATCACAGCCAATCTAACAGGATGTGTTTACTGTCCTCGCCCAGGGCTTATTCCGTATTGCTGCCGGAGCTTCTAAGCTAAAGAAGCTGAAAGCAGCCTTGGACTGCTCCACCTCACACCTGGATGAGTTCTACTCAGACCCTCATGCCGTGGCAGGTAGGTTAGTCTGGGAGAGCTGCTGGGACGCCCCAAGAAGGAAATTGCACATTGATGATAATTTTCATTTCAAAATGGATGTAGGTTCCTTAACACTAGAGATGTGACTGAAAGTGTTGCCTTCCAAGAACTGCAAGGGACTTGCATTTTAAAAATACCAGCTGGATTGATTTCAGCCAACTGTTGCTGCTTTAAACGTTTTTCAAAAAGAGCTGACTTTTCCCCTTTTGTCTATGTGCCTAGTGCACCAGATTTTGGCTGACTGGTTGTGCATTCCTGTTCAATATATAAACTCTCCTGGTTCAGCTAAGTACTAGGGGCTCCTTGCTGAAACAGGAAGTCTAACTTAGAACTCCTCTCCTTGCTAAACATACACTGCTGCAGAGTTTTCTGCAAGATCTCAAACATCTTATCTGCACGGGTAGATCTCTCTCAGTTTTTTAAATCAAAAACATTTCTTCTTGTGCTTTTATTCCCATGTTTAAATGTGGCTGTCCTTTTTAGCACCTGGTTCTTGGCACTTTGTGTGTGGACTGATTCGAAACTTAGGAGGTTGCTTGGAGCTCCATCTAGCGTACAGCCTAGATATTCCTCTACCATTTTTATTTCTGTATCATTTTGTCTCTCTTAAGTATGTGAATATTTATGAGTTCTTTCTTTATTTGAAAACATGTATGACCTTTTTTTCCTCCTGGGATTTCAAAACACCTAGCGACAAAAAAATCTTAGGTTCAGAAAACAGCAAATGATATTTCCAAGTGGAAATCGGGGCTGGATTGATCAGCATCCATGGGTGCTCTTCTGCCGCTTCAGTCTCCCCTCTTGTTGCTTCAGGTGCCCTGAAGTCTTACCTGAGGGAGCTGCCGGAGCCGCTCATGACCTACGCCCTGTACGAAGAATGGACGCAAGTTGCAAAGTAAGGAGAGCTGTGAGGGGAAGGGGTGCCTTCTGGGTGGGCTCATGGTGAGGTTTTAGGGCCTTGTCAGGTGCATGCACCCACTCTGGGCCTTCCCTTCAGGCTCCTCTGGCTGTTTCCGAAAAGCTCTGCTCTGCTCCTGCTCCTCCTCTCTCTGGCGTCCTTTCATGAATTGCTGCATTTTCGTTCCACCCCTTCCTTTCCCATCTCTTGGATTCTGCGCCTGTAGGAAGGGGCTGCCTTTGTTGCGATTTCTTCCTGTTTCACACCTTGCATGAAGGGTTTCCTTAGTATTAAAGGTTTAATTTTGTGCCTGCCTTTCACCTGCAGCAGGTAAAGCGTGTAACATTTGGCAGGGATGGGGATGAGGCACCATTTCTCAGGTGCTGTGACACAGCTTCTCTTTGGTATAACTTTGGTGATGGCCTCATCCTGCAAGCAAGATGGGGAGGCCTCTTTCAACCCCCACCCCATCCCTTCTCCAGGACAGAGGTGCAGCAACTGAGTGAAGCTGTGCAAATCTGTCCAGCTTTAGCTCCAGAGAATTTCTTTTGCTTCCCCAGCATACAGGATCAGGATAAGAAATTGCAAGACCTATGGAGGATTTGTCAGAAACTACCAAAGCATAACTTGGCCAACTTCAGGTGAGTGGCAAATAACAGCAGCCTCTTCTGGCAGATGTTCCATCTTCCTTCTGCATGAACAAAAGGGTAGCCATCTTGAGCACTTCGCTCACCCCTGGTGTAAATGCTAGCAGATCTACTCGCAGTGTTTTTTGTTTTTTGTAAAAGCTATGGCCTGTTTGTTAATGATTCCTTTTGTTTGCACTGTTTTGTACTGTATATAGTGAGAGTGGGCTCAGTGTGGACTGTGCAGCCTCATGCTTCCCCCACACTGTTTTTGCAGCCCTCAGCCCCCTCCGCATTCCCAGACTGCACTCTTCTGTCTCCCCCCCCCCCAAAAAAAGAGGGTATGCCTTGCCTTTCCTGGAATTCTCCCAAGAGGAAGTCAGTTTGCCTTTTAAATAGGTTCCTAACTCTCCCCTTGCACTGTTTAATATAAAAAACAGTCCATTTTTCAAAACCAGAAGTGAGTTTCCAGACACTTCTGAGTGTAATTTTGGGGGGTGGGGGTGGAGGACATTTTGGCAGTCCGTGTTGGCCCCGGATAGGGGAGTGCAGTTCCAAGTTAGAAAACTTGGTCCCTGGACCCTCTTCCGCTGTCCACCCCAGAAGTACAGCTTTGAGGTTTTATAAATGAAGAGAGGTATACACTATCAACTTATTTTTTGTTAAAAAGAACATTCCTAGCCATGAGGAGGAACAAAATGGCTCTGGCAGGAAATGGATCTTAGGAACCAGCAAAGAGAGCAAAATGTGAGGACAGGCAGAGGGATCCGGCATCCATGGCTGTAAGAATGTCAGAGGTCCAGCTGGGTTAGTAGAGTCTGCACAGGTGGGCTGCACTGTCCCTCTGGGATTTGAGGCAGAGGTCTTCAGATGCCCCCAGGACTGGACTGGGGGTCTTCCGAACCTGAAACAGACACTCTATCTCTTGAGTTACAACGCACCCCACCAGAACAGGAGCTGCGCCCAGGGAGTGGGGGGCCCTGGCTAATTAGTGCAGCCATTGCCCCCCCCCACTAGCCTTAGTTACCCAAGTATTGTGGGCGGCCCCCTGTACTGAGTTGTCCAGTCCTGTTTTGTGTGTCCTTGTCCAAAACAAGGGTTAGAATTCAAGTGGCTGGGGGCGGCAGGGGTGGCCTCTGAGGCTTATTTTCTTCCTGGGGAGCGGATGGGAGAGGAGGGGGCAAGCTGATTGGCGGGAGATTTCTTGGGGCCTCATGAGCCTTCTCACCCCATCTGGATCCTGACGCCACAACCGGTCCTTGCAGGTACTTGATCAAATTCCTGGCAAAGCTCGCACAGTACAGCGACCTTAACAAGATGACGCCCAGTAACATCGCCATCGTCTTGGGACCAAACTTGTTGTGGGCCAAGAATGAAGGGTGAGCATTGATTTAAAAAACACACATATAAGCTACTCAAGCAAATATTGTTTTCATCCAAAAATAATTTTAGGTTGACCGTATTTGTCTTTCCATGTGCCTTCCACATAACTGATAGTTTAATTCCCTTTTATTTCCATTTTAATGCTGTCCTTTTGTAAGTTTGAACTGCATTTGTTTTCATTTACAAGCCATCCTTGAGTCCCAGTTCCAGGAGAAAAGGCTGAATGAATATAAATACAGATAGTAGCAGTTGTTGTTGTGTGCCTTTTAGTTGTTTCTGACTTAGGGCAACCCTAAGGTGCACCTATGACAGTTTTTTTTGGCAAGATTTGTTGAGAGAGGGTTTTCCAGCATTGCTTTCCTCTGAGGCCGAGAGAGTGTGATTTGCCCAAGGTCAGCCAGTGGGTTTCCATGGCTGAGCAGGGATTCGAACCCTGGTCTCCCAGAGTCCTAGACCAATACCCAAATGACTATACCATGCTGGTTTAGTAATAGCAGCAGTAGTAATAAAATCATCCTCATCATCACACCTGTACAGTAGTAATAACCATGTGTATATACTAGAAATGATGATAGTAATAGCCATATATTCGTACTAATCATAATCATTGCCATCTAGTAATAGTACTAGCTGCTGCTCTCCTCAATTCTACCGCCATAGGTGGCACGTCCTTTCATGGGTGGGCCCATCCAATTGCCCGTTTGGTGTCTGCAGGGAGCCCCTGGTTCCAGATTGGAAAAGGCTTTGGTATAAATTAGATCTTGCTGAAGAAATCCACGCCAGTGATTCTGCCCCATTTATTTGGTTCGGAGTGTCTGGGGAGGTTGGGAAAGAAGCAGGCAGGTTTGCTTGGTCACCAGCAGCCAGTGGTTGACCGGGTCAGATTTTTGGAGAGATGTTTGAGAGCAGCAAGGAGAAGGGAGGGGCTTGCCTTGGGCAGAGCCTTTGCTTCCTGCGTCTACCTTTGATTTTTAAGCTGAATTTTCTTCCTTCCTCAGCTCTCTGGCAGAAATGGCGGCAGCGACCTCAGTGCACGTGGTGGCTGTTGTTGAGCCCATCATCCAGCATGCTGCCTGGTTCTTTCCTGAAGGTAAATGCCCTCTGGACTTCCAACACTTAGGCCCTCTGTCTGTATTTCTCTTTTATGAAATGCCTTTGAAGAAGGCTGACAGGTTAGTGCTGGAAGTGCCCTGCCGTTTGCTTTCAAATATTTCTGCACGTTCAGAAAAGTCCGCATAGAGAGAGTGAATTTGAGGATGTCCTTAGAGCCCTACCTGGCCATGAATCTCATAGGAAAATTCATTTGTGGGTCTGCCATCCCTTCATCCTGCTAAATTTGTGGGCTTGTTATGAGTTTAAGGTGCACTCCAGATGTTTTCTTGTGAAGTCCTGAGTTCGTTCTTCATGGATGCATTTAATGTGTGAGAGAATGAATTTTCCTTGAGATTTCTGAATAAGAATCACAAAAGATATTTTGAAAAAAGTCTATTATGTACATACTGTCTTAATATATTTATGTTATTGATTCCTACTGAATAAATTAAAATTTAATTCTGGGGGCGGGGGGAGGTAAAAGAGTCACCTATGTACTGCTTGGAAGTGGGGAGTGATTCCAGTGCAGCTGCTCAAAAGAATCATCTTTTTTGAATTCTCCAGAGATGGATTTCAACGTGACGGGAGCCTTTGTGGGACAGCCTGCTGTGAATTCAAATCATCTGCACACAGGGAATGAGTACGACTCGGGGACGCTGGAGCGGAAGAGGCCCATTAGCATGGCCGTGATGGATGGGGAACTGCTGAGGAAGGAAAGGTACAGCCGGGAATTCCCTTCTCCCTCCCAGGTTGCTCAGCCGCTGCTGTAGAAAAAAGCCCCTGGTCACCTTGGCTATACTTGGCTCCTTTGCCTTCTGCATCTCCCTTTCATTGTGTCCATAGTGTTATATCTGAATCCATGGTCCCATCTAAAGGTAGGAAGAGAGGGACCCAGTGAATTTCCCCAAAGAGGTTGTCCCTAATTAAAAAAAAAAAATCCTAAAATGTCAGGATTCCGCCAGTTTGGGGCATGCCCCGTGATGCTTGCACTTCTGAAGTTGACATTGCCCATGGGAAGCCTCTCCCAGGGCAGTTAGTCCTGATGACAAGCCCTATGGGAGCCCTGTGGGAGCAGATGTGTTTGAGGCATCCGGTGTATCATTGCAAGCAGGGCCTTCCTTAGTGACTGAAAGGCTGAGCGGTTCCTTTCCCCTCATTTGCTGCAGCCTGAGGAAGATCCAAAGGTAACGCATTTAGTGGTTCCTTCTCCTGGTGTTCCATGCATGGTAGAAGCATGGGGGGGTGGGGGTAGATTTGCTGTGGCTGTTGGAACCAACTGGAGCTCGGGGGGGGGGGTTCCTTTCAAACTGCACACTGCCCTGCCTTAGGTTGATGCCTGAGTGGTCCAAGGGAAGGCTTGTAGCCCCCATGTGAAGTGGGGGCAGGGGAAGGACCTAAACTGATGGGGAAGCACCTGACAGCAGGACGCTCAGGCTTCCAGAGCCTCCTTCTGTAACTCCTTCCATCCAAAAAATAATCTGCCATAGCTTGCCTTGTCATATCACTCACCTTCCCTGACCACTCTTGCAGCCACGTGTGGTTCTGTGGGTGGGGAAAGGATGTGACCAGAGAACCCCTTCCCGCCTGCTGGGAATTGGTAGCAGCTTTAATTTGAATATGGCTAAGACGTGCTGCTTTTCTGCTGGGGTCGGTGCCGTCCCAGCACTGCCAGGCCTTCCCTCCTCTTAGCAGAGCAGAAGAGCATCTGCTTCAAAATACAGATGTCTTATGTTTTGCCTTGGCTTTACTACAGTGTGGCTGAATTAGAAGTTACCTTGAAGCACTGTAATTGGGGTCAGCTGGGTTTGGGCTGCCATCTATCCATACGCTGAGCTAAAGTAATGGCCCATCTGTCCTTTGTGCTTTTGTCAGTGTGGATTAATCAGGGTTTTGTGTGCTCCATGCATCTTTTTCCACAAAAAGAACAACCCCAATAAACCAAAAATGCTAGTCTAAGAAAAATGGAATTGTGCATAATAGATCATGTAAATGAAGCAGCCATGCTTATTTCAACTTCCTTTGCACCATTCTGCTTTGAGTGGAGACGGGGAGAGGCAAGGAGTTTATAAAGCACCTCCACTGGCAATCTTACTCAGTCCTCCCAGTGGATTGGTCTTAGATTTTCTGTCCGCATCTTTCTGTGCCTGGCTCTGATGGCTAGACGCTGGACTTCCTCACACACAGGGGGCTGGACACTGTGCCCAGGGCCACGTCCTGTACTTATTCTGTGTTTCTGTGGGATTGGGGAGCACACACAGCCCTGCGGTTAGTATTTAGACTCCCACAAATGCAGGCTCCTTGGCTCAGTCAAATGCAATAGCAGCAGCTCCAGCATGCCAAAGCTTTGGATTCAAAACTGAAACCAGAATCCTCTTGGACTGTTGAAATGGCCGATACATATCAATGTGTGTCAGAAGATTGAATTGTGCAAAAAAGCCCACAAATTTTAATTAGCACAGATTTATTCCAGTCTGTTTCTGCATTCAAGTATCTACCCGGTATAAATTGCTGCTGGAAAGCCCATCTTATTGGTCATCATTTACATGCCCACCCGCCTGTGTGACTGAGCCAAGGTGTATTGCATGCCTTTAAATCTAACAATGTCTTTAAAAAGACAATCTGAGAGTGTCCCTTGCTGCTTCGTCACACGGCGAGCAACAGGGACTGTCCCCTTGTCTGGTCCTCGTAGGCATTAACTTCCTTCCCCTTCTTGTGTTTCTGTGTAGCTGGTCTGCATGGTGTGTTTCCTCTCTTTCTCCTCTGTAGCTTTGGTGTCAAGGTTATGGACTTCCAGGCGAACCCCCGGAGAGGTGGCACTGTAAATAGAAAGCACACGGCCCCCGCTTTCCATCCGCCCCTTCCGCCCACGGAGGCTGGCCCGTTGGCGCAGGCCATGGCGGAGCAGCACCCACCGGGCACGGGGGCCGAACCCGGCCTCGTAGGTGCCGCCTCCACTGCCCCCCTTCCCGACCCAGCAGAGCTGCCCCAAAGCCAAGGCGCTGAGGAGAGCAGGTAAGATGAACAGAGTCCGAAAGGAAGAAAAAATTTAGCGGAGGAGGCCTCAGTTGGTCAGATGAGTGGAGTGTCAGACTCTGTGGAAACAGAGATCCCCTGGTGGGAGATGATTCTCCTGGCCCTTCGTCTGGCTAAGGGTGTGCTCCATAAATTAACCTCCTTCAGAAAGGGGTGAACGTGCAGGGCTGCTCAGCCTCCCTGCAGAACTGGAGTGGTGCCCTGGACATGGCCCAGAACAGGCGCATCTTTGCTCCTTCCCTCAACCACAAGCTGAGAACAGGTACCCCTCAGCTTCGGACTGTATAAAATGCCCTCTCCTCACTTTGAGAAGTCAAATAACATGTTCCTTCAGACCCCATAACCAGGACCCCCCGTGTCTTCTCTTGTTTGTGCGTAAGTGGCATAATAGGCTGTGGCCCTTCTTTACTGAAGACCCTGCCTCACTATAAATCCCTTTTTCAGGCTGAAAGAACAGAAAGTCAAGTGAGGCTCAGCTGGAGCACGGCATACTTTTAAGAGCAAAGGTTTAGGTTTTGTTGTTGTTGTTGTTTGCCCTGCTCCTTGGTTGGTTTGTGGATGTTTGCTCCTGTGTGTGCAAAATAGTACTAGAGTAATATATGTAGCCCTAAATAACTACCCCCACCCCTCCGTCAGTACTTACACCTATTTCCCTCTGTATCCACCCAACCCTTGGTGCATGTCTGTCTGGGGAGGGGTGTGAATGGGATGCAGGTGGAACCAGCAACTTACAAGCCACCCGTTTATTTCTCTGGCCTCAGGAAAGTCTTCCAAACAGGGGGGCCAAAGGGCAGGTTGGCTTTTAAGGCCAGGGCCAAAAATTGGGCCACTCACCTGAGTCATCCTTGTTGTCATTATCATGATGATGATGATGATTGTCATTGTCACCTTTATTTCTATCCCACTCCCTTCCCCAAGATTGGAACTCAAGGCTGCTTACAAATCAAAATGATTATAATATAATCAAAAACACAAAAAGTCAACATTAAAATATAATGTTAAAATAATTTAAAACATGCACTTAAAACAGAAATACAAAGCCTATGGCCCCTGTTTTCCTTCTCACCCAGACCTTTCTCTCTTCCAGCTCTTCAAAGCCAAAGGAGCCTGTGCCCTCCACGACCCCTCCCCTCACAAGAAACGGGGGACACAGCAGTGCTGCTCAGGCCCACCCGCAGCCGGCCAGTGGCACCAGCCAGCTCTCAGTCGGGCAGCCCCAGTCCGCTGCTGGGCCCAGTCCACATGCGATCAGGCGAGGTGCGTCTTTTGGATGCCAGACAAACAGGAAATGGCCTGTCCAGAGTCTCAGCGTATTAAGACTGACACGGAAGCTCTTCCAGACTCTTTGCTGGAAGTCTATGAGGACGCTGCTGCTACTGGGAGTGGGGGTGACTGACCCATTTCTCTGGGAGGCTGCGAGGAAGGAGGGCGGCAGTGTGTGCTAGACGAGGAGTGGCCGCTACCGTTTATTATTTAGCAAGAAGACATAGGGTTTTGTGGGGAGGGAGAGGGGGTGCTTGCGGGGAGTCCAATATTGAGGAGCAGAAGGGGAAGGAATGCTGAACAAGCAAGTAGGGAAGATCTCACCATGTGGGGGGGTACTGACATGGCAGGGAAGCTCGTCTGGTGCAGGATGGACCTTCTGGGAGACGGTTAGATCCCTGGGAGGGACGTGGCTGCTCCAGGCATCCCGGTGGCAGGCTGAAGAGAAGATGGAGCAGAGAGTGCTTGGAGAGAGAGGCCGTGGTCTCTCTTGACCATTGGTCGCATGGCAGCTCACCGCTTAGCGCGGCAGAGTTTCCAGTGGGCTTTTCCGTAGGGAACAGCTGCCTTTCTGAAAAGGGTCCTGGCAGCCAGCCTCGTCTACTTCAGGTCCCTCTCCTGTAGCTCTGTTACGTCTTCCCTAGCCCTCCTTCCCTGCTCTTGCTCAAACTGGAGGAGGAGGGGGGGATGGCAAACCCCACAGGAGCCTGGACTTAATGCCACCAGTGGGAAAGTAACCGCCACGTGATTCCCTGCCTGGCTACTTCATTGGTTGTGTTTTCTTCTGAATTAATACTCTCAGTGGCAAGACAGGGATGGCACATGTTTCAGGAAGCCTCGGCATTCACTGGGTGTCCAGAGCCACAGTGTGTCTGAGAACCAGAGGGGGCTTACATGTGCAACCAAAAAAAAAAAAAACCACCTCAAAAACCAGAGGATGGCCGAGAAAACTTTCCATCAAAAGGAGAAACATCTCAAGATGCTGTGAGGTGATGTTTCGTTGTTAACAAAAAGTCCAATGCATTTCCGCTTTTTAAAAAATTAAGCCTTCATCATGAGGTCACCAACAAATTCTCTCAGGCAGTGTCCCAAGATATGTCAGATGCTTCGATCAGACATTTCCCCACGTTATTTTTTCAGGGATTCAACAAAGAAATCTGGGGAAACTTCTCTCTCTGGGTGGCTTCAACCCAACATGCATCTCTGATGCCACTTAGTGGTGGCTCCCTGAAGCAGCCTTAAGATATTTCCAGGCTGATACGCACCAAGGTTTGTAACAAGAAAACATCATCTCACAGACCCTTGAGACCGTGTGTCCTTCACACAGAGGGTTCAGATGTATGGGCCAGAAGTCTGAGGGTTCTCCATGGAGTGATGGAAGCCGAGTGAAGTGGCTTTGCGCTTGAGAGCATTTCGGCCATGCCTGCTAACAGAAGACCTTTCCATTTCTCTTGCAGCTGTGAAGAAGCCTGCCCCAGCCCCTCCCAAGCCAGCCAACCCACCTCCCGGGCAGCCAGGAAACCAGAGTGCCACCCCGGCCCCTCAGCCACCGTCGGTGTCTCCCAAGCCGCCCGCCAGGAGCCCTTCTCCCCCCAGCCATCCTCCCGCCACAGGGGGCCTCCAGAGCACTGCTGCCCCCTCCCATGCCTCCGCCCCCCGGCGTTACTCCAGCAGCCTCTCCCCGATACAGGCTCCCAGCCACCCACCCCCTCAGCCGCCCACACAAACTGCGACTCCTCCCCTCCAGCCAAAGACCACCAGTCCTGGCTCATCCCCACCCACAGTTCCCGGCTCTGAGCTTGGACCGGAGCCGCAGCAGCAGCAGCACCATAGGCAACCCTCGCCCACCCCGCCACGCACACCCACGCCCCCGGACACGCCGCCCCTTGAGAAGCAGAACGCCAGCTCGCCCACTCCTGGGGCACCACTTCCTCCTCAACTTTCCTCCCAGGATGCTCCAGCAGCCCAGTCACCACCGCCGATGCCTCAGACGGGCACGTTGCCACGGCCGCGGCCCGTGCCCAAGCCCCGGAACCGTCCCAGCGTGCCGCCTCCGCCTCACCCTCCGGCTCCTCACCTGGCAGGAGAGGGTTCTCTGCCAGGCGCCCCTTCAACCGCCTCCCGCATCGTGACCGGTAAGGACCTCTAGTCATTGTCTGCTTAAACTGTTTAACAAATAAAAGCATTTCAAATGGAGATACGGCTAAGCAGCCACACAGTCTGCGCTGCCCTAGGAGTGATTGCAGGCCGTGGAAGGCCTTGCTTAAGTCCTTGCATGTGAATAAATATGTCGAAGACGTCAGGGTGAGTGGGTGGGAACCCCAGCAGTGCGTGAGGGCTTTCTCAGTAGACGAGAGGCTCCCAGTTGTGATAGAAGAAATCCTCATCCCTGTGAGATTAATTGCAAACAGTCAGAGAGGTGTAGGGGAAAGTGGCTCCTTTTAGGGCTCAAGAATGGAGGCATTAGAACCTTTTCCTTACATTTCAGTTTGTTACTGCTGTTGGTAGCAAACACTTTGTCAGTGGGATGGTCAAAATGCAAAAGCTTTAATCTGATTTTCCTAAGAGCCTAATAACATTTTTTTTCCTTAATTAGGAATACTTTTCTGTTAGCATTCCTCTACTTTACTTTGACTGCATGGTCAGCCTCTGACCTTTCCCTGTCAGACACTCACACAGAATGACCAGTAAATAAAACAGAATTTGGATCTGGGTTTCCTCGTATTGCCAGCTTGAAGGTGCTATGAAATTAGGACACCATGATGGCTCCAAACAGCACTTTAACTGCCCAGCGTGTCTCGGACTGACAAGTTTTTGTGTAAAAGACCAAGGTCTTTGGTCCTCATGACTAAAGAACTTCTTGAATTTTGGGACAAAAATGCTGAAAAGGTTGAATATGAAGAAGTTGAATCAGCACTCGTCTTTTTCTTTTTTTCTATCAGCCCAATTTCAGCATAAATCAGCAGATTTCAAGCACTTCTCAAATGTCTCTGTTGAGAGGTATTGTGTTCCCGTCACTGGCAATATTTTAACAGCTGGAAATCTGCAGCCACATCTCGTGTGTGTGTGTGTGTGTGTGTGTGTGTGTTGCATATCATTCTTCACTCCTGTCCCATTTCCCCCCCACCAACAGTAGAGAGCCCTGCTTTTTCCCTGGACCCGCTGAGGTTTTCTGTACCATCCAAAATGAATTTCCTTCATACCACGTTGACACCCAGCGTTGCATGACTGACTTTTCCTTCCCAGCATTTAGAGCATTAGAAAATTCTCTGACATCACAGCAACCTCACCCAGTGACCAGGCTCACAAACAGATACGGCCAGTTTCTGCCATATGAAATGAGTTCCTCACACCAGGAATTCCTAATGAAATGTCCCTGTCAGGGTTCCAGCAGCCATTTCAGCACAGAGTTCACTAGGAACATTAAAAAATGTGCTGCCTAAAAACCCTAAAGGCACCATCGGATGCCATCTGTTTTTGGAATCTAAGCAGGGTCAGCCCTGGTTAGTACCTGCATGGGAGATTGCCAATGAATCCCAGTTGCTATAGGCTCTGTTTCAGAGGAAGGAACTGGCAAAACCACCTCTTGAGTATTCCTTGCCTACGAAAACCCTAGGAAATTCATGGGGGTCACCAGAAGTCAACAAGCAAATTGAAGGCACAGTCCCTTTTCCCCAAATGCTGCAGGCTAGAACTTCCAGGACATGGGAAAAGGTGCCTTTTTGGACTGTCACTCCCAAAATTGGGGGATTCTGGGAGTGGCAGTCCAAAAAGAAAAACCTTCCCCAAGCCCAGAAGGACTGCCAAGGAATCCCAGATGCTGTAGCCTCCATTTCAGAGGAAGGAACTGGTAAAAGCACCTCTGAGGATTCCTGGCCTGACAAAAACCCCTTAAATTCATGGGGTGCCATCAGTTGACAGGTGACTTCAAGACACAAGCGCAAACGCCCCTAGAAAAGTTGTTGGGACAGTTCTGTAGATGCTTGGAAATTTTGAGACTTCTATAGCTGTCAGATTCTAGTTGGAAGTGTGTGGAAGGATGCCAGTTGATCGTTTAGAGCAAAACTTTTACCCCTTGCTGGCTAACAAAGCAGGTACCTGGTTGAGGCAGGTATCAGGTGTCCAAAGGCTTAACTTCTCTGCTAATTTTTAATCTGGATTGAGTGCTGCTTAATGGTGCTTCATTTTAAAGAACCTCATGGGTGAGAAAGCATAGATACTTGCTTTTTTCCCCCCTTTCTTTTTGTTTAGGCTGAAAGAGTGCATGCCCGCGTCTTGATTTTACCAGCGCTCTAACTCATTGGCCCCAATCCCTCATGCTGAACCTTAATGGGCGCTGAAATTGTGATACTCTTTTCAGCTTCACCAGTAACCCTTTGAATCCCCTCTAGGTGATAACACCACTTGCGAATAATAATTCTAATTGAGAATTTTATTAAACAATCTAGATGTTTGACCTGCATTATTCAGCAGGAACTGAGAATGGAAATGAATGGTAAGAAGAACCGAGGCCCCCCGATTGGCCGGACGTGTTGTGAATGCGTAATCGTTGGATGCCGCTTTGTCCCTTACTAACTGGTCACTGTTAACACGGCTTGGCGCTTGCACCTCAACTAATCCTGCATGGGGAAGGAGAGATGCTTCTGTTATGTCCTCCCTGCCAGTTTTAACACATTCATTGGATGCATCCCAGGAGACCCCCTACCCCAATCTCTATTTGACCAATTCTGTCATTGCCCAAGAGTGGGAAGAGGTTGTGCCCCAGAAACTGGAATGAATTTCTACTTTTCAGGCGTCTTTGGAGTTTCAGCAATGAATTCCGTCGCCTGTACATGCCTGCTACCCTCCCTTCTGTTTCTCCCTCCTTTGCCAGGCGGGGAGGGAGTCAGTTGCGGCAGGATCTATCTCTACTGGCAGTCAGGGACTGTGATGGAAGTTCCTAGTGCTAATTGCTACTCCATTATTAATATTCAGTAGGCTTCATGCCTTTTCCATTGCTAAGGGCTCGGGAACCCACTGAGGGAAAGTCCACATTGTATGAACTGGAAAGCTCAGGTGAGCAAGAAGTGCTTTTCAGCACCAGTGTACAGCCTTGTTGTAGTCTTGCAGCCAGTAGCAGTTGCCCCGGGCTGAAGCCACTCATCCTGATGCTGCCGCCGCCGCCATTGCAACCGTGCACTCTGGGAGTTACAAATGCCCTCCTTTTTCAGGCCAGAGAGCCAAGGGCTCTACTGCCATAGCACAGCTGTGGTGACACGGAGTGCCTGGGAGGTTGTGTGGTTTCCTCCCCAAAGAGAGAGGCAACTCCTGTAGCCCCTCTCTGGTGAAATAGGGAAGGGGAGCTGGACAGCCAGCGCCTGGGTTTTTCAGCTTGAAACGGGCAAAACAGCTCCAGAGACGCTGGCAACTGAAGGCAGGGAGTTCTGCCTCAGGTTTAGTTTTTATTCATTTCGTTGTCTTCCCTAGAGGGGCTTCTAAAGCCCTTCAAAGGCCGTGTCTCCACTTCTGCCTTTTCGTCTTCTCTTTTTTTGGTGGGGTGGCTCCCACTCAGGTAGTTGCATGGGAGATAGAGTTTGTTTGAAGCTACCATGGTGGGTGTAGAGTTATGCAGAGGTAGTCCTGTGGGGGTCCAGGTTATGCCCCTCTCTGCAGTCCCCACAAGAGGATTGTCAGGTGGCACCAACAGCAGAGACAGCGGAGGCGTCGGGTGGCCACGGTAGGATGCCAGGGGGCTGGGCTTGGGCCTCACAGGGAGGGCACACACAGGCACAGACAAAGAGCACTTGCTCCCCGCCTTACTCGCCCTTGTGAATTTGGTCCTCAGTCTCTTTGGTCGGGCACTGGGCATTTAAAGGGAAGGATGCTTTTCACCCGGGACAGAGTCCTGCACACTTGTGAACGCAAGTCCTGCTTATGTGGGAGACGTCAGATGTGCTTCCAGCTTTCCATGGCGTGCGGTGGGGTTGGGGGTGGAGGGATTGGGAAATGTTTGCTGGTGTCCAAGTGTCGCTCATGTCCTGTAGGGTAAGGAGCATCGTTCTGTTTCTGTTGTTGTTGTTGTTGTTGTAATGTTGTCGGCAGGGGTGGGGCACAGGCTGTATTGCAGCAAACAGTTCTCACACAGTTACTCGATAAAGCCAACTCTGTCCACTTCCAGGTACCAGTCAGGTCACCATCCATGGGACGGGTGGCCCCTCTGTGGCTCTACAAGCCAGAATGTCCAGCCAGCTTGTCCTTTCAATACGAGGAAAGTCTACTAGAATGAACTGCCCCCCATCCTTTCATGTAGCAGGTAGTCCCTTCAAGGGCTTGGGCTCCATTGTGAAAACGCCTTGTGCCTTTTGTGTGGTGGTGCCCTGTTTGACAGCAGTTGGGCTCTACATAAGTTTGCAGGATCCTGCAGCGTGAGTCTAGAGGTAGTTCGTTTTCTCTAGCAGACGTGAAAGAACTACTTTTCAGTGGCTTCCCTTCCTTTACCTGAGCCCCCTCTTCCATAGTTAAAATAAGCAACACTGAAATCTGGAGTCAGGGCAAAATTCATCATTCTTGAGCATGTTCCCATTTGTTCCACAAAGATGAGGCCTTTGGCATCTCTGGCTTCAAAAATCAGTGTGTTCCAGTACCTGAGGATAGGTGTGGCAAAGCCAGACTTCCTGTAGGGCCAGAAACCCCCAGCTGCTTCTTTCACCCAGGAATGTAAGGAGAAATTATACAAGATCTTTAATGTGCACAACTCACGTGGGTCCCCCAGAGCCAGCCTTTGTCTTGATGCAGTGTGGGGGGTAGGAAGGGTTTACCAAACACACGGCCTCGTCCGTAAGCTGCTCAGAGGCGCAGTCTGGTCACTCTCTCTCCTGTTTGCACGTAATGTGCCCTTTCCACACCTGCATGGGGTGCGTGTGTCTGTGTTTTATTTTATTGCCTTCTTCTCTGCACAGACTCCAATTCCAGTGTTCCAGAGCCACCACGGGGCCTCCCTACCACGGAGCTTCCTACCCCTGCAGAACCTACGACATCGCCGCCGACGCAGAGTTCACACAACCACCTTGTGCTTGACGTCAACCATGATACCGAAAGCACCGCTTTGTAAGAGAAAGAAACCACTCCGAAAGGCGCATCCCTTTCTGTCCCTGGGGGACACCTGACCAGTCGAGGCTCAACAGTGAGAACAAAGATATGGCAGGAACGTAAGCCTCTGTGCGCGTCTCTGGCGAGAGAGGAAACCTAACCATATTGGGAGAAAGTTTTATGACCTGTGCCTTGACTGAGGTGCCTAAAGCTACGGCTGGGGAAACCGAAATGCCTATAGGAAGCTTAATTGCTGCTGTTTAACCAAGATGGTGTTCCGCCAAAAAAAGAGTAAAATTCCAAGAGAATCCAAAGCAATGCATGTATAGTGGAAATAACCTCTGTTGAACTTCTTCCTCTTAATTCTTCACTCTTACCAAGGAGGTGGCTCTCAAGGGGCCTCCTTGACTCTGACATGCTGCAGACCTTTTTTTTTTTTTTTTGTTAAAAGTATGAACCAAAAAGAAAAAGAAATCGCCACACCTCCGGAGGGGGACTGCTGGGTATCGGTCACTTCTCCAAACGGTGGATGTCTTCTTGTGCCTTGATGGACTGTTATTACTGTGGAAGGAAACATACTGTCTCTCTAACCATTTCAGTGCTACTCTCTTTTTTTTTTTAAAAAAGTATTGTTATTTACCTCTTTAATTCCCCCCCCCCCAGTTATTTGTATTTACCTTCCTGCTTTGGTTTTCTGTAACAGCCATAGACGGTTGCTATCAAGCTGAAAACTTTTGAAAAAAATGTGTATTTGCTTTCAGTTGTTATAAGTGAGTTGAAATTTGAAAGTGATTTTGAACACCTTGTCTGGATTCATCTGCTGAGTAAAAATTAATCTCACTTTCATTGCTTGTAAAGGAAATTCATTTTAATTATAGTTCTTCATCCTAAGTCCAGTTGCCAGTCCTGAGTAGAGAAGATCCATTGGATCATTAGGTTTTATGTAAGAGTTGACTTGCCGTTCCGCAGTTGAATCAATGGGTGTTACTCTAGTTGGGACTACAATGGGATTTGGGCCTTAATTTTCAACCAGAAGAGCTGCCTCATTAGGATTTTGTCATTTGGAGGTTTTTGAACAGAGGTTTTGTGGCCATTTCTCTGAATTGCTTTGGTTGTGCGTTCCTGCATGGCCGAATGCAGTCCCTAAGATCATAGAGCTGGAAGGGGCCCCGTAGGCCACTGAGAGAGAGTCCAGCCCCCTCCCCTGCTTAGCCAGGACCTCCTTCTAGAGCATCCCCGCAGCAAGGAGCTGTCCAGCCTCTCTGTAAGATGTCCAGAGAAAGAGACCCCTCCACTGCCCCAGGCAATGGGTTCCAATCTTTTCTGTTACTTCTAATGTAGAATCAAAACCCACCCTCCGGTAACTTAAAGCCATTAGACCGACTCCGACCCTCTGAGACAGCAGAGAACCAACCTGCACCCTCCTCTCTAGGACAGCCCTTCCAGCTCTATGATTTCCTCTCATTAATTTGCATAATTGAGAGCTTATCTCTTTGGAGGCAGAACATAGGAGCCCCAGAATACAAGTGGATTCTGCATACTCAGGGGTACAAGATGTACATCAGAGTTGGGGTGGAATGATTGTTTTAAACACATCATAAGCAGGCTGGCAAGCATGTGTAGGTTTCTAGGATGGTGGGTGAGGGGTAGAAACAGACCCCCAAGTAGACCATTTAGGCGTGAGGCAGCTGTGTTGATACAAAGGGTGGGGAGTTTGTAGCTCTCCAAATATTGGACACCGACTCCCAGCATTCCTCAATATTATTGGCTATGCTGACTGGGAATTGCAGTCTAATAACATCTGGAGGGATACATGTTATGCACCTCTCTTTCACGCTGAGTCAGATGTTTGTCTGTCTAAGCTGGCTTGGATTTTGGGCAGAAAGGTATCCCATCTTTCTAGCACAGCAAAGGAGAGTGTTTGCGTCAAAATCTGGATCATTGAGATGCTTGAGCCCATCTCTGTTAACAAGCCATGGCCCACAATTAGAGGCCTGGGTTTATTCTTGGCTGATGAACTTGGGCTTGTGACATCTGACTCCTCAACTGCAACTTCTCATTTGCTTCCCCTCACTTTGTAGCAGGAGAGAAACCAGAAATGGGGAAAGCAAGCCATTGCTTCTTTTTGTCTGCTGTGCCGGGAAGGACACAGAGTTAACACAAACCATGGCTTACTGTGATGTGCAAATGCATCCACTGCTGCACAGTCTGAGCCCTGCAGATACAACCTTGAGAACCTCCCTTTGTTTATATGAACAACCAATGCAACAAGTAACTTCCTGGTGGCGCAGTGGTTAAATGCCGGTATTGCAACCACAGGGTTGTGATCTTGCAGGGCTCCAAGGTTGACTCAGCCTTCCATCCTTCCGTAGGTCAGTAAAATGAGTACCCAGCTTGTTGGGAGCAAATAGCTAACACACATTGTAAACCGCTTAGAGAGTGCTTTGCACTGGTAAGCAGTATAGAAATATAAGTGCTATTGCATTGCAAACTTCTTTATTGATGCACTAGCATTTCCTGGTGTGGACAGTGGAGGCTTACTGGACCACAGAGTTCTAGGCCAGTTCTGCAGTTTCACCTTCGTCCACGGCAGTTCCTTAATCACTTGCTGTATTTCTGCCAGTTGTTTGGAGGGTGTTCTGGAGCATTTCAAGTAAGCAGATGGGCTGGAGTGGGCCACACTACTTCTGCAAGAGAAGTGGGAAGAGACCAGGCTGTTATCTTCATGCTTTAGACACAGGAGTTCAATGTTCTGTTTGCTTACATCCACTCACCTTTCACTCTCCTTTGTCAGTTTTGTTACATTGCCTTGCCTTACACCGTATTAACATATCACGGAAAAACAGCATAGGTAGAAAAATCAGTTGTATCTTTAACCTTAAGTGCCACCTAACTTCACTTCCCCCGTAACCTGTAGGAAATTAATCCCTCGACTATGGTGGCCACAGTCTTGGGTGGGGCAAATTGCACCTCTCCCCATCCAAGAATGCACAACCCCTCATCCTCTGAGCAATCCACTTACACGTGGGCCATACCCAAGCTCTTAGTTTCCCTGTATGCAGCATGAAATAGGTCTTCCCACTTTGCTGCAAAGTTCCTTAAGTCTTGCCTCACTCTATCAAGCCCTTCTGGAATCAAGGTGCCTTTCTCTCTAAGGGGGTGAAAAATAGGGAACGGTGGTAAATCAGACATCCTCAGTCATAGGGGCAGGTGGTGCTTTTCTGACTGGGAGAGGGTACCTGAATCCATGCTCAGCTGCAGAGGGTTGCTGTACATCTTAAGAAATTCCGAGGGACTCAAACATTCTTTGGCCCGGCACAAACACTGGATCGTTTCTGCCGGGATCAGGAGTTCGGGGACCGCTGTGTGGAGGCAATCGCTCAGGCCTTTGTTGCCCACCTGGAAGCCGAGAGGAGGCAGAAGAGCAACACACCGGTGAGGTTTCGTTTCTCCAGCACTTATTTGGGAACGTTTATCCTTCCCCCTCCCCCAAAAAAAAGCCTGAGGTGGAGCTAGGGAAAATATGATCCCCAAGCCAGTTTTTGCAAGAGGGGGTTACCCACACACATGCACAACTTTACAGTCTGCTGTCTTCTACAGTCTGCGCTGGAGCAAAGGCAGAGGCCGGGGAATGCCAGCACGCCAAGTCAGCTGCAGATTTTATGTGTGAGATGACAGATTAGGTTAGATTTTCACTTGTCATAGTGAAGGGATTTTTCCCCCCAGGCTCTGAACTTGGCCTGGGAACTAAGGAAGTCCCTCTGGGATCTTTCCTGCTTGTCTGGAAGAGCTTCAACTAAGAAGCAGTATTTCCTAAAAGTCAAATGACTGTCCCATCCCAGAATCCCTGAGGATGGAGACTACCTGGCCCCTTGAGAATGCATTTCCTTTATTTTAAAGGACTGGTTTTCCTCTTCCTCCCCTTCCCACCCTAGCCACAACACAAACACAAACACACACACACACACACACGGGTGGGCTAACATATATAATGGTAAATTCTTTTTTAAAATTCAGCCTTGGCTGCTCAGGGAGATTTATTTAAACTTCATTTCAAAAACTGTATGGATAAAATGGAGAGGGGACTCCTTTGATGAAAGGTGGGAGATATGTCTTATAAATAAAAAGCCAAATTCCATGACCTCAAAGAATTATTTGCATTTGCACATATATCATGACCTGGTGCAATGATCCACTCTGGGGAGGGGGGGACATGGGAAAAAACAATTTGCCAAGTCGGCCATCAGCAACCCAAAGGCCGTCTGCCTCACCTTGAGGGTTGCAAGATAGACTCCCAGTTTGAGGATGAGGGTCAGGCACTCTGTGATCACTTCCTCCGTGGTCTGGCTCTGAGTGACGTCTTCGAGAGACACGGGCACGTCCACCTTGGTAGCGTACCACTGCGTGAACAGCCTGGTTGGGATGTTGTGAGACATCACAAGGATCTTGACATTTTGCAGCAGAGCGCTGAAGGAGAGCCACAAACCACAATAAGGACTGCACCCCTTTGAGACATGGGAACTTAAGCATTTTTCAACTATCTGGCAGCTCAGGATCATAAGGGAATATCATGGCCGCCCCTAAATTTTCCTTCCCTGAAGAATTTTCCTCCTAATGACACTCAAAGCCTGTCTGTTTTCCAAAAGTGATGAGACATTTTTATTCCAGCTGGCTTTCAGTTGCCACAGGCAAGGTATTTCAGTAGCCAAATAAGGCAGGGGTGGGATTTGTATGCCCTCCAGATGTTCGACTCCAACTCCCAACATTCCTCCCCATTGGCTCTGCTGGCTGGTGATGCTGGGAGTTGCAGTCTGGCAATTCCTTGGGGGGGGCACAAAATTCCTACCCCTGAAACCCCGGAGAGCACGAGGGGCAGTTCGCCCGGTCACAAGCACCCATGTCATCAGGCCCAAGGAGCACCTTAAAACAGTTTACCTGCTGAAGTTGCAGTAGGTTTTTAACCACTTACACTGGGCCTTGTGTTTCGAAGGTGGCTAGGTCCTTCAGGATGTGGTAGAGAGTCCCGCTGGAGGCCTGAGAAGAAGGGGAAACCTGTTACAGGGAGCCATTTCTGTAGGTCTCAAACCGTCCACTCCTGGCGGAGAGGTAGGCCAGGAAAAGAGACCTAGGAGAGGCCAGTTTTGTCTTAGGGTCACCATAAGTCAGAGAATCAGAGATTTATAGAGTTGGAAGAGACCACAAAGGCCATCCAGTCCTCCCTCCATTCTGCCCTGCAGGAATAAATCAAATAATTCCCAATGACAGATGGCCGTCCAGCCTCTGTTGAAAACCTCCAAAGAAGGAGACTCCATCACACTCCCAATGCAGTGTAGTCCATTGTTGAGCAGCTCGTAAAGTCAGGAATTTCTTCCAAATGTTGAGGTGGAATCTCTTTTCCTGTAGTTTGAACCCATTGCTCTGTGTCCTAGTCTCTGGAGCAGCAGAAAACAAGCTTGCTCCATCCTCAGTATGACATCCCTTCTAATATTTAAACATGGCTATCATGACACCTCTCAACCTTCCCTTCTCCAGACTAAACATGCCCAGCTCCCTAAGCTGCTCCTCATAGGGCATCATGGCTTCCAGACCTCCCACCATTTTGGTCACCCTCCTCTGGACATGTTCCAGCATCCTCAATATCCTGAATTGTGGTGCCCAGAACTGGACACAGTTTGCCACATAAGGTCTGACCAAAGCAGAATAGAGTGGCACTATGACTTCCCTCAATCTAGACACTATATTCCTATTAATGCAGCCTAGAATTGCATTGGCTTTTTTAGCTGCTGCACCACACTGCTGATTCATGTTCAGCTTGTGGTCCACTAAGACTCCTAGATCCCTTTTGCATGCAAAGTCAATTGATAGCAAATAACAGCAGCAACAATGAAGTGTCCCAACTGGACTCTGTCTGTTCTCTCTTTCTTAGTGGATGTAACAAACCCAGCTGGGCCAGGATGGAGCAGACAAGAGTCTGGTCAAACTCATCCAAGCCCTTGACCTGCATCCTTGGGTCTCGACAACTGAAACTCACCAAATGCAACTGGACCAGATAGTGCTCTGGGTGCCTCTCTTAACCCAACTGGCTTCACAGGGGTGGGTTTCCAGCTTTCAGATGTGAACAATTTAACCATACATTTTTGACAGAGTGGGGTGGGGGGAGAGTAGGATCAAATTCTCACGCAGTGGCTGATGGTCAAGATGGTTGGATTCTGCATGATTGTCTTTTTGCTCAAAGACTCAGACTCCACAAAAGGAAAGAGAATCATTCACAATCCCTTGCTTAATGCTCAGAAGATCTTACAGATTTAGCTATGCATGATGGTCTATTTTGTAGATGTCAGTCCCAAGAAAATGTGTTTTTGGACACACAGTCGGTTTATATTACGTAATATATGCAACCTCACATTCATATCCTGTGAAGTTCCTCATTTTTAAAATTTATTTTCTCTCTCCCACCCCCAGTTTCAGAATCTGCTCCATGTTTCAGTCTGAACTTTAAAGAAGCTATCCAATGTACACAACCATATCCCCCCAAATAGGGTCAGCACTTTAGAGAGCTCCTTTAGAGGTTCAGACTAAAACCCAGAGAGGATTCAACACTCCACAGACAGGGAAGCCGCCAGCTGTGGCCGATTCCACTTACATTACAAAGATGGCTTATACCATAATCGTTTGAGGACAAAAGAGCGTTGAAATGCCGAGGCCATAATCCTGTGCTTATCTGAAAGTAAGTCCCATTCAGCAAATTGTCTCAGACTGCAAAGGCTCAAGTTGTACAGGGGATTTTTGCTGGGATTTGTGATAAACTTCCCTGCCCAAATACAAATGCAGAGTCCTCCCTCTTTGTCTGGCCTGTGATGGCTTTGACCCACCTCAAGAATGTGAAGGATGCAGCGAGAATAGATGAGCAGGACCCCAGAGACCGGCTCTCCCAGGTGGAACTTGTAAATCCTCTGGAAAAGTTGCTCATGGTAGACTGACAAAAGAGGTAAGAGATCAGCACAGCAAAAAAAAAAAAATCCCCACAGCACATGCGTGATGGGCGCTGATGGGGAGGGTGTACATTGTCCTTAAGTCAGGGTATGTGGATGGTGCACATCCTTCATTGCAAAATGGGGGTGGGATGACCTGAAGGAATTTGGCTGCTCATAGCATCCCCAGGAGCGGATGATTCCCCCCCCCCCCACCTGGCCCTCCATGGGCTGCTTCATGATGCCCCCAAAGGCTACACCCAGGGGTGTCACTATGAGGGGCAAAACCAAGACATTGTTCCCTCAATAAGAACTCTGTCCCCAAATGAATTTCCCCCCCTTCAGCCTCCAAATTTCTAGCATTGCATTAACTTAAACCCTCAGTTGGGCATTGAGAGATGCAGTCCAGGCTTCCAAAGAAAAGGGGAGAAAGGCAGAGCAACCCAGGGACTGCAAACAAGCCCGCTAGAAGAGCCTTTTTCCATCTCTCCCTTTCTGCAACGCTGGACATTTGGGGACTTAGGGAAAATGTCGCCGGGAGGGGCAGAATTCTTCTATGAGGAAAGTCAAGCCCTCATTTTGCCCCTCCTCCCCGTAGCTACATCCCTGAGCATGTCCCATGGTGTTGTGACATCCCTGGCCAAAGGGTTGGGTAGAGCTTTTAACTGGAAACCCTCCTTTGCTCCACCATCTTCCTCTCACTTTGGTCTCCCAAGAGTGCGTTGAAGTGCCATTCGTTTTGCTCCACCGCCCAATCTAGGGAGGACATGGGGTGACCCATTTTGAGCCAGCACTCTCTGGAGCTTCCTGACAGAGCCGGAGGTTGCTGGGGGGAGGCTAGTGTCTTCTCCCTTCCCCATCCCACCCATAGAGAAAACTGAGTGGTCAGCCTTCAGCTGTTGGCTGCAAGAGCCAGTTGAGTCCATGGCTGGGGCTCCAAAATGTCTCCAAAACAAGTTCTGACCTTGGATAGCTCCTCCGAGGTCTGGTCTAAACCCTGAAGTGGATTCACTGCCCTAATGACATGAAGCACACTAACCATAATGGAGGACAGATGGTTACATAATTTATAACTTCTTCCTTCTGAACTCTGCTGGAAACCATTTCTAAACAAATCATTATGCTCAGCAAAATCCAATAAGAAATGCGGTGCAGCTTAAAGTCTAGGCCAATGATTCCCAAACTTTGGTCCTCCAGATGTTTTGGACATCATCTCCCAGAATGCTTGACTGTTAGCCAAGGTGGCTAAGGCTTCTAGGAGATGAAGTCCAAAACACCTGGATGACCAAAGTTTGGGAATCGCTGGTCTAGGCATTTATTATAGCGTGAGCTTTGACGAAGCAGCCTCTCCTAGCTTGTGTGTTCTTACTGATTCATAACTTTTGCCATCTTGACCACATCCTGATGCTGCTTGGCCACATGTTTCTCCATGTTCACCTGTCAAATACTGGACAATATGACATTATCCTTGTAGAACCGGGCAGGAGAGGGACTCTCCCAGATGGTGTCCAACCTTCCTGGGAGCGCACGCTGAGGCCAGCCGCCATACCTGTGATCTCTCTGTCACCTACTACTTCTCTCTGCATTGCCACAAAGAAGAGTCGGTGGAGCAAGTATTTCTGTGTGGAAGAATGCCGGAAGGTTCCATGAGTAAACCACAACCCATGTTTCAGGATCTTTTTATAAAAGTCCTGCCCAAAATGCTTCCCTAAGTGAGAAGAGCTGTACAATAATCTAGTTATTTGCTTATGCAATTAGAATATTTCTGAGAAAATTTGAGAATGTGGAAAAGAGAAAGCGCTGAGAAAAAAATCAGCTTCAGGGGGCAAGAAAGCAGCTATTAACAAACAAAAAACTTTAAAGGGGGAAAACAGGTTTGTCTACACAATGAAAATACTCCTCATAGAATTAGCTAACACACATTGGAAACTGCTTATGCAGCGTAGATGTGTAAATTGCTATTGCTTAAAACAATTTGTAAGCCACTCTAATAGCCTTGTGGCTGAAGAGCGGGGTATAAACAAACAAACAAACAAACAAAATAAAGAATTTGCAGAGACTACAATGTGTCTGAATACAATTTGCAGTATTCAGTGGAAGGGAGGCTAAACCTCTACAAACCACACGGAAAAAGGATTCGCGGTTTTCCCCAGAGCTTCTTGGAAAATGTACATAGATGCTCATTTTCAGACATGTGGCTGTTCAAATTTGCATCAATTTGCATTTTCACTCAATTTGCCATTTATGAGCGCATATGCCCACTCAATCCGAATTAATGCAAATGGATGAAAATTATGCACAAAAATGTGAAGACAAATTCGCTGTGAATGAGTGAAAATTCAGACCCACTCACAGTAAACCATTGAGTCTAGGCAAGGCAGGAAACAGTTGGCTCTTCCATACTGCGCAGTTTAACTGTCATGGCTGCATCCTATGGAATCCCGGGACTTGTAGTTTGGTGAAACCCTAGAGCAGTGGTCCTAGTTTCTGACTGTTGGTCAAGCTGGCTGGGACTTCTGGGAGTTGATGTCCAAAAGACTTGGAGGATCAAATTTTGGGAACCACTGAACTAGGAGAGCTCTCAGACAGAGAATGCTAAGTATGTATATGTGCCTTGAAGTCGCCTGTGGGCTTATGGCGACTCCATGGATTTCCTAGGGTTTTCTTGGGCAAGAGGTGGTTTTGCCAGTTCCTTCCTCTGAAACAAGGCCTACAACCCCTGAGATTCCTTTGGCAGACCTTCTGGGCTCAGGGAAGGTTCTTCTTTTTGGACTGCCACTCCCAGAATCCCCTAGCCAGTCTAAAAAGGCACCTTTCCCCATGCTCTGGAAGTTCTCGCCTGCAGCATTTGGGGAAAAGCGACCAAGGTCAGATCTTATGTGTCCATGTGCCTTCAACTTCTGGCAATGCCATGAATTTCACAGGGTTTTCTGAGGCAAGGAAAACTCAGGGGTGGTTTTGCCAGTTCTTTCCTCTGAAATATCACCTACAACACCTGGGATTTACTAGTGGTTTCCCATCCAAGTACTAACCAGAGCTGACCCTGCTTAGCCTCTAAGATCAGGATGGCATAGTGGTTGGAGTGTGGGGCTACAACTCTGGATGCCAGGTTCAAATCCTCGCTTGACCATGAAAAACTACTGGGTGACCCTGGGCAAAACACACACTCTCGGCCTTAGAAAATCCTGCAATATGTTCACCTTGTCATAAGTCAGAGATGACTTGAAGGCACACAACAACAACAACAAGGAACCAAGGTAGAAGAGAACCTGTGTCACCACAACCACAATCCCCAAATCCCCACAAACCTTCATCTGGTTCCGCCGTTTCTCCTCCAGCGCGCTGAGGAGGGTGCTCCTTGTCACTATATTGGACAACAAGGTGGCCATCTTGTGAGAGAGCGGCTGTTCCGGAACCCGGAGGAACGGCCTGAGGCAACCGACGCCTGGCAGAATGGCCAGTCTCGTCAGCGCTGACCAGCAGCACCGAGCCTGGTCTCTAAGGACTCGTGTGATTAAGGGTCTGGGGGATTTCTTCATCTTCTTTTTAACACGCCCTCTCTCTCTCCAGAATCCAGCATGGTGTACTGGTTTGCATGTCAGACTAGGACCCCAGGAGACCAGGGTTCAAATCCTCGCTCCACCATGGAATTCCAGTGGATGACCTTGGACCAGTCCCACTCTCTCGGCCTCAGGGGGAAGGCAAGGGGAAACCTCCCCTGGAGAAATCTTAGGATAGGGTCATCATAGGTTGGACTTGACTTGAAGGCATATAGCAACTGGAAGCCAGTGTGGTCTTGTGGTGTGTGTGTAAGACAAGGACTCAAGACGTTCTTCCTGATGTTTAGGTGGGATCTCTTTTCTTGTAGTTTGAACCCATTGCTCTGTGTCCTAGTCTCTGGAGCAGCAGAAAACAAGCTTGCTCCATCCTCAATATGGCATCCCTTCAAGTATTTAAACATGGCTATCATGTCCCCTCTCAGCCTTCTCTTCTCTGACTAAACATGCCCAAATCCCTAGGGCATCATGGCTTCCAGACCTCCCACCATTTTGGTCATCCTCCTCTGGACACGTTCCAGCTTCTCAATATCCGTCCTGAATTTTGGTGCCCAGAACTGGACACAGTTCTCCAGGTGAGGTCTGACCAAGGCAAAATATAGAAGAACGATGACTTCCCTTGATCTAGACATTAGACCCCTATTAATGCAACCTAGAATCACATTGGCTTTATTGGCTGCCCCATCCCATTGCTTCATATTGAAACTAGTGGGACTTAATTTACTCAGGCCAACCTTCAGCCCTCAATTCAAATGGACCTACTCTCAGTATAACAAAATCTGGATCCTGTCCATTGTTTTGAAGAAGGATATTAAGCAGAAACATATTCATTTCAAACAGAGTTCTACTGGCAAAGCCTTACAGATGGCTTTTTCTTGAGACATGGAAATATGTGGCTGGAATATTTTAGCAATGAATAAATGGACTTGGAAGCACCTCTAAGGGAAAGTGGACATTTGGTTAAATGAGAGATTCTTGGGACAACCAACATCTTTTGTTCAAGACTGTTTTATTTGGAACAGGTTAAGAATCAAAAATAGGGAAGAATAGTGGCAGGGGAAATACGATCACTTTGTGATTGGGTTTGGTTTATTTGTAATGTCAATGACTATCTTTCTGTCTGTCTAAATGTACCTAAAAAGAAAATTAGCTCAAATATTTCTCGAGGAGATGCATTTCTGTCCAGAAAGAAGCACACAGAAGTCATTAAGTTACCTAATCAAAGTTATTACCAGTCAGTCTGGCTTAGACCTCCTTTCTGTGTTGGGTTCCCCCTGCACAACGAAGACTGCTGTCTGAAACACCTTTACTCATGAGTAAGCCCCATTGAATTCCATGGGTGTTACTGCAGAAGAAACAAGCTTTAGTGTGTAAGAATTATACAGCTGAGCTTCAAGTATTTATTGCCATAAAGGTCTTGATGGAAAGCACGTAAGTCTCATGCAAGAGCATTTCGCAATGGGACTCTCACCGTCTTCCTGGATCATGCCAGAACTGGTACACATACCTTCAAATTAGGCGGGTTACATTGGATAAGTACCTAACCCCATTCCACATAATAAATAAAAACACACATTGATATTTTTTTTTTAAAAAATACCATGAAAAAACATGGCATTATTCATAAAATATTCTGCTTTAAAAAAACCCACTATCTGCATTTTTTTAATGTAGAGCAATGTGGATGCTGCCAACACTTCCTCTGGGTGGATGCCTACAAATATTTCATCTTGCAAACACAGACTATTTCTACACTAGATAGTTATACCACTTTGATCCCTTTAACTGTCATGGCTCCACCTTATGAATCCTGGGATGTGTAGTTTGGGAGGGGACTTAGAGCTCCTCTGCTAGAAAGCTCTAGTCCACAGCCCCAAATTGCAGTATTTATCTGTTCCTCCTCCCAGTCACTGGGATCCACTTCATCTTCCTGCAACCTTCCTCCCATGCACTCTGCCCCCCAAAACTAGGAAACCCTTGTGCATCATTTCAAGGGGAAGAGAAGTTGAAGGAAGCCCCAGTTCCACATGCATTGGAAACTGAAGACGGTGGACAGCGTCTCTTCAATCAGCACCGCTTGGAAGTGCTACGCAAAGTAAGCCCAGAGGAAGACCCCAGCACTGAGACACAATATCAAGTTGAAGTTGAGCAAGTGCTTCACGACGGGCGCTTCCTCTGCTGAAGCCATGGCAGTTTCCACTTTGGTCCCCACAGCCGTCTGGGGAGCGTCTGGGTCTTGGCGCTCCATCCCACAGACCCACAAAACCAGCCTCATGAGCTTCGAGGCCTTCTTGCCATCCAGGGCACCTGAAGAGGAGACAAGCAACGGTGAGGCAACCATTTGGAGAAAATATACCTCTCAAGCCTGTTGCTCCAAGAGTCTCTACGGAGAGCTATTTCCAACCCTGCAGCTAGTAAGCTAGCTTCTCATCACCAAAGCAACATGGGAGACAGAGACAATGGTGGCCCTCCGGAGTCTAGGATCAGCCACCGAGAAATCCCCGTCTCCTGTCTCCCAGCAGATGTACCCGTAAGGTTGGCAGGACAGAAAGAAAGCTCCCACCCAAAGATCTCCATTTCAAACTCTTCAGTTTCTCCAGTTAAAAGCTTCTCACAGAACAAGGAAGGGGAAATTGATTGTGGAGAGCAGCTACCCACAAGCTGGTTTACACCTTCCACTGCTATGGCTTATTGCAAAATCGACACAAAAACAAGGGGGGAAAGAACACCTCCACCCCAAAACCTGGGCTTGATGGGTTCACCGACCTTCTTAAAGGTTACTTGAAGTTGCCATGATGAAGCCAAGGGGCATCCATTTCCCCCCTCCCTAATCATTGTGTATGTAGAATGTGAACCTTTTGTGCCCCTGTAGATCCATCCAGGGGGAGATGGAGACTCCTGTGTCCAGGGGACAGTGGATTTGCTCCAGCTTGCAGTCTGAACTGTAAAGGAACTAACCATGGTACTGAACCTGTTTTGGTGGACAGGGTGGGTAGCTCCTTTAAAGTTCAGAGGAAACCCCAGCGTGCACCCAGCAGCAGCCCGTGGACTTCCCTGGATTTGGCCAGCTGACACTAAGACCCAGTCAAGGGTCACTTACAAGTGTTGTCCTTGCAAATATTTTCAGGGCCCTCGCTGATCTGGAACTGGACTGGAGGAGGAGGAAGAGGAGAGCCATGGAGTCCATCCACAGGGATGGCGGAGGGACTGAGAGAGACTGCAGGAACATCCTTCTTCACTGGAACATCCTTGCGGGTGAACCACGTAAGGCGGCTGATCTGTGAAGAGGAAATAATGGATGGGAAAGCATTTCCACACCGCTTTCACCAGGGCCGGGTAACTGCAGTTCAGCACCAACAAGGATCCCCTCTGGTCCCATGGTGCTGCTGCTGCGGACACTTCCATTGATCTCTGTTTCTTTGGGGGCCAAAGCCAATGTTAGCACTTACTGGGGTGGGAGCTTCAGAAGCCACAACAGTAGAGTGCAGGGGCTGGAGGCAGCCCATGGACCACGCTTTGCCCACCCCGGTGGTAAAACACACGCTGCCTTCCTGGTCAGACTCCTCACTGGTATGACTGGTTGGCACATCTCCCAAAACTAACGGTGCTTTCAGCCTCCCCTCATTGAACCCTACCAAAGAAATTCCCCATCAGAAGAGTCACCAGCTGCTAGTAGCCTTAAAGCTAAATGATGGAACAGAACTTGGCAATTTACTTTTCTCTAAAAAAATAAAATCTTGTTCCTTTTACTCAACTTCTTGGGAGTCCAGCAAGAGCAGATCAGTTGGCCCTGTTGCAAATACTAGAGGAAGGATAACAAGATATTGTAGAGCCAGTGTGGGGTAGTGGCATTAGATTACAACTCTGGAGACCAGTGTTCGAATCCCTGCTCAGCCATGGAAACCCACTGGGCAACCTTGGGCAAGTCACACTCTCTCGGCCTCAGAGGAAGGCAATGGCAACCCCCCTCTGAACCAATCTTGCCAAGAAAACTCGGTGAAAGGGTTATCTTAGGGTCACCATAGGTTGGAAATGTCTTGAAGGCACGCAACAACAACATATTAGTCTTTGTACTTGGCATCAAAGATCTGTTGTGAAAGATCGAGGGAACTCCGCACCCTTTCCTCTGGAGGAGGGTCTGTCAAAAGGCTGACCGCCACCACCACAATAAGCGAGGCCACACCCAGGATCATGGAGAAGTAGAGATAGTGGACGTCCTTCACCACCGCTGGCCGCTTGTCTGGCTCACCGCATGGAGGCGGCAGGTAGACGAAATCCAGGACCATCCGGATCATGCCCATGACCATTCCAACCACAAGACCACAGAAGGCGCCCTGGGAGAGGGAGGAAAGGAGCCATCTTGTGATGCAGCAAGGGGAAGCCTTCCATGCCAGACATAGGAGCAGAGCTTGGAAAGTTAGAAAGTTAGAGGTGGAAGGGACCACAAGGGCCATCTAGCCCAACCCCTTTCTGCCATGCAGGAAGACATAACTAAAACATTTCTCAGAGATGCTCACCCAACCTGTGTTGAAAGATGGAGCGTCCACCGCCTTCTGAGGCAGTCTGTTCCTCTGTTGAACAGCTCCCACAGGGGGAAAAAGTTATTTCTAATGTTTAGGTGGGATCTCTTGCAATTTGAACCCACTGGTTCATGTCTTAGTCTCTGGAGCAGCAGAAAAGAAGCTGACTCCATCTTCTGTATGACATCCCTTCAGATATCTAAAGACAGCTATCAGGTCACCTCTCTGCCTTCTCTTCTCCAGTTCTATTCCTCAGAGGGCTTTTGGTTTCCAGTTACTTTTCTTTTTTTAAAAAAAAACTTGTTACCTTTACTTACCTTGGTATTAAGTCCAGCTACAGGAGATGCATTATATCAGATGTTAAAAGATGAGTCAATATTTACATAAATTCCATTGACTTAATGAATTTACTCTACCTGGAGCTACAAACAGGATGTGAACCACAGTGGTTGGAAAATAATTTGAAATTTAAAGGGACACACTTGTTGCATTTTTATTCATTACTTTAAAAATAAAACCCTTAGCATGGACAAGAGAATGGGATAAAACCTGAAAAATTCATATCAAATTGGATCTTAAAAGGCCCTTTGATAAGAATCTTTAAAAAGTAGAAGATATTGTGAGTAGAAAACCTTCCAAATTCATTACACCAGTAAAGTAATATCATTCCCCCCACCTTATCATTTTTCGTATGATACTAAATTTTGTTAGACCCTTACTACCAAAAAAAGTAACTTGCTACAGGTTGCTGCATTATTTCTAACTCACTGTTTCAAGTAGCGGATGGTGTTTTCCCTTACGGAAGGGCAGTGAATTTCCTCAGGTTTTAATCTAAACCAGTGGTTCTTAACCTGTGGTCTGGGGACCCCCAGGGGTCAGCAATGTCCTCACAGGGGGTCCATGAAGGCTTGAAGGCTGCTCCCTGCATGGAGCAACCACGTGACAGGAGCCAAAGCAAAGGCTGGCCGGCTTGGCTTGCACATTGCCATTCAACCCGCTCCAGCCACAAACGTGCAGGAAGAAGCAGGAGAAAAGTCTTCCTTCCCCCTCCAGTGCCTCTGGGGATTGTTGCTGTTGTTGTTATGGTTTTAAATCTTAAGTCTTGGGGATCTGTGGCAACTAAAGATATTTAAAGGGGGTCTGTCATGCAATCTGTTTACAGACAAAGGGAGTTATAGTTCTCTAGCAGAATGATGGGAGTTGCACCTTAAGGCCACATGATGGAACTCCTTCATGACAGGGTCCCCGGTAAAGAAAAGATTAAGAGCCACTGATTTAAACCTTTAAGGAACTGTCCAAGGTGCTGAAACCTAGCTGAGAAATGGGTTCAGCACCTTGGACAGTTCCTTAAAGCCTCTGAGGACTCCACCAACTTGCAAGCCGCCAGTCCACACAGATTCCTTCTTCTTCAAAGGTCCAGTGTCACAACTATCACTCAAGGGCCACGAAAGGACCTGAGCCATCGCCTTACCTTTTCATTTGTCCGCTTCCAGAAGCAGGCCAGGATGAAGACCACGGCCACCGGAGGCTGTAAGTAAGAGCTGATGGTCTGGATGTAGATGAAGAGCTGCCCACCCTGGCTGGCTTGCACCAGGGGGATCCACAGGATAGAAATGACCACGAGGAGCAGGACGAACACCCTTGGACCAAGGAGAAACCAAGCAGGCCTGGTCAGTCTCTGTTTTTAGATTATTCCTTTTGACAGCTGAGAGAGTCAGTCCTATAACATAAAAGCTAAATTCCTCTTGGTTATTCCCAGCTAGATGAGACCCATTTAATCAACTATTGGATAGGGAGTCAACATAATGTAGTCCTGTTGATTCAATGGGTATACAGTAGTCTTCTTTGGGACTAACTGGAGAATTTAGGACAAAATTTGGGATCACTTTATATGTACCAATCTATAATCCATATGGAACCTCTTCATTATGGTTGTTATGTGCCCTGGGTCGTAGATGGTGACCCTCTCCTGGAGTTTTCTTTATTCGGAGTTAGTTTCCCCTTGCCTTCCTCTGAGGCTGAGAAAGTGTGACTTTCCCAACATTACTCAGTGGGTTTTGAGTGGGGATTTGAACTCTCATGGAGCCCCTCACTCAGTAGTTTTCCTGGCTACGACTTACTTACTATACATAGGTTCCTTTGGGATTATTTTGAATGGGGACGGAGAATTCTTGTTGGAGAAGCACCATGCCTTCCCTTGCAGAAAGCAGAGAAAAATATAGCCATACTTGGCATGGAAGAATTTGAAAAAGCCTACAAGGGGTCAGTACTAATAAAGGTGGATAGTTAAGGTGACCAGGGCATCTTTTTGCTTTCTTGCTTCCCTGCCCGATTCCCACCTGTGATGTCAAATGATGATCTTCCCTGTCTTTAAATAGAATTCTTATACTAGAATCCGCTTCCTATGATCACTCCTAAACAGAATCAGCATGGCGTAGCGGTTTGAGTGTTGGGCTAGGATGCTGGGAGACCAGGGTTTGAATCCTCATTCGGCCATGGAAACCCACCGGGTGACCTGGGAAAAGGCACACTCTCTCAGCCTCAGAGGAAAGCAAAGGCAAACCCCCTCTGAAGAAATCTGAGCAAGAAAACCCCATCATAGGTATGCCTAAGGTTCCCCACAACCAAGACCTTCTCCCTTGTCCTTCCCCCATATTATTGCCCCTATGGGTGGGATATGGAGGAGGGCCTCTCTGGAAGATCTTTCCATCTTCTTCTTCCTCCTCCTCCTCCTCCTCCTCCGCTGGAGTTTTTGGGCAAAGCAGGACCAAACAGCTCTGTTACTGCCACCTACTGCCATCTGTAGAAAGCCTTACCAAAAAAACCCGTAGAAATTAAATCACGATAAACCCACTAAATGCCCAATTTGTAAGAAATCCCAGAGAGAAGACAAAACAACAGACCACAAATTATGATCACAAAGGCAAGTGCCCAAATCACCTACAGCAGTGGCTCTTAACCTTTGCTTTCCCAGGGACCCCCTTTAAATATCTTTTGTTTCTGCAGACCCCCGACACTTAACTCAAGGTTTAAAACCCTTATAATAATCATAATCATAACCAATCATAATCACACAATTACACCATCCGTTAACCCTTCCCTCAGAGGCACTGGAAAGGGAGAGAAGAACTTTCTCCTGTTTCTTCCTGCAAGTTTGTGGCTGGAGTGGATTGAATGGCAATGCACAGGCCCAGCCAGCCAACCTTTGCCCCTGTCACATTGCAAAGGTGGCCTGAGCAGCCTTCAAGTCTTTGTGGACCCCCTGTGAGGATATCGCAGATCCCTGGGGGTCTGCGGAGCACAGGTTAAGAACTATTGACCTGCAAGAACTCCCTTCTCATATAGGAAACAGAGAAATTCCCCTCTCTGGGCAGGCGTAGCAAGAGAGAGAGGCGCTCCCTCAAGTACTGATGTCCTGGGCCATTTAAGGCTTTGCCTGTCACCCCCAGCACCTTGGGTTCTGCCTGGAAGCCCATCGGCATCCAATATCCCATGTGCATCTGAATGCACACCCTCACCCCATACGTTACTCTGCTTTGGCCATCTTGAACCGAACACAGATATTTCGCATCAAACAAAATCTCCACCTCCTCCTATGGGGGAAATTTACACATGTGTCAGGTTCTAGCCATTGTGTATATTGCATTATCATAGGTAGTACAACTCGCTCCTCTGACATATTACCTGCCGACAATCATGAGCTCCCATTCGGAAGAGAGCGGTCTGAAATGCCGCCAGAGGTCCATGGTGAAAATGGTGCTGGCACTGTTGAAGATGGAAGTCAGGGAGGACATCAGGGCTGCAATCATGACAGACATCATGAGGCCTCTCAGGCCTGCAACCAGAAGAAAAATGGGGTGGCTGTTATCAAGACTGGATGGAGAGCATTGCAAGGTACGACCTGAGCCAAAGCAGGGATTTTTGATCTGAGGAACCTTTTGTGAAAAATTTCATCCGTGCATCAAAAAGTTGTTTGAGCACCGAAAAGCAGGGTATTTTGAGAACAACGATGCTCTGTTTTCTGTGCAAAAATGTTGGGATGTTGTCCAAAATTTATTTATTTGTCTATTTGATTTCCATCATGCCTTTCTCCTGAACTAAAACTCAAAGTGGCTACATGATAAGAAAAACCATTTTTGCCAAAAGATTTCCAGAAGTGAGAAATAATTTTAAAAGCACATTTTTTTCATAATTTCATGCAGAAATGGGAAAAAGTGGAAACATTTGTCCTTGTATATGGGAATGAAGTGAGCAAAGGTTTTACATCTTGGTTGTGGATTGTGAGGCCTGAGTATTCCACACGTGGTTTCGTTTCCCCTGCAAGGTGTCCTTTCCTCGGTTCCCCTTCCCGGCCAGCCTCCCCCTTCCCTTCTTCCTATTTAATTGCATCTCTCTTTGGGCAATGGAGAAAGCCCCTCACCTATTGGCAGGAGTTCAATGACCAGCTTGGGGTAGGCGATGTCGGAGCAGCCGGAGGGGTTGCCACAGATCTCTTTACAGACGTCTGGATTCACGCAGGCAACCAAGTCTGCAAGGAAATGGGATTCCAAAGAGGAGGGGGGGAGAGATTTTAAGAGGGCCAAAATGGGTGGGAAAGAGTTGCCAAACTTTGGGGTGACAGGCAGTGCACCGGGGGTGAGATCTTACATGGAGGCTGCACAGCGCAAATAATAATGTTACTAAACTCACTTCAGTTTTCTACTATCCTATCAAGGTTCTGCCTGAAAACAGTAACATCTGTTGCTTTTTTTCAGTAGATAGAGAAATAGATTGAATAAGCTATGCAGATCAATAAGCAAAAAAAATCTGCTTATTTCCTCCCTGCAGCAAGTTGGGGAAACTCTTTCCCCTGTGCAGGTAGAGTAAGGATGAGGAAAGTACAGTCTGGGGGCCACAGACCACCCCTCGGCCCCTCTTTTGTGGCTTTCAAAGCACCCCAGCAGACCCACCAAATGTTTAGGGCTTTCCCCCCCCTTGGCTGATGCCCAAATATGCTCTCTTTCACACACATGCACCCAAACATAAATGAGGGGATGCTTCAGTTCCCTCACTAAGGAAAAATGAAGCCAATAGCTTTTATTTGGCCAAAAACCCAAACCAGAAACAACGTACCGTCGTTTCTGGAGGGATGTTGTGGCCCCTGGGCAGAGGCTGGGGTGGCGAGATGACCCTCTGCCTCCTTCGAACTCGGCTCTGACAGAAATAATTTTTAAATCAGCATAGTAAACATTCCTATACTGTTTTGTGTTTAAATTCAGTGAAGGGTAGCAGCTCCCATCTCAGTGGATGAGGGGGAATCCATGCTTTTAAAAAGTAGCTCTCCAAGGTGCTGGGCCTATTTTGCAGATAGGGATCAACCTTCAGGGGACTTCAAGTTCTGACTGAAATCTGGAGCAGATTCACCACTGCCCCCACCCTCTGGCTTTGGAGAGGCCAACCTCTACTACTTAGATCAGGGACGCACAACGGTGGAAGGCGAGGGGTGATATTAGCTGCTTGAGAGACCTTAGAGTGTGGCAACACCCATTGCCTCCAAATGCCTCCAAACAACCTCTAGCGGGCATTTCTGCCATGCTTTTAGGCCTCCTTGGGTCCTTTTAAGTCCAGGAGAGGCCTTTTTCCACAACAAGAAGGGAGTCTACATCACCTCCTGTTCACTTCCTATTTCAAATAAAGTCTCACCTGGGGCTAAATGTGGTGGAAATGCTCCCACACACCCCCTGGAGTGTATTTGGGGGCAAAATTAAATTGTTTTGCATTTTTGCAAAGAAAATTTTGACACACACTCCCAGAGGTCCAGGGTCCCCCAAATGTGGTGGGATTTCCCTCCACACCCCTAGAGGGCATTTTGGCCCCTGAACAGCCTCAGGACCACAAAAGCACAATTTAACATCCCCTGGCTTAAATGCTAGGGAAGGCCTCTGTACTTTCCTGTGAATCAGGCTTCCTTCCCCACACTCAGGTTGCATCTGCACTACAGAAATAACCCAGTTTGACACTGCTTTAACTGCCATGGCTCCATGCTATGGAATTCTGGGGCTTGTAGTTTTGTGAGATGTTTAGCCTTCTCTGTCCGAGAGAAATCCAGCACTTTCTTCCAGGAGGCAACCCTATAGATCAAAAGAGCTCTGGTGCCACAGCAAACTACAAATCCCAGGATTCCATAGCATGGAGCCATGGCAGTTAAAGCGGTGTCAAACTGGATTATTTCTGCCGTGCTGATGCAGCCTCACACAGAAACCACTTTATGTCCACTGAAACCCTGCAACCCCGTTCCTTCTTACCTGGGTAAAGAATGCGGCTAATCATGCCAGGGAAAACCATCATAAAGAGGGGCAGGATTTTCAGGTAGGAGGCCAACAGGGCACCTCCCTTGGCATGAGACAGGTTCTTGGCTGCAAGAGACCTTTGAACAATGACCTGCAAACAAAGGAGACATTTGCACGATCTATTGGTGAAGGGGCCTTACAAACTGCCATGTTCATTTGCAATTAGAGAATTGCCTCTCATCTTGTCCAGATACACCGGGCCAAGCTTTGCTCTGCCGCAAAGTCTTGAAGCAAAAGGTCTCAGACAACCAGTGTGGTTCTGTGAAGAGAAGATGTCCCTTGGATGGAGAAGACCCAAGTTTCTGTGCCCGCCTTGTTAAACAAAGGTAGGGTTGGTCTGCACATGACAGGAGAGGGTATCTGCTCACCATTCCTCCCCAGATCTTTCTCCACAGAAATGCAGAAACATTAAAATGAGGCAGATCACATGGGAAGGGCTGGCAGGCAACAGGATCTATTCCCAACATCGTGGTATGGAACGGTGGCCCTATTGCTCTTATGGCGTAATACCCAAATCTGATTCCCATTCCAAAACCCAGCCCTTTTTTCCAGGAGGCAACCCTATTGATCACAAGAAGCAAAGCTCTACCTGGTCTGTACACCAATACCACAAAGACGGGATGGTCATTCCAACCAAGACTCCAGGCCAGGGTAAGTCAGACGTGATTGGGTCCCGAAATATGTGGAAGGCGTCTTCTCGCGGCAGACCGCAGCTGCTGTTCCCATCCCGGTTGCTGGCCACGGCTTTGAAGTATCGGTTCTGCAGGTCTTCAAGTCCTCCGACTTTGGCAAAGCCTAGGAAAGGCAAAGAGGAAGCCCATCCCCATTGGTTTCAACTAGGAAGCCCTTGACGGCTTGGACCCAGGCTGTTTGAAAGATTTTATCTCCCTTTAGCATAGCATTAGCAATAGCATTGGCATTTATAATAATAATAATCATAAAATTTATTTCTATCCCGCCCCTCTGCAATGCAATCGGGGTGGCTTACATAATAAAAAACCCATAATTAATATTAATACCCTAACCCACCCACCCCTTAAAACAATATTAAATGAAACAGATAAAAATATACAGTAATTAATAAGAGAAAAAATAAAATAGTCCAGTGGCCACTTAAGGGACCACTCATCAGTGCCGAAGCACCCCCTAAGCGGTTTACATTGCTTTTTTTAGCTAATTGCCCCCAACAACTGGGCACTCATTTTACTGACCTACCGAAGGATGGAAGGCAGGGTCAGCCTGGGAGCCCTCTGGGACTGAACTCATAAACTTGTGGCTTGCAGTCCTGGCCTTTGACCACTGGGCCACCAGGGCTCCCTGTCTTCTGTTCAAAACAGCCCCATGTAAATTTTGTGCAGAAGGAATCCTGTGCAGAAGAATTTTGTGCAGAATTTTGTGGAGAAGAAATCCTGTCCTCCAAATTTTCTCATCAGATTAGGATGCTTGAGAAACATCTTTTTCAAGCATATTCCAAATATTTTTTAAAAATACTCTTCACATCCCTGCTACTGCAAGCACTGGGAAGTGGGTGGTTCCTGCTCTCTCCTCCATGCAACAAGGCAACCCACCAAACTTTCCTCAAGGTACTCACTGAATCCCATGAGGCTCAGGGCTCCGGCCAGCATGATGACCGTTTGGAGGGTGTCAGTGTAGATCACTGCTGCAAGGCCTCCTGCAGACAGGAGAGAAAGAGAAAAGGTTTGGATCCGGTGATAGCGGCAGGTTTGGAGAAACCCCAGAAGCTTCAAAACTATAGATAAAACTCACAGATCAAGGTCCCACATCTGGACTGAGTTGCACAAAACTCCCTGTGCATGAATTGTCTTGTCTCTTCTTGACCTTTCTAAGTGATCACTCTTTTGACATTGAAATGGCTACTTTGGGCTTTAGTTCCTCTAAAGTTAGTTACTCTTTACTCTCCCCTTGTTAGAGAGAGGGTCTTCTCTCCATTCACACCTGGGCTCCTCTGCCTGTGAAAATGCTCCTTGATCCCTGTTTTTTGTGTGTCTTGGTCAATGAATTAATGTCAGATTTAATCACAGTCTGCTAGCAAACCGGGAAGAAGAGAGATTGAACAAAAGGAGCAACCTAAACACACTCTTATGGAATATACTCCCTCAGGTGGCCGGTGGTCTCTCTTTTGTCAGATTTTTTTTTTTTTAATTCCCACCTCTCAGAAATATTTCAGCAGCGGTCTTTTAGGAGCTGATTCCTCCACTGGCTAGTGGGTTGGACTAGATGGCCTTCTGGATCCCTTCCACCTCTGTGCTCCTATGATTTTATGGTTACAAAAGATATACAAAGCTTGCTTTAGATCATCTGGGGTCATGGATTTAGCTGAAATGTCTTCATTATGCTCAAACTGATAGTTGCACAGACTGAAATTACTGCTGGATTTCAGAAAACCATTGACGGACCTCATTGGGTGTTCCATTTCTATGAAGAACAGATACCAGGCTGAGGTTTAGCTAAAGGAATTGGAAATGAGAAAAAGACTGAGAAATATTGACGACATGTTTTCAGTCTTGGCTACAGATAGATTTCTGCTGGTCTATGATGTTAATCAGTACTTGATCTGAGACAATCATGCTATCAATAAATGAACAAATGTGCTTTGAAAAATCCAATAAAGGTCAGACAACCAGCTCCTCTTTGCCAGTATTCTATTGGGATGATAGGCTAGCTGATTCGATTTTTTCCCAGGGCAGTAGTGTTGAAGGAAGGCAGACAAAAGCCACCAGCTCTGAGCTGAATATTTCTCGTGTCTTCCTTCCTTCCTTCCTTCCTTCCTTCCTTCCTTCCTTCCTTCCCACTCAGCCCTTTCCCCTCTTGCCACCATCATCTGCATTGGCATAGCTATGCTGACATGGGGCACCAACAGGATTCCAGCAAAATTTACCATCCTGTTGCATATTTGGATTTGGCTTAATTCCAAAGAAGAGGTTAAAATAAGAAGACTGCAACACATGCCTCAAGTGAAGGAGGGTGGAGTAGCTCTAGCCATGGCTGGTGGATCTCATGTCAGTGAAGCAGTGAGTCCATCCCAGGTCTTACCCCAAACTTTAAAGGAGCTCTCCACAGTGCTGGATGCTATTCCCAAATAAGTTCAGCACCTTGGAGAGCCCTTTGAAACCTACCCCAAACCTGGAATGGATTCACCACCCCACGGACATGGGAACCACCAACCACCACATACAGTGAATCCCATGATGAATCTCAGAATTATAGAGGTGGAAGGGGCACCCAAAGGCCATCACATCTAACCCACTTCCATGCAGGGATACACAATTAAGCCCCCCCCAAAGAAGAATATTGTGTATCTACATGCAACCCAATCTTCCAGATGTTTTTTCCTTCCCCACAAAGCCCCAACAGCCCAGTGTTTGGTAGGCAAACAAAGCCAGATAATCGTGCCCATAAGCACATTTCATGTCAATCGCCACCATGGGATCCGTGCTAAAAAGTTATCACCTCACCGGGAAAACTCCTCTGAATGTATTCGTAAGGAGGTTGGGAAAGGCACTCTCCCCCCTAAGAAGCTCAGAGTCAGACCCACCTGACACCGTGTAAACCGCTGTGATGACCAGCAAGCCGATGACAGCCACATAGAGGTCCCAGTGCAAGGCCTGTTGAATAAACAAGGCTCCTGCGTACATGTCCACCTGGAGGAGAGAACATGGATGCATTTCTGAGCATTGAACCTCAGGGGACAGGTTTCTGAGGCCATGCATGCAACTGAGGGGCAGCCGGTGACTTCCATGTCACTAGGGGCAGGAACTCTGCTATAGGTCTAGATTTAAAGGAGCTACCCCAAATGCTGAGCCCAAAATAGGCCCAGTCCTTCAAATGAGCTCAGACTTAAAACCAGAGTGAGTTCACCACTTAATCCAAACTTTAAAGGTGCTCCAAAGGAGTTTAAGATGCTGGACCCTCACCCCAACCCAAACAATGTCAAGGGCTTCACATAGATCCTTTAAAGTGTGGGTTAAAACCCAGAATGGATTCACCACCCCACTGATAATGGTGCCATCAATTGCCACTGGCTTGGCTTTGCACTGGCGCATGGTCCAAGGGAGCCAGAGGTCTCAATGCATTCCTGTACGAGCTGTACACTTTCCATCTCCCTGGCCAGATGAACAACCCCAGTTTAATTCCATCTGAGGAAGAAATTTAACAAGGACTCAGTCTTCTGGGCTGAATCACTTAGTAATTTAGCAAGAGCAGGGGTCCCAAGAGGCAATGGAGGTGGGGACAGCAGCATGCTGGGAATTTCAGTGCTGCCACCAATCAGGGTTTCAACAACTAAAAAATCTATTTTTTCCTCCTCCAAGATACTTCTAGCAATGAAAATGTTGGTGTCTCACACACCGCATTGCCAAAAATTTGACCTGAATACTATACTAGCTATGAGAATGGTCGAGCATTCCCATAGGTCTATTGGAGGGGGAAGCCAGCAAACTGGAGACACCATTACCTGCCCTGCATCTGCACTACACAATTATATCAGCTTCATACCACTTTAACTGTCATGGCTCCATGTTAAGGAATCCTGGGATTTAAGGGACTAAAGCCCTCTAGCAGAGAAGGTTAAGTACTTCTCCAGACTACAATTCCCAAGATTCCTTAGGATGGAGCCGTGGTTGTTAAAGTCGTACAAAACTGACATAACTGCATAGTGCGGATGCACAAACAATATAGAACCAGAGCATATGACTGAAACCCCATCTTCTGTGTGAGAGGATCAAACATCCTCTTCCCGTTCCATTGCCTTGCAGATCAATCAACACAATGCAGAAGACATTACAGGCCAGTTTCAATGTGGAAACCCCTTTGAGAAGAACCAAAATAATAATAATAATTGCAAAAATATTATTTTGCAATGTGATTTAGAAAAAAAATTCCACCAGCAAATGCAAAAACAGTAAAACAGAATAGTACACAACGCCTATCAAGGTTACCCAAGGGTCTAACCTGTATGGGATTTCTTCACAACCCCACCCATGGCAATGAGGCACACCCTGAATGCAGGCAGCTCCGGGTCAGGCTGGCATATGTGGTTGACCTGTGGCACAGGCTGAAAATGTTCATGATCACCTGGAGAGGAAGCAGCCAGCTCACCTGTTCCATCCCGGGCAACCATGCCTCACCCTCTGGCTGGCTGTGTCAAAAGCTAGCCATAAATCTGCCAGGGAAAATACATGTTCAAAAGTATTTTTCTTGGCAGGTCTGGGTGCTATCCGGGTGTGAACGAACAACTAGAGAAGGAAGTTTAAAGCCGCATCTGCACTGCAAAAATAATCCAGTTTAACACGGCTTTAACTGCCATGGCTCAATACTATGGAATTCTAGGATTTGTACTTTTGTGAGAGATTTAGCTTTCTCTGTCAGAGATCTCTGGTGCAACAGCAAACTACAAATCCCAGGATTTGATAGCATGGAGCCATGGCAATTAAAGCAGTGTCAAACTGGATTATTTCTGCAGTGAAGAAGCAGCCTTGGACACACTAAATCCCAACAGAAGAAACTGCCCTGGGATGTGTTGTTCATGAGGGGGAGAGAACTTTACGCCCTTTAAAATACTTAAAAGTATCTTAAAATGGGCATCTCTTGTGCCTCTTTGCCAGGGTTGACTGCCTGCATTTCCTTGACCCCATCTCCAAAAAAATAAATTATATAAGGAAGCAAATGCAATATAGACAGAGAAAATAGGAAAGACAGCAACAGACCAAAGAGATAAGGAGGGAAATTCTGTACTCAGAGCTCATCCGCATTCCTGAAGCCGGTTCTCAGAGTCTCAAGCTCAGGCAGCAATTTGGATATTATTGTGCCTGGATTCTTAGGCCATTAACCTTTCCGGGTAATGAGTTATTTGCTTGGGCAATTGGTTTTGATACGGTGCCAATTGCATGAAGCAATAGTATCCTTGTGCAACACACACCCCACTCAAGATGAAAGAATAAATATACACAGTACTTTCAATTACATTTATAGTTTGTTGTGATGTGCCTTCAAGTTAACTCTCTTAGGGTTTTCTTGGAAAGATTTCTTCACAGCAGGTGGGCCTTTCCCTTGCTCTGAGGCTGAGAGAGTGAGACTCGCCCAATGGCTTTCCATGGCTGACTGAGGATTTAACCCTGGTCTCCTTGGTCCTAATCCAGTACTCCAACCACTACACCAAACTGGCTCAATTAAATACTCTATATTCCTTTAAAAAAAAAATAATGGAAATTTTATTAGCTTAATTCAAAATATAACAGCATAAAACAACAGGGGAAAACAATAAGCTACAGTTCAAGATAGTGAGATTTCACAAGGAAGTCAATTCTTCTAAACCAGTGTAAAGGACAAGTTCAGGCACTTCATCTGATTATTTCAAGTTGTGAAATACGTCTTTCCCTAAATGGTGTTGGTTGCTTGGTGGTAAAAGGCGCTGTGGATTGTTCGAAACATATTCAATCAAAATAAACCAGTCCTCGTGAAATAAACCTGTCTATATTCCTTTTTTAATAAATTAAATACTCTAGCTCTTAGGGCTTGTCTGTCTACATGGGCAATTTACCCTGTTTTGCCTCCAGCTTGGAGAACGGCAGTCCTGACAATGCAGGGGTTTTGCCCCCAGGCAGTCTTCATGACCCCCAGAGCAAAGATGGGGATAGGGCCCGATAAAACATTTAAAAATAACACCTGTTTAAATGCATCCCAGGCTGGCTTTCTGACGTCAAAGAATGGGACATGGGCAGCGTCTGCAAGGATGGGCCAGCATGCCCGTCTGGACTCCGGCCTGTTTCATGGGGTAACAGGGGAGGAACAGGCCTGACCCATGGGGTCCATTGGGAACCGGCATTAATCTGCCCCGTGTACATGTGTCCTTACAGTTTCTCCCAGTTTGAAAGTTTGCAGGTACAATTTCTAAGTCATCCAATAAGCCTACATTTGTGGAATGGACCCATGACCCATTTCCTAGCCTCCCTTTAAGTATTTATTGACAGCTGTGTGGTGTAGTGGTTTGAGTGATGGGCCAGGACTTTGGAAGACCAAGGTTCAAATCCCAACTCATCCATGGAAAACTGCTGGGTGATCTTAGGCAAGTCACACTCTCTCAGCCCCAGAGGAAGGCCATGGCAAACCTCCTCAGAATAAAAACAAAACAAAACACAAACTAATATAGCTCAAGGATTCTCTAGAGCCAGCATGTTGTGATGGTTTTGAGTGCTGGATTAGGACATGAGGTTTGAACCCCTGTTAAGCCACAGAAACCCAACGGATGATCTTGAGCAAGTCACACACTCTCAGCCTTAGCAGAAAGCGATGGCAAAACCTCCTGGGAATAAATCCCACCAATGAGAGAGAGTGTGGTGTTGTGGTTTAAATCTTGGATTAGGACTTTGTGAGGCTTGGGTTCAAATCTCCCTTTGGCCATGGAAACCTGCTGGGTGACCTTGGCAAGTCCTACCTTCTTGGTTTCAGAGGAAGGCAAAGGCAAACCCCCTCTGAATAAATCTTGCCAAGAAAAAACCAGGAGAGAGTCATCATAAGTTGGAGTTGATGTGAACCCATACAACCACAACTGCAACAACAACACAGGTGTGGCTGTGGAAGAGTTGCATTGATAGCAATCATTCCAATCTGCTATTTCCAGAGCCAAACACTCAGTGGATTGCTTTGTAAATGGATCTGGTTTAGGGCCAAATTCTTCAAGAACAGACAGACAGGTAAAGCACATGCCTGCCTTTATACCTTTCTGCAGGTGGTGGCTTCTGTGTCGGAGAGGCAGTGAACCCACACCTGGTTTTACCCCATGTCAGAGGGGGTTGCAAATCCAGAGCTTTCCAACATGCTGTTTCAGGGTTCCAAGGCTTTGGTTTGCTCCCTTAAAGTTCAGACTAAAACCAGGAGAGGATTCAACATCTTCATGGGCATGGAAATCACCAGCCAGCACTACCGGTCTGAGATCTGATGGACTTCACAGCCTCCAGAAGCCTCCATGATGGAGTTTCCTTCCCTCCTTTCATCTATTGGTCTGTCACTCTACCGCTGCCGCACAATGATATGTATACATGCATATTTTATATGAGAAAGCAATATCGAAAGGTCACTTATTCAGCCTATGTCAACCTACTCTTTCCAAGCCAATTCTGTTCTGTCTCCTCTCGTCTCCTTACTTACTGAGATTTTGGTGAATATATAGATAAACAAGTAGAGAATTGCTAGGAAGATCTGTATCCTTTTGCCACCAAACCGTCTCTGCAAATACTCTGGCATGGTTGTCACCTGCGAGGAATGAGAGGAGTGTCGGTGAAAAGTGGGGGGCAAACGAGGGGATATTTGGGCAAAGAAACACGCCCACGCTTTTGTACAAGAGCAGCAGGGTGTTCAAGTGTTGGAAGTCTTATGAAATCCTCTGCTAGGACATTTTCTGCATAATTTTCAGCAGTAGCAATTCCACTCGGAGAGGAGAGGATTGGATCTGTGAAATGTTGGAGGGTATGGCATGAATGTGGGATGGCTCCAAAACAACTGGGAAGCCACCAGTCACATTTTCCACCTCACCAGGCCAACATCTCCATCCATGTAAAAATATGCCCTGTGGAGGTTTTGTTCCAATTCTGCTGGCCTTCAAACCAGATCCTTGGCTTGTATCCTCCATCCAGACACAAAGAACCTAAGTACCTGATGAGTAGGTTTATCCAGGAGCTCATTCCTGCCACCTAAAAAGTCTGTAGGAAGGCAAGGTCCCTGCTGCGTACTCACCCCAGCTGCAATGTAGATCGGAAGAAACAGCCACGCCAGCACCAAGACACAAAACATGCCCTGCGGAGGGAAAAGGAAGGAAGGAAGGCCAAGTCAGAGAGGAAGCAGCGGCTGCCATGTCCGGGGCATCAGGACACCTTCGGGGGCACAAGACAGGTTGCATCCCGGCACACCTGGCTCTCTTGTAGGTATCACACAAGGGTTAGTCTGTTGCAAGAAAAACAGCAGCAGCAAAAGTCTTGTGGCACCTTGAAGACTACCCAATTTTATTGGCCAATTTTATTTTTTTTTTGTGGGCTGCAGCCTGCTGTCCTGCATGTGTCCTCTGCCACCGGTCAGATGGGCTCTAGGATCTGTGTCAGCAACACAACCAAACCTCTCGTGGCATTTGGAGGGTCATTTTGTTTTCAATATATCCAAACAAATAGTTTACGCTTTAGCCTGGCAGTTTATGGATACAGAGGTGGCTGGGAACAGGCCAGGAGAGCAAACCTTCCTGTTATCAACTTCCTTGCACTATTCTCATAGCCGTTGGCATGTGAGATGGGCCATCCTTGTGCAGTTCAGTTGCCCTTGCTTAGTCCCACCCCATATAACTCTAGGGATCCTTGCTGATGTTGGGTTGGTGCAACCCAGCCCAGGGAATCCCATAGCCACCCACAAGGAACTGGAGTCTCATCCACGGGATAATACGTTGTTCAGAGGCTGGATTCTTCCACTTGCTGTGAGGAAATGCTGAAACCCATCACCTTAAAGGGCTGTGATGCTTCCTGGGCATCATTTGCCACCAGTAAAGTTGATCTTCTAGCAGTGACGGGTGTCAGGTTTTGGTTCTCAATCAAATCCTGGGGAGGTCTGGAGCTGCAGCCAGTTCTGGCTCAGACCTTCCATGCAATCTGTCAGGGATGCTTTGATGGTGTCTTCCTACATGGCAGAATAGGGTTGGACTGGATGGCCTTTGGGATCTCTTCCAAATCTATGATTCTATTATTATAAGCTTTATGGATCTGATGAAGCAGGCAAGAGACCCTGACAAAGTATGCCCAACAAGACGTGTTCAGCTTTTGGGTAACACAATGTACTTAGTTGTTTTTTCTGGAACAGACTGACACAGCTATGCCCATCCTTGGGGGGGAAAGAAGGGCATATCAACAGAGCCACCCTTAGATTGAGCAAGAGGGCCAAAGGGCAAGATATGTGCTTGTCAACTGAATCAGCGGACACGCCGTACCCTCAGTCCAAAGCGCCGCGAGAGTGAGTGCCATCGTGCCAATTAGCACCATTAAAACACATTGTGTGGGAATGGTTTCATCCTCTCTGTTGGGTGATAAAAAGAGCCCTGCCTCAGAACATGTGGCGACACACCCACAGATCCAAGGAAGGCCTCACCCCACACCGGCTAGCAGGGAGAGCAAGCAGACTCGCCCCATCAAAGGAATACTCACATTCCACTCATAGGCCGTGGCAGCAATGCCAGACGCTGCACCGGAGCCAGCCAGGCCAATGAAATGCCCACTGCCGACATTGCTGGCAAACAGGGAAGCCCCTACCTGATGGAAAGGAGCAGGGAATGAGTTAGGACTGTGTCCCAAAGCGGTTTCTGTACCTACAAAGAGCACGAAGCCTTACCTAGGGAAGAAGTGATAACACCAGGGGAAAGGACTAGAAAAAGTCCCTCGGGCCAGTGTCCTATGTCTGTGTGGACAAGGGAGAATTTTGGGAATTGCAGCTTCTCCTGCCACCTCAAGTGATACAACAAGACACAAGCTTGGCCCTTACAATTGTCCCTTGCATGTACACCGTGGGTGGGAATCCTGCATGCATCCAGACGTTGCTTGGAGGCATCCCACCAAATGGTGGGGGATGATGAGAGCTGAAGCTGAGCAAGACCAGGAGGGCTGTATTATCCCCACCCCAATGTAAGGGCTTGCACCAAACTTGGAAGTATTGCACTCTGTAACAGAGGCCATGTTGCTAGATGAAGAGATTTCTTCTCTGGAACCTTCAGATTGTGCACCTATAGAAACCACCCAGTTGTACTGGTAAGGCCTGGTGCAGGTCACCGTATTTTGGAGCAGAGCACAGCTGGCAGCATTTGAGGAAGAGAGAAATCTAGCAACGTGCCCTGGAGAGCTTTATTTCACCACCTTTCCTCAAAATACAGCAAGAGCTCTCAGGGCACCCCTCACAAATAATAGAATCATTGAGATTATTCTATGAAAACCGATATGGAGTAGACTCCTATCGGTGGCCTATGCCGGCATGAGCCCATTTATACCAACATAAAGGCTTTTGAGGAAGCTATGAAAGGTGGTTCCCAGGACCTCCTTTTGCAAGGCCAAGACCCTGAGTGGGCAACAGCATTCGGGGAGATCCGTGGTGTAGATCCGTCCCTCCAGCTACTGCACCTGAGTGCAGTCCGGGTGCTCTTCGTGAGCACTTGGCAAAGTTGGAACAACCTTATTCTTGGAGGCAAGATGCTCTTTCCTCCCCGGTGCAAAGGGGCAGCCAGGACGGGCCCAGGAGCACCCCTGATGCCAATCGGTTGCCAGAGGGGCAGAGCTGTGGACGGAAGCTGCCTGCTGTTGTTACGCACCCATAGCATCATGGAAAGAGGTCCTGAATGCCTTCTTCCGCAGTGCCTCCAGAGCTTCATACCCTGGCGTAAGAGGGGTTTCTATCCTCTGGACAACCAGTGTAGCTTTGCTGGCAAAGGCTCACATTCTGCCACTTCTGGGCCATAGGACAGAACTTACCGGCCACCAGACCATCTCTCCTCCAGCGAGGAAGTAGCCCTTCACGGTGCTCCGCTTCGTCTTCCACATGGACTGGGAGAAAGAGGGAGAAGGTCAGGACTGAAGACACCACCAGGAATCCCTCAAGCCATTAACACACACACGTACCATTAACAAATTAGGAGACCTAGCATGGTGTCATGGTTTGAATGCTCGACTAGGACCCTGGAGACCAGGATCTGAGTCCCAGCTCAGCCAAGGAAACCCCCTGGGTGACCTTGGGCAAATCACACTCTCTCAGCCTCAGAGGAAGGCAATGGTGTCAAACCTCTTCTGAAGATATCTTGAGAGCCAGCATAGTGCTTTGAATGCTGGAAAAGGATTCCAGGAGACCAGAGTTCAAATCTGGTTCAAAACCCACTCAAGGGAAAACTACCGGGTGACCTCAGGAAAGTCTCACTTTCTCAGCCTCAGAGGAAGGCAAGGGCAAACCTCCTCTGAACAAATATGGCCAAGAAACCCCCAGGAGACGATGCCTAGAAGTCAGAATCGAAGACGCATAACAACCACCACCATTAAAAATGCCATTCAAGCTAGGGTAAATTTACAAGGGGTGCCATTTTGGTTTGGGTCCATCTCCAAGCCCTTGCTGCTTTCGGATCTCTGCACAACAGCCAAAGAAGGAAAGGCTCTGTCTTTGGACTGGGAGAGGGGGTCACTTTGGGCCAAGGACCACATATTTTATTTATTTATCTATTTAGTAGTTCAGCTTCCAGGCTGGGGAACTCCTAGCATCCCTCCAACATCCACACCACTCCAGGCTTGTTTCAGAGGTGAGTAATTTTGATACCAAGATGAGAACATACTTAGATGTTCTTGCTTAAGATCCAGAGAATATCTGAAAGGCCATGTTTCCCTATACAAGCCAGGCCAAGTTCAAAGATCCACAGGGAAGGGCTTTCTCTCCATCCTTGCACCATCACAAGTATGGTTGGTGCAGACACAGAGCAGCGCCGTCTTAACTGCAATGCTATAAATTTGGGACTGAAGGAATATTTGGGGTTTTTTTGTGGTGGTGGGGGAACAGAATTTTTATCTGGAGGAGGCAATTTCTAGCTACAACCCTGGAAAACAACAGCACCTGGATATTTTCTGGAGCAGGGCTGTGGAGTTAGAATAACACAGCAAGTTCCAAGCACTGTCACTATCTGAGTCTAATTACTAGTAGTTAACAAAAGTACAACACAAATTTCAGAAAATAACATAATAAGCAGGAACCCAGCTACTTTAGGGGTGTCGTGAATAACATGTTCTAGTTACTTCAAAAGTTACTTTGAAAGGCATTGTAGAGGTATTTTGTCAGGAAGAAATGAATCCATTGCTTATTTAATTGTTCGTTTAAACCAGGGCAGGGGGGAACCTTTCGGGATGAGAAGGCAATGAGGAAGCTTGTGGGGGCAAAGCATAGCTGCCCTGGAGAAATGCCATTATTCGGGCAGCCCGGCAGAGCCTGAAGCGAATGGTTTGCACAAGCATCTCTGGAGGGAACAGGCCCTTCGGCATGGAGCCTTCAAACAATGCGGCAGTCCCATTCGTTTGCTGCGTTGAGAGTCTGCCAAGGTGGTGGCACCGTGCCCTGGCGGAGGGTGCCAAGAGCTAATAATATTGTGTTCCTGGCTTCCACCAGTGAGAAAGGGCAACAGGCATCTCTCCAGAGGTGGCAGTGGAAAGCTACCCTGGCAACAGATAACGCCATGGATCCACCAGGTCTTGTTTCCGTATCAGGGTTTGCAGCATGTTCAACAAGCATGGGTCTCTACAAACAGTGACCACATAGGACGGGGAGATAAGAAAGTTTTTGAGTGAGCTGGGACTCGGCCATGGGACTCTGGAAGCAAGGAAGCACAGAGTTATCATACCTGCCAACTGTCCCCATTTGACAGGGACAGTCCCAATTCTGTCATCCCACTTTTTCATCAGCTTTTAAAATGTTCCAGTTTCTCTTTTCTCCTCCCCTTTTGTCCTCAACTTACTTAATTGTTGCAAACAGCGTTTAGAATGCAAACGTAGTTCAGAGTGCATAGCTGAATAGGGGGTTCTGGGAGTGACAGTCCAAAAAGACACTTTCCCCCATGAACTGGAAGTTCTAGCCTGCAGTATTTGGGGGAAAGGGACCAAGGACAGATCTTGTGTGTATGTGCCTTCAAGTCACCTGTGGACTTATGGCCACCCCATGGATTTCAGAGGGTTTTCTAGGCAAGGACTCCTCAGAGGTGGTTTTGCCAGTAGTTCCTTCCTCTGAAATAGAGCTACAGCATGCCTGGGATTCATTGGCGGTCTCCTGACTGATCTCCAAAAGGTCTTGCATTGCTACTAATCCTACAAATTCATCCAAACTAGAGTAGACCAACTGAATCTCTTGTTGCATGGTGATCGGTCCCATCGAGTCAATGGCTCTACTTTAATCATAGAATGCAGGCCTATATACAATACAGTCATTGGTTGGAATTTATTATTTATTTATTTATTTATTTATTTATTTATACCCCACTTTTCAGCCACAAGGCTATCAGAGCGGCTTACAATTTGTTTTAAGCAATAGCTATTTACACATCTACACTGCATTAAACAGTTTCCAATGTGTGTTAGCTAATTGCCCTCCACAAGCTGGGTACTCAATTTCCTATCGGTTAGTTCCCATTGAATCAATTGTTGAATGGTGAGTCAAGAGGTACATTGGTCCCATTGAAGCAATGGTTCGACTCCAGTCTGGTACTAGGCAAGACCATTCAGAGCAACGTTAGCCACAGACTCAACTGGGGAAGGAATTGACAAAAGGTAGACAAATCCCATTGATCCAATGGCTCTACTCTAGTCTGGGACTAACAAGGGAGTCAAGTCTGTCCCAAAGCAGTGTGAACCCATTGAATCAATTGCTCAGTAGAGAGTCAACACACAAGTAAATCCAGTTGGTTCAATGACTCTACTTTAGTTAGGGCTAGAGAATGTAAGCCTGGCTTTTGTCTCTCCTTTCCCATCTCCCCCAAAACAGAGCAACTTAACATGGCCTAATTCTAAACAGCAACAACTATCTTGGCCAAGGATTTCCAGGGACCAACATCCCACTGCAGCTCAGCACCCTTTGATTTACTCCATGTGGTCCTTTTCAACACTTGGGAATGCTAATTTGGGGGGTGAGGGAGGACCACTGTTCCCAGAACTCCCCAGCCAGGCTGCTCACTGGCCACTGGCCACACTGTGGATTCTGGAAGGTATAGTTCACCCCCCAAAAAATAATGTTTCCATACTCCAAACATTTTCTAGCAGAATAGATGAAATGTGGAAATGTCTTCCTTACCCACAGTCCAACAGCCAAAACAAAGACAAAGTATAAGACCAAGACGACAATATCCACTGCCTCCAGGTTCTTTTGGGGAAAAGCATCCCATCTGCCGGTGGTACCCATGGGTGCCAGCGTGGGACTGCTCCGTTCCATGGCTTCTGGAATTGACTGGATGCTTCTCCTTCCTGATGCGTTTATCTGGTCAAGGCAAAAAAAATGAAATACAAAGCAAGATGTAAGCTACACATCACAAGGGATTGGCTTGGCGGCTTCTTCTTCTGGGTAACTTTAGCCATTGATCAAATATAACCCCGGCTCTGACTTTGACTCCAACTGAGCTCCGTGAAGATCCCATTCAACTTGCAAGGGCAAAGGGGGAAACCAAGAAAATAAATGCATTCCCCTGGTGGCAGGCGCCCAACGTGATTGACCAAACAAACGCAAAGATCAGGCGGCCAAATAGTTTGTTTGCCTTTGACCCGGGCAGTTGTCCAAGCCAGCGGGAAAAGAAAGGACAGGATTCCGGTGGGGAGGGCCAACTGATGGCACGTTGAGGGAGCAAGAGAGTCACACTGGACGATGGAAGGGCCGGAGGTGGCCGCGCCAAGGGCAACAGGTCAGATCAAAGCTGTGAAACCTGGAGTGGGCCTGGAGCAAAGCTTTTATAGAAAGAAGTCAAGGAGAACTTTTGTGGAAAGAAGTCAGGGAAACCATTCTGTTAGGCCCCAGCCTTCCAGAGCCAGGGACCAAAGTCTTATTAGGGTTTTTTTTTTAAATAGTAAAGATATGATATCATAACTGCAAAATGTAAATCCACGCACATGTAGTTGAGTGGTGGTTACGCACCATCACCTTCCTGCTAAATACTGGCAATGTGCAACCAATGGCACATCTGCTCATGTGCCCGCTTTGTGCCCCCATGTGCAATGGGGAATAATGCACAGTGCATGTTTCTCCCATTATCAAGTGTTGCACCAAAGGCATCATCCAAAAATGCACACTTTGAGGTGGCAGAATCTGGCCCTTCCCAGTCAGCTCAGGCAAAAGCAAACTGTTGCAGCCACTCCTAGTGGGTGTGTTCTTCCTCATTCACAACTTTGGCCATCTTGGCCACACTCTGGGGTTGCTTGGCCATGCGTGTCCTGGTTTGCCTCTGTGAGGTGTTGGAGGGGGTGAGAGGCCGGAGTGTCTGCGTCATGGGTTGCTTATGGTGGAAACATCACCTGTGAGCCTGGGCCATTCCTTCCAGGCAGGATCCAAGGGGGCTTCCTCTACACCTGCACCTGGGACCCAATGCATTCCTCCTCCCCAGAGAGAAAGCATATCTTCTGAGCCCTTGCACCTGGCTAATGAACCTTGGTTGTTTTATAACACAACAGGACAATGGAGAATCAAAAGAGAATAGAGCTCCTCCAATTATTCCCCAAACAGAGGCAAAGGAAAATTTTGGTTGGTTGATGTGTGTGTGTGTGTGTGTGTATACAGACAACCTAAATCATATTGTTCATTCCAACTAAAGTAGACCGATGCAATTAACTCTTTCAGCCTCAGAGGGGGCAACGGCAAGCCCCCTCCCTTGAACAAATCTTGCAAAGAAAGCCCTGCAATAGGTTCAACTTACGGTTGCCATGTCAGAAATGAGTTGAAGACACACAACAACAACAAGACACACAACAACAACAAGAGCCACTATGAATCCCAGGCTGGGAGAAAGATGGGATATTAAAGAAATAAATATCCATAAAAGAATGGCATAAAGGCTGGAAACAATCTCTGACAAAATCCCTCTAAAATATCTTTAACTGCCCTGTAAAAAGAGTAATTTTTGTAAAAGGTGAAATATTTATATGATCTGAAGAGAAACCAGAGTGTTGTCTCCCCACCACACACAAAAGTAACTAATGACACATAACTATGTTCCTTGTAAGGCATGATTTCCCACCCCTGCCAGGCACCACAGAATTGGGATTTGCGCCACTATCTTTAGAGCATAAAGACAGATAAGAGAACAACTTAAACCAGATCTGGGAAATCAGGGGTGTATGTGTCTGTCCATTTAGATAATATTCTAGCCCTGCTTAGTGATCCTGGGAAATTCCCTCCTGACAGTCTCTGATCCATCCACAAACTAGGACTGACTTGCTTACCTACCCAAATTTATTTATTGTTTTTATTTATACCCTGCTCTTCAGCCACAAAGCTATCAGAGCAGCTTACAATTTTTTTTTTTAAGCAATAGCAATTTACACATCTACACTGCATTAAACAGTGTAGATGTGTAAATTAAATTTGCATTAAATCAAAGTCAGGAATATATGTATACGGGAAGCTGCCTTTCTACTGATTCAGACACCTACCCTGGTATTGTCTCTCTCTCTCCCTCTCATGCAGGATCCGTTCCTAGCCTTACTTGGAAATGCGACTGGACTTAAACCCAGGACTTTCTGCACAGGAAAAGAAGAGGTGCCCATATGCTGAGTCCGACCCCCTGGGCAAAGTGTCCCCCTAGGCCAGTATTTCCAACTCTGACCAGCAGCTATAGACCCCCCAGTCTTCCCCCAGTCCTCCTTCCTGGGGTCTCTGATTCAGGGATTAGCCAGGCCCAACCCTGCCCAGCCCTCCAAAGACTGGATGGGCATGAGGGTACCTGCTCAGGTGGGCATGGGGGTATCTAACGTAACGGGACAGACCCTCCCTTGAGCACCCTTCTTGATGCCAGCCGCCAGAAGGCTGCACTTACTGCTCCTTGCGTGAGTCTGGATCGAGCCAAGGAGACACCATCAGCCGGGCTCTTCCACCTCCAGGAACAAAACCCCTGAGGATGATCTTGCTGAGGCTGCAATGCTGTGTGTGGGTGCCCGAAGAGCAGACAAACAAGTTTGTCTCCTTGGCTCAAGGATGCTGCATATGGGAAGGGGCAAGCCTGGCAGCCAGTTGCAACACCTTGCAAATGATATGGGTGTCATATTCCCAGCTGGCTGAGCTCCCATTCATGTATCAGGAAGTTCCTCTGGCAGAACGTGTCAAGAGCCAGCAAGGCTGGGCCAGGGACTTCTGTCTGCCCTGCAAGAACATCTAAAATGGTGCCCTCCTGTGTGGATTCTGGGGACAGAACCTCCTTGTTGTCTCACAGATGTGGACATTCCCCACATAGGAAGGAGCTGGGCATTTTTGTCTCATCTGCTACATCTGCATTCAGTTCAAGTTTGCTGAAAGAGAGTTGCACATGCAATGCCCTTGCTCATGCAGATGTGCCTTCGTGGCCGACACATTATCTGCTGAAATTGGCAATATCATTCAGCATTTGGTTTGGTTGCCCTTCAGGGTTAGATAACACAATTCGTACATAATTCCTCGTGCTGATATTTATACTATGCAACCTTGATGATGTAGGATTTCGGTCCAGTCTGAACTGAAAACATTCAGGCAGAGGGGCGAAGAAGTGGTCGCATGCCATAGGGTTTCCATGTCATTGGGAATAGTGAATCCACTCTGGGTTTTACTCTGAATTTTTAAACGACTATCAAACTGGCAGAAGCCTAGTTTGGCCTCCCCAGTTCATTCAGGAAAGGTGCCAAAGAGCATGCAACCATCACAGTGTACAATTACTAGGGATCAGGAAGTCTGTTTTGCTTTTCTCCTTGCAGAGTTATTTTTGAAGCTCAAGTTCGATCCATCTTCAAATGTGCAAATTTTGGAAACATTCTTTTTTTAAAAAAAAAACTTGCCCATTTGTACCAGTCAGATTTAATAGTTACAGGTATTTGCAGGATAAAGAAGACCATGGCTGAATCCACACAACATATATAACCCAGTTTGAAACTGGATTATTTGCTGTGGCTCCTTTCTATGGAATCCTGGGGTTTGTAGTTTTACAAAGTCTTTCACCTCCTCAGCGAAATAGTGCTGGTGCCTTCCCAAACTACAAATCCCAAGATTCCATTGGAAGGAGCCATGGCAAATAATCCAGTTTCAAACTGGATTATTTGTGGAGTGAGGATTCAGCCCATGTTGTACTCCCTGTCCTAGAGTAAACAACTACCAAGCATCACAGGGCCAAGTCAGGAAACTTTAAGTCTGTTTTTGTGGAGCAAACTTTTGTAATTGGGGGAGAAGTGTCCCTTAGGGGTCAAATCACACATTAAGGAGAACGTGTATTCCCTACACTCAATCTGTTTTCCTTCCCACAGTGGGATTTCCTCATAGACACACCTCAACAAGCAGACTTGCAGATTAAGCCCAAGTTTAGCTTCCAGTGAACAGTCCCTAAGCAAAGCACAATAAATGCAAGATACAGAGGTGAGGACAATCACATGCTAATGACAAACAGAGGTCTTTTACCAATTTGGGGAATATATCTGCAAAAAAAAAAAAAAAGTACTAAGCACAGCACCTAATTTGACCTTAAACTACCTTTTAAATACATACAGTGAACTCAGCATAGGAGCCTAGCCAGTGGCTGGTGGTTGAGATTTGCTCTGTAGCAGAGATGGGCAACTCTTTGCCTCTTCTCAGGGAGAATTTGCCCCAGGGCAGAGCAACCACCTTAGAGCACCAAATTCCAAGAGTAATTTCTTCCAGCATAGAATCATAGACTTGGAAGGGACCCCAAAGGCCATGTAGACTAACCCCCTGACAATGCAAAGAGTGAACCACTTACTTGGACCATTAGTCATCAAAGGATGCCCCGCTGCATTGCCAAACTGGAGGATGTACCTACCTACTGTATGTCTACAAGGGATTACAACCCAGCCTCTCTTGGGCCTGGGGTGGGAGGCTGGCTGGCTTGCATTACTTTCAAAGACTCAGCATGGCAGCTGAGTTTCCTGGGCCGAACCCAGAGGTGACCCCTCACACATGCATCCTTCTTACACCACCAGTGCATGGAAAGTTTGGGGATTTTGTGGATTCTGAGCACGGCTCCTCTCAGTTTCCTCCGCTTTGCCAGGAGGAGCGGCCAAGGCTGGCTGGGGGAGGCAGGGGAGCAACAGAGAACAAGTGGCCCATTGAAGCAAACCCATTGAAAGCAGGCCCCGGGTGAAGCAGCGACCCATGCGCTTGGCTCATGGCTGCCTCTGAAACCAAGTCTGATGCCTCTTGTCATTTGAGGCATTGATTTCCCACCAAAAACACCCTCCCCAAGAGTCGGGAAATAAGCCCACTCACTGGACCCCATCGGAAACCAACCCGCTCTGGGCAAGGGAGGCCTTTGTGGAGAAAACAAGCCTGGATCGGGGACGGGACTCACCTGAGGGTCTCAGTCATCCGGGTGTTGCGCTCGGTGCCACCAGCTGTCTGCCAGTCCACGAGGAGGCTTAAATATTGCCAGTGGGCAGGGATGTGCCAACAGGGCTGTTTTACATTCCCCGGCCACTGCACGAAGTGTGAAAGGGGGGAAATTTATGGGCAGCGCTGTCCGGCCCCTTGGATCCTGGTTACGCTTGGAGCCCTCAATGGCAGTCTGTGAGAGAGTTTGGCCTGGCTGCTTTATCAGGGATTTGGGGGTCAAACTCCAAAGTGTCTCTTCTTCCTCCCCCACCCCTTCCAGATGTGGCCATTGCAGGGAAGACAGAGACGGAGAGAGAATGAACCAGGAACCATGCCCCACCGCAGCGGCCTTACCCTGTACAACAGGAAGGAGCATTTCCAAGTTGCCTAATGCAAGTTTCACAGATGGAAACAGGGACGCCTGTGTCCAAGCAACACCAGAGTGTGGTCCAGATGGCAAAAGTTCTTAATGAGGAAGAAGACACAAGCTGGGAGAGGCTACAGCAGTTGGCTTTTGCCTGAGCCAACTGGGAAGGCACGATTCAGCCCCATCCTCTCCTCTCAGGAGGTGGGTAGGGTTCCACTTTCTCTCATACCCTCCAGCACCAATGTTGCTTTAAAAAATTCCAGCTAGACAGAGGACAAGGAGGAAAAGGGGAAAGACCATAGAAAGCCTTTGTCAAAAAGCGCTTCACTGACAGAGGCTTTGTTAACCGAGGCATGTCTGTATCAAATAGTACAGTTGTTTTATCTACATCCTGTTGGAAGCTGCTCCTGGAACTCTGAATAAGCTGCCGATTGCCGAAGTAAGCATAAATAAAGAAATTGTGCATTGGGCATCACTTCCAACTTTCTTTTCTGCAGAAACCAGCAGTAATGATGGAAGGCAAGTAGGTGGGCAGCAGAGTGAGGTTGCAAATTCCACACATTCTTTCCTCTGCCCTGTTATCTTTTCTAAAATGCTTCTGCCAATTTGGATTTGTCTGTTTTGGCACTGTGATTTTCTTCATATGATCAGCTCTGTGTGTCTGTCTGTCTGTCTGTCTGTCTCTCTCTCTCTGTGTGTGTGTGTGTGCGTGCATGCATGCACACACACACACCTTTCTGTAAGGATGGCAAAGAAATCTGTTGCATTTTCATTTCCATATACCTGCCCTTTCCATGTGGAGTAAGTCGCAAACTGTGAAAATTCTCACCCATCTGGGATTCTCTTTGTCAGGGTTTCTTGACACTTGAGAACCCCATTTTGGGAGACCATTTTGAAATATTTTCAAATACTCTTTCCCTCCCTAGCTCTGTTTTGCAAAAGAGTGTTCCCTAGAATTGGGCATTGCATTTTCAACCCTGGAAAAACTGGCACCTCCTTGTGCCCAGTGACCTATCCACCCTCCCAGCCTCCCAATATCTGGGCTCCCAGACCAGCCCCTTCTTTTTAACTCTCCCCTCCCAGGGTTTAAATGTGGGGAGGGCAAAGCCACGTCCCCCACTCAGGACTGCTTTTGAACCTTTGGCCCTTCTGGCTTCCTTCAGACTGTCCACTTTATTTTGGCCAAAAATAAAAAGAGATGGTGAATTGCATCTCCTTGGAAGCCTCCCAGAATACAAGTGACCTTTTAAATGGGTTGCCGGCCAGCCCCTTCACAACGTTTAACATTAAGAAAAACACTCATTTTTTCCCCCAAAACCAGACATTGATGGGTTCTGTTTTTTGTCTGTCTGCAGCATTTTTGGCTATCTGTACAGCCCTGGAAAATTCCACGGGGTGGGAAACTGGCGTCCATTCCTGCTGCAGTTGTCCCACTGTTGTGCTAAATCTCCTCACCCAAACACACAGCAGGTATCCACCGTTCAAAACTTCTATGCCAATTTGAACTGCCAGGGTCCTTTCCTGTGGAATCCTGGGACTTGTAGTTTTAGGGAAGGGCTTAGAATTCTCTGCTCTGGAGCCAATGGTTCCTAAACTTCAGTCCTCTGGATGTTTTGGATTTCACCTTCCAGCTTGGTCAATGGTCAATAATTCTGGGAGCCAAAGTCCGAACATAGTCTGACAACCACAGCTCTGGAGCACTCTTTTGAACTACAGTCCTCAAAGCACCCAGAAAAGAAGGACTGAGGGTTGAAGAGGGCACCTTGGGAATGGTCATTCGGGGGAACACATTAGAGTCTATTAGGGTCCCCAGAGCTCAGGACCGGGCCCTTCTTCTGGGGGCCACAAAGTGAAGGGAAGAATCTCAGGAGAGAGTGCTGCCTTGGAAACTTTTTACCAACCGAACACGGCTGGGCATGGCTCCTGTCGGCTATTTTGGTGCAGTTACTATAGACTCTCTGGGGACAGGGGTACTGCCTGGCTGGACCCCCCTTTACCTCCCCACCCTCAAAGTTTCTCCTATTGCAGTTTTCACCAGGGCTCAGCTGCAGGAAGTGGTCAGCACACCCAAAATAATGAGCTGTCCCATCACTGGAAGTTATCCCTAGCTCTCAGGTTTTGGCCATTCTAAGTACCTCCTGAAACTATGACTCTCAAGATTCTCCAGCAGAGAGTATTCTAAGTACCTCGTGACACTGTAAATCCCAAGATTCCACCAGACGGAGCCATGACCATTAAAGTGGGATGAAACTGATATAACTGCGCAGTGTGGAAGCACACTTAGGCTGTTCTTTGAGGCCTTGGTAGGGGATGATCCAGCAGTCAGTTCAGCCCCCGCATCCCTGTCTTACTTCCTCCCTACAATATTCTTGCACTGTGCAGCAGCATCTGCAACATCTGTAGCTCACATGTAAGCCAGGGATGAATTTAGCCTCTCCTGCCTCACTTTCTTCACTGTGGCAATATGCCTGAAGAGCAGTAGACCCAGGTGGACTCACCAGTAAAAGCACCTTTGTCCTTTTGTCTTCAAACGCCCACTCCTCAAAAGCTTCTATGTTTTGGAACTCTGGTTGAATTTTACCAATATAATTCGGGTTGTCAGGTCACAACTGTTGTGAGACCTACAGGTGACCCCTTGTGATGTCATGGGGTGGGCCTGGTGACATCACAAGGAGCAGGGTCTGGTGATGTCATTCAGCAGGATCCGTTCAGCAACAACCGCTGTTGCACCGAGGTTGCCATTCAAATCCAAAACACCAAGTCTATCGAATGAGGAAAATATACATGCATGAGCTTGGCAAGACCGTGCTCTCACCCTGAGATTCCTCTCCTTCACCCTGAAGACTGGAGGCGAGGGTCCAGACTCTGTGTCTCTAGCCCAGGCCCTAAAATCTGACAACCCTGCATACAATTTTGCATTTTCAGATTATGTATATCTGGACTACTTTTTCTTTTCGTATTTGCTTTTCAGTCACCTATATATGTGACTCCAGCTCCCCTAACTCTGTGTTTTTCATTTTTGTACCATGCATAGATAGCACTAAAGAGTAGTAGCAAACAACAACAACAACAGCATGCAAGACCTGTGGCCACCAGGCACCCTGGAACTCCGGACTGTTTCCACCCGGGCATTCTTCCTCATCGTTACGGCATCTGCCAGCTGGACTAGTGAACAACAGGCCTTGGTAGCCTCACCCTGCTGTTAGCCTTGCCTGCCTCAAAAACAAAGTAAGGCTTATCCCAGGCCCTGGGATGTCTGCCCAAGATGACCTCAGGTTGTCACGTGGGCCAGCCTGCAAATGCCACCCTTCCCCTGGTCTTCTTTGATTGTGTATTCCTGCATGGCAGAATGGGGTTGGACTGGATGGCCCTTGGGGGTCTCTTCCAACTCTATGATTCTATGATTCTCTCCACCATCCTCCTGGGCAGGAGTGCAGACTCTTCTGGAAGACGGGGGACATCCACAGGAGTCTAGTGTCTATATATTGAGGGAAGTCATGTTTCCACTTTATTCTGCTTTGGTCAGACCTCACCTGGGATACTGTGTCCAGTTCTGGGTACCACAATTCAGGAAAGATGTTGCCAAGCTGGAACATGTCCAGAGGAAGGCAACCAAAAATGGTGGGAAAGGTGAGCAGGGAGGAGCTGCCTGCTGCTAGTCTCCATTGAGAAATCAGGTTTGTTCCTTTCCCTTTTTACAGCCAACGAGTGGGTGACGTGGCTGGTCCATGTGCGCAGTTAATAATCACCTCCTCCCAAGGCCAACCAGTAAACAAGGCATCTACACAACACCATAGACAATAACCCTGAGGTATTAGCAACAAAGAGCCATGTGCGCTGGGAGAAACATGGGAAGATTTACATGCTAAGTGGTTGTAAAGAGCAGGCAATGGGCCAGCACATTTTCCAGCAGTGTGCTGTCATGATTATGGCAGATAAAAAGGCAGATAAAAGTTACTGCTATGCAACTCTTTCTGGACTCTTCCAGATCGGTCTAAAGAAGTGTGAGTTCTCACAACAGAGTGCCTTGGGTTGTGTTGGGTTTTGTTGGTGGTGGTTGTTGATGATGATGCCTCCATGTTCACACACCTTTGTGTCAGTGCACCAAAACACACACAGACCCTGCACCACCCTCCAGTACCGCAGAAGTGCTTTGCTTATGGGGCTGCCAGGCTAGAAAGGTAGAGGGTTTTTTTGGGGAGGGGGTGGCTTTCTCAGATGTGGCTACAATGATAGATCTCCATCATGGTAGTTATGCTCATGAATGTGTCCAAAGGAGGGTGAACAAAATGGCGGGAGATCTGGAAGCCATGATGCCCTATGAGGAGTGGCTGAGGGAGTTGGGCACGTTTAGCCTGGGGAAGAGAAGGTGGAGAGGGGACATGATAGCCATGTTTAAATATTTGAAGGGATCCCATCCTGAGGATGGAGCAAGCTTGTTTTCTGCTGCTCCAGAGACTAGGACACAGAGCAGTGGACTCAAACTCCAGGAAAAGAGATTCCACCTAAACATTATTAGGAAGAACTTTTTGAGGGTCAGGGCTGTTGGACAGTGGAATACACTGCCTGGGAGTGTGGTAGGGTCTCCTTCTTTGGAGGTTTTAAACAGAGGCTGGATGGCAATCTGTTGGGAATGCTTTGATCGCATGGTGGAATAGGGTTAGACTGGATGGCCCTTGTGGTCTCTTCCAACTCTATGATTCTATGATGCACAAACTAGGTCATTATTTGGATATTTTTTTAAAAAATAATCCCAGAGAACTACAGCAGCAAATACTAGAACCTCCCAATACGCCCGGGCTGGAGGAGTCCTCTTGTCTCTCTCCGTATGTCTTGGATCAAGAGCAAAGGAACAATTCTTCTTCATGGGACCCTTGTTGCAAGAAGACAGGCTGCTTTATTGCAATAGAGGGAGCCCGGAGAGTAAGACAGAGACAAAAATCTGGGGATATATATATTTATATATATACACAGTGCTCGATAGGAGAGCTCTGACCTTTGAAAAATGTCACAAGAAAATATCACCCAGAAACAGAGGTTGGAGTCAGCTTTGCACAATGACAACGGTGAGCAAATCTAGTCATAAAAGCACCTCAGTAGATTTAAATAACACCTCTTTCGGCGGCGGCGGGGAGAATAGCTGGCCACTATAGATATCATTCGGAATAAAGAACAGCGTGGATGGATAAATACTGAGACAGACCACAAATGGGAGGCTGAGGGTGTATCTGCACTGCATCCTTACATCAGTTTCATATCACTTTAACGGTCACAGCCCCATCCTGAGGAACCCTGGGATGTGTAGTTTGGTAAGGGACATAGAAATTCTTGGCTGGAGAGCTCTTGTCTAGTGGTGCTCAAATTTTGTATGGGATTGCAGCTCCCAGAAGCCTCAGCCAGCTTTGGCCAATTGTCAGGGATCCTAGAACCGAAGTCTAAAATATAATGGCTAGAGAGGATGCATCTTCTAGGAAGACTCTATGGTAGGTGTGCTGTTTTGTGTCCTGCGGATAACTGAATCAGTGGATAATGAATCAGCGGATACAGGGGTCCTACTGTATTTAAATTATGTGTTTTGTTTTCAGTTGTTCAACTTGTGTTTTAATGCTATTTGTGAGCCTCCCTGAGATCATTTTGATATAGGCAGGATATAAATATTTTAAGAATCAATCAATCTAGAATTAAACTGGATTAAATTACATCCAGAATTAGACTGGATTAAACTACCTCTATAAACAACATCCAGAATTAAACTGACATAATTCTCCGTCCCTTTCTGCTCAGAGTACCTTGGTACATTCTCCGTTCCTTTGCAAAGTACAAACCCCGGGATTCCTTTGGATGCAGCCATGACAATTAACGTGGTGCGTTAATAATGGTGTAGTGATGGCACCACACACGAGGCTCAGCTGTCCAAAGAAAGGCGTTACCTGGCACTTGAAGCAGTATGAGATGAAATCATTTGCAGCAGTGTGTGGCTGGGCTTGAAAAGGAAAGACAAGAAAAGCCCCAGCGGTGAATACAGTCCGGTGTTGTTAATGCACTGAGTGGTGGCAAGTCCGTGTTTTCAGCCAAGGCCACAGTGAAATGGCTTCCTCCGGTAGCAATGGCGCATGGATGGAAAGCGTGAGATGTTGCTTCCTCCAGGGATACGAGGAGTGGGCTGTGCTACAAGGAGACCCTTGGGTTTAGTCTTCCAACTATGAGCATCTCCAGCAAGAGGTGGAGAAGGTGCACGAGACCCCAGAAAGCCAACCCACAGTTCTAGTGTGAAACGGAGCACAAGCTGGACTCGGAGTAAGGCCGTTCCTTGTATTTCAGGGGAAAGAAGTTGCATGCTTTGTGTTGAGCCAAAGGGAGGTCTCCAAACCTAGACCAGGGATAGGCAAAATGGTGCCCTCTGCGGCTCCCATTAGATGCACCCAGTATGGCTGATGATCAAGGATGATGGGTGCTGCAGTCCAAAACATACAGAGAATACCAAGTGGCCAGCCCATATACTAGATCCCAACTCACTGGTGTCACTTGGCTCCCATGCATTTGAACAAGGCTGGAGGCGAGAAAGAGTAGCCTAGGATGGGCCAATGTTGGCGCTCAGAGCCACACCACCCTAATCCATCCCCCAATTTTCCTCCCAAAAATAGCTCCCTTTGGGGGCTATTTTTGTCAGATTAATGGGTGATTTTAGATCTAGGAAAGGACCATTTTTTTTTAACAACAGGAAGTGATCTAGAAGGCGCTTCCTTTTTTTTGTTTTTAAAGGCTGTGAATCTGGTCCCAGTTTTAGGTCTTTTGGAGGATAAATCCAACATCTCTGGATAGCTAAAGTTCAGACTAAACCCCTGAATGGATTCACTGCCCCACTGGCATTGGGACAGAGGGACTGCAACTCAGCATCTTGGATTGCAGCTTCCATCATCCTTGATTATCAGCCATGCTGGCCATGTCTAATGGGAGCCCAAACATCTGACATCAGAGCCACGAGCTGCCATGTCCAGTTCCTCCGGAGATTATTTAAACAACAAATTCCCCAAAGAACTGGCTGGGAAAGATCTCCAGGTGTCTGCACTGTAGAGCAGACTGATCTCACTTTAACCGTCATGGCTCCAGTCTATGGAATCCTGGGATTTGTAACTTGATAATGGGCTTGGGTCTGGGGACCCCCAGGGGTCCATGGTGTCCTCACAGGGGGGCTGCAAAGGCTTGAAGGCTGCTTGGCCCACCTCCTTTCCACAGTGGAGCAGCCACAGGGCAGGAGCCAAGGCAAAATGGCCATCTGTCAGGAATGATTTGATTGTGTATTCCTGTATGCACGGGGTTGGATTGGATGGCCCTTGTGGTCTCTTCCAACTCTATGATTCTATAATTCTATGAAAATCTGGCTGGCTGGCTTGGCCTGTGCATTGCCATTCAATCTGCTCCAGCCACAAACTTGCAGGAAGAAGCAGGAGAAAAGTCTTCCTGTCCCTTCCAATGCCTCTGAGGGAAGGTTTAATGGATGGTTTAATTATATCATCATCACTGGGTATCGTTGTTGTTGTTATAGTAAATCTTAAGTCTTGGGGGTCTGTGGCAACAAAAGACATTTAAAGGTGGTCCCTGATAAAGAAAAGGTTAAGAGCCATTGCTATGGATCCTTCCCCTGGGCTACAGCCTGAAAGCTCTGTAGCACTGAGCAAACCAAAACTCCCAGGAAACTATAGGATGGAGCCAGTTAACGTGGGATGACAGTGTTATAATTGTGTAGTGTGGATATCTGATGTGTGAGCAATGGGAATACACAGCCCTCCTTGAACCACGATATGGTGGAGGGAATATAGCCCTAGAGACAATCAGCACAGTTCTTGGAAATGAGAGAGCAAGGCAGCAATGCAAACCAGGCCCACGTGAGGGGCTCCGGTGTTGACCAGGTGAGCTGAAAAATCTGGCAGGTGCCCCCCATGGGGAAGAGGGTTGGGATGGGAGGGGGCAAACCTGCCTTCTCCCCCACCAGCACCAGTCAATGGGTTGGTCAAGTCCAAGCAACCAGCTCCCCCACTGAGACCCTGTTACATCTCTCTGCAAAGAAAAAGGATTTCAGAAAGGCCATTAAAAATGGAAGTTGAAAGGGAGGACAGCCATGGGGGCTCTCTTCATGCTCCCTTCGTCGCAAGGAGCTCACCGATCCTGAATGAACAGAAGAAAAATGTCCGTGGGAGAAACCAGTAGTCAGAAAAGGCCACAGCCTGCTTGCCTGCAGGGTGGTCATTTGCCCATCTCTGTTGCCCCCATCCATGTACCATGGAGGCATTGGCAGAGACATCTTCTCCAGGCAGCAGAATGAAAACCAACTCTTTGCTGCTGTCTCTGATGGTTTCTCCATCCTTGCTCAGTTGCCACCCCTTGTATTTACAGCCGGGCATCACCCAAAACACCGTCTTCTATGAGTAAGGGAGGCCCCGACCCACGCTGTCCTCGGCCACCCTGTCACCAGGCGAGAGGTGGCGTGGTGCTCTGCTGGGGCTCCCCGGCCTGGACGTCGCTGAAAGCCCGCTGTGGGCAGAGAAGGAAACAAGAGAAAGAGATGTTACGGCAAGCCTTGGTGGCAGCTCAGGGAACACGCCAGCGCAGTGGTTCTTAACCTGTGGTATGGGGACCCCCAGGGGTCCGCGATGTCCTCACAGGGGGTCCACGAAGGCTTGAAGACTGCTTGGCCCACCTCCTCCCTGCATGGAGTGGCCACATGATAGGAGCCAAGGCAAAGGCTGGCTGGCTTGGCCTGTGCATTGCCATTCAATCCGCTCCAGCCAAAAACTTTCAGGAAGAAACAGGAGAAAAGTCTTCCCTCCCCTTCCAGTGCCTCTGAGGGAAAGATGTTGTAATTGTGTTGTTGTTGTTGTTTTAAATCTTGAGCTAAGTATTGGGGGTCCGCAGCAACACAAGATATTTAAAGGGGTCCCCGGTGAAGAAAGGTTAAGAGCCACTGCGCTAGAGCTGGGATCCTGCTGGCTATCCCTAGCTTGAGTATAGACCCACTCACTCCATTAATGAAAGGTGAGTCCACACCCCAGTAAATCCCAGTCCTGGAATGCCTTTGCTACCAGTGGCCAGTCCTTTGGTATCCTGCCCAGGCTCGGGCGTGAGAGCAGCAGCAATGAGGCAATTCCACTCTCTGCCTGCTCCATGCCAGCGGAGCCAACCTGTTTTACTGCTTGACTTGTACCAAAGATGAAGGTTTCACACTGGCAGGGATCCTACATCAAGCAATTGTTGTGTCACACTCTGCCCACTCAATTCTGGGTCTCTCCTCTCGCCCAGCAGCTCCCAAGCCCAGGAGGGGGCCCTGCCGCTGCGTTTTACTGGAGACTACGGGAAGGAAGACGGAGGCAATTCAGATGAGGAAGAAACGGCTGGTCTCAGCTCAGAGGGGGGAAGAAATGAAAGTTCATTATGTCCTTTTCCTTCCCCTCAGAGCCCAATCCACCAGCATTTTCCTCACTTCAATTGCCTCCCTCTTCCCTCCTGTAAACAGGAGCAGGCTGCCCTGGAGCTTGACAGCTGCCTTGTGGAGAGATATTTTTGGACAGAGCAGAAAGGGATAGATAATAACTCCTACACTTAGTGCGTGGCCGTATGCCACTAACAGGATGTTGGCCATTGACACCAGGCTGCTTCCACATCAGTGGGACAGTGACTCCACTCTGGGTTTTTGTCCAAACTTTGAAGAAGCTCTCCAAGTAGGAAGAAGCTACCTGAGGGGGAGGACCTTGGATAGTGCCTTTAAAGTTTAAACTGAAACCAAGAAGGGATTTACTGCTCTAATGACAGGGAGGCCACCGGCCAGCCCTGCACATCAAGTCCAATATTCCTAATGTCCCATCAACCCACAATTAAGCAACACAACGCTGGCCATTGAGGGAGCAGGTGGCTTCCCCATATCAGGGGTGCAGTGAATCCGCTGTGCGTGTTATTCCAGACTTTCATGGAGCTATCCAAAGTGCTGAACCTTTGGTGGGAGTAAGGCTCTTGGATACCTCTTTGAAAGTTGAGAATTAAATCCTGGAGTAGATTCAGCACCCCACGGGCATGGAAGCCACCGGCTAGTTCTTCAGCTGGCTGACCATTACCAAGCCAGACTCAGGCCAGGAAACAAACCACTCACAGAGTTTGACCTTACCTCAAATTTGCTCATGAACTCAGCAAAAATGCCAAAGAACGCTTCGGAGGTGGTGACTTTCGCGTCTTCCCCAAAGAAAGAGAGGACTTTGCTGAACTCTTCCATGGCTTTGTGTTGAAGATCCTCCAAGGACTGGATGGTGGGATGCGCCGTCTCTAGGAAGGCCTGCGGAGGAGGGTGGCTAAGGAGAAACGGATGCTTTGCATATGTCTGCTGGGAAGGAGGTGCATTTGTCTGTACCCCACCCTTCCGAAAAGGGCCACTGGCCTTCCAGCGAGAAACAGACTCCAAACAGAAACCAACAGCCTTGGTCCCAGCCTATGGAATCCTGGGATCTGCAGTTTAGGGAAGGGCACTTAGAATTCTCAGCCAGAGAGCTTCTCCAGTGCTTCAGCAAACTACAAATCCCAGGATTCCACAAGATGCAGCCATGGCAGTTAAAGTGGAATCATAGTCCTCTAAGAATGTAGTATGAATGGGCCTGTGTAAAAGATCACTGTTTTTGGAAATGTGTGTGGGGTATACTGTACTTGTGGCAGTGAGTGGGTGGGGGAAGAAATTGTGGTTTTCGTGCAAGCCCTCCTTCCCACAATTTTTGAACAAAAATTCTCATCCTTGCTCCTGTATTGTCCTTCCTGACTGGGTTTTCCAAGTGTCAGGAAACTCATTTTTCACCCCATTAACAAACAATGGCAAAGGTTCTTCTTCCCCCCTACAGTTGTTGGTCTTTCTGGCCAAAGGATACGCCCATCACAGTCGTGAACCTGTCCTCCGGGGAAGGGACCATGTTCTGGCAGGCCATCTCGATCTCCCCGATGGTGGTATGGAGGTCATTGAGGTCAGCCATTAAAGTTCTCTGATTCACTAAAGCAAAAGAAGGAAGAGGTGTCAAAGATATGGGGTCCCCACATCTCCTTTTCCCTGATGAAATCAAAGGCTGTTGCTAGGCTCATACTGTTCACCTACAAATACTTTGCAGCAAAGCCACAAAAACCTGGGGTGGGTAACGTTTGTGGGGTCAGGGGCCATGAGTCCATTGCTCCATGTCCTAGTCTCTGGAGCAGCAGAAAACAAGCTTGCTCCATCCATCACACATGGTGATCATGTCCCCTCTTCACCTTCTCTTCTCCAGGCTAAACCTACCCAGCTCTCTAAGCTGCTCCTCATAGGGCATCATGGCTTCCAGACCTCCCACCATTTTCATCATCCTCCTCTGGATGTGCTCCAGCTTGTCTACTGTTTCCATAGAAAGCCAAGCGGCATCAGGAGAGCCTCCCTTCCTTAACCACCGTACCTTTGGCAGCATGTGGCACTGTGGGCAGGTCGTTGGCAAAGCCCAGGAGTTCTGGGAAATGTTGGCTAAGTGATTTGGCAAGAATATGTAGAAAAGTGGACTTCCCATCCACAGTCTTGGTTGTGTTCAGCTGAAACAAAGCAAAACAAAGCAATTTTTTAAAATATAGTCAGTGGAACTCTGTGCCACAAGGTGCCTCCTGGCTTAAGCACACGTGGCCCCCGGGGCTGTTTCTGTGGACACTAGAGCTCTCTCCTCCAAAGAGGTACATTTTTTAAAAAGCAAAATAATTTCTCCCCAAATGCCCCCTGGGAGTTTAGGGAGGAATTAACCACATTTCCATCCCTACGAATTGGGCTTTTCATGACACAGTACTGGAAGCGGGGACACGAGAACGCAGGGCGTTTCCTTTAACGTAAGTGAGGTACCCTTGTTCCCTAGCAGAGCTCGCTGGTTCCACTCACCTCAGTCAGGAAGTTGATTTTGAAGCCGGTGGTCTTGTTGGTCTTTGGTTGCCCGTGGTTCAAGTAGTTGCCCATGGCCAGCACAAACTGCAAAGAGAACCCTTTGTGAATAACTGATTGGAAAAGCCCGCGAGCTTCACTCCTCTTCTCATCCAACAGCCTCCGAACGGTGAAGCAGTCAGAGGTGACCGTGAGAGACAGACAGAGCAAGCGTTGCTGGCAGGACACCATTTCTGTCTCTCAGCAGGACATTTTTCATGGCTCAGGTGAGGGGCAGAGGTCGGGCAGGTATAGATGTGCCAACTCTCCCCCCATCCTCCAAGCCATCCAATTCATGCTGGTAAAGCTTCATGAGCCTGCCCAACTTTTAAGAGCATTGGGGGAAGGCTTTCTCTCGGTCCCACCTCCATCACAGGCATATTTGGGGAGCACATGGGAGGCAGGGTCTCCTCAGTAGCTGCCCCCAGGCTGTGGAATTCCCTCCCATGGGAAGCTAGCTTGGCCTCCTCCCTGTTGTCTTTTTGCCAGCACTCAAAGATCTTTTTTGAAGTTGAACACTTTCACGGCTGGCATCCATAGGTTTTACATGGGTTTTTTTTCCAGGCTGTGAGAATGCTACCATTCTCTGAAGATAGCAGCCACAGATGCAGACGAAAGGTTGGGAATAAACTCTTCCAGAACATGGCCTCACAGCCTGGAAAAAAACCAAGGAAAACTTAAAGAACTTTTTATTTGTTTTTTTAACTCATTGCAGAAGATGGTGATTTCAACATTGTGTGTATGTGCATGCATGTGTGTATGTTGTGTCTGTATTTTATTATATTTTAAATGTGTTTCTAAAGTTTTTTTCACTCCCGTTGTTTAAACAGAACTGTGGTTTTATTGTCTTTTGTGTGGGTGGGTATTCCCCCACTTTAAATGTACTGTACTTTATTGTAAATGCTTCTAAGCCACCACCAATCCTGTGCAGGGATAAAGGTGGGTTATTAGTCAATCAGTCCATCCAAACAATCAATCAAGTTGAGAAATCTGTTGGATTTCTGCCCACCAAGCAGCTGTTGAATGAATGCCTAAGAGTCTGGCCAGAGGGGACAGTGCCTCACTTACTTTTTCTAGAGGAGAAAAGATCTAATCTAACCAGGCCTAGATCCATACTCAAGGGCTGATGCTGACAGCTGTGCTCCAGAAACACTGGAGAGGTAAAGGAACTCAGGTGCCATCTAGTCCAGCCTCCTCTCCTCCCACCTCCAACTATTTAATCCAGACTGCATTGAGCCACAAGGATGAAGCAGACTCATAGAAGGAAGAAGGTACTTGTAGACAGAGAGAAAGAGATGCTGTGGGCAACCAAGTCGAGCCACAAATTGCAAGTGTGTGTGGGTGTGGGTGTGTTTGTGTATGGATGGGTGTGTAAGAAAGATGCCAGCCACTGTGGTCTCAGCAAGGAGGTAGTCTATTCTCTCTTCCCAGCAACAGCTAGTGTCTCCCATGCCAGTGGGACAGGGAATCTGCCCCACGTGCTCTTCCAAACTTTGAAGCAACTCTGCAAGGCACAGGAAATGCTTTCCCAAAAATAGACTCTGCACCATGGAGAACTCCTTTGAAGCTATCCAAAACCTGGAGTGGATTCACACCACCCCACTGACATGAGAGGCACCAATCAATAGCTGGGTAAAGATACTTTTGGAGACTGCAACTCCCAGAATCCCCAAGCCACATCTCTGATTGAAAATTTGCAGGTGAGGAGACTGCAGCCCCTATAATCCTCCTGGGGATTCTAGGAGCTGTACTCCAAAGGTGGATTTTTCTCCCCAACCTTCATGTGGTTCCAGCGTGGCACCACCTCACCCCTCCAAGAGTCACTGCAGAGATTCCCCCATCCCATAAATACAGTACACTAGGCCCCATCAGGTCTTTGACCCCTTCTCCACCCTCCTCCCTGCTCTTGGGTCAAAGATGAGTGCTGTATCTCTTCCAGAGACTCCCTCTGGGGCTGGGAGCTGCTCCCTGGCTCATGGAAAGGCACGTTTCAATCGTAACTTGGAGTTAATGGGTAGCCAATGCTGTTAACTAGGTGTCATTCATGGCATCATTAGGGATTGTTTGAAATTCCTCTCGGTCACGTCCTGGTTTCTTCCGAGGGGGCAAACTACACCTTGCCAAGTGAATGCAAGCAACAAAGTTCTCCTACTCCCACCTTGCCAGTTGGAGGGTGATCTTCCAAGCAACATTGCCCAACCCTTTTTCCTGATGTTTTCCCTTCCAAATCTGCTGCAAATAAGCTGCCCTTTCATTGTCCCTTATCATAGAATCCTAGAGTTGGATGAGACCACAAAGGTCATCCAGTCCAACCCCATTCTGCCCTGCAGGAAGACATAATCAAAGCCCTCCTGACAGATGGCCATCCAGCCTCTGTTTGAAAACCTCCAAAGATGGAGACTCCACCACACTATGGCGGTTCTTCTCCATCTTTCAGATATTGGGGACTTCAGCTCCCAGAATTCCTGACCCTTGGCCATGCTGCCTGGGTAAGGTTGCTAGATCTCAGGGACTGGCCTTTCTTCTCTGGCTTCCAGGGCAAGACCACTGGTTAGGAGAGGTGTTTGGGATGAAGAAGGTAGCAGGGGGGTCTGCTCAGACTCTTTAGCTTCCAAGGAAATTCTCAACAGAACCATAAATTATGGTAGACATAGCTCCCACTCCAACATTACTCCTGCTCTCGCTTTTTATAGATGAGGACAAATCATTACAGCATAAGGCGTTAATCTCATTTTTTGCTTGCCATCACCATAATAGAAATTGCCCCAAATTGGAAAACAGGTGAACTTTCCCTAACTAAATGTACAGTTGATGGGAAAGTTAGCTGACAGCATTAGACGATCGACTAGACGAGAGGGCTCTATACCCTTCAGTGAAAGATGGCTACCTCTCATAAAGTTCATTAACTCTGATACTTGCACCCGAGACCCTCCCAAGCACCACGGTTCACTGTGGAAAGACTGGTTATCCCACGTATTGACACTCTTGGGAAGAAGCCTCATTGCCTGACAACTCCACATAGGTAGGTCGCAGTGGTTTGCTCATTTCTGAATCTTTTTGAGTTGTATTGTTACGCCACATTTGACAGTTCCTTGATGTAACGTTAATACCTCTGTGTTGTAATCAGATTTTAAAAACCACAAATTGACCAGGAAGTGTGGCTGCCCCCTCGTGGCCACCGTGAGCAATACCCCCCTCGCCTCTCCTGACTGACCTCTAAGATTTTTGCCAATTTCTTGCTATTCTTCAGCTCCAAGGAAGCATTGTAAATGCATTCATAGCTGGCGGTGATCTCCTCCGTCTTCTCGGGCAGAGTGGTCTTGAAGTGAAGGCTACGCAGCCGGGTTTTGTAGTCGGGGACCAAAAGCATCTGGGAAAAGAAAGGGAAAGCTGAGGACCCGGAGTGGCAATGGCGGAGGGTCATCTTAGGAGGAGCAAAGGCAAAACTTCCCCATGAGACCGGGACACAAAGCACTTCATCTCTGGATGAAGCCCTGGAGCTCTAGGCTGCAGGGATGCTCTTATTGCTTCTGGAGCCCTGCTATGGGCTGCAGAAGCAGCAGGGAAAACAACATTTGAAGGTTATACGTCCTATATATTTAAAGGTTATACATGCCTTTCAAGGCTGTGTGGAAGGAAAGGGGCTTTGATTTGGCTGCATATCCTCCAACAGTTCTGATTTAGCAGGGACAGCTCCCATTAATCTTCTCCTGTACCACTTTATCTCTTATTTTATTTTATATTAGTATTTATACCCCGCTCTTTAGCCACAAAGGCTCTCAGAGTGGCTTACAAATTGTTTAAGCAATAGCAATTTACACATCTACGCTGCATTAAGCAGTTTCCAATGTGTGTTAGCTAATTGCCCCCACAAGCCGGGTACTCCTTTTACTGACCTACGAAGGATGGAAGGCTGAGTCAACCTTGGAGCCCTTGGGATTCATCTCACAACATTGTGGCTGCAGTATCATGATATTGAGAACACAGCTGTGCTGGGCAGAGCACTTTTTAGGATGGAGGACCATCGCCTCCCAAAAATACTACTCCACGGTGAACTTGTCACGGGTCAGCGTAAGAGGGGCGCTCCAAAAAAGCGATACAAGGACTCCCTGAAACAACATCTCAGGCTTGGCCAAATTGATCACCAACAATGGTCCGCCCTGGCCTCACATCGAGAGGCATGGAGACGCACGATCCACAATGCTGCAGCCTTATTTGAGAACTCACGACGAACAAGTCTTGAAGAGAAACGACAACGCAGAAAGAATCACAACCCGGAAACATCATCCAAGGAGACCTTCTGCTGTGCTTTTTGCAACTGGACTTGTTCATCTCGGATTGGCCTTTTTAGTCATCAGCGCGCTTGCAGAAAGCACGGGATGAGTCCTTCCTGAATCTTCGTTTGCGAAGAAAAGCCAGAGAGAGAGAGAGAGAGAGAGAGAGAGAGAGAGAGAGATTGGCATTGAACCACTGCGCCGCCAGGGCACTTGCTTTTAAAATGTCCTGGTTTCTCGCTCCTCCGCTTGCCACTTCCCCCCTTCATCCCCAGCTTACTTCAGTTGCTGCAAACTGAGTTCAAAGTGCAAAAATAGTTTGCACCTAATTAACTCAGTAGGGCAAAGAGGAGAGAAGGGGGAATCTTTCCCAGTTGGCTCATGGAAAAGCAAACCACTGCAGCCTCTCCGATTCCTCCTCATTCATAACTTTTGCCCTCTTGACCACACTCTCACATTGCTTAGCCACACACATCTCAGTTTTCATCCGTGGAATATCAGAGGATTTGCCCCTGGACCATGCCAGCATCCCTGGGAGCTCACCTGCAGGACGAACTGGTCCGGCTCGCTCAGTTTGCCAGGGTTGCCCTGGTAGTTGTGGTACTGCTGCACCTCCTCGGCGTCCGGCGCATAGAGCAGGAGCTGCTTGATGTGCGAGGCCTCCAGCCGGTCGCTCTCCATGGTCAGGAGGATTTGGCGCAGTTCAATGTGGGAGAGCTTCAGGTGGGCGATTAAGATGGCTGGGCAGAGGAGGAGAAACGTGATATGGAAACCTGTATGAGGTCTCGTGAGTTTTAAGATCCTCCGGGGAGGGCTTTCTCGCGGTCCCACCACCCTCACGGGCACGTTTGGTGAGGACTCGGGAGACGGGGCTTTCTCGATGGCTGCTCCCAGCCTCCTCATACATGAGCTAGGCTGGGACCCACCCTGCTCTCCTTCTGCCGGCAGCCAAACACCCTTCCTATTTAGACTTTTGGCCTTTTGTGACTGACCTGTGAGTCCAATAGAGCCAATCTTTAGGATTTGGGCTATTTAGGATTTTTGAGAAGTAATATGGTAGCTGTCTTTAAGTATCTGAAGGGATGTCATGTAGAAGATGGAGCATGATGCTCTAAAGAGTAGGACATGAACCAATGGGTTCAAATCAGAAGAGAAGAGATTCCACCTAAACATTAGGAAGAACTTCCTGACCAAAATTGCTGTTAAAACAGTGGAATAGACCCCCCTTGGACAGTCTTTCTCAACCTGGGCTCCCTGGAACCCCAAGTTTCCCCAAGAGGTTGCCAGGGGTTCCTCGTTGTGGGTGGAAAAGCAAGAGCAGTATATTGAATAATGTTTATGCAGGGGTTCCCTGGAACCTGAAAATTATTTCAAGGGTTCCCCCAAGATAAAAAGTTTGAGAAAGGCTGCTGTCAGAGGTCAGTAGATTCTCCTTCTCTGGAGGTTTGGATGGCCACCTTTTGGGAATGCTTTAGTTGTGCATTCCTCCATGGCGGGAGGGGGTTGGACTAGATGACCCTTGTGGTCCCTTCTACCTCTAAGATTCTGAGATTCCACCTCCACAATTCTCTGTTTCTGAGGTCTGTCGGAAAGTGCAGGTCGTACAATGAGCAACCTGGCCTGGGCAGAGGGAAGGGCCCACCTCCGTGGCCCAAATACCTTTCCGCGTATTTGGTTGCCCACCTCTGGACCCCAGAGAATCCGTCCTCCCTGCCCATCCTGGGCACCCACTTACCTGTGTTGTATGCCTTCTTGTGTGAGAGAATCTCAACCACGTCTTTCTTTTTAAAGGACTCAGGCAAGGGGTTCGGCTCTGGAAGAGAAACTGGAAGATTTAATCAGAGATAAGGATGGGGCTCAGGACACCGGGAAGGAGAAAACAGGGGAGATGGACGGGAGCAGGTAGACTTGTGGGGTGGGGCAATGGGCCTGGGAAGCACAATGCAGCAGGGGGAGGACAAATGGAGTCACAGTGCTGATGCATGCTGGGAAATCTCTAAATACCGCCATTTAGCACGCATGGCACATGCATCCCTGGGCTGGAGGGTGGAAAAAGGCAAGACAACACCCATGAGACCCATGGGACATCCCAGAACTCAAAATGAGACTGTGGGATCCACCACCATCCCAGTCCCCGTCTGGCCAACCTGCCTCTTTCACTTTCTCTTTTGCTATGAGGCCTCGGGCAGGGCTTCTCTTCAGCTCCGGTTCCTCAAAGGATTTCCCTTTGTTTCCCCTAACTGACAAACCCACTTCTGCCCTCTTCTAGTGGTGGGGTGGTAAGCAATGAAGTGCAGCCACTCCAAAGGACATGCCGCACTGGAACAACCCCATGGAGAGTACCAAAGACATGGAACCATTTTCATCTCTGACTGGAGCAGGTCATAGAATCATAGAATCATAGAGTTGGAAGAGACCCCCAAGGGCCATCTAGTCCAACCCCATTCTGCCATGCAGGAATACCCAATCAAAGCACTCCTGACCAATGGCCATCCAGCCTCTCTTTAAAAACCCCCAAAGAGGTTCTAAAATAAAAATAATCAGTGGGAAATTAAGGTGTATTGGGTGTCTGAACTGACTGAAGGAAAAGGTCTGGCATAATTTAGGCTGCTGCCACAGGGCAGAAATAATCCACTTTGACACCACTTTAACTGTCATGGTTCCATCCTATAGAATCTTGGGATTTGTAGTTTGTTGTGGCAGCAGAACTCTCTGGCAGAGAAAGCTAAATAGCTCACAAAACTATACATCCCAGATTCCATTGCATGGAGCCATGGTGGTTAAAGCGGCGTCAAACTGCATTATTTCTGCAGTGTGGCAGAAGCCTTGGTTTGAATATTGTTATAGGTTTGGAACTAAGTATTGGAACTTCTTAAAACATCTTCTATTCAGCAAGTTATAATAAACAACACTGACCCATTTGTTAATTTGTTGACTCTGACTGGCTTTATTCGCCCTGAAGCAACGGGTGTTCATGCTTGCCATTAAAGAAACCATTTTTAAAAACCGACTTGTCCACAGTAAGGTCACCTAGAGGCCCAGGACCCAAATCCGAAAAGGGATTGAAAAGGGGGAGTATAGGGCAAGGTGAGGGTGACAGGCAGCCAACACACCCCAAAACACACACAAATATGGAGAGAAAACTACAGAAATTATTTGTCCTGATATATGAGGATGACAAAGTCAAAGGTTTAAATCCATAACGCAGGTGGACGGAGCTGCTGGGGTTTTCCATCAGAGAAAGACTGTGAGACTCACTTGTGGGCTTCTGGGTTCCAAAATGCAGCTCCAAGTCAAGGTACTTGACCATGTCGCTCAGTTTGTCATAGTCAGAGTCTTCCCCAAGCTACGTGAGGAAAGATTATTATTGTTATTAGTAGTATAGTTATTTATATCCTGCCTTTTTTCCAGTCTGGGTCTCAAGGGTGTCTTACAACAATTAAAAAAAATAGCTTTAAAATACAGTTGGTTGGCCCTTGCTATCATTTGGGGTTTGGTTCCAGAACCCCCCACCCCTCGTGGGTACCAAAATCCATGTATGCTCAAATCCCGTTATATACAATGGCATAGTAAGATCGTATCCCTTATATAAAATGGCAAGCAGCAAGGTTTGCTTCTTGGAATATTTTTTTCCTGGAATATTTTCAAGCCATGGATGGTTGAATCCATGGATAGAGGACCTGTGGCCAACTATATACTAAATACAAAAGTTATGTACATCATTAAATTGTCCATAAAATTCAAACTGGGGAGCCCTGGTGGGGCAGTGGTTTAATGCCAGTACTGCAAAGTCACCACATTGCAAGTTCGATTCCAGAGAGCTCCAAGGTTCACTCAGCCTTCCATCCTTTCATAGGTCGGTAAAATGAGTACCCGGTTTGTGGGGGCAATTAGCTAATACACATTGGAAACTGCTTAATGCAGTTAGATGTGTAAATTGCTATTGCTTAAAACAATTTGTAAGCTGCTCTGATAGCCTTTGTGGCTGAAGAGTGGGGTATAAATACCTAAATAAAATAAAAAATAATGTTGCACTAAATGCACAAGGTTGAACTGAATACAGAGATTCTGCACTGGACAAAAATGTGCAACCGCTTTCATAGTGGATGCATAAGATGCCGATGGGGTTCCAGGCCCCATTTTAAAAATGGGGAGGGAGGGGGCTGACCCCAACATACAATCAATGCACAAGCTTTCAAGTTTCACCGAACATTTGCCAGGCAGAATGGCAAGTTAAGGAAATGAGGGGTGGGCAAAGGTGGTTATGTGCATGCCACCAATCCAGAAGTTGCCTCCTTCGGTGTGTGTAGCGTACCTGACCCCAGATGGTGCCTTCTGAATTTTCCACCTGCTCCCACCGCAGCCGCTTGACGCTCATGTGGTTGGACTCGCTCCTCCGGGGGGCAATTCCTCGAGTGGCCGGCGGTGGCGCACATGGGACTGGGGGAGGAGGGGGTGGCGGCGGAGGAGGGGGTGCCAACTGGGAGTGGCCGGGTGCGGGATTGGGATGGGGAGACAAGGAAGAGGAGGAGGAGGTGGGGGCGAAGGCCTTCCCCGGCGGCCCCGGAGGCCCAGTGCTCCTCTGCTCCTCTTTGGGGTCATGGAACTGGGGAAGGGGCGGTGGAGGGGGCGGTGGGGGGCTAATGGGAGGAGGCGGGATGTGGTCCGAGAGGGTCGAGTAGGTAAGAGAGCTCCCTTCGCTGCTGCTCAGGTACTCGCTGGCGCTGCTCAGGTCATTGGTGACGTAGCTGCCCTGGTCGTCATGAAAACTCATCTGGGTGGGGTGGAAAAAAAGCAGAAAGGGGGAGCTTAGAGACACCTCAAGGAGCAAAGGTAGGATATGGGGAAGGGGAGCATGTCCTTCCCCTAAGAGGGGCTGCAGAATGCAGGAGGAAAGGCACTGTTGTCCTGCTCTTGTGCGCAACGGGGAGCATGGGATATCCATGCAACCATTCCCACCCCTTGCAATTCTCCCATATCCCAGCCCCACTGGAATTGCCATCTTCAAGTATCTGCAATGATCTCGCCACAAGGCAGTAGATCCTGTCTGACCCTAGAAGCTAAGCAAGGTCAGCCCTGGTTAGTACTATGATGGGAGACTGCCAATGAATCCCTGGTGCTGGAGGCTCTATTTCAGAGGAAGGAACTGGCCAAACCACCTCTGAGTCTTCCTTGCCTAAGACAACCCCAAGAAATTCATGGGTCACCATAAGTTGACAGGTGATTTGAAGGTACACACACAAACACACAATCTGACCTTGGTCCCTTTCCCCCCAAATGCTGCAGGCTAGAACTTCCAGGGCTTGGGGCAGGTTCTTCTTTTTTGGACGACCACTCCCAGAATCCATGCTACTTGGGGGATTCTGGGAGTGACAGTCCAAAAAGGCACCTTTTAGTCTGAACCCTAGGGTAGCTAGGCAAGGCACTACTGAAACTACTTGGAGATAGGGCCTAGCACCTTGGATAGCATCTTTAGACTAAAACCTAGGGTGGATTCACTGCTCCACCAGTATGGGATCCACCAGGCAACAATCCTGTCACGCCATTTCTTCTAGGAGATCCCTGCCAGATGTTCTGCTTGCAAGAATACATCCACTTGGACCATTTTTCCAGCCCTGAGAGGTCTGCAATTTGGGACGGAGCCTCCCATCTTCTTATTTATTGCATGGGACTCCCAGGGGAAGGTCAAACCCTTTTCTGCGCTGTAAACCTTTGGCAGAGTGCTCCCACCTCCTCGTAATCGTTCTCCGGCGTGAGGAAGTCATCCACAATGGTGATCCGTTGCCCCAGCTGCTCGCTCAGAGCATCCAGGAAGCGATCTGTGTCCCGGCTGCGCGGTGGGCGTGAAAAGGTGAAAAGCTTCTTCCTCCGGGAGATCGGGCTGATGGCGTAGACGCCGTGTTTGGGGGAGGGGGTTGGGCTGCTGTCCAGGCTGACGTAGGGGTTAGATTCGGTACTTCCAGGGGAAGGGAGGCCTCCACCCCCACCCTGAGAGTGGAAATAGCAAGGTGGCTCATCCTGCCAGGAAATGGTCAGGCCTGATTTCCGGGCACCTGCAGAGGAGGCAAAAATGGAGAGCATATCCTAGCACCCACCCTCTACCAGTGTGACGTTTGCAGGATGTCTGTGCAAGCAATGGAACGGAGGCTGACTCCCAAGTCAGTGAAGGTCAGGAATCTGCTTTGGGTTTTAGTCAGAACTCTCCAAGGTGCTGAACCTATTTTGAGAAGATAGGGATCCATTACCTTGGCTACTTCCTTTAAAGTTTGAAATAAGTATGAAAACTATTCCCCAAATGCCTGAAAGTCAATGTGGTGTAATGGTTTAAATGTTGGCTTTGGACTCTGGGAGATCAGGGTTCAAATCTGTGCTCAGGTGAATTGTCAGCTTTAGGGGCTTACAAGAAAATTTGCCCTTTTTTTGGCCAGAAAAGGTGTGGGCTGGGGAGTCTGGAAGAATCAGAGCCTTGGGGGCAACATGCAGCTTGGGGCCCACCCCCTGTTTTACCTGCATGGTTTCCTTGCTCCGGCACCGGAGGCGATGCCCGGTGGACATCTAAGTTGCCCAGCCTCCCCCCAAAGCCAGTGGTCAGTCGAGTTTCCAGCTCCGCATAGACTGCGGACATCTGAAAGCAAAGAGAGGGAAGGGATGGGTGCTGGGTGGGACCATCTCCCCTTGTTCTGCAACACAACACAACACAGCACACACTGTTGCCTTCCTCCCCGACAGGCCAAACCCTCCCCCTGCCCAATTTCTCACCATTTTGGGATTGGGTGTTTCTGGAAGAGATGTCCCGTCACCCGCCTGCCTCTCCCCCGGTGCTACGCGGACGGGCAAATCTGTGGCTACATCAACGGGACCTGTTGGGAAGAGAAAGAAAAATTGCCCCATAAAGAAATGCCTTGAGCATCAAAGACGGCATAGTTGGGGTCAAGCCAAAGTCCGAGCCAAGAATCGACAAGAGAGAGAAAAGTCAGGGGGTGGAGGTACATCCAGGCCAATGGATCAGGGTGGGAATAGCCCTCCTCTTAGGCAGAATGAGGCAATGGCTTCAGGAAGCAAGGTGGCAAAGGGCACTGAGATGCTGGCAATGTTAGGTGAGGGCAATTGCTGGCTTCGATGCCAGCAGCACCAAATAAAACAACCACAATAAAACAGCCCCCACTCCCTAAAGCATATACCCAACAGCACTCTGTCCACCGCATTTCCCCCTAACTATAGTTTCTGAACACTTTCCAATCAGTCAATTTGTCACTTTATTTATACCCTGCCTTTTCCCCAAGGTACATTTTTAGTACATCCATTTTTTTTATTCACTTTTCTAAGCTCGTACACTTTTTGTAAGTATCTTACTTTGGTACACATTTTCCCATGACTGTTGTGTGTATACGTTTCCTTTTATGCTTATTATTTATTTATTTATTAACCTGGATCCCAAAATGAACATTTTTGATAGCATCAGCTAAGTACATATGATTATGATAAGTCTGTCCAAAAAAAAAATAATTGTACCACATACAAATCAGAATTGGAATGTTATCTGGGATAAACACACAACAGACTGTAGAGACTCAAGGTAGCTTACAGGATAAACAAGAAATACAAGTAAAAGATACACAATCATCATGTGAGTGTCTTTGGGAAACATCTCGTGGTGCCACTCTGAGTTTTAGTCCATATTTTAAAGGGTGCCACTTTGAGCCCCATATTAGGAGCAAGGGAGGGAATGAACCGACTAATTAATTGGGCTATCCATGGTGCTGGGCCTAGTCTGGAGGGTCAGTTCAGCACCTTGGAGAGCTCTTGCTGTCAAACAGATGGGGAGGAACCAGGAGGCGCAAAGGATGCTTAAGAAACCAAAGAGACTGGATTGTGTGGGTTGTGTGTTCCAAGGTGTGTGTGTGTGCCTTCAAATCCCCTGCTGACTTATGGTGACACCATGAATTTCCCGGCGTTTTCTCAGGCAAGGACTCCTCAAAGATGGTTTGGCCACTTCCTTCCTCTGAAATACAGCCTACAGCACTTGGGATTCCTTGGCAGTCCTTCTGGGCTTGGGAAAGGTTCCTCGTTTTGGACTGCCACTCCCAGAATGCTGTCTGGGGGATTCTGGGAGTGACAGTCTAAAAAGGCACCTTTTCCCATGCTCTGGAAGTTCTAGTCTGCAGCATTGGGGGAAAGGGGACCAAGGTCAGAACTTGTGTGTGTGTGTGTGTGTGTGCCTTCAAGTCACCTGTTGATTTATAGCAACCACATGAAATTAATAGGGTTTTCTTAGGCAAGGAATCCTCAGAGGTGGTTTTGCCAGTTCCTTTCTGCTAAGGTATGCACAAGGCTACAAATGAATTAAAGCACTGGTGCAGCCCCACAACAACTCCAAGGGGATAAAAAATGGGGTTTCTGGACTCTCAAAACTTGCTCTTGTTGTGTGCTTTCAAGTCATTTCTGACTTATAGCAACCCTAAGGTGACCCTATACTAGGGTTCTTTGGCCAGAGTTTCTCAGAGGAGGTTTGCCTTTGCCTTTCACTGAGGCTGAGAGAGTGTGACCTGCCCAAGGCCAGCCACAAGGTTTCCATGGCCAACCAGAGATTTGAATCCTGGCCTTCGGAGTTCTAAGTTCAACATTCAAACCACTACAAACTCATTGATTCCTGGTGTAAAGGAATGGGGCATCCTCACATCTTCAGGGATAGAAGGTCACCTTCTCTGGAGGAGAGGAAGACCAGAGAAGATGGAGATCTGCATGTCAATCAGAGGCCTTGAGTTGTGCAACGAAAGGACAAGAACCATGAGGCCACCCACCACCCGCTTGGTGTGGCCTACCTTCAGCTTCACCCTCCTCAGGACTGTGGGCACGTAGGCTCCTCCGGCACACTGGGGGTCCGGCCCGTACAGAGCTGCGGTGGCACTCTTCAGCCTCTGGCTCAGCTGAGGGGAAAAGGGAAAGGAGTTGCCCCCAAAGGCAGCAGGGGGTTAAAAAAAATCTCTTAAGCAGCTTAGAAACACCTCTGATTTCAAACACATCCTCATTCCACTGGTGGTCCTTGTGGAGGAAGGAAAGGACATCTGCTTTCATAAATCGCAGAGTTGGAAGAGACCCCAAGGGCCATCTAGTCCAACCCCATTCTTCCCTGCAGGAATACACAATCAAATCATTCCCAGTGACAGATGGCCATCCAGCCTCTGCTTAAAAGCCTCCAACGAAGGAGACTCCACCACATTCCAAGACAAAATCAGAATGGTAGAGTTGGAAGGTACCTCCAAGGGCCATCTAGTCCAACCCCATTCTTCCCTGCAGGAATACACAAGCAAATCATTCCCAATGACAGATGGCCATCTAGCCTCTCTTTAAAAACCTCCAAAGAAGGAGACTCCACCACACTCCCAGGCAGCGCATTCCCTAAGCCGCTCCTCCTAGGGCATCATGGCTTCCAGACCTCCCACCATTTTGGTCGCCCTCCTCTGGACACGTTCCAGCTTGTCAACATCCTTCTTGATTTGTGGTGCTCTGGCTGTTAGCCTGAACTTTAAAGGAACTGCTCAAGGAAAGGAAGTATTTGGTGAATAGGGCCCTTTGCATAGCTCCTTTCAAGTTCAGACTAAATCTCAGGACGGATTTGCTGTCCTTGTGCCACCAGTGTTACAAGCCTCCCATGGCGCTCATAGCATTCTAGGCATGAATTGGCTGTCTGGCTGCAATTCAGGAGCTAAAGAATATTCACAGCTTTTCTCAACATGTCGAAAAAATTGCCAACTTCTGTAAGATGTGGGGGAGGGCGGCTTTCCTGAAAAAAAGTTGTGTGTGCGTGTGTATTACACACACACACACACACACACACACACATAAATTGAGTTTCTGTGCAAAAAGCAATGGATGGAAACCTATCAGTGGGCCTAACTGGAGTAGACCCATTAAAACAATGGGATTTATACAGCTGTTGATTCGTCATTCAGCAATTGAGTCAATGGGTTTACCTTAGTTGGAATTAACCAATAGGATTCAGGCCTGGTTATCCCAATATAAAAAACATGCTTTGAGTGATCTTTTTTTTTTTTAAGTAATGTTTCTCATGCACCCCCCCCTTTGTGAAAATCCAGTGGTGGGGAGGTCCAAAGTCAAATGCATAAGGCCAAAAAGACAGCAAAAAGTCATCTAAAAACTCTTCCAGCCAACAGCTAAGCCTTCTGCTTTTTCAATGGGAGGGGAAGCAGTGCAAAAGCTGGGAATGGTATCTTGGGGAAGGGGGTGCAGACACCTGGAGAACCCCATGAGGGGCAGATTGGGACCCCAGGAGGGGTAGATTGAGCCTCTGAGGTCCCCCCCCAAAAAAAGATACACACACACAGTGCAATACAGCTTCATTAGAGGTGTTCTGCCAATGGTTGCACCCATTCATAGAATGATAGAATCAGAAGGGATACCCCAAGGGTCATCTAGTCTGACCCATATTCCTGGCCTGTTTTATCTCTGCCCACCATCCACAATCAGACAAATGTGTGTAGGCCAAGGGAGTGCAGCAGCAGTTCCCAATCCCCAGGAGACTGCTGGAGCCACCCAACACATGTGCCTTTTACTTTCTGTGCTTGTGTCAAACACACAAACACACACACACCCTCCTCCACCTCCGTCCCACCCCCAAACACCCCCTCCTCCTTCCACAAATGAGGTTTGAGCTCCTCTTAGGTATAAAAATAAATCTGTTCAGCAGTAACTCAAGCAGGCGCTGGTGTGTCAACAACTGTTTCCAAGGACTGGAAGATTAAAACCTTTCATTCTCAACAGACCCCCTGCCATGGGAGATGCACAATCCCACCCATCCCATACACACAAAAATAACCACACACACACACACACACACACATATACACAGAGCTTTGGTGCTGAAGTTGCTACAGCAACTAGCAAAAGAGAGAACACAACATGCACAAAGGAGGAGGAGGAGGTGGGGGGCCCTTTTAATGTGTCAGGAACCCAGATGATGCATTAATACCCTCCTGCCGTTCCCCTCAAAGAGGCTGCAGAGACAGATCTTTCCAGGGACCACGGGATTCTTTTGCTTGAGATTCAGGGACACCACAAATGTGCTTTCCTACCCATTCCAAAGAGCCATGTGCTCCACCTGGGGCTACTCGCACACTGGCTACCCATCCATTCCTGGCCACAACTCAAAGTCGTGGTCATGCCCTATAATGCCCTGTTTATCTCAGGTCCAGGCTAGCTGAAGGAGCATACCTTCCCACCGTATCCTACCTGAGATCTTTGGGGGAGGCCTTTCTCTTGATGCCACCGCTGCCTTCCCAGACACATTTGGTGGGAGCACAATGAAAAGGGCCTTTTCGGTGGCTGCTCCCAACCTCTGGAACTCCCTTCCTAGGGAGGCAAGGATGGCCCACCTGCCACCCACCTTGCTGTCCTTTCAACCACCAAGTGGAAACCTTCCTATCCAGCAGGCATTTGGGACTGGCTGTTTTTATATCATCGCTTTTCTATTTCACTGCTGTCCTATTTTTCACTAGTGCTGCATGGTTTTAATTTTTTGGACAGTTTCATACTAATTTAATCTTAAATTCTGGGATCCAACACAGGACCCAGCAGGTACCCCTGAATCTCCACACCCTCTCAAATCATGGATGGTGTGGAGAAGTCCAGGAAGTCTCACCTCCACATTTGTCTGGAGGCCACCACCTGCCAGGAGCCGGCTACTTACCTGCCACGGACTTGTAGCCCAGGAACCTGGCGATCTTCTGCCGGCAATGCTCCTGCTCCTCGTAGGTCAGCAGCTGGTAGATGAACTGCCAGATCACCTGCTTGGAGGGGGTGTCCAGGACCGGGTACACGTCCACAATCAGGGTGTCAATGTTCCTGGGGGAGATCAGGGGGAAGGCAATGGTCTCTTGGGGTGAGGAGGAAAGGATCCCAGATTCCTGGGCATGAGGACTGGAGCTGCTAATCCCCTGGCCCACATGTGTCTGCAACTGGGCATCCTCATACCACCCAGTAGTTTGGTGAGGGACCAGCACTCTTTGGCAGAGAAGGCTAAAGACCTTGGGAAACTTTCTACGGTGAACTCGCCACGGGTCAGCGTAAGAGGGGTGCTCCAAAAAAGCAATACAAGGATTCCCTGAAACAACATCTCAGGCTCGGCCAAATTGATCACCAACAGTGGTCCGCCCTGGCCTCACATCGGGAGGCATGTAGACACACTATCCACAATGCTGCAGCCTTATTTGAGAACTCACGCTGAACAAGTCTTGAAGAGAAACGACAACGCAGAAAGAATCACAACCCGGAAACAACACCCAAGGAGACCTTCTGCTGTGCTTTCTGCATCTGGACTTGTTTATCTCAGATTGGCCTTTTTAGTCATCAGCGCACTTGCAGAAAGCGCGGGATGAGTCCTTCTGAATCTTCATTTGCGAAGAAAAGCCAGAGACACACCCTTAGTTCAGTAAAGTTCAATTTTAGCTTTGGCTATACATAGGTTTTATATATACAGTACATAGGGTTTTTTTTCCTTTCTCTTTCCCTTTTCTTTCTGAATGTTGATTATCCTGTTGTGAATTAGTTTTCTGTATCAAAAATTGATAAATATGAATGGATGTATGGAGGGATAGCTGGAATAGCCAGCTTGTTACCTGTGCTGGAAGAAGCTCTCCAGGGCTTTGCAGATGGTGTAACGCTCAGGTGGGGTGAGCAGATGTTCCAGCTGCTGGTGGAAAGTCCTTCCTTGGATCTTGATGCTGGAGGGGAGGATCTCTGCAACCCATTGCAAGGAGGTGAGGGCCGAAGAGGAGCTGGGGGTCTCCGATGACTCCGAGTCTGCTCACGTAGACACATGGAGGGAGAGAAATCAGTCCCATTCACACTACACAGTTCTACCACTATGATTCCACTTTAACTGTCATGGATGCCTCCTATGGAATCCTAGGATTGGCAGTTTAGGGAAAGGTGTTCAGAATTGTCAGCCAGGGGCCTTAAGAAATATCAGATAGATAGATAGATAGATAGATAGATAGATAGATAGACATATCAGAGCCAGCGTGGCTCTTTGAATGTTGGACTATGACTCTGGAAACCAGGGTTCAAATCCTCACTCAGCCATGAAAACCTACTGGGTGACCTTTGGCAAGTCACACTCTCTCAGCCTCAGAGGAAGGCAAAAGCAACCCCCTTCTGAACAAATCTTGCCAAGAATAATCTGTAATAGGTTCACCACTGTCCTGCGGGCGTCCTTCCCCACACACAGCAAGCCCAAATATCTCCAATTTCTTCTGCAGTCCCTCTCAAAATGGTGACAGGCTGTAGCATCCCATCACTTCTTGACACCATTTTGAGAAGGCTGGCAGAGGAAAATGGAGGCATTTGGCATAGTACAGTACATGGTTGTGGGGTGTTTGTGAGGGTGATGGGGTGGCACTTTTGTGTGTGTTCATGAGTTTGGGGGGCAGCTTTCTGCATGAGAGTTGGGGGCTTTGGAAGACTGATGAAGGGCTTCAGAGGCTACAAACGGAGGGCCACATTTTGCCCACCCCTGATTTTTAAAAAAACTTCCCACTTTCTCCTCCTAAGAGCAGATCTGATCACCTGAGAAGCTGACGATGCCTTCTTCAACCACGAGGGTAGGCATGGCGCCACTGCCTTGGAGCATGGAGACCACCTTCTCGTGTGAGCAGTTCCTGTGGCAGAGCAGAAGGCAAGAAGCCCCGGAAAGGGTGAAAATGGCAACTGAAAATCCCTTCATGGAAACATATATAATTTCTTCATGCACAGGCAGGACTGGTATTCTTTGCTGCAGAACAGCAGATTACTTATATTTGTACTTTGGACTCAGTTTGCAGCAATGGAAGTGAGTTGATGACAAAGGGGGAAGGTGGGAAGATAGGAAAGAAACCAGGACATTTTAAAATCGGCTGAAAAAGTGGGGTGGCAGAGGATTATTTGGGGCTGTCCCTGCCAAACCAGGACAGTTGGAGGGTAAGCTGGCAATCCCAGGTCCCAGGAGGTCCATAAGGGCCTTCACACCCTAGGACATTTGGGGAGAAGCAAAAGAGAGGCTACTCCACCTCATATCCAGGCCGTTGAGGAACAAGATTCTGTCTCCAGCTTTCAGGGATGCTTTGTCAGCTGGACTCCCTATTAAAAAAAAGTTTTATAATTTAAATTTCATTCCTAAAAGATCAAATATCTCCCACTTGTTTGAGTATCTGTGCCTTCAAGTCACCAATCAACTTATGGTGGCCCCATGAATTTCGGAGGGTTTTCTCAGGCAACGAATCCTCAGAGATGGTTTTTCCAGTGCCTTCCTCTGAAATAGAGCCTTACAGCACACCTGGGATTCCTTGACAGTCCTTCTGGGCTTGGGGAAGGTTCTTCTTTTTGGACTACCAATCCCAGAATGCTGGCTGGGGGATTCTGAGAGTGACAGTCTAAAAAAGGCACCTTTTCCCATGCTCTGGAAGTTCTATCCTGCAACATTTGGGGAAAAGGGACCAGAAATGGACTCCCTTAGTTTCCTAGATAGGTGATCCTACTCTGCTGTCAGGGAAGGACCCAAATTAGTTCAGCAAAAGCAAAAGGACACATCAGCATAATCTGGTTGGCCCCCATGTCTGCGGAATGGCAAATCCACTCTGGCTTTTAGTCCGGACTGTACAGGAGCTCTCCAACTTGCTGCATTTACCCCCTACCCACCCACCCAAAATCAGTTCTGATTTAGAGCAATGGTTCCCAAACTTTGCTCCTCCAGGAGTTTTGTATTTCAACACCCAGAAACCTGAGCCACCTTAGCTAATGGTCAGGGATTCTGGGAGCTGAAGTCCAAAACAACTAGAAGGCCAGAGTTTGTGAACCACTGGTTTAGGCCCAAAGCAAAAGTGGATTCACTCCCCAACTGCTTCAGAAGCCAACCCGGCAAGCAAGACTTACTAAGTAACTTTGCAAATGCTACTTGCATTAAATTTTTATTCTCCTTACCAGGCAAGACGGACTCGATCCACACAGGGGCATGCCCGCGTAGCGTAAAACCAAAGCTCCTGCTGCCTTTGTAGACCCGAACGGTCCTGGGGGAGGCAAAGAAAGTTACTAGTCTTCATGTTGGCATACAATCAAGGAAAGTGGGGAGAAAATTGCTTGTTTCTTCCTTTGAGAATAATTACATCCCTAAATTGGAGCAGGATTTCCCTCTGGACGTCTTATTGACCCATGGAGGCTGCATCGGTTTTGGTTTCTACTTCCAATTTCCAAATTCCTGGATTTTAGCCAATTTCCACCCAGGGCTTTTATTTTGGGTGGGGGGAGAGAACTTGAAGCCAAATTTCACTCTTGGAGTGGCCACTGACTAACAGCGGAGTAGTGAATCTATTCCAAGTTTTAGACCTAACCCTAACTTTTCAGGAGCTTTTAGGGGCTCTTATTTTCCCAGAAAGTTAAAAAAAAAAGTGGGGGAGCAAAAAAAGTTTTTAAAAAATGAGGGGAGTCCAATGACTTTTTTGTGACTCTCTCCTAAAGAAGCTGGGGCCATATACAGCCCATGGGCCAAATTTTCCTCACCCCTGTGCCGAGTAAATTAATTAATTAATTAATGGTTTTTTAAAATATTAACACAAGCCAGACCAAGATTTGCTTTGCCTTGCCATCTTGGTTCTTCTTCAGTAGTAAAGTTACCCTTGATTTCTGTGCAGGATAGAATAAAACTACCTACTTTTTCAGGGTTGGGGTTTGGAGAGCTAGGAGGAAAGGGGACTTGCCTGCGAGCTGCCCCTGACCCCACATTGCTGGCGATCAGGGACGTGGCCTTCCTCAACCCCTTGGCGTTCTCCTCGTGGCTCCGTGGCACCGAGCTGGCCCGGGTGGAGACCAGCAGGCGTTCGTGGGGGTCCTCGCTCCGGCTGCGTCGCAGGCGACCGCCTGGCTGCTCGCTCTTGGCCCGGCACAGCTTGCTGATGAGGCTCTGGGAGACCACCTCGTCGAAGCGCTGCCGGTGTTTCCTGGGGATGAAGATCCTGGGGAACATGACAAGGGACAGACGTGAGAGCAGTAGCAGAGGAGCTTTGGCTAAAAAGGCCACACCAGGTTCCTTGGTGGCAGTGGGCGGTCCAGGCCCTTAGAAGCCCAACAGGTAGAGAGAAGCACTGAGCATCAGAGCACCCATGAGGAGATGCACAGCCAAGCAGAGTCTCTTCTCCTCCTTGTCTCTGATCCTCCACTGCTGTGTCTTGCTATTCCAGGAATAGCACACACAACGGCTCCTCCCAGCTGTTTGGTCCTTCCGCCATTTAGATAAGTCCCCCAACCCCTGGAAAAAGGGGGCTTGCATTTGAGGCAGCCTCCTCCTGACTACTACAGGCCACAATCTGGGTGCAGTTTGGTCCCTTTGGCAGGCTAAAGTTCCACCGGCTATGCCTGCAGAAAGGTCTCGTGTGTATGTGTGTTTCCATGCGTGTGTGTGTTCACCATCACAGTTTGCAAGCCCGCTCTGAAGCATGGAGTATTTTTAACACTGAACTTCCAGATGGTGTTTTCTCTTGCCTGCCGTCTGACAGCAAAATCACAATTTGCTCACCAGCAGCCTGCCAACCCACTGCATGTGGAAGGTCCCTCCAGTCCCCGTTGCTGGCATACCAGTGTGCCCATTCCCACACCAACCCAGCCCACGCACACAGAGCGACTGAGGACACTTTGGTCTTTGGCAGCCTTTTTTACAGCTTGTTGGGATGCTCAAAACATTGGTGGGAGAGTCCTAGCCAAGTGAGGCCGAGCCTTCAGCCTGAGTGTACAATCTATTTAATGGTATTCTCATATTATGACTTATCGGCTGAGATCCTACATTGAGGCTGCACTGTGGAAGCCTCCACCTGTGGGGAGGTTTTATCACAGGTGAAAATCGGGACACATTGGCCAAGCAACCTCAGCACATGGACAAGGCAGCAAAAATTCTCAATATGGAAGAACAGGCAATCTAGGAGAGGCTGCAGCAGTTTGCTTTTTCTGTAGCCACCTGGGACGGGCACAATTCTGCCCCTTTCTCTCCCCCGTGCTGAGTTAATTGAATACAAACCACTTTTGTACTTTGAACTTTGCATTCCCATGCCCCACAATGCCCACATCACTCCCTCTGAAGAGTCGAGACCTCTTGCCAAAGGTGTCCAGGGATTTCTGCCCAAAGAAAGCAACCTCTAAATGTCTTGGGAGAAAGACTGGTGTTCCAGCAGACAAAGCTTGGATTCCAGATTTGCTGATGAGGGGGTTCTGGGTCTTGTAGTCCAAAAAGTAATTTTCCCAGGATCTGACCAGATCACTACAACAACTACAGTGCCCTGGTGTTTATTCCCTTGGTTTAGTACGAAAGCTACAAGCATTGACCCTTATATGTTTTGATGCATTAACGATTAAGAATTGATATACAGCCATCCCTCCACATTTGCATGTTAAGCATTTGTGGATCTGATTACTTGCGGGTTTGATTAATATACTCTCTCTTGGGCGGCATTTGTAGGTCCCCCAGCATGATTCTATGGTCAACTTCTGGAAGAAAATGGCCCCAGAATCGCTCTGGAGTACCTACAAATGCCTAGAAAAGCATTCTCACAAGTTTAAAAAAAATAGCAGCTCTATATTAACAGTTTTTCCACTTTCATGGGCTGCTGCATCCCTAACCCCCATAAAAGTTGAGGGCCAACTGTATAATATTATTCTTTAGTGCAAAAACTCACAGTCCTTGTTCTGTTTCAAGGAGAGTGCGCACAGGCAGAAGAACCTCTTGGCTGATTACACTCTTGGGCTCAACCTCCTCCACCTGAGGCGGCTGCTTCAGCTTTGCTCCTCTAGAGCTCACAATTTTGTTGATAGAAGAACACAATTGTGTTGGTGTAGATGGGGAAGGGAGGGGGGGTGAGCCAACAGAGATGCAGGGCTAGTTTATGGCTGCCAAAACAGCTTTAGCTCACCCAGGACTTGTCATCTGTTCAGGACGACACATCTCAGGGTGGATTAAAGCCACCACGGCTGGGAAGGATTATTCTCAGCGCAGGAACCTGGCCAGGCCATCCGCTGCAGGGGGAGGTGGTGGGAGAGGGTGGGAGGGAGGCTGCGACCTCGAGGGGCAACAGGGTTAGCTAGAGACCCAGGGGCACAAGCAAAAGGGCCCGTTTGGGCACACAGGACAAGCTGGCCAGCACCAGGTTCCTTGTGGACCACTTCCTTCCGGGAAAGCCTCCACAGTCTGCGTGAATCTGTTCCAGGTTTCAGTCAGAACTATAAAGGAGCTCTCCAAGGTGCTGGTCCCATTTTGGGGAGGATAGGGATCAGGGCCTTGAATAATCCCTTTCAAGTTGACACTTAAAGCTGGGAAAGTTACACTATCCACAGGACACAGCAGTTGCCAGCACTGTCCAGTCGCAGGAGGTCTTGGGTTTGTTTGGTTTTTTTACAATAATTATAAAAGCCAGGAACAATTTGTGAACACAGACAAATCTAAGACCATTGCAGGCAACAAACCTGTCACCTGAAGCTCAAATGGTATGCTGAGGTCATCAGGAGTCAGAGATACAAATTAACCCTGTGTCTACCTTCTAGTGACCAACCGTTAAAAAAAAAGCATGCAAAATGCAAGATTTTTTCAGTAAGGAAAAGCACTTGCTATGATAAAGAGATGTCTCCCAGAGCACTGAAGAGAAACAGGTGACTTTAAGGGTCTTCCTGTGATACAGATCAGAAACCTATTAGCAATCCGCCAGTTTTGCCCAGCGTGAAACTGAAACACATGATTACCGACTGGGAATCAATGACGGCGATGCACGCCAGGGCAGGCCCCTTCATCCTACTACTGTCCCTAATCGTAGATTTTGTAGGGCAACCTCTACCCTGTATTAATCTCTCCCTGAACCCCTCTCCACCCGCCGCCCCCCACTGCCGCCATCTGCTTGGATTGCCATCTCCCACCCTCACCCAGGGCAAAAAGGCTAGGAAGAGCTTCACCAGGCAGGCCGTGCGGATGGCACCGACTCTCTGCCAGTTAGTGGGTGACCTTCCCCTATTAATAGACAGACTCTCCATCCCAGGGGTGCTATTGCTAAAAATTATAACATGGCTGCGTCCTGAATCAGCTTGGATTCACTGGCGGAGGGTGTTGGTGATGGCGGCAGCAGTGAGGGGGTGGGGAGAGGAGACAGGGACGGCAGAGCACCTTTTGGTAACCAGAGAAGATCCCGGGTCCCTGGCTCAGGTAATTTCATCCATGATGATCAAGTGACTTTTGTCCTTCTCCATCTTCCAAAGGGCAATTCTGGCAGAAAGACAGCACAGAGGCGGGGAGGGAGGAGGAGGATTTCGTGGAAGAGGTGAAAGAGAGAACTGGCAAGCCTCTTGCTTCTCTCACCAACTGCTCTCTTCTTCCACGCTGGCCAGCAAAACAATCTGCTCATTCCGTGGCCAAGTTGAGATCTGAAGCAGGGATTTGCAACTTGGACTGTGTGTTCAGGAGGGTTGCACGGGATGAAAGCAGAGCGGAGCAGAGCCAGGGGCGAGAGAAACCCCAGGCTGAGTGCAGGATATTTTGCTGCACACCTCCTGGTTCTGTTCTGCCCTGAAATGCAGAAGCCAAAAAGCCTCCAAAAAGGACAGTGTGATTGCACAACCCTTGACAGCAGGACACATGCAGATTTTGAGAGCATGATGGCAACAGGTGCCTCAGATTCATCTGCTTGGGCCCCATTAGCAGGGCCTATTGGGAAGGACAAGATCCTGGCCACTCCTCTGCTCTCACCCCTATCCCATGAGTCAACTGAGGGCAGACGATTTCTGCCCTTGAAATTCAGGTTGCAGTAATAGAAGTAAGATGAGGGTGAGGAGAGAGAAACCAGGACATTTTAAAAGCACCTGAAAGAGTGGGGTGACAGAGGATTAATTGTGGGTGCCCGTATCTCAGTTTTGGGAGCATCACTAAACATGGAGGGGGGTTGTTGCAGAACGATTGCAAAACCATGGTAAAGGTTTGGAAGTGATTCCATATCTTGGGGTTCATAGTTAACAAAGCTAAAAAGTTGAGGAAATGCTGGCCACCCATCCATCCATCCACCCTCCAGCCATGGCCTATGTTTTGGTGCAACTGCAGGGGATAAAAAGAGGAGTACCAATGCCTTCCGAAATGATGCTCCAAGACACCTACCAGCCTTCCTGTCCGCTCCCTTCCCTTGATGAAGGAGTCCAGTCCTCTTATGGGGAGATTTTAAAATGAACAAACACAGGCCTACTGAGACCCTTGTTTCTCTCTTAGTGTCCTTTGGGGGGGGGGAAGGTGTACATGGACAGGCTCATCTACACCCCTTTTGTTTTAAATGTGGGGATGGGGGAGATTGTGATTTAGGCAGATTTGCAAAGGAGATTTGAGGACTTTGTAAACCTCCCTGCATTCAGGGAATTTCTGTTGACGCCATAAAACCAAGCTGAAGGGATGCAGGAAAGAGGAGGAGGTTGATTGCATTTCAGTTATTACTAACACAAATTCCAACAGCGTTCTCTTCTGCAATAAGAGAGACCCCAGGGGGAACAGATATCATCACAGAGATTGAAAGAGCTCTGATTAGAAAGTCCGCATTCACCCCCAAACTCCCTGTAAGACAGAGAAAACAGGTTCGCAGAAGAAAAGGGTGATCCACCATCCTGCCAACCCAATCTTTTAAAAAGCATAGAAAAGTGGACCATGCTGAGGTGCAGGAAGGGAGCAGAGAGGCAAGGAAAGCTTTATGAAAAGGGGGTTTTGAAACCTAAAACTCCATCTCAGTGGAGATGAGCTTTGACCCCTCTGTGTGCCAAGGGATCTTCAAAGGAATCCCTACTGGGTATCCATTTTCTCATCCCAATGGTTCATGGGTGGCAATGTTTCAGCAACATACAATCCGGACACTTGGATGGAGATGAAAATGGTGAAAAACAAAGAGGGAATCAATAGAGGGTTGCAAATATACATTTACACACATTACTGTCCCAGCATTCATCAATGGTAGTTTCTGTACATGGCTCTTGGGGATCTATTTGGACTCACAACTTTTACTTAAAAACACCTTATAATAAATAATGATGTTGCTATTGATGTTGTTTATTTGTTTATTTGTATCCCACTCTTTCCCCAAAATTGGGACTCCGAGAGACCAGGGTTCAAATCCTTGCTCAAAAATATTTATTTGTATCCCACTCTTTCCCCCAACTTGGGACTCAAAGTGGTTCACAACGTAAAAGAACAATGCAATCAAAAACATACCAAAAGTGAACATTAAAATAGAATTAAACTATTTAAAGTATTAAAACGATCCATCAGTCAAGTTAAAAGAATAAAATGCAATTTAAAAGATAAATAGCTCTTTTAAAACGTTCAGTTAAGAAAGGTAGGTACCCTTGCCTCATTGCAGAAGCTCAGCTGGGTCTGTCTTGGTGAGTCCTTGGCTGGGAGACCAGAAGGGAATGATCTCAAAGATCTCATGGGAAAGCTAAGGAAAAAAATCCTGGCGGAGACTCTAGAAAGCTATGGCTGCCAGTCAGAGCTGGCAATACAAGGTGAACTGGATCAAGGGTCTGAATACATGATGTTCAGTAGGTGGCTTCCCAGTTCTGTCTGATTTTGGAAATTAAGCAAGGTCAGGCCTGATGGGAGACCACCTGGGATTTCCAGGTAGGTCTAGGAAGGAAGAGAGCCAGCATGGTGTAGTGGTTTAAGCACTGGACTATGACTCCCTGCTCAGCCATGGAAACCCAAAGGGTGACCTTGGGCAAGCCACACTCTCTCAGCCTCAGGGGAAAACAATGGCAACCTCCTCCCCCCTCTTTGAACAAATCCTACCAGAAAAACCCAATGACAGTTCACTTTAGGGTCACCATAGGTCAGAAACAGCTTGAAGGCATACAACAGCAATAACAACAATAACAACAACAACAATAACATGAACAATAACAGGAACAGAGATTCCACCTCAACATTAGGAGGAACTTTTTGACAGTCAGAGCTGTTCGGACATGGAACGCACTCCCTCGGAGCGTGGTGGGGTCTCCTTCCTTGGAGGTCTTTAAACAGAGGCTGGATGGCCATCTGTCGGGGATGCTTTGATCAAGATTTCCTGCATGGCAGAATGGGGTTGGACTGGATGGCCCTCGTGGTCTCTTCCAACTCTGCAATTCTATGATTCTATGATTCTATGAATCCTGGGATTTTTAGTCTATTGTAGCACCAGAGCACTCTGACAGAGAAGGCTAAATATCTCACCAAACTACAAACCCCAGAATTCCATAGCACTGAGCCATGGCAATTAAAGTGGTGTCAAACTGGGTTATTTCTGCAGTGTGGCAACAACCTAAGCTTTGGAAGAGGTAGTCCACTTTTTAAAAATCGCAAGGGGTGGGAGAATAAAGCCTTTCCAAGGTTAGGAAACCATCTCTTTGGGCAAACCCAATAGGACAGTTTGGGACCTCCAGTGTCATGTGTCTACACACACACACACACACACCCTGTCTATCTGCCCCCCCAACAGTGAATGGCCTTTCCTAATCACATGCACTGAACTTGTGTCTTTCCACATGCAATGCAAGAGTTTCTCATGGCTCTGTCTTGTGCTATTATTCTCTACAATATTGTCAGCCAGGAGTCATGTGGTTTGGTTCTCTTCTTGAAAATGCAAACCAAGAGAAAGAGCAAAGGCAACCGTGAACCTGGCTTTGTGCAATAAACAGCGCTTGGTTTGAGTCTTGAAAAAGGAAGCCATGCAAGGCAGGTTACGACCAGTAGCTGAGAATTGGACTCAATTAGGGTGGTGATAGACTGTGCAAGCCTTCTGGGTTCACAGAACTCTTCCTCAGGGGAAAAGGGAAATGTAAAGGCATTTTGCAAGAGTTGCAAGTGAGTCAAAAATCTTCACTTCACCAGTAACTACAATTTGGGTTGCTTTCCATGGGTTGCTAGCAAAGCTAGCCCACAATAGCAAGAGTATTCCAGCTGCTTCTTGTATAACCCAGCATACTGTCTCTGGCATCCTCTCTCTCCCTCCTGCCAGATGACAAATCCTTTGAAAACTAAAAGCTCCAGTTAAAAGCTGGTTCAGTTACTTTGTCTCTCCCCACACACACACTTTCCTTCTTCCAACTATTTGAAAGGCAGAGACCGGTGCAAGCTGTAGGTACAAATACGTGCATCCTATATCCAGATCTATACCGCACAATCCACAGTCCACAAAAGAGCGGCACTTTTATTGGCCAAATAAAACAGCTACCCCTGGATATATTCAGCTCTAGAGGGCCGAAGTGGGTGGCTTTAGGATTGCAGCACAAGAATTTCTCTTTCAAAGAACACTTTTGAAAAATAGATAAAAGTGCAGTGCTCAGAAGCTTTGCAGTCTTCCTGTGGAGTGAGAACCCTCCAGGACCTTAGAGCCACAGCGGCCTCCATCATCCAAATCCACCAGCTCTGGCCCCCGAAGCAAGAGACTCCTCTTACAGCAACATCGGGTGTGTTGTGTCCCCCCACAACCTTGGCATGTGACATGAAACCCCCCCTTCAGCCCATGCCACTATTACCCTAGAAAGCTGGGGTAGAAACCCCCCTCTGGGTGGATCCCTTGAGGCACCCAAAGGACTCACATCCCCCCTTCTTTCTGCCTGCCAAGATGCACCAGAAATCAAAGTCCGAAATAGAAGTTTCTCTGCTCCATGCATCAATGAGTCCAGAGGAAAAGGAGTTGCTCTGGTTTGCATGCACAGAAATGCTCTCTCTTTCTCTCATTCTCTCTCTCTCTTAGTTTTGATCTGGAGGGTGCTGAAAGACAATCAGCCCTTGCAGATGGAGCTCGGTTACCTCTCCTTGCAGTGCCAGGAGAAATCATAATGACATTTTCTTCTCTCTCTTTCACACACAGACATATATGCAGAAAGTCCTGCTGTTTGCACTCACCCAAGGCAGCTCATCTTTCTCTCTGGTGGCTCTTTCCCCACATCCTTGAGCTGGAGGCTACAATTCTGCACCTTCCCAAGGACTTGCAAACCATATGGCAGGGAGGAGGAGGAGGAGGAGGAGCAGAGGGGGGGGGGTGTTTCGGATCCTGGGGGGGGGGAGACACTGCGAGGAAAGAGGGGCAGCAGTGACCGCACGTGCTTGATCTCCCCAGCCAAAGGGATCAAGGAATGAGGCGGGGGGGGGGGAAGGATGTCCGCAAATTAAAATCGGAAAGAGCTTAATTCTGGATAAATGGGTTGAAATCCACTGAGAGAAAAGGGAAGGGGATATAAACAAACAAATAATAATGGTTATGGGGGGGGGGCAACCTCGTTCTGAGGTGCAAAGGGGCGGGGAGGAGGTTGATGTTCATCCAGCAAGAGGATTTGGCTTGTGCCGGATCCAAGGAGTCCCAGATGAAGCCAGGAATAAAACACTCCAAAAGGAAGGTATTAAAGCTCTCCAGCCAGGGAGAAGGAAGAGAGGTGGGGGGATGATGCCTCATAAGAAGCTGGCCGGCACAGCAACTGTCTTGCCCCCCACCTCCAAAAAGAAGCAGCAATGAGGAAAGATCCAGTCACAAGGGCTGCTGAAGGCTGATGACTCTCTGGGGATGGGTTTGTTTCTTTCTTCCCCTTCTCCTTCCTAAACTGCATTGCTGGGCACACAAAATACACCCGCAGTCCAAGGTGTGCATGGAGAAAGAGGGAGATGGGACATGAGGCACACTCGCACCCACAAGTGCGCATGGCACATGGACGCCCTCCCTCTCTTCTCTCCTCCACCCCCCAGTCCTTCCTGCCACCTGAAAGCAAAGCCTTCAGGGAAGCTGTCCCAGTTCTTCCCCGTGAAACAGAAGGGCTGGCTTGGCAAGGAGTCCAGAGCAATGGCCTGGAATTCGCTCTGGGTGCCAAGAGGAACCTGCCTTCTCTGCCCCGGGTCTCTCTCAAGGTGGTCACCTTCGGCGGGGAAAATGTCTCACCTCTTCCTCTCTCACACTTCCCCCTGTCAGCAAGATGGGCGTAACAAGGGCCCACCTTGCAGGGTAGTGTATATACACACACACACACACACACACACGTATACAGTTGTCTCTTCATATTCACTGGAGTTTGGTTCCAGGACCTCCTGTGGATACCAAAATCTGTGAATGGCAAAGCAAAATGGTGTCCCTTATAGAAGATGGCAAAATCAAGGTTTGCTTTTTGGATTATTATTTTTTAAAGAATATTTTCAAGCCATGAATACTTAAATCCATGGATACCAAATCTGTGGATACGGAGGGACAACTGTATACACATACATATGAGAAATAGGACTGTACACAGATGTCTTCCATCAAAACCCCTGGAGTACAAAGCAACAGACAACTTTAAAAGACAAAACAGCTCAACTGATACAGACCCAGGATTGTCCTGACCTTGGAAGAATCATAGACTCTTAAGAGTCGGAAGGGCACGCAAAGGGCATTTAGTCCAACCCCATTCTGTCATGCAGGAATCCACTGATAAAACACTCCTGAGAGATGCCCATCCAACCTCAGTTTAAAAACCTCCAAAGAAGGAGAGAGAAGAAAGAAGGAAACCAAGGTTTGATTTTTCGATTATTTTTTTAAAAATTGGAATATTTTCAAGCCGTAGATGGTTGAATCCATGGGTGTAGAATCCGTGGATATGGAGGGCTGACTGTACTGTGTTTTTCTTGATCAATCAAACACTATTGATCCATCAAACACTTCTATTGATCTGTCCATGTAATTAGCTAACACACATTGGAAACTGTTTAATGCAGTGTAGATGTGTAAATAGCTATTGCTTAAAACAATTTGTAAGCCGCTCTGATAGCCTTGTGGCTGAAGAGTGGGGTATAAATAAAAAAATAAAATAATAAAATAAATGCTATATACATGTGTTTGAACACTTGCCTGCTGCTTTTTTAGATTTGGCTCTGGAAACGCTGGCAAAAATTTGCCTCAGAGGAACCTTGGCGTGGCCTCTGATTCCCAATCCAGCAAGCACAGATTTCTCAGCCAACAGAGCTGGAAAAGCTGTCAACAGAGGCAACACCCGAGAGTGTGTCTTATGGTCAAATCGGATCACATTGTGCTACACCAGTGAGTCTTCATGGATGGGGCGCATGCATCTGCCCCATAGAGAGGAGTGTGCATGGCAGGGGAGGCATGAACAATTTGGGAAAAGGTACACATTATAATACTCAAATCCTCCACTCCAAGGGTAGAAAACCCCACCCTTTCTCCATCCCCCTTTCAGTTTATAAGTGCTTTCATTTCTTTTTTAGCTGTGATATTTCAGATACAATTATTACACAGAAAGATACGTTGGAAAGGCGGAAGGAAAAGAGTTTTATTGGGGTGGGGGTTCAAAAGGGCACACCATCTGGGGGGAGAGGTGTAGATTGCATGGGCTGGAGGCAATTCCTCTTACACTTATAGAAAGATTGCTTGGAAAAAGCCAGGAGGAACTGGGTTAGGAGGTTGGGGATGGTTTTTTGACACCCAGGACGGGAATGTCTGGGGTGTTTCCCCTCCCCTTGGCTGAACCCAGTATGAGGTTGTTCTGGAAATCCCAGCTTCTCCCCGTTCCCCAGATTAGAAGCAAGAATGTGGAAAACAGAGCCAGATGGAGGCCTGATTTGCAGAAAGACCAAGAGCTTCGGAGGTCTCTAATCCCTTTCCATCGCCTGGCAGGCAGAGCAATATTCCCCATGGATACACAAAGGGGGAGTATGACTGGCTCAAGGTGGGAGGGACCCTGGCAGAGATGGCCCTCCCAGGCCCCTCACAGAACACACACACACTACACACACACACACACACATACACACACCAGCCATGCACTCAAATATGCTCCAACACATCACAGCTGAAGACAGGGACACCTGTGGCCAAGCAACATCAATGCATGGGCAAGATGGCAAAAGTTATGAATGAGGAAGGAGAGACAAATGCAGAGAGGCTGCAGCAGTTTGCTTTTGCTTGCCCCTCCTGGGAAGAGCAAAATCCCACCCCCATCTGCCTTCTGTAAACACATCTGCAATCTGCAAGCACACCGGCCTTCTGCAAATACATTCGACATGCCTTCCGCTATGCCAGGCATAGGGAAAAAATAGCATAAAGGCCATCCACCCCTACCTGATGTTGTCTATGAGGTGTTGGTGGGAGTCCTTGCTGAGAAGCGTGACCAGGGCATCGGCCAAGTAGTCCACCTTCCTCTCAGCCGCGTACTGCTTGAGGATGGTGAACATCTTCTCTTTGAGGTCTGGCTGGTCTCCCAGGATCTCTTGCACCTGCACAGGAAACAGTGACCAAGAAAAGTTAATGATGGCACCGCCTTGGTTGCTACAGCAGGAAAATCCCAAGAGGAAGAATTTCACACTCTCTCATACATGCATTTGCATTAAAAGTTCAGGCTAAAACCAAGGGTGGATTCACTGCCCCTTAATGGCATCATAGCTTCCAGCCACCATGAACTGTCCAAGGTGCTGAAACCTCTTCCTACCTTGGAAAAGTTCTTTAAAGCTCATGCTGAAACCGGGAACAAAATCATTAATTACCCCATGGACCGAAAAGTCAGCTGTAACCAAAGTGGTAGATAGAGAACCTAGAAAGGAGCCTTGCAGAATGGGTGGATGATGGGACATTATGTCATGTTACACTATGCTACACGAGACTATGTTATGTTTGTTATTTATCACACTACACTGTTATAGTGCCATTAGTCCATTTTAACTGCTCTGACTGCCTCCTGTGGAATCCTGGGATTTGCAGTTTAGGGAGGGGCATTTAGAGGCCTCCCTAAACTACAAATCCCAGGATTCCACAGGAGGCAGCCACAGCAGTTAAAGTGGAATACTAGCACTATAACAGTGTAGTGTGATAATCTTTAAACTAACAAACAAACGTCTATCACCTCCACCCCCATATCAAGGATCTCAAGTCAGCATACAATAAAAATCAATGTAAATACTTTAGAACAATTTGAAACAGTAAAAGTAGCTTAGCCAGACTACAAATATAGGCCAGCCCCCATATCCACGGGGGAAACATTCCAAGACCCCTGTGGATACCTGAAACCGTGGATAATAGCAAACCCTATTTATTTCAATGAGATGAACACCAGAAGTTGACCATAGATTTGCATTGGAGGGCCTAGAACTGCCTAGAGAGAACATATTTTTTAGATGTGGATAACTGAAACCATAGATTTTTAATCCATGGATACAGGAGTCGACCTGTATACAAGAAGCCATCTGACAAATATTAAGCCATCAGACAGGTTAAAACAAAACTGTTTAAAACCAATTAGTTTGGGTGATATCTTCTGGGCTGAAGCCATGAGGTCTTTGGGTGTCCAATGTCTACATCCAGAAATTCTCCCTCTTCCCTCCTATGTCTTTGTATCTGATGGTTTTCCTGTTTCAGTCACAAGCAATTCAAATTGATTGTGATGTTTAAATCTTCAGTTATTAGGGGAAAGGAAGCAATGTCATGGGTAATGAATCTGTGTTTGTCTGTGATGTTTTTTCTGTTTTTATTGTACAGTTGTCCCTCCACATTCATGGATTTGGCATTCACAGTTTTAAGTATTCACGGTTTGAAAATATCCTTTAAAAAATAATAATCCAAAAAAGCAAACCTTGATTTTGCCATCTTATATAATGGACACCATTTTGCTATGCCATTGCATATCATGGGACTTGAGTATTCATGGATTTGGGTATTCACGGGGGGTCCTGGAACCAAACCCCAGCGAATGTGAAGGAAGAACTGTAGTGTAATGGTTGTGGGTTTCTTTTGTTCTGTAGAGTTATTTTATATACATAGAAAGTTTGTATGTTTAATAAAAATGTTATTTTTCTAAAAAAAAGAAAGAAAAGAAAAGAACTCTCCCCCAACAACATATTTCAAGTGAGTGGATTCTCTTCCTAGCAGCTTCCTTCACGTGCATCTTTGACCTTCTCAAATTTTCTCTGATTTCAAAAGAGCAGCAGGTTTCCCCCACCCCAGCTTGCAATGCAACAGCAACACCAAAGAAGCTACAAAAAGTGGAGTGAGCAGCACAGCACACATCCGTGAGTGGAAGAAAGGGGGAATTGTCATTCACAGCCCCCCTCCGACTCACTGTCCCACTTTGATGCTCTCCAAAGTCAATTATCACAGGCTTTTGTAACCTACATCCCAAAACCACAAGCCGTTTCAAAGCACAGTCACATGATCAGGAGGGCCCAGATCCCCAGGCGGCGCTGGATGATTGAAGGTCACTCCATCTGGAGCAAGGACAGCAAAATGGGGGTCTCTAAATCAGTCACCGGCTCTCAGTTCCTTCCTTCCAGCCCTTCACAACGAGGGAAAATGACACCCTGGAGGAGCCAAGATTGAAGCGGAGGATAAAATCCACCAGGTCTTCTTGGAAGCAAGGGGAAACAGTCATCAGAAGGAGATCTATTATTACTTCACATGAACAGATCTTTAAGGGATCTGATCCAGAAGGTACTGCAGCTCCGTTGCTACTCCAGGCTCCTCTAAATTGTTAAATGCAACAAGCCATGATGAGAGAACCTCATGTGGAAAGGAATCCACAAACCTTGGGTGCCACCCTCACAAAGCACCACTCCAACCTAAAGGCTTCCTGACTTTAGCCACTTAACTTAATGAAATCTGGGCTTCCCAGAGAGTTTAGAGTGATACCTGTCATGGTCTCTTGCAAGGATCAACATGAAGCGGGTGGCTTCTGTCTAGATCCTAAACCATCAGTTTGGCAGTGGGTCAGACTAGATGATACCGCATTTAGCACATTCTTTACGGAAGTATTTCCCCAAGTACAAAAATCAGTGTGTATAGAGCCATTGTACTGTCTATTCTCCTTTATGGGTCTGAAACATGGGCCACCATTTACGACTCCTCGAGCGCTTTCATCAGCGCTGTCTACGCACAATCCTAAATATACACTGGACTGACTATGTGATGACTGTTGCTGCCCTTGAGCAAGCAGGGATCACCAGCATGGAGGCCATGATATTGAGAACACAGCTGCGCTGGGCAGGGCATGTTCCTAGGATGGAGGACCATCGCCTCCCCAAAACAGTACTCTACGGTAAACTCGCCACGGGTCAGCGTAAGAGGGGCGCTCCAAAAAAGCGATACAAGGACTCCCTGAAACAACATCTCAGGCTCGGCCAAATTGATCACCAACAATGGTCCGCCCTGGCCTCACATAGGGAGGCACGGAGGCGCACTATCCACAATGCTGCAGCTTTATTTGAGAACTCACGACGAACAAGTCTTGAAGAGAAACGACAATGCAGAAAGAATCACAACCCGGAAACATCACCCAAGGAGACCTTCTGCTGTGCTTTCTGCAACCGGACTTGTTTTTCTCGGATTGGCCTTTTTAGTCATCAGCGCACTTGCAGAAAGCGCAGGATGAGTCCTTCCTGAATCTTCGTTTGCGAAGAAAAGCCAGAGAGAGAGAGGAGACTTTCCCAAGTGGAGAAAGGCATTTGTTTATCATAGCACATGTTCCCCCTCACCTATGCATCTTGCATTCAGCTTGCTTTGTTTCATGATTGTTCACTGAAAGGTAAAAATGGGCTCAGTTTGCATGTCTGATTGGTGAGGCACCCATTCTGTGAGGGAGGGAATGCAGGAAATATGCATCACCCTTGATGCCTGGTTTGACCCTAAGAAGCATCTCCATCAGCCTCTTCCTGCCATGGACTGGCACCGGCAATTCCATTGGGCTCAGACAGAAGGTGTGGAAGTGGACTTGGTGCTTGTAGCTCATCAGACCAGAAATGTTGGGCTCCTGTTCTCCTTGACTTGAATGCACCTCACAGCAGTTATAAAAAATTTACAACCAATGTCCCCCTTCTCTCCATCCCTGCCCCTTTTCCTTTTATGTTGTATTGTGTTTTTCCAACTGTTGGGAGGCAGTGTGGTGTAGTGGTATGAATTCTGGACTAGGATTTTTATTTATGCATACTTTTTTGCATGTAGGATTTTTTGAAATATAATTGCAAAGAAATGGGGAATGAAACAGAGAAGAAGAAAGAAGTGGGAGGAGCACAGAATGTCAGCTGGGCATATACAAGAGTATGACCATATTTCCAAAACTATATGTTCTTCAAGCTGGCTTCTATAAATTACATATTTATAGGTTGCTGACAGACTGCAGAAATAATCCCGTTTGACACTGCTTTAACTGCCATGGCTCAATGCTATGGAATTCCGGGGTTTGTTGTTTTGTGAGATATTTTAGCCTTCTCTGTCAGAGAGCTCTGGTGCCACAACAAACTACAAATCCCAGGATTCCATAGGATGGAGCCATGATAGTTAAAGAGGTGTCAAACTGCATTATTTATGCTGTGTGGAGGTAGCAGCCATGCACAGCTAAAGTAGTGAGATTCTCTGACCATTGAGTAACAGTGGGCATCTGTCTTTCCAGCCTTGGAGCATATGTCTTTTTAGCATAAAACACTAAGAGCATTTAAGCCAGGGTGCTTAATGATTTGTGGGTTGGCCTAGGACTCGAGATCAAATCCCCGCTGAGCTGTAGAAACCCCCGGGTCACCTTGGGCAAGTCACCCTCTCTCCGCCTCAGAGGAAAGCCACGGGTAGAGGAATCTCTTCTGAAGACCATTTGCCAAGAAAACCCAAGGAGAGGGTTCCCATAGACAGCCAGGATGTGGTTTGAGTGTTGGGCTGGGAGTCTAGGAGACCAGGGTTCAAGTCCCTGCTCAGGCATGAGAACCCACTGGGTGACTTTGGGCAGGTCTCACTCTCTCAGCCTCAGAGAAAGGTAATGGCAACATCTCCTCTGCAAGAAAACTCTCACAAAGGATCACCAGAAGCCAGAGTCAACTCGATGTCACATAACAATCAAGAGCCATCATGGTAGAGTGATTTGAGTATAGGTCTGGGACTATGGGAGACCAGGGTTCAAATGCCAGCTCAGCCCCAGAAACCACAGCTGGGTGACCTTGGGCAAGTCACATCCTCTCAACCTTAGAGGGAGGCAATGGTGGCTTCCTCCTCTGAAGAAATCTTGCCACGAAACCCCACTTTGGAGTTGACTTGAAGGCACATAAACAACCACAACTTTTAGATTGTTGTCCTACCAGGAGGGAGTGCCTTGATTTTTTTGGTAAGCTTCTCTGGGGCAATTCAAAAATCAATCAATCAATTAACTAATTAGAGAGAGAGAGAGAGTACGCCTCCTAATTAACTCCCTAATTAATTAATATGATAGCATAGCATCTGCTCCTTCTTCATAGATTCATGACTCCAGGATTTATACCAGGAATTTTTCAGTCTCCAATGCCCCAAAATTGGAAGAGAGGGACCTAAAATGCAACCAAGAAGGCACCGCATGTGTCTCCCATGGCTGTTCCTGGGAGCACCAGTTCCCTCCCAGTTTCCATGTAGTCGGAACCAATTTTCAGGGAACGGAAAGGACAACTGCAGCTCCTGGAACCTCCTGGGAGTGATAATTCTCCTTTTAGATAAAATGCAAGCACTCAGGCCCAGCTTTTTAAAGGTTTTTTGATGGCACTTGTTTTAAAAAAAGTAAGAGGAGTGGGCTTCTGGTTGCTCCCACTTTCATTTTGTGGCCCTGGCTGGGTCCCAGGGATGAGAATTTGGAGCCTTGTGTGCATCCTGTTCCATTTTCCAGCACAACCTCTGCTGCTCACAATTGCTACCTTCCGACAACAATATTTCCTATGTAGGGCAAACTGGAACCGACAGGCAGGGATTTGACATTCTAAAGGGCAGCTTTCAAAACCCCAGCGGTGAGAGAATATTTCTGTCTCTGAGGAGGCTCCGTCACTGATCTAAAAGCTGCAGATCTTCTAGAGAGGAATTTCAAAAGGAAGCCACTCCAGTATGAAGCTGCCGGTCTGGATGTTCAACTATATTCATTGGGGGGAATGAGCAAGGAAGTTGGGGAGTTTCCCCTGTCCTACACCAGCTGCTAATTAGCTCAGTGTGCTAATGCTCATTTTGCACCCAATTAAATTTTAATTGAATTGTCACAGGCAGTCCACATTTTGCATTTCATTGCCATCTACCCTCACTTCTAACAACAGCACGGTGCAGAGAGGTGGGCGGACCAGTGGTTCCAGAGGATGCTGAACTCCAACTCCCATCTGATCCAGCTAGCTGGGCCAATGATCAGGGATGATGGGGGTTGAAGTTAAGAGGGCTACACATCCCCTACCTGGATGATGACAGGCTAAGGATCTACAGGGGAAAAATACATTTAAAATCAGTGCTACGAGACAAGTAGTGCATCTGAAATCTACAAAGTTCTGAAATAATGACAGACAGATGTCTACTGAAATACGATGAAAGGTTTTTTTAATCTAACATTGGCTTATTCCCTGAAAGTGTGTACAAATAAATAGGTTTTAAATTGGTGACTGAATGACAAGACAGCGGGAAACAAACAAATCTCTAAGAGGGAGGGAGGGAGGGAAGGGGAGAGAGATGATAAACAACCAACTAAGCTTAATATTTCTTCCAAATTATTAGATCCCACTGGCAGTGCAAGTGACTTTCATTGCTGAGGGCTTCTCTGCAACTCCAGAAACACCACAAAACACTCACACACCCTCACTGCAACCACTAAGTTTACTAAATCACTGGATTCCACTCACAGTAATATCAATTTTTAGCCACCTGCTTTATTTTTTAAGGGTTATTGAACTTCTAGAAGCCTCCACGAATTGTGATCTACCTTCAAAACCAGTCATGTGGGCCCACCTGCCTCTCATTTTCTCAGCTTCAGGACCATGGCCAGCACTGCAGCTCCCATCATGAGACTTTTGGGTTTGGTTTCAGAAACATGGAGAGCTCAAGGGGGCAATATGTTGTCCTTGTCCCAAACTGGGTTCAGCACCTTGGATAGCCACCACAGAGAAGCCCAAGACAGAGGCCAGGATCCTACATGAGGATTGCGTGGTATAGGTCTCCTTATGTGGAGGGATACCTTAATTGTGCTCTGCAACTTGTGCAATTCATAGAATCGTGGAATCATCCATTTGGAAGGGACCCCAAAGGCCATCTTGTCTAACCCTCTGACATGCAGGAATGCACCACCAAAGCACTCTCCAAATAGGGCCACCCAATTTCCGTTTAAAGAACTCCAAGGAAGGAGAATCCACCCTCCAACTCAATCCATTCCACTATCAAACAGCTGTCCCACTCAAGAGGTTTTTCCTAATGTTTAGTCTGAATCTCTTTCCTTGCAATTAGAATCCATTGGTTCGTGTTCTGCTCTCTGGTGCAACCCAGAAATCAAGTTCACTCTGTCTTCTCCATGACATCCCTTCAGGTATTTAAAGACAGCTATCATATTTCCTCTCTGCCTCCTAGTCTCCAAGCAAACATCAGCCTAAATTCTCATTTCATCCAGTGATTCCCAAACTTTTGTACTCTGGGGGTTTCAGACTTCAACTCCCAGGATCCTCAACCACCTTGGCCAATGATCAGGGATTCTGGGAGCTGAAATCCAAAACACCTGGAAGACCAAAGTTTGGGAAACACTGATCGGCATGTTGACTCACCATGAAACAGTTGACTGAATGGGTCTACTCTACTTGGGGCTGATCCACAGGATGCCAGCCATTAAATGGCAATTTTGCACAACAAAGGTACCACCTAATGCACCCACAAATCAATCATTAATGCAGAATGGCACCACACAAGCCACTTGGCTTTGGTGATGTGGAACTGGACAATCCACAGTGGACACAAATGTCCAACCGCTTCCACAGAGGAACTTCCACACGTGTGAGACGCCAATGAGACGCAACTCAGAGAGCTTCAAGAAAGCCTTGCGTTCTTTATGCTGAGGACCAGATAATGTGAAGAAGCGTGGAACAGGGGAGAGCTGTCTCTCTCTTTCTTTTTGGTAATCCCTCCATAAATATTACAGTTTTTTAAAAACACACAAAACAAACCACCAGCTACTCAGCATGCAAGAAAGCTGCCTCGCAACACCTAAAGCAAAGATAAATGCGGAATGGAAATATTCGTCCGGAGGAGATTGATCCTGCTGATAGCTGAGAATGGCAGAGCCTCACTCTTCTCTCCCAATTCCCTTCTTTCAGGCCTTGTTTTCAAAACTGGGTGAAATTTTTTTAATGCTACTTTGAAATGGAAATACAACATTGGGCCCCTGATATTGCCTAAATGCATACATATATATATACACACAGCTGGTGAGTTTGCTGTCAGTGGGGATAGAGACACCATTCTCAGTTTTAGTTTAAACTTTTAAAGGCACTATCCAAGGTTATAACCCCATTTCCCCTTTCAAATTAAGTTCAGCCCCTTAAATAGATCCTTTACTGTTCAGACTAAAACCCAAAGCAGATGCAAATGTGAAAGCTGCTGGCCTGCTCCATGGGTGCATGCACTTTTGTCAGCCTAGATTTACCTTCCTGCTGAACTCTCGAGCCTTCTGCCTCCGCTCCTGGTGGATGGCGTCTGCGCTCTGGACAAATTCCCGCACGTCGCTGCTGGCCCGCCGAGTCTGGGGCCGCCCAAGCCGGAGGAGGCCTAGCCGGAGACCCTGGTCCTGGCAGGCGTGGATCATGGCCTCCGCCTCTTCGTAAACCTTCACAGGGGTCCCGTTGACCTCCAGAACATAGTCGCCGGCTTTGAGGCCGCACTCAGCGGCGGGAGAAGCCGGGGCCACGCTCTCCACCTGCAAGGGCGGCCCTCCATCGCAGGCCAAGGTGAAGCCGAAGCGGCCCTCCTGCCCCACCTGGAGGTCTACCTGTTGGACCCGGGAGACCACCCCAATGCTGGGGGGCACATTCTCGCACCGCCTGGCCAGGGCCACCAGGGCCTCGCAGTTCATGGAGGAGACATGCTGGCCTTCGATCTCCAGGATCTGGTCCCCGGGTTGCAAGCCAGCCACCTGGGCGCTGCTCCCATCCTCGACAGCCATGATGTAGCACGGGCCGTTTCCCCTGATCCTAAAGCCAAATTCCTCGGGCCACCTCTCGTTGGTAGCAGGCATGGTCGCAACTGGAAAAGGGGGTGGAGACACAGAAAGAGCAGCTGCTGAGATTGGGTCCCCTCACCCCCCAAAAAGAAAGAACTATGGTCTGAACCCAATGGTGGAACCCGTTGCATCAACAGCGACAGTGTTGACTTCCCAAGGTCGGATTGATTCAATGGGTCTACTCTAGTTGGGATTAACTGTTAGGTTTCAGCCTATAGAGTAACACGCTCCCTCCAAAACAAGAAAGGACTGTGGTCTAAACCTGATGGTTAATCCCTACCAGAGTAGACCCATTTAATCAATAGGGACTTACCTTAGCATTGACTTACCAAAGTTCCACTGATTCAGTAGATCTACTCTCGTTGGAGCTGACCAATGGGTTTAAGCCTATAGAGTTAAATCTAAATTTTGGACTGGCAGCTAATGGTTTCCATGTTGCCAGAAATGGTGAATCCACTCCAAGCTCTAGTCTGAACTTGAAAGGAGCTATCCAAGATTCTGAACCTATTTGGGGGGATTATAGTGTTCTTCTGCAAGGAGCCAGCATGGTGTACTGGTCTGAGCATTGGGCTATAACTCTGGGATACCGGGGCTCAAATCCCCACTCAGCCATGGAAACCCACTGGGTGACCTTGGGCAGGTCACACTCTCTCAGCTTCAGAGGAAGGCAATGGTGGCAAACCTCAGCTGAAGACATCTTGCTAAGAAAACTTAGGGTTTATGACAGGGTTTCCGTATTGGAGCCAGCAGGGTGTAAAGGTTTGAAGTATTCAACTAGGACTCTGGGAGATCAGGGTTCAAATCCCCACTCAGCCACATAAACCCATTGGGTGGCCTTGGGCAAGTCATACTCTCTCAGCCTCAGAGGAAGGCAAAAGCAAACCCCCTCTGAACAAATCTTGCGTGATAGGTTCACATTAGGGTCGCCAGAAGTCCGAAATGACTTGAAGGCACACAACAACAACACCTTGGACATCATTTTCAAAGGTCAGACTAAAACCCAGAAACCACCAGTCACCATGGTTGAGCGGATGATTGACACACTCACAGAGACAGACAGACAGACACACACACACAAAGAGCCCAATGAAAACACCCACCACCTGTGACACTCCCCCTTTTTATAGCATCCCCAAAGGGGCTGATCTGAAGCAATCAAAGAGGATCCCACCCCATGGCTGCTCTTCCTCCCTTCAGCATATATTAGATGGAGCTCCAGATGTGGGCAGCCGCCTGTCTTTTATGCTCCTGGTCTCCTCTGACTTCAGAAGGTGAGCAGAGTCAAGAGTGGATAGTTCTTGGGTGGGAGACCCTCAAAGAGGGAACACCCACAATCTGCAGCTAGCACTAGGAACAAATCTTTCAGAAGCCTTGGGGCAGCCCATGGCTGCCAGTCCAAATTGACAATACTGGTTTAGATGGGAGCCCCCCTCCTCCAAGGGTCTGACTCAATACAGAAGGCATTCCTAGGTTCCTTCGACATACTCGAAGCTGGAACATATCTTTCATCGGTAAAAGGTTTTGGCATTTTCTGTCCCCAACAGCTCCAGGTGAAGCTGGGGAAGATGCCCACCGGAAATCCATGATGGCTAAAGGATTCTGGCTGCTGGCATAAAAAGAAAGTGACCTTCCAAACTTTAGGTCTAACTCAACAGCAGAAGGCAGCTTTCTGCATCCCTAACCCAAGGGGAACGGGCCTTTTCTATTCCCATTCCCATTACAAATTTTATGGAAACTCACAGAAATCCCTGGCTATTCCAATCTGATTGAGGCCTGGTGGCCAAGGTCGCAGGCATTTTGCTGGACGGTCCAGACTCTCTGGGTTTCCTTTCAGCTCCTCTGGCAGCTTTTTGCCTAAATCCTCACTGGCAGCAAAGCAGGAGAACTTGTGTGAGATAGTTGCTCCGGAGTATCGTTAAGATTTTGCACGTGGCTACGTCCACCATGAAGTTTACTTGCTCTGGACCAGACCTGACCTTCACATTCGGTATTCTAGATTCTCCTTTCTGTTCCCTCAAACTGGAAGGATTTTCATGAGCAAATTCTTCCTTCCTTCCTTCCTTCTTTCCTTCCTTCCCCCTTTACTTATTTTGCAGAAATGTTTTCAAAGAAAGAGACATCGGCTGACTGATTTAAGCACCAGCAACGTCTGCAACTTGTCTGTGGTCTGAGACTGGAAACCTCTAAGACAAATTAGAACCTGTCAAGAGCTAAACTGGATTACATGCCAGCCATGGTACGGTGTGAGCAAATTGAAAAAGACGCTAATGCAGAAAGAGAAGAGCTTCCCTGGAGTTACGGCAGCAGCAAGGGAACCGCAGGGTGCTTCAGAAGGAGACAGTGAGATGTCACCATTGCCTTCGACTACCAGAAGGAAAAGGGAAACTAAGGATTTTATCAGATATGGCAAAAATCTCACATTTATGACATCACGGTAGCATGAATGGTTCTCACTATCGCACAACATTGTCATGTTCGCGTGGTCAAACTGTGCTCCAGCCGAGAATAAGGCATTGCTTTTAATTGATGGGACAAGCAATCAATAGCTCTCAATGTTGCTCTTTTTTGCAGTATTGAAGAGCATGCAAAAAACACATCTGTAATCACAAGATTACAGCATCAGTCGGCAGTCCTCTTCCCCCCCCCTCCTCGTTCCTGGCGAGAAAATGGGTGAGAACGTGAAAACTATCCACAGGACACTCCTTTTATGAACTGTCCCATTTTGTTTGCATGTTTTTAGGTTTATTTAAGTGTTTGTGTGCTCATTTACTTTGCAAATTAAGGGAGGTTTGGTGCTTTTAAGTACTCTCATGTCTTCTTGCGAGAACTACCAAAATCTCGCCCATACTAAATCAAGGGAAGTAAAGTCCCATTCTTAAAGTGCTAGTGGGGTCATGCAATAATTCCATGGTGGTTCTTCTATGCGATTACAGCAACGTGTGGTAATAAGTATTGTATAATAATGCCACTATGTTTCAGCTTTCCTCATTTGCAGAATTACAGCGTTTTTAGATGCTAGTCTGATAAAGTCCTATGACAAAATGATTGCTGCTTTTTAAGAGAGAGAGAGATGGTTTTAATTTACTGAACTGGAAATTAAAAGGCCATCTAAATCTAACCAGGATTGCACATGCGAAATAACATTACATTGCAGAGAAAATGAGAGGCATTACTGCTTACTACATGATCACTCGTGTACACATCAGCGCAATCCAGCACAACTCTGGCGTAGGATAACTCTGGCATAGCTACATGGGCATAAATTTACGCTATGTAACTACAGCACCAGATTTTGGCCTAAAACATCTGGAGGGTCCCAGGTTGAAGAATGAAGGCTGTCAGAAAGTTTCCATCCTAGCCCTGTGGTTCCTCACATCAGAGTGGAATATATCCAGAGTCAGCATAAGGCACATGTTTATACATGCTGGCCACAATCCTAGCTAGGGGTTTTACACAGCGTAAACCTCAGCCTGTGAAAGTATGCTTTATAGTAATTGTTTATGAAACCCTTGCATTGCATGGCACTGTGGGGCAACTGGGCCCACACATCAAATGTGAAAGTACATGCAACTGAATGTGCATGTGCAGTCATGTGAAAAGTGCATCTATGCACACCTGTGGAAATGTCACCACATATGCAAATTTGAACTGAATGCCGCCATTCCACATGAGACAAGACAACTTCCGTCGGGGAAGTTACACAGGTGTGAAACACCAGCAGGGTTCTGACCACACTCTGTCATCAGAGGAGACCTGTTTGTTCCCCCTTTCCCTCTGGGAAGAAGCTTCAGCCATTGGTTGCACTGCTCTCCTGAGCATACTTAATCCAAATTAGCAGAAATATTATTTTAACACACCCCATTTCCTCTCCCCCTTGAAAGATGCAGAATGCAAACCGGCGTGGCTTATTCCACCATCAGTGAGCCTAATAGCTTTTCTCCCCAATGACATCGACAAGAAACTTCAGATGTGGTCTGTGGTGCTTGTTCACCCATCCACACATGCATGCACACACACGCACACCTGTGGGAATGCATTTGAGCAAAGCTTACTTCTCTTGTGCAGGTCCGGAGCAGCTCCAAGCAGAGGCTGTTACCCATCTAAACCATCACAGCAGCTTCTTTGGCACTCCTGGATCAGTTACAGACTTGTGGGGGGAAAGGGCCTGAGTTTCTATGGCAAATTCTATCCAGGAATGGTAACCTAATAGGGCAGTCATTAGCAGGGCAGCCTCACCCAGGAGAGGAGCGCATGCCACGGGAGAGGCAAGCGTGTGGGACAGCCAGCCCCACTGCAGCCACAGATCGGAACCAGGGAACTTCCCCACTCAGAAAGCTTCCAGCAATTTAGGAGATTATTTGGAGCAAATGCCGAATGCAGAGCAGAAACGGACTTACACAGGGGATGCTCCCCCTTACAAATAGGGCACCCACAACCTGGTGCGCCACACGCACCTCCTGGTGATAGCCATGCTGGCTGGGGAGGATGGGAACTGTGGTCCAAGTACAGCTGCAGGGTGCTAGGTTGAGGAAGGTCAGTTTTCAAAGCCAGAAAGAAATCAAAAGATCGGGGGATCATTTTTGTGGGAGATGGCCGTGCTTGGTTTCGGGGGCAGTTGCTGGTTTCGTAAAGGGGGAGGGGGAAGAAATCGAGCTACCATCCAGATGTTGTTGGACTAGAGTTCCCAGCACTCCTCACCACTGACTGATGGGAGCTGCAGTCCAACAACATCCGGGAGGTTGCATGATTCCCACCCCTGCTGTAAAGGAAGGAGCAAAGCTTTTTCATGCCTTATTAGAAATATACTCAGCAACTTCTGAAATTCTGAAGAAGAGGAGAAGGAGGAGGAGGCAGATACCTGTTTAGGACTGGCAATAAACCACCATGAGATCTGTTCTTCCGTTTCTACAACATAATACTATCTGCTATGTGAAATGCAATTGATTTGTTGGAGGCCCACAACAATGGGAAATGCATTATAGATGGGTACCAAGCTGCTACGATGCTGCCCTCCTTTTTATTTCTCCTCTGGGTACATGAAAACGGCTGGTGGACACGGAGCCATGGACTCAAAACTATAGGAAAAGAGATTCCACCTAAACATTATTAGGAACTTTCTGATGGTATGAGATTTTCGGCAGTGGAATCCGCTGCTGCTGCCTTTGTAGTATGGTGAAGTCTCCTTCTTTGGAGGTGTTTAAGCAGAGGCTGGATGGCCATCTGTCATTGGGAATGATTTGCTTGTGTCTTCCTGAAGGTCAGAATGGGGTTGGACTAGATGGCCCTTGGAGGTCCCTTCCAACTCTACCATTCTGATTTTGTCTTGGAGTGTGGTGGAGTCTCCTTCTTTGGAGGTGTTTAAGCAGAAGCTGGATGGCCATCTGTTGGGAATGATTTGCTTGTGTCTTCCTGCAGGGCAGAATGGGGTTGGACTAGATGGCCCTTGGGGGTCTCTTCCAACTCTATGCTTCTGTGGTTCTATGGATCTTGAATCTCACCAATTTATGGATTCCACCATAAATTGATGGCAAATAACAAAAGCTTTGACTGACACTCTGGACTTCATCGTTGAAATGCAGTTTGGGGGAGAGTCACTCCTACAGAGAGACGCCGGCCATTCGCTTTTGGCTCTGTCCTCATCTTGACCTCTTGGAAGAGATTTCCGTTCAATTCCATAAAACGAAAGAAATCAAATATTTGCAGCCAGCGTTAAGCAGGGTCAAGGAGCCCAGGTCTAAATCCAGCCTATACCCTTCGGAAGGGGCTTATGGGGAAAGCCCCTCGCCTAGCAAACGGATCCAATTACCCGGAGCCGCCAGAGCTGGAGCTTAAATACCCCCCTTCACACCATATGGAGCTTCTGGTGCTTTCATGAGGAGGACGGGTAAACTGCCGTAGAGGAGACATCATCAAGGGTAACATGGGCCCTCCACTCCAGACGTGGACTATAACTCCCATCATCCCTAGACAGCACGGTCAAGACTCCCTGGAGTCTTGGTCAAATCATAGTCTTCAGACCTTCAAACTATTGTATGACCCTATTTCATGGGTGAGCGTAAACATCGCTGCTGTAAAATGCTTAAAGGCAGGGAGGCACCCAGTCAATTTGGGTAAATAAATATAAGCTTATTTTGAGATGCAGCCCTCAAAACTGTTTAATTCAGTGGATCTTAACCCCCAGCAGTCTGTGATGTCCTCACAGGGGGGTCTACAAAGGCTTGAAGGCTGCTCGGCCCACCTCCTCCCTGCAATGGAGTGGCCACATGACAGGAACCAAGGCCAAAGCAGGCTGGCTGGCTTGGCCTGCGCATTGCCATTCAATCCACTCCAGCCACAAACTTGTAGGAAGAAGCAGGAGAAAAGTCTTCCCTCATCTTCCAGTGCCTCTGAGGGAAGGTTTCATGGATGGTGGAAGAATATAATTATTACTTTTATTATCAGGTACAGTTGTCCCTCCTTATCCACAGATTTGGTATCCATGGATTTAAGTATTCACGGCTTGAAAATATTCTTTAAAAAATAATAATCCCAAAAGCAAACCTTGATTTTGCCATTTTATATAAGGGAGACTATTTTGCTATGCCATGGACTTGAGTATTCACGGATTTTGGTATCTACGGCGGGTCCTGGAACCAAACCCCAGCAAATATGAAGGGACAACTGTGTTGTTGTTGTTGTTGTTTTAAATCTTGAGTTAATTCTTGTTGGTTGGCAGCAAGAAAAGATATTTAAAGGGGGTCCCTGGTAGAGAAAGGGTTAAGAGCACCACTGTTTATCACAACTGCAGCCTTTTCCTCCTCAGAGGAGCTCCCCATTTTTTATTTATTTCTCCCCACAACAACCTTGCAGGGTAGACTGGCTGAGAAGTCACCACTTGCCCAAGGCCACCCCGGGGAAGATGGCTGTTGGGGGGGACTCTGACCCTTCTTGAGTCCAGGGCTGACCACCCTTCATCAGCCATGGCCAGCTCTACCACCACCAAGGGATAATGGGCTCTGTAGTCCAAAAGCCATCTGCAGGGGTGCCCGGTGGGATCTTACAGCCGCAACATAAACAGGTTCGAAAGAGGAGGGGTCAGTATGGAAGAAAAGCCTTGCAGTTTGCAAGCAGGGTTCGCCCTCCAAGCAGCTTCCAGCCCAGCGGAAATGTTTAAATAAATAACTTCTCTAGTACCTATTTCTATCAGAAATTGGGAAAGTTCCTTTTGGGGGGGACTGCAACCCCCAGAATCCCCACAAAGAGTTACTTCACTATGGCCCCATGTTAATTGCAAGACTGCAGCTCCCTAATCCTCCAACAAGCATTGAGCATTGAGGACTACAACTCCCAGAACCCCCAATCCTCTTTTCCTGCCTGGCACGATGGGGTTGGACTGGATGGCCCTTGTGGTCTCTTCCAACTCTACAATTCTATGATTCTATGACTACAACTCCCATAATCCAACAACCAGCATGCTCTTTTGGCGCTGCCAGTAGCCCCGCTTGCTTGCTGGGAGATTCTGGCCTTGCAGTCTTTTAAAAAAGTAATTTCTCCCAACTCAGCCAGATTTTGGCCAAGTTACTTTTTTTTTTGGAGCAAAACTTCCAGAATCCACCAACCAGCATGGCTATGGACCATTAAAAAAAACAAAAACATGCAGGTTGGTGGATACTGGAAGCTGTAGTTCCAAAAAAAAGTAACTTGATGGACAATTTTTTAAAAAGAACATGCAGGTTGGTGGATACTGGGAGCTGTAGTTCCAAAAAAGTAACTTGCCAGAGGAGTTACATAAATTGTAATCCCAAGAGTAACGCCATGGAATTACTCCAGCTCATAGAGAAGTAATTCCACTCCCCGCTCAGCTCAGCCCCGCCCCCTATTTTACATTTTCAGCCTCCGCTGCAGCTGATTGGGCCCCGGGGGAGGGGAGAGAGAGAGGGGGGGAGAGACAAGAGGCGCGTGACGTCACCACGGGCCGCGTGCGCAGGCGTCGGACGACCTGCGGCGCCTTTTCGTCATCCTCCGACGTAAGCCGGCTGCCTGCGTGGCGCTCGCGTCTCCGTTGCCACGGCAACCCCCGTTGACTGGCTAAAGTAGGTAAGGCGCGACGCTCTAGGATGGGCTTCTCCCTCTCTCTGCCCCAGCCCACTTCCGCTTCCGCTTCCATCATGGCGGCGCCCATGTGAGCAGGAAAAAAAGTAGGCAGTTTGCTCGGCTTTGGGGCGTCGTTGGCGTGGTTGCTAGGTAACCCCAGCGCCGCCACAGGGCTACCCTGACTGGCCCCCATAACCCTTTCCTCCACGTCTGAATGCGACTCACGTGTCTCAGAGCCTATTGTGGCTTTTCTTAATAGAATAGTTTGGCCCTTTGGTCCATATGCTATCCTTCCTTTCCTCTGGTGGCCTCCAAGGGCCGTAGGTCGCTTTCCTCTCCCCCTTAATCCTCACAACAACAACAGCCCTGTGAGGTCGACCAGGCTGAGAGAGAGACTTAGTTCTGAGAGTGTGATCTGAGTGAGTGTCAGTTAAGAGAGTCAGTTGGGGTTAAGAGCTGAGGTTGAGAGTTGTGAGAGAAAGTGTGGTTGAGTCTGTTATTTGAGGGGGAACCCACACGGCACAAATAATCCAATCTGCATCCTGGGATCTGTAGTTTTACAAGGTCTTTAGCGTGGATGAGTCTGTTGTCTGAGAGACCGTGAGGGTGTCACCTAGGAAGGCCATTGGGTTAACTTAGTCAAAAGACTAAAGTATTAACGTATATTGTTAAAGAAATAGTCTGTCACCAAAGAGTCACACTAAGTGAAACTAAGGAAAGGAACCATGTTATATGCCGAGTATTGAACAGTTGGAGTTTGTAAACTTATTTACAATATTTTTATTTTATTTTATTTATTATATTTATACCCCGCCTTTCTCCCAGGATGGGACTCAAGGCAGCTTACAAGAATTAAAAAATACAGCTAAAAATATCACAATTTACAAACATTAAACAAGTATTAAATTAATTTCCAAATAATTAAAAGCACAACATGAATTGAAAACCTTGAAGATAAACCCACCAGTTTGTTTTGTTAACTGTTCCAAAGACTCCTTGTGCTTTATTACACTTACTAGATAAGGGTAACAGCCATGCTAACCAAAGGAAATAACCACTAATACCTAATATCTCCACAGGAAGGGTCACCTGGACACTCAAAGCCCAGTCCGGAAAAGGGATTTAAAAGGAAACTGAAGTAAGGGGTTAGGGACAGGCGGACAGGATGGATGTAGATACAAACTCAGCTGGCAATCTGTCACATATAAATCACCCAGTGATTGATTATTCTTGGCTCAGGGAGGACAAGAAACCACAAAGTCCAGGTCTTACCACCCAAACCCCTACACCACACTAGCTTTTTTCTTTCTTTTGCAAAGCATGAAAAAGGCAGGTCCCTGCTCCAAGAGGCCTACAGTCTTTTAAAAAGAATACAAGGGAGGCAACAAGAATAGCGGGCAACAGCAGCCTCGGAGATAAAGGAAGATACTGTTATTTGAACCTATGCTCATACCTTCAGAATAGTTGAAGTAGCATCACGCGGCTTGAGTATTCTTCAGGTAAACCTCTAATAAATACTGAAACTGCTGGTCACTGCACCTGAGAATGCAAGTACATGACAAGACTTCCTGCTAACAAAGTTTTGTTCAGTTTTTATAGGGCAGGATGGATTTCCTCGTTCTCTTCCTCCTTTACCTGGTTCTGGTTCTGCTGAGTATCCTCTTTGTCTGTGTCTATTCTAGAAGGAGTCAAAGGTTCCCCTCAAGAATTTTCACTGGGATAACTCAGGTAAGAAATTTTAATGTTGATGGTATCAAATTGTGCTCTCTTATCTCCTACTCCTGCTCCTGGATGGTCTCCCTTGTGTTCCTAGGGCCTGTCTACACTTGCAGAAATACAGCAGTTTGACACCACTTGATCTACCATATCCTATGGAGTCCTGCTATTTGTAGTTTTGTGAGGTACAGTATTTAGCCTTTTCTATCAGAGAACTCTGGTGCCTCACCAAACCACAAAGACCAGGATTCCATAGGATAGAACTAGGGTGGATAAAGTGGTGTCAAATTGCTGTATTTCTGCAGTGTAGACAGGCCCCTAGTCTTCTACCACTTAAGAATGTAACAAGAAATGTAATTGTTACCACAGTGCTTTACATAGATTTCAGCTAACTTTCATTTACAAAAAAGCCTCTAGTTGTAGCTGCACAAGAGATGTGAGGGAGAAGATTTATGGTCAGGTTTTCTTTCCTGTGATTTTGCTTTAAAATTAAGTGTACTTTGTCACCTCACAGTGCTGCCAGAATGAGAAGGCAGCACCTGTTGATAAGGGCTGTGGGACAGTGACAGAGCTCAGGGCCTGAGTTCAGTTCCTGCCATCTCCAGGTAGGGCTGGGAAAGACCCCCATTTGAAAGACTGCCAATACTCAAATAGAATATTCTTTATGCCATCTAGACAGATCTGTGCCCCTTATTCTGTGGGAAGCACAGAGCCCATTTGCTGTATATAGCAGAAGAGATGGTAAATCAGTGTGTTACTTCAGAGTGCAGGTTCAGATCTACTCTGTTATCATGTGTTGCCAGGTGAGCTTTGACTTTCCTGTGAATAAAAGACACCTCCGCCACCCAAGAGGTCCTATTATGAACCACCTTGCTCAGAGCTTCCAGACTTTAACCAATGGCTTTTTTTATTGAGTCAATCCATCTATAATGCGGTCACTTTTCCTACTGTCTTCAGCATTACCCAACATCATATTTTTTTTTTCCAATGAATCCTGTTGTCTTAAGATATGTTCAAAGTATGGCAGCCACAGTTCGGTCATTTTGGCTTTTAGTCAAAGTGCTTCATACTGAGAAAATATATATATATGTACACACACACAATATGTATGTGTGTGTGTACATATATGTACATATACATATATATATATATATATATATTCTCAGTATGAAGCACTTTGTGTGTGTGTGTGTGTATACACACACACACACACTGCTATGCACTGCAGTTCAGAAGAAGGATTCTGAACTAACCTCCTCCTTGATATGTTAAGTTTCTTTATGGAAAATTTGAAGCACTGTGGTTTGAAGTAGTACAGCCCTGAAACAGGATTCCGTTGGCATTTGTGAGAAGTAAGCTGTAATGTCAGTAACAAGTTGGCGAATTCTTCCAGTTCCCATCTAGCACTTGTTTTGTCACCACAAGCATGCCAATAACTACTGAAGCAAAGGGTTGCTTTGTCCTTCCCCACTTCTTTGCTTTTTCTGAATGTCTGCTGCTTTCATCTTTTCTGATGCAGGTAATTTCATATATACTCCCAACCCAGGTTCAAGGAGCTGCTCAGCAGGTGCTTCATGGACTCTTCCATACCCGGTACTGCTTGTCTACTCTTTCACATGCTTCTCCATTCCTTCTTTCCTTCCTCCTGCTAGTTGTTGGCACTCAGGGGCTCTTGAATGGCCACCACTTTGCAAAATGGCTTGTAAAGTTTCATCTTCTTTCCTGATGGGCTTAAAGTGCAAAATTCTCTAGGTTCCTGTTACAAACGTTTAAAAAATGCTCATAGTTGCCAAGCAAGCCAGGAACCATGAGCCACCTGCAGACTCTGGCTTGTTAGAGGACCAACAATCCAGGAGCCTCAATTTGTTGAGATTTTGCTTCTGTTAGTTTAGCCATTCACTGCTGATGGAAGAGACCAGACAGGAACAGTTGGGCAGTGGGGTGTGGCTATAGTCTCCCAGTGCAACGCTGCTCATGCCTGCTCTGAAGTAAGTCCCTGTGATTAATTCCCAAGTAAAGTTTGGGAATTGATCAGAGAGCATTGATCAGAGTGGGTTTAAAGCAGAACAGCTTAAAGGTGCAGGGAGAAGATCCCAGCTCAAAAGAGAATTAATTGGACCATTTGGGTGTTGTTCCCCCCCCCCCCGGAGGACAACTTATCCTCAAATACTGTAGAGCTTCCATCTCAAAATACCACCAGCCTCTTTTTCTGCATCTCCTTCCTCTTTTTGCAGGAACCGCTTATTTGTGGTCTTGCACTTGATCTTGGAGGCTTTGGTTTATGGCGAGTACACCTGGGAAGTGTTTGGCTACTGTAAGGAACTGGACTTCACCACTCTCTCCCTCCTCGTGCCTTACTTCCTGCTGACCGTGAACATCATTCTCTTCATTCTCTGCTCCAAGACTGACCCTGGTAAGGTCATTTTTTTCCTTGTGGTTGAATAGTGCCCAATAAATGCTTGTGTTCTTAACAGGTGTGGCGACAGATCTGTCCGCACTGTATCATGACAGGCTGCTAATGGCTACCCATCCCTTCTAGGATTCAGTATAAGCTTCTTGTTTTAACTTTCAAAGCCCTACTCAACCTAGCTCCCCACTATCTTTCAGCCCTCATGACAGGCTGCTAATGGGCTCAGGTGAGTGATTGCTCCTCTGTTCCTCCATCAGTCACTTCACTTCCACCAAAGGAAGGGAACCTTTTCATCCTGAGGGTTGAATTTGGTTTCAAAGTGGTTCAGGAGGGTGCACTCCAGGGTTGGGCTGAGACCAGACACAGAAGCATATTTTGGCTTGATGTTTTTACTGCCAATAACAAAGCCTTCTGCGAGGCATTTCAGACTTTTAGAATCTGAGAAAGAGGAGACTTGTACAAAACTTAGGGACCCCCCCCCAAAACAATGATGGTGCGGAAGAGAGAGCATGGCCATTTGAGGAACGCCAGAAGGCCAGATTCAGCTGCAAGCCCCCCCCCCCCCATCAAATATGGATGCTGGGCAGATGGTTTCTAGCTTGGATTTCTCCCAGAAATGCCTATTTTCCACATAGAAACTGGGTGGGGGAAGACACTCCTTCCTATGGTGTGTTCATCCAGCTTTGGCATCCGTCAAGCGCACACAGCATCCTGGGATCAGCACAGACCAAGCTAGCCCCACGAGAGCAGGATTTGGGGTGCCTCAGAGGGGAGGGGCAGGAATTCATTTTGTTGAGAGACGTCTGAATTACGTGCTGCTCCCAAGTTTACATGCAGCTGCCCCTCGGCTGTTCTTTTGGTTCCAAATATAAATTTGTCTCAGTCTGCAAATTGTTTCATGCAAATCCAACTTTGAAGGCTTAGCAGAAAAGTCAACTAGTCCAGACGGTGGTTTTAAGACTTTTGACTGGAAGCAGCTGGTGGCAGCCTCTCTCCAACTCCAAAGCCTTGTTGGTGGCGACCCATGCATTTCCAGGCACAATTCAGAGTACTGATGCTTACCTTTTAACGTTCCATGTGGCTTGCAGCTGGAGCACCTGAAGGGGATGCTTGACTCCACAGTCAGTGAAAACCCCCAAAGGTCAGAGGCCACTGCCTTAGGGTCCAGTTCTCTCCTAAATATTGTTCTGGTTTGCTATAACACCCACGCATCTGGATTCAGGTGGATTTCATAATTAAAAAAAATCTAGCAAAAGACAAGACACAAATTCCCTTGCTCCCATTAGTAGGACTTTCCTTCTGAGTTGCATTTGCTGCTTTCTCTCCTCAGGTACTGTAACCAAATCCAACCAGGCTCTGTTTCTCCATGCCTATCCCTATGACGGTGTGATGTTTGAGAAGGGCATTGAGTGCTCTACCTGCAAAGTGAGGAAACCTGCCCGGTCAAAGCATTGCGGTAAGGCTGTTTTCATTTCTTGAACCAGTAGAACGAGCGTGGCCCTCCCAAAAAAGATGGACTGCAACACCCCAACCACTGGCTGTGCTGGCTAGGGGCTGATGGGAGATCTAATGCAACATCTGGAGGGCTGCAATTTCCCCATCATATCGTATCCCAGGGATTTCTTATTGGAATATTTTAAATCAAAGTATTGTGGTTACGTTTTTGGCAAGGGCTTTTTTTCTTGAAAACCAAAGCATTACCAACTTATTCTGGCTTTGCTCAGGTGTGTGCAATGGCTGTGTGCATCGTTTTGACCATCACTGCGTTTGGGTTGTGGTTACGTTTTTGGCAAGGGCTTTTTTTCTTGAAAACCAAAGCATTACCAACTTATTCTGGCTTTGCTCAGGTGTGTGCAATGGCTGTGTGCATCGTTTTGACCATCACTGCGTTTGGGTCAACAACTGCATTGGTGCCTTCAACGTCAGGTTCTTCCTTCTCTACCTTCTCACCTTGACTTCCATGGCTGTTTCCATCGCCGTCTTAACAGCCGCCTTCCTCATCCAGGTTGTCATTTTGTCAAACTTGAAGCTGGGACATTATACTGATGACCACGGACAGGAGCACCCAGTGGATGCCTTCTTCCTAATTCAGGTAAATGTTGATCAACAATTAATATCAAATGCCTTCATTGGTAGCTGTGGAGTTCTGATGGGAACACATCTATTGAGCATGTTTCTGTGATCCTAGGATCTTCCTTTGTAAGATCTGTACAGTGGTTTACTGAGCTTTGCATGGAATTCAAGGACAGCTGAAATTAAATAATGCTTTTAAAGTTGATTTGGAAGCCAAGCACTCTTGCTAATATATTGACATTAAATGGATGTGCTTTGTAATCAAGAAGAGCTGGCTTGTTGTTTGATCATGTGTAGCTTTCTCTGTCTCCTCTTGCTTAAGCCAAGTATAAGAAAATGATTCTGAGGACTGAAGATTAATTTATTTGAACATTTCTCCTCTATTTCTTTATTTCAAAGCTGGGTCCAAGCAATTCTAACTATTCCAAACAGTTACTTACCTTTGCAGCTTTTCAAGGAAGGAAGGAATTGGTATTAGTATACACTAGAAAACAGCCAAGGAGGACTGATTTAGACTGTGTGCACCTTGACTCCAGCTATGTCTGCATTTTTTCTTCTCATTGCAGCACCTTTTCCTGACCTTTCCTAGGATCGTGTTCATGCTTGGCTTTGTCATCATTCTCTCGATTATACTGGCTTCCTATTTTTGCTTTACTCTGTATCTGGTCTTGACCAACCAGACAAGCAATGAGTGGTTCAAATCACCAAGACAGAAGTGTTCCTGCTCACAGCCGTGCAACCAGCACAGAAACTACAAAAACATTTACTCCAGAGGGGTCTGGAACAATATAGCCGAAATTGCAAAGCCTCTTATGAGCCCTGCAAAAAAGAGAAGGTGACGTGTTTGCGGCAAGATCCTCTTGAGAGTAGTTAAATCTGAGCCTAAATCCTTTTCAAGGAGTGGCAAGACATGGTAGCTGATGACATTATGGGATATTTTTATTGCATGCCTTTAAGGATGTCAACTTCACCTTAGCAAATTTGCCGGTGTCTTTACACAAAGATGACAGAGGACAAATCTGTACGAACGTTTTAGTAATGATGAAGAAAATGGAACCCGTATAGGTGATCTACCAGCCACTGAGGGAGTGTCTTCTAGGAGAAATGGAAACCTTGCAGCATCTTAAAAATTCACCTAAAAAACAATTCTGTAACTGTATTTTGTTGTGAAATGTCATTTAAGCACTTTTCAGAAACTGATGCATTTAAACAATATGTACAATCGTTTGTTTTTAGCTTGGACCAAGAACGGTGCTGGATTTTTATTTGCCTTACTTTTCATTTAAAAACACACCCACTAAAACAATCTCAAAACATGTTTTTGATTAAGTTATGTGTGGACATGTAAATATTACAGTTTGGTTTAAGACTTATTGCACTAATGACAATTTTAATGAATAAAATGCTTTATTTCTGGGGGAAAAAATCTGAGCCCTAAGGGACCTGGCGAGATGCAGCTGGATTTCAGGAGTTCCAAAAGTTCGCCTTGGAAATGTATTCCCCACGTTATACAGCCTACCTGTTCTGCACACAGAATCAGCTTTGGAACTGAAGTGGAGGCAGATGATGTTGGATTCCAAGGATCAAGGAAGAGGCACAGTCTGGCCATCTTGGGAGGGCTCCACGCTCCCCACTGCTCTGCTGCAATGGGAATTTAGAAACCTGAGCCCTGCTGTGTGCAGAGATTTTAGGATGAGGAGAAGGCAAAGTGGGGAGGAACTGGGAGTCCGGTAACATTTAGAGGGTGTGACCTGCCCCTGCTTTAAGCACTGTACTTACTTTCAAGCCAGGTTCAAATCAGGAGGGCAAGAAACTTATAGTGAAAGTTAAGAAACTAAGTCTCATGCATCCTCTTTCACAACACCATTTCTGTTGGGCAAAATGCAAAGGCACTCAGTGTCTTTTAGAGAAAGAAGTGACAACTTTCTTAAAAGCGTTTAGCTAGGAACAGGTCTATTTTATTACACGTGACTGTGTAAAAAAATATGCATTTAAAAATTATTTACAATTTAAACTGTACAATATGCAGTTAAAAACTATATGGTTACAAAAGAAATGTACAGTGTAGCCTTTCTGTAAGTTTCCGTAATATTTCTCAAAATAATCTGTAATACTCTATAGTAAAGCATTTTCAAACCTTCCTTTAAGGTTCTTGTTCATCCCAAGGCGCTTGCATTCCATGCCTTATGCGGAATAGGTTATGGAAGGCAGCCCCCAGAAAAGAGCATACTCAAACTCCCCCCACTTCCCCATGAAACTAAGATAAAGTGCTTTGCTCCCTCGCTACCTGGCTTCAGCAAGCAGCAGCTGGGTTGGAAGTGCTATAAAGAACCATTCGGCCCTCCAGATGCTAATGGATTGCAGCTCCTAGGCAACACAGGCCATGATGAGGAACGCTGGGAGTTGCAGTCCAAGAACACCAGGGAGCCTTAGGATTCCTACACTAGCACAGGCTGCAAAGAGCTCATTTATTCATATGCCCTTATGAAGATTGGCTCTCACCCGCTGGACATAGGCAGCCACCCAGGCCTTTTCCACATGATATGGCTCACCCACCTCAACCTGGAGGTGGTGGACAGCCCTAGACAATCACTGTCTGGACCTCCAGCTCCTCCTCCTCCTGGGAGGCGATGACATACTCTCCCGTGTGCGCCATTATTTCAATGTCTTCAGACGCCACCATGGTCACTGTCGCCTCCTCAGCCTCACCACCCCCCTCTCTCGCCAGGACGGCTCCTTCACCAATGGCAGAAGCCAGTGTCATGGCCACCTGCTCCGTCAGGCTCTCGGGAGTGGCGATGGCGATGGTGTCTGCGTCGGAACTGTCAGGGGTCATGGCGGAACTTTCCGCCATGGTGACATTCTGGACGATGATCTGATGGCCGGCGTTTGCTTGGTTCACGATCTGCTGGACAACTTTCATGATGTGACTGTCCACCTAAGTGAGAAGCGAGAGACAGAAGGCACATCAAGGATTCCCTGAAGCTCAAGCCTGAATTTGCCCCCACCAGGTCAGACCAGCTGGGAAGGAAGAGTTGAATCCAGCTCTTTTTTAAAAAGGGTTTTAAAGGTTTTCTTTTTGCAGCACATCTTAAGCAGAAGCTCTCATGGGCCAGAGCTTTCTTCACGAAATTTTGACAGACCTTAAAGAGCTAGATGGACAAACAATCTGCCCTGCTATGAAGCTGTTTCCCATGCCTCCTCTCCCGCCAGAGAACAAGCAGACAAAAAGGAGGACACACCTGAGCTCCCATCCAAAATCCTTCCCAGATAATCCAAAGAGTACACCCAGCTGGAGTGAAAAGTAACATTGAAAGGCTAGCCTCCTGATATCCCTTGGTAATGCCAGCATCAATCATGTCCCTTCCAGCATTTCCTGTTCCAGTAGCCAAGAATGCCAGTAGCATCCCTAATGGGCAACCTACCTCATGCCTCGTTCCTTCTATGATTTCAGCAGCTTCGTTGGTTTCCATGTCCTCAGTAGCGGTCTGTAAAAGAGAAAGAACACACATTCCCCAAGGGCAGCATGTTATCTGGTAAGCAATAACCTCAGGAATGCTGTTAGCCAACAGAAGCTGTGATCTTATCAACAACTGCAAACTACCCTGTTTGCTTTGTACCTTCTATTTTGTTCCCTGGAATGAATGCAACAACAGTGGTTTCTGAAACATTACAGAAGTGCCTTTCACAGTCCTTGGCAAACCACCCCAAAAAATTTTCAGATGACGGTTTCCGCATCCCCTCCTGTCCTGCTCATTACCTCAATGATGTACTCTTGCGTATCTGCCACCACAGAAGAGAATTCCACCAGGACAGTAGGAGGATCTTCAGAAATGACTGTTGCCGCCAACCTTTCGGCCGACTGACCTTCCTCGGACACCACCACTTCTTCAGCTTCTTTCAAGGCAAGCAGGCACCCACCTGTGTAAAGGCGGAGGAAACCACAGGTCAGAAAGAAATTCCCAGCTGGTTCAACAGCATGACTTATAGAAAGGTCACCCCTGCCTTTTAAGGCATGCCAAATGTGTGGCAAAATCAAAGGGAAGTTAAACACACAGGGAAGGGTCTTACATTGGGACTGCACAGTATAAACCTGCCCCAGGTACGCACTGACTGCGCTACACAACCCTTGTGTTGAATGGCAGTGTTGCACAATGGAAGGCATGCCTCAGTGTGCAACCAAAATGTATACACACAACCAAGTGATCTGTGTGCACAAGGCACCATAACCCTGAACTGAATGTGGGTGTTCAGACAAAAATGTCCAACAGCTTCCTTCCATAGGTGAAGGTAACGTGTCCATGAGACACTGTCAGGGTTCTTATTTTGGATTATTCTGACTTAGTTAATCGTAGGGAAGGACCACAAAGTGCATAAGGCACCAAAGGCCCCCATGCTTGGACAGTTCCATCCTTTCCTGCGGTCACTTCTCACCACACATTCTGGAGACTCCATCTGGCACGGCCCTGCCTACCAAACACACTGCATCTCTTATGCTACGAAATCTGTTCTTGCTTTGCAGAAATATTTTGAGGAGGCAGCAAGGGGGGCCCACAAAAGAAAGCCTCCCTGTGCTTGGAAGCTGCACGCATGTCCCGGTGGAGAGAAGGTTGCTGGCTCACCTTTGGTCCTAAGGTGCCTGTTGAGGGTGCCATGTTCTGCAAAGCCACGCCCGCATTTGTAGCACTTGAATGGCTTCTCGCCTGTGTGGTGGCGGATGTGGCGCACCAGAGAGCCCTTTTCCCGAAAGCCCTGGCTGCAGAATTGGCAGACGTAGGGCTTCTCATCCAGGTGTGTCCGGAAATGGACCTGCTGGGCATTCTGCAGAGAGAGAATGGGAGTGGTGGGCGTTGGAGCAAAGCTGCACAGTTCTGATGAAAAGCCCTTCCTCGTCCAGAGACAGAGACAGACTGCCTCTCTCCACACAGTTCTTTGGCTGAAAAAGTTCACAATAAAAGCCAAACCGTGCAAAGGTTTCCCATCTGCCAAGGGCAGCCTTTCAGCCAGCTTCCTGGAACAGCAGACCCACTGCATTTGCACCACTTTTATAGATGCTCTCTTTTGAAGTGTGTTTTTATCACCATGGATAAGATTCCATTCTTCCTGTAGCTCTTTCATGATTGCCACTTTGTGGTTTTAAGTTGTTGCCCCATCCCCTCCTGGAAGAACCAAAGCAGCTACAAGAAACACCATGTTAATTCAAGGATTAATTAATTATTGGTGGTGGAGAAGCAAGAAAACAAGGCTGAGCTCCCCTCTTCCCCCTCTCTTGCTGGAGGTTATTCATCAGGGCAAACAAGGCAGCCTCAGTACCAAAATGAGGCCAAATGAAACTGGTTAGGGCCATCAGTGTCTTCCGGAAGCATGTGGATTTGTACCACAACCCTCTGTGCCCACTCTCCAAGAGCGCTCCTCCAGACTAGATCAACCTTTATTCCTGGCCAGAAGCAATAAATTATGAAAGCCAAGATTCATGACCTGAGCACATCCTAGGCCAAAAACCTGCCAAGCACAGTCTCCATAACCTCAGGGTCACACACCAGTTCATCCTGGCTAGCTTGTGCTTTGGACCTTGCCCTGGACTGACCTGTCTTGGCTTCTAGACAGAAGTGAATCTGAACCATTTTATTCCTAAAGTAAGCAGCTAGTATGTCACAGGATGCACTCGAGGCCCCCTCTACATGCCCAAGAGCCAACAAACCTCAAATCACCCAAACACCTGCATCGTGTGGCTCTACCGTACATCAGTGGCAGAGAAGTGGTATTTCTTCACTGCCTGAGCAGGCTTGACATCTGTAGTAAAGCCTTCTGACAATGACACCCCTGTGATCTTGTTCTGTGCCAGAAGTGAATATAGTTCCAGACCTCCCCAAGGCTTCGTTGGGTGCTGAACCCTGGCACATGTCACTGCTCTAGAAGTATATTGTTGGTAAATGATGCAGCAGGTGGTATGCAGCAGAGAAGCATCCCAGCATCCCCTCACAGCGAAGGGCAGAACTCAGACCCAAACAACTAGCGCTACCCCAGCTATCCCTGGCCAGCAAGACAATTCCCCAGGACGGGCTAAACAGGGAAATCCTGGGCTGGAATGCCCACCTAGGCAAAGCCAAAGGAAGTTGGGCTCCCAGGGGTTCTATAGCACAGGAGCAAGCCAAGAAAAAAAGTCTGCAAGCATGAACCCACTCCCCAGCTACGAAGACTGTGCCAGCAACAGAGGGAAATTCACTCCCACAGTCTGTTCTCAGCTTCCATATCTCTCCCAGCCTCCAAGTGCAAAGCTAACGCAAAAAGGTACCTAGCAAGGTCACTAATACAAATTAATCTTTTCTGTATCACTGGACATGATGCAAACAAGCACTCTAAACCCATCTGCCTGGTGGCAGAAGCCCAGCTCACTCACTACAGGTCACCCCGTCCATTTCACTGCCGTTAACCTTCCCCGAGAACCAGGGAGCTGAACAGTGCCCCCCTCCCAACGCAGCACAGGGTGCTTAGGCGCAATCTGTTGCAGGAACCACTGCAGCCGGTTTGCTCTTGCACATTCTGCAGACTGTCAACTGCATTCAAATTGCCACAAACAATCGCAGCCTTATGAGAGGTAACCCTTCTCCTGCGAGAGGCAAAGGAGCTCCTACCTTTGTCTTGTACCTCTTGCCGCACTTGGCGCAGGGGTACGGCCGTTCGTCCGAGTGCACCCTCCTGTGGCCCTTGACATGGGCGATCGTCTTGTAGAGCTTGCCACATTCCCCACAACGGAACCGCCGCTCATTCACGTGCACTTCCTGGTGCTTTTTCAGCAGGTAGCCTTTGGTGAATTCTTTTCCACACTCCTCGCAAGTAAAAGGCTTGTAATCTGGGGGAGAAATGGGGAGAGGGTATTTTGCAAACGAGAAGAGTGAGGGCAGAAGGACAGGATTCTAACCATCTCCTTAAGTGCACAGAAATCATATATCAAAGAACTGCCTTGATACCCTCAGAATTTTATTTGAACGGCTAAAAAAAAATTCTCCTCTGTGGCCAAGAGGATAGTTGTCTCAAGCTTGCTACTTAATTTCACTAAAAATACCAGTGTTGACCTTTGCACAAAGACCACAAATCATCTGCAAAAGCTAAATTTAAAAATACTGGTCATATGACCTTCAGCTAAATAATTAGCAAGCCTAAGACATCTTCCATCTGTGGCATTTGGCAGAAATACCACTCCTCAGCATTTCAGAGTACTGATGCCAGTATCACTGAGACGGGCATTTGCTACAACTCAACCCGCAGCTTTCCATCTTATATTCCCCCACCTTCATATGCAACCGCCTGAATGAGAAAAAAGATTTATTTTCAAGTCTGACAAACACTCTCAGTTAGTTATAACACTGCTTCCTTGCCACAGCCCTCTGAGAAAGCAAATGGTTTGTAGAAAACTCTATGGAAAATCAATCACCAGGCTGTCGCCTCACCTAGATGCCCGCTGATGTGGAGATCAAGAGAACTGTGCTCCCTGAAGATTTCGCTGCAGTAGGGGCACACGTGACGTTTGCAATCATCAGTCGCTTCTGGCTACGAAACAAGAGGGTAAGCGTAAGGCCTTTCTGCAGGATCAGAGAACATTATGCGCAAGGTGGAAACACAAAGACAAAGCAGGTTTCAAAAGCAGCGCAGAAAGTAGGTCAGGTTCTAGTGCTCTGGGGGCAGTTTATCCATCAGCCAGGCTTCCTCGGCTCCTGCAGGGCAAGCCAGGGCCGCGGTGGCACTTACCGTTTCTCCTTGCTCTATCTCCACGTACTGCTCCCCACACAGCTTCTCCGACATCTCCGCCTCCTCGCGCTTCAGTTCCTCTGCAGTGGAAACGGTATCCACTTCATCTGAGTTGGCCCGGTCCTCCACAGAAACCCGTTCGATCACAATCCCAGAATTCCTCATGGCTTCTCTCAGCAAGTTCTCATCGTCATTGCCATCAGGGGTCCCCTCCTCCGAGTTTGAAGGCTGGTGGAAATACGTATCTCCATTAACAAAGCTGCTGGACAGTGGAGCTCTTTTTCACAAAGGCTTTTTACACCTGTCCAGCTCTCCATTTTAATTTATCTTCCTTTCTCTAGCAGGAAGTTCATTTTAACATTGGGAGGATGGTGAAGGAGGGATGGAGAAACACAGGCTTTCAGTGTTAGGTTACAGCAGCGCATCTGCAGTAAAACAACGCAACAAAACTTGAGGTGGGAAAGAGCAGGATTCTACCCTAGTTGATCCTACTCCAGCTGTGTGCCTGCCTATAACAGGCAAGGTAAACAGCAGCTGCCTCCAGAAGCCCTCACTGAGCCTGTGGAAACAGCAAAACAGAGAAAAGGGGAGAGCAAATAAACTACCCCCCCAGTATGTTAAGAAAAGCGCAGATTTATAAGTTTGGCCAACAAAATGGAAATCATAAAAAAAGTGAAGGCTGGTGAAAGAAAATGTCACCCTTGGATAAATTTTGGAAGAAGTCTCTAGAAGGTTCCAAATGTTTTTGTTTCCTTCTAGGAGGCCTCCCTGACCTGTTTGTTTCCTTTCGCATGTGCACAGTCTTTAGTTTTAAATCTAAGTTTGCTGAAACATGTTGAACAGCAACGGTTGTTGGTGGTGTAGGATCCTGTCCCTTATTCTTTCCATGCCATTTCTGCCTCTGGCACCAAATGTTCAGTTAAAAAAGCAATGCCAAGGAACGCTTCCATTTTGTTCACTGAGGTGTGCCTGAAAAGATGTCTGTGATGGGCAGATGTGTCTCTGTGTTCAGAAAACATCTGTGGTGTTTATGCAAGAGGGGTGACACTAACCTCTTGGCCTAAGGCTTTTGCATCGGAGACCGGGAGCTCCTGCATCTGGACGTGGACTTCATGCAGGACATTGCCTTTTGCGTCTGTCACCAGATGGATGACAGGTGGGGACTCCACAGATGGAGAGGCGAGCGAGGGGACAGCTTCGGTGCTGGAGTTGTGGGGCTCTTCAAGGAAAGGAGAACACAGGTAACATCTGGTCCAGCAGCCTGGTTCCCAAAGAGCAAATGCTGCTTGATGCTCCTCCCTCCACAAGACCCAAGGGGGCTGCCTCCTGCTGACACTTGCAGCCATTCCACTTGGAGTACAGAAATGGCCAAACCACCCCAAGCATGATCTTATCATCCCAAGAAACAATCCTACAAGGCAGGGCAGTCAGGCCTCATATTGCAAAGGCCAGATTGGGATTCACCCAAGGCCCACCCAGTGAGTTCGCCGTAGAAGGAGATCGTGAACATCTGACTCCTAATGTGGCTGCTCAGCCACAGGGCTCCACCTCAGGAAGCAGAGGCAAAGCCAAAGAAAACCCCTCTCAGAACGAAACGTCCAACATCCTTTGACTTTTTACAATGTCTGTTTTCACTGAAAGGGGCTTGAGATTGCTAAGGAAGCATTTAACAAATCATCTCACATTATTTTTTAAAAAAACTGTCATGATGTGGGGCAAGGTTTTCAGTAAGTAACATGTATTTTAAGTGTTTTAATTTTAATGTTTTAAATGTAGTGTTTCATTGAATGTCTGCCTCAATGCTTTTTAAGTGTTTATAGTCCATATTGTTCTAGATGGCACCTCCTATAAATACCACAAAGGCACCAGACCATGTCTGATTTGGAAGCTAAGCAGGGTCAGCACTGCCAAGGAATCCCAAGTGTGCTGTAGGCTCTATTTTAGAGGAAGGAACTGACAAAACCACCTCCAAGTGCTCCTTGCCTAAGAAAACCCTATGAAACATTCATGGGTTCACCATAAGTCGACAGGCGACTTGAAGGCACATACATACACACATTGTTTTAGATGTTCTGTTTTAATGCATACTGTATGCTGGTTTGAGTCCCATTCGGAAGAAAAGCAGGATATAAATCAAATAAATAAATCAAGAAGACCAAAATATACCCAAGATTGACCAGTGAGGCAAACAGCCGCCTAAACAGACCCTCAGAGACATCCACACAACTCTCCTCATCAGCCTTGTAAGACCAAAGGTGTCCCACCATACTCCACCACGTACCATACGATCTGGGTCCTGGTGTGCCCTGATCCCATCCAGTTCCAACTCCATCTCAACGTGACAGACAGGGCAGGGGAAACCAACAAGCCTTTTGCTCACCTGTGGCTAACTCTTCTTTGCTGACAACAATTTCCTTGTTCATATTGAAGCGGATTTTCTCAGTGCAGGGAGTCAGGGACTTCAGGTGGCGTGTCAAGGCTCCCGATTCTCGGAAGCTCTTCCCACATTTCTTGCACTTGTACGGCCGTTCGTCTGAACAGATTGAGAAGTAAAAGGGCAAGGCTTGTAAACAAAAGAAAAAAGCCACATGGACCAGCTAAGGGAGCTTTTGTTCCCGGACACTCTCAGTAAAGATAGCAAATAAGTTTGCTATAAGGTTGGATCTCAGGTTCTGATGGCAGCAGGCAGCTTTATTATCATATTCACCAGCAAATGAACAGCAGCCATTGCACAAGGAAGGCCGTTCGCTAAATAAGTGACCAAAGCAGCAGAACCAAGGGGACACCAGAACTTTACAGGGGTGGCCAACACCTTTGCTTAGTTTGACTTCAGTTGAACCGCTGATTTCTGCCACTCTTCCCTGGGTGTCCCTTTCACCTCCCTGGTATCTCTTCATGCCTACAGACCCATTTTATTCCTTTTAACTCATTTACTGAACACTAATGAGTCACTTTATCTCAAACATTGGCACCTATTTTACATGAAAGCAAGCCACCCCCTCACCTGTATGGCGGCGATGGTGGCGGATCAGTGAACCTTTGGTCCTGAAAGATGTTCCACATAACTTACACTCGTAGTCCTTCCTGCTGCTGTGAGTAATCATGTGAGCTTTGAGGATGCTGGCCTAAAGAGGAAGCAAATATCAAATATGAGATGGCCAGGTATGCAACCGTTTAGGGTTTTAAGTCATATGGAATTTCAAGCTATACAGCAATATACCTACGCAGTCTGAGTCGCACGCAGATAATATATTGAAGTGTTACAGCATGTTGTTACTGACCTAGCAAGCCAAAATGACTAAATTGAGGCTAACGTATTTTGGACACATCACGAAACATGACTTATTAGAAAAGACAATCGTGCTTTGCAAAGAGGGGGGCAAGGTGGAATGCCTCCATCATGGAAGCCACTGCGGCTGCCCTCAGTATGTTAATAACGGCATCTCTTGGAGACTTCTCATTCAGAATCACCTTAAGTCAAAGCCAACTTGATGACAGCTGATGACAAAATATACAGGCTTTGCTATACATCTCCAACATACCGTTTTAAATGTCTTGTGGCACAGCTCACAAATGTAACGGCCTTCCTTATTAACCAGCAGTTTAACTTTGATGAGCTCCACAGAGCCCCCTTCTTCTTCTGGGCCTCCGGGACTACCCTGTTCCTCTCCAATGCTGCCATCCATGTGGCCATTGGGGCTTTCAAAGACATGGTCGCCAGCAACAATGACTTCTTTGATCTCTCCACTCTCTGCAAAGAAGATCCCAAGAGAGTTAAATTCTGTACATTGGCACAATTAGCCAAAAATGTTCTTTTACCAGTTACTTATCCTTAAAGAGTTCCTGTGCTGGTGTGGAAAACATAAGACTCCCCCCGCCACACACAAAATTTTGGACTGCAACTCCCAGCAGCCAAACTTATCAGTAGATCTATGCTTTTATTTTTTAAAAAATGCTGTTGGGGGGGGGGAGCTGGTGAGGCCTAGGCTTATCTGCCGCCTCCTTTTCTCTCTGCCTTGCTGTTTGTGCATGCTCAGTAAGGGATTCTGGATGCAGCTGCCATTTACCTTTCCTGTTATAGGCAGGCACACACATCTACAAGCAGGATCAGCCACAGCAGAATTCCATTTATTCAGAGCCCAGGCTTTATTGCATTGTTTTACTGCTGACACACTGCTGCCACCTGGCACCAAAAGTCTGTGTTTCTCCAGCCCTCCTTAACCATCCTCTCACAATACTTCTAAAAAACCTTCCTGCTAGACATGAGGATAAGGAGGAAATGGGGCTAGGCAGACTTTAAAGGTCTTTTATGAAGGAATTTTCATGACAAGTGCTTTGTTAACTGAGGTATTCCTATCACACACACACACAACTTGCAAAAGGTGGCATACTTACTTACCTACAATTGTAGACGCATTGCTGATTTCTTCCGTTATTGGAGAAGTTTCAACAACTATATGAGCTACAGTTATTGGCTCTTCAACGGAGGAAATCACCTGAAGCAACAAAATGAGTTTTAGTAAATAAAGCTAACATCCTATGAAATCCCAATAACTGAATTTATGAAATTTAAATTTCTTCTCTGTCAGAAGTTTCAAAATCTGAATTGCTTCATACTAGGACCCCCGTATCCACAGGACACAAGATAGCACAGCTACCATAGAAACTGTGTCCTCTTTAGCCATTTTCTAGGTCCTCCAAGGCAACTCTATGGTGTTTTAAACTGCAAGTCCCATTATTTCCAATGGTGTTCACTATTATCCATGATTTTTGATATTCACGGGGCCCCCAGAACCAATCCCCAATGGATATGGGGGTCCTACTGTAGTCAGTCCAATCATCTTCTCACCTTTCCATTATGAAGCCTAAAAGCCTACAAGTGACCTTTTTTGGGTCACCGCACCTGAGGCCCCCAGCACCCTTAACTCATCCAGCTCTTACCCAGAAACACATGGGCAATAGCCTTATGCTGTCCCCCTACTACCAGGATGGGTGTCCTGGCAACCAGAGCCAGGGCGAGAGGAGAATCCAGCCAGCAACCTTGCCCACTTCCTGCTTTAGCAAACTTGCCGGGGTTGTTGTTGCTGCTGCTGCTGCTGCTGCTATGTTTTGTTGTCTCTGGCAAACCTTTTGCAACTTGTGTTGTACAAATTCTTCCAAAGAAGTGAACTCAGAGTGGCAACGGCCACACTTGTGTCGGTCATCTTCATCTGAAAGAGAAGGAAAAAAAATATCTTCAGATGCTGGGATGTTTAAAACAACTTCACAAAAGACAAAATAGGACAGCTTCATTCTAGACATGAAACAGCAAGTACACAGCAGTGCTGGGAGACGCCCTTATGCGGTGCTTTATCTCATTCCCTCCTGTTGACATGGACTGGCAGCCAGGGCTCTTCAAACCAGCAAGTCTTTCCCTGGCCCTACCTGAAGATGGCTGGGACCTTCCACATGCAAAGCAGGCTTCCGCCTGCAGATTTCAAGCCCCTAAATCACTTAAGTGTTGATAAGAAAGCCTAAGAACACACAGAGGCATAAAGACAACATCTATTGTGGTAGAAATGATATGCAATGACACAGCAAAATGGTGTCCCTTTTATAAGATGGGAAAATCAAGCTTTGCTTTTTAGACTACAGTATTATTTTAAAATAATATTTTCAAGCCGTGAATACTTAAACCCATGGATACCAAATCCGTGGATAAAGAGGGACAACTGTATATACTAATTATTTTCTCATAAAAAAAAAAACACTTCGGAGATAATCATATGTGAAGCTACAGGATTTCTATTTACTTAATATAGGATCATTATTTGTGAAACAGATTTTTTTTCTTTTTATGGGATGTGAATGTGAAGCGATAGGTATTTTACTTTATTCTGTATAGGATTTCTTAACGCTGTTTTTGCAAATTACCATACTTAAATATTGTTGCTACCTCTCTGTGTGTAACCTTTGAAGAATATACAATGTTCCTGTGAAGCTGTATATGTAATTACTGAATCTGCATACTTTTCAATGGTTGTAACTGCTCTGTGGTTATTGGGTTACATGATATGAGTTCTAGATATTAAGTATTGCATGAATACTATGTATAGTTCTATACTTTAAAACAATTACAGAGACTATTTCTCTTGGAGTCTTTACTAACAGTGCACATTTTTGTTGTAAACAATGCACTATACTTATACAATGTTACTGTGATGCTGTATTGTATATGTAATTACTGAATCTGCATACTTTTCAATGGTTATAACTGCTCTGTGGTTATTGGGTTACATGATATGAGTTCTAGATAATAAGTATTGCATGAATACTATGTATAGTTCTATACTTTAAAACAATTACAGAGACTATTTCTCTTGGAGTCTTTACTAACAGTGCACATTTTTGTTGTAAATAATGCACTACACTTATACAATGTTCCTGTGATGCTGTATATGTCATTACTGGCTCTGCATACTTTTCAATGAGGATCACAGGCGCCGTAATGCTCCGAATAAAGCGCAGCGGCCGCAGCCGCAGCGGGGCCAGCCTTACCGTATTGTGCCGAATAGGCGAGCACTCGCTTTCCATCCGGGCGCCGTAAAACGCCCCTGGCGGGGCCGACGAGGCCCATTCTGGGGGGCCGAGAAACGAGGCGCCGAGGGGCCTTTCCCGGCCTAATCCTTTTATGAGGGAAATTAATGAACCGGGAAGGGGAGCCTCCCCCTCCTCCCCCCCACTCGCGGGTCGGCCTCTCCCTCCCTCCCACCCGGCCCGGTACCTTCTTCGCCGAAAGCCGCCGGGAGGCTGAGGAAGGCGGCGGCGGGGTTGGCCCCGGCCTGGGCCTCCGCGCCGCGCTGCCCCCGTCCCCGTGGCCCAGCTGCCGTAAGCCCCGCCGGCCCAGCGCCCGTTGCCATCGCGGCCTCCATGTCGCAAGGCGCCGCAACCACCAAGATGGCGGCTTTACGGCCGTGTCGTCATAACAACGAGCCCTGCGCCTTGGAGGCGGGGAGGGGGCCGTGGGCGTGGCTAGGCGGTGACGTTCGGGAAAAGCAAGGGGCGGGGCGGAGGGAGGGAAGGACTTAGCCAATGGGAGAGAGAAGGAGGGCTCGGCTCACCTGAAGGGAGAGGCGGGGCTAGCCGGCCGAAGCGGAAAAGCTCAGCCAACGGGAGCGGGGCAAGACGAGATGCCACCCAATCAGAAGACGCCTTCGATTTAATGAGACACGCCGGCCGGGAATCTGAGCTTATAAGTGAAGGCCGGGGGAGGGGGAGGTTCTGAAAGCTCCCACCCAATGGCCGCAGCCGAGAGGCGGGCCCTCGCCGGTGCCTCAGCCAACCGGCGTCGTCGGAAGCCGTGAGGGGAACTTGAGGCAGCCCTTTCGGCGCTTCTTCTTTCCCTGAGCCTATACCTGAAGTGGGCCAGAAGGACGAGGCGGGGTTCTGAGAGCTCCCACCCAATGGGCGCGTCCGGGGGGCGGGCTCTGGGGGCTCCTCAGCCAACCGGCGTCGTCGGAAGCCCTGAGGAGAACTGAGGCGGCCCGTTCGGCGCCGTTGCTTCTCCTTCTCCCCTCGCGGCGGCCATGGCGGCGGACGGGCGGCCTCGCTGCCAGCGGCTGGACCCCTCCCTGGCGCGCGCGGTGCTCTCGGGGGCGGAGGCGGTGCTCTTCGACTGCGACGGGGTGCTGTGGCGCGGCGAGGCGGCGGTGCCGGGCGCCCCGGAGGCCCTGCGGCGGCTGGAGGAGAACGGCGGCCCTGGCGGCGGCGGCGGCCCGCGGAAGAAGCGGCTGCTGTGCTACGTGACCAACAACTCGTCGCGCACCCGCGAGGCCTACACGGAGAAGCTGCGCCGCCTGGGCTTCCCGCCCGCCCAGCCCCGGCAGGTCTTCGGCTCCGCCTACTGCGCCGCCCGCTACCTGGGCCGGGCCTTGCCGCCGGGCGGAGCCGCCTACGTGCTGGGCGGGGCGGCCCTCAGCGCCGAGCTGGCCGCGGCCGGGGTGGCCCACCTGGGCGCCGGCCCCGAGCCCGCCCCGACGGCCCCCGCCGACGCCGCCGAGCCGCCCGCCCGCTCCGCCGCCCGCGCCCCGCTCGACCCGGCCGTCCGCGCCGTCCTGGTGGGCTACGACGAGCACTTCAGCTACGGCAAGCTCTGCCTGGCCCTCCGCTACCTGCTCCGCGACGAAGGGTGCCTGCTGGTGGGCACCAACCGCGACCACCGGCTGCCCCTCGAGGGAGGCAGCGCCGTGCCCGGTACGTCGCCCTGGGGGACTGCGCGGCCCGGCATCCCCAGCCACCCCTCATGGCCGCGTTAAGTGAGGGGGAGGGAACGTCGCCCTTGGGGACTGCAGGGCCCAGCATCCCCAGCCACCCACTCCTCAAGCCCCTTATGGCTGCCTTAGGGGAGGGGAGGAAACGTCGCCCTTTGGGACTGCAGGGCCCAGCATCCCCAACCACCTCTCAAGCCCCTTACGGGAGGGGGAGGGAACGTCGCCCTGGGGGACTGCAGGGCCCAGCATCCCCACCCACCCACCCCTCAAGCCCCTTATGGCTGCCTTAGGGGAGGGGAGGAAACGTCGCCCTTTGGGACTGCAGGGCCCAGCATCCCCAACCACCTCTCAAGCCCCTTACGGGAGGGGGAGGGAACGTCGCCCTGGGGGACTGCAGGGCCCAGCATCCCCACCCACCCACTCCTCAAGCCCCTTATGGCTGCCTTAGGGGAGGGGAGGAAACGTCGCCCTTTGGGACTGCAGGGCCCAGCATCCCCAACCACCTCTCAAGCCCCTTACGGGAGGGGGAGGGAACGTCGCCCTGGGGGACTGCAGGGCCCAGCATCCCCACCCACCCACTCCTCAAGCCCCTTATGGCTGCCTTAGGGGAGGGGAGGAAACGTCGCCCTTTGGGACTGCAGGGCCCAGCATCCCCAACCACCTCTCAAGCCCCTTACGGGAGGGGGAGGGAACGTCGCCCTGGGGGACTGCAGGGCCCAGCATCCCCACCCACCCACCCCAAGCCCCTTATGGCCACCTTAGGGGTGGGGGAAACATCGCCCTTTGGGACTGCAGGGCCCAGCATCCCTACCCACCCACCCCTCAAGCCGCTTATGGCCGCTTTAGGGGAGGGGGGGAAACATCACTCTTTGGAACTACAGGGCCAGTTAAGCTTCACCTGAAAGGAAAAGGAGGGGGGGGGCAAAGTAAGACTGGGCACTTTTAATGGGCGAACAACAACAAAAAAAGCTTCTTTCACAATTTTCCTAGACTGGAGGGGAGTCTGTATTGTATATGGTCCTTTTTGATTTAATTTAATTGGCCTTGCCAGCTGCTAGAAACCAGAATGGTCTAACAAATCTAGCCGAAGCCCCATGGCTCCCTTGTCACAAGGGAGGCTTTGAAGAGAGAAGTTGTGGCTAGACACACAGCATGGGGACTTAAAAGAGCAGACGTAACACAGGCAGGGCGAATGGACTTGTATGAGAGAGGGAAGGGCAGAGACCTCACCTGGTCTCTCACAAGAGAAGGAACAGCTTGCTAAGCTAACCGCACTTTAGCTGTATTAAGGCTGTATTAATACGCTATAGGTGTGTTAAGAACAAGTGGCTGTTAGTCTGCCAGACTGGCTAATGTAAAAAAAGAAAGAAAAAAAACATGCTCTGCCTTAACAAAAACCAGCCCCTAACATTCCTCACTGATGTTATTTACATAGGCGTTGGGGGCACTATTATTCCTTTCAGCAGTTCCCATGTACCATGGAGTGGCATCCTTTGTCACCATTTAACTGGAAGGGGGCAAGCCAGCCAACCAGGTGGCCAGCCCAGGCTTCTTGTACTTTGTGGCACATTCCAGGAGAAATCGGGGTGGAGTGCTAGCAGCTACTGGGAAAGGGGAGAATAGCAATGGGAGGGATAGAATTATAAACTGCTGGGATTACTTGGAGAGGCTTGACTGATTTGACCTGGCCTGAGGGCAGCCCACTAGCAACAAGGTCTTGTATTGTTTCAATGATTTCCTGGTTGGATGTTGCTTAGAGCTTAAAGGTGTTCTCCTTTGCAGTCCTGGGGAAAGCATGACTTACTTTTAGTTCTGAAGCCCCACTTTTGTGACTCCCGAAGCCCCCCAGTAACCCCCAAGCCATGCCCACCAATTTCCAGGCAGTTTTCACTCAAAACCCAGCTGTAAAAACAGTGGTTTACAGCTCCACCATGACAAAACTACAAAAAAGTAGGTAAATTGGCCAAAATCGAAGTCAGAAGTGGCATAACATCTTCCAGTGCACCCTGACCATGATGGGAACAGCCTGTGGGGATAGAAATTGGCCCCGGCCCCTGACCTGTTGAAAGGCTTTGGCAGGGCCTGGAGAGACAATTCTGGGTTTGCCCCAGTTCCTCATAGTTGTACCTGGCTCACAGCCTGGCCTGAAGATTGCTTAGTTTCCCATCTTTCTACAGGAACTGGCTGTCTGGTCAAGGCGGTGGAGACTGCAGCAGAGCGCGAAGCCTTCATTGTTGGCAAGCCCAGCCGCTACATCTTTGAGTGTGTAGCTAATGAGTTCAACATCGACCCTGCTCGCACTATCATGGTTGGTGACCGCCTGGACACAGACATCCTTATGGGCAACAACTGCGGCCTGACAACTCTTCTGACCCTCACAGGTGTCACCACGCTGGAAGAAGTACAGGGCCACTTAGAGAGCAACTGTTCTGAGCGGAGGAAACTAGTCCCTGATTACTATGTTGATAGCATAGCTGACCTTCTCCCTGCCCTCCAGGATTAGAAAAGGGAATTTTTCCAGATTTTGAAAGGTATTTTCCCCTCCACCCTTAGTGGCTCAAGGCTGGTAGTATCACCTCAGTCGGCTGCAGTGCACACAATTGCTGCTTGCAACTTACAATGCTTTCTGTACCTAACTTTCAATTGGAGTTCTCTGTTTACAAATTCCTTTTAAAAATGCACTTTGAAACAAAGAGGGAAGTGTGTTGTGTCAGTCAGTTTTCAGATGTCGTAAAAGTATCAAGTGTGTCTTAAAAGCGTCAGCAGTGTTAAGGAATCAGGGTAGAGTCTTGCTCAGCTGGGTCGAAGGGCATTGGGCAGGCTACTGTTAAAACCTTGCACTGTGGTCTCTTCTTTTTTAGTCCAGTCTTTGGAAATTTCAGGGAAATGAATAGTTTGAGGGCACTTGCTCTTTTCTGGTCCTTAGAGCTTAACTTTAAGCTTGGTTTTAACGCTTACTCAGGTCCCAGCTCTAGGTGGCCTAATCCTGAGGTGATGTCAGGGAAAAGGAAATCCTTTGTGTGTCCGATAGTGTTGTTGTGGCCCTCTCTTCACTCTGCCATTTGCACTTGTTCAATATGCAAAATATGGATGGTTCTGTTGTGTTCCATGTATTCCTCTAAGGTAATAGGTGAATGTATATATTGACGTAAAGAGCTTCAGATGTCTATTTTTAAAAAGCGAAATATAATATATTGAAAACAAGTTTTATTGGTCGAGAGGGATGTAACTTTTGATTTCTGAAAGATCTTCCTCACATTCTTCTGTGCATACTAAAGCAATCTCAGCACAGCTTGCAGGGCATAATGCCCTTTTAGGGAAGAATAAGGTTTACTTGAGGGTTTCCAAATTGTAATTATGCTTGAATTACTTGCTAAATGGCTAAAGAAAAGCTGTCATGCTCGCCTCCAGGCCTCATTGATGGCGGTTTATCTTAGATGCAAGAGTGGATCACCTTGTATAAGGTGCACCTCCACTGGGACTCCTCTGGCAAAAACAGGTGCTCTGGAGCCATTTTGGAGTCAGTACTGATGAAGCAGCAACAGTAACTTGTCCAGTGCTTCCTGCTAAAATATTTGGTGTTGGTGGGAAGACCCAAGAAAAATCCCTTGCATATCTCTTCTGGTAAAAACGTAAATTCACTATTCTGCTTGGCACGTTTCTAGTTAATGTGATGAATGGCACTTTTCAGGTGCTTAGCCACAGTAGATGCCCATCTCCAGTTTTGCTCTTGCTGCACTAGGTGTTAATGCCAAATACTGTAACATTGCAGGCATAAGGATTTAAAACAGAAAACATTACACTGAGCAACCAAGGGAAGACACTTATTTTGTTTTCCAAGCATAGCCCAGATAACTCTGACCTTGTGTGCAAATGTCACTTCCGATACTGAAGACACTTGAAACTTGTTTGAGCTTGCCACTTTTTCATAAAGCAATAATTGTGTTGTTCACAATGGAAGACACTCTGTATTGATAAATTAGTGTCAGCAACTGTTTGAAAGTACTAAAGGTGCGCACTGATTCCACCCCACCCCAGGCCCTGTAATCTGTCTCCCAACAGAAGTCTTTTTCTTTTCCAGTTTACCAAACTTCTTTGTAACCCTAAATGTTTTTCTCTGCCTTCAATACTGCAGACTGTTTGCTTCTGTTTGGACTGAATTGAAAATAACATGTTGTCCTTTCCTGGGACTTGTGCTTATGCAGTTCTGGAGATATTGAGGAATGTGACAAGTGGATGATAAATGTTTTGATCCTATCTTTGGTGGCTCACACTTGCTTGCCACATAGCGAACCCACCATCTCTCTACTGTTCTCTGTCTCCTTGTTGTAAAACTGCACTATTGTCGCTGTAAAATCATTAAGGAATGTCAGTCCTATACTCGAGTCATATTAAACACAAGTGTCACTGGTTTTTTTGTGTTTGTCATCTTTTCATTTAACATCTCCGGAGTTTCATTGGCAATTCAAGTCAAACAAATTCAGTGGCTTTTTTGTTGTTGGAATACTGTAAATACTGTTAGACTGGCTGGGTGAACCAATAACCCTGCATTGTTTAATGGGTGATGGTGATGAAAGAACAGACACGGTTAAAATGATAGTTACCATGCTTCCTCGAAAATTAACTTTTTATTACCACTTTCAAATTGACTAGTGTTGTATCCCTCCATAGGTTTGAATTTAATAGCCTAAATCCAATTCCTAATCTTAAATGGATCCATTGAATCATCTGCTGAACTGATGTTAACACTTGGGTAAATCCATCGGCTCTGTGGACTGCTCTAGTTGTAATAGCAATTAAATTTATGCCAGGATTTTTAGAAATATGGAAAACTAGCAGAAAAGGCATAACGTGGGAAGTCACTGTTCCTCTTCTCCTTTTGAACCCTGATAGTCTCCCTCAGTTTCTTGTTTGGACAAACCAGCTTGCCATTAGGTCCACACTGTGCAGACTGCCACTTGGACAGCCAAGGAAATGAGGGAGGAGTGAAGCCAAGCCTGAGCTTTAGGGTCTGTGATTCATGACTAAATTCTTTGTGCCAACACATGAGCAAAATTCTGCAGGAGTACCTTCGTTAGATCTTGTGGGGATGCTGATGTGCCCAGGGAAGAGAGGGTGATGGCCATACTTCACCAAACCACAAAGGAGTAGGGGATAGATCATCTTTGTGGATGACTCTGCAGTTATGCTTGTAGTTATGATTTTGAATTTTCCCCCTGCTTATCAAACCTGCTACTGCTTTCTTTAAACAGCTAACTGTTTTGAACAACTAACTGAATTACCAGTTATGAAACTAGCTCTGTTTTTATCTTTGCTGCTCAGGGGCATGAAAAGGATAGTTCAGCCACAGCAGAAGCAGGATGGGCGGCTGTGTCTTAGCCAGGGGGAAATGAGCCCAGGTTTAACTTTTTTTAACCTTGAGGCATGAAGCACACAATGTGCTTACTTGAATTCTGAAGTCTGGGAATGTGGCATAAAAGCATTCCTCTCTCCCTTCCCTCCCCCTGGCCCTCTTCTTCCCCACCGCCTCTCTAACGGGCCTCATGCAACAAGCTTGAGGAGGCTCTGATCTTTTGCCAGACAAATAGCTTGGAAGCAAAAGATGGCAGGTGCACTTCAAGAAAGGGTGGGAAATGATGTTGACAAGCTGACATCTTAGTCTTGCCCCACATCTTGGGGGGGGGAAATGTACTGTGGAAATTCCTTTGGCCCATTTCAAAATACCATGGCAGAACGTGAGCCGGATAGAGATCATAAAGTGGCATTCTTCACCTGATGGATAACAAGGCACTGTGGTTTCTACTTAGCTCTGCCTCTGCAACCAAAATGGCTAAAAGCATTGCTTGTCTGTGTACCCCTTAAACGTTGTAAGGGGCTTAGTTTCTAGCAGTGTACACAAGGGGAGAGAGGACAGGAAGGGAAGGAAGATTTCACAAGGCAGAAAGGGGAAGAATGTGCGAATGTTTGCATTACCTTAATTGACTGCAAGTTATTGGCAGAGCATGGGGTGGGGATACATTTTAAGACAATTGCTCCCTGAGTCCCCCAGTCGACATGGCTAATCCTTTTCCAAGCTTTGGTTCTTAGGACCGGGTAGGATTCTTTCCCTACCATTTTTGAGACAATGTTGTTTTTACCCTGAGCATATTTTAGTTGCATTTGCAGAGGGATATACCACAGCTTCCAAAAACAGCTAGTTTGCTCTGTTCCATAGCTGTGTTGTAACTACTTTTCTGAGTTGTCTATTCATTGACGTGACAGTTATTAATTATTGGTGCAAAGATCCCCAACTTTGGAATTGGTTGCCCTGTGCAGGTAATCAAAACCCCACCGCTTCTTCCCTTTTATTTGATTTTTAAAGGAAAACTGTCATTATTACTATTTCTTCCAATTAATCTGCCAGTGAGCAGATTGTACTTTCTTTTCCTCAGTGACTTTCCCCTGGCATTCTTTTGACCGACTGAAGTTGACAATGTCCATCAGAAACCATTTTAAGAATACTTTTGAGCCTGGAGCTTTCCTGATAGTGATGGGCACTGAGCAAATGTTGGTTTTGTTAGATGTTATTGTTTCTCATTTTGTAAAGCCATCTCTTGTGTTTTCTATCTATTCCATCTTGGGCCCTCAAAAAATTACAGATACTGTGCTGACAGCTTGCAGTGTGAAACATGTATATCTTTAACTTGACTAGTCAGTAGATTAGGATAATCCGTTCACACTGACATTACCATTCATTTTGAAGAGTTGTAGTCTTGTGAAACAAATGGCTACTAAAGATGTCAGTTCCTGCTCTGAAAGCAGCTGAGCCAAGCCCAATAAAGAATATAAGAGTGAGAGAACGTCCTTTCCTATAACTGTTGCTAACATCTCATCTGATGGGTTGGGGGAGCTGCCACCACTCTTTCTTCCTCCGCACCTATGAAGCCGGGTGGGGTCTGGCCATACCTAGGGTGACTGTCAGCATGCTAAGGCCCTACACAAAGCCCCCGTTTGTGTTCTTCATGAATGCCCTGGCTGTCTGGGAAGGAAGGACTAAGGAAGCATCGCCATACCCAGACAGCATCTCTCTGCAGCCCCCGTTCCCTCCCACCACTGAGGGTATCTAGAATTTCACCTCCACGTGTCTCTGTCCCAATTGAGGTGCCAAGGTGCGCCGTTTACCTGGCCCTTATGGGCAGACTCATGTTTCCAGCCAGATTCTGAGGGCTCATGATGCACAACTCCTGCATTGTCAGAAGACAGAGTTGGAGACGCAAGGGTTGCAGCGGGAATGGAGGAGCAGGCCGGGGGCTCCGCCACCCCCTCTCCAGTAAGTACCTTGCTCCCCCACCCTAAAAAAAACTTGTCTTGGCACCTGCAAGGTGTTTTTACTTTGGTTTTTTGACCTCCCTGTTTCTGCTTTATCTCTCCCCCACCCTTTTTTTAAAAAAGGAATGAGATGAGGCACAGAGTTTGCAGCCGAATTTCCTAAGGGGATTCTTCTCATTCCATATTAATGATCAGGCAGGTGCCATTTGGATTGAAATGTTTGCCATGCTATTGATTTTCATTTTCTAAAGCAAATAAGGGGCGGTGGGGAAGAGGCAACATTCTTAGCATGATGCTAGTCGGCAGCTGCCTCTATGGATGTTGTGGTTGCTCTAACTGATGAGTTTAACCTTGGCTCATAGGAGAGGGTGTCTCCAACAGAATCCAAAACCTCTTCCAGAATATTTTGGGTCATCCTTTCTGTCATCCTGATCTGTGGGATGGTCTGCATTACCGCGGCAACAGCTTTCAGCTTGACCCAAACTTCGCCCAAGGTAAGAGTTTGGCTTCATTCCTGACTTCATTTCACCATGCTGTGTGTTACAGATTTCAGCAGCTTCTGCAGAAATCAGCCCTAACGGTAAGGCTGGAGTCCTGTCCATGCCTCCCTGGGAATAAGCCTCCCACTAAGCTAAGTGGAACTTCTGAGTACAGTAATTGCATATAGGAGGTTTGTTCCATTGGAGACCTAGAGGAGAGCTGGAAGGAAACCTTGGTTTTTCTTCCATTGTCTTATACCAATGGTATAATCCAGTTAGTAGTCCTTAATAAATAGAGTTGGATGGCACTCATTCTGTTCAGTCAAGTGTGACGTCCACATTTGTATTTCTTGTGCCTTGCCATGCATTTCTAAATCTGCTTGTTGGGCTGCCCTAGTTCAGGGGCAGGGAGATCAGGACTTATTTGTAGAGCTCTGCTTTGCAATAGCTCAGCAAGGTGTTCTGGCTTCCAATCCTCTAGCAACAGAACATTTCTTGGGTTTCAAGAGGGTTACTGTTAATTATTATTTTCTGAATTAGTACTGAATTTTTGATAGTACTTTATTTTTATGCCACCTGGGAGTGACGCTTGACTCTTAACAACAGCCTAAAATAATTGGAAATAGAATGAATGAACCACTAAAATGCTTCCTCCCCCCCTCCCCCAAATCCCAACACTCCAATTAGGTTGCTTTGAAAATACTTAGGGAAGACTAGAAGTAAACTTCTGCATGAAGGGATTTGTTAGTGTAGTTCTGGTACTGCCCATGCATTCTTGGACTGAGCAGAAACTTGGAAGCCCCCTCCCCGTGTCTTAATTCTTAGTGTGTGTCTACCTCTAGCTGCCACTATTGGGCACCTAACTCCTGTTTGTGGATCTCAGGGAACTAGTATTAAACTTCGCTGAACAACAGTTCCCACAGTAACTAGATTTAGTCTTCAGTTCCCCCCCCCCCCACACACAAAATAAGGTTGGTTTGAGTATTATAGTTCAGGAAAGTGGAGCAGAGTTCTAGCAGAGAGTTCCTAGTCTCTCTAAAAACTACAAATTCCAGGTTTCTGTAAGATGGAGCTATGGCAGTTAAAAGTGGTGTCAATCCGCTATTACTGCAGGCACTCTCAAAGAGTTGTAACTCCAGTTTTCACTCGCTCACACATGCAGCATTCTTGATTGGGCCAACCTCACCTCATATCCCACACTGAAGCGTCTGTTTTCTGAGCCCAAATATCTGGTCTTAGGAGCGTAAGCCTTTTTGCTCTCGGTTGGTGTTCATTCTCCTCTTGATTGGTTTTAGCTTCCCTGAACTTCCAAGGACACAGGCACACCTGTGAGGTGAACTTCAGCAGCCCTCAATCATCTGAGCGGTTTCTCCATGCTGCTCCTCACAACCTTCTAACAGGTCACATCTTCACAGCCTCTTTTGCAGGTGGTCCGGCTAAACGTTCAGAACCCGCCTGGGTCCCAGATGAACCAATCGGCCTTTGTCAACAAGTCCAAGAATACAGTTACTTACTATGTCACTTCACCAAGCAACCAGACCTCATCAGTCCTGTTTGACCGCAAGAATGTGAGTGTGCCAGTCGAAGCTGCTTTTCCCAATTGTAAGGCAGGCTGGAGGGGGGCAAACACAGGGTGGGTGCGTAACACAGAAGCCTCTTAGAGGGGAGGTGATTCCACTTTAACCCTGAATCTACTGGGTGGTCAAGGCCAAGCACATTCTCTCCCAGCCTATGCAGAAGGGAAATCATAGTGGCCTACCTTACAGGGTTGATATGAAGAAGAAAAGCATGGTATATAAAGTAAATTTTTGTTGTCTCCAAGTGAAATGATTAGTGATGGGATATAATACGAGAAAGCTGATGGGCCTTTCTGGCAGATGATAGAATAAGGGTGGCAGCGTGCTTCGACTCTCTCCCGGTTGCGAATACACCAGCAAGTACCAAAGCTTAGAAGTATTGAGCTGTATAACAAGTGTAGGTAAACTGTAGGAATTGATAGTTTTGGGGCCACCAGGATGCAAGGAAGTCTCAACATTTCAAAAGCAATATATTTATTTATTACATATTTTAAAAATGGTTATCCTGCCCTCTGTCTCAGGCATTAGACAGTAAAAGCAATAAATAATAAAAAGTAGTAAAATGTAATATACAAAAAAGAGGAATATAAAAAAATGTAATGAATGTGAACAATGTTACTTTACTGGAGTAACAAAAAAAATGTTGTTTTTCTGCATTTTAACATTATTCCGGGCATTTTTAAGAGTCATTTTGGCATTTCCGAGGTTTGTGCCGTCCTCCTCTCAGTCTGTGAAATCCCAACATTCAGTGTTGTTTTTCTGCACAGGGCTACGTCTGCTACAGGCCCTCAGGGCAAAACAGTTGCTACCTGCGGTTGATGGATGCCTGGGACCGAGAGACTGTACAGATGTCCTTCAACCTGTCAGAGCACAGGGTGAGCAGCTTTGGGGCCAGTAAGCGGCCTGATAGAATCCACCCTAATCCTCTTTCCAGCGTGGAGCTGTTTCCTTGTGGTTTAGAAACTGGCAGTTCATCTCTGGGGGGCAGGGGGGGCATAATCTCTACCCTGTGGCCAGTAGTTTTGAATGGCTTCAGACAAGAATTGTTCATGGGGCCAAGCTATACATTACACATAAACCTTGCCAAGAAAAGGAAAATCCTAGGGTAGGATCACCATAAATTGGAGTCAACTTAAAAGCACAACACCGCAACAAATACATTACAGGTAGTGTGTCATTCATAGCAGGAATTCCTTCAGTGCTGAGAAGCCTCTGGTTGTCACAGCAGGGGCTTGTCACACCACCTTGGTTTGCAAATCTGTTTGCTTTCTTCTATGATTGGTCATTGTGAGTGAAAAACCAGTGTGGTGTTTGAATGGTTTGCGTGTTGCACTAGGACTCTGGCAGACTAGGGTTCAGATTACTGTTCAGCCATGCAAACCCACTGGGCAAGTCACATTCTCTCAGCCTCAGAGGGAGGCAAAAGTTAACACACACACCCCCTGAACAAATCTTGTCAAGAATACCCAGTGATAACTTTGCCGGAGTGTCACCCTAAGTCGAAAATGACCTGAAGGCACACAACAACAACATTTTGACTGAAGGTTAAGACATGGTTTGTTTGATTGCTTGGACTTTAAGCTGCCCAAACCCATCTCTCTCTGGAACATTAACATGATTTATCTGTAACCTGTGGCTGAGCCTAGCAGGTATTAGTCAGGACTGCTAAATATAACTTCTGTGTGTGCAGAGGCAATATATCTCTCTGGAGAGCAGGTGTTGCTTCCTCATAATTGCAGAAAGGCCATCCCTCTTCCTTCTGGACTGACCGGCTGAAACTGGGGAGAAAAATATGCCAGACTGGCTGGAAGTTGCTTTGATCCAGCAAGGCGTTTCTTCAAAGCTATCCTCCTGCTCCTTCAAGTGGTGTTTGGCAGTCACAAAGGGGCAGCCGGCATCTCAAGATGCCTCCAGCTCAAGCAGGCTCTAGTTAGTCCCCTGGCACTCAGCTTGCCAGGGTCTTTATAGCCCTGGACAGTGGGGTGGTATGGGGCCCTCCAAATGTTCTTAGGCTTCAAGTCCCAGCAGCTCTGACCAAAACAGCCGATTGAAGGAATGCTGGGGGTTGAAGTTGAACAACATCTAGAGGGCTACATGTTTCCCATCCCTAGCATGGCCTCTCAGGTCTGAGTCTTCTCCTAGAACTGTTATCTGAGGCCCTGTTAGTTTAGGGGGTATCCACACTGGACGGTTACACACTTTCATACCATTTTAACTGTCGCGGCTTTGTCCTACGCAGTCCTGAGATTTGTAGTGTTGTCTGGGGTAGTTGAAATCCTCTGCTAGAGAGCTCTGGGCTATTCCTGTGAACTGCCGCAATAGACGACCCCCAAAGTACCTCTCACCAAATTATAAACCCCAGGTTTCCATAGGAAAGGAGCTGAAAGTGGTGTGAAAGTGCTATAAATGTACAATGTAGGTAGACCCTTAGAGGTGCCATACAGATTGCAACTAGAGCATGTTGTATACCTGACGTGTCTACTCTGTACACACAAAAAGGACCCCTTCTACACGAGGAGAGCTTGGAAAAGTTACCTGTTTGATGACCACTCCCAGAGTTCCATGTTGGCTGGGGAATTGTGAAAGCTGTGGTCCAAAAATGGTAATTTTTTCCAAGCTATGACTATAAGGTGAATATTTTGTGCACTGTACAGCTCAGGACAATACTTCACGGTGCTGTATCCCATCTAGGACAAGAGGTTCCCTCTCTGTCTAGGATATTATGTGACTGGCCAGGGCAGGTGAGTTTCTCCTTTCCCTTTTCCTGAAGAAATGTCAGAAGACTAAAATGTCAAAGCACAGAGGGAGAGAAAAGGCTGTGATGGGCTCGTGGCGGTTCTAGGAAGGCCAAGCAAACAAAGATGCTTTTGTCAGCTGTTCCACAGCTGCCGAAGTTTCTGAGTAATGATGTATAACAGCCCTTGAAACAAAACATTTAATGGCTCTTCCGTCAAGGGTGAAGGCAGAGGTTTGATTTCGAAAAAATAGAAGGCCCTGTTTGCTGGGACTGTTGGAACAAACCCCGGGATGCGGTGAGTGGGGGCAGGTTGGCTTAATTGCTTCTGATTCCATTTTGCAGCTGGCTTTCCTTGCCAGATTTTGATCAGAGCTCCCCCAGAACGTGGAAGAAAGTAAATCAGCAGAAATGTGAGATACCCGGTATCTTGCTGACAGAGTAGAACCTGCCTCCCTGCCGCTTTATGGGCCTACAGATGTCCAGTGGCTGGGCTGTCTGTGACTTAGCGAAATGGCATCTTTCTTGGAAGACCTCCTGAAATTATGTTAAAGCTTCATTAACTTCCTAGTTGGTGTATTTATCTCTATATACTACCCTTGATTGTGTGTGGGGGGGTGGCGTAGAAACCAAGGTAGGTCAACCTGTATCATTATAAAAACCTGCAGAAATGCACAGCAACCTGTCAGTCTCAAAAAGTTCCTGACACATCCTTTGTTAACTCTCCTGCTCGGAGACATTGGCCCAACTGCGTAATCAAAAGGCCTGTCTTTAAAAAAGGTTTTTGCCTGACCCCTGCACCAACCTAGCCCCAAGTGTGCAGAGCTTTTATGCCAGGCAGAAACCACACTGCCTGTCCTTCTCCTTCCAAGGTGGACCAGGTGCCCCTTCCCAACAGCAGGACCCAATACTACCGGGAGTTCCTGGAGATCGTGCCGGGGCGACAGGTGCTGCCGGAAGAAGCAGGAGAGGCCGCCAGGGCCCTGTGTGAGCAGGCACCCATCTACTGGGTCAAGAGGAAAGATGGTGAGTTGGCTTGACGATTTTCAGGGCTGCAGATGGCAAAAGCACAAAAGGCAGGTGCCAAAAGACCCTCTGTGAAGAGAGACCCTTCGCAGCCCAGCCTCAGATCTCTCTTGGGCCGCTGGCATGCGTTTTTGATTCCTCAGGGGTGGGTGGGCCTACCATGGGACCCTCAAGGGTCACACCCCAGTTTTTAAATAAGTTCTTAAAAGCCCCCACACACACACACACATAGACCTTAAATGGTGTCATAGGGGCAATTTTGCCATGTTTTTAGGCCCACCTGGGCTGTTTTAGACCCAAGAGAGGCCTTTTTGTCCATCAGGAAGTTGACTTCTGGTTTACTTCCTAGCTGGGTGGGTGAGAACCCTTTCTTGGATCTAAAACAGCCCAGAGGGGCAATATGGTGAAATCGCCCCCACCCATGGCCCCCGGGGACATTTGTAGTTTAAAACACACACATACCCCTGGGGTCCTTGTAATGGCCTTGAGGGTCAAAACTTCTGCGTGACATAAAGGGCCACCCTAACAGCGGCAACTGCTGTTCACTCTGTTCTCCCCTCCGTCACATTTCAGACAGCATGCCCTGCTCGTTTCTATTATGGGATACTTTCCTTGCCTCCACCTGACATCAGCGAAGGGCACGAGGACAAGAGGAAACTGTCCATGTTACTTGAGGGACAGGGAGAAAAAAACAAAGACCTTTATCCAGTTCTGCCAGCAAGGTGGTTGTGCATTTCTAGAGGCCATTTTTGTTCTGCAGGGAGTTGCACAAGCACTGGCACAAAGTTGTTACTGACGCAACTGCCCTTGTGAGGATTTTCTGTCCGCCCGCGTTAAGCTGGATTTAGACTGAAGTATGGAGTTCTGTTCTGAGCAGCAACAGTCAGTTCCATAAGCACGCAGCTTCAGTCTCTGCCTGCCCCACACCCGTTCGCAGAATAACTGAAACACAAACCCCTTTATATTGCGAGAATGCGATAGGAGGGTCTGAAAACCCCCAGGAAGATTCCAGTCCCTTTAACAGCTTCCAAATGCACAGGCACTTCATCACATGCCATGCTGTTTTATAGAATTCTACAAGAATGACAACTCTTTAATGGACTGGTGATAAATCAGAACAGTATTGAAACTGTTTTTACTGTATGCCACCCCGAGATCCCCAGATATAGGATGTTTATAAATATTTTAATACATTTCACCTAAACATTAGGAAGATCTTCCTGACAGTAAGAGCTGTTCAACACTGGAATGTGTTGCTCCCTGGGAGTGTGGTGGAGTCTCCTTCTTTGGAGGCTTTTAAACAGAGGCTGGATGGCCACCTGATTGGATATTCCTGCAGGTCAGAAGGGGATGGACTAGATGGCCCTTGTGATCTCTTCCAATTCTATGATTCTGTGATATTTTTTAAAAATCAATATATCACATTAAGCCTCCTGCCTCTCTGAATCTTTTATAGGATTACACATGTACAGCTACAAGCCAGGATAGCTAGAACAGCTTTTTAAAAATAAATTGGAAAAAAAAAAAGATAAAATAGCCAAATGGAGATTTTTTTTTCTCAATTCTCATCCTGCTGACAAGACTGCCTACTGGGCAGTCTTGCATTTATAAAAACCCAGGTGTTCAGCACAAAGGTACTGTTCCTACCCAACCATGCACTCTCCCTACCTTGTGCTCCTGTTCCCCTTACAGGCCCTCCAAAACAGCGGCTGATCTACCTGTGTATCGACATCTGCTTTCCAAGCAACATCTGTGTGTCCATCTGTTTCTACTACCTGCCTGAGTGACCTTCCAGGGAACTTGATCTCCCCTATTGCCTCTGCTCTTCTGTACTTGAACTCCTGTGGGGGCCACGACCTTTGAAACACCACCATCACCACCACCACCCCTGAGTACCTTTTTGCTTCTTGAAAACACCTCTCTATCTTGTGATCCAGGGGGCCTGGGGTTGAGTTGGAAGAGGAATGGCATGCACACACACAGAGTTGTGTTGTATTGCATTGCAGTCTTTATCAGTATATACATTTTATTTTCAAAGAAATGTTGCCTTCAACTTGTAACCTGTAAATAGCCATTGCTGTCTAGAAGTAGCTGCATGACGGTGTAGAAAAAGTGCCCTTAAGTCTGGGTCGTACGTGCATTTTTATGTAAAACAAGATCTTGTGGGAGTTTCAAAAATGTTTTGTACAAGATTAGTTAACTCTGATGTGTGTCACAAGAAGTAAAAGCACAAAAATGAGGAAATGAGGCTGTTGCATGTTAAATCTCGGGAAAAGTGAGAAATCATCAGTTCCTTCCTCTCTTCCGAAAGATCTCAGCAGTTTTTCACTCTGGGCTTGGAGAAACTTCAGATGTTGCTAAAGCAGAAGCAGCCTTATTCAAGCCTTAAAGAGGAGGGAAACCTGAACATGTGCAGAAATGGCGGAGGCTATCCTTGTTACTCTCTTCAGGCGGGGAGTGATAATCTGAGATCGGCATCCTCTCTGTGCTATTAGAAATCCTCACCTTTTTCCCAAGGTCAGGATGGTGTGGTGAGGTTACAACGGTAGAAAAGTCTCCCATTTTCAACCTCTCACAAAAAGAGCAACGACAGAAGGGGCGAAGCTAGTCTGCTCGTCTCCCTGTCCCAAACACCTGAATAGGGCTAGTGTCTCCTCAGCTTCTCTCTAAGCATTATGTAGGCCCAATTGCTTGGCAAACTGATCCAACTTGCTAACTTGGTGGACAAACCCAAGTGTACAGGCAACTCCTACAAAAAAAACTACTTTTCCTCCAACAACAAAGTTAAGCTCACAGATTCTCTCTGAAGTAACAAGAGACTAAACCTGAGGAATGTATGTACATATTAAACAGAGACTTTTGGAAGTGATGGCTAAGGGACTCCCAAAGGGGAAGAAACTGAACTGTGATGTGACACACACACACGCAGGATTACCGAGGGAGCATTATTCATTTTCCTTATGGAGAACTGCCACACCCAAAACAAAACCGTACAGTTGTTGCCAGTTCTGTGTATTCTTCGGGGGTCTCATTCCAAGCAAAAGTACCGATGTCAGCTGTGCTCCTTTGGCCGAAGGTTATGCTGTCATTCGTCTGTTTGACCAGAAGGACAGTGACAGAGAGTCCGACTGAGAATCCTCAAGTGTCCTTTTGCACACAGAAGGCACCTCAGCCCAAGACGCTGTCGTTGAAAGCCAGGCAGACGACAGCTTTCTGATGGCCGCTGTACTCCCTCTTGATCTCACCGGTTTCCACACACCAGAGCCTGGCCAGATTATCTGAGGAGGCTGGAAAGAAAACCAGTGGGGACCAGCAAAGCTTGTGAGAGCTTCACACAGCAGCCCACCCCCAAGAGGCAGGGGCAACTCCGTCCCCCACAACCAGGTCAGATGCCTCTGAGAGAGGAGGTGATATACAGCCATCCTGGCCTGTAGCCCTTGATGGAAAAGCTTCTGTGAATTTAACCACTTCTTTCTTAAGCCATCCAAGCTGGCAGTCCTCCCCTCTTAAAAGGAGTCTTAGAAAGGGATACGTCATTGCACTGCTTACTGGTTTTAAAATATGGGACAGGACGGATCCAATGCAGACCTCGCCTTGCCCATGCACTCAAAAGGTGGCTTCAGGCACTGCCCCACCTACAATGTAGGGATAGTGCTGATCTACCTTACCTGGTCGCTGTAAAGCATACTAAGCAGGCAGGTAGCTATGGAGAGGGTGGGAGGACACTGCTCCCTCCAAAAAAACTCTCCCCCTCTCCCATTAAACATTTCTCTCTGTCCGCTGATTTCTAGCATTGCACTGAAAATCCTCCACCTAGGGCTCTTCTGTCTGCTGTGTTTACATTCTCTGGGTCATTTGGGTCGCCCTTTTACTTTGGATGTCTAAACTGCATCTCTAAATAATATTCCGCTGGAGTTTTAACTTCCTGCAGGTCTATAAAATTGGACACTAAAGGAAAGTTTCATTTGGAAGAGAAAACCTTCATTTTGCCCACCCTGTAGCAACTCCCCTGGAACCAAGCATTTGACCCTTCTGAAGTATTCTGAACCCACAACAGCAGAACACGGGAAGGTTCCCTCTTTTGGACCACAGCACTCAGAACTCCTTCGCCAATGAGGCCAGTGGCAGGGAATTCAGCAGACATGGTCCCAAACTACTAACTTTTCCAAGCTCTGGTGTTAAGGTTAATTTTTTTCCCCCTGCGATTGAGACTAGCATCCTCCGGACTTTACCTGGGAAGAGACCTAAGTTGGGCCCTCCAGGAGTTGCCCCTTCTTTTCCCCTGCCTGTTTGCTTACCTGTGACGATATATTGAGAGTCTCCTGAGAAAGCGCAGTCCCACATCCAGCCACGGGAGGTTTCCCCGGGATTGTTGCTCTTGATGCTCAGCTCTGTCATGAGAGAGAAGTTGGACGTCCTCCAGATCTTGCATGTTTGGTCAGCAGAACACGTAGCCAAAAGCCTGAGTGAGTGGAAGGAGGGAGTAAGAGTGAAGGGAAAGAGAAGGCAGTTGATGGCAGGAACCTTCAGGGGCTTTCTTGAAAATAATTCTTTAGAGGCAGATTGCCCTTGCTTACCCCTGAGGCTGAGAGAGTGTGACTTGCCCAAGGTCCCCCAGTAGGTTGTTATGGCCGAGCTGGGCTTCGAACCCTGGTCTCCCAGACTCCTAGTCCCAACACTCACACCACTATGCTATGCTGGTGGTCTCAGGTTAAAGCAAATGGACAAAAACCCGGTGACTCTACTCACGTGGAGTCTGGACTGAATTTGCACTGGAGAGCGTAGCGGTTGTGAGCAGGGATCTTAGTTTTGGGGATGAGCTGTGTCACCTCGTCTCCGATGCCGCCTGTTAGATTCCACACGTAACAGTTGCCCTGTGAGGGAGAGCGAAGGGACGCAGGGCCTGAGAGGTCCAGTTCTCAGCACATACTGACAGCTGGCAAGGAAGAGAGCAGAGTGAGCAACCACCCAACCGCCCTCCCCTGAACTGACCGAACTGTTGACAGCAGCCATGTAGCTGGCATCGGGGTCAATGTGAACAGAGTTGACCGAGACCTCAGGTTCGGGGATGAGCTGCTCATTATGGTCTGTCTTCAGGTCCCAGATGTGAATGGCCCCGCTCTGATCTCCGACAATAAGTTCTGCCTAAGAGAAGCACCAAAGGCATCAAAACACACACATGCGGCCCCACGACAACCAGGAAGAGTATGAGGAAGGGGGAGGAAGTGTGGAAGGAAGGGGGTCATGCCACGCCACCCTAAGCACACCCAATCTCATCTGGTTCAGAAGCAAAGCAGGGGGAGGCCACCAGGACCCAGGGATCCCCAGCAATGGCTAAGAAAGGAACCCAGCCTGAAAGAAACCCTGGGGAAAGCCACTGGCTCGAGTTGACAAAACAGTCAAATCCACGTATCCGTGGTGGTTCGGTTCCCGGACGTACTGTGGATACCGGAAGCCAAAGATAACAGCGAACCCTATTAAAATAAAAGACTTCCGGTAAAAATATACCATAGAGCTGCATTGGAGGATCTAGAAGATGCCTAGAGAGGGTGCTTCTCTTGGCATTTTCCAGCACAATTCTATGGTAGGTGTCCCCTATTTTGTGTCCCATGGGTAGCTGAAACTGCAGGTATTGGTTCCGTGGATGCGGGGGTCTGTACTTAGCTAAATAGATCACACCCAAAGACCTGACTTTTTTAACTACAAATTCCTGTTACCAGTTTGTTTGGGGCTGCTTAGCAGGGTGGGGGCCTGGTTGGTCCTCGGATGGGAGACACCCCAAGGGGGAAGGTAAGAGACCTCCTGGTATAGGGCTAGGAAAGAATCCAGGGCCTGAAACTCAGGAGAGATCCATGGCTGCCAATCAGAGCTAGCAATAATGGGCAAGATAAGCCCAGGGTCTGGCTCAGGACAAGGCGCCTTCTGACGTCCTTGCACAAGGCTGGAGCACACAAATACCTGATTGGGATGAAGACAAACACAGTTGATGGGCGCGTTGACTTGGAAAATGCGCTGGCACTGAAGGTTGCGTGACCTGGAAAACAGAACCGGGTGCAGGCCGTGTGAGGGAACAGCACCCGAGAATAACACAACCTGCGCATTGCCATGGCCTGGTTCTCTCCAATGTGTTCCAGGGGTTTACTTCACCAAGTCTCACCAAGAAGCAAAGTTGCAATCAGCTCTCCCACTTCCCACGTCTTGTCCTCTGTTAAATTATTTTCAAAAGAGGGCATCTCTTGTGCAAGCTGGCACAGAAACACTTTTTGTGTTCTTGCGCTATGCCCAGCCTTTTCCTCTGAGGCTGCTCAGCAGACCATGTCCAAAAAGTGCAGATTCCATTTGCAAAGTCCCACATCGGTTAGGCCTGGCTCTTGTAGTCTGGCAAGACACTAGAGCTCTCTGGCTAAGAATTCTACCTACCCCTCCCTGAACTGTGAATCCCAGGATGTGGACATGACAGTTAAAGGGGAAACATAGCGCTATCGTCGTCAGTCTAGGGCATGTGAAATGAGCAAACAAGAACACCTGAGGTCCCAGACGCGGGCCATGCAGTCTTCGCCTCCTGTGTACATCCATCGGCCATCTTCATGGAACCCGACAGAGGTGATGTTCTTGCTCACGCCGTCATAGTTGATAACGGGGTTTGGGTTATTGGAGTTCAAGTCATACATTCGAATATGCTGGTAGCCTGGAGGAAAGACACCCTCTTAGTTCACAGGGACCTGAACACACAGGCTGGCTTGTCTTCATGGAAGACGCAGGCTTAGTTAATAGCAGCAGGCCGTGATTCTATTCCCCAGGTAGAGGAAAGAAATAAATACAGGTTGTGTACCCCTTATCTGGATTTCCGAAATACTCCAAAATCCAAAACTGTCCACATAGGTGGCTGAGATAGTGACACTTTTGCTTTCTGATGGTTCAATGTACGCAAACTTTGATTCATGCACAAAATTATTAAACATACTGTGCATAAAATTCCCTTTAGGCCATGTGTATAAGGGGTATATGAACATAAATGAATTTTGTGTATAGACTTGGTTTCCATCTCCAAGCTATCTCATTATGTATATGCAAGTATTCCAAAATCCAAAATACTGAAAAATTCTGGTCCCAAGGATTTTGGATAAAGGATACTCAACTTGTAATTATTGACAAACTGAACCATGAACAGTTTAATCCAGGGTTTCTCCATTGGGGTTCCCTGAAACCCTAGGGTTCCACAAGAGGTTGCTAGAGGTTCTGCAAGATATTGAAAGTGAAAAAAATAAAGTTTTTTTTCTTAGTTGTAGATATAATAATTCTTAGGTAGGGGTTCCCTGAGACCTGAAAATTGTTTCAAGGGTTCTACCGGGGGGAAAGGGTTGAGAAAGGCTGGTAGTCTCTTTAACAATGATTTCTAGCACTATAAACAAATTAAAATGTCTTAAAACATCAAGAAACATTTCCTGATGGTCAGAGCTGTTTGACAGTGGAACAGGATCCTACAGGAGCTGATGGGTCTCCTTTGCTGGAGGTTTTTAAGCAGAGGCTAGAATCATAAAATCCCAGAGCAGGAGTCGACTTGAAGGTACATAACAACCAACACAAACTGCTACAGTCGTGCCCTGGGAGAGACGAGAGCCATCCCTGCATGCTCTCCGCCCACGGTGCACTTACCGGCAGCCGCGATCATTGTCCGGTCCGGGGTGATCTCTAGAGCATTGACCTGCTGGCAAAAAGGGGTTAAGGAAGAGACAGAAGGCAGCTCTCCTAAAAAAAGACAAACCCAGGAAGGTTAGCAAAGCCCAGAGCCCTTCCTTCTGCCGGCGTAGTTTGCACATCCAAAGGATACAGAGTCCTGGTGCTGGACCGTTCGGGTGCATATCCCACTGTGGGCCTGCCAGAACCGAACTGTATGGTCATAGCCAGCAGTGGCCAAGATGACCGGGTCGCTCCCCACGGTGCCCTGCGTTGTGTTCATGACTCAGGTGTCTAAGGGGACAAGAAAACAGAAGGGAAGTTCCCACAAGGCAGGGAGTGGCACTTGGGATGCAGAAGGAAGGGAAGGGGGTTACGCACCATCTCCCAAGGAAGTGGTTCTTAACCTGGGGTCTGGGGACCCCCAGGGGGCTGTGATGTCCTGACAGCAGAGGCTTGAAGGCTGCTTGGCCCACCTCCTCCCTGCAGTGGAGCAGCTACGTGACAGGAGCCAAGGCAAAGGCTGGCTGGCTGGCTTGGCCTGCATATTGCCATTCAATCCGCTCCAGCCACAAACTTGCAAGAAGAAGCAAGAGAAAAGTCTTCCCTCATCCTCCAGTGCCTCTGGGGGAAGGTTTCATGGATGGTGTAACTATATGATGATGATGATGATGTCATGAGAGAGAAGTTGGGGTCCACAGCAAGAAAAGGTTAAGAGCCACTGTCCCAAGGCATTGCCTGACCCAAGCTGTTTGTCCAGGGCACGGGGAGCAAAAGTGTGGCCCCAAGGAAGTATTAGTGGCTGCTGACATACGCACGCACAAACACAGACCCTTCAAAGACATAGCTGTGTTAGTCTGGAAAGTCTACAAAAGCTAATGCTACCATTTCTTTCTCTGGTCCGCCCTGGCCTCACATTGGGAGGCATGGAGACACACTATCCACAATGCTACAGCCTTATTTGAGAACTCACGACGAACAAGTCTTGAAGAGAAACGACAACGCAGAAAGAATCACAACCCAAAACATCACCCAAGGAAACCTTCTGCTGTGCTTTTTGCAACCGGACTTGTTTATCTCGGATTGGCCTTTTTAGTCATCAGTACGCTTGCAGAAAGCGCGGGATGAGTCCTTCCTGAATCTTCGTTTGCGAAGAAAAGCCAGAGAGTCTCAAACATGCTATAAGATCCCCTTGTTTACACCTGTACCCCTTTTTCTGGTAAGAAAAAAAGAGGGTGAATTCTCTGCTCTGCAATCAGTCACTCCCAGGAGAAAGGAAGTCCATTGAGGAAAGGAGGGCTATAACTGCAAATAATATTAACAACAACAACAACATTATATTAATAGTGATGTTACAGGAATTAGAACTTACACCTGCATGTATTACACACACGCTCGTCTATATGCAAGTACAGCTTTCATTGCAAGACCCTGGCCAAATCCACACTATGCAAATAATCCAGTTTGAAACTGGATTATTTGCCCTAGCTCCTTCCTATGTAATCCTGGGATTTGTAGTATTACAAGGTCTTGAGCCTTCTCTGCCAAAGAGTGCCGGTGCCTCGCCAAACTACAAATCCCAGGACTCCACAGGAAGGAGGAGCCATGGCAAATAATCCAGTTTGAAACTGGATTATTATTTGCTTAGTGTGGATGCTGCACAAGGGCTGATCCCAGTCCCTGAAAGAATGTGTCCTGCAGTGAGATCCAGTGGGTTTTTCCCAAACTTTGGCTGTCCAGATGTTTTGGACTTCAGTTCCCAGAATTCCTGAGCCAGCTGGGGCTTCTGGGAGTTGAAGTCCAAAACACCTGGAGGGCCAAAGTTTGGAAATCCTTGGCTAGACCCTTGAGCTGAGGCTTGGGAGATCTAGGTTTCTAGTCCTCACTGAGGCACAGAAATCACTGTCTCTCTTTAATTAACTTTTGCCTACCTTGCAGGGCTGTTGTGATGATAAAGTAGGGAGGAGAGGAAAAAAAATCAGCCATGCAATCCCATCTTGAGCGTAATGGAGGAAAGGGGTGGAATAAATGGTTTAAGTGATAAAAATATAGAGATTGGGGAAGAGGAGAGACTGGAAAAGCCACTTACCTTCATTAGCAAAGGAGGGAAGAGGTGGAGAACCAGGATAGGAACCGCGCATGCGCGAATCAGGCCCTCCTGTGGGTGCTAAGTGCGCCTGCGCAGGCAGAAAGCAAATGCGCATGCGTACAAGAGCTACTGGCGATGGCCTCTAGAGCAGGACTACCAGCCATAGACCGATATGGTTTGTTTTTCATAGACTGCATAAATTAGACTCACAAAGGTGACTAGAACTTCCGGGTTCATTTTAATACTCTCAATTTTGTTCCTTCCTGCGAGAAGCGTGAGAACTGCCCAAAGAAAATAACTACAGTAAGATTTTCAGTATTATAGAATTTCCTTGGGTTTTTTATAATGTATATTTTTACATATATTATATATTTATATAATATATATTTTGTGTATATATATATATATATATATATTATAAGTATATTATATTTTTTATAATATATATAGATTTTCCTTGGGTTTTTTTAATAATTGCAGTATTATTTCCTAGGTTAACACTTGGAAAAGTTACTTTTTGGGACTACAGCTTCTAGAATCCCAGCAGAAAGTAACTTTTCCAAGGTCAGAGCAATATACAGATATGTTAAGAGAATCAAATTCAAACACAAGCATGTTGACTAAGGTAGCAAAATTCTGTGCAGCTGCAGTTAAAATCTGCAAAAATAAGGTTTCAGTAAATGCTTATGTTTTTTTAATTATAAGTACTGTATATGTACCTATATTTTATGTTTTATGTTATATAAAACTTACATTTGCATTTGCATTTTTAATATATGTGTATGTGTATGGATGTTACATATGTATATGAGTTTTAGAATATGGCCATGGACTGCAATAAAAGTATTGCATTGTAACTTTTCCTGGGGAAAAGTTAAAAAGTCTTGGACTTTTTCCCCCTCCAGAAAGTTTCTATAAATGGCTTTCCCCCCTTCTGTTCTTTCCTGTTGCTGTAGGATGGGAAGCCTTAGGGAGCTAATCCACAAATAATCCAGTTTGAAACTGGATTGTTTGCATGCTTCCTTAGTATGGAATCCTGGGATTTATAGTTTTACAAGGTCTTTAGCCATCTCTGACAAAGAGTGCTGGTGCTTCACCATACTACAAACCCCAAGATTCCAGAAGAAGGAGCCAGGCAAATAATCCACTTTCAACCTGGATTATTTCTCTAATGTGGATGCCTTTATTATGCCTTGACATAAACTGTCTTGACATATAAACGCGGGAGAGTCTCTATATTTTTCCTACATCTGTGGCCTTTTTGTGAGCCACCAAGGCAAGCAGCGCCACCTGCTGGCGAGGAGGAAGAAAAAGCCCAACTCAGGCATGCGCAGTAAGGCCTGTCAAGAAAGTACTAATTCTCCCAACAGGAGATGAAAATATAAAGTGCTTAAAGGGATGATGATGATGATGATGATGATAATAATAATAAAAACAACACTAACAATAACAATGGTTTTATTCTAATAGAAATTATTATATTATTATATTATTATATAATAGAAAATATTATTATAATAGGAATAAATTTATTTCTATCCTGCGTCTCTGCAACACAATCATAAAAATCCCATAATTACATTAATACCCTAACCCATCCACTCTTTAAAACAATATTATGCGAGGATGTGGATTAGAATGTTTTTAAAATACAATCTCCTGAACTTGGCCTTTTGGACTACAACTCCCAGAATCCCCTGGCCAACTGGCCAGGGGATTCTGGGAGTTGTAGTCCAAAAGGGGAAACTTTCCCAGGCTCTGAAAAAAATCCAAGTCAGCCAGGAAGCATGTTTTCTTGGCATGCCTAAAACCAAATTTCCTTTGGATTTTTTGGGGGTAAAAATGGGTATTAAATATTATCCTGTAGGCTAAGACCATGCAGTATTAAGACCTTAAGTCTATGGATCCAGAATTGTTTTTTTCCCTGCATAATTTGAAAACAATTATAGCATTTACACATAAGCCTCTACACTATTATGCAAATTTCTTGCAGTACTGTAGATGATACCTCTGAAAAACCTGAAGCCCCCCATTTCATGATATGTCCAAAGTGCAACAGTCTCCTTTTAGTCATCTTGGCTTCTAAGGAGCTGAAAGTTCAGGCTTGATTTGTTCTAGAACCTAAAATATTCTTTAAAAAATAATAATCCAAAAAGCAAACCTTGATTTTACCATCTTATTATATAAGGGGCACCATTTTGCTCTGCCATTGCATATACAGTTGTTCCTCCGTATCCACGGATTTGGTATCCATGGGTTTAAGTATTCATGGCTTGAAAATATTATTTAAATAATAATAATAATAATCCAAAAAGCAAGCCTTGATTTTGCCTTCTTATATCAGGGACACCATTTTGCTATGCCATTGCATAGAATGGGACTTGCATATTCACGGATTTTGGTATCCACGAAAGGGGGTCCTGGAACCAAACCCCAGAGGATATGAAGGGACAACTGTAATTATTTTAAAGTATAGAACTATACATAGTATTCATGCAATACTTAATATCTAGAACTCATATCATATAACCCAATAACCACAGAGCACTTATAACCATTGAAAAGTATGCAGATTCAGTAATTACATATACAATACAGCATCACAGTAACATTGTACAAGTATAGTGCATGATTTACAACAAAAATATGCACTGTCAATAAAGGCTTCAAGAGAAATAGTTTCTGTAATTGTTTTAAAGTATAGGACTTGATTATTCACGGATTTTGGTATCCGTGAAAGGGGGTCTTGGAACCAAACCCCAGCAGATATGAAGGGACAGCTGTATTGTATTATATAAAATCACAGATATATTCAGAAATTTAAAGAGTTGTTAAAGCTAACCGTTCCTTGGAAAACTGGGAACTGACCATTCTGAATTAACTTTTTGACTGGCCGTGGCTACCGACTAGGCAACCCGAATCAAGGTCTGGTGGAGAGAGGTGGATAATAAATAACTAAGTATTATTATTATTATTATTATTATTATTACTGTCCATTGGACTGGGCACCCAGGAATAGATTTTGGCTGGCTGATGAGCTCAGCTTTGTTTGCATGGTTGGGGTCTGGGCAACCAACCTGGCATTTTTGGCTGGCAGGAGGGTGCCTTGGGTAGCACCCCGTATTCCTTTTGCATTTCTTGCTTCTCTCGAGCTTTCTTCCAAATACTTTCGGTTTGTGGCCAAGGGTGGCATGTTTTGCTGGTTAGTTTTGCTGGGCTTTCTGTGTTTGTACTTCGTTAAGTCTTAATAGGGAGCTTAAGGCCGGTATTCATTTCTGGCCCACGGCGATGCGGGGAGGGTGCCCTGAATTAATTTATGGCTGGCAAAATTGTGGAGAGGATACCTTTGCAGCATTCAGGACCGGTTTAAGGAATTTTGGGGCCCCCTGCAATGCTTTATTTTGGGGGGCCCATATGTTTATCTCAGGTCATTCTAACCTAACCTAACCTATTCACAGTATAGGATATTCAGATTATTGCTAATAATGTTTTTGCAGGAGGAGGGTTACTATTATGGGGGGCCCACAATGATGGGGACCCCTGCGGCTGCAGGTGCTTTGGGGCCCTTAAACCGGCCCTGGCGGCATTCACTTTGGGGGCTGCTTGTTTTCCAGCCTGGTGCCAACATAAAGCCCACCCAAAAGAACAACATAAAGACCACCCAAAGTTGGGTTCCCCCTTGGCTCTGCCCTTTGGGAGCCAGCTTCTGTCCCACTGGGTCCATCAGGCACAAGGGATAGAATCAGAATCCTAGAGAGACCTCCAAGGGCCATCTAGACCAACCCCATTCTGCCCTGCAAGAATACCCAGTCTAAGCATCCCTGATGGATGGCCATCCAGCCTCTGTTTAAAAACCTCTATAAAAGGAGACTCCACCACACTCCCAGGCAGCAGTTTATTTATGGATTTGATTTAATCCCAATTTTCTCCCAAAATGGGACCCAAACAGCTAAGATTGGTTTGGGGACAGCAAAGTGGGATCAGCCTTTCTCAATTTTTTTACCCTGGTGGAACCCTGGTTAAGAATCCCTGCTCTGGATTGTCTCTGGACTGCAAGTCCTATCATTCTTGAGTATCGCCTATGTTGGAGAGGGCTGATAGGAGTGGCAGTCCAGGTGGCAAATTCTGGGAGACATAGTCTAAAAGGAGTGCCTTTTCCATCCTCTTGTCCCAAAGGGGTCAACCTGAAATTACCTCTGGGAAGAAAAGGAAGCCTCCACCTGATTGGTAGGTCAGGGTAGACTGCACCTACGCCTGGAGGCTCTGGAATCTGTTTTTTTTTTAAACTTTGTATGTTTTAATTGTGATTTTAATTGTCCTGTAAGCTGCCTTGGGTCTCACTTTGGGTGAAAGGTGGCATAGAAATGGCACAAATAAAATAAAATAAAATCTTGTCCCAATGGGGTCAACCCTGGGGAGGATGCCTCTGGGAAGAGAAGGAAGCCGCTGTCCGACTGGTAGGCCGGGATAGACTGTGACTACGCCTGGAGGCTTTGGAATATCCAGTTTTTTGGTGTATTGTTTCTATCTTTTTTTGTTTTAATAGGTTTTAATTGCTTTTAATTCTGATTTTAATTGCCCTGTGAGGCACCTTAGGTCCCAATTTGTAGGCGGCATAGAAATGGCACAAAGAAAATGCAATCAAGCCTTGTCCCAAAGGGGCCAACCCCGGATGGGGTGTAGGATGCCCTTGGGCAGAGCAGGAGGCCGAGGGGTGGGCCGGGTAGACTGCGCCTGGCCCTGGAGGCTTTGGAATATCCATTTAAAATGCAATAAAACCTTGTCCCAAAGGGGTTAACCCTGGGGTGGAGGATGCCCTTGGGCAGAGCAGGTAGACTGCGCCTGGCCCTGGAGGCTTTGGAATATCCATTTAAAATGCAATCAAGCCTTGTCCCAAAGGGGCCAACCCCGGGTGGGGTGTAGGATGCCCTTGGGCAGAGCAGGAGGCTGAGGGGTGGGCCGGGTAGACTGCGCCTGGCCCTGGAGGCTCTGGAATATCCATTTAAAATGCAATCAAGCCTTGTCCCAAAGGGGCCAACCCCGGGTGGGGGGTAGGATGCCCTTGGGCAGAGCAGGAGGCCGAGGGGTGGGCCGGGTAGACTGCGCCTGGCCCTGGAGGCTCTGGAATATCCATTTAAAATGCAATCAAGCCTTGTCCCAAAGGGGCCAACCCCGGATGGGGTGTAGGATGCCCTTGGGCAGAGCAGGAGGCCGAGGGGTGGGCCGGGTAGACTGCGCCTGGCCCTGGAGGCTTTGGAATATCCATTTAAAATGCAATAAAACCTTGTCCCAAAGGGGTTAACCCTGGGGTGGAGGATGCCCTTGGGCAGAGCAGGTAGACTGCGCCTGGCCCTGGAGGCTTTGGAATATCCATTTAAAATGCAATCAAGCCTTGTCCCAAAGGGGCCAACCCCGGGTGGGGTGTAGGATGCCCTTGGGCAGAGCAGGAGGCCGAGGGGTGGGCCGGGTAGACTGCGCCTGGCCCTGGAGGCTCTGGAATATCCATTTAAAATGCAATCAAGCCTTGTCCCAAAGGGGCCAACCCCGGGTGGGGGGTAGGATGCCCCTGGGCAGAGCAGGAGGCCGAGTGGTGGGCCGGGTAGACTGCGCCTGGCCCTGGAGGCTCTGGAATATCCATTTAAAATGCAATAAAGCCTTGTCCCAAAGGGGCCAACCCCGGGTGGGGGGTAGGATGCCCTTGGGCAGAGCAGGAGGCCGAGGGGTGGGCCGGGTAGACTGCGCCTGGCCCTGGAGGCTCTGGAATATCCATTTAAAATGCAATAAAGCCTTGTCCCAAAGGGGCCAACCCCGGGTGGGGGGTAGGATGCCCTTGGGCAGAGCAGGAGGCCGAGGGGTGGGCCGGGTAGACTGCGCCTGGCCCTGGAGGCTCTGGAATATCCATTTAAAATGCAATAAAGCCTTGTCCCAAAGGGGCCAACCCCGGGTGGGGGGTAGGATGCCCCTGGGCAGAGCAGGAGGCCCGAGGGGTGGGCCGGGTAGACTGCGCCTGGCCCTGGAGGCTCGGGGGTCCCCGGGGTTTGGGGCGGAGGGGCAGAGTGCGGCTGGGCGCGGAGGCTCCACCGGGGGTGGGAGAAGGCAGGGAGGCGCATCCCTTTGCGGAGGGCCCGGGGCTGCCCCGCGATCGTCCCGCTCCGCCTCCTCTCCGCCTCCTCTCGCCGCCGGGCGAGGCTTCCGCCAAGAACAGCCGCCGCCGCAACAGCAGCGCCCGGGTGCAAGAGACCCCGGCCCACCGGGAGGGGGGCGGCAGGTGCGCAGCGGGCAGGTGAGGGGAAGCAGGGGGGGAGGGGAGGGGAGGGGAGGGGGCGAGGGGGAGGCGGTGGGACCCCGGCGTGGAGGGGGGCACCCAGGCGGCCTAGGGTTGTGCTTGTTTGGGGGGGGGGTCTTCATTGCTTCATGCCAGCCAGTGGGGAGGGGGCGGTGGGGGGGTCTCCTTTGGCTCCTGCCAGCCACCAGCTGCAGGGGGGGGGTCGAGGAGGAGGAGGGGGGCACCTGGGTGGGGTGGGGTGGGGGGACTCAGGTGGCCCAGGGTGGGTGGGGGTCTTCTTTGGCTCCTGCCAGCCACCAGCTGGGAGGGGAGGGGGCTTCTGCCAAGTGGCCTCCACTGCAGGGGGGTTCGAGGAGGGGCGCCTGGGGTGGGGTGGGGGGACTCAGGTGGCCCAGGGTGGGTGGGGGTCTTCTTTATGGCCCATGCCTGCTAAGAGCTTCGGGAGGGGAGGGGGATTCCGCCTGCAGGGGGGGCTCAGGAGGCTGAGGGTGGGTGGGTGGGTGGGTGGGGGTCTTCTTTGGCTCCTGCCAGGCAAGAGCTTTAGGAGGGGAGGGGGCTTCTGCCAGGTGGCCTCCACTGCAGCGGGGGCGAAGAGGCGGAGGAGGCGGTGGGCCCCCGGGATGGAGTGGGGTGGGGTCTCAGGCAGCCTAGGCTGAGGGTGGGGGTCTCCTTTGGCTCCTGCCAGCCACCAGCTGGGAGGGGAGGGGGCTTCTGCCAGGTGGCCTCCACTGCAGGGGGGGTGTCGAGGAGGGGCGCCTGGGGTGGGGGGGTAGGGGGACTTAGGTGGTCCAGGGTGGGGGGGTCTTCTTTGGCTCATGCCAGCCACCAGCATTGGAAGGGGAGGGGGCTGCAGATCCCCTTGCTGGGGCCACCCTGGAACTGCTCTTACAAGGCCAAGATGTGGGGAGGGGGGTCCCAGGACTGGCACCCAGGGAACCTGAATGTAGCCCACTTGCAGGGCAGGTGTTGTTTTTTTGAATGGGGTGAAATAAAGCAGAGGCTCTCTGTAGGCTTCCAAATAAAATTTGCAAGGGGGTGGGTGGGTGGTAGCATTGCTTTCCAAAAACAGCCCCCTGTGTGTCTTGCTGGTGGTTTGCAACACACCTTGGATTGATCCTTCCAGCAGGAGAAGGAGGAGGGGGGTCTAGCCTAAACCTGCGAGGGTCTCAAACCCCCCTTCCTTGCACCCCTTTTCAGGGGTCCTTGGCTGAGGGGGGGGGCAAGGGACAGTTTGTGCATCACCCCCAAGGATAGAGGAGGAGGAGAAGGGCCCCCCGTCTGCCCATTGGGATTGGGGTCTCTCTGAGCCGCCTCCTCTCTTGCATCTGGTGCCCATTTTGCTTGGCATCGGGGGGGGGGCATTGGCAGGCGAACTGCGCTGGCACAGAGAAGCTCCTCTCTGGCTTTCTCACCTGAAAACTGCCTCACCCTGGGAGGGGGCAACTGTGGGGCAAATATTGGCAACAATCATTTGCAAATATTCCCCCCACCAAAAAAATGTTTTGCAAAAATTGACAACAAAGATCGACAACAGTGATTTGTAAATATTGCAAATAATATTCTGCAGAAATCACTGACAGTATTTTGCAAATATGGTCAAAAGGATTTGTCAAATGCCACCAACGTTATTTGCCCAATGTTGCAAATTATAATGGATGTTGCAAACTACGTTTTGCAAACATCTCCCAAATATTTTTATTTACTTTTATTTAATTCACATATACTGCCTTTCTCTAAGGCAGCACACACACACACACACACACACGTTAAAATAACATTTTTGCAACTCAAACGGGAACACCAATATTTTGCCAATGGTGCCCAAAGTATTTTGCAAATGTTATGAACAATACTTTATAAATCTTGCTGATTAAATTCTGCCGATGGTGCCAGCAATGTGTTGCAAATACAGTTGGCCCTCCTTATCCAAGGATTCTGCATCCATGGATCCCATCATCCACAGCTTGAAAATATTCCAAAAGTCAAAATTCCAAAATGCAAACCTTATTGTTCGCCATTTTATATAAGGGACACCATTTTACTACTCCATTGCATATAATGGGACTTGAGCATACATGGATGTTGGTATCTATGGGGGTCCCAGAACCAAACTCCAGCAAATACTGAGGGCCCACTGTATTGCCAAAAATGTAGATATAGCTAAAAATATTTCGGCCAATATTATTTAAAAAAGAGAGAGGAGGGTGTCTGTTCTTCCTCTCTCCCTGGCCCCAGACACCCTCTGCTTGGTTCCTCCCATTGAAGCCTTCCTTGCCTCCTTAAGAGAGGAAAATTTGCACCCGGCTCTGATGCGCCAGGGCCCCGTGATGTCACATAGCCGCTTGGCGCAAAAGGACCAACATCCGTAATATCTCACCAGACGGTCTGGGTTTCCCAGATGGTATAGGGAGAGAAGGGAACCAGCATGGTGAGGCAGTTTGAGTGTTGGACTAGGACTCCGGGGGATCAGGGTTCGAATTCTCACTCAGGCATGGCAGCCCCTGGGCAAATCACCCCCTCCCAGCCTCAGAGGGAGGCAAGGGCAAAACTCCTCTGAATAATAAATATTGCCAAGAAAACCCTATTTCTTTTTTTTCCTTTTTATTTATTTATTATTGTTATGATTCCAAACAATATCTTCCATACATATCTATTTATACATCTTGTCTAAATTCTTTTGACATATCTTCAAAATATGTATAGCTCCAAATATACATACATCTAGATAACACAAAAATTCCATTACCCACAAGTAAATAAAAATAATAATGGTAATAAAGATGAATAATAATAATAAATAATAGTAAGAAAAATATTTCCTCCTCTGATTCTTAAGTTCACCAAATCTGCTTTACCATATACTTATTCACCAAATATCCAGAGTGTGTATATCTTCTCTTCTATGTATTTTATCCATATATACATGCTCATTTCTAAACATATATATATATATACTGTATATATATATGCATATATATCCACGCATATACATACATATACCTATGTGTGCCTATATATCTTGACCTACATATCTGTATATAGATACCGGCATAGATGGAAACATCACCTCCTTTGACCCTATTTTTTGGAGCCAGTGATTTGAGTGTTGGACCCAGACTTTGGGAGACCAGGGATTGAATCCCTATTGGGCCAAGGAAAGCCACCGGGTGACCTTGGGCAAGTTACACTCTCTCAGCCTCAGAGGAAGGCAAATGCAAACTCCTCTTGAGTAAATCTTGCCAAGAAAAGCCAAGATTGTGTTGCCATAAGTCAGTCAACCTGAAGGCATGCAAAAACCAAGAGACAGGGTAGTGTAGTGGTTGGAGTATTGGACTACCACCCTAGAGACCAGGGTTCAAATCCCCGCTCGGTCATGGAAACACCCTGGGTGGCCTTGGATGAGCCACACTCTCTCAGCCTCAGAGGAAGGCAAGGGCAAACCATCTCTGAACAAATCTGGACAAGAAAACTCTGATAGGTTTGCCTTGGGGTTGCCATAAGTTAGAAATGACTTGAAGGCCCATGTTAGAAACCCAAGGGGGAAGAGAAAGAGAGAGGAGGGGAAGCCATGACAGTTAAACCAGAATGAAATTGCTTTCAAGTTGTCATGTGGATGCACTCCACAATCTAGTGCCCTGTGTCTGTAGACCTTTATCGGATGGGAGATGAAAACACCATCCTGTGTGTATTTGTGTGTCTACACGCACGCTCACACTAGAGTGCTTAACAAACCAAACTTAAATTAATTAGCAAAATATTTTTGGCTTCTGCCTTTTTCAGCTGCCCAAAATAAAAGTGCATTTAAATCCAAGGCGGCAGACTCTATTGCTTACAGTCTTAAGTGGATAATGACATTAAGTGTTATCCTGTAGGCTGAGACCATGCAGTATTAAGGCCTTAAGTCTGTGGATCCAGAATTATTTTTTTCCTATTATGCAAAATGCTTGCAACAGATGACACCTCTGTACAAAAAATCACAACTTATTTGAATATACCACTTAACAACTTACCTTTTTCTCTCTGTGTGTCTAATAAGGGAAAGCGTTGGTGCTGCTTGGAAGTTGCTGGGTTAATGAAAACTCTAGATAAGCCTTGTTTGCCTGGTGGGCTGGTTTTTAAACACCCCCCACCTCCAAATTATTAATCTGCTCTTTGGTCTGCTGTGTTTGCTGACCTTCAGACGGCCATCTCTCCTAGTTGCCTATGGAGTGGTTTTGGTTGCTTTGCAGGAATGCCTCTGTACAAAGCAGTTTTATAAATCCTGGAGTGAAATAATTTTTGGAAACGGATGCAACAGGACGGGGTACTACGGGACCCGTCTCCCTGCCTGGACCCTGAGAGCCTCAGGAGGGTCCATTTTCTCAGACCCACACCCTTCTCCGCTATAGCAGGTAGGGATGCAAGAGAGGGGCTTCTCGGTGGTTGCCCCTAGGATCTGGAACTCGCTTCCCGGGAAGAGGCCAGAAATTTGGCCCTTTATTTGCTGCCGTTTCATTAGCAGGCAAACACCACCACCCCTGCAAATAGACTTTTAAAACTGAAGCTTTTAAAAGAGTGGTCTTTAGAGGGGTGCTGTATTGTTTTAATTGAACTGTTTTCCTTTATTTTTAAAATATTTTTATTGAGTTTTTTAAAAAAGAAGACCAAAATAACTGGAGGGCCTTTACTGGCCAGCTTTTAAAAAATTGAATTGTTTTCCAGATTGCCTTTTATCTTTTTAAAGTGTGTGTTTTGAATTGTCTTAAGGTTGCAAATACTTTAGTTCTGTGTTGACCTTTTGTATGTTTTTAGCTATCATGGGTCCTTGTTATCAGCTTTGTTTGTTTCCAGGCCCCCCTGTGGATACCAAAATCCGTGGATGCTCAAGTCCCATCATATGCAATAGTGTAGTAAAATGGTGTCTGTTGTAGGCAAACTGCAAGATTTGCTTTTTGGAGTTCCCTCTCCTGAATATTTTTGAGCAGTGGTTGGTCGGATCCATGGATGCAGAACCTGTGGATATAGGGCTGAATACTGTATATAGTGTCCTTGTTTTAAATTGTAAGCCACATTGATTCCAAATTTTAGGCCGAAAAGACAAGGTGTAAAGTAATAGAATCATAGAGTCGGAAGAGACCCCAAGGGCCATCCAGTCCAACCCCCTTCTGCCCTGCAGGAATACACAATCAAATCATTCCTGACAGGTGGCCATCCAGCCTCTGTTTAAGAACCTCCAAAGGAGACTCCACCGCACTCTGAGACATAGAATCATAGAGTTGGAAGGGACCTCCAGGGGCCATCCAGTCCAACCCCTTTCTGCCCTGCAGGAATACACAATCAAAGCATTCCTGACAGGTGGCCATCCACCAAACTACGAGGCAATGTAGTCCACTTCCAAACAGTCTTACTATCAGGAAGTTCTTCCTAATAATGTTTAGGTGGAATCTCTTTTCCTGTAGTTTGAGTCCATTGCTCCATGTCCTAGTCTCCGGAGCAGCAGAAAACAAGCTTGCCCCATCCTCAGTATGAAAGTCAATAATAATAAGCCCCACAGATGGTTATGTGGGCAACACAGTGAGAGGATTTTGGAAGCCAAGCGTGGAGACCGCGAGGGGGGCCTGAGAAGAAAAACACAGCCACCCCTGCAGTGCAGTCTGCCTCGGATGGTCCAAAGAGTTTGTTAAAACTGACACAAGTTTGAGGCTCCTGCATTGCCGGTGGGTTGCTAGGTTCTCCCTCATCCATTCCCAATGTTTCTTGTAGACTTCCAAGGGGACAAGCCTTGATTTGAATCCAGAGCCTGATTCCCATGGGTAGTGCAACCATCGTGCCAAGTAAGAGAGCATGCACTTGAACATGTGCAAAGTGCATTTCCCCTTTACCAATTGGTAGCCACACCTATTTCTCATGCATTTTGGACTTGTGTCTTTTTAGTTCGATAAAGCGTCTTCAGTCTTACTCTTGGGATTTAAGAGAGATGTAAATAGGTGTATTTACAGCGCCACACAGTGATTTCAGTGTTGGACAATGGCTCTAGAGACCAGTTCCGGGAATCTAATCTTTCTACTTTGGGCCGCAGAGTCGGGCACCGAGGTTGTATTTACCTGAGCAGCCTAGAAAATGGGTTTATTCCTTATTCCGCCACTCCCTGGAGCGCTGTAATGCTGTGAGGATGGAAGCAAAGGATGGGAGAGAAATCTCTCGCCGTAGAGAAATTTGTTGCTAGAGCTAATCAGATCAATAAATTAAATAATCTTGGGTTATTAATTCCAACGCAGAGCTTCAGGCAGAACAGTGAGCAATTTGAACCAAAGCTTGGGAGTGAGGGGGAGAGGATTTTTGGATTACAATTCCTAGAATCCCCTAGTTGGGGGATTTGGGGAGCTGTCATCCAAATAACTCACAGGCTCTCATTTGTACTGAAGCCAGATCAGAAACCATGTAAAATTTTGGACTACAATCCTATGCATTTACCTGGGAGTAAGTCTTAGTGAGCACAATGAGATTTACTTCTGAGTAAGCAGAAACAGGTAAGCAGAAACAGGCTTGCGCCAGTATTCGCCTGATGAACGTGCAGAAGGTTTGGACAGGCAGAAGGTGTTCCTTTGCGCGATCTGTAATCGTTCTATGCGCGGGATGTGGTGGCAGCTTTATAAAAGAAACCGTAGAGCCTCCACATTCAGGGGCAGTGTATCCCTGAATACCAGCTGCTGTTGTTGACAAGCAAAGGGAAGGCCAAGACATTCACAGCCTGCTTTGCAAACTTGCCAGAGGCATTTGGCAGACGGGTTGTTGTTGGTGGCTGATTGGGACAGAGTCAGCGTTGGCGTGGGCGTGATAAGAGGGATGGAGAACAAAACCTATGAGGAGAGGTTGAAGGATCTGGGTGTGTTCAGCCTAGGGAAGAGGAGATGGAGGGATGACAGGATTGTCCTCTTTAAATACCTCAAGGGCTGCCACAAAGAGGCATTGGGGTTATTGTAGATCGTAAATTTAACATGAGCCAGCAGTGTAATGCTGCAGCAAAAAAGGTGAATGCTATTCTAGTTTGCATCAATCGAAGCATCATTTCCAATTTTGAGGGAACTAATAGTACCCCTATATTCTGTGTTGGTCAGGCCTCATCTGGAGTACTGTGTTCAGTTCTAGGCACCTCGTTTTAAGAAGGATAGAGACAACTCAGAACAGGTTCAGCAAAAGTCAACGAAATCATGGAACAGCAGACCCACGGATTGGAAAGTGAGTTTTATTACACCGGTGGGCCTGACTGGAATATCTTCCAAAGAGTCAGAACCCACAGTTGTTACAGAATATTTTTATACTGTATGCAAAAAGCAATTCCCCCCTAACATAGGGTTCTATGTTGATTAGTACATAGGGTACTTAATCAACATAGGGTTGATTAGTAAGAACATTGACTAGGCCTGAGAGTTAAAGGAAAAAGACTTTGCAGACTTCCAGAGTCTCGTGGGCTATCTAGTCTGACCCCAAATAGTAATTGTAAGATTACAGCATTCGGCAAATAGACATTAGAGTCGAAATGGCCACTACAGGATGTTAAGAAGGATGGAGAACAAAACATAGAAAGAATGGTTGAAGGAGCTGAGCATGTTCAACTTGGTGAAGAGAAGACTTCAGGGTTGAAGGATTGCCCTCTTTAAACACCTCAAGGGCTGCCACAAAAAGGAGGGTGCAGGTTTGTTCTCTGCTGCCCCAGAGGGTCGGATCAGGTCAGATTTCGGTTGAACATTAGAAAGAACATGTTGACCGTGAGAGCAATTCAGCAATTGAACCCATTGCTTGGTTGGGTTGTCCTACTCTGGATGTCTCCAAAAAGAGGCTGGGCCGCTCCCTGCTGCTAGGGATGTTCTAGCATCTGGATTTCCTGCATTGAGTGGAGGGGTGGACTAGATGGCCTTTGGGAACACTTCCTACTCTATAATCGATGATTCTCTGAATCCTTGACTTCTTTCGATTCATCTTGGAGTTTTCTTTAACCTTCCTGCTGCAGATAAATACAACCCAATCCCCCAATTTCATGCCCCAGGGTAGGGTAGGAGTTTTCTCTCTCTCTCTCCTCCAGTGTCTAAAATGTGCCCAACCTCCCTTAATTAGTTGCACTAGTAATTAGTTGCACGGCGCCATGGAGATGCCATGGAGCAATATCCCTAGACGCCACATATTATAGCTTGGCACCCTCCCTTTGCTCCCTCCTTCCTCAGAAACTGTGCCACTGCAGATATTTTGAGCCCTGTTTGGGAGGCGTGGAGGTTGTGATTCGCACCCAAGGCTCTGGAAACCACACCGCACTGGCTTTCCTGATCCCATAAATAAAAATTCAGGGTGCTTAGCTTGAGCAAGGACTCCATCCTTGGGCATGAAATGCAGGCGCCAAGGCAAAGATAGTCCTGCCTTTATTTTTATTTTTTGGTATTTGATGCCACCCTCTCAAACACATCTCCGAAATTTAGTTTGCCCTTGGAGGTGAAACCATTTCCTCACATCTTTATCCTTGTAATTTAGGTGTTAAATATGCCTTAACTGTTTTTAATCACGAGCCAAATCCACACTACACAAATAGCCCAGTTTGAAACTGGATTATTTGCCATGGTGTCTTTCTATAGAATCCTGGGATTTGTAGTTTTACAAGGTCTTTAACCTTCCTTGCCAAAGAGTGCTGGTGCCAAATTACAAATCCCAGGATTCCATAGGAAGGAGCCGTGGCTAAGAATCCAATTTCAAACTGGATTATTTGTGTAGTGTGGATTTGGCCATAGTTTTAATAACATTGGCATTTAATTCTTTAAAAAAACAACACTTTTATAGAATAGGATTTTAAATGTAATATTGTTCTATATGTTCGTAAACCACCTTGGACCCCATCTTGGGAAAAATGTATGGTATAAATTTGATAAATAAATTCAGTAAATGGTGTGAATGAGAGATTGGAAAAGTTACTTTACTAGATCGGTGTGGCCACCCATGAGAGATTAGGGGAGTTGTTGTCTGGAAGGTAATTTTTCCATACTCTAGGACACATACACACACCTGAGAAAGAATAATCCCATCGTATTTTGTGTTTTACGTTACAGGTGTGGCAATTCTGGCGCTCCTTTGTTTGTTGATTTCAAATTAATCTTATCCTTAACCACTTTGATACTTTCCATAAAAAGCAGTGTGAAAGATTTCTTTTAAAAGAATTGTGTGGAGCTGGCGTGGCGCGGCCATCCGTGCCTGGCATTGTGTCTGCATTTGCCGCGCACTCTGGCATTCACGACAACCCTGTAAGGGAAATGAAGCCGAGAGAGAGCGCGAACCCGCGGCGCATAGCCGATGGATCCCACTTCAACTGTGATGGGTCCATCCTGGGAAATCCTGGGAGATATTTGGTGTGTGGTTGTGGTTGTTTTTGTTGTGTGCCTTCAGGTCTTAAATATTAAATATTAAATATTAAGTAAATCCTATCATGGGGGTTTCTTGGCAAGATGTATTGTATTTGAAGGAAGTTTGTCACTATTGTCTTTCTCTTGAGGCTGAGAGAGTATAGGACTTGCCCAAGATCATGCCGTGGGCTTCCTTGGCTGAGCAGGATTTGAACCCCGGTTTCTTGGAGTCATATTCCAATACGCAAACCACTACGCTATGCTGGCTCTCAATTATTATTCGCCATCAAGTCAACTCTTGATATGTTGAATCAACTTTCTAGCTTGTCTTTCAGGAAATTTGGTATTGTATTGTTTGCAGGCGGTCCATTTCTTTGCACCAACTTCTGCTTCAGTAGGGATTCGGGTATGGGTCAGTGAATCCACTCTGAGCTTTAGTCTGAACTGTAAAGGCACATCTGATGTGGTGAACCTCTTTCCCAAATTTTTTTAGCACCTTGGATGATGATGATGATGATGAAGAAGAAGAAGAAGAACTTATTTAATAACTTTAGCTCTCTGGCTTTTCTTCGCAAACGAAGATTCAGAAGGACTCATCCCACGCTTTTTGCAAGCGCGCTGATGACTAAAAAGGCCAATCCGAGATAAACAAGTCCGGTTGCAGAAAGCACAGCAGAAGGTCTCCTTGGGTGATGTTTCCGGGTTATGATTCTTTCTGCGTTGTCGTTTATTTATTTGAATAGCACATTTAGAGTTCGGACTAAACCCTGAGGCAGATGTGCCACCCCACCACAACTTGGCATTTTGTGGCTCATTGGCCACTGCATACACCCTTTTCCCAAGGTTGCCAACACCCCATATCTTGTTTGAGTGACTTTCAATGACATTTGTGACTCTGTAAGCCAACGCTGGCTGGAATGTAGCCTTCCTATAATCCTGCTTGACTCATAAGCATAATAATCCTTCCATCAGAGATGGGAAAAAGGGAGGAAATGCATTTGGCAGGTTGTCCGTAGCTCTCCCCGTCCCGGACAGCTGTGGGACCTTCTATGATTGGCAACTGGATGGATAGCAGAACCCATTAGTGATATTAAGTAAGGCTGTTCCCCATCCCATTATCCCCAGCTGAATGGTAGCGAATAAGCAGTGCTTATTTTTCCTTGGAAATGCTTCTCTGCAGCATGGAAGCTGGTAAATAGGAACATTTTAATGGCTTCTCCCAACGCTGGAGTTAACTCTGTCGAGATTCTGTGGCTATCTTCAGCTTAGCGGGACTTGCCCGTGTGATTTTTCTTTGTTTTATTATTAATGAAAAGCCAATAAAACAGCCCTTTGTTAAAAGTCCTTGCAGTCAGCTCTAGCTTTGGGATGAATATTTGAAAATATTTTAAATGGACAAAATATCATTTTCTGGACCGAAAGTGTTGTTTCGTGTACCAAAATACCACATACGAATTTTGTGCTTTGGAAGATTGTAAATAGTCTTCAAAAAGCTGACTTTTTTACAGTAAGAAGAAAAGTGCTGAAATTTTTCACTGCTTTTTTTGAAAAGAAAATTAGCAAAGACTTACATCCCGTTCCTACATCTGTTCAATGTTTTTTAAAAAATTGCACATCTAAATCGAAAAGCCAGCTGGCATCGAACAATGCAAGCCATCATCATCATCACATCATCATCACCAGCTGACAGTCTGGCAACCTGCCTTGGGTCCTTTGTTAGGCTTCATTGCTGGGGTGGCGCTGCCCCCCTTGAGCGTTTCGAAGCTCAGAATATTCCGGAAGCTCAGTTTGGCTTAGGAAAACGGGACAGTGTTGGACAACCAGTGTGTTATAATTATTTTTATTTGCCCTTTTTTCCCTTAAAAGTGGCCTCCTCCCACCATCAACTGGGCACCCTCCAGATGTCTGGACTACAGTTCCCATCCATCACCCTAGGTGAGACTGATGGGACTTGTAGTCTAAATCCCACCGGGAAGGGTGCCCAGCTGTTGAAGTATGGCCAGAACTTGAGATGGAGGGAAATAAGGGTTGGGGATTTGGGGATTTGGGGAGAAGGAGTTTATAAACTCCCAGAATCCCCCAGTGCTGCTTGGCTGTGGAATTTTGGGAGTTGTAGCGTGAAAGGACAATAAACTCTGAAACTGATTGATGGGTTGTGCATGGAATCTGTGTATGGCTTACGCCCCCCTGTCCACCGAGTCCCGTGGCCATATTTACCATACCCCTCTTTACTGTTGTCCTTGTTCGGGGCTTTTTTTTGGCAGGGATGGCGCTTCATCGGAGCCAGAAACTGAACCTCTTGCGGCTGGCGGTGCTTCTCACTGTTGTGCTGGCGGGCATCAAGTTTTTCTTCCGGGACAGGTTGGTGCATGGGGTGTAGGCTCCGGGGAAAGCGGGGCATTCACACCCCTCCAAATAAGAATTCCTGCATACCTCCCTTTCCTTCAGTCACCAAATTTTGGGCATTGCATTAACTGAAAACTGCAGCTAAGGCTTTAGAAATGTGCAGTGCAGACATAGCAAATAAAAGAGAACTTCCAAGGTGTGAAAGATTTTCAGCCTCTCATTCTGGGCACTGCTAGAAATTTGGGGACTTTAAAGGGAAATTTCATTGTGGGGCAGAATTCTTATTTGCTGCGATGGGGTTAGGGACGCAGCTGGCCCAAGCTCTTTTCATGCTCTGCATAAAAATCAATTTTGCCCCTCCATCGTATGTTTGATAGGCAGCCAGATCAGAGCTGGGATCAGAGTGAGGAAAAGTACTTTTTTGGGGTAACTGGGACTCTTAAAATTGCTCCGCCAGCATGGCCAATGGAGCCTCCATATGCACAAGCAGTCTATCTCTGAGTGCCAATTTTTGGGTAGCAGGGCATCTAGGAGGGGAGGGCTTTTTGCCTTCATGACCTTCCCGTGGTTTTCTTCCATATCATATGGAAAGAGAATCCTGAATGATGGCCCCTCAGCCTTTCTCTCTGCATTAACCCTGTGTGTGGTGGTCACGCCTGTGCTGGACAGAGGATTCTGGGTTGTGTAGTCCAAAATGTAGTTTCCCCAAGCTCTGGAGTTAAGTATGTTGTAGTCCCCCCGCCCAATTTTTAACTTTTACTTTTTTAACAACAAAAATACTTTCCCACTCTGTGATTAACCACACTGATTGGGGATACTGGGAGTTATAGTCCCCAAAGGAGATTTTTAGGAAGGGCAGCAGTACATATGTATCCCACACACACACACCCCTCATATCTTGCAGTGTGAGGTCCACCAACATTGTGGAGGGTGGTGTGGGCAGAGAGCTGCCATTTTGGGCATGGGCTGTCCGCAGTCCCCCTGGTCTGACCGTCTCCGTCCTTGTTGCGACTTTCCCACCCTTGCAGCTTCACCCTGGACCGGCGCAAGGAGCCCAGCGGGGAGAGCAGCTTCTGGGGCGATGCTGGCGACCCCCAGGAAACTGCCAAGATCAGGGACCCCTCCTTGGAGCTCTCGGGCAGCAAGGGGGTGGTGGGTGCCAGGCCAGAGATGAAGAAGCAGCCCCTCCAGGGGTTCAGCTCGACAACCATGCGGCTGGTTCACCTGGACCTCAAGGGGGCAGCCCCCAAAGTAGCCTACCTAGAGCAGGTGAGTCCCTCCATGAGCATAGCTGAGCAATGGGCCCATGGACCTCCGAGCAACAATGGGGCTCGTACAGCTGTCCAGATGTTGATGGACTGGAACCCCCAGCAGCCTCTAGCCAGCATAAGCAATGGTGAGGGAGGATGGGAGGCCCAGTGTGAATGTGCACACACAGGGGCCCAAAGGAGCGAGAGACACCTGTTTGGGGTGGTGGTGAGGGGGGACCTGTGCTGCTGCTTATGGGTGGGAAGGATTGGGACCCCCCTGCCTTTCCTGGATGCCTCCTCCCCAGAGCAAGCGCTGCCATCCGGATCAGGGCCTGCCTCATCCCAGCCCTTCCGTCCCCACGAGTCCTGTCGGTTTCGTCACTCTGGCTTTGCTCCCCTACAGATCTTCCCGCTTTTCTCCAAGCTGGGGGCCAACGGGGTCCTGATCGAGTATGAAGACATGTTTCCATTCACGGGAGAGCTGGAAGTCCTGAAATCTCCCTATGCTTACAGGTAAGGCACGCCAGCGGACGGCTCCAGCGGACGCGGAGAGAAACGGGCCAGGAGGGTGGGCAGAATAGGCAGGCTGAGATCTGGATGTGCCCACCTTAAAGGGTGGCGGCTCTCCAGGGTCAGAGGGTGGGTGTTCCACCCATGTTTTCCACCTTTCAGGGACCAGACCACTAGCTCTGTTTCTCTGTGCGTGTGTGCATATGCGCACACGCAACCCGATTTCATGGCATGGGTCCCACGGCCACCTTTGAGCCTTGTCCAGTTTCAAATTCAAGGTTCCTTATGCAGGAACCAAATTCTATGAGTCCAGTCTTCCTCCAATTTAGTTTGAAAGAAGCCTTTTAGACCTAAAACAGGTTGAGCAGGTGTGTTGGGGGGGGTATCCATCCTCTGGGGAACATGTGGCCCTTCGACTTCACTCTGGTAGACCCTGAAGCTTTCTACCAGTCCTTGAAAGCCCCCCAATTTTTAAAAAATGGCATAATTTTCAGATAATTTTTGCCCCCGATTATGCAGAAAGTCCCTCAAATGTGTGAAAACATTCAAAATAACCCACCACGTCCCCACAAGCACCCCGAAACCCCGTAGTACCCTCAAATACCTGTTTTCCTCTGCAGCCCCTCTCAAAATGGTGCCAGGAAGTGGCAGAGGAAAATCGATTTATTTGGGCTTGCTGATGTGGAGTGTAGCCCATGGAAGAGTTGTGGGGGCAGAAATTGGCCCCTGTTCCCCACATATTTGCCCACACCTTCTCTAGAGGCTTCCGGGAGTGCAGCTGGCTAGTTTTAGGGCCAAAAAAATAGCATCAGGGGTCCTTAAAAATAGGTTTGTAGACTACCCACGCTCCGTGGACCATCCTCTGCCCACCCAACATGGTGCTTGTCCCAATCCGCTGCCCGAGGGCACTGCTTTGCCTTCCCTCGAGACAGGACCAATTCCCGCAACGTTGCCTCATGGAAACCTTTCCCCCAGCCTGCCTCGGCTTGCCTTCCTCCCCTCCCTGCCCGGATCGAAAGACCACCTATGCTGGCTGTCGTTGAGCTAGGAGTTGCTCTTGTCTCCTGACAGGGAAGAAGACATCGATAAAATCCTGGAGTTGGCCCAGCTGAACAAACTGGAGGTGATCCCGCTGGTGCAGACGTTCGGACACGTGGAGGTAAGGGAGTCCCCTACCCAGCTCATGTCTACCGGTCGAGTCCCCACAATTCCTTTCACCTGCTTCCCCCATGTTCAATGAGCACATGAGGCGGGAGCGGACGGCGGGGACACGTTTTTGGGTCTCGTTCTTGGTGCCTCCCATGTTGGCCGCACCTCTCAACCCCCACGATCTGACCGTAGCGTGATGGGTTCCCACGGAGGGTGGGGTCAAAGGCCAACGGGTGGTGCTGTGAGTTTGGCCTCTGCCACCGAGCACATGGGCTTGAGAGTCCTTGTTGGCATTACAGCCAAACATGAGCAGCTATCGAGTGAGACAGGAAGGGGCAGTTGGCATTTAGTGACCTAGTGTGATACTTTATCGTTCCTTTTGTAGTTTAAGGCTGGGAAGAGATATGAAGTCTGGGAACCGACGGGGAGAGTGAATTTTTCTCTGTTGTTCACCTGCTTGCACATTTTTCATAACTGTGGGCAGGAGAAATGGGTCACGCTTGCACGCTTGGGGTATCTTCGTTTGCTCTCCGCTGTGCAACAATAGTTGCACTCCCAATAGGGAGTCCATCTTCCATCAGCCTTGCCCCAAGGGATGCACCCAATTTTAGGGTCTCCCCATTTAGCCAGGGATTGTCTGGGTAGAATTAGCTATTCAGGGGCCCCCATTCAGCCGTTCAAGGAGCCCCCTTGGGAGGGAGGGGATTGTCTGACATCTGGCCAATTCCCCCTTCCTGCAGCCCCCTGAAGAGGGATGGGGGGGGTCAGGGGAAGGACGGCTTTGTGGGGGGAAGCAAAAGACCCCTGGTTTGATAATGTATCTAGTTCAATAAAATATAGTTAAAATCCTGTATATGTTTTAAAGATCATATTACATAATTAAATAAAATGTTGCTCCAAAAATTGTGTATATCAGTATGTGTGTGTGTGTTTGCCTGCCCGTCTGCAAAACTTAGGACACTTTTAGAATAGGACAGTGTCTCTTAACCTTCTCTTTACCAGCAACCCCCTTTAAATATCTTTCATTCCCGTGGACCCCCAAGACTTAACTCAAGATTTAAAACAACAACAGCACAATTACACCGTCCATTAAACTTTCCCTCAGAGGCACTGGAGGGGGAGGGAAGACTTTTCTCCTTCTTCCTGCAAGTTTGTGGAATGAATGGCAATGTGCAGGCCAAGCCAGCCAGCCTTCGCCTTGGCTCCTGTCACATGGCTGCTCCATTGCCTTTGCAGACCCCCTGTGAGGACATCGTGGACCCCTGGGGGTCTACAGACCACAGGGTAAGAACCATTGGAATAGGAAATACCATTTCCTTGTCGCTCCCATGTTAGCTTGATTATTCTGGCAGTTGTAGTCCAACAAATAAAAAAAATATCAGAGCTCCCTTGGGTGCTTTTTATTTTTTGTATGTTTTATAATGAGAAGAGGTTGCCTCCTTAGTCGTGGTCGGGGGTGTTTCTTTTGGCAGGTGAGAGAGGTGTCAGGTCCTGCCCTCAAGCAAGGAGGGCACACCCGCGGGGCCGTTGGCTTCAGATCTGGTTGGTCTGGTTCCTGCCAAGGGAGCCGGACAGCAGCTGGGCCTCTGAGCAAACACTCTTAAGCCTTGTTTGGTTTTATGGGCTAAATGGAGAGGAAGGGAAATGAATTCCCTGGCCTTGAGTGAGCAAGAAGGGTGGAGCCAGCGCTGCTGCCGGAGCAGGGCCCTCCCGGCCTTTGGTTTTATCCATCAGGCAATGCTCCTAGTGTGAGATGTGAGAGGCCTGACCTGTTGGATTTCTGGGTGCTGTTGCAGGGTGGACTGCATCAGTATTGGGGAAAGCTACTTGCTTATATGCCTACAGGAGAGCAGGGAGGGAGGGATCCAAAGATAAAAACAAAATTATGTAGTTCAAATGTTCATGATCATAGAATTGGAAGAGACCACAAGGCCATCTAGTCCAACCCCTTCTGCCCTGCAGGAATACCTAATCAAAGTATTCCCAACAGATGGGCATCCAGCCTCTGTTTTAAAACCTCCAAAGAAGGAGACTCCATCACACTCCAAAGCAGTGTAGTCCATTGTTGAGTAGCTTGTAAAGTCAGGAATTTCTTCTGAATGTTGAGGTGGAATCTCTTTTCCTGTAGTTTTGAACCCATGGCTCTGTGTCCTAGTCTCTGGAGCTGCAGAAAACAAGCTTGCCCCATCCTCAGCATGACATCCCTTCAAATATTTAAACATGGCTATCATGTCCCCTCTTCACCATCTCTTCTCCAGGCTAAACATGCCCAGCTCCCTAAGCTGCTCTTCATAGGGCATCATGGCTTCTAGATCTCCCACCATTTTAGTTGCCCTCCTCTGGACATGCTCCAGCTTGTCAACATCCTTCTTGAATTGTGGTGCCCAGAAATGGACACAGGATTCCAGGTGATGCTGGACAGTCACAAAATGACTTCACAGGACTATGCTGCAGGGAAACAGGCAAATCCGTTTTCTTTCCAAAACGTGGGCTAGTAACTTTTTGCAGCCTTGCTTACAAGGATGGAACAGCTGAGCTTTGGTAGTTGCTTAACGTGAGGTCCATGTCATCAGTGCCATGGTGAATCCGCTCTGGATTCTAGTCTGAACTTTTAAAAAAGGAGCAGTCTGAGCCATCAAGAGCTATTTTGGGAGATGCTCAGCACCTTGGACAGCTCTGTTCAGGCTAAAACCAGAGAGCAGATTCACACATATAGAAACCACAAGCCACCCGCTGCTTTGCCTCTCACCCATGCTGGGTCTTAGAGTTCCCCCCTTTTCCACCCTTGGTTCACCTCTCCTCCTCTCCTGCAGTTCATCCTGAAGCACGACAAATACCGGCACTTGCGGGAAGTGGAGCGCTTCCCCAACAGCTTCAACCCCCACGTCCCGGAGACACTGGCCATCCTGAAAGCAGTCCTCACCCAGGTCCTCAGCAAGCATCGGAGATCCCACTGGGTGCACATCGGGGCGGACGAGGTACGGGATGGCAGGGTCCCGGGGTAGGGGGTTGTGTGTGCCTGCTTGTGGGTGACAACTGACGGCCTTCCAATGTGTCATGGCACTGCTACCAACAAACCGGGTGCCCTGTCTGGGGATGATGGAGGCTGTAATCCAACACATCTGGCATTGCGGGTGCAGGACTCTGCTTGTTTTGTTTTGGTCTGCAAGAGAATAGGGGAGGGGTATTTATTCACTTGGTTGTTCATACTTCATTTTTAAAGGTTGAAATAAACAATTGAAGGGACCCTAGAGAGTGACTAAGATGGTGTAGATGCAATTTTAGGAATAAACAAAAATATAAGACAAACTATGTGATAAAAAATAGCAATTTAGAACAGCCAGGTCAGAACAATAAAATAATATGTTATTTAAAAGGCTTCCAAAACAGGAAAAACTTCAAAGTGGGTCTAAAAAAGAGAAGACGAAGAAGAAGGAATTCTTGGGGGTTGTAATCCCAACATCACGGTGGTATAAAGATGCCCCAAACAAATGGGATTCTTGCGTTATATTATTTTAAATGGTTTTAAATTGTCCAGTTTTAAGTGAAAAAATTATTTGTAGTCAAATGCTACTGTCCTAAACTGATTTCATGGTATGCCACCCGAGATCCTTGGCTACAGGACAGGATTTAAATATTTTAATAACAAATGAGATATGTATGTGCTTTAGGGTTATAATTTGTTGTTAATTTTCTTCTCAAGGAAGCAATTGGTAATTTTATCTATTTTCTTCCTGCTCCAAGAAAGTCTTCAAACAACATGAAGCCTATTCACAATTTAAGACTTGTTCTGTGCAAAATTCGCACATGGCAATTTTGCGCAGAAAACATCATTTTTTTGCACATGAAACAGCATTTTCTGTACAGGAGATAATATTTCTGCAGAGTAATACAACTGGCCCTCAACTTTCACGATGGTTTGGGATGGAGGACTCTCATGAAAGTGGAGAAACTATGAATAAGGCCCACTTTTATTAAAACCTGAGAAAATGCTTCTCTAGGCATTTGTAGGTCTTCCAGTGCGACTCTATGGTATCTTCTGCCAGAAGTTGACCATAGAGTCAGTCTGGAGGACCTAGAGATTCCTAGAGAGAATACTTGTTTAGGCATTTGTAGGTCCTCCAGCACAACTCTATGGTCAACTGCTGGCAGAAGTATACCATCCTGGAGGACCTAGCGAGAACATATATCGTAATTCACAACTAATTAAATCTGTGAATGCTTAACTTGCAAATGTGGAGGGATGACCGTTATTATTTTCTGCATGGAAAAAAATGCTGTTTTCTGAACAAAACTACTATGTGCGAATTTTGCGCAGGATAACACCCAAACTGTGAAGATTCTCATCAGTCCAGGTTTCTTCTCGTCAGGATTTCTCAACACTCAAAAAACATGATTTTTTGAATAGTCTTTCCATCCCTAGTGTACTCATGCATGCGCATGTTTGCATTCATGTTTTCCATGTGCTTTTTCTCAAGTATTTTCTCTGGCCGGTGGCTTTCGCCTTCCGCCTCTTTTTCCCCTCCAGGTCTTCCACTTAGGGGAAGGGATGGATTCCAAGAACTGGATGAGCCGCAATGCTGGAGATGTGGGCAAAATGTACCTGAACCACATCCGAGAAGTGGTGAGCTTCATCGCCGGTCAGCCTGGCGGGTTCCAGGTCCTCCTCTGGGACGACATGCTGCGGAAGGTCAGCGTGGCCGCCATTCAAGGTGAGCCCAGGAGTCGAGGGCAGCTTTGCTAGGCCTTGCTTGTGCCTTCTGACCACCTCAACGCCATTGACTTCTGTCTCCAGTGCACGGACCTGGTCCCTTCCCATGCTCGCTTCAGTCCCAGTAACCACCAACACACCAATGGATTTCCTTAGGGTGACTTGAACCCTTAACCAGAGCTGGAAAAATTTCTCTCTTGTTTTGGACTACAACTCTCAAATATCGTGGATATTCTGGTGGGGTATTCTGGGAGTTGTAGTCCAAAAAAAGGAACATTCCCTAGCTCTGCCCTTGACTTAAGAAAGCGGTCCACCCACCCCGACTTTAAAACTGCCAACGTAAATCAAAGTGTGTACATAGCAAATTAGAAAAGTTACACCCATCACCTTTTCACAGGTTACCTTCCTTTCTTTTTCTGTTTTGGTTACAAGGCTGTGGAGGTGATCCATTTCCAAAATAACATAATGAACAAGAGCAACATTGCCTGTGCTTTGATGTAACATGCAGCGGTTTTAGGTTACCGTATAAAAATTACTTTTAAATGGGTATTTTAAACCATTTTAGTGGGCTTTTGTAATGGGATTTCCCAAGATTTGTGCCATTCTTTTATCAATCCTAAGTGTCTTTAAATAAAGAGTAACAAAAGGTAATGAACAAAGCAAGTTGCTAAAAACTATTTTTAGCAACTGTAACAATAATGAATTACTTGGGGAAGGTGGAATTCCAAGGTTAAATTAAAAGGGGAAGTCATGATTGGGCAAAAAAGAGATGCAGATTGGGAAAAAGTTCTTTTGGGGAGCTATAGCTCTCAAAATCCCCCTGGCCAGGATGCTGGTTGGAGAAGTCTGGGAGTTGTAGTCCCAAACAGGACTATTTCCTGTCTTTGAAGAATTTTGCACATGGCTCCAAGGCGAGAGGCCTGTCCACACTGCAGAAATACAGCAGTTTGACACCACTTTATCCACCATAGGTCTATCCTATGGACTCCAGGTCTTCGTAGTTTTGTGAGGTATTCAGCCTTTTTAAATCAGAGAACTCTGGTGCCTTATCAAACTACAAATGCCAGGACTCCACAGGACAGAACGATGGTGGATAAAGTGGTGTCAAACTGCTGCATTTCTGCAGTGTAGACAAGCCCGAGGAGGAATAAAATCCGTGTGACGGATTAAAAACGGCAAGCCAACGCTTTGGCGTCGAGGTTCTATGGATTGATTGCGAGAGCGGGGTCTCCTCTGCCTCTTCTCCCCTGAGAATTTCTTTCTTTCTTTCAGACTCCGGCATCGCCAAGCAGGCCTCCCCCATGCTGTGGGTCTACGCCCCGGACTTTGACACTCAACAAATAGGTTTGGGTTGTTACTTTTTTGAAAAATTCATTTTGTTTTTGGCTTCTTTCCAGGATATGTATATTGCAATCATTTTAATTTATAAGCCCAATGAGAATTGAGTTCGAAATCATTCATTTCAATAGGGTTCGCTATTATCCATGGTTTCAGGCTTCCATGATAAATATGGTAACATGTCCTCTGCAGATATGGGGGTCATACTGCAATTGGGTGAAGGAAAGTCTCTCTTTTTTTTAAATAGAGGGAGTTGTATTTTCATCTACAGTGATATATATATTTAATGATTTTATACTTGCTAAAATTAATTATGTTTGAAGATGATAGCTTGTTAATTGTGTTTTAACTTTTTGGTCATCAGTTTTTTTAAAAAATAATCTCTGTCTTAACCTTGTTATCAGCTGCTTTGGGTCCTATGTTTGGGGTATTACATATATATGTATACAGTTACCAAATGGTATGATCCATCTTGGCTCAGTTGTTGGGGGCACCCAGAGGGGTGGACCTTTGGTCATAACTCCTGTGTGGTTTGTGTTGGAGAAGACAACCCTTCAGCATGGAACCCCACAATTCATTGCATCTTATTCCATATATTCCAATCTTGAAGACTAGAAATGGAAAGTGAAAACAGGATCTTCGGAGAACATGTTTTGCTGGCAGTGCCAAATGCAGCATGCGAAAGCAAAATGCACCATCTTTCCAGTACCTCTTCTCAATCCCGAGCATGTTGTGGGAACTAAAAAGCCATGCCCTCCTATCAAGGCTGTCAGATTTGGTCACCTCTATGTTCTCCTGTCTCTTCCCCACTAGGAAAATACATTGCCAAGTACGCCGAGTGTGGCTTCAAGACCATCTGGTTCGCGAGCTCCTTCAAGGGCACCACCGGCCCGGCCCAGGCTTGGCCCCCCTTGAACACCCACCTGCAAAACCACCTGAGATGGCTCAAGGTCATGCAGTCCATGACCACGACCCCTTCCATCCGTTTCCAGGGCATCGCAATCACCGGGTGGCAGAGGCAAGTCCACGGAGCACTTTTGCAGGGACCCTAGGTGGCCGGAGGACTGGAACTCAGACCTTCTAGAAACCCAAATATGTGTTTTACAGATGGCTTGGAGGATTGGGGTGGTAAAGAATAATTAGGGATCTTTCCCCCCACCAAAGGCAAGGTCTGATTTCTTCCGTTTCCTCTCCCTCCCTGCAGATACGATCACTACTCGGCTCTGTGTGAGCTCCTCCCCGTGGGAGTCCCATCCCTGGCCTTATGTCTGCAGACCTTGGTGAATGGTGAGGGGACACGGCTGGGGATGGGTCGGGAGGACTGCAGGAAAGGTGGGATTGAGTGTGGGAGAACTTAAGTGAACGGGGCTGGAGTATAAGTTTTGCAGAAGCCAAGTCTCCCTTCCGCAAAGCCCCAGGTTGCGGAGGAATTAAAAGTGTCAAAGCCAAGTTTGCTAGAGACGTGATGGTGTTCCCAGCGTGCTCTGATGCGTGCTTTGGGCTTGCATTGCTGTTGCCACAACTGTCTGTTCCCCAGTCATGGCAACAGAAAGTGGGCCAGGGGGCCTCTCAGTTATTGCGCTGCGGCGTAGCGCAGGGCATCCACAGCTGGGACACCCCGGTTGTAGAACACCTTCCCCTTAGAAGCCCGATTGGTGCCAACACTGGTGAGTCAATCTGGCACCAAGTACAGTGGTCCCTTCACATTTGCTGGGGTTTACTTCCAGGACCCCCTTTCGTGGATACCAAAATCCATGAATACTCAAGTCCCATGATATGCAACGGCATAGCAAAATGGTGTCCCTTATATAAGATGGCAAAATCAAGGTTTGCTTTTTGGATTATTATTTTTTAAAGAATATTTTCAAGCCGTGAATCCTTGAATCCATGGATACCAAATCCGTGGATACGGAAGGACAACTGTAAAAACATATTTTTGTCTTTTCCTCCAAATCTGCACATGTGCCTGGTTTCCAATGGTCCTAAAAACTGTTTTCTATGATTTTTGAAATGAATCTTTTATTGCTAAAAGCTATAAGCTGTCACAATACCATTACTTTAAATAAATTTAAAACACACACACAAACTATTACAGTGCCATACAATTTAGCACATATGCGAATACTAAAACCAAAAATATCTAGAGTATAAAAGTATGAGGAATTAAAACATTGTTGTAAAAAGCAGTTTTCATAACAGCACAGTAAAATTCTTACTGATAATTTTGATGTCTAGCTCTTACCTTATTATGGTTTTTAAACTGGCTTAATTTTAGCTTGTCAAATTGTTGAACATGCTTTCAAATCCTTTTAAATTATTCTTACTGTTTTTACACAAACACGCACGATCATTGGATGTGTAGCTGGATCTAAACATTTTGAACAATAAATAAATATATAACCTATCTTTGGCCCACTAGTCATAGGTAACCTCTCAGCTGGGATTGGCAACTTGTATAATCTTTTCTGCTGGCAAAATGGTGGTCCAGAAACCAGTTGCTCAGCCTGGAAAGATTTACTAGTCAGTGATTTGCTCCCCTGGGCAAAACGTTTGCTGACTGCTTCCCCCTCCGCCCTTTTGTCGTCTTCTCTTCCCGCAGGGGGATTCACGGATGCAACCAAGAAGAAGGTTTTGGCCATGCTTGGCTTCCAGAACATGGACCTGGAGAAGGGCACATGGTGTGTGTGTTTTCTTCTCAAATGGAGCTCTGCCGGTCACCCTGTCCTTCTGCTAGCTGGGGCTGTTTTGGGGTGTCTTCTTTGTACTACATCAGGGGGTGGGCAGCTGTGGAAGGGGCAGTGGGCACCTTTTGCCCCCATGGTCCCTCCAGCATGCCACATATCAGGGCACCGGACACAACCAGAAGTGATGTCCCCTCTAGCTCCGCTTTTTCTTTCTCCTTCGTCCCCAGCGAGGGCAATGGGGCCTTTCCTGGCTCAGATATCTACCGAATGGTTGAGCAGGTCAACGGTCAGCTGAGGGACTCTGTGATCAAAGTCCTGGAGGAAGAGAGGTCAGTGCCATGAAGGGAAGAATGAGGGGTTTGATGGGGAAGGCCTTTTGCCCTGGGGTCATTCTGTCCCCTGGGGGTCAATGTGGAACCAAGGGGGCTGACTCTTACCCCAAATTTGGCCCTCCCCCAAGGATTCGAATCTCAGTTCCCTTCCTTTCTGCTTCTTGCAAGGAGACCTTTCAGGCAAACTGGACTGCGCCCAGTCTGAGGGTCTTATTGCACCCCCTCCCTGGGACCACATTGTCTTGTTTTTTAACTGAGGGCAGGAGACAGGTTTTGTAGAAGAATGGGGGGGGGATATATCATGTTTTATGCAAGAATTGCCACCCTGTAGAAGCTTCTGAAGGTTTAGTTCTCAATTTTGGGGAGGCTGAACATAGGTGGGTAGAGGATGGGAAGGACATGGGGGCTCCAGAAATAGCCCTTGAGTGACCCCATATATTTCCTTCCCCCATTCTGGAATGGAGGGGTAACCATGGGGTGGGGAAAGACTTGATTATTCAAGAGCGAGTTCAGGGGGACGGGGGAACGGTTGTGACCTGGTCATGCACGCACGCACACTTGGGGGCCAGATGATGTTGGGCAGAGTCATTTCCCCTTGGGGGAATCCACACCAGAGAAGTAATCCAGGTTGAAACTGGATTGTTTGCATAGCTCCTTTCTGTGGAATCCTGGAACTTGTAGTTTTACAAGGACTTTAGCATTCTCTGCCAAAGAATGCTGGTGCCTCACCAAACTACAAGTCCCAGGGTTCCATAGGAAGGAGCCATGCAAATAATCCAGTTTCAACCTGGATTATTTCTCTAGTGTGGATGCCCCCCTTGAAATTCTTTCCCCAAGTCTCCCATGCCTGATAGAAGAGGGGTCACCATGCAGAGACAGAGGTGAAGGAAGGATTGCTCCTGCCTGTCTGCCCAAAGCAAGGCCCGCCTGCTCTCAGAGCTCCTGAAACTGTGGGCATGCATCCTTTTCTCTCCAATTGCTAAAGAGGGATGTGAGTGGGGATTGCTCTCCCAACCCCGCTCTTATCTCCGATCAGCGATTGGAGATAAGAGAGATGCTTGATCTCCCAGTCCTAGCAGGGCCCTTCTTTAGCGCTGGAGGAAGGGTTGGGGAAAGGGGTTGAGAGCTGGGAGGGGAAACTCTGTGACCTGGATGAAAAACTTCTCAAGGACCCCCCCACACACACACACACAAGAAGTATTGGATATTAGGGGGTACAGAAACATGGGCCTAAATCCTGTTGTTAGTCTTGAGCCGAGGAGAGCCTTTCAGTCAGTGGGTTTGTTTATTTATTTATTTATACTCCGCTCTTCAGCCACAAGGCTATCAGAGCGGCTGACAAATTGTTTTAAGCAATAGCAATTTACACATCTACACTGCATTAAACAGTTTCCAATGTGTGTTAGCTAATTGCCCCCCACAAGCTGGGTTTTAGCTATGGATAGACTCACCATTCACCAACTGATTGAATGAGTCTATTTGAGTTAGGACTAGCCAACGGGATTCATGCTGTTATAAAAAAAATAATAATAAATTTCCCTTCCTCCTCTGTTCATATGAAACAAAACCCGTTTGTTCAACAAATCCCCAACTCTCATTTGTTTGTTTTTAAAGCAGGTATTTTGAGTTTGGAGTCTTCCAAATTCCTGATGCAATAGGGAGAGTTTGGGCTGAGCTGGGGATTGGGGAGAGGAAATCTCCTCTTTTGACCTGATAATCCAATCTGCTGTTCTTTCTCTTGTCTGTTTGGGATCCCTGGTGTGTGTGTGTGTGTGTGTGTTGTATCTCTCTCTTCCTGACCTGGTAGCTCCATCAAAGGCTGGTTCAGCCCGTACCACCGGAAACACCGGTTTGGCAACCCTCGCAACCTGGAGAGCTTCGGGAGCAAAGTACTCAAGTGAGTTCACCCCCCACCCTTCCCCAAAAAGGTCATGAGGGGTGAAGTCCCCCCCCCAAAAAAATAAAAAGCTCAAGTTTTTAAACAGAGACTGGATGGGCATGTGTTGAAAGTGCTTTGGTTGTGTATTCCTGCAGGGCAAGGGGTTGGACTAGATGCCCTTTGTGGTCTCTTCCAACTCTGTGATTCTATGATTCTAATGAAAAAGCTGCACCCATGGACAAGGCTGTGTCGGTTTGCAAAAATGTCTTGAACCCTGCATTTTTCACTAAGGGTGTAAATTCTTTGCTGATTTTCTTCTCAAAGGGAAGTAATTTTAGCCATTTTCTTTGCAATGCAAGAGAGTATCTGAAGAGGGGGCAGTTTTCCAAGGCTGTTCTCAGTTTGGGACTTATCCCATGCAAAATTTGGATGTAGTAATTTTGCATAGAAAACAGCATTTTCTGTTTCCTGCTGATTCCTGCCTCGAAAATGCCGTAGTTGGGGCCAAAATTTGCCCATGGTATTTTGGCACAGAAAGCAGCATTTTCTGTGCAGGGAGCAGCATTTTCTGTACAAAAAAAATAATATTTCTGCCCATAAGTATTATTTTCTGCATAAAACAGGCTGTTTCCTCCACAGAATCCCACCCCCCAGGTTAAAAAGGGTGATAATTTTACATGGAGCAAGTCCCAAACTGCAAAGGTTTTTGTCAGTCCATGTTTTTCCTCCTCAGGGTTTCCTGACACTCAAGAAATATGTGTTTCAGCCATTTTTTCAAATATATCTCTGTCTTCTGAACTGGATCCCTCTCTCTTTTCTCCCCTGCCAGAGTCCACGAGGAGTGGGAGAGCTTCATCCAAACCCTCCGCTCGCACATGGAGGCCATCTACTTTCCCGATACGGTGGAGGAGTGGATGGAAGAGAATGTCAACCCGCACATGGATCGGTTGCGGGAGTTCGTCCGGGACTTCAAAGAAACCATCCGGCTCAATGCTCGGCCCAAGACTCTCTAAAGTCCCCACCCCATTACAAGATGGCGGTCCAGAAACAGGTGCCTGTATTGGCTTCTCTTCTGTTGTTGTTCCTTGAACTTCTGGGGAGGTTTGCAAATGGGACATATGGGGCTCAGTGCCCACCCATCCTGACCCCCAATCCTGGCCGAGGTTGGTGGAGCACAGTTTCTTTCCAAGCGTTGCCACGCTGGTTTTGGTGAAGACTTTTTTCCAGTTTCCACTGGGCCTGGTTGGTCCCTCTGCCGAGAATTCAAGGGATATGAACCAGGACTGATGCAGAGCTAAATTCTCCTCCATTTTGAGGTGATGAAGCTGTGGGGCCACCTCACCTGTGTTATTTTGGGAAGGACAGGAGAAATTCTGGCCGGGGTGGGGAGGAACCACATGGTGGTGAACATGGGGATAGGAGAGCTAAGAAATGCACCCACCTTATTTCTTCCTTTCCACCATCGTTTACCCATTTCTGTGAGTGGCACCAGAATTGTTCTCTTCTGTGTCCCTATCACCCCCATTTCCCATCATAATGCCCCCCTAGGAAGGTGTTGCATAGTGGCATTTGGGGATAGCACCGAGGGAAGAACTATAGCATCATTCCAAGAGAACGTTGTAGTGAAAAACGAGGGTGTACATATGTGTGTGGTTTAATGCAGTTGTGGTTAACTAACGGCTTCCGTGTCAGCAATGTGGTGAATCTGCTCTGGGTTTTAGTCTGAACTTTAAAGAGGTTTTCTAAGGTCCTGAACCCCCCAAAATAGGTTCCAGCACCTTGTTGCTTGAAAGCTCAGACCAAAACCCAAGGCCTCACTGATGTGGGAACCACCTTCTACCAACTGGTTAAAATGATGCTTAGATGAAAGAGAAGTTGCTGCTGATGTTATGTTTTAGGCTAAACCCCTCCACACAGACATATACGAATCCCCCATTTTACTTTGCTTGAAATTCAGGGTGGGGTGCAAGTCATCTGCTGTGCTTCATCTTGCAAAGAGTGCGTGTGTGTGTGTTGTTTCTCCCCCCTAGGAGCAGAGGAAAAATCTCCCAAGTTAGTTGCAAAGCGTATTGCAGCCATCTGAGAATTTCCCTTTGGGATTCCTTGAGCTCAACTTTTCTGGCTTTTTGCAGATATTCCAAAAAAGATACTTGCAAAAACCTTTAAAAAAAATTTTTTTTACCCTCTTTTCCCTTTCACCAGGTAAAGGAAAGTGGGAAATGCATACCCATCTAAATGAAATAAAAACAAATAAATCTCCCCCTCCCCAACACACACACACTCACCCACCCACCGGATTGCAATAAGAGAAGAGAGAAGTACAACAGAAGCCATTCACCTGAAAGGCAGCATCCTGGAAAACTGGGGAAACAGCTCCCAGAATCCACAAAACAGGAACTCTGGAAAAGTATAAGGGGAGGGCATGCAAAAGCCCACCTTCCCAAAAGACCCGTGGGTAAGAGGGTCTTCTGTGTGCGGGAGGCTTTCCCCCTTCAGCACCCATATCCTTTCCTTTCCTTGCTGGGGGATCATTCTGTGGGACTTCCCTGCTTTCCTTTGAGTCCTCCACCAACTGCTTCCCCCACACCTGGGAAAGAGAGGGAGATTTTGTCCTTTAGAGGAGGGGGAAGAGCTATCAGCCACTAAGTGTTCAGGGTGCAAGCAGGATCAAGGTAAAGGGGGTGCCCCATAGGCATTCTTGCGGCCTCTCTCTATGCTCCTTGTTGCAACCTTCCTCCCTATGGGGCGGATTTTGGGGATTGGTGGTGAGGCGAGGAGGAAGGAGGACAGATTTGGAGAGAATCTCTCCTTTTTTTAGCTAGAGGGAAATTTTGGATCCAAAGTGGCCTCCTCCAACTCCTCAAGCGGTACGGTCTTTTGCCCAGGTGAGCATGTCGTGTTTGCGCATGACGCTGGGAGCCGCAATGGTGCAACCGTTTCCATCCTGCAATGGCGGAAAGAACACTGGGGCCGTTTGCTGGGGAAACGCAGCGAGTGCCCATCTGGACCGCCATCCCTGGCATCTTGCAGAGAGGAAGTCCTGGGCTGCGTTTTTCAAGCGCACGGTTGGAAAAAGACCAAGGAAAGGAGGAAAAGAACCGTTCCTTGAAAGATAAGATATGATTGCAGGGTGGGTGAAGGAGATTCCCTTAGAGCTGAAGTCTCCTCTTTGGTCCCTGTTGGCCTTAGCTGTGTCAGCCAGGCCATTTTTAGGATGTGTAGCATCTCTCTCAGGCTGCCCTTCCCCAAATTCTCACCTAGGGGAGCAGGGATGGGCATTGCGTGATCCTGATCTCTCTTTTTAAAAAGAAAAATAAATTCAGCCAAAAACCACTTTTTCCCTAGCTCAACATGGTTTCCAAGGTGCTGTTTCACCTTGGTTTGCCCCTTTTAGAAAACCTGGGTGGGGGGGAATAAATGTCTAAAGCAACAGTGGGTAACTGTGGGAGGCTAGAGGATCAGGCTGGCACCCTCGGAAGGCAAAAGGTTGGAAAAATTCAACAGGTGCAGCGTGGACTGATGCCCTGGGTCAAACAGGTCTGGTTTACTGTTCGGGTCTTCCTCTGTGTAGAATGAAGGGAAAAGGGTCAACCATGCTTCCTGCACCCCCTAAATGTTTAAGAAGCAAACCCCTCCATGGGACATGTTGAGTATCGACGCCACTTGACCCTCTCTCTCTTTAGCTACATGTCCTGTGCCCATCCTTCCAGAAAGGAAAAACAAAGCCTCTTGGAGTCCATGTGGAGAAAGAGGGTATGCATGCTCTCCATCATGGGTTGAGTGATGATTGGCAGCTGTCACTCCTCCTCCTGTCTCGACCAGATTTCCCTTTGGGGGCCGACATGTTTGGGGTTGGACATGGTCTCTTAAGTTATGTTGCAGTTTGGGTGTTTTTGGGGGGTGGGTGGGAAAGTTCTTGGGTTGCTGTAATTCTTCTTTGTACAGAACAGATTGCTTCTGTGATGTGGATGATAATAATAATAAAAATATTTTTATAAAGAAATAGTCTGAGGTTCGCCAACATTCGCGCGCCATAGGTGGAGGGCCTGGCATGGGACGGGGCAAGGGGGCATCTATCTTTGGGGGCTTTGATGCTTATTCTGGAAATGTATTTATTTAGTATTTAGGTGCAGCAGTTTGAGACTATAGCTCTGGAGACCTTGGTTCTCCAGAGAGGGTTGGAGAGGGTTCAAATCACATTCTCTCAGCCTCAGGGGAAGGCAAGGACAAACCTCTACTAAACAAATCTGGCCAGAAAAACAACCCCAACACCCTATTTTTAGAGCCAATGTGGTTATATCACTTTGCGTGTTGGACTAAGACTTTTGGAGACTCTGGTTCGAATCCCTGCTCAGCCATGGAACCTCCCAGGGTAACCCTGGGCAAGCCACATACTCTCAGCCTCAGAGGCCAACCCCATCTGAAGAAATATTGTCAAGAAAGGTTTGGCTTAGGGTCACCCTAAGTTGGAAACTACAGTCGGCCCTCTGTATCCACAGATTTGGCACCCACGGATTCTACCATCCACAGCTTGAAAATATTCCCTAAACAGCCATTCCAAAACACAAACCTTGATTTTGCCATTTTATATAAGGGACAGCATTTTACAATATCATTGTATATAATGGGACTTGAGCATCCATGGATTTTGGTATCCCCGGTCGGTGGGTTTCCTGGAACCAAACCCCAGCAGATACCAAGGGCTCACTGTACTTGAAGGTAGAGCACAACCATTTATTTAGATTAGTTTAACTCCTGCTTTTCGCCTGACGTGGAACTTCAGGCAGCTTACAACAAAGTTAAAACGAATTAGAACTAAAATCCAGGTGATAAAGAAAATGAAAATGCGATTAAAACAAGCTCTCCTATTAAGCAGCATCAGAAGACAGAGAAATGAAAATGTTTTGCTCATTTTTATTTGGAATGCATGTATCCTTGCTCATAAAACATATCAGTGGATCCCAGTTCTACTATATAGCAATAAAAAAACAGTTCAGAAAGGAAAGAGGGGTGGAGAATAGAAGAAAATGGCCATATAAACATAGGATAGGGAGGTCTGTAGTGTGAGTTTTGAAAGGGCAGCTTGAATGAACAGCAAAGAAAGAAAGGAAGCTGTAGAATAAGACGAGAAGGTTAAAAGAGTCCGTAAAATAAAACTCTGAAATCCACAATTGGATAAAAGCAACTCAGGAGCTGTAAAATCATGTATAAGATTGCTGACCTTGAAAAAGTTTCTTTTGGTTGGACTGCAACTCCCAGAATTCCTGAACCAGAAAAAAAAAAAGAGAGAAGGAATGATGCAGATCAGTGGCTAAATAAATAAATAAATAAATTATTGCACAGGTTGAGGTGCCATACTTCATATAAGATCTTTCCCAATACACTTTCCACAGATGTATTGGACTACAAACTCCACCATCCCCAGACAGCAATCAGACTGTGGGATTTATAGGGAGGAGAATGCGAAACTCCCCAGAGAGCACTTTTGAAGGTGCGAGCAACAAAATCGGCCACTTGGGGGCAGCAGTGTCAACCAAAATGCCAATTTCTCTCTGTCAATCCAGTAGTTTCTCATGTTAGCAATTGATATAAATTAGTGACAGCCGGTGCCTTCCCTGTCAGTGCAATGAATCCACTCCAGCCTTTAGTCTGAACTCTAAGGAACTCTCCAAGACGCTGAAGCTATTTTTGTAAGCAGCTGTCACTAGATATAATAGCAACTTGACAGGCTAAAAATGTCCCCAATCCAACAGTGAATCCATTCTGGGTTGTAGTTCATACTTTAAAAGTTTCTATCCAGGGTGCTGAACCTATCAGGGAGGGGGAAGGCTTAGCGCCATGGAGAGCTCTTCCAAAGCTCCCACTAAAATGCTGAACGGATTCACCACCCCACTGACCATGACAGCGACGAGATGGCTGTAAGATGCCCCCCGAGCCAATCTTAACATAAACAGGTTTGATTTTCAAGCTTGCTAATTGTTAAGGAAGTGTGTTAAGCCGTTTCCAGTCGTGCCCCAACTCTCTCTTCCCCTTCCTTTTGCTGGTTGCCCCCCCTTAGCTACTGTACTCATGTCCCCTGGGTCTAATAATAAATTTCTTTCTGCTCCGCCTTGCTTTCTTTTTCCTCTAGAGAGGGGATCTTGCCTCCTTCCAGATGTTGTTGGACTGCCATTCCCAACAGCCCCACAGGTAGCACAGCCAGTGGTGAGGAACAGCCTCCAATAACATCTGGAGAGCTGTATGTTTCCAACCCCTGGCTTGTACACCAGTGGTTCTCTGAGCATGCACAAAGTGTGCCCTGCTTTACAGCTGGAAGATCCAAACCAGCTGTACCTTGTGCATTGCAGAGCTACAGAGGGTGGCGAAACCGGGTCTGGAGCAGAAAGGCAAATTGGGAAATTTCTCTCCAGGGAGGAAAGCCCTTGTTCCATCACAGGGGCAGGATCCTCAGATTTGGGATGGCGGTGAAGGTGGTGAGTGTGGTGATGGGGAGACCCAGGCCTTGTGGCCTTCTCTGCTGGGAGAGTGGAATCCATGTCTCTTGCTTCCTTCCCCGCTGACCCCTGTGTCCCTGCAGCGTGGGAAATGTACGCGCAGCGCTGCTACAGCCTCCGACCACGGCGAGGAATCTGGGTCACTCAACGGCTTTTAAGTCCTGAGAGAGAAGCCATGTTTCTCCCAGGGGCAGCAGAAACAGCAGCAGCAGCAGCAAGGGCGGCCTTACGGAGACCAAGACACCCCACCATCTGCAGGAAAAGATGGGGTCACTGCTGGAAGGGGCAGAGAGAGAAAGAGGTGGCACTTTCAGACCGGATTAGCCAAATGGAGGCCGAGTCCTTGGCGAGGCTTTCAGACCCTTTGCCTCGGACAGACAAGCCAGGAAATGTGATTGAACCTTTCTCTAAATCATCACCGCCGCCAATACCATCTCTTCTTCCTCCTCTTTCTGCATGTGCTTTTTTCCTCCTTTTTTGAATCAGAAGAAATAAAACTACAAGAAGGACAGTAAGTGTCACCTACCTAAAGAAAAAGAGGAAACTGTTGGCCAATGTATTATTTCGTGCATCAAAATCATGCAGATGGAATCTAACAAACAGCTTGATAAAGTGGCCACGAGGACCCTCGGGAAAGTTGCGGGCCGGCTGTCCTTGGAAAAGGCCAATTTCTCAAATGATAATAATAATAAATTTTTATTTTTAACCCGCCCCTCTGCTCAGCAACCGGGGCAGTGTACAACAAGATTAAAAAAACAGCAATTTAAAACAACCCTTCCCGATCTCTAGCAATACTTCATAGCCAAGATTCTTGGATAGACTCCCAATTATTTGGTAATCCAAAATTCCTGCCAGTAGCATTTGGTAGGGTGAGGACTAATTACCCTAAAGGCACCAAATTTCCATGTGATACTGGAAGCTAAGCAGGGTCAGACCTGGTTAATACTTGGATGGGAGACCACCACTGAATCCCAGGTGCTGTAGGCTTTGTTTCAGAGGAAGGAACCAGAAAAGCCACCTCTGAGGATTCCTCGCCTAAGAAAACTTGTGAAATTCATGGGTCAACAGGTGACTTGAATGCACAGATACATGCACAACATCTGGTAGACTGTAAAAATTAATATGAGTAACTTATATAATATGTATTATTATTAATTATGAGGATGATAAATGTTTCAAACATCTACCTTTGTAAATTGCAGTGACAAAAAAAGTGACACTGCTTGAAACAAATCACATTATCCACTGATACTGTGCCTATTCCTAGATTCTGAGCCAGTGCTTATCCAAAACTCCAGCCAGTTAACTGGGTAGACATTATTAAAAATATTTGTGAAATTGGATAAAGTGAAAAATTGTGGCAGGATGATTTCAAGCAGCGTTGGTGGTGATGATGCTCAATGTTGCTGTCATCATCATGACCACCACCATCCCTTTGCAAATAGAAAAGTTTCCCCTGGTGCCATGGTGCAGAACAAAAGGGATTTTGTAGTATCCGAAATCACTCAGTTGCCTGAGTTTCTATTTCCAGCAGTAATGTTACTGCCCGCACCCCGATAGATAGCTTGTATGATGACTAGCGAGCTATTTCTGCACTAGACAGTTATGGCAGTTTGATCACCTTTTAACTGCCCTGTTTCCATCCTAAGGAACCCTGGGATTTGTAGTTTACAGAGGGACTACAGAGCTGTAGTGTGTACTCCCCAGAACTACAGTTCCCAAGGCACTCTGATTAGCCCTCAGTCCCTCCTCTCAGAGTACTTTGGAAAATGTCGTTCAGGGCAATGTACACTAGAACAGCGGCTCTTAACCATTTCTTTTCCAGGGACCCCCTTTAAATATCTTTTGTTGCCACGGATCCCCAAAGACTTAACTCAAGATTTAAAACCCCAATTATTATTATTATTAATACAATTACCATCACCTCCCCAAAATAGTACTCTACGGTGAACTCGCTAAGGGTCAGCGTAAGAGGGGCGCTCCAAAAAAGTGATACAAGGACTCCCTGAAACAACATCTCAGGCTTGGCCAAATTGATCACCAACAATGGTCCTCCCTGGCCTCACATCGGGAGGCATGGAGACGCACTATCCACAATGCTGCAGCTTTATATGTGAACTCACGCCGAACAAGTCTTGAAGAGAAACGACAATGCAGAAAGAATCACAACCCAAAAACATCACCCAAGGAGACCTTCTGCTGCGCTTTCTGCAACCGGACTTGTCTATCTCGGATTGGCCTTTTTAGTCATCAGCGCGCTTGCAGAAAGTGCGGGATGAGTCCTTCCTGAATCTTCATTTGCAAAGAAAAGCCAGAGACACCATCCATGAAACCTTCTCTCAGAGGCACTGGAGAGGAACTCCTCTCCTGCTTCTTCCTGCAAGTTTGTGGCTGGAGTGGATTGAATGGCAATATGCAGCCCAAGCCAGCCAAGCCAAGCCAAGCCAAGCCAAGCCAGCCTTTGCCTTGTCTCCTGTCATGTGGCCCCTCCACTGCAGGGAAAAGGTGGACCAAGCAGCTTTCAAGCCTTTGCGGACCCCATGAGGACATTGTGGACCCTTGGGGGTCCCTGGACCACAAGGCTAAGAACCACTGCCCTAGAGCTTTGAAGACATTGTCAGGGGCAGAAAGAGTGGGACCACGAGAGGCAGAAGAATCGAGCCCATCAGGGCACAATGGACACTCCATCAGGAGTTTCTCTTGCACAAGCCATACATACTGCAATTAGCAAGAGCTGTGCTGTGAGACTCTTGTGCCATCCTTGTTCATTTCAAAGGGGAGTGCTCATGTAGGTGAGCACCCCCCCCTCTGGTGGGTTAATTAGTACTGAGGGGGCTGTTTGATATTTCTGCACACACCCCAGCTCTGTTTAGTGCTGTTGTCACCAGGAAACCTGCCCAAAGTGGCAATCCCAGCGCTGAGTAAACATCTCCCATCCTTCTGCTCCTGTGGGCGGCTGCAGCTGCTTCAGCTCGGCCCTTGTTCTCTAATAAACCAGGAGCCCTTTGGGTTAAGGGATGGGCAGAGAGATGCTACCATGGGTGGTGAATGTTTGTCCTGGCACGGCTGGGTGATCACAGGCCGGCTAGCAGAGAAGCTCTTCTGTCAGGCTGGAAACAGATCTGCAAAGGTATACAGGATACAACACAACTGGAGCAAAAGCTGGGCCCTGAACCTGTTGCACACTAGTTAGCACACTAGTGGCTAACTGATCTCAACAACTAGTAAGGGTGTGCCTTTTCACAGCTAGCAGTCACCAGCCACAATGGCCACTAAAAAAGGGTCATTTCTCACTTCCTCCTGTTATCAGCCTGCCTGTCATTTTTGGTCATCATCCCAGGTTGCATTTTTATCTCCTGCAACCAGGAGAGGCAATGCCGTTGGTTATGCGAGACGAGGCCTTCCCTGCAGCCACTCCTCAAATCCTTGCAGCGAGAGGCCAGATTATCTCCACCTTTACCAAGGTTTAGCTGCATCATCTTACTGACAGATTTGAATGTCACTCTCTGGCTTCTTTTAAAAGGACGTTTCTGCTTCTGTTTTTATTTTGTTGGTTTTATAGTTGAATTTATTGCACAATGCTCTTGCTGTTTAAAGTCGTACATCTCCTTGAGAGCCTTGGTGAGCAGAAAAGCAGTTCATGGGACTACACCCTTGAGGCTGCAAAACCCAATGTTCAACAGCAATCTGCAGCCACAAATTTGCAGGAAGAAGCAGGAGAAAAGTCCTCTAAGGGAAGGCTTCATGGAGGGGGTAATTGTATTATTATCAGGTATTATTGTTGTTGTTTGGGTTTTAGATCTTGAGTTAAGTCTTGGGGGCCCAGGTTAACAAAAGATATTTAAAGGGGGTCCCTGGTAAAGAAAAGGTTAAGAGCCACTGATCTATAAGTTATCAATATCTGATGGAAAAAAAAACACAATACAGATAACAGATTCTCACCTCTGTTGTCACTCTCCCTAATCCTTTCCTCCTCTGTGCCTTTAAAAAAAATTTTTGCATGAGGAAGAAATGTGTGTGTTTCGAAAGCTCATGGAGAGATTTTGGTTCCTTTTGGGCTAGCCTAACAAAAGCAATGGCCCACCATAAGGGCTTTCAAATTTGCCTGATGGTCAGCGCGGCTCTTCCCCCCCTGCGTTTGTAATATCTGATGATGGAAGCATTCATCTCTCCATAAGCATCTAATCATCTAATTGTGCACTGCCCAGTGACCTTTCGGAGCCCATGAACGAGATATTATGAAAGCGCAAAAATGTCACCGTCATGGCGTAAGGTACCGTAATGAGATGACAAAGAACCTAAACCGTCAGACGGTGAGCAGCAATCACACTGTAGTCTGCTCCAGCCACAAATTCAGGAAGGCCTCTCCTGATGTAAATTTTGGGCCGAGCTTTTTATTTATAAATAGAAATCAGCTGTGGCCAGCCCCCAGAAGGATGCAATAATCAGAGCCTTCCTTCCCTCTCTGTTTGCTATTTCCTCTGCCCACACCATAGCAGGTTCAAATGCCAACCACCTTCCCCTAGTCAATGCATCTGGCAAGATCTTGTGTGTGTGTGTGTGCACACTCTATGAGGCACTGGCTGGTCAAATATTCCTCAGCCTCCTTTAAAAAATACTTTTCTTGCCATGCAGAAGAAAACACTGCCTTGGCCTCAAAGATCAGCTGCCTCAGCTTTCTGATTTATGCAATGGGTATAATCTCAATGCTGCTTTGCCTATTGCAGTAGAAACAACTAAAACATGCACAAGAAACAGGCAAGTGTCTTTGGTTGTTGTTGTCACAAACCTCACAAATCTGACAGATCATACACCGTATGAGCCAGGACTTAGCTCAGACTTCTAGTTCGATGCTAGCAAAGGGAGGCAACATGGTTGTGCTTTGATGACAATTTGAGGCTGTCCTGGGAGACCCTGGTTCAAATCTCAGAGTTGTCACTAAGCACAGTGTCTCTCTTTGGGATAGTGCCTCTTTCTTTCCATCTCTAACCGACCTTACAGGGCTGTTGTAAAGGGTAATGGGGGGACTCTTCTATTTCTCCCTCCTTGGAGGATATGAATGTAATAAACCAATGTCCTGGACTGAAGATATAATGGCTGTCTTCTTAAGTGGCTTTACATGTGCAGGAAAGAGAACTGAGTAGGTTTGCAAGGCCTGTTTTTAGCAAGGAGTTGCCATGAGGTTACTACATTGTTGTGCCATGCTAGGCAGTGGACTGACTGATGCACAATGACCCACTGCACCATGGCCACCGAGGCGCATCACAACACTGGCTAGGAAATGTTGGAGCACCACAGGAGTGCCTGATGCGCATCAGAACGATTGCCCAATGAGCATTGGTGCACTCTTGCCTGGATGCACACCTTTGCATTTCACTAAGAGGGTTTTGTTGCATTTCTGCAAAGTCACTACAGATTTGTAAAGGTGCAAAACGTAGGCTGTGATGTAGGAGCTCAGCCATTAAGAAAAACAACAACAAAATGACATTACATTAAGAGGCATGTTCTCTTTAACGAATGCTACCGTTAATTGGTTTCACAGTCTACCAGGTGTTCCCAATGGGAGTTTCAGGCTCATTTGATGATTGGGATTCTGCCCAAGAATCTAGGAATCCATGCCTTTTCAATAGATCATTTTCAGCTGATCACAATCACATTGCAAACTGTGTTGCCTTTTTTAAAATGGCTATTTACTACAACCAGTACCATGATTATTAAAGAGAGTGTGCGTTTTGATTCACCTTCACTGGCTGCATACAAGTTTTTCTGTTTCTCAGCTGCCCTTTTTGAACTCAGTTGCACTGGAACACCTGTGCCGCCGCCTCCTCTTGCATTTTTTCCTCTCTGTCCAGATCTGGTGAGACAAAGATGGCATCTCCACATGCTTCAAGGCAACCTTGTTCTCCTATAACTCTTCCACCCCTGCTCCCCAGTACTGACCAGAGGGAGGATCCTGCCAAGCTTTGCCTTTAAGGTACCTCTGGCCCAGTGCTCCAGGTCTTAGCATGGGGTGAGAAGGTGGGTGTTGCTTTGCCCCCAAGGCCCTCTGCACATGCTCAGCCACCCTCTAGCCTTTGATTCTGATCCTTGGCCTCCCCTCACTCCCCCCAAAATGAATACAGATACACAGATCACAGACTCCTAAGAATCATGGAATCATCCATCTGGAAGGGGTCATAAGGGCCATCTAGTCCATCCCCACCATACATGAAATCTAGAGCTCAAGCACTCCTGAGAGATGGAAACTCACCCTCTGTTTAAAGGTTTCCAAAGATGGAAAGTCCAAAAGTATACAGGGATTTTTTGAGGAATGGGGGAAAAACACACACACATGGAAAACCCACACTCTCCATGATGCCCTGTAGGTTAACCTTGTGGTCAGACTTTCTTCTGGCGTAGCTGAGGGAAACATCAGGTGCGTGAAATGAGGAGTGCCTGTACCTGATATGAGAGCCATGTTTAACTATTGAAAGGGGTGTCACGTTGAGGATGGAGCAAGCTTGTTTTCTGCTGCTCCAGAGACTGGAACACGGAGCAATGGGTTCAAACTACAGGAAAAGAGATTCCACCTCAACATGAGGAGGAACTTTCTGACAGTAAGAGCTGTTTGGAAGTGGAATACATTGCCTTGGAGTGTGGCGGGGTCTCCTTCCTTGGAGGTTTTTAAACAGATATCTGTTGGGAATGCTTTGATTGTGTATTCCTGCAGGGCAGAAGGGGGTTGGACTAGATGGCCCTTGGGGGTATCTTCCAATTCTACGATGCTATGGAATGCCCTGCCTGGGAATGTGGTAGGGTCTCCTTCCTTGGAGGTTTTCAAAGAGAGGCTGGATGGCCATCTGTCGGGAATGCTTTGATTGTGTATTGCTGCAGGGCAGAAAGGGGTTGAACTGGATGGCCCTTGGGGGTCTCTTCCACCTCTACGATTCTATGGATGCCATTGGGCGTGCTATGAGGGGGTCTTGCTGCATGGCTGAAGGGGGTTGGACTAGATGGCCTTATGGGGTGCCTTCCCACTCTTGGCTTCTCCCTAGCGGGGGTCTGCACTTGCTCGAGACCCTCTTGTCCAGGAGAGGGGGGGAGGTTAAAATCAATCAATCAATCAATCAACGTTCCCCCCGCCCCCTTGGCTCCCCTTCCTGGGCTGCTGGGGGGGGGTCTCCCTGCCGGGGTGGGGTGGGGGTGGTCGTGGGGGGGGTCTGGTGGCCGGGCGGCTGAGCCGGAGGGAGCCCCCCGCGCCCGCCTGGCCATTGCGCAGCGCCCGCGTAACGCCGCCAACGCCGACGCGACGCCGCCCCGGAGAGCCCGAGCCCGGCCGGGATGCGCCGCCGCCGCCGCCGCTGAGCCAGCCAGGCAGCCAGGCAGGCAGGCAGGCAGGCAGGGAGGCAGGGAGGGGGCACCGGCCTGGCCTCCTCCGCCGCCTCCGCCTCCGCCTCCTCCTCGGGCCGGGCCCCGTCGGTCGTCGGCTGGGCGGTGGGCGTCCGCCGCGGCCATGGGCAAGGACCAGGAGCTGATGCAGGCGGTCAAGGCGGAGGACGTGGGCGCCGTCCAGAAGCTGCTGCAGAGGCCCAAGCCCGGCAAGGCCAGTGAGTCCGGGGGGGGGACGGGGACCCCCTTGCGCCCCCCTATACGGCAGGGCAGGGGGAGGGAGGGGGCCTCTACGGCACTGGCTGCCCCCACCCTAGCCCCCCACCCACCCCCCACCACCATGGGGGAGGGGGGCTTTGCACGCGTGCCCCCCCAAGCCCCCTAGCAGGGAGGGGCTCCAGCCCATTCCCCCCCTTCCTCCTCCTCCTCCTCCTCCGGCCTCAGGGGAGGGGGTCTCCTGCTGCCCCCCTTGGCCCCGGTATGGCTGGGCGGTGGGCGGGGGTGGGGGGGGGCAGGGGGCTGCCCCATGCCCACCCCCAGGCGCCGGGGGGGAGGGGGGGAGGGACCCCCGGGAGCCACCCTGGAAGGGGACTGGTTGGCACCTGGGTTGCAATTCGGGCTGCAGCCTGGAAGAGGGGCTGGCTTGAACTGGTGCACCCATGCAGGAATTGCACCGATTTGGGGCTCACTGGGCTGTTTCTGGGTTTGGTGCAGCTTTGGTTTGGAACCAGTTTGATGCCAGAGCAGAGAGGTCTTTTTTTTTGGCCAGAGACTGGAATCTCACTTCCATCAGTGGGATTTGTCTGGATTGGGAGTGCCCACCCATGGGTGGTACTTTGCCCCTCCTTGGCTCCCCGTGCCCCCGGGAGATGATGGCAACCCAGGGCTTGGCTGGTGGGTCTCCCTTGGCACCCCAGTGGCTTTCCTTCTGCACTTTCTGTAATGTGTGAGACAATGAGGACAGGCTGGCAAAGGGTCGCAGCCAAGAAGCCCAGGCACTGGCCGGGAGTGGGCATCCTGCCCCCCTCGTCTTCCTCTTCCTTGGCCTGGCACTGCCGGGGGCTCTTTCTGGCCTTGCTGTCTGGGGCGTGTGTGTCTGTGTGCAGCTTTGGGGCTGGCCTTCTTCACCTTTGGCACTTGTGGGGTGAAGAGCAGCCATGGCTAGCTTGGTTTTCTGGGGAGGGGGAACATATTTTGAAATCCCCACCAGTTGGATCTTCTCCACAAATTCCTGGCAGCAAATCAGGGCGCAGTCTATATAAATAATAATAATAAAATTTTATTTATATCCCGCCCCTCTGCAACGCAATCTATAGGTCCAGAGGCAGGGGCCAGCTGGCTGTGTGGGTAGAAGAGGCATTGCATCGCCCTCCTAAAACCCTCTACCATCAGAGGGGTGCAGAGCATTATTCTTAGATCTTGTAAGGAATCACAGACTCATAGAGCTGGAAGAAACCAGAAGGGCCATCTAGTCCAACCCCCTGCCCTGCAGGAATACACAATCAAAGGGAGGGAGTTACATGGCAAACCCTGTCTCTGGTGACCCACTTGGCTTTGCCTATGGGTGAGCCAACCCTCTGCCCCACCAGTGGGCATCAGCTGCCTCTGGCCAGAGGTGCACCCTCCCCTGGACCGCCCCCATTGCCTGGAAGCCAGTGCCTGCTGATATTTCCCATGTCAGTGGGGCGGTGAATCCAGGCCAGATTTGGGCTGGGTTTTTAGGAACTGTCCAAGGTGCTGAACTTAGCTAGGGATATGGTTTAGCACCCAGGAACTACTTTCCAGCCTGGATCAAAACCTGGAGTGGATCCACTGCCCTGCTGACATGGGAGTTACTGGCCACCAGTGCTGGAAGCTCTGGGATCTGTGAAGGTTTTCTGTTAGGACTCAATGATCCAGAAGATTTGCCCCATGTACTCTTGCACTGGAAAGGAGATGGTTGGGTCTGAGTCTTGGAAGGCCTGATGATTTGGGCAGAAGGGCCCTGGAAAACTCTTTCCTCCCTTATAGTTGTTGGGTGGGGAGATTCAAGTCTCGGCTAGTTTCAAGCACTGGGGGAAGAAGCCCTTGGGTCACTCCAGGTGGCCTGGAATGGAACAGCCAGGAGAGCCCTTCCAAAATCAGACGAAATTGGGTGCCTTCAGGGTGGCAGTGGCAAAAGAAGACATCACCCTTCACCTCCATTTGGGAGACCAAACAGCTTGTAACACATTTTATTTAGTTATTATTTACGTCTTCAATTTTATACCCTGCCTTTTTCTCACCAAGGGCCCAAGGCAGCTTGCAAAATTGAAAACAGAAATGGGCTACGATGTACATTACAAATGTCAAAAGCCAATTAAAACATGATACTGTTAAAAAGAGATAGTTAGAAACAGTTAAAAAAAAACAACAAACAGGATAAAATATATCACAAAATTATCAGCACTATTCCACCACATGGTTTTAAAACCAATCCAAAGCCTGCTTAAATAATGCAGTTTTAACCTTCTGGGAGAAAGAGGACAGGGAGGGGACCAACCGGACTTCCTGTGGAAGGGAGTTCTAGCGCCTAGGAGCAGCCACTGAGAAGGCCCTGACCCCCGTGTCCTCACCAAATGGGCATGGGATGGTGGTGGGACCAAGCATAGCCCTCTCCCAAGGATCTTAGAGCTTGGGCCGGCTCATACAGGGAGATGGGTTCTTTTAAACAGTCTGGACTCAAGCCATGTAGGGCTTTATAGGTCATAAGCAGCACTTTGAATTCTGCCTGGAAACGGATCGGCAGCTTGTTTCAGCAAGAGGGTGACATGCTCCCCATAACCTGCCCCGGTCAGCATTCTGGCCACAGCATTTGGGGCCTGCTGAAGTTTCCAAACAGTTTCCAAAGGGAGTCCCACATAGAGTGCATTACAGTAGTCCAAGTGAGATGCAATCAAGGCATGTGTCACCATAGCCACAAAGACCACGACAACTATGCATGCAGAAGCCATTCTTCCCCTGTGTGGCTTTTCTGGACTAGGGAAACTCCAGGCGTGACCTATAATTTCACCTGGGGCCTGTCTAGACTGAGTTTGTTGCAAGTGGGTGCACATTTTTGCTCCTTCACAGCAAAGTTGTTTTGTCTTCACAGTTGTGTGCATATTCGCATCCATTTGAATTGATTGTCCACACGCACTCATAAAGGGCAATGGAGTGAACATGTGGAGCAATGTGAATTTTGATGTTCACATGTCCAAAAAATGCACGTCTACGTGTATTTTTCAGGAAACTCCAGGGAGAACCACAAATCCTTTCACTGCATGGTTTGTAGAGCCCCCCCCCTTTCCAAATTCTGCAAATCTCGTTTGCATTTCATTGGGACAGATTATGTTCTCTGTGAATTCTATGAGGAGTATGTGTTTTCATCACCTGGATTTCTCAGCCAGAGCTGGCCTGCAGGGACCTTTGGAAACCCCTGGCCTGGTTAGTCCTAGGATGCAAACCTAGCAGGGAACTTCCAGGATCTCCAGGTGGGATTCAGAAAGACCCCTGCCTGAAAGAAACCCTGGTGGAGGGACAAGGCTGCCATTACAAGGCCTTTTAAAAAAAATAAACTGTGGCCTTTCCTTCCTTAGATGGTTGGGTTTTTTGATAGGAGACGTTGCATGCTCTGGTAGCACTGTTTTATGTGGCATGTATGTGTGTCGAGGACAGGAGTCTGCTTTGTTGCCACCTGGCATCTTTTGAAGCTAATGGGTTGTGCCTGTTGGTGTTGCAGTGCCAATCTCGGACAAAACTGCTGAGCACCGGCAGCTTTCCTGGCCTTTGGACAAATGCTTTCTCACCTCTCTGGGTGTGATTACAGTAGGGATGCTGTGGAGTTTGGCTGTCTCTCCCCCCCCCCCGTTAGAATTGCTGTCTTTGAATTGGAACAGCTTCAAGCGTATCTGTGAATAGTGTATGTAGGGCCATCTCACCCATGGGGCTGACACCCCCTTTCCTGTGGAATCTCAGGGGTTGTCTAGATGGTGAAAATACTCCTCGTAGAAGTCGCAGAGGACATGATCTGTCCCAATGAGATGCGAACAAGATTCACAGTATTTGCAAGGGGCTCCACCAAAAACTTGGCAAACCGTGCAATAAAGGATTTGTGGTTTTTCCCAAAAGTTTCCTGAAAAATGCATGTAGGTATGCATTTTTAGACATGTGGACATCAAAATTTGCATCACTGCACATTTTCGCTCCATTGCCCTTTATGAGCGCATGTGGACAATTGATTCAAATGTATGTGAATATGCGCACAACCGTGAAGACAAATTTACACCATGCCGACTCTAAAAATAGGGTTTTCTTGGCAAAGTTTCTTTAGAGGGGCTTTGCCACTATGACCTTTCTCTGAGGCTGAGAGGGTGTGACTTTCCCAGGGTCACCCAGTGGGTTTCCAGGGCTAAGCAGGGATTCGAACTCCTAGCCCAGCACTCAAACCACTGTGCCAGGCAGGCTGTCTGCTAGTGATTGGGGTCGTCCTATTACTTCCATTTGCTCCTCTCTGCATGGTGACCGAGAAGCACCTCTGACCTCCTCCATGGAACAGATAAAACTTTTTCTGTTCTTTAAATATGGGGGAAAGGAGGGCTGGTAGGCTCAGGGAAGGGCAGCTGAGAGATTTGTAAAAAATACGAATGGTAGACTGTGGCATTTCTCCTCACTTAACAACAGCCGGAAAATGGAACTTGGGGTCACCCAATTAAGCTGATTGGCACTCGGAGCCCGTCTGCGTAAAGGATTTCTTCACAAACAGCCTAATTAAGTTGGGGGATTCGAAGCCAGTAATTTGGAGGGTTTTTAGTGTCCTGTCTGCATAGAATTTGCAACTTAATCCCAGTGGGTGACAGCAGGGCTTGGAAAATGTTGCTGCTGCTTCTTCTTCTTTTTGAGACTACAACTCCCAGCATTGCAGAATTGGGGGAACGGCAGGCCAAAAATATTCTCCAAGCTGTGGTTAAGAGTATTTGTTCTGGTATTGGAAAAACCAGGTAGAAATGACCACTTGAGACAGTTTCCCCTCTCCCCCCCCACAAACGAAACCTACCTTACAGGGTTGTGGTAAGGATAAAAGGAGAGACGGTAGAATTATATATGCAGTCTTGGATCTCCTTGGAGGAAAAATAGAAGTATACTACAGTAGGACCTCCAAATCTGCAGGGGATTGGTCCCTCCACCCCGTGGATACCGAAAACCGTGGATAATAGCGAACACCATTGAAAATAATGGGATTTCTAGTTTAAAGTACCATGGAGTTGCCTTGTAGGACCTAGAAAATGGCTAGAGAGAACACATTTTCTAGGAAGACTTTATGGTAGGTGTGCTGTTATGTGTCCCGTGGATAATTGAATCAGTAGATAATGAATCAGTGGATATGGGAGTCTTACTGTACAGGCATACCTCAGTGAACGAAGAAGTCTATGACAAAGAAACTTCTTTTTACAGTCCTTTATCTGCCCTGGGGGTTGTTTGGATTGCCCGGGGGCAGATCAGGGTAAATGCCGTGTGTTGTTTGGACTACAGGGCTCTTGAAAGAGGGAAAACCGTGGTATTTGGCTAGGGTAGGCAAGGCCTAACAGCTAAGGCTTTGTTCACACTACACAAATAATCCAGTTTGAAACCTGATTATTTGCCATGGCTCCTTCATGTGGAATCCTGGGATTTATAGTTTGGTGATGTGCCAGCACTCTTTGGCTAAAGACTTTGTAAAACCACAGATCTCACGACTCCATAGGAAGGAGCCATGGCAAACCATCCAGTTTCAAACTGGATTATTTGTGTAGTGTGGATTTGGCCTATGATGCCTCTCCAAGAGTGATGGCTGCCCCTCTTTAAAGTCTCAAAAGTGTCAGGGGAACCCCAGCCTCTTCTCTATCCCTGTCTGGCTTTTACTGGTATCCAGTTTGCTTTTTGGGAATCTGCTTTGGCGTCTCATTTCACCAACTCCTGGTTTGTGTCTGTAGCTTTTATTATCCATGGTGCTTTATTATTTAATCAAGAGAAAAAATAAACATGTCTTTCCCGGCACATGTGTTCTGGACTGGCAGCATCTTCGTACACCTCTTTCCATTACTCAGGTCTTGGCAATTCTCTCCAACAAATATAGCAAATCTTAAAAGTGTTTCTGTGCTTTCTTTAAAAAAATCCTGGCATTGCTATTATCTTCTGGTTGTTTTATCCTGTTGCTGTTTTGCCCTGTGCTCGATTTTAGACGGTTCTCTTGCATTTATCTGTTTTATGTATTTTTAACTGTTTATTTTCAAAACCTTCACGTGACCTTTGGCACTGGCCAGTAAATAAAGGCCGAGTTCTTTTTTTCCCCAAAAAGTGTTTTGTCCCAAGTGAGATTTGATGAGTATTTGAAGAGAGAAGGGTGTTTTTGGTGTGAAATTGTGTCTGTGAAATACCTTCTCCAAGCAAGCTTGTCGGGTGCCAGAATCATCTTTTTGGTATCAGTTGAAAATGTTCTCCCTACCCAGAGTTTTAGGGATTCTTTTTTCAGTGCTTCAAGAGATCTTTGCAGTGTTTTATTCTTTCTCTTGGCTGTTAACTTTTGCTTCTTTTTAAGTGATGCGCTGGTGGTGAGTTTAATGTTGTTTTTAACCAGCCTCTTTTATCGCCTTTGCTGCCCTGCAACCTCATCTATTACGCAGAGATTAGAAAATATAGATTTTTTCCACAGCAAGATCCAGAATCAGCAGTGGCAAAGGGGGGATTCTGGGAATTATAGTCCAGACAAGGAATTTCCCCAGCTCTTCGCCTTCCCCATACATACATGCTTGTCCTCTGGAGGGATTGAGAATGAGGAAGGATTTTGGTGTGCTCCATCTTTAGTGAAAGGGGCTGGAAGGGGAGCTGGGGGAAAGAAACAGTCACCCCTGGGCCCTTTGGCACGGCATTGCTCCGAAGTGCTCTCGCCACTAGCGTTGGTGCTTGATTCTTCCCTTTTAATTGTCTTAAAGCTCTCCTCAATCTCCTTAAACCTCTCCAAAGCAGCTTAAGCTATGATAGCTACAGCAGGACCTGCCCTTATGCCTGGCGATTATTTCTTGTTACTTTGTTTGAACATAAAGCTCTCCTAAATATATATATATATATATATATATATATATATGAGAAGAGACTTAAGGAGCAATATTTTATGGGTTTTCTTTTCTTTTTTTAATGCAAAAGGTCTGCCTGCCTGCTTACACGTAGAAAGTAAAAAGGAGATGCCCAGCTTGGCAGAGCAAAGTTGGGCAAAATCTTGCGCCAAAGGAAAGAAGACGTTTCCCGTGCGCAGCGCAACCTGCCAGCTCACACCTTGCACCCGTGGCTGCTTCTTGCCACTCTGCCAGGCTTTGGCATGATGGCCCCTTTGTCAAAGGCCATGGTGTTGGCCTTGATCTTCCAGCTTCGCGTGGGATAACCAGCGCTCCCTGGTTTCCTCTCACCCATCAGAGGTCCTCCAACAAAATTCTTAGTGTGCAGGCAGGTCCCTGTAAAGAATAGTTTCCTAGTCCCCAGATTTCAGAGGCTTTAATGGTTATTGCCAGCACTTTGATGCCCACAGCACAGAGTTTGGAAAATTTGCTTTTGGGGATGGCAACTCCCAGAATTCCCCAGCCTTCCTGGTTACTTTTTGAACTGCACTATGCAGAATCCCCATCTAACCTGGTTATTATTTGGAATACAATTCCCTGAATCCGCCAGTCAGCAGGGTTGCTTGGGAGGGAGCCTACAAGTCCTAGCATCCTCTCTTTTTATGGACTACAAGTCCCAGAAGTCAGTGCCTATCCTGGCTGTGCTTCCAAATAAAGGAACTTCTGCCAGGTCTGCTCAAGCTGATGTTAGAAAGGCGTAGTCAAAAAGAAAAAGGAGTAATAGGGTTGGTTTGCATCTCCCTGAATCTCTTAGCTATCATGGTTGCTTTTTGGACTATAGCTCCCAAAAAAACCCAACCAGTATGGCCAATGGAGGATTTTGGGAGTTGTGGTCCAAAAAAAGGGAATGTTTCCAAACTCTTATATTTCTGCAATATAGAAATATAGTTGCTTATTACAATATGAATTGTGCAGCTGTTGTTTTGATATCTGTTAAAAATAAAGTCTTTTTTTTTTTTAAGCCATGGGAAAAACGTTGTTTGCTATAGCAGGGATGGAGATTAAGATCTGACGTCCTTCTTTGGTCTTTGCCAAGTGCAGAGGGGTAGAACAATGGCGGATTAGACGCGGGGTCTCCTCTGCTGAGAAAGTTATTCTTGGCTTCAGCGTCTCCCGTGGGAGAGATCAGTCCCCACGCCTCCCCGTGTCCGTAATGGGCCCAGAGCAGCGAGACAGCGCAGAACGGTCCGCAGCAGATCGCCAAGGCTGCGGGAATCTTCTCATGTGTCCACCCTGGAAATCCCTGGATCCTTGGTGGTCTCCCATCCGAGGACTAACCAAGCCTGACCCTATTTAGTTTCAAAATCCAGAGGAGACTTCATGTGTTCAGGGTGGGATGGGTAGAGATGTGAAAGCCCGAGAAAAAAACTGGAAAAATTCTGGGGAAAAACCACTTCCCCCTGTTTTTTTCCTGATGCCTCTTTTGTTTGTTTTTTCTGAAAAATTGAAAAAAAGGAAGAAAACCGATTTTGGAATGTTTCATTTTAGCATGAAGAATAAAATCTGAAACTGATACTGATAACTATAGCTCAGAAAATGAGTCTGATTAAATTTCATGCCTATTAATTGAATCTTGGTCTCTCCCTCCTACCTTACACACACTTTCCTATACTAAATTCTTTTTATGGGAATGGTGCTTTATGTCTATTTAACACTGTGGAGAGGAAATATAAATAATTTTCTTTTGTTATTAATGTTGATGGTTTCTTCTGTTGTTTTTTTTTTAAATTATTAGTATTATTATTATCGCCTGCTCCACATAAACTAGCAAAACCAAAGAGGTTTTGTACGGTTCAGGAGATTGTTGCTCCATTTGTTATAAATAAAAATTACAAAAAAATATAAAAGTAAATTCCATTTGTGACAATTGTTTGACTACACTATATTTTTTAATACAGTAGCACCCCCGTATCCGCTGATTCGTGGATCTATTTGATACTGTGGAGAGGAAATATAAATAATTTTCTTTTGTTATTAATGTTAATGGTTTCTTTTGGGGTTAAAAATTATTATTATTATTATTATTATTATTGCCTGCTCCACATAAACTAGCAAAACCAAAGAGGTTCTGTACGGTTCAGGAGATTGTTGCTCCATTTGTTATAAATAAAAATTACAAAAATTAAAAGTAAATTCCATTTGTGACAATTGTTTGAATACACTATATTTTTTAATACAATAGCACCCCCATACCCACTGATTTGCCATTGGATGATTCAGTTTTCCACGGTTGGTGATGGCAGCGCAGAGCAGGTGCCAAGGTGGACGGGGAAGCCACGATTTTCAGTATCCACAGGGACCCCCGTAACCAATCCTCCATGGATATGGGGGTGCTACTGTATACCAATTGTGATAATTTTATGCCAGATCAAATTGTGCATAGTCATATTTTATGTTCCTAAAGTAACAGAGTAACTTTCAATCTGTAAAAAGAGCTAATGTTGCATTTTTCAATTTTTCTGAAAATTTAATTTTTTTCTGAATTCCCCCCCACCCCCAATGGCTTCAACATTTCTGGAAATTTTACATCTCTAGGTATGGGAGTGTGCAGCCTGGGAATTAGGGAAGATGCTGCTAGGAACAAATCCAGAGCGTGGCCGCATGTTCCACGCCAGCGCAAATCCTTTTTCAGATGTTGCACCAGGAGGCATCAAGTACCTCTTTGGATGACACTTTTCCAGCTGGGCACTGCTTGACCGCAGGGCTGGCCCTAAGGGTGCTGGGCAGCTGCTATCGGTCAGCCAGAGAGGAAAAGGAACACAGCATTTGACCTCCCGCCTAAATATGCTGGCAAAACTTTCCACTCCATCCACCATAAGACCTTGACCTCTAAAGGCCCTAGGAATCTAATTCTTCATTAATTTCACTCTGGAAGCAAGCAGTGACTGATTTTTAGCATTTTCCTTCCTGCTATGTGAAAGTCTTCAACAACTGGGCAGTTTTCAAAGACTCTTTGTAGTCTAGGACTTATTCTGTGCAAAATCTATCTGTCGTACTTTTGTGCAGAAAACATAATTTTCTGCACATATAAGTTGTGGATTTATTTTGTGCAAAATTTACTTCTTCTTTCTTTTTCTTTTTTGCACAGAAAACAGTACAATCTGGACAGGAAACATCATTTTCCACAAAGAAAATAATACTCTTTTCTGGGCAGAAAATACTGTTTCTTTGTATAGAAAAGCCTCTTTTCTGCACCAGAAAAGCGACATGTGAATTGTTTTGAAGAAATCTTGAACTCCAGAGACTCCAATCAGTCTGGGATTCTCCTCCTCAAGAAACATGGTGTTTTTTTTTAAATCACTTGGCCACCCCCCTTCCCGAAAAAAAATACTCTTTTCATCCCTAGAAGGCTCTCAGGTATACTTCCTCTGATCAGGCAGGTTCCATTTTTCGCAGGTGGGTAAAGTGAGTACCCGGCTTGTGGGGGCAATGAGCTAACACACATTGGAAACTGCTTATGCAGCGTAGATGTGTAAATTGCTATTGCTTAAAACAATTTGTAAGCTGCTCTGATAGCCTTGTGGCTGAAGAGCAGGGTATAAATAAATAAATAAATAAATATAAATAAATATTAAAAATTGAGCTAAATTTCAGGATGTCAAAAAGTGCCCCCCTAGTTTGAACCAAAAACCCCTCTAGCCCAGCATTTGGCTCCCAAGAAGGTGTGTCCAAGAGAGCCTGGCATGGGCCAGGAAATCTATGGAACTCCCCACTCCATTATGTTCCCAGTGGATATTTGGAGAAAACCCACCAGCTCCATTTTGCTGTCTTGCTATGGCCCTCTCCCAAGCTGGAAGGATTCCAGACTCCCAGCCTTTTATTTCGTCAATGTAATTATACAGGTTTCTTCCCTCTCTCCCCTTGTTACAAGATTTGGGTTATCTTGGTGAGCCATCTTGGTTGTTTTTCTTTCAGCGTGCATAGCTAGGCAGGGAAAAGAAAAAGGGAGCTGAAAGGGAAAGACACCCATCTTGCATCCTAATGCTGGTCTCCCTTTCTGGGCTTCCAGACTGCTTCTGGTGTGGCAAGCTGAGCATGATGCTCAGCCCCTGGTGGGCCATTCAAAGTTTGTTCCATCCAAGCCGATGGTCTGTTCGCCTTTTTTCTCATGTGCAAAAGGAAACAGGTTGTCAGGCTCTGCAGGGGTGTAACTATTGGAGGAGGCAGAATGAGGGCATTGATCGTACAGTACCTAGAATACTGTGTCCAGTTCTGGGCACCACAATTCAAGAAGGATGTTGACCAGTTGGACCATGTCCAGAGGAGGACAACCAAAATGGTGGGAGGTCTGGAAGCCATGATGCCCTATGAGGAGCAGCTTAGGGAGCTGGGTATGTTTAGCCTGGAAAAAATACAGTTAAGGGGTGATATGATAGTCCTGTTTAAGTATTTGAAGGGGTGTCACATTGAGGATGGAGCAAGCTTGTTTTCTGCTGCTCCAGAGACTAGGACACGGAGCAATGGACGCAAGCTCCAGGAACAGAGATTCCACCTCAACAAAAGGAAAAACCTCCTGACAGTAAGAGCTGTTCAGAAGTGGAATGCACTGCCTGGTAGTGTGTTGGAGTCTCTTTGGAGGTTTTTAAGCAGAGGCTGGATGGCCATCTGTCAGGAATGATTTCGTTGTGTATTCCTGCAGGAAAGGGGGTTGGACTAGATGACCCTTAGGGTCTCTTCCAACTCTATGATTCTATGAAATGAGAATTCAGCCATCTTCTCATTCCTGATGCCTTCCTCTTTATTTTAGATGCCTAAACCACATCTCTAAATGCTCAGCTGAAGTTTTTAAGTTAATGCAATGCTAGAAAACTGGGGACTGATTGAATATTACATTTGGGGAAGGGCAGATTTTTCAGTTGAGGGGCGGGGAGAGCAATCCTGTCCTCTTGCCTATCTCTGATGCTCTCTGGCTTTGGGGCACAAGAAAGAAGCAAATGATCAGCTTGCAGGCATTTTTTGTGGGTTTATCCTCCTGTCCCTCCCCACCAAAGAAAAGAGAAGGTGGATTGCTTTGGTGGAGAAAAGACATTGGAGATGCCACCAACCTGGGCAGTGCATTGGGTTAAATTACCCCCATCATGAGACAGGTTAAATTACCCCCACCCCGTCTTTTTTGTCAATTCCAGATTTGAGGAATATAGCACACACTATGGGTGTGTGTGTTGTAAATGTATCATCTTGGGAATCCCAGAAGAGTGGATCATGATAAGATGGATCTTGTCCTTCCAGAGGACTGGATTCTGTCCCCTGGGCTTCCTACAATGAGAAAGGAGGCCACTTATGCCCTCCACAGCAGGGCTGGATCTGACCCCTTCAAAAAAGGCCAGGCTTCAAGGTTTGTGACTCCCCATCCTTGATGTGCTGCACCAGAGAAGGAGCGGAGCTGAAGCATCTTTCTCACTTGGGGGATTCCCTCTCTCCAAGGAAGCCTAGTTTCCTTTTTTGGGCCAGATGTGGCCCCTCAATGCAGGCCAGATCTGGCCCACCAGACGGACATGGTTGGCCAAGAGGGCCAGATTTGGCCCACACACAACGTAGACCACACTGACTGAGATGGGACCATTGGTTTGCCTCCAGTCTCATGAATGGAATGTAGTAATAGATGTGTATAACCTATTTCAGAGAAACAGAGCAAACTGGAAGGAAGGTGGAGTAGCATTATAGGTCAAGGATGTTTACACCTGTGAAGAGATCCATGACTTAAATCCTGGGAGCCAGGTTGAGAGCATCTGGGCAAAAATTAAGGGGGAGAGAAACAACAGGGATGCCATTGTGGGGGTCTACTACAGACCTCCAAGCCAAACTGAGGACTTGGATGATGTCTTCTTACAACGGATGACCACAAATTCAGAAAGGAGTGGTATAGTAGTAATGGGAGGTTTCAGGTCCCATGGTCTCTTCCAACTCTATGATTCTATGGATGGTTAATCAGGATGGAGACCTGGTTAGGAGATGCATAGAAGCGGTTTGAGATGGCTCCATCTAAGCCCAGGAAGTTTAGCCTTTTGTTATGTCCTGTAGTTCAGTGTCAGAGCCTCTTGCTTGGTTGCCCAAAGTCCAAAGTCGATCCCAGCAGCGTCTCCAGGTGGAGCTCCTCAGATTTCCTGTGTGAAACCATCGAGAGCAGCTGCCAGTCTGGCTGGCAGGACGGATGCTGTGACTCAGGAGGAGAGAAGAAGCCGCTTCCTCCGTTTGTTTTGCACTTGAAAATCTTGGTGTGACTAAATCTGTTCCTGCGCCCATCCTCCTTTCCCCAGAGGCAGCTCTGAGTGAGTCTGCATTTCCCCTCGGAGGAGTGTGTGCCTCTGTTTCCAAACCTGTCATGTTCTCTCTCTGGGAAGGAAGCACTCGTCTCTCTGCTATTGTGGCTGTCAGTTAATTCTAGGTTCCCTGATTTCCATCTGATCAGTTTGAGAAATCCCTCCTCCGGCAGACGCCTTTTAATGAAATCCAGGGTAGCCCAAAGTGGGGGTGTGGAATTGCAGTAATTGCAACTTGCAGGCAAAGTGAGGTGGGTGGGGGAGGCACACAGTAAAGATGGGGTACACCATGTAGGAATACCCAATCAATGCATCCCTGGCAAATGGCCACCCAGCCTCTGTTTAAAAACCTCCAAAGAAGGAGAGTCCACCACACTCCAAGGCAGTACATTCCACTGTCCAACAGCTCTTACTGTCAGAAATTTCTTCCTAATGTTTATGTGGAATCTCTTTTCCTGCAGTTTGAATCCATTGCTCCATGTCCTAGTCTCTGGAGCAGCAGAAAACAAGCTTGCTCCATCCTCAGTATGACATCCCTTCCAATATTTAAACATATGGCTATCATGTCCCCTCTTGACCTTCTCTTTTCCCAGCTAAACATACCCAGCTCCCTAAGCCGCTCCTCATAGGGCATTATGGCTTCCAGACTTCCCACCATTTTGGCCACCCTCCTCTGGACACGTTCCAGCTTGTCAACATCCTTCTTGAATTGTGGTGTCCAGAACTGGACACAGTATTGGGTTGCCGCCAAAGGGGTTGCCATTTGTCCCTCCACCTCGGAGAGCAAAATCCCTTGGGCCTGCAGGGGTATTTTTGTCCCATTAAGCTTAGAGAGGTTACATACACCCACCACCTGTCTGTCTGTGGCCCTCCTTTCCCCAGGCGTCTTTTGGGGTTCACGTCCACTTTGGCCATCTTCTTCTCTGAGCTGGAAGGCTGTCGTGCTTTGACCCGTTCCAAGTTCCATGCTGGCTGGGAGGTGGCATTAGTCAGCCGAGGGAAAAACAGGGGTGTTATTGTGCGTTCATTTGCTTCTCTGGAAGCCAGGAACGTCTTGCTGTGGTGAGGCGGAAATTTCTAGGCTTTGTGCCATTGGTGGTGCCTCCAGGCTGGAGGGCCAGTTGATGTAGTCAGCATGATGGAGTGTTTTCCAATATGATACCACCCCACGCCTATAAGAGAGGGGTTGTGGCTTCGAGTCCTTCCTGTCCCTTTCCATGCCCCAGACTCCCTGCAAATAGAAAACAAGCACTTTAGGGGGCAAGGCTTATCTTTGCTTGCTGCTTTTCCAGATCACCTCTTCCAACAGGCTTTGTTGTTGCTGTGTGCCTCAAAGTTGTTTCAGACGTATGGTGACCCTAAGTTTTCTTGGCATGATTTGTTTGGGGTTTGCCTTTGCCTCCCTCTGAGGCTGAGAGACTGTGACTTGCCCAAGGTCACCCAGTGGGTTTGCATGACCGAGCCAGGATTTGAATTCTGGTCTCCATGGTTATAGTCCTATGCTCAAGCCACTGCACCATGCTAGACTGTCCAGATGATTTGTTGGTTTTAATGTCTGTGCTCTTTTAACAGATATTATGTATTTTTAAACTAGCATTATGTGTCTTCTCACTGGTCTTATGTGTCTGTCTGTTGCTGTATTTTATTCTATCGTTGTTCTTTGCCTTGATGCATAGGGAGAGGCAGGTAAGAATTAGCAGTAGTAATAATAATAACAATACTTTACATTTGCAAGGTCACCTTATTCTTGTGGCCTTTCCTTGTTTGATTCTTGGTATTTCCATGTATGGGTAGGGAACACAATCTAAGCAAGGACCCTGGGGGTCAGCAGGAGGCTGAAGTCCGGGATCTTCTAGGTCAGCCACTGGACACTGAGAGCAATCCTTGAAAGCTGAGTGTTGGGCATGCATTTCTTTGTGCAGTGGAGGATGGGGGTCTCATGTCAGTACAGTCGGACCCCCGTCTCTGCAGGGGTTCGGTTCATGGACTTACCATGGATACGGGAAACCGCAGATAACAGAAAACCCTATTAATTTTTATTTATTTATTTATTTATTTATACCCCGCTCTTCAGCCACAAGGCTATCAGAGCGGCTTACAAATTGTTTTTTTAAGCAACAGCTATTTACACATCTACACTGCATTAAACAGCTTCCAATGTGTGTTAGCTAATTGCCCCCATAAGCTGGGTACTCATTTAACCAACTTCTGATAAAAACATACTCATGGAGTTGCATTGGAAGACCTAGAAGATGCCTACAGAGGATGCCTCTCTAGGCATCTCCCAGCGCAGTTCTACGGTATGTGTCCCTATTTTGTGTCCCATGTATAATTGAAACCATGGATATTGGTTCGGCAGATACAGGAGTCCAACTGTATATATTAATAGATTTTCCTTGGTTTTTTTCCAGGCTGTGAGGCCGTGTTCTGGAAAAGTTTATTCCTGACATTTTGCCTGCATCTGTGTTTTGCAACTTTAGAGGATGGTTGGGAAGGAGTGGGTGTGGGATTTATATATTGTGAGCCCCTGTTGGAGAGGATATGTAAATTTGTGTATTTGAATGTACTTGAATATCTCCACCTAGAAACTAGCCATTCTAATACACAAATTTACATACACTCCCCTACAGGGGTTCACAGCAAATAATATTAATATTATTATTATTATTAATAATAATAATAATAATAATAATAATAAATACCCTGCCCCTCTGCTAAAAACAATCAGGGCGGCTTCCAACAATTAAAATGCTGCAATATAAACCCCAGACACACTCCTACCCAACCATTCTCTGAAGATGCCAGCCACAGACGCAGGCGAAACGTCCGAAAGAAACTATTCCAGAACACAGCCTCACAGCCCGGAAAAAAACCAAGGAAAATCTATGGATGCCGGCCATGAAAGCCTTTGACTTCACATTGTATATATTAAGTTGGGACTGGAAAGGAGCTGTCCAAAGTGCTGAAAATGAGAATTATATCCTCCATTGTCCAGGCTGAGACCTGGGGTGGATTCACTGTTCCGAGTAACATGAGCACCACTGGCATTTACTAATTCAGTGGTGTGGAAAAGGTTAAGATGGCCAGGTTCAAGGAGGGACAGACAAGAGAACTCCAATGGCCTTTCATAAGCAGTGGGGAAAAGTTTTGGCAGGTTGAAATTCTGTTGTTGTTGATGTTGCATGCCTTCAAGTCATTTCTGACTTATGGCGACCCTATCATGGGGTTTTCTTGGCTTGCCATTGCCAAGGCAGAGAGTATGTGACTTGTCCAAGGGCATGCCCTGGGATTCCATGGTTGAGTGGGCATTTGAACCCTGGTCACCGGAGTCCTTGTCCTGCACTCAAGCCGCAACACCACACTGGCTCCCAATGGTTTTGTGTCTCAAACCTATGGTGTCCTTATCCTAATGCTTTTTTTTCATGACAAGATCTCTTCAGAGGATATTTGCCCTTGCCTTCCTTTGAGGCTGAGAGAGTGTAACTTGTCTAAGTTCATCCACCGAGATGCCATGACCGAGTGGAGATTGGAACCCTGGCCTCCCAAAGTCCAACTCTTAACTACTAAACTATCCAGTGAAAGACAGCTCATATGGAGCCCATCTTGCATGATAGCTCCTGTTTAGGGAGTCTGGCCAGCTTGTGAAGTTGTGAGTCAGGCTCCAAAAATATCGGAGGCCAGGGGCCTTGGAGGAGAGAGAAAAAAAATAGGTGGAAGTTTTGGCTTTTAAAAATGCATTTTGCTTTGGGGTTTTTGAGAGTTTTTTACAAGAAGTCTCAGATTTTTTTAAGCTCTTCTCTTGCGGTCGGTCGTTGGCAGTTGAACTTTGCTGAGATGCTGCTGTATGCTGATAGATGTGTCTGTGGGTGTACTTTAGAAAGGAAAGGACACACGGATCAGAGCAAATGCAGAGGATCACAGCAGACGCTCCAAAGGCAAGAGGTGTAAGAGAGATCAAAAGAACTCATTGCTCTTCTCAAGTTTGCTCTCACGTAGTGCCCGAATAGTGCCCATTATTTTCCCTTGCAAGTTGCATCTGGAATTGAAAGTCCTTCCAGGGCTGTGTGACTCAGTTTTTGCACTGTGGTGGTTGTGAGATGCTCTGCAGAGCCGGGGACGCACTGTCTGTCCAACAACGTGGTGTTTTGGAAAAGGAAGTTGCCAGCTCTGGTCTCACTCAGTCAACAGGGACGGCCTTTGAGTTGGTGTTGCTAAGGAGACTCGGGGTTTTTGGAGGATGCCAGGGCATGAGCAGACTGTCAAAACAGGGAGCCGGCAAGGAGGGATGAGAAAGAACATTCAAAGTTATTGCTCCAGTGCCTTATTTATTCTTGCTTACAAGAATGAAAAATCATGAAAGTTTACTTCCCTGCTCATAGGATCATAGAATAGAATCATAGAATCACAGAGTTGGAAGAGACCCCCAAGGGCCATCTAGTCCAACCCCATTATGCCATGCAGGAATACACTTTGGACAGATAGCCATCCAGCCTCTGCTTAAAAACCTCCAAAGAAGGAGACTCCACCACACTCCCAAGCAGTGTATTTATTCCACTTCCGAACAGCTCTTAAAATCAGGAAGTTCTTCCTAATGTTTAGGTGGAATCTCTTTTCCTGGAGTTTGAACCCATTGCTCCATGTCCTAGTCTCCAGAGCAGCAGAAAGCAAGCTTGCTCCTTCCTCAGTATGACATCCCTTCAGATATTTAAAGTTGGCTTTCATGTCCCCTATTCACCTTCTCTTCTCCAGGCTAAACATGCCCAGCTGTATTTCTCTTCCAACACAGCTGTTGGGAGAACATTAAGTCAGGCTAAAGTTACAGCTCTCTTGAATTTAGGGACTGTGATATGGTATAGATATGTAGCTGGTTTGAAAACCAAAATTTGATTACAATTCTCCCTCTGTATTCCTGGATTTGGTATCCATGGATTTAAGTATTCACAGCTTGAAAATATGCTTTAAAAAATAATAATCCAAAAAAAGCAAACCTTGATTTTGCCATCTTATAGAAGGGACACCATTTTGCTATGCCATTGCATATAATGGGACTTGAGTATTCACGGATTTTGGTATCCACGGGGGGTCCTGGAACCAAACCCCAGCGAATATGAAGGGACAATTGTATTTGCAAAAAATATTGAATGAAAAAAACCAGCAGTTTTTGTCTGGCCTTCTATGTCTAATATCCTTTGTTTGTTTTATTGATTGTATTTTTATTGGTCAATGACCAAAATAAAGTGTCTGTCTGTCTGCACTATGGACGGCTCCTTTAAAGTTCAGACTAAAACCAGGAGCAGATCCACTTCTCCCTGGCACAGGGACTCCAACAGCTGTTCCCAGAGTCTCTTTTAATCTCAACTTCCTTCTCTGGCAGAAAGAAAAAGCCACGGTTGCTCAAAGCAGTGCTTTTGCAGCAGGGGGTAACCGTACTCCTTTTTCCCTCTTTCCACGCACTCTTCTGCTCCACCCAGAAACATGTTGAATTATAAGGGTAACAATAGGCCAGGACCCAGAAACGAATCTGGTACCGTGGAGGCCTCTTTTGTGTCTGAACAGCCTTTGTTTGAAGAGGAAGGAGGAATGTAGGTCAGGCTGCGATGACAGGAGAGAGCGTGTATACCATCCTGGAAAGCAGAAACCTAGAAAAGGATGTCTGAGAAGTTGTGGTGCCACAAGGTGTCCGGACGGAGTGTCTCGGTGTGATGAGGGAGAGTTAGCAATATGGTCTGTCTATTAAATAACAAGAACGACACAATCTCTCTCTGGCTTTTCTTTGCAAACAAAGATTCAGGAAGGATTCATCCCACGTTTTCTGCAAGCACGCTGATGACTAAAAAGGCCAATCCGAGATAAACAAGTCCGGTTGCAGAAAGCACAGCAGAAGGTCTCCTTGGGTGATGTTTCCGGGTTGTGATTCTTTCTGCGTTGTCATTTCTCTTCAAGACTTGTTTGGCGTGAGTTCTCAAATAAGGCTGCAGCATTGTGGAGAGTGCGTCTCCATGCCTCCTGATGTGAGGCCAGGGTGGACCATTGTTGGTGACCAATTTGGCTGAGCCTGAGATGTTGTTTCAGGGGGTCCTTGTATCGTTTTTTTTTTTTTTTTTTTTTTTGGAGCACCCCTCTTACGCTGACCCGTGGTGAGTTCTCCATAGAGTACTATTTTTGGGAGGCGATGGTCCTCCATCCACAATAAGAATAGACAAAAAGTGCACATTAAAACAGAATTAAACCCCTTACATCGTTAAAACAACATCAAGCTAGTTAAAAGAATAAAATATACTTTAAAAATATTAGAAACTTTTAAAAAGATTAAAAACTTTTAAAGGCAACCTAACAAAATCACACAGCACCCCACCTCCACCAACCTGTTCTTTAAAAAGCCTGCCTGAATAAAAAGAGGAAAGTGTGCATTCAGTTCACAAGCTCCATAAATGCTGAGTGCAAACTTTAAAAGTGCAGCTCAAAGTGGTGGTGCTCAGTTTTTTAACCACCATTTTCCCTGTCAGTTTATACATATATTTTTAATATTGTTGTACCCCTGCTGAGATTTTTTTATCAGCTGGCATGCTTATGAAGATTTTTTGTGGGTTGCATTATATTGTAACAGATGACTTTTAATATGCTGTGAGCCATCTTGGAATGGGGAAACCATGTCCCAAAATATAATGAAAATCTCATGGCGGAGAACCATTCCCTGTGCTAGAGATATAAAGAATGCTTTCACATTTTCTCATCTTTTTTGAGAAAGGTTCATATCTACATTGCCTACTTATAGCATGATGATTCCACTTGAATGGCCATGGTTCTGTCCTATGGAAACTGGGGGTTTGTACTTTGGTGAGGCACTAGGACTCCCTGGTAGAGATATCTACGTACCCTTATAAACTACAAATCCCAAGATTCCATAGGATGCAGCCATGGCAGTGAAAGGAGCAATGAAGTACTATAAATCATGTAGTCCAACAGGGACCCCAAATACCCTAAAATAAAATGAAACATACAGTGGGCCCTTGGTATCCACTGGGATTTGGTTCCAGGATCCACCATGGATACCAAAATCTGTGGGTGCTCCAGTCCCATTATATACAATGGCATAGTAAAATGGTTTATAAAATGGCAAAAAAAAAGAGGAATATTTTTCAAGCCGTGGATGCCAAATCCGTGGATACCGAGGGCCGACTGCACTCACGTGGCCTTCTGGGGTTAATATTCACTGTCTCTCTCTGTTGGCTTTCCTTCTCCTCCCTTCGCTTTCCAGGCTGTGAACAATTCACAGATTTCCTCTGGCTGTGCCAGGAATTCCTGAAGGTGCCTTTTGCAAGCATTGGAAAGCTGTAAGGAGATAATTGGCTAATACATTATGGGTTGATCTATATTGCTGCCAAAGCAGGATCCTATTTGCAAAAGAGAAAGAAAGGCTGCAGGACTGAGGATGGTCGATCAACGCGCCCGGGCAGCCCTGGATACGTTCCATCCTGCTCACCTGCTGCTTTTTGCTGTCATTTGTGATGGAGGGTGATTGAAATCTCTGGGGTGGGAGAAGAATAGGAGGGAAGCTTGTGTATATTCAGGGGTGTGACTTATAAGGTTGATGGAGGATGCAGAATGAGGGGGATTGCCACCCAAATGAGCATCCTGCCATCTTTGAAGGGAAGTCATAGTGCCGCTTTATTTTGCTGTGGTCAGACCTCACCTGGAATACTGTGTCCAGTTCTGGGCACCACAATTCAGGGAGGATATTTAGAAGCTGGAACATGTCCAGAGAAGGGTGAATAAAATGGCAAAAGATCTGCCATTATGCCCTATGAGGACTGGCTTAGAGAACTGGGCATGTTTAGTCTGGAGAAGACGAAAGTTAAGAGGGGACATGATAACCATGTTTAAATATTTGAAGGGATGTCATACTGAGGATGGAACAAGCTTGTTTTCTGCTGCTCCAGAGACTAGGACATGGAGCAATGGGTTCAAATTACAGGAAAAGAGATTCCACCTAAACCTTGTTAGGAAGAACTTCTCCTTTTTTGTGAAGTCGAAGGCTTTCACGGCCGGCATCCATAGATTTTCCTTGGTTTTTTTCTGGGCTGTGAGGCCATGTTCTGGAATAGTTTCTTTCTGACGTTTTGCCTGCATCTGGGGCTGGCATCTTCCTTATTTGTCTTTTTTGTTTTTACTATAAGAGCTGTCAAACAATGGGATGGATTGCCTCTAGAAGAAATATTTTCTGTGCAGAAAAAATATTGTTCTGTTCAAAAAAAGAAAGAGCCTGTTTTCAGTACGAAATAGCCACAGGTGAATTTTGCAGAGAATAACTCCCAAACCGCAAAGACTCTGTGAAAACTGCACAGCTTCCCAAGAGTTTCTCACAGTAAAATTGCTAACATTACTTTATGCTTCTTTGGAGTAGAAAATTAGTGAAAAAATTACATCCCTAGCCTGGGGGAACGTGTTTAGCTGGTGCCGGCAGATCCTGTTAGTTTCCATGTCAATGGGGGGCAGTGCCGAATTTCAAGGGAGCTCTCCAAGGTGTTGAGCTGTATATTCAGAACAGATTCAGCGCTCTGGAGAGCTCCCTTTGGAATAAAATCTGGAGTGAATGGAGCATTATCACCAACTGGAAGCCACCAACTGCTTCCAAGCAGTAGTCACAAACAGCCCAGTTGTTGTTGTCCTTATGCGTTGTCGAGTTGGTTTCCACTTACGATGGCCTTGTGACACAGCCTTGGCTTCTTTGATTGCAGTCTCCTCTTTTCCTATTGCCTTCTACCTTACCAAGCATTACTGTCTTTTCTAGTGAGTCATATCTTCTCAGGATATGTCCAGAAAGTTAATTATTGTTTTTATTTGCTGTCAAGTTGGTTTTGACTTATGTTGCTCATATAAATGAGAGATCTCCAGTTCCCCCTTTGTTATCATCACCTGTGCTCAGGTCTTGCAAATTCAGGGCCGCTGTGGCTTCCTTGAGCAATGTCCATCCATTTGCCATGGGGTTGTCCTCTTTCCTTGCTGTCTTCCATTTTTACTGAGAATTATTGTATTTTCCAATGAGTCATGTCCAATACATCTAAAGCAGTGGTTCTTAACCTGTGGTATGGGGACCCCCAGGGGTCCGCGATGTCCTCACAGGGGGCCCACGAAGGCTTGAAGGCTGCTTGGCCCACCTCCTGCCTGCAGTGGTGTGGCCACATGACAGGAGCCAAGGCAAAGGCTGGCTGGCTTGGCCTGCACATTGCCATTTAATCCTCTTCAGCCACAAAGTTGCAGAAAAAGTCTTCCCTCCCCCCTCCAGTGCCTCTGAGGGAAGGTTTAATGGATGGTGTAACATCATCATCATTTTAATCATCATTATTTAATATTATTAGGTGGCATTGTTGTTATTGTTTTAAATCTTAAGTCTTAGGGTCAGCAGCAACAAAAGATATTTAAAGGGGGTCCCTGCTAAGAACAGGTTAAGAGCCACTGCTCTAAAGTGACTTGTTTCCATGGCTGAGACAGGATTCGAACCCAAATCCCCAGGGTCATAGTCGAATGCTCAAATGACTACTCTGGCTCTCACATAAATATAGTTTGAAGGGACACCTGTCCAAACCTGGCCTTCAGCATCATCTGAGCCATGTCTCTTTCTGCAATGCAGTCTGACTCTTTTCATCTCCAGCACTGCAGATTGTGTGTGTGTGTGTTTGTTTTTTGGGGGGGACATGCCCCTCTGGATCTGCCTGTGTCCATTGGCCCAGAATTGCCCTTGATAGTTTCCAGATGCAGAGAGAAGCTACCTGGCCTGGCGCCATCTCCCTCCGCTGCCTCAAAGGACTCTGGAAGAGATTTCTGTCCGGTTCATGCTTGACACAGTTTAGCAGCTGCCCTTCCAGGGCACGTTCTCTCTTTCCCTGCAGCACCATTGCCCACTTCTTTTGTTTGGAGCTGTTCTGAAATCTGGCCTCATCTCTGCAGTTCCAAACGGAATAAAATAACGATGGGAACAGATGTCATGTCGCTCCCAGCGGGTGACATCACAGAGAGCGAAGAGTTGGATTTGGGGTCTGGAAGTGGCTTTGAATCCTCAGTGTGGTGGGCAAAGATGCCTATCTTGGCAGAAGGTAGAGAGCAAGCAGTGTGTGGGCATATGTATGTGTGTGCATGCATTCGCACGTTCAAGTTGCATACCGTATTATGGTGACCCCATGAATTTTGTAGGGTTTTCTTAGGCCAGGAATCCTCAGAGGTGGTTTGCCAGACCCCTTCCTCTGAAACAGAGCCCACAGCGCCTGGGATTCCTTGGCAGTCTTCCTGGGCTTAGGGAAGCTTCTTCTTTTTGGACTGCCATTCCCAGAATCCCCCACATATCTGGCAGTCCAAAAAGTCACCAGTTCTAGCCTGCAGCATTTGGAGAAAAAGGACCAAGGTTGGCTCATGTGTGTGTACATAGGGGCCTCAGGTTGCATGTCGACTTCTGGTGACCTCCCGAATTTCAGAGGGTTTTCTTAGGCAAGGAGTCCTCAGAGGTGGTTTTGCCAGTTCCTTCCATGCAAATAGAGCCTATAGCAACTGGGATTCATTGGTGGTCTCCCATCCAAGTCCTAACCAGAGCTGATCCTATTTAGCTTCCAAGGTCAGACGGGGTCTGGTGCCTTGTGTGTATGTATGTGCCTTCAAGTCACCTGTCAACTTATGGCAACCCCATGAATTTCCTTGTGTTTCCTTAGGCAAGGAATCCTCAGAAGTAGTTTTGCCAGTTCCTTCTCCAAGGTCTCCAAGGGACTCTTCCTGTATTCCTGCTCTTGTCCAATTTCAGAAACGATGCCAGGCCAGGCGAAGGGAGGGCTAAGACGAGAATTGTTCCAGAATTGACAGTATTGAACTAGACATGGGTCAGTTTTAGTATAAGGACAGCTTGTTAGGTTCAGTGTGTGTAAAGCCTCTTTTTGTGGGAAATGTAGCACTCTTCTTGCACCCATTTAGTAAGTTTAGAAAATTCCTTACATGCTCAAGTTTCCACCCCACTTCTCTTCTTAGGCTGTCTTAGTCATGTGGCGCTATGGGGTGACCATTGAGTCATTCGTTACATGGGCTTCTAATTTAAATGTTTTATGATCCTTTGTGTTCCTTTCATTTTGGGGTCTCTGCAGCTTCTCCATGATCTTGTCTGGCATGGAGCAGTAAAGGAAGAATACTCTCTGTGTGTGCTATGCTATCCTTGGAGCAATTTCCCCAATTTAGCACCATGCCCCTGGAATTTTGCCACCCAGGCAGCTGCCGGTCAGGATCCAGGCTAGTTATGCACAGCCATGGGCAGGAGGAGAACGGCTTCCCAGAATCCTTTGCAAAGTGGCCAGGAGTCTTGTGTTGTGCAGCTGTGTTGATGGGAACAGATTTCCTTGGCATAGTTCTGCCTGGGCACATGAAGTGTGGGAACGGAGGGGGGTAACCTTGGCTTGTCTCCTTATATAGCACATGAGAAGAGAAAACTGCAAAAAAATAATTCTCCAGTCCCTCAAGACACACAGAAAGTTTCTGTGACTGGTGATAAGAACCATTTTTTGGTGGAAATAACATCAAAAACATGTACCGTGGGACCCCCGTATCCACTGTTCATGATCCATTGGACACAAAACAGCACACCTACCATACAGACTTCCTAGAAAACATGTCCTTTCTAGTCATTTTCTAGGTCCTCCAAGACAACTCTATGGTATTTTAAGTAATAATATAATAATAATACATTTTTATTTTTAACCTGCCCCTCTGCTCAGCAACTGGGGTGGTATACAACAAGGTTAAAACAACATGAAGTTAAAACAATCATTCCCAATCCTAACCCTCCCATCCCTTAAAACTAAATTAAACTGGTGGGGAATTGAAACAAACATCAAATACAGTAAAATGTACAAATTATGGCGGGGGGGGGGAAATGGCAATGGCATAAAGTCCCATTATTTTCAATGGTGTGTGCTATTATCCATGGTTTTTGGTATCCACATCCCCCCAGAACCAATCTCCAGTGGATACAGAGGTCATACTGTATAGCTGGCTTCTTGTTATGTGGACTTTAAAAAAATAGAAGCATTGGGGTGGGTTGGATGAATCTTTCAGATTTGCTTACTGTACATGCACATGAATGTTACTCTTAAAAGGCAAAAAGCAGTAGTTTCTTGTGACACCGATACGAAGTGATGGTTGTGATCTATAAAGCCCTATAGGTTTGGGGTCCAGGTTATCTGAAGGGCTGTATTCTCCGATATTAGCCTGGCCTCTCTTGAAAGAGAGAAATTAAGAATGAGAGAGAGATTCCTTGGCTCCATGGCAAAGCCTAAAATCTTAGCATGGTGGAACTGCCTTGCCCCATCCTCCCCCTGTTTGCTCCCAATGGGATGCTGTCCCTTTCCCCCCACCCCACCCCATGGCACATTTCTCCCCACCCTGGCACGAGCTCAATGCCTGATCCCAGCACAAAAGAAACCTCATTCCTGCACCGGGCTGGGAGCAGACTGGTTTATGTAATGATTTCTGCTCTCCAGGCTCTGAGCTGAGTGACCCTCTCCCCCCTGCTTCCTCCCCACATCATTCATGGCTCGTGCTGCCCCCAGGGACCATTTTTGGCCAAAAGGCAAGCGAGCAGAGGGGAAGAAGGAGGGAGGTTTCCTTCCTGGCCTCCCAGTCCAGCTTGCTCTGGGAACGCTCATCTTGTCAGCCTCGGAGCCTGTATTTCCTTTGGCCGACCAAGTGGCCTCCCATCCCCTCCTGGCCCCCAGATCTCCTGCCTCTTCCTCCCTTTTTCTCCAACCCTCCCCAGCTCTCCCACCCCTTCAACTGCCTCCTGCCAAAACAGTGAGGTGGGAAGGCTGCCAGTCCTCTAGATGTGCCAAAATTATCAATCAGCCACCACCAGTCATGATGAAGCTCCCTGCAGTTCTGTTTCTCACCCCCCCCCCATTTCCATCGAAGGCTCCCCACCAGCATCCAAGCACAGGGTTGGGTGTGCATTGCAGCTCCTATATGGAATGGCTTTAAAAGGCGGAATTGATTGTTGTTGTGTGCTACTGGCTAGCTAGTAGTAGCCACACACAGCCTTGTTGATGTTGTTGTTATGTACCGTCCAGTTGGCTTCAACTTATGGCTGCCTTCTGAACAAGAGATTTCCAAGAGACCCTCTTCTGAACAGCCCTGCTCAGGTCTTGCAAACCCAGGACAGATCAATGGAGTCACTTCAGGAGTAATGCAGCCGTCTTCATCAGCCGGGCATAGGCCTTGCCAGTTCAGGCAGCCGTGGCTTCCTTGACTGAATCAATCAATCCGCCTGTAATGGGGTCTGCCTCTTTCCCTGCTCCCTTTCACTTTCCTCTGAATTGTCTTTTCTTTTTGAGTCCTGCCATCTGATGACACCTCCAAAGTACCATAATGGAAGGGAGAGTCATCTTTAAATACCTAAAGGGAAGATTTGCAGAAGGTGGAGTGAGCTTATTTTCTATTGTTCCAGAGATCAGAACATAAACCAATGGATTCCAATGACAAGAAAAGAGATTCTAGCTAAACATGAAGAAAAACTTTTTGACTGCAAGAGCTGTTTGAGAGAGGCATGCACTGCCTCAGTGGGTGATGGATTCCCCTTCTTTGGAGGTCTTTCAACGGAGGTTGGGTGGGCATCTTCTCAGGAGTGCTTTGGTTGTGTATTCCTGCAAGGCAGAATAGGGTTGGACTAGATGGCCCTTGTGGCCCCTTCCAACTCTATGTTTCCCATGCAGTGACTGGTTGGCTGCTGTGTGAAGAGAATGCTGGACCAGATCAGCCTTCTAGCCTCAGAGCTTGTTTTTCTTATTTTCTTAAACCAGCAGTTGGAAACTTGCGGCCCTCCTAAGGTTGTTGCTGGACTTCAGCTCCCATCATCCCTCTATGCAGCATACTGTCCTTCTTTGGAGGTCTTTAAGCAGAGGTTGTATGGGCATCTTTTGGGAGTGCTTTATTTGTGTATTCCTACATGGCAGAGGGTTGGACTAGATGACCCTTGGGGGAACCTGTCCAACTCTATGATTCTATGAATGCTAATATGCTGTTGGCAGATTTGCCCTTCCGTCAAGCGTAAGAATTCCCTGGTTGTCTACCATCTTTTGGCATTCTCGCAGTCATGGCTGCTTTGCTCAGGGTTTCTTTGTTCAATGGGCACCCCATCCCCACGACTCCCTGCCCAGAACAAAACCACCGTGTGTCCCCCTCGCACCCGCCGACCCCCTGTCCACATTTCTCTTTTCACTTTGCGGCCTTTACATTTTGTCCTTCGCGGTGGGGCTGCCACTGCGTTGACGGACTCGAGGCAGGGGGGATGAGTCACATCCCACCGCTTTGGAAAAGGAGAGCCAAGCTTTTGGCGTTATTCGGGGTCACTGGTGTGCTGAGCGGGGAAAAGAAAGAGGGAGAGAGAGAGAGAAGAAAAGGGTGCTTTTTTGTCCCTTGGTGGGAGTCCATTCCCTATTTGACTCGAATAATAAGGCATAAAAGGAGCTGTGGTGATAGGCCAGGACCAAAGAACAAATTACGTGGAGGCACAACAGAAGCAAAATGGATGAAGAGACACCTGGGATCCCCAGATTTCTGATATTCTTTTCGCCGGCTTAATTAGAACTCAGCAGGGTGCGGCCTCAGTTTTTTATTCATTAATAAAAATTATTTCTATGTTGCATCTTGGCCCCAAACGTCTCTCTCCCTATCTCCACAGCGACACGTAATTGAAAGCCTCAAAATGGTAAAGAAACCAGAATACGCTGCCCATGGCAAAAAGAACAGGAAGGGGGAAAAGCTTTTAAAAATGGAGAGACAGACTGCTGTATTTGAAATGGCTCAAATGCTGTGTGGAGCAGGGAAACTTTAAGAAAGAGCTACCCTGCCTGACCTCTTCAAGGTGGGAGAGTTTTAGGCTCGGGCTACCAAAGAGGAGACCCTGTCCGGTTTTTCCGCCTCTTAGCGATGGATACCAGGGACCCATTTCCTCCAGAGTCAAACTCACAACCCAACAAATTAAGAATATGAAAACAAGGGTGGCTGGAAGTCCACTCCCATTTTTCTATTTATTTATTTAGGATAATGTGTCTCCTGCCTGATATCATGAAATCTCTGAGCCCCTCACCATAAAACCGGTTGAACAGTTCGAAATGGAGAACATAGGACAAGAACATTTAAAGCAAAATATCTGGACATCTTTGGCCGTTGGGGCTGCTTTTATCTCACTCTCTCCCAGATGAAGCATCATAAAGGCACTGTAGATAGAGGCCTGATTCACACTACATAAATAATCCAGTTTGAAGTGGGATTATTTGCCATGGCTCCTTCTGATGGAATCCTGGGATTTGTAGTTTTGCAAGGTCTTTAGGCTTCTCTGCACAAGAGTGCTGGTGCCTCACCAAATTACAAATTCCAGGATTCCACCGGAAGGAGGCATGGCAAATAATCCAGTTTGAAACTGGATTATTATTTGTGTAGTGTGGATGCACCCAGAGCAAGATGGTAGCAGCTCCAGACCGATACTAGTGGAGGCCCATAGAGCCGGGGGAGAGACAAGAGGAAAGAAAATAGCCCATGCAAGCCATGCCTTCTTCCCCATGCGCCCCTCTGGTCCCTGGATCCCTTTCCTCATGAGGATTGTGGAGAATTCTTGAAAAGTGATCCATTCTTGCCAAGGCAGCCTTCAAAGAAGTGATGGATCCCAATGGGATTTCTTGTCTCAACTGCAAGAAGGAGGCAAAGAGTTTCTGCAATTTCTGCCTCCATGCAAAACAGGAGCCTGTCCCTCTTTTTGGTGAAGAAAAGCATACCCACACAAACACAGAACAAGGTCACAGTGGCTGATCTAGCAAAACGCCCCATCCGGTGCTACTCATTGGTCCACGTGCCACAAGGCAGCAGCGATGGTAGTTTTGTGGAATTGACCTAATTCATGGAATTTCTGCCCCCCCCCAAAAAAATTGCTTTTAGGCCCCAAGTGAAAACATGGTTTTTTGTTAAAGCCTTGGGTCCTAATCTTTGTGGGAGGTTTTTCACATACGTGTACAAAGAAGTTTTAACTGTTCTAGTCTTTTCTGCTGTTTTAACTTGGGAATCTGTTTAATATGCTTTCCCCCTATTTAAATTATGTTCCTGGCTTTATCTGGAATTGTTTTAAATGGTTTGTATTGTTTTGATTGGATGCTGCTCTGAGATCTCAGGACAGCAAGAGGGATAGGAGTATTTTAAGAAATCATTAAATCAATCCTCCTTGCTGATGTGAGAAGAGTTTTTGACACCGGTGGGAGGGAAGGAATGGTTTCCCATTCCAAATTCCCAATGCCTAAATATCCCAAAGGCACCAGATCCCATCTGAGCTTAGAAGCTAAGTAAGGCCAGCCCTGGTTAGTACTTGGATGGGAGACCGCCAATGAATACCAGGTGCTGTAGGCTGTATTTCAGAGGAAGGAACTGGCCAAACCACCTCTGAGTCTTCCTACCTTAATAAAACCCTCTGAAATTCATGGTGTTGCTATAACTTGATAGGCGACTTGAAGGCACAAATACCTATAAGAGCATGGGAAAACGTGCCTTTTTGGACTGTCACTCCCAGAATCCCCCAGCCAGCATTCTGGGAGTGGCAATCCAAAAATAGGAACCTTCCCCAAGCCCCGAAGGACTGCCAACAAATCCCAGGCGCTGTAGGCAATATTTCAGAGGAAGGAACTGGTAAAGCCACTGTTGAGGATTCCTTGCCTGAGAAAACCCAGAGAAATTCATGGTATTTCCATAAATTGACAGGTGACTTGAAGGCATGCACACACGCACATGTGCACACACCATTCTTGCACACCAAAATGACACAAATGAGGATTTGCATCCTTAGTTTGGAGCCCCACTCTGCAGATCTGATTCTGGCTTGCTCTGCTGTGCTTCTGTCCTTGCAAAACACCCCCTCCTCGGGTTCCTCTCTCAAACCCCTCCTTGCCTTTCTGGGCTGCCATTCTTGCTCTTGGATGTCAGATGCTGAGGTTTCTGCCCCTGTTTCACCCTTGGGACCAGGAGCCCAGCCAGTCTTCAGACATGTGAGGAACAGGGGAGCTTTTTCTACGGGCCGGCATTTCCTGCACAGTAGCCTTTTCTGCTCAGCAGCCAAGAAGCAGCCTGGCCTGGCTGTTTCTGCAGCGATTCCAGCCCCGATTTTGGCTCCTGGCCTGGTCCTCGCAGAATCCATGCAGCAGCAGCGTCTTCCAGCATCTGCGGCTGCGGCTGGCTGTATATCTTAGAGACATTTTATTTTCCCCGGCAGGCTGCTCAGCTCTGCACTCTGCAGCCATAAACTCTCTCTGATTACATTTTCATTTGCTGCTTTGGACTGCCTGGACAGTCCCCTCTATTTTGAGATTTTCTCTCTCTGTTTCTCCAAGGACCAGTGGAATAATGTCTGAGGAAGCTGTTCTTCCCACAATCCTTTTGCATCTAAATCTAGCAGCTGTGCAGCCAAGGCTGATAACAGTGCAGTTGTGGGTCCCATCGCAAGAAATGCAGCTGCTTCTCCCAAAACCTTGGGAACAGCCCCAGAGCATTTCTGCTTGCATGGTTTATTGCAATCTGATTTTTGATTGTTGTTATGTGCCTTCCAGTCAACTCTCAATTGTGTGTGTATCTGCCTTCCAGTCGCTTGTTGACTTATGGCGACCCCGTGAATTTCACAGGGTTTTCTCAGCCAAGGAATCCACAGAGGTGGTTTTGCCAGTTCCTTCCTCCGAAATATAGCCTACAGCACCCAATATTTGTTGGCGGTCTCCCATCCAAATACTAACTAGGGCTGATCCTGGTTAGCTTCCAAGATCAAGTGGGATGTGGTACCTGTAGGGTATTTAGGACTTTTTCAACTCTGAATTTCTGCAACCTTATCATAGGCGTTTTCTTGACAAGATTTGTTCAGAGGAGTTGCCTTTGCCTTCCTGGGGCTCCATAGGGTACCCCAAAGCTTTTTTTTTTAGCCCTTCAGCCCTTGTAGACTCCCTGGGCTCCCATTTTCTCTCTCCCCCACCAAAAAAAAAAAAATTAATTGCCTCACCTAGAAGCCTCCAAAAGCAAAAAATCACTTTTCAAAAGCATTGCAGGGTCCCTCTGCCCTTTTAAACACGGGAGGCCCATTTCTCCAAATTAGGAGGGCATTTCTGCCCATTTATCCCTTAAGTGGAGTGGGGGCATTTTTGGCAACTGGTGAATCTTGGGGCAGAAAATTAGCTTTTGGACTTGATGAAATTGCCCACCCGCTCTCTAATGGTATAGGAAGCCATCTTCCAGAACCAAGGAGAAGCCAGAATTGCAGCTAGGAGCCCTTCCTTCCCCTGCCTTGCTTTTTGCTTTAACTCAGCCCAGAAGGCAGAAGTACTTCCCTACCATCGTTTTGTAAAGATTTATAAAGGAAAGAGAAGGAAGAACCTTTTCTAAAGGTCCATTAAAGATTTTTTCACCCCTGGAAAACAGACCCTTTCTACGGCACGGAGACTTAGCTGCCAGGGGGCACATTATGAAGCCGAGCCTTTGCTATAAAGATCGGATGCACATCGGGGTAAATTACTTTGCCGGGACAAGGGTAGGGGCCGTGGAAAGGCAGAGGCCAGGAGCCCAACTAACCCAGATACGCCTGTCCTTAAAGTGCGAATTGGCAAGAAATTTTAATCACAAATCCATCAATCATTGGCTGCTGCCACACTGCAAAAATAATGCAGTTTGATACTGCTTTAACTATCACGGCTCCATCCTATGGATTCCTGGGATTTGTAGTTTGTTGTGGCACCAGAGCTCTTGGACAGAGAAGGCTAAATATCTCACAGAACTACAGATCCCACCATTCCATAGCATGGAGCCATGGCTGTTAAAGTGGTGCCAAACTGCATTATTTCTGCAGTGTGGCAGCAGCCATTTAATGAATCACTTTATTTATATCCTGATTTTCCCCCCCATAAGTGGTACACAAGGCATCTTACAGAATAAAAGTGAAACCACATGTAGCTAAAAACATGTAAAAAGCTAAGACTGAAATTATATTAAGTCATTTATAAAAATATACCAGATAGACAAACTGATAATGTTGATTAAGGAGAAATCTTTGGCTATTTTTTTAAAAAATGGGATTTGTTTATTACTTTTTTTGCAACTAAGTGAAAGGTATCAATTACAGTATAGGCTTTAAAAAATAGTAGCGTTTTGATTAAAAATAGAAGTTGGATATTCCATAATGGAAGTACAGTTATCCCTTCATATCTGCTGGGGTTTGGTTCCAGGACCCTCTTTCGTGGATACCAAAATCTGTGAATACTCAAGTCCCATTATAGGCAATGGCATAGCAAAATGGTGTCCATTATATAAGATGGCAAAATCATGGTTTACTTTTGGATTATTATTTTTTAAAGAATATTTTCAAGCCATGAATACTTAAATCCGGGGATACCAAATCCATGGATATGGAGGGACCATTGTACTTTATTAGTGGAATACAATCATCAGTTGGGGTGGAAGTCATTAGTAGTTCTGTATGTATTCATTTGTTTTAGGTTTGTGGGGGTTTGCCTATTAGTTTGTGTGTTTTATATATTTGTAAGTGGTGGCAGAATGGAACCAGCATTAGCATCAGTTGGGGACTTTTTCAGACACCCCCTTACTGTGCAAGAAGCCTCCAGAACAGTTATGACACTGTCGCGCTGCGGGGGGGTCCATTTCGGATGCCGCCGTCCCTCTCTTGGCGTCGTCCATGACTGTTCCAGTTATGATTGAAGGCAGCGCGCCATTTTTTATTCATGGACAATGTCCGTGAGTAAAAAATGGTGTGGCTGCTTAACAGTCACGGATGACGCCGAGAGAGGAATGGCGTCGTCTGAAACGGACCCTTGCCACGCAACAGTATCATAACTGTTCTGGAGGCTTCTTGTGCGGTAAGGGGTATCTGAAAAAGTCCTGGGTCTCTAAGGACAGAGTTATGCATAAACTGGGTGCCAAAGCAGAGAAGGCCTTGTTTCCCCATTTTCCAAGGCGTATTGCTAGACTCTGCTTTTCCCATCTCTCCGGCCTTAGGAGGGAAAGGAGAACCCGTTGATGGCTTCAGGTGAAACCAAAGCGGTGGGCTGTGGCACGGAGGCCGATAAAAGACCACAGAATAGCTCTCAGGGGAAGAAGCAAGGACACGAAGCAATGGGTTCAAACTATAGTAAAAGAGATTCCACCTAAACATTACTGTTGTCCCTCCACATTCACGGATTTCGCATTCACAGTTTTAAGTATGCACGGCTTGAAAATATTCTTAAAAAAATAATAATCCAAAAAGCAAACCTTAATTTTGCCATCTTATATAGGGACACCATTTTGCTATGCCACTCCTCGAGCGTTTTCATCAGCGCTGTCTACGCACAATCCTAAATATACACTGGACTGACTATGTGACGAATGTTGCTGTCCTTGAGCAAGCAGGGATCACCAGCATTGAGGCCATGATATTGAGAATGCAGCTGCGCTGGGCAGGGCACGTTTCTAGGATGGAGGTCCATCGCCTCCCAAAAATACTACTCTACGGTGAACTCGTCACGGGTCAGCGTAAGAGGGGCGCTCCAAAAAAGCGATACAAGGACTCCCTGAAACAACATCTCAGGCTCGGCCAAATTGATCACCAACAGTGGTCCGCCCTGGCCTCACATCGGGAGGCATGGAGACGCACTATCCACAATGCTGCAGCCTTATTTGAGAACTCACGCCGAACAAGTCTTGAAGAGAAACGACAACGCAGAAAGAACCACAACCCAAAAACATCACCCAAGGAGACCTTCTGCTGTGCTTTCTGCAGCCGGACTTGTTTATCTCGGATTGGCCTTTTTAGTCATCAGCGCGCTTGCAGAAAGCGCGGGATGAGTCCTTCCTGAATCTTCGTTTGCGAAGAAAAGCCAGAGAGAGAGAGAGGGCATATAATAGGACTTGAGTATTCATGGATTTGGGTATTCACGGGGGGTCCTGGAACCAAACCCCAGTGAATGTGAAAGCACAACTGTATTAGGAAGAACGTCCTGAGGGTAAGAGCTGTTTGGTAGTGGAATGCGCTGCTGCCTCAGAGTGAGGCCGCGTCTACATGACAAAGAAAAATCCGTACGGCATTCAAATGTTTGATCGCTCGAATCTGATCCGTCATGTACACATGATCAAACATTTGAATGGCTGTACAGATTGTTTTGTAAATCCAGCAAATTTACTGAACACCAGAATGTCAGACTTTATGGGGGAATTCATTCCCCCCCTTCTGAATGCTACGTTTAGATTCGAATGATGGTTTGTACAATTGATCGATCTTTCAAATACTGTATGGATTTTTTTCATCGTGTAGATGGGTCCTGAGTCTCCTTCTTTGGAGGCTTTTAAACAGAGGCTGGATGGCCATCTGTCGGGAATGCTTTGATTGTGCATTTCTGCAGGGCAGGAGGTTGGACTAGATGGCCCTTGTAGGTCTCTTCCAACTCTATGATTCTAAGTCTTGGGCCAGTGCTGTAACCACTACACCACACTCTCCCTTGCATGCAATGAGGTAGTAAACACCAATTCTTCCTGGGCCTGCCCTGTGTTCTTTCCCCAGCGGGGTTTTCCGGAAGGAAGGAAATGGGGCCAGAAATCCCTAGAGGGACCCTTCGACCCTGGCTGTCATGCTGGAGATCCCTCCGGGATTCCCGCCCGGCAGCAAAGGCGACTTGCGTCTCCAGCGGTCTCCCCGCTCTGAGGCCTCCTCTTCTCCTTCTAACCTGCTTCTGTCATGGGTGGAAAATATGATCATCGCTTTTTCTTCGCAGCTGATCCCAGAGCTCCCGGCCTCCTCCGTTTGGTTTCGCAGGCAACCCAAACAGAAGGGGAAGCCACTCTTTGCCGTTGCCCAAGTGTTTTTTCTGCCAATTCTCAGTGTTTGTTGTCACCCAAGCCACCCTCCTCTTTCCTTCCATTCCCGTCATGAAAACATTCCTTTTTAGAGGAGGAAAAAACACATGGAGCGTGTCTGGGAACCAAAATAGAAGCAGGTTACCAGTAGCGCCTGAGAAGGATGGAAGGAAATGATGTTCAGGGTTTCCCATAACTTGTTTTGGGCAGTCCTTACAACAACCTTAAAAGGTAGGCCAATGTTACTGCTGCCCATGTTGCAAATAGAGAGGTTGAGTTTGCTGAAATGGTGACTGGGATCGGCAAGGTGGTGACCTGTCTTGGCTCGAAGGTCTCGGCACATCTTTTTAAAAGCAATATGTGTGCTGGTGGTAGTTGTGTGCCTTCAAGTTGTTTCTGACTTACAGTGATCCTATCACAGGGTTTTCTTGGTGAGATTTGTTCGGGGGCGTGGATGCCTTTGCCTTCCTCTGAGGCTGAGAGAGTATGATTTTCCCAGGGTCAACAGTTTCCGTGGCTGAGCAGGGATTCGAACCCGGGTCTCCAAAGTTATAGTCCAATGGTCAAGCCACTATTTGTGTGTGTGTAGCATGTGGTTGCTCACCAATGAGAGGGTTGCACTCTGCCTATGCTCAGATGCTCGCAATGACAAGGAGCCCTGGAGAGTATGTGAGCGAAGGGTGATTGTAGGCTTTTGGTGAACCCAGAACTCTTGCAACAGTTTTCTCCCTGTCTCTCTTTTTTTCTCTCGTAATGTTTTAAATTTGAATTATACATTTGCGAATCTCTTTGAACGCCTGTTGAAAGCTGAGAAAGATGCGTTACACATCTCAATGATGGTGATAATTATAATCTCAACAACCACATCTTCCCCACATCTGTGCTTTCAGAGTGATGGGAGTTGCCATCACCAGAGGTGGCTGATGCCTGCTGCATCAGTGTGGGTGATGAATTCACTCCAAGTTTTAGTCCAAACTTCAAAGGAGTCATTTCCAATGCTGAAGCTAATTTTGGGGAGGGCTATATGCTTCACCATTTTGGACAGCTGCTTTAAAGTTAGGATTAAAACCCAGAGTGGATACACCACTCTCCCCACCCTCTGCTGATGTGGAAGGGGCCAACCGTGGATGCCACTGATCTGTCTGGGGTCACCTTTACCAACTAGGGTGAGGGCCTTTTCCGTGGTTGCTCCCAGACTTTGGAACTCCCACCCTAGTAGATAGGAGTATATGAATCAATATAATATGTTAGAATGAATGTATAAATTAGATAAAAGTTACAAGGTGTTAAAATATGTAATACGAAGTATAATAATTGCAATTTATGGAAATTGTTAGAGATGCTACAGAAATATGTTTGTATGATAAATGAAGAACTGGTGCACAATAAACACATACATACATACATATATATATATATATATGAACTCCCTCCCTAGAGAGGTTATGGTGGCCCCATCTTTACTCTCCTTATAGTCGGCAGGCAAAAACACTTGTACGCCACCAGGCCTTTGCTGACAAATGAAGGTTGGACTGCTGGTGCTCCTATTTTAATTTTTATGGCATTTTAAAAATGTTTTATCACATGTGGAAATTTAATTAATATAGTAGTTTAATCTCTTTTAATTCTAATTTATTGTATTATGTTTTTAACTATTGTTTTTAAAATATTGTGAGCCACCTTGGGTCCCACCATAGGGAGAAAGGCAGGATATACATAAATAAATATATATCCGTGGAACCAATATCCGCGGTTTCAGTTATCCACAGGAAACAAAACAGAACACATATCATAGAGTTTTCCTAGAGAGGTGTCCTCTCTAGACATTTTCTAGGTCCTCCAAGGCAACTCTGTGGTATTTAAACTAGAAGTCCCATTATTTTCAATGGCATTCGCTGTTATCTGGAGATTTCAGTATCCACAGGGGCCCCCAGAATCTCATGGATACAGGGGGTCCTACTGTACATAAATAAATAATAACTTAGGGTCACCCACCTTATGATAGTGGTTATTATTATTATTATTATTATTAAAGTTTATTTGTAGAGCGCTGTCAATGTACACAGCGCTGTACAAAAACAATCAAGGATAAAACAAAATGAAACCTGCCGAAGGCATACAATCTAAGTAAAATAGGTAAAATAATAAAATCAATTAAAACAAGGATAATTACAACAATTAATGTTGTTAAACCAGACAGGCCAAGTTAACATCAAGGCTCCATAGTGGTAGAATTCAAAGAAACCCTGCCACACACATGTACCCCTACACACTGCTCAGCCATCACCAAAATAAATATGACAAGATTTAAAAATTACACATTGTGGCAATGCTTCATTTGGCGCAAATTGCATCCTGCTAGCTTTTGAAGCCCACTGGCTTCTTCATCAGGAAACAATGGTTAAAAATAATAATAATAACAATTTTAAAAATCCTGTAAGGAAAGAAGAGTGTCAGAACCTTGGGTCTGAATCTTGCTTAAGACGTTTGCTTAGAGTGGTCTTGAGGATGAGTTGGTGCAAAAATGGGTCACTTGCCCCTTCTCGGCCCTATAAAGGGTCTGGATTCAGAAACAGGTAAAAGGTTGTTCTGGAACAACAGCGAGAAAGTAACTTCCCTTGCGATCTAGGCCTGTTTCTCTCTTCTGCAAGGCTTGATCCCTCTTCCTGGGCAGAGTATGGTGGGATTTTGTGTGCTGGCTGGAGATCATTTTAGTCTTTGTAAGAGGTAAAAGTATGCCAAGAAAAGATATTTGGGCGGAGGGGTAAAGCCAGGGCAGTCTGTAGCCGTAAGAAGGAAGGGCTGCAGGGCTCTGGCATCGTTTGCGGCCATGGTGGCACTTCTGGCACAAGATATGGTGTTGCCCAGCATGGCGCGAGGGGGCGACAAGCTTAGCCCCTGGATGGATGATGGCGGATGTGGTCTCTTGGCACCTTTTCCTGGCTAGTTTCCTATCCTCCCCTCTTGGCACCGTGGGCATCCTGGCATCCCTCCCAGATTGGGGGGAGTGGAGATGCCACTTCCAAGGCAAAGCTGTCGCTTTTGCTCTTTCTCTCTGTGCTCCCGATGAGGAAGACCCTTCCTGACACCTCTCCTGGGCGCCCATCCTGCCGGGGAATGTTTGCCCACAGCAGACGGTTTGTCGGCTGTCTCTGTCGGTAGCAGATGGCTGCCTGCCTCCTTTTGCTCCCCCTTTTCTGTGTATGTGTGTGTACGCACACACACACACACATGCCGGCCCTGCTTTGGAATATGAAGCCTCTGTACAGAGCTTGCAAAGGAAAATGCTTTGATGGAGCAGGAACACCGGCAGAAGAAGACGGAGAGGAAGAGAGATGTGCGGAGCCATTTTCTACAGCAGGACAGACATGTAGAGAGATGGCTGCAAGAAGCAGCGATGTAGGATCGCGCCCATGTGAGTCAAAGCATTGCATCCCCTGTAAGTACCATAAGCAGACTGTCACTTTTAGAAGCACAGAGACTGGCAGGGCCTTTGAGATTAAATGAGACATCACCCGCCAGTCTACCAGCTTGTTGATGTGATGGAGTGCAGACATAGGGTGTTGTCTGCAGCATGTGGGGGAAACAAGGACACACCTGCGTAGGTGCTTCAGGAACCACAAGTCTGCAGCCCAGGAAGCTGGAGCAACAACCGGTGGCCAAGCATTTCAATACACAACATTGCAGTCGCTCGGATTTGTCCCTGTTTGGTACCGAAGTGCCATCTCCTGCAGGCATTTTGGATGAAAGGGGGAAAATCTGGATTCTTAGATTTAGGACCCAAACACCACATGGCTTCAACTGCGAGGAGAATCCCATCATCCACAGAAGAATGCTGGAAACAGAGTGACCTAACTGGCCACCTTGGATGCAGATGCGTTTCATCTTTAGCCACTGAAGAAAGCAGAAGCTGGAATGTTTTGTTCATTTTCTATTGTTTGGGTTTTGTTAGTTAATCACATCAATAAATATATATACTCGTAGTGATTAGCTGCATACTTCTGGGAAATAAGAAAGACAAAGTTGGGAGAGGTGCTGTCAGTTTGCTTTTTAATATCCTATATTACCAATATCTGTAGCTGTAGGTATCATTTTGTTATACACACACGCACACAAACCAAGAACTGGTGACCCTATACCACTGTACTTCATGGTATGCACCAACTATCCCCTGATTATGGAACAGAGATGTAATTCTTTACTGAATTTCTTCTCAAGGGTAGCAACAAGTAATTTCAACCATTTTCTTCCCACTACAAGAAAGTATTTGAAAACCATGCAGTTTTTGATGGCTATTCGCAATTCGGGGATTATTCTGCACAAAATTTGTATGTGGTTGGTTTGCACAGAAAACAGTGTTTTCTGTGCAGGAAACAGCATTTTCTAGGTGGAAAATAATATTTCAAGGCAAAAATATTAATTCCTGTGCAGAAAATACTGTTTTCTGCACAAAGCAATCATTTGCGAAATTTGTACAGAATAAACCCAGAGCTGCGAAAATTCTAGTCAGTCTGGGATTCTTCTCGTCAGGGCTTTTTGACAGCTGAAAAACATGTTTTGACTATTTTTCAAATACTTTTGAATATTCTTTCCGTCCCTATTTTGGAAGCAAACCAGGGTTGGGTCTGGTTGGTCCTTGGATAAGTGACGCGTAGAAACCTAGGAGAGCTGCTTTGACCAGTCAGAGAAGACAATACTGACCCTAGATGAGGTACTGAAGGGTCTGGTTGAGAATATGGGCAGCTTCCTAGATTCTTAGTCTTGTCTCACTTTGGTAGTTAAGTAGTGTTAGGCCTGGTGCATCTTTGGATGGGAGACCACTAGGAGGGAATTCTCCAGGTAGGGCAAGGAATAAGTGCTGCTTGAAACCCAGAATTCCTGCCGGTCAGAGATGGCTGTACTGAACCTAGATGGACCATATATGATCAGAGTCAGCACAATGCAGCTTCCTAGAGTCCCAGCCTTTGGAAGCAGAGCAGAGTCAGGCCTGGTGAATCATAGAACCTTAGAGCTGGAAGGGATCCCACGGGCCATTTAGTCCAGCCTGCTGCCATGTAGAAATACACAACCAAAGCATCCCTGAAAGATGCCCCCCACCTATGATTAAAGACCACCAAAGGAGAGTCCACCAGCCTCCAAGATGGTCTATTCCACTAGTCCTTGTATAGGGGACCCTCAGGAGGGAACAAAAAGAGGTCTCCAGCTAGGGCTAGGAACAAATCTTTCTGAAACCTGTGGCAGCCATGTCTGCCAGATATTGCTGGCCATTCTGGCCTTGGTGGACCACCAGGGGTCTGACTCTGTGGCATTCTTTGTGGTTGCAAAGGTTTGGTCTGGTCATGAATGGAAAACCAGTGGGCCAGATCTGGCCTAGGAGGCCAACCCAGTCTAGCCCACAGTGCTATGGGCCTACCTTCTCTCCTACACCACAAATGTTGCTCCCTCAGAAGGAATGGGAGAATCTGTAGTTCAGTTGCTTGAGCCCTCTTCATTGCTTTTGCCCCCTTAGAAGGGGTAGGAGCTCCACTGATCCACCACCTTCAGGCTGTGACTTCATTTGATCTGCTGCCCTCCATGCAGGATGGGAGAAGGAGAAATGGAGCTCTGCTCTCAGACGATGTTCTCAGGCTTTGTCTCATGTGAAGTTTGTGCTTCTCAAGTGAGGAAGAAAATTGTGGAGCCAACCTGACCGAGCCCCTTGCTAGTGGGGTGCTACTGGAGACCCCAAAACATCCTGCTGAGAGTGGCGGGTGTCAGTAGGGCAATGCATCTGCTTTGGATTTTAGTCTGAACTTTAAAGGAGCTGTATCCAAGGCTCCGAATCCCCAAAATAGATCCAGCACCTTAGATCATTCCCTTAAGTTCAGACTAAAACCCAGAGCGGATTAATTGCTTCCCCCCAGACCCTATCCTCCTCTTCCTCCATAATCAACCAGCCTGTAGGAGGGTTATGTGGCCCCTCCTGAGACCCTCTCTTGGGTTACGGCAAGTTGCACGCATATGCCAGGTGTGTTCTTGGCACATCTGCGCAATGCCGCTCTTAACATGGTGGCGCAGGAGCATTTGGAGAGGGCAGCCTGCTTAGTTAATAGCTGGTTTTGTTAACCACTTGAAAACCCAGTGTGTTTTTAGCTGGGCTAAGGAAACCAGCATCAAGGCCTCTCTCTCATCAAGCTTTTCATGCTGACAATTATTTCCGTGCGTGAGTGGGAGAGTGTTTGTTTAGTATATTTCTCTGAGCCCTTTTAATGTGGGTGGTTGGGGAAGCAAGAGACAGAGGAGAGGAGATGTTTTCAGGCAAGAATTCCAGGGCGGATTAAGCAAAGTTCATCAATCAATTCTCGAATAAGATCACAACACTGTATGGTTGCGAGGGACCTGAAAGGCCATCTAGTCCAACCTTCTTGGCATTCGTAATTAAAGATCTTAGGGTGGCTTGAAACAATCTCACAATCTGGTAGCACTTGCTTGTTGGGCTGTGGTGTGACCACTCAATAGGACTATAGTTTCCAAGTCAAGGGAAATCACCATCCCCTTATATTCTGTGCCAGTCCATCCTCATCTTCAGTCCTGTGTTCAGTTTTGGGTGCATCATTTTAAGACAAGTTTGAACAGGTTCAGAGAAGGGTGACAAAGATAAGAGATATGGAGAGAGAAATTTTTTAGGAATGGTTGAGCCTGGGGAACAGAAGACTGGGATGCAACACAATTGCCTGAACCTTTTTAGTTGCTGAAATCATGAAATAGGGTGCATTTTGGATGTAATATAGTAATTCTGTAGAAATGTTTGCTTTTGAGATAAAATTCTTTATAAAGGTACAGGATAAGGGATAATTGGCCTAGCAGTAGTACATGTATCACGAATCTCTCTCTGACGGACTAGAACATAGTCAATGAGGTGCCAATGTTTGGATCGGGGATGCATCCAGGTTGTCTTCAAGCTATCTTTCTGCTGAAAGATTGTGTTTGTAATAGTCAGCTGTCGTTCTACATCGGGAGGCATGGAGACGCACTATCCACAATGCTGCAGACTTATTTGAGAACTCACGCCGAACAAGTCTTGAAGAGAAACGACAACGCAGAAAGAATCACAACCCAAAAACATCACCCAAGGAGACCTTCTGCTGTGCTTTCTGCAACCCGACTTGTCTATCTCGGATTGGCCTTTTTAGTCATCAGCGCGCTTGCAGAAAGCTCGGGATGAGTCCTTCCTGAATCTTCGTTTGCGAAGAAAAGCCAGAGAGAGAGAGAGAGAGAGAGTACATGTAAAAAGGACCCATATCTGTGGTTTCACTTTTCTGTGTCCAAAGAAATGTCCCCTCTAGGCATTTTCTAGGTCCTCCAGCACAATTCTGTGGTATGCTTCTACTAGAAGTTGACCATAGAGTCACACTGGAGTATCTAGAAGACATTGAGCCATTGGATTCTGGTTTGTGCCATGTTTGCAAGGAAAGAAGGAAGAGAGGAAGGGTGGGTGATGGCCAGTGGCACCAATATGGTACTGGTCCCTAGAACATGGGGGAGGAATTGCTGGTCTGCCACATTAAGGAGCACTGGTTTATATATTTTGTTGGCTTCTCTGAGTATTTCCATTCTGGAGGGGAAAAGCCCAACACAAGTCCTCGAATGCTAAGTAAGTATGAAGCACCAAATACTGAAACAGTTTGTCAGCTGCCCTTGCAATAAATGAAGAGGGAATTCAATTTGGGAAAGTATGATCGCATTAGGCACCACATCTCTGCAAAAAAGCAAGCTTAAGGTCCAATTTATGATTGCAATGATTTTAATTAGGGCAGCTCAGCAGCTTCGGATCAATTTGGAACCAGAGGATCGGGGTAGCGCAGCCCAATTCGGATCCAGATTGAATTGGTTCAGTCCAAGGTGTTTTGTGCCAATTTGGTGAGCTGGACCAAATTGCAAGCCAGGCAATGGATCCCCAAAAGTAGTGTGTGAGGAAAACAGCTGGGGGTCAAAATCACTCTGAAGGAATTGCTTATGGTGGCAAACTGCAGTTTGTGATCAGACTTTCTGTGTGTATAGATATATATTTGGTCAGTGTGGAGAATGGAATTCTGCGTCACTCCTTGAAAAACGTTGATGCCAAGGAAGAATAAAGAATGGGCAATTTTGCCCTTTGCTAACTAGTCCACTCACCCTGGGCATGGGCCCTGGAACAGGGTAGGATGGGAGGGTCAAGTCCCCCTGGACTAGGCCTTCTCTGTGGCTGCTTCCAGGCTGTGGAACTCCCTGCCACCTTTACACCTTGGGGGTCTAAAAGAGGAAAGAACCCATTTCTGTGGGTGGTTCCGGTCTGGTAGAGAGTGTTCCTTTGAGAGTTTTGAGGGGCTGGGGATGCTTCCCACCACTTCTGGTATTTTCATTTGGCCAAACTAGAGGCAGTGTGGAATAGTGGTTAGACCTTGTTGGGCTGAGGAATGGGGCTCTGCATGAGTGATACTAACCTGACCCCACAGGATTATTGGAAGTAGGCATGGGGAGAAGGTGGTGTAGGTTTGCTGGACTGAATGCTCCCCATGCAGTATGCCTTTGCCCAAGGACAGAGGTCTACTGGGAGCCCCCCACTGTGCCCCACCTGCCGTGGCACCCCAATTGGGGAATGCCCTCCCTTTGGGAGGGCCGGTTGTTGCTAACCTTCATTTCATGGAGGCACTAAGTGAAAACACAGCTGTTTCTTGAAGCCTTTCAGCCTTGCTGGTTTACCCCAAAATGTTAACACAGATCATAGAATTCCTAACATTTAGGAAGTTCTTCCCAATGTTTAGGTGGAATCTCTTTTCCTGTAGTTTGAATCCATTGCTCCAGGTCCTAGTCTCTGGAGCAGCAGGAAACAAACAATACACAGTTTTAAAACTCTTAATCTTTTAGACCTGTTTTAATTGTGTTGAATAAGTCTTTTTTTAAAGTCTACTTAAATTATTTTTACGAATGTTTTAACTTCTCTGCACTGATTTTACTTGTACTTGAAATATTTTCATTTTTAAAGAATGCAATAAAATCAGCAGTGATTCACTTTCCATGGAGCCAAATGGATATCCATGAGGGGCTGTATTAATAACCAGTGGTGGCTGTTGGTTTCCATGACAGTGGAACAGTGGATCTGTTCTGGGTTTTAGTCAGAACTTTAAAGGAGGTCTCCAAGGTGCTGAGCAGAACCTCCACCCCCAAATTGTCTTAAAACTTTATAGGATGCCATTAAAGTTTGGACTAAAACTCAGAGCAGGTTCTCCCCTCCCAACATAGGCACCATCATTTCTGATCCACCCATTCCTGTGAAACCAGCTTGCTTTCCCACCGGTGACCATTCAGTGCTGACTAAAAGACTGTGGGGAGCTTGAGCATCTCTCCAGGGGGCTGACATCCCCATTTGGTTGTGTGCATGCTTTTTTAAAAGAACCACTTTGGGTTTTTAAATGCTGGATAATTAGTAGCTGCTTGTAGGGAGTTACACATACTGAATAATAATCTAGGACTTGCTTGCTCATCGTCTGTTCTTCTTTCCTTCTTACATCTTTATAAAAAACCACAACAGCCTGTGAGTGTCTTTCTCCTCCCACCCACGTCCGCCCGCGCACACACTTCCTCGCAAGCATTAATGTTTATTAGGCATTCCCCTTGTTAGATTATGAGCCGATAAAAGATGCACAACTGGGATTGGCAGGTTTTTTTTAAAGATGCAGCATAAAGGAGGTTTCCTGATGGTTTCTGGCTTGTTCTGGTTTCTGCATCAGGTTGTTTTCCCAGATCTCGAAGGCTGACAGTGAATAATTGTAACGCCTCTGTTTGCTCTTGGAAGGCTATTTTTAGGCTCCACATCCCTGGCAAATTGTGGCCCGAGCAGCAAAGGCGATGGGCGTGCAGTGATTAGGTGGAAAGTTTCCAAAAATTGAAGGGCTGGTGGATGGTTGAGTGACAGAGAGGTGCTGGAGGACTCATCCTGAACATTTGGATGGGGGTGGTGGGAGAGCCCATGGATCGGGAGGGTGCACTCCCACCTCCTCATCTAGTGCCAGGCTTCACCTGGACTCCTGGGTCCAGTTCCGGTCATCACATTTCAAGGAAGGTATCAACAAGCTGGAACATGTCTAGAGAAAAGCAACCAAGATGATCAAAAGTCTGGAAATCAAACCCTACAAGGAATGACTTAGAGAGCTGAGCATTCTCTTCTCTTGGAGAAGAGAAGACGGAGAGGTTGACATGATAGCCATGTTTAAATATCTGAAGGGAAGACCAGTAGAAGATGGACTGGGTTTGTTTTCTGCTGTTCTAGAGACTAAAACAGAAAGCAATGGGTAGGACCAGGTCTTATGATTTGATGTTACAGGAGGGTAATTAGAAGGAACTTCTTGATAGTGGGAGCAGTTCTGCAATGGAACCCATTGCATCGTGAGATGGAAGGGTCTCCTCCTCTGGATGTCTTCAAAAAGAGGCTGGACCGCTCCCTGTGTCTGGGGATGCTCTAGCTAGTTGGAGATCCTGCATTGAGCAGGAGGTTGGACCTGATGGCCCATGAAGCCTCTTCCAACGCTATGATTCTATGGTTTAAACGACAAGAAAAGAGATTCCACCTAAACATTAAGAACAACTTTTTGATGAGAAAGAACTGTTCAACAGTGGAATGGATTTCCTTGTAAGGTGGTGGAGTCTCCTTCTTTGGAAGTCTTTAGACAGAGTTTGGTTAGCCATCTTTTGGGAGTTGTATTTTCCTGCATGGCAGGGGGTTGGACTAGGTGGCCCTTGGGATAACTCTTCTTATCCCATAAATTCTTCCTTCCTAAATCAACTTTGCTAGCAAGCAGGAGTGGCTATTTGGAAGCTAAAATGCTGGCCTTCCTTGCTGGGCTGTTTTGAGGGATTGGGTATGACCGGGTTGAGGAACCTCTTTCATCTCATTCTGAGAAGTCCAGGATGGGGGCAGGACTAAAGAAAAGGGGACTGACCCCCAAAAATCTTGTTGTTAATGATGTCATTGTACACCTTAAGGCCGTTCCTAGTATATAGCAACCCTAAGGTGAACCTAGCACAGAGCTTTCTCAACAAGATTTGTTTGGGGATGAGAGAAAGAGTTGCCATGACATTGCTTTGGGGAGCCAAAAATACCTGGTATATTTTCAAATTTCAATTTATTCTTCATATAGTCCATAGACCCATCAAACAACAGACATGATGTACATTAATAGATAAAACCATAATACAAAACCAATAAAATTAGGATACTTATTGTCTATCAATTAAGTATCCTAAAGGCTTCATTGGGAGTGGAAGGAAGAGGCGGCAGGCATACTCCAAGTAGCTCCAGGGTTGTTGTTTAATATGTTTTATCTAGTTTTTAAGGACTTTAATTTTCTTTGGTGAACCCAGTATATTTCAGACCAATTAAAAGCAGCAGAAAGTCCCAGATTTTGTTCTTGTTCTTTCCGATTTTATTCCGGAGTTCCATGCATGTTTCTTTTTTCTTCTTTTTCTTTTTTAAAATCCCAGAATATTTTCTATCAGCTCCTGGTACGATGAGAAACTTCTTATAAACCCGCTCCTCTGGCTGGTTTATTTTAACCTAGTAGAAGTCCTGGGCTTGTGTGTCCGGCTTGTGGGGGCAATTTGCTAACACACATTGGAAACTGCTTAATGCAGTGTAGATGTGTAAAATTGCTATTGCTTAAAACAATTTGTAAGCTGCTCTGATAGCCTTTGTGGTTGAAGAGCGGGGTATAAATACCTAATTAAATTAAAATAGAAAATCAGAAGGGACAGGAATCAAATGTGGGGTTTTTCAATCAGTCTGGATGCGCCCTCAGTTGAAAGCAATTACTTCCAGTAACTAGAAGTGCATCCGGTTCTATAGGACAGGAAGTGACACCCAAGTCCACGGTCCGTCTGAGGCCGTCTGGGTGCTGCTCTCTGTGGGGTGTGTGTTCCCCTCACATCACCTCATTTCACCTCCCTCTCATGCAATTTTCCCATACACCCCACCCTGATCCTTGGCTGCTATCTTAATGCCGTCTCAGCGTGGTAAGATCAAGCCAGGCTTCTTCGCTGCCGCCGCTGAAAGGCAGAGCAGTGCATCTTGGGAGATTATTTTCAGGAGGGTGAGGAGGAGGGAGCCTAGGACGGCCACATTGGTCTGTTTGTGGGACCTCGTGGGACCTCCAAAGTGGAGCAATGCCCGCGTTGGCAAACCTGCCAGAAGCATGGTGTCTCTGCCCTGGATTTTTTGGAGGGAGGCACAGGAGGAGTTTGTGAGATTTTGCAGCATTGTGTGCCTTTGTATGAGCTGAGCATATTTGCATAGTTCCTACATTTCTTCATCAGATGTGGCAGCCATTATCATCATCATTATTAATGTTATTAGTATTATTTGTAGAAAGCGCGGGATGAGTCCTTCCTGAATCTTCGTTTGCGAAGAAAAGCCAGAGAGTGAGCGAGCAAGCGAGAGTATTATTAATCATTATTGTTATCTCCTCCTCCACATATGAGCTTGAGTATATTTATATAATTCCATTGCCCTCTATTATCTGTGTTCACATATAATATTTTTTAAATTGCCCTGTATTCACATATAACAATGGCTGTGGTCCGTGGATCCCCAGGGGGCCGTGGCGTTCTCACAGGGTGTCTGCAAAGGCTTGAAGGCTGCTCAGGCCACTTGGCAGGAGCCAAGGCAAAGACTAGCTGGCTGGCTTGGCCTGCACATTGCCATTCAATCTGCTCCAGCCACAAACTTGCAGGAAGAAGCAGGAGAAAAGCCTTCCCCTCCAGTGCCTCTCAGGGAAGGGTTAATGGATGGTGTAATTGTATAATTGTATTAGTAGTAGTAGTAGTTTCTGTGGTGGTGTTGGTGTTGGTGGTTTTAAATCTTGAGTTAAGTCTTGGGGGTCCATGGCAACAAAAGCTATTTAAAGGGGATCCCTGGTAAAGAAAAAGTTAAAGAGTCACTGACATATAATATTGTTAAAACAGACAAAAGTCCCCTGGTTCCGCATCTGCATTGAAGGTTCGGTTACCACCAGTGGCAGCTGGTAGCTTCCTTACCATGGAGGTAGTGGTGAACCTGTTCCGTGTTTTAGTCTGAACTTCAGAGGCTCACTTCAAGGTGCTGAGCTCTGTCCCCAAAAGAGGTTCAATGCCTTGGGGAGACCCATTAAAATCAAGACTAAAATCAGAATGGATTCTCCTCTCACTCACTCACAGACACCCCAGAAAAACCACACGCCACTCTTGGTTCATTGGCGACCCACGGCTGCCTGCGTTCAGCTCTCTCCACTTGCAGACACTCTTTTTCCATTTTAAAAAGATCCTCCATTGCCTCCCTCCATTCTCATGCTTTGCTGCCATAATGGAACATTTTTGCTGAGAAAAGTGATGAGAGAATCAAAGCAGAATTAGAGTTTGTGGAGTTGTGAGTCCTTCCCCGCAACCTTCGTCCCAACCAGGCTGGCCATTTTGTGTGTCTCCTTTCCTCCTCCTTGCTTATTTTAAACCCACCGTGACCACGACCACCATCTCCACCATGCTCCAGAGCGCCTTAACAAGCCAGGCTCCTTCCTCTCCAATTCTGCCTTTGCTGTCAGGAAGACTGATGGTTGTTCTCCACTCTTAACCTTGTTACGGGAGCTTTATTCCTCCTCTTGCTCTTGGGGAAAGCAGCAAATGTGAAATTCGATGGCTCTGCTGCTCTCCGGCAGGAAGGGAGCGTAAGAGACCCCCTGACCGCATCCGCAAATGGACATCAGTCGCCGGAGGGTCCCAAGGCGTCCTTACTTCCCAGGGGATAGTCACACTAGTCAATGATAGCACTATGATTGCACTTTAACTGCTTTGGCAACTTCCTATGGAATCCTGGGATTTGCGGTTTAGGGAGAGGTTAGAATTTTCAGCCAGTGCTTCCCTAAACTACAAATCCCAGGACTCCATAGGTTTTTGCAGACAAGGAAAACTCAGAGGTGATTTGCCATTGCTAGGGATGTGAAGACTCAGAAAAAACCTGGAAAAAAATTAAAAAAAATGCTTCCCCCCCCCCAAAGCCTTTTTTTGCTTGTTTGTTTGTTTTCCAAAAAATTGGATAAAAGGAAGAGTCCTGCATTCATTTATGGGTGCCTCATTTTAAGAAGGAGATAGACCAGCTGTAGCGGGTTCAAGGAAGGAAGGAAGGGCAACAAGGATGATAAGAGGGATGGAGAACAAAACACAAGAGGAATGGTTGAGGGAATTTGGGCACATTCAGCCTTGATGAACTGAAGACAGAGGGATGACATGATTGCACGCTTTAAATATCTCAAGGGCTGCCCCAGAGAGGAGAAAGCAGGTTTGTTTGTAAAATGTAATGGTTTTAAGTTCCAGGGGGGGAGATTACCATTGAACATTAGATGGAACTTCTTGACAGTGAGAGTAGTTTGGCCATGAAACCCATTGCCTAGAGAAGTGTTGAGGTTTCCTTCTCTGGACATCTTCAGAAAGAGACCGGACAGTTCCCTGCTGCTAGGGATGCTCTAGCTCAGTGATTCTCAACCTTTGGTCCTCCAAGTGTTTTGGACTTCAACTCCCAGAAGTCTCAGCCAGTATGGCCAATGCTGAGGAATTCTGGGAGTTGAAGTCCAAAACACCTGGAGGACCAAAGGTTGAGAACCGCTGCTCTAACTGGAGATCTTGCACTGAGATGAGGGTTGGCCCTGATGGCCCATGGGAGGACACTTCCAATTCTATGACTGTGATTCCATATTTAAATGTGATTTTGTTTGGTGTAGGTTTTTATTTTAAGCTTCAGGTTAAAGTGGAAATGCATTGGAACCAATGTTGTAGGAGAACCTGCCCAAAAGTGACACTGAAAATGGTCTGGTTTTCTCTTACTGAACCATATGTGTGAAGTATTTTAAGTCTCATATGCCAAAACATAGATAGTGGTGTTCTTGGGTCTGAAATGTTTCCCCTGCTCTGATAGCAACACCCTAGATCTTATTAGCGAATCCTGCTTTGAGTAGACCCATCGATTCAAGTGGTGAATGGGAAATCAACACATAGGCCAGTCCTATTGATTCAGTGCAGTGGCGCCCGATGGGTTGCATGTCCGTGGGGCGGTGCATCTGCTCCAGGCTTATTCTAGATAGAAAATGTGCTCTTCATGGTGCTGAAGTAGGTTCATCACCTTGGAGAGCGCCATTAAAGCGTGCCAAAATCTGGCATGGATTCAACATCCCACTGACATGGGAAACACCATCCTTCACTGTTTAGTGTAGTAGGGACTGACTTATAGGATCCAGGCTGACAAAGATTCCCAAAATCTTGATGAAAAATCTGAAATAATCTTAACTCTTGCTGCTCTTCTCACTCTCCTTTTCTCTCTTTCTCCTTTTTTTGCCTTCTTTCACAGAGCTCCTGGGATCAACCAAGAGAGTGAATGTCAATTTCCAAGATACTGATGGGTAAGTGGATATAATATTTGCCTATCAGCAACTAGCGGTGTGCCTAGGGTGCAGGGGGGCCAGGAAGCCGCGTGGAGGAGGGAAGCATTATGAGGATGGTCATTCATCAATGAATATTTCCAGAGACCCTGCATGTTTTCCTGGCAGTCTCTCAAGATATGCTAGCGAGAGAAGCCGTTTGCTAACCTTGTGAGAACTGGTGTCTCTGTAGGGTAGGACTGAGCAACTGCATGAATGTCAGGGGCAAACTTTCTACCCCAGACCCTCCCCTCTGGGCTGCCCCCCCCCAACAAGCCCAGATACTTCTATTTTCCTCTGCACCCCATCACTTCCTGTCACCATTTTGAGAGGTTCTTCAGAGGAAAACAGAGACAGTGGGGGGAAATAAAAAGTTCTGGGGTGTTTTGTGGGGATGGGGTGAGGATATTCTCATGTGTTTCAAGGCATTTAGAGGGGCTTTTTGCACAGCTTGGGGGCAAAAAATGCCTCCAAATTGCATCATTTAAAGATAGATAGATAGTTAGATAGATAATTGGGGGTTGGACGCCTGGTACGCTAGAACCCAACATGCTAGAACCCAACTTGGAGCCATCTGCTTGTTATTATTATTGTATTTTTTGTATTATTTTGTATTTTTTAAAAATTAATCTTTTATTATTTTTTAATTTTCCAAATAAGTATAATTGTATTGTGTAAATATAATGTGATTGTAGTGCGTTTAGATTAAGAGGGAAAATGTATTAGTGTTTGGATTGATAGTTTTATTTTTGTATTAGTAAGAAAAGAGAAAAACAATTATTATTATTTTTGCTTTATTGTTACGGCCTTTTGAAGTCAGGTGTATTTTTCAGTAGAATGGTCTTATTCCAATAAAAAATTCCTAATCCCCAATACTGAGGAGGGGGGAGATTTAGGGCAATGAAATGGAAGTACCTCTGGCAGGGGGTTGGACTAGATGGCCCTTGGGGTCCCCTTCCAGTTTGAGTCTACAATTCAGTGATTCATCACATACTGTGTAGTTAAGCTATGGAACACCCTGCCACAAGATAATAGTAGCGGCAATTTCAGCGGCCGAAAAATATTTTTTAAGAAGAAGTTCTTCCCCCGCATAGAGAGAGTGGTGCCTCCAGGCCTTTAAGAAGAAGAAGAGGAAAAAGCATCAGCCCTGCAAAGCCTTCCCTTCCCTTCCCCTCTTGCTATTGAGTAACTTTTCCTTTTTGCAAGATTGTCTGAGACTTAAAAAGCTTCCTGCTTCCATCGGCTCCAGACCTGTTGTCTCGCCTTCTCCTTCTTCTTCGCCTTTTCCTTCTTCTCTGAGATGAAGCGAAAGAGCTTTTGCTAATAGAGAAGAAATAAATGAACAGCATGAGCTGGCCTCTGCTTTCTCTCCCTTCTCCTTCCATTTCCAAATCTCCAAGTAGGTTATTGAGCAGCGGGTGCTGACTGGCTCCTTCCTCTGTGGTGGGAATGGAGGGGACCTTTCTCCTTTCTTTCCTCTCTGATCCTCCTCTGCTGGCTGCTGCTAATGATTGCCGGCTGGGAGCCAACATCTCTTTGCTGCTTTCTCCCTCCCTCCCTCTTCCCTTTAACTAAACACAGAGAGATTCAGTCCTGCTGCCTTTGGGCAGGTGCTGTCTCCTCTTTCAAGCCGGCCCACGCAGGCAAGCTTGGCTGGCACGTCTTTCCCTGGGCAGAGCAGCAAATGAGTCCTGGATGAAAGATTTCGAGTCATGGAGGGGGAGAAAGAGGCTGCTTTCCCTCCAAGCTGAGGGTAGCAAGGACTTTGGGGGTGTCCGCCCCACAGGGTAAGGAAAGAGGGGGTGTCCCACACAGGCTATGTGGTCACTTTGGAATTTTTTGGGGGGGGGATTAGGAATTTTTTTTTATTGGAATAAGACCATTCTACTGAAAAATACGCCCAACCACAAAAGGCCGCAACAATAATGCAAAAATAATAATAATTGTTTTCCTCTTTTCTTACTAATACAAAAATAAAACTATCCCAACACTAATACATGTTTCCTCTTAATCTAAACACACTACAATCACTCTTCTTTCCTTTCCAATGAACATTATATTTACACATTACAATAGAATCACAACCTGGAAACATCACCCAAGGAGACCTTCTGCTGTGCTTTCTGCGACCGGACTTGTTTATCTCGGATTGGCCTTTTTAGTCATCAGCGCGCTTGCAGAAAGTGCGGGATGAGTCCTTCCTGAAACTTCGTTTGCGAAGAAAAGCCAGAGAGAGAGATATACCTATTTGGAAAAGAAAAAAATCAATAAAAGATTAATAAAAAATTTAATACAAAATAATAATACAAAAATCTCTGTCTCTCTCTCTGGCTTTTCTTCGCAAACGAAGATTCAGGAAGGACTCATCCCGCGCTTCCTGCAAGCGCGCTGATGACTAAAAAGGCCAATCCGAGATAAACAAGTCCGGTTTATACAATACAATATAATAATAATAATAATAATAATAATAATAATAGATTTATTTAAAATATCTTTTTATGTTATTGCTGGGGTTGTCTCACCAAACCACAGCCAAAACTTTTTCCAACGATGATTTGACAATTTCTCTTTTTCACTCAGAGCTAAATTTTCAATTATGTTCTTCACATAATAAGCAGTGCCTTTTACATCCTGCAGATTTTGACTCTTTACCTCCCTTTGTCTTTGGAAAAATAACCCTAACATCCCATAGAGGTTTACCAGGTGCACCGTGGACCAGGGCACTTTCCAAAAACCCTTTGGAGTCAGGATGGAGAGAGAAGAAGGCAGCCAGGATGCAAGATGGCCTCTTGCAACTTGGAATTGGGATTGGTTTGTTTCTCTCCTAGATTTGCTCCAAAACTGGGAATCAGGGCAGTTTACACAAATGAGAAGAAATGCAGATAAAGGCACATCCAAAGACATATGTCAAAGTACCCCAAAAGTGCTTGCAAAAAGGCAATTAAACTATTAGTAGAACTGAAAACTGTTTGAAACAAATCCTTTGGAAGAGCAAAGATAAAAGTCAGTGAAGGAGCATGCCTTTAAAAGTTCTTGCAGAAATGGAGACGTTGTCATTTGTTGGTGGAAGGTGAGCAGGGAGGGAGCCAGCCTGGTCTCTCTAGGGAGGGATTTCCAAAAACTGGGAGCAGCCACCGAGAAGACCCCGTTTCCCATCTTACCAGTAAATGTGCCCATGAAAAGGAGGCACTACCATGATGTCACAGAATATTCTGGAAGGGGAAAACCTTTTCCACCCAGTCCAAAGACTGAGACCCAGTCCCATTCGACTGGGGTGGGTGGGTTGGGAAGCAGCAGTGACTGAAATGGCAGGGAATTAATTAAGGCTGGAGAGAGAGGGATGCTAACTCCATGCAAGGGTCCCAGGCTTATGGGGCAGGCTTTGACTCTTGCCCTAAAGGTGGAAAGAGAGAGACCATAGGTGTGAGTTTGGAATAGAATGGAAGAACCTCGAACACAGAACCCAGGGCCAGGAAGGGCTTGTGCTGTGAGTGGGAATGAGGTTCAGAGAAGTCTACTTCTATTTATCTTTAAAGATGCTCTTGCTCTCCAAATTGCACAGTGAGGCCTCCCAGCCCACCCAAGAGTGGGGATGTTTGAGCTTGTGTATATGTGTGTCTGCTTTTTAAACTGTTCTTGTATTTAATTTATGTGTTTATGTGTGTGTTTATCTACACACACACACACATACACACACACACAATTTTAAAAATATTTGTTTCTCTTTTTCAAATTGAGGTGGGCAACTTTAGCACAGCTGTAGGCTAATTTCTGCCCCCGAGACCTTCTGGGGGGCAGCACAGACTCCCCAAATTTGTTTTTTAAAAAAGGGGGAAACAAACCTGGAAATGTCTGAAACTCTTTAAAGTTGAATAGCCCATCCCAGAGAGGTTCTTCACCCTTATGTAGCCAGAAAAATTGCCAAGGCGATAAAAAACAGTTGTTGGGGCCACATGTGGCTCTGGGGCCCCTGTTTTAAATGCACGACCAGACACCCTCCATTTCCTGATGTGGAAGCCTTCCTGAGCACACCCCCCCTAAAAAAAAGATGTTTCCCACACAGTCCACATTGCCTTTGGGGACAGAAACCACTGGGAACTTTAAAATTTAGGTTTCTGAGCCCTTTTTGCTGGAAAGAGTCCCTAAGGCTTTTTGTTCCTGGGGTGGGTGGGAAATAGCAATTCTGGAAAGCCCCCCCCCCAAATACACTCCTGCTGCCCCCCAGTGCCTGCCTTCCTGCTCCTTTTCTAAATCGGGGCATTCCTGAGCAGTCTCCTCTCCTCTGGTTTATATCTCCAGAGGCTGATTCAGGGCTTTTATGGAAATGTTTGGAGACCAGGCAGGGTCTGTGTGTATGCATCTTCCCAAACATGCAGCTTTCGAGACCTGATTTATGTATCAGACAGCCCCCCGCCTTACACCTTTTCCATCCCCATACATTTGCCCAAGGCACGGTGCAGACAGGGGCTGAGGTGGGGTGTAGCAGCAGAATCATGCCATTTGGAAGCGAGTGCGAAAAGATCCCCCCAGGTTCAGAATTTCAGATAGTCTCTTTCCAGTCCAGTGTTGAAAACTGCCGCCGTCTGTACAAACTCCCTTGCCCGTAGAAAGCTAGCATGTCAGGGAGAGAGCTCTACAGAGCTCAGAAGAGTTTCTTCTTTGGGATCCCAGTTTCCAGAATCCCCCAACCAGCTGGGTGGATTAGAAGGGCCAAGGATAATTATTATTATTTTTATTTTTTATTATTATGATGATGAGTGATATGTCGGAAAGGCCAGTGATGGCTTCAGTATACGTGGGACTATAAATCCATTCCAGTCTCCATAAATCTACTCCATACTTTGGGAACAGAGCTGAGCAGTTTGAATCATTCCTTTGAAGTGTGAAGGAAAGCCTGGAGCGAATTCAAAGCCCCCCTGGCATGGAAGCTGCCAACTACCACTGAGTCACAATTACTATTAAACTTCTAGCCCTGTGGGACATGCTGTCCTCCTTATGGCTTTTGGGTTGGCAGTAATTACTGGCATTAACTCTTCCTCCCTTTTTACAAAGGGCGGGTGTGTGTGATAGTTTGTCTTTGTAATAATTTCAGGGGTGAAATGGTGTTATGGTACAAACAAAACAGCAGTAAAGGCATTTTTCAAACAGTTGCACCAGAAAATCAATCCTAGGAGCCAAAAAATCCCACTAGAGCAGCCTTTCCAAAACTCTGGCCTGCCAGATGTTTTGGACTTCAGCTCCCAGAATCCCTGATCATTGGCCAAGGTGGCTGAGGCTTCTGGGAGTTGAAGTCCAAAACACCTGGAGGACTAGAGTTTGGGAATCACTGTGCTAGAGTAAAACAGCAGCGGGGTAAACATGAACAGGAAAACCCAGCATGCCTAGTAGTCATAGCCTTTGGGGTGGGTGGGTGGGTGGGAAGAAGAACAAACCTTTGACTGGCAGTAAAACATGTATGTGTGGGGACCCAGGCCCATTTGTGGTGCTCACAAACTTTGCACCTAGCCCACTCTGGGCTCCCCCCACATAGCCCTGGCCATTTCTCCATGCCACCTTTGTTTGGCCGTTTCCCAGCTTCCAAAAGCTTTCCAAAGCTTAATTATTGGCAGGAAGAGCATTAAGCTGAAAGATGCTGATGTGTTTTTTAGGGGGGGGGGTCCACCCCCTTTTACCTGTGGCCTCACCCACCATTGCAATGTGGATGTTGAGAATTTTCTTGAAATCAATTTTATTCGGAAGGAAGTTCCCCACCTTTGCAGTTCAATAGAATCAAGGAAGTGAGCTGGGAGGAAATCCTAAACAATTCCTAGAATGGGATGCCACCACGGAGAAGGTTCCGCCTTGTCTTCTCACCAGCCTCAGCCACACAGGCCGTGGGTCTGCTTTGGATCCAAGGGAATTGGGGAGATGATCCCAGAGGGCTGCTTTTGCTGGCCAAGCGGTAGCCTGGCCAACCTTTAACAAAGGAGGGCTTCAGTTTTCACTGTCGGAGCAAATTCAGGGAGCAAAATCCACCAAAGGAAAGGCTAGAGGAACCTCCCCGGGCTTGCTATGTTGACGCTTCTGCTTTGCATCCTCTCTTTGCAGGTTCTCTGCCTTGCACCATGCTGTCCTCAACGGCAACACGGATCTCATCTCGCTGCTGCTGGAAGCCCAGGCTGCCGTGGACATCAAGGATAATAAAGGCAAGCAGGGCGCAGGCCACAGGGTGTAGCCACAGGGCTCCTACAATATATGCAGGAAGAGACGCATTAAACGATGCTTGCACATTTTCTCATCCTTGACGTGAAAAGGGGCCCATTCACAGTTCCAGTACTATGATTCCACTTGGACTGCCCTGGCTCCATCCCTGGGATTTGCAGTTTAGGGAGCAATACTTAGAATTCTCAGCCAGAGAGCTCTAGAATCATAGAATCATAGAGTTGGAAGAGACCACAAGGGCCATCCAGTACAACTCCCTGCCATGCAGGAATACTCAATATAGAATCATAGAGTATTGTAAGTGGTATATACAATGCATAATTATAATTCACTTCTATTTCACTATTCGTACATATATATTTCTTTTTCCAAATATTCATACCGTTCATATTACCTTCAAATTTAGATTTATTCTCTTACTATGTGTGTGTGTGTCTGTGTGTGTGTATACATACATACAGTTGTCCCTTCATATTCACTGGAATTTGGTTCCAGCCCCCACCCCCCTGTGGATACCAAAATCCATGAATACTCAAGTCCCATTCTATGCAATGGCATAGCAAAATGGTGTCCCTATATAAAATGGCAAAATTAAGGTTTGCTTTTTGGATTATTATTTTTTAAGAATATTTTCAAGCCGTGAATACTTAAATCCATGGATACCAAATCTGTGGATACGGAGGGACAACTGTATATCATTCATAAAATGTACATTTATAACTTTTCTTTACTAAACTTCCTCCTGTCCAGTTCGTAGATCTTAATGTATGTATTGTAATTCCTATCCAGCACTTTTCCTGTTACACTGCATTTTATTTTCTTTCGAAGGAGACAATCCACTTTCTAATGATATAACATAATTTTTTTAAAAAATTCCCCATTTTTGGAGGCTCTCCTCCCCTTTTGCACTGAAGTCCTACCGCCTCCAGGAGTGAAGCGCAGCGTCCGCAGCGGCACTCAGTTGGAACTGCTCTCTCTTTTCTCCTGAATGTCTCTCTCTTTCTCTCTCTCCTGCAGGGATGCGTCCTTTGCATTATGCCGCCTGGCAGGGCAAGAAGGAGCCGATGAAGCTGGTCCTGAAAGCTGGGTCTTCGGTGAACATCCAGTCCGATGAAGGACAGATCCCTTTGCACCTGGCGGCTCAGCACGGGCACTACGATGTGGTAAGTGGCATGGCGGGGAGCGAAGGGGGTGGATGCTTTTGGGGGTGGTCCTACTGTCTGGGCGCAATTGCTCACTTAACCCCAACTCCCCTCCCAACCCATGGAGGGTCTGTAAGGTGTACTCAGATCTTGCAATGGAAGATGTTGGGTAGCCAGCTAAAGATGTAAAGCAGGGGTTCTTAACCTTTTCTTTACCAAGGACCCCCTTTAAATATCTTTTCTTACTGCAGAACAACACCAACAGCAACAACACAATTACACCATCCATTACACCTTCCCTTGGAGGCACTGGAGGGGGGAGGGAAGACTTTTCTCCTGCTTCTTCCTGCAAAGTTGTGGCTGGAGTTGATTGAATGGCAATGTGCAGCCCAAGCCAGCCTTTGCCTTGGCTCCTGTCACATGGCCACTCCACTGCAGGGAGGAGGTGGGCCAAGCAGCCTTCAAGCCTTCGTGGGACCCCCTATGAGGTCACTGCAGACCCCTGGGGTCCCCAGACCCCACAGAACCACTGATGTAAAGAATACTCACAAATTGTCTAGCCTTCAATGAGAGAGGGCATCTCAGCACATTAAGAAAATGGACAATGGAGATTTTAAAATTATTTTTAATTTCAGGACTTTGGGGGTTGGAAATTTGTGTGCAAATTTGTGCAAAATGCTTGGGCCTATATCTGGTTGATAGTCCTGACTAGACTAGACTCACGGCATCAGTCATATTTTCCTATGTGTTGACTAATCATTCAAGAGTTGATTCAATGGGTCTATGCTAGTTGTGAGTACATAAATTAGACTTGGGTTGCTGTCACACTGCAAGAATAATCCAGTTTGACATTGCTTTAATTGCCATGGCTCAATGCTATGGAATTCTGGGGTCTGTAGTTTTGTGAGATATTTAGTCTTCTCTGCCAGAATGCACTGATATCACAATGAACTACAAATCCCAGGATTCCATAGGGTGGAGCCATGGTAGTTAAAGCAGTGTCAAACTGGAGTATTTCTGCAGTGCAGATGCACTCTCATAAAAGTTCAGAGGGGTCAAGAGTGTGGGATCAAGATTTGGGCATGTGGCAGCCATGAATTTTGGCCGGTGAACTTTGGCCCATGGCAGCCATGCCAGATGTTGTCGACCAAATCTGCTGAGCCTTGGGCTTCTCTTTTGTCTCTCTCCATCCTACAGTCTGAGATGCTCCTTCAGCATCAATCCAATCCCTGCATCCTGGACAACTCCGGAAAGACGCCGCTAGACCTGGCTTGTGAGTTTGGCCGTGTTGGGGTAAGTCTGGTCAACCTGCCCTCGCGGACAATGGGGGTGGCGGGTGGGTCAGAGGTGTGGCATTCTTGGTAAAGGCTTGCTTGAATTACAGTGTATGGTGGGGGGTCATTTCGGTACTTATTATGAGGGACTGCTTCAACACTGTTTTTAGAAGCTTGCAAGGAGTGGGCCACACCTTGGCTGAAACTGCATGGCGTCTGAGGGAGATTGTAGGTTTCGCCAGAGCTAGTCTGAAATTTCTCCTCTTACTCTGTCTTATCTATCTTATCTGTCTTATCTTTTCTCTCTCTCACTGTGTTATCTATCTATATCTTTGTCTGTCTATCTGTCTCTCTCTCTCTCTCTCTCTCTCTCTCATCTATCTATCTATCTACCTATCTACATCATCTGTCTACCTGTCTTATCTATCTTATCCATCTTTTCTTTCTTTCTTTCTTTCTACTTATCTCTCTTATCTATCTATCATCTATTTACATCATCTGTCTACCTATCTTATCTCTCTGTCTTATCCATCCTTCTTCTTATCTCTCCTATCTATCTATCTATCTATCTATCTATCTAATCTGTCTACCTGTCTTATCTATCTTATCCATCTTTTCTTTCTTTCTTTCTTTCTTTCTTTCTTTCTTTCTTTCTACTTATCTCTCTTATCTATTTACATCACCTGTCTACCTGTCTTATCTGTCTATCTTATCCATCTTTTCTTTCTTTCTTTCTACTTATCTCTTCTATCTATCTATCTATCTATCTATCTATTTCATGTCTACCTGTCTTATCTGTCTATCTTATCCATCCTTTCTTTCTTTCTTTCTTTCTTTCTTTCTTTCTTTCTTTCTTTCTTTCTTCTTATCTCTCTTATCTATCTATCATCTATTTACACCATCTGTCTACCTATCTTATCTGTCTGTCTTATCCATCTTATCTATCTCCCCTAAAAGGGGAGCATTTGTTCAAATTCCAGTCTCGAGATTCTGGGAATTGTAGCCCAAAAGTGTAGCTTCCCCAAGAGCTGGCTGCGGGAAAATGGGAGGATTTGGGATGTCTTTACAAGGCCCTGGAGTCAAGGGGGTGTCAACATGGTCTGGGGCCATGATGCCCCGGAAGTCTTTCCCCGCAGGCAGCCATGGCTCCGTCCTCTTAACGGGGACCCTCCGTCATTCTCTCGCTTGGCTCCGCAGGTGGTGCAGCTACTCCTGAGCAGCAACATGTGTGCGGCGTTGTTGGAGCCCAAGCCCGGGGACATCACCGACCCCAACGGCACCAGCCCCTTGCACCTGGCGGCCAAGAATGGGCACATCGACATCATCCGGTGCGTTCCCGTTCCCTTGTCTGTGTGTGTGTGTGTGTGTGTGTGTGAAGGAGTGGGGAGGGCAAATGCTAGGCCGCGGTTTTGGGTGGGCTGCCAGTCATGGGGACATTTTTGCCACATTATGGAACACCCCCCCGGGCCATTTTAGACCCCCGGGATGACTTTTTTTTTTTAAAAAAAGGAAGTCACTTGCAGTCCTTTCCTGTTTTTTAAAACAACAACAACAACAATAAACATAATAAAATATTAAAATATATTTCTTACCCACCTCTTCCTATAGATCAAGGTGAGGAACAACACATTAACATATAAACATATTATTAGTTAAAAACACATATCAGTTAAAATGTCAATTTAAAAAACAAGACTAAGATATTTTAAAACAATCACTACACAGTTTAAAATTCACAACTTAAAATCATCTGGATAGGCCTGCTGTGATTTTTGGCACCCCCAAAGGCTTCTTGGGGATCAATAATGGCCCAGGGGGACCTAAAAACATGGCAGAATGCTCCCCCACAGCTCCTAGAGGTCTCCTGCAAGGCTAACGTGGCCCCCTTGCCTCCCATAGTGGCCCACCCTTGCCGTAGGGTGTTGCACGGGGGTTGTATCCTGCTCATGGCTGTGTGAGCAGAGTTCTGCCGGTGCAACCATTGTGCAAGTAGCTGTGTTTTATCAGGCATTGTGTGTCTCCAGGGCAATTGAGCTGGGGGCCTTTTGACCATCACGCAACAGGAGTGTGCATCATTATGGTGTGAGTTGCACAGTTGGTTGAGCAACAATGCGATCTGCGATACCAGGGATGGGGGAAGAGCTTCCCTGCTATTCAGAGGCAGTTCCTTTTCAACTTGGCTTAGCTTTCAGCTCCATTCAAAGCTACCCCTTTCTGATCCCGTAGCGGGAATCAGCATTATTGGGGTGGCACCAACAGTTTGCACAGCTCCATTTGAGCGAGGACCCAAAGACTTTGTGCCATCCAGAGCGGCTTTTGAATGAAAACAACACTTCTTGACTCTGGCTGCCTTTCAAGGTCCTGCTTAACGGTGCCACAAACCTTTCTGTTAATTGCCAGTACCTGAGCATTGGTTAGAATTAGTACAAGCAAGGGGTGTGGGGCAGAGGTGGGAAGATACACGTCTTATAAAATCTCCAGATGTCTCCAGACATGGCCTGTGCAGTCCAGGGGGTTGTCACTCAGCACCCATGGACGTCACAGAGGCTGCGCAGTAGACCACGGTAGCTGCCATTCTGGCTTGGAAAGATCAAAAAACAGCCAGCCTTCAACCACTTGCCAGTTTGCAACAGGTTGAACCCCCTGTTGTCTTCCAGGCAGCATGGCCAGTGGATTATGGGAATTGTAGTCAAGCATGCAGAAAGCCAGCATGGTGTAGCAGTTTGCGCGCTGGTCTATGACTTTAGAGACCAGGGTTTGAACCCCCGTTCGGCCATGGAAACACACTGGGTGACCTGGGGCAAGTCCCACTCTCTCAGCCTCAAAGAAAGGAAATGGTGGGAAACCTCTTCTGAATAAAACTTGCCAAGAAAACCCAGTGAGAGTGTTGCTTTACGGTTGCCAGAAGCCAGAAATGACTTAAAGGCACACAATAACAACAACAGTAATGCAGAGCTTGGAGGTTATTATTTTTTTTAAAAAAATAGTGGTTTATATTTTGCAATAGTAAGAATTATTTGTTACTGTTATTCATTGCAGCCAATAATAAAAAACAAAGATCTTTGCCCACCCTTGAGGTGAAGGGATTTCTTCACCGGCTCACTGCTTTCCTGATGGAACCAGTATACCTCCCTGCTCCCCTGGGCACACTTTCCTCTTGGCATCTTGACAACCGCGCTGTGCTTTCGCCCGGGCCTTGCTTCCCCCACATGCGGAGGATTGTCTGAAGCCACCCCTCCTCCTTCGCCAATGCATTAGCGACTGAAATTTCAAATCCCAGAGCTGCTCCTGTGTCCACTTCTCATCTCAGGGGGAGATTGAGGAAGGCGGGGTGAGAGGAGGAACGCCAGTCGCTGGGCAGTCAGGGATGGAAGCAGACGCCGCCTCTGCCCCAGCAGGCTGCCGCTACAACCCACCGCCACGGCAGCCCCATCCCACCGGCAGAGAATTCACTTAGCCAATTCACTTCTGCTAATCCAGGGCTTGCATCTCAGCACGAGACCCGGCTGACGCTAATCTTTGGCTCTGGAAGCATGTTGGTGTCGCCTGGGCGGCCTCTCTTCTGTGTGGGCACAGCTCCCCATGGGTTTGACAGCATGTCTAGATGTCATCTTGATGTAGAAAGTTGCGGTGGGGCCAAAACACCTCCTTCCCCCACTTTTCCCAATCCCTCGCTTCTTCTCCCTTCCCTAGCAGTTGGAGGGGAGCTTATGCATTCCATACAGCAATGTGTCACCCTACAATTTTTGTTATAGGGCATGCTTGGGCCCCATTGCAGCAACTATGTCCCCACGGACAGTGCCTTACTTTTCTTTCCCCATAGCAGAAGTGCTGAGAAAGGCAATTTGGGGACCTAAAACAGCCCCCACTCCAGGAAAGACCCTTTAAATGGCAGGTGGACTCATCCCCACCCCAGTGGCACCAAAGGAGGCATCTGGTCATCTTTTTCCATGGCCTCTGGTTTCCAGCAGTGATCAGGGGGTGATGGGAGTTGCAGTGCAGACCCTTGAGGAATGCCTGCAGCCACATTTTGCTCATCTTTTGTTACCCATGGTTGTTGTTGCTGTTGTGTGCCTTCAAGTCATTTCTGACTTATGGTGACCCTATCATCATGGGGTTCTCTTGGCAGAATTAGTTCAGAGGGAGTTAGAACCAATCTGGCCAAGACAGCCCTGTGATAGGGTCACCGTAAGTTGGTTACCATAAGTTGAAAATTACTTGAAGGCACACACAACAACAACAGCAACAACACAACAGAAAGATGTATTTCTAATCCTTAGTAGTGCTTCCAAGAAAGGAGCTTGAAGACTTGCTGTCTGCAAGTCCAGGAACAAGGAAGAACTTTTCCCCTTGGATTTCTCTTGCCGAGAAAGCTGTTTTCTCCCTGCTGCTGTGTGCCTTCTACTCATTTCTGACCTATGGCCACCCTATCTATCACAAGGTTTTCTGAGCTGGGAGTGTATTACTTTAGCCAGCTCATGCAGGGGGAAAGTCAGAAAAGCTAAAGCACAGATGTTGCTCAGGCTTGCTGGAGAGGTTAAAAACAATAAAAAGGGCTTTTTTGGTTATGTCCGTAGCAAAAGGAAGAACAAGGAAATGGTAAGGCCGCTGTGTGGAGAAGATGGCGGAAGGTGGAGCAGATGATGCAGTAAGGGAAATACAGCACAGAATTGGGGAAAAGGTAGTTCAGGGTACCTGGCTAGTATGGACATTTTCAGATGCAATTTCCGGCAGGATATATTCCAAAACAGCTTTGTTGCTGCCGCGCGGCAGAGGAGCAGTTTCAGATGACGCTGTCCCTCTGCCGAAACCCTCTGTGTGACGTCTGTGACAAAATGGAGGAAACCGTGTCATATTTCACTCACGGGCAACAATCGTGAATGAAATATGATGCGGTTTCCTCTGTTCTGTCAAGGAAGTGACACGGAGGGGTTCGGCAAAGGGACGGCGTCGTCCGAAACTGCTCCCCTGCCGCGTGGCAGCGGCAAAGCTCTCCTGCTCAATTCTTCTGCTAGAAGTCGTGTCTGAAAATGTCCCATGACTCTCACTTTAAGTCAGGGGTGGAAAAGGTTTGGCCCGAAGGCTGATTCTTGGGCCCCTGACTTCACTGGGCTCCTGTAGTGCGGCAGCGTTTCAAACACAGGGTAATACGTAGTGTCAAAGCTCCCCTGCTTGTGTGACAAGTTGCATTTTCTCATTACTTTTAAAAAGTGACTCTCAGGAGGTATTTTAAAGTGTTTTTAGAGACAGCTTGTCAGAAATGGTTTGAGTTTCATGCCACTTCATCAGCCATGAAATTCTTTTTCGTTGAAAAAAAGCCTACAGGAAAGCGAAAAGCTATTTTAAAAAACAGTCTGGAATAACTGCAGGAGCCAGCATGGTGTAGTGGCTTGAGCGTTGGACTATGACTTTGGAGGGCAAGGTTCAAATCCTCACTTGGCTATGAAAACCCACTGGGTGACCTTGGGCAACTCACACACTCTCAGCCTCAGAAACCCCCAAGGTAGGTTTGCCGTAGGGTTGCTATAAGTCGGAAACAGCTTGTAGGCACACAACAACAGGAAAGTGCTTTGTAGACCTTACAGTGCGTAACAGGTGTAGGCTATTTTAAAGAAGTAACTTCCCCACCACTGCCCAGGGATGGTTTCCATGTGTTTCTTATGCCTCCGGTTGAATTTCCCCCTGTCTTAGAGACCTTCTGTAGCACGGGCATTTCTGCTCAGCAAGTGGGGACCTTAATTCTTGGGTTTTATTTCCTGTTCCATGCTTCTCTTCCTGCCTGCCTTCTCCAATGATGATGATGATAACAATAACAATAACAATAACAATAACAATAACAATAACAATAATTTATTTCTATCCCGCCCCTCTGCAACGCAATCGGAGCGGCTTACCTCATAAAAATCCTATAATTACATCAATACCCTAACACACCCACCCCTTAAAACAATATTAAATTAAACAGATTAAAAATGTACATTAATTAAAAAGAGGAAAAAAAATGAAATAATCCAGTGGCTGCTAAAGGGAAAAGGCAGCCGAATCTTCGGGCCGGGATAGCTATTCGGGAAAGGCCTGCCGGAAAAGATCCATCTTGACAGGTTTTTTGAAGCTGTCTAAGGTGGTAATAAGATGGATCTCCCTTCCCTGCCTACAGCCTCCTGCTCCAAGCCGGGATCGACATCAACCGGCAAACCAAGGCCGGCACCGCCTTGCATGAAGCAGCGTTGTGTGGCAAGACAGACGTGGTGCGGCTCCTCCTGGATGTAAGTACCCACCTCACCCCAGCCCACGGTGCGAAGGGCTGGGTGGTCCACCACTCGGACAGGTAGTTGTGTCATGTAACTACAGTTGTCCCTTCATATTCGCTGGGGTTTGGTTCTAGGATCCCCTTTCATGGATACCAAAATCCGTGAATACTCAAGTCCCATTATATGCAACGGCCTAGCAAAATGGTGTCCCTTATATAAGATGGCAAAACCAAGGTTTGCTTTTGGGATTATTATTTTTTTTAAAATATTTTCAAGCCATGAATACTTAAATCCGTGGATACCAAATCCATGGATACGGAGGGACAACTGTACTACTTTAGAGTTTTTTTCCCATCCCTTCAAATTTTCCGGAGATTTTACATCTCTAGGTGGGATAGGCTAAGGGCCTCCCTGATGACCAGGCAAGTTGATAAGGGAGAAGATCGTCCTTTGGATCCCCTTGACCCAAAGTCATACGGGCTTATTGTCCTCTCTTCCTGGCCCAATTCTCTCCTCCTGCGTGTTTTTCAGAGCGGGATCAACGCTCACATCCGGAACACCTACAGCCAGACGGCGCTGGACATTGTCAACCAGTTTACGGCCACACAAGCCAGCAAGGAGATCAAGCAGATGCTCCGAGGTAAGCAGAGGAAGAGATCTTGCCCAGAGTAGGGTTTTTTTGGGTGCTGGTTTGTGTGCATCTTATTTGAGAAATGGGAATAATCCCAATGTATCTTGCAGGATTCTCCTGAGGATGGTGGAGATAATTTATTCCATCATTTTGTTGTTTAAGCTCTTGAACAAATGGCTTTTGGCAAATGTGGTCTGCATCCAACTCTTAGTCCTAGCTGAAGTAGATTCATTGAATTAGTGGGATTCATATAAGTATAAAACAGGGTTGTGGCTCTGTGTGTGTGATGAGGGCATTGTCTTCCCACCAAATAAGAATTCTGCCCCACCAAGGAAATTTTCCTTCAAGCCCCAAATTTCCACCATTAAGGAGAGTGAGTTCCTGAAAATTGTTCTCACCAAGAGAACTCTTCTCTTTGCTGCATCCACCTTCCCTGGATCGCTCTGCATGCTGCTTTGGTTTGGATGTGTAAACTCTATTTCTAAATGCTCAACTGATTTTTTCAATTACTGCCATGCTAGAAATGCAGGGGCTGAAATAAAATTTCATTGGGGAGGGGGCAGAATTATTCTTTTGAGGAGCAATGCCCTCCTCACCCGCCTCAGTTAGCTGCATCCCCTATGCAAATTCTTCTAAACAGTTGAATCAATGTGGGTATCAAAGTTGTCACTACAAGTAATGAGTCTGGGAATCATGGAACCCTCAACATGTGGGTGGACTGCAACTCCCATCACACCTAGCCAGCATAGCCAGTGGTGAGGAATGTTGGAAGATGCAGTCTAGCAACATCTTCACAATGGACTCCGCTGCTGCCTGGGAGTGTGGTGGAGTCTCCATCTTTGGAGGTTTTTAAACAGAGGCTGGATGACCATCTGTCATTGGGAGTGCTTTGATTGTGTGTTCCTGCAGGGCAGAATGGGGTTGGACTGGATGGCCTTTGGGGTATCTTTCAGCTCTATGATCCTATGATCTGAGGGGAGGTTTTCAGGATTCCCATTTTTGACCATAGGATGATAGGCAGTGTATGAAGCCCTTTCAATGACCAAAAAAAGACATGAATGTTGAATATAATAATGGTTAAAAAAACTTCCTTGATCCTCTACCTCCCTCTAGTGCTTTTTAGGCTAAACTACACAGCTTTCCTAGACCAGACTAATGTAGAACTGCTTTTTCTGAGAGCTTAGATTGTGTTGCATCCATTACCTGAATAATAGTCAAAACAGCCCCTGTGTTATTATCCCCATTTTTCAGATGAGAATAACTGAGTCTGAAGGGAATAACAGCTTTCTAAAGGCCACCGAGTAGGTAGGGTTCATGGCAGAGATCAAGTTTCAATGAAGGGTTGCCAGATCTATGATTTGCATCCTGCTTTCACCACCATTTCTACCAATGTCTCAAAACTGAGAAGTTGAAAAAAAAATAGATTCCAAAACAAAACCTCAAACCAATTTGAGTCAAATTATTAGTCTTTGAAGCGAGTTTTGGTTATGGGACACCCAGAGGGTGTAGCATGGCAAGCGTGTACTTGCTCAGTTCATTTCATCTGGGCTTTTGTGGGAGAAATGTTGGATTACAACAAGAAACCAGTCTCAGACCTGCAGGAGGGTTTCCCCAGAGCTTGGAGAGACTTAGTTTATTTGGACTACATCTTCCAGAAGCCCTCATGCTTCCAGGATCAGATGGTATCTGGTGCTTTGTGGGTATCCAGGCCCTTACAAAACTCCAAATCCCAGGATGGTGCCATGAAGGTTAAACATGCAACCAGGCTCCTTTAAGTGCATAGTGTGGATGCTCTCCACCAGCATTGCTTTCATCTAGGCTTGGGCCTTGGCCCCTAATTCTCTAGCACTAGCCAACTGCCTCCTCTTTCTGCCTAGATGCTTCAGCCGCTCTGCAGGTCAGGGCCGTCAAGGATTACTGCAACAACTACGACCTGACCAGCCTCAACGTGAAAGCCGGAGATATCATTACGGTGAGTCACTTCAGTTGACACTTCTGTCTCAGGGCGGCACCCCAAAACAGCAGAAAGGACCTGTATTCCTCTGGGAGTGTTGCCCAGAGACTGGAAACAGCATATTGAGATTCATGGCTGCAATGCTGTATTGCAGTCTACATAGCATTAACTGTACACATAGCTATGTAGCAGAGGTGCTACGCAATCTGCCTAGAGACACCCCCTAAGCAGTGTCCCAACGCACATCAGGACTGCCCGATGTGCCTCATGGCCCAGTGGACATTGATCCCGAAGCACATCGGTCACTTTACTTGTTTCCCTATATAGTAATGTCATGTCAGCCCTTGCTGAATACAATCATTGCAAAGCTGCTCAGTTATGTTTCCTGCAGACCCAAGTCCACTTATGAAGGCTTAAGTCCTATATGGAATTCAAGCCATTGTCACTAATGATGGAAGGATTTTCCCTCTTCCTCATTCCTCTTCTTTTTCATTGACTAACAAAATACTCCTCATCTGGAGTCCTGTGTTCAATTCTGGGCAGTTCATTTAAAGCAGACCAGCATAAGTAACCCTATTTTGATGCTCGCCTCTCAAGACCCAAGATGCAATAAGCCAGGGGGTTGCCAACTTTTGAGGCAGGCTTTGCAGTTTAGAAAATGAAACACACACAGAATTTGCTGACTGTTCTTGCTCCCTTGACCGTTGCATGAATGGACAGGATATCTCTCAAGGCTGTCTCATGGTCGCTTTTGGTTCTTTGCTTTGTGGTCTCCATCTTCTTCCCACCATCCCACCCCAACTCTGCCCTCCTATCAGGTTTTGGAGCAGCACGCTGATGGCCGATGGAAAGGCTGTATCCATGACAACCGGACCGGGAATGACCGCGTCGGCTACTTCCCGTCCAGCCTTGTGGAGGCAATCAGCAAACGCACAGGCAAGTCTTCCCATTTTTAACGGGGTTTCCACTTTGCCTGATTCTCTCTCCAGTTCTCAGGCCTGGTTTTGTTATCTTTTCACCCTATAACTGCTCTCCAGGACTTTCTTCCCATTTTGGCTCTCTCTGTTCCAGTGGAAACCGCTGGCTCCCATGTAAGTGGGGTGCTGAATCCATTTCAGGTTTTCATCCTTAAGGGAGCTGTCCATAGTGCTGAAGGATATTCCTAAACAAATCTAGCACCTTGGAGAACTCCTTGCAAGCTAGCCAAAACCTGGAATGAATTTACTGCTCCACTGGCATGGGACCCACAAATCACTGCTGCTGCTCAACTTTTTACTCAGAGCCATCAGATACTGAAAATTTAGTGGACAATTTGCACCAGTGTCCCATGATAATACTGTACTAGCTTAAGTGATTTGGAATAGATTAATTATTTGCATGTCTCAGGGGAAGAAGGCACACCCTGGTCACCGCTTAGGTTACGACCATGAGAAATCACACACACTGTGGAAGCAACAAATTTGGTGTGTGTCTGTTTTAGGAAACATAGGAAATGTGTCAGAGTGAGGAATGTAAAACTTGGCTTATTTTGTTCTAGTACAGACACAGGTTTAAAAAAAATCTCCTTACTGAGATTGATTACAAGAGTTTCTATGCATTTTTGGATGGTTTTTCATATTTTGGAGACTTTTGTGTCCCAATTTTGCAAAGGGTTCTGAGAAGATTTTGCAAATTTATTTTCCCTGCAAGAGATGTTATGCAGTAATTTCTCCCCCTGCTTTTCTGCTATTCCTGCCTGTTTGGCACAATTTTTTTTACAAATTTTGCAAAAGTGTTTATGTGTGCAAAGTACCACCTATTTTAGCTATTGCTGCTGTTGACACACACAAAAAAGGTGGATTCTTTTGCTCTTTGACAAAAAGAGCAAAAAATCTTGATTTTTTTTTTTTTGTGACGCGGTGTCAAAACACCCTTTCTCATCCTTGTCAAGAATACTGTGAATATTCCTTAACTTCCTAATCACATTATTGGCCTGTATATCCCAGATTTGTCTCCTGTGAATGGGTTTTAGTCTGAACTTATTCAGAGTGCTGAACCTACTTTGTGGATAGGGCTCATCACCCTGGATAGCTCTTCTAATGTTCAGACTAAACTTTGGAGCAGATTGACCACCACTGGGCCTCTGGTGGTTGAGCCACACAATTTCCCCTTGGTTACCTCCTTTAGAGTTTGGACTAAAATTAGGAATGGATTCAGGACCTTCTGCACTGATGTGCGAGCCCACCGGCCCTTGTGAGCCATGGATGGTCCCTTCCTGGCCATGTGAAGAAGAGCTGCAACCTCACAACCATGTGTTCTCCCATCCCATTCCTCCCTCCTGCCATTAATTCTTCATGAAGACATGGTTGTGGTTTTTCTGGTGTAGGAGTTTTCACCCACAAGTCAAAATGGCTGCTGCATTATTAGGGCCAAGCTATTTTTCTTACGCACCAGGGCATGTGGGAACGAATACTAAATCTTGCAATGTGCAGAGAGAAGCCAAGTCCTCTGAAAATTGTAGTGTCCCAGCCCCACAGGAGTTCTGTTCTTATCTCGATGGATGAGGAACAACGTTGCCAGCAGATATGCACACCAGCCCTCCTCAGAATTAAATTGGCGGAGAGTAGGGTCGAAGGTTTGCCAGCCCGGCTTGTTGATATTCATGTTCCACTTTGACAAGGTTGGATGCTTCACAATTAAACTCCCTGTCCCTTCCTCCCTCCGCCCCGGGTATTGATTCTGTTTCTCCCGTGTACACCTTTCGTTATGGCTGCTCACCCGGAAAGGAAAATCACACGTAGATTATGCTATTAAAATTCATTTAGCATCCAACTCAACGCTTTGAAGATGGGATCAATACTCAAACCTTCAATCGACTTTGGAGGCGGATCCGCTTTCTGAGGGGGTGTGGGAGAAGGAGGGGTGGGAATCGAATGTCTCACCCAAAGGGTGGGCAGTGGAGCATTGCGCATCCCACCGCTTGCTTCTGTTTTACTTTCCAAGGGTGGAGACAAAACAGTCACACTTCCAAGCACCAGAAGAGCAGCTTTGCTTTTCTCGGCCAAATCCACACTACACAAATAATCCAGTTCTATTCCTATGGATTCCTGGGATTTATAGTTTGGTGAGGCACCAGCACTCTTTGGCAGAGAAGGCTTAAAGATCTTGTTAAACTAAAAATCCCAGGATTTAATAGGAAGGAGTGATGGCAAACAATCCAGTTTCAAACTGGATCATTTGTGTAGTGTGGATTTGGCCCTCTTTTCTCTTAGGTTTGAACTGCATTTGGAACTGTCTTAACTTTGTGCTTTTAACAGAATGGAGGCAATCCTCTATTACGATCTATGTTACGTAACTTTACGTGTACTCAGCTACGTAACAGCAGTGCTAAGAAATCCTGATAGTGAATGCAAAGATGGCGTGACGCTGTTAAGAGTGTGCCAATGTGCACAGGCTCTACTGATGTACATTAGCACTCCTAGCTGGTGTTCGGATGCACGTCGGGACCAATTTCAGTCCCAATGTGCATCAGACACATTGCTGCTTTGTAGTCACATAGGGGCAGCCGTTTACTGGATACGGACATTACAGAACTTCCCAATTCTAATTCCTGCAGATGGAAGCCCACTTACAAAGACAGGATTCCAGCCCAACATCTTTATTTCTTTTTAAACTTTCATATAAGATTTTAGCTGTACTGTGTTTTCATTTTTTGTAAAAGCACCTTGGGTCCCCTGTCAAAAGAAAGGTGCATTATTAATTGATTCATTCAGTCTTTGCCCTGGAGACCAGCAAGTTTAAAAACCAAAAGGAGGGAAAGATCATTGGTTATGTGCTTCACATAGACAAAAATGCTTCCCTCATCCTTCAGCTCGACAAAACGATAGTGTTCTTCCTGTTCAAAGCCATTTCATGTCCAAAGTCCGTGTCTTCCTGTACAAGATGTCCCTGGTTTTTTTAAAACAAACCTGTCAGCTGGGGGGAGACTTATTAGGCCCATTATGCAGTCAGCAAGATGAAGGCTGAGAAGGAGGCGTTTGCTGTGGGGTGCCTTACTGAGTCCATGGTAGGAGTAAGATTGGCCTGCTGGCTGGGGATGAGGGGTGTTGTAATCCAATACAATCAGGAAGGCACAGGGTCAGGGGAAGAGAGGCTCTTTCTCTTCTTAGTCATTGGTCTCCAGCCTCAATTTCAACATTGCTGGAAGCAGCAGTGGCAGAAGGCTCCCATGTCATAATGGGGTGCTTTGGGTTTTGGTCTGAGCAGTTGTAGCAGTTTTGCAGATTGGGTTCAGCACTTTGGAAGAGCTCCTTTAAAGTTTGGAGTTAAAATCCCAGCCTGTCCCTGCCAGGGGACCCTCCGGCGAAGAATTCTCCCCCCTTGCCTCCATTCGTCCTCTTCTGGGGGAGCTGTTTCACGTTGCCTCTTCTTGTTGTGTTTCCATTTTGCCAGGTTCATGGGACGCAGGGCAGGTGCAAGCCATCTCCCTCCCGGCTGGCGGGGTCTTGGTGCCCAACGGCCATTCCTGCTTCTCCTCCTCTTCCTTCTCCACCATCTCCTCCACCTTCTCCCATCACTCCCTGCCTCCACCTCCACCGAACCCCCATCAGCCTCTTTTCAGTTCCTTCGGCTACCGCCGGCTCCCCCATGGTGCCGTGGAAGGGCCCGGCGCCAACCCAGGTAGTCCGTCCATTGCTCGCTTTCATTTTGATTTTATGCATTTTTGGTTTCTATATTTACCATATTTTGTTTCACTTCTGGTTTGCTTATTTGCTTGCTTGCCTTTCCATTCCCATTCCATTGCCCCATTTTCCCTCCTCATGTACATGCTTGCAAGTATTTGAGAAATTTCAAGCTGCTTGTGTGGTGAGCAACACCTGCCAAAATCCCCTCTTCTACAAAACCATTACAGAGTTTCACTGGCAACCCTACACTGTGGGTGGTAGCCTGCTAGCGGCATAGCCAACATAAGTCAACTGTACACTTGCATACGTTCCTTTCGGTTGATGCAGATGTTGGTGTTCCTTCCTCCCTCTGCACCAACCAAAGCCCACCGCCTGGATCTACCATAGTGCCTCTGAACCCACCCACACCCCACACCGGGCCATTCTGTGCTTGGTGGAGAGCAGGGCAGAGGGGTTTCAGATGCATCCAGCTATGTCCCCAGACGTGAAATGATTACATGAGCTGCCGAGACCTTGGGAGGACACACAGGACTTCAGTGGATGATGTCTCCCCTTTGCATCCGGGTACGGGGACATAGCCACACGCTTCTGCTGTGAATAACTCTGAATATATAGATCTATAGATCATGACCTATGTGCTGCTTACCATGCAGTTCCTCTCCTTGCCCTCCACAAGGCATGAAATGGCCATTGGTGGGGTGGCTCTAGCAGCTCTATGGTAGGTCCTGGGGTTGGTAAATGGCTTGGCATAGTGTAGTCCTGCACGTGGAACTACCGAGCCATGCAGGATTGTGGCCTGTAAGAGATTAAGCAAGCTCAGGCCGTCTCCAGCAAGGTCTGCTACCACTTAAGTCCAGACTTTAAAGGAGCCCTCCAAAATGCCAAAACTGTTTCGGCAGTAGTACTATTCAGCACTTTTGGTGGCTCCTTTAAAGTTCTGACTAAAGTCCAGAATATACTTACCATTGCCATTGCCATAGAAACCAGCATTGCAGTCATGGGGGGAATGAATTGCTGTTGTGAACTTGGTGCTCTTGGTGCAATCTTCCCAACACACACACACACACAGAGTTTCTATTGCCTTGTCTCATTTGGTCTCTCTCTCCTCTCTTTGCTGGGGTGGCAATGGTTGTCCTTTGCTCCTGAAGGTTCCCGAGGGTCCGACGCCAGCCCATCCCACTTGTCACCATCATCAGGTGGATCTGCGACCACGCCGGCCCCAGCCGAAGAGATCTGGGTGCTGCGCAAACCCTATGCAGGTAACCAGGGGGGCTGGTGGCTGGGTGGGCTCTGTCTCGTCCCCTTTGGGTTAGTGCAGCTCAGCCCCACTGGTTGTGTTGGGTGCATAAGCTGGACCCCTCTGCTCCGCAATGGCAGTTTTGCTGGGGTGAGGCTCTAGGGCAGCTCACCCCATGGCCATGGTGGGATGCTGGTTCCCCCTGAAAGGGCAGACAGAGGCTTGGTTTAACAGACATGAGAAAGCCCAGGAATTTTTTTTAAAAAATAGGAAAAAAATCCACCTCTTTTTCTCCAAAGCTTCCCCCCAGGATTTTTTTAAAGGGTTATGAAGTACAGTATGACCCCTCTATATGTGGAACCGAATATGTGGTATTGCTTACCCCAGTCCAGAAAAAAAAGTTCTCTCTAGGCATTTCTAGGTCCTCCAGTGTGACTCTATGGTCAATTTCCAGCCCAAGCATACCATAGAATCACGCTGGAGGACCTAGAAATGCCTAGAGAAGTGTTCTCTCTAGCCATTTCTAGGTCCTCCAGCACAATACTATGGTATGTTTAGGCCGGAAGTCATTCATTTCAATAGGGTTCACTATTATCCATGGTTTTGGGGGTCCCAAACCACAGGTTAAGAACCACTCAAATAATCCTCTTTCCACCCCTAGTTAGGAAGAGCTTTAAGATGAAAGATGCTGGTCATTTTGGCTCCACCCTTTTTGCTTTTGGCCCCGCCCATCACTGGAATGTGGCCCCTCTGGAATGGAATCTGGCCCTTGGGATCAAAGACCTTCCTCCCCATTTCCGCCACCATCTCCCCCCTGCTCCCCATGGCCTCTAACACACCCTTTCCTCCCTCTTGGTAGGTGGTGACCGCAGCAGTGTGGGCAGCACTGGAAGCGTGGCCAGCGGCCGGAGCTCAGGAAGTGGCCAAAGCACCGGAAGTGGTGGCCACGCGGCCCTCCACCCAGGCTCGGAGGGTGTCAAGGTGAGCACGGTGCCACTTTCTGGACCGGTTCTGCCCTAGGGTTTGTGTCCCTCTGAACATGCTCAGAGTGTTGTGGTCAGAACTGTGGGCAACCTCAGCATCTCAGGTTCAACTGACCCCCTTCCCGGCTTTCCTGGCTGGCTGGATTCCCAGTGCTTAAAATAATACCTGGCACTGGCCAAGGAAGGCTTTGGTTCTGCAGGCAAGTTGGCCCATAAAGAGCACAAGCAGGGGCCCCGGAGTCTGCCTCATCGTGGGTCTTTCCCTGGTCCTCTCTGGACCCTGGAGGTCCGCCAGCTCTGGCATGTCTGGGTTTCAGGGAGGACTTCTTCCTCGCCCTATCTGGAGATCCCTGTCATATTCCCATCTGGCGGTCGCCCGCTGCAGGACCAACCAGGTCCAACCTGCGTAGCTTTCAAAACTGGACAAGACAGTGTGGCTAGGACATTACAGGGCCGCGCTTGAAGTTGCCTGTGCAACGCTGCCTCCTTGTGTCCACAGCCTGCATCCGCGCCACTCTCATTTGGCCGGCCAGCTTGGCAAGTGACCAGGGCCTCATTCCATTCCTGGGGAAAGTGGGCCAGGAGGAGGAAGAGGAGGAGAAAGCTCTTCCCTTCCTCCAAAGCCCATTCTTTCTCACTGGACGGCCTTCTGCTGTGTTCCAGAAGCCTCTTTTAACTTGTTCACAATGACTGCGCTGTGGCTGGAATGGCCAAAGAGGCAGGGCTGGCATGTCCCCTGTCCCCTTGGCCGTACCTGAGTGTGCCCCTTGCCAACCGAGCCACCACCCTGAGAGGGGACCTGCTGATTCCCAGTGCCGCTTTCCTGGAGGGTTGTGTGTATGTGTGTGTGTGTCCATCCCTTTCACCACTCTGCCTCTCCCCCCCCCCCACTGTCTTCTCCCTTGTTGACAATCTGTTTCTTTCCCTCCCCACCATTTCTCAGCTTCTGGCAACTGTCCTCTCCCAGAAGGCGTCTGTGCAAGAATCCGCCGCGGGTGACGGGCCTGCCAAAGCAACGGAGACGCCCGCAGGTGCGTGGAAGCTCCGTGGCCGGGCTCTTTCCTCGGGTCCCACCCACCCTCATCCCTCCACCCTTGCTGCCGGAGCTTTCCTTATTTCCTTGACAAGCTGCTTCTCCTGATCAGGGGACCGTCCTGCCAGCTTAAAATGACCCTTCCTTTTTGCTGCTGCCATGCCTTCGCTTGCTTCGGTTAGTACAGAAAATGGGGGGTGGCAGGGAGGGTGGAGGGAATGGGGGAGTGGGTTGGGAGAGGGTCCAGTATCTTGGGGAGTGATAGAGAGAGGGGACCTCTCCTTCCCCCTGCCCTCAAATTTAAATTTACCAACCTGGCTCTCCTCCACCCTCCGTCAAAAAAGCCATCTGGCTTCCGGAAGACACAGATCTGTTTATCGCTAGCTGGTCTTCTTTTGCATCCAAATTGACGTGTCTGTGTTTTTCCCTCCACCCCCATCCTTCGGCGCCTGAGTTTGGGGCATTTCAACCTTTCCAAGATGTTTATTTCGATGCCTTTTGGGTCCATTGTGAGTCTTGTCTGAGCACAGTGTTGTTTTGAAGGGACCCCCTCCCTTTCCCAGAGCTGGAAGTATACCTTCCACCACCAGCAGCACCCTACTCCACTACTCGTATTTTCTTTTCCCTGGCTATGGAAGTGAGGGGCTTGGTGGCAGAAAGCCTTGAGAGGTCTCTGGTGCTGGGGGGGGGGGGGAGGTGGAGAAGTTGGGTTATGGCAGATGGCGCTCTGTCGCTATTCCTGCGTCTTCAGGGTGATGCGGCATGTGTCTGTTCTTGTAAAGGTCTCGATCTGGTGTGCTAAGATGCTTGGTTTGGGGACCGTGGGTGGAGGGAGAACAGCACAGGCTTGGTTTCTTCCTTGAAGCATCTCTCCTCTCCACCGCCCCACCCTGCAATTAAGATGCCCATATACCCAAGATCTTTATAGTTCAACCATCTTTCAAGGTGGCTCAGAGCCTAGCTTGCTTACCTGCCTGCTCTCCTGGACTTGGTAGACCAAAGAGGGACTCCAGAAAGGGCCTCTTGGAGTGAAGAGTGGAGAGACCTTTCAGCCCCCCTTTCCTGGTCAGCATTCAACGGCTCAAGGCTGTCAGATGTCAGAGGCCTGGCGAGTTCTGATCCAGCTGGGCATCTTGCATGGTGGCTGGCTTCAGAGTTAGGGGGCCGGTTGCCAGCCGGTGACGTGTGCATGAGAACATATCTTCAAGGTCACCTTGGCTGCCATCTTGGCTGGGTCCCACCTGGATCCTACTGTGAGCAAGCAGCTGCCGGGTGACTCTCTTCCTACGCAATGTTGGCGTAGGAATGCCGGTCATTCCTCCCGGGGTGGGGGTGGTCATGGCTGCCATGTCATGGCAGGGAAAGAATTGGCTCCAGGTTTTGGCTTGCTAGTTTTCTAAGGAGCTCTCCAAAGTGCTGAATTTATTTGGGGCAGGTCAGGTTCCTTTAAATTTCAGACTCAAACCTAGCACAGATTCACTGCCCCCTTGGCATGGAAGCCAGCACTGTTTCTAGGCCAGTCTTCTTTTCTGTGTCTCTGGGGGCACCCGCTTGGCTGTGGGTCACCATGGAGGTGCCAAGGAAACAAGCATCCCATCTTGTCTGTGCCACCCAGCAGTTGGGAGACCTGGTTCCATGGTTCCTCCCAAGACTAATATCTCAGGTAGCCATAGGCAAGTCCTTGTGGCCTTGGTCCCTCCACCCTGCTCCCAGTCTTGGGCAAGGCCCGTGGTGAAACGTAGCCTCCCCCCTTCTCACATCCCCTTACCTTTGGCTCAAGCATGTGGAAAGTCTCCGAGTGTATCCGCAGTAATCAGTCTGATACCACTTTAGCGGCCATAGTTCCAACCTATGAAATCCTGGGATACGTCGTTTGTTGCAGAATTTGGAATTCTGTGCTGCTGAGCTCTAGTCCACTCCCTTGGAGTACTGTTCTGAGTAACGCACCAAACTATAAATCCTAGGATTCCACAGGATGGAGCCATCTTGACCCTTAAAGTGGCATCACACTGGTACATCAGTGTGATGTACTTACAGTTTGAATCTCAAGGGCTGCCGGATGCTGCCGGTTGTAATGGAGGCTCCTTCCCCTCATCCTGCTTGCTTTGTGCCAGGTTCTTCTCGGACCCCGAGTCTCGGCAGCTCCTCCTTTCAGAGTCAGCCGTATGGCGACCAGCAGCAGAAGAAAGTGGAGCCAATGTCAGAGGGGAAGGTAAGTTTGGCGAAATCTCTCTATGAGTTGGGACAGAATGAACAGGGAGTATGCCCAGCTATGAGCAGGTCTGCATTATGCCGCTAACAGCAGTTTCACACCACTTTAATTGTCATGGTTCGCTGGGATTTGCAGTTTCATGGGTTATTAGAAATTTGTTACAAGAGAGCTCTCTAGTCCACTTGCCTGAACTCCATTTGAAAACATACTGAACTGAACTGAACTGGTTTAATTCTACAGTGGAGACAGGCATTCAAGGTAGCTTGGCAGATGTTTTTCAGGCAAGAGGACTAAAGGACCCTTGAGCAGATTTCGGGCGGATGACCTTGGATTTCTACTTGTTTTTTACTAGCATTCACGAGCTGGGATAGACCTATTTCTAGAAGAAGCCAGTTTGTCTTTACAGGTCCCAGGATCAGTACCCATGGTTTCATTTACCCATGGTTGGGGGGGGGAGGTCTCTCTAGCCATCAGGAAGACCATAGAGTTGTGCTGCAAATGGTCACTCTAGGCATTTTGGAGCCCCTCCAACATGACTCTATGATCAACTTCTGGCAGAAGTTGACCATAGAGTCACACTAGATGCCTAGAGAGGTGACTTCTAGGCATTTTCTAGGTCCTCTAGCACTATTTTATGGTATTCATGGCACTTTGCTATTATACGTGTTTTCAGGTAAGTCTAGGAACATAGCCCTTGCAGTACACTTTCAGTACACTTTGGGAATTACTGTTTGTTTTAAGGGGGATTCAAAACCTTTTTCATATAGGGCTGAGTCCTCCTTATCCAAAATGCTTGGGCCAGAGGTATTTGGTGTTCTGGAGTATTTCAGATTTTGGAATACTTGCATATACGTAATGAGATCTCTTGTCAATGGGACCCAAATCTAAACACGAAATTCATTTATGTTTCATATCCACCTTATACACATAGCCTGAAGGTCATTTTATACGCAATATTTTTAAATAATTTTGTGCATGAAACAACGTTTATGTACACTGAACCATCCGAAAACAAAGGTGTCACTATCTCAGCCACCCATGTGGACTATTTGGGATTTTGGAATATTTTGGATTTCAGAATTCTGGATAAGGGATATTTCAACCTATACTACAAATTTCCTATAGATCTAAAAGGAATTGGGTAAAAAAAAAATTTTTAAATTCCAAAAGCCATCTTGGGGGTATTTAGCCCGTACGGCTGAATCTTCCATTCTGCCCCCTCCATCGCCGCCACCCACTATCAGCCAGGTAAACAAGATGGCCAAAGCTCCCCCTGCTTGCCCCATGGATTTTGGGGGACGTCTGCTTTTTGCTTAATCCTTCCAGACTCCTGGTTGCTTGCTGATGGTGCCTCATAGACACTGCTGTGAGTTTTGCACACGTGCTGGCCAGAGAATGGTGACATTGACTTAAATATCTAGCCCTCTCCCTGTTGCAATGACGGGGTGGTGGTCAAACAGTGATGATTAGAAAATAATAGCTTCATCCTCTCCCCGCAGAGCTCAGAGGCCGTCTACCAATGGCTTTGCAAATTTCAGCTGCAGCTTTATGCCTCCAACTTCATCAATGCTGGGTATGACATCCCCACCATCAGCCGGATGACACCTGAGGTGAGGGCCACCGAGGAACAGGGCAGGGCGGTGGGTTTCAGGACGTCTTGGCCAAGAAACTACATTGTCTCAGCAGTGTAAATAGAGTTAGCACTACCCTAGTGCTACGCAATCCCCATTCTAAATATCACTGCAGCACCGTCTATGGGAAAAGACTGCACATCACTGCACAATGCACAAGGCACAGGGTGCAGTGTGCATTGGCGCACTGTTCTAGATAGATGGTTGCACATTTGCAAAAGTTCCACTTAGAGAATTCTGTTCCTGCCCCAATTAGCTGGCCAGGTCTGTTCCACATTGTCCAAACAAATCACGCCATGGTGTAGCAGAACTTAATGCCTGTGTCATGATCCCAATCACACAAACACACCTGATACCAGAAGCTAGATTTTAGAGACGTATCATCTATTGTTGCCTAAGTTAGTTCATAATGCCTGATAAGCAACCAAACAAATTATCTTTACAGATAATTTGCTCGATGGCTTATTGCACATTATACATTACAATATTTCACATTGCACAAATAGCCATTTCTATCAAGCCCCAACTTGTAGGGCCATGTTTAGTCCGGCACTCCTCTGCTTGAACCGGGGGTAGGAATCGTACAGCCCTCTGGAAGCTATTGGGCCGCAACTTCCAGCAGCCCCATAGCCTCCATAGCCATCGGTCAGGAATGCTGGGAAATACAATCCAGCAACATCTGGAGGGCCACATCATCCCCACCCACCCCGGCTTAAATCTGCAGTGGATTTTTCCATTGGGAGCAAAGGAAATCGGAATAGGACCAAACGTTATGTGGGGAAGATCAGGAGGAGGGGAATCTCCCTCCCACCCCACTCTTTGATGCCACCAGTGTCGTAGCTGATGGTGGCTGCCATTTTACCCCCTCCGACTGCACCATCACAACACTAAGTTGGCACTCCTATGCATACAAAACTCTCCAACATCCCTTTATTCTTGCTGCTGGGAGCTGAGCTGTGTTGAACCTTCAAGGCTTTGATGGCAAGCTCCTTGTCGTGACAGGCAACTCTATAGCTCCTGTGGCTTTTCTCTTTGCAACTTCTGCTTTGTTGCTTCCGTGACACCCAGCAGAAGTGGCTGTTGTGTTTCCCACAGGATCTGACAGCCATCGGGGTCACCAAGCCAGGACACAGAAAGAAGATTGCCTCGGAGATCAATAACCTCAATATTTCTGAATGGCTCCCGGAGTACAAGCCAGTAAGTCTGCTCTCCTTTGCAGGCACGGGGTTTGTTGAAATGGAGAGGTGGTTCTCCTAGGCTTATTGCCCTAAAATGATTGTTTCCTTCCTTAGGCCACCACAAAATTCCAGCGTGTTGCAGCAACGAACCTTTGCTTTTGGGTTGCTTATGCACCAGGCCTCTCAAATGTTGCAGAGATTTCATAATGCATTTCTGAACCCCTGTAGAAGCAGAATTAGTAAGGTGGTTCAGCAAAGCACTTAATATAGCATTATGCCCGTCCTAATTGCTATCCATTTTACTTGGAAGCTACTCCCACTCAGCAAGGTCTCCGCAATGTTAATTAAAACTTTCCTATTCTTGCTTCCTGTTGAGTGTGGTGTCTCATTACGGAAGTGCCTGTCAGGTGACCCTTCTTATCAGTTACGCTGCTGTTCCCACAGGGCAGGGAAATGGGGAGAGGAGATTTTAATTACTAGTTCCTTCTTTCCTCTCTCCTTCTTGTCTTCTCTTGTGAAATGGGAGTATCCTACTAGGAAAAGAAAAGGCCAGAGATGTACATACAGGTAAATTGAAGGAGGTATTGAGAGCAAATTGAATATAAAAGAAGATCCAAATTGAGATGCAAATAATAGGAAGTTATGTTGCATGGGAAAGGGGAGAATAGGGATTGAAGTATGTAAGATTTAGAAGAACAGATGGAAGTTGTATGTGGGAGAAGGTATGGGTAAGTCGAAGAGGGATGGGAAGAAGATGGAGTGTATAAGGAAGGAAGGAAGAAAGAAAGAAAGAAAGAAAGAAAGAAAGAAAGAAAAGAAAAGAAAAGAAAAGAAAAGAAAAGAAAAGAAAAGAAAAGAAAAGAAAAGAAAAGGTGGACCAGTATGTACTAGGTAATATGAAAGGAAAATGAGTATGGATAGTGGTAAAAAGGAACGGGAGAGAAGAAATGATAAGAGAAGAGGAAAAGAAAGATAAACAATAACTACATAAACGAGAACAAAATTAATTTTGGTTGTAATGTAATGTATGTATGTATGTTTGTGGATTGAAATGTATGTATATATGTTTGTGGAATAAAAGTGGTTAATTAAATGTTTTTTTTAAAAAAGGCCAGCTGCAGAGTTCAAGGGAGTGGACTAGAGCAGTGGCTCTTGACCTTTTCTTTACCAGGGACCCCTTTTAAAGATCTTTTGTTGCCGTGGACCCCCAGGCTTTACTCAAGAGTTAAAACCCTAACGACAACAATAATAATACCTGATAATAGTAATAATACAATTACACCATCCTTTAACCCTTCCCTCAGAGACACTGGAGAGGAGAGGAGTTTTCTTCTGCTTCTTCCTGCAAATTTGTGCTAGAGTGCATTGAAGGCAATGCGCAGGTCAAGCCAGCCAGCCTTTGCCTTGGCTCCTGTCAGGGCTGAGTGGCCTTCAAGCCTTTGTAGACCACCTGATGGTCCACAGACCACAGGTTAAAAAACCACTAGATTAGAGCTCTCTAGCTGAGAATCCTAAGTACCTCTTGTCCAGCTATATATCCCAGGATTCTGTAGAATGGAACCATGGCTATTAAACTGGGGTCAAACCTCTATACCTATATAGTGTAGATCGGGAGTGGGTACAGGGCAACACATGGGCTGTATGCAGCCTCTGGACCATTTTTGTGGACCCCAAGGGTCAAAAAATTGTTTTGTGGGGGGGAAAAAATCCAATAAATCCCCCCTCCATAAATGCCCTCTAGGCTCACTTCCTGTTGTAAAAAAAAGCCTTTCTTGAGTCTAAAATAGCCTGGGTGAGGCTAAAATCATGGCAGAAATGCTCTGCCACATCCTCTAGGATTTGCATTTGGGTGCAAAAAATAATAAAAATTCTTTGTCAGTCACGATGGATGCCAGCACTGCAATTTTGGCTGGAGAGGAAATGCTAGGCATCAGGTCTGAAAGAAGTATGGACCTTGCGGAGAAAACTGAAAGCATGGATGTGCCAGCCACGTACTCTAAATTATCCCAAAGGGGATGTTTAGGATGGAGGGGCCATTCCACACCAGGCTGTGTAGCGTGGCAGCAACGTTTCCATTTTGGGGGTGAAATGCACCAGCACAAACCAGAGGGAGAAGAGAAAGGGGGTGAATCCAGAGGCCTAGCTTTTCAGATACACTGCAACTTGGGGAAACTTGGTCTTTTTTAAAAATAAGAAGAAAGAAAAAGATGCAAGTTAGTTCTCTTGTTCCATATCCAGGCTAACCTGGCGCTGTGGCTCTCTATGATCGGACTGGCCCAATATTACAAGGTCTTGGTGGAAAATGGCTACGAGAACATCGATTTCATCACTGACATCACATGGGAGGACCTTCAGGAGATTGGCATCACTAAGCTAGGTAAGAGGAACCAAAGGCTTTGGGAGGGGGGAATCGCCAACATGGGGCTGTTTGTGTGTGCACAAGTTGGTTGCCATTTGTAACAAAAGGAAGGGCCAGAAGAAGTGGGGAAGAAGAGAAAGGTGGGCTCAGGTTGGCAAAGACATATCTTGGGAAGGCTGAAGCCAAACCAGCCTTTCTCTACTCTGGAGGGAATTCTTGAAATAATTTTCCAGTTTTGGGGTGCCTGTATAAAAAATAGTATATCTAGAGCTCTTATCATGATCTCTTATGGAGCCTTCAGCAATCTCTTGCAGAATGCTAGGGTTCCAGGGATCTCTGGTTGGAGAAACCTTAAACATCCAAGCATAGCAGAGATGCTAGGCTGAGGGTGCATCTACACATGCAGAAATAATGCAATCTGACAGCACTTTAAGTGCCGATGCTCCACTGTTAGAAAAGATGGTCATGCATGGTAAGGTAGAAGGCAATAGGAAAAGAGAGAGACTGGATTACAGGTAGATAAACAATATCAAGGAAGCCACATTCGCTGCCCCGAGTTTGCAAGAACTGAGCCGGCATGTCCATAGCAAGGGTGACTTGGAGGTCTCGTTCATTGGGTTGTCATAAGTCCAAGTCAACTTGGTGGCAGTTCACAACAACAATTTAGGCATTGTAGTGCCCATTATGGTAGGCTGGTGGAGTCTTGGGTCTCCACTAGTGTACTTAACACTGCTTACATGGGGGTTTCTCCTTGTTCCCCAAGTGCACAACATTCACCCCCACCCCACCCCGAAAGGATGCCTCTTTCCACAACAGCCCAAATTAGCAGTTGGGGTCTCTGTATGCCACCACCCGGGTTCTAGCCCACATGGGATATGCTGCTCTCCAGAATTCGACACGCTCTAACCGTTTTCCATTTTTAGCTGCCTGTTGCAAGCTCACCTATTTTGGAAAGCAGTCCCTGTGTACTCCAACCTGCCATCTGTTTCACGGACAACCAAAGTTGGCTTAAATCCAATTGCTCGGCCCACTCGGAGTGATGCTGTTGACTGGGTGACTCACTGGGTCTAATCCTAGTCAGGATGAGAAACTCTTTTTGGGTCACTGAAATCTGCATCTTGTTTTACATGGTTATGTTATTATTATTGCTGTTGTACATTACCTGATCTAAGCAGCTTGTAACTATGTGTAAATAAAATAAACAAAGAAACACAGCCAGACCCCCCATATCCGTGGACCAGTATCCACAGTTTGTTATCTGTGGGACAGAAAATAGGAAATATGTACCATAGAGTCGTGCTGGAGAATGCCTAGAAAGGCTTCCTTTCTAGGCAATCTTCTAGGTCCTCCAACGCAACTCTACGGTATGTCTTTACTGGAAGTCCTTATTTCAATAGGGTTTGTTGTTAATCTGTGGCTTCTGGTATCCACGGTAAGTCTGGGAACCAAACCGCTGTGGATACAGGATGCATTTTAAAAAATTAACAACTCCGCACAAGCAGACCCAACTCGACCTGGGTGAGAGTGGAGCCTCTTGGATGCTGGTCCAAACCAGTTCATGGCCAATGATGCTTGGCTGGGAAATGGATTTTTCTTCTAGGAGATGAAGGTTAGTCAGGTTCACAATGACTAAACTGAGTCTTCCCCTAGATCAGGGGTGGGCAGAGTGCAGTCCCCAGGGCCATATTTGTGGCCCCCGGGGTGTCAACAAATGTTTTATGCTCCCCCATAAAACATTTGCCTCCCCCAAGCCCTCTAGGATGTATGGCGGACATTTTCACCACGGTTTGAAGCCCTCTGTGTATCAAACATAATTTTTACAATTTTTATTTATTTATTTACTAGATTTGCCCCCCACCTTTCTCCCTAAATTGGATTATTTTGCCCAAAATGCCCTCGAGGGGGCTTTGGTAAGATGGTAAGGCTTGTGACCTGAAGGCCACCTCAAGGTTCAAAATGGCTGCCAAGCTTTTGTGTGAGTAGATTCAGCCCTTCTTCTGCCTCCACTCCAACTCCCTTCCCAATGTCTTCTCTTAGGTCACCAGAAGAAGCTGATGTTGGCAGTGAAGAAGCTAGCCGAGATCCAGAAGGCTGAGTACGTCAAGTACGAGTCGGGCACCTTAAAGAAGAAGCCCCAGTCGCAGGACACGATGGCCATTGAGTCGCCTCAGCAGGAAACGGCCGAGTGCCAGTCGCCCAAGATGATCACCTTCCAGGACAGCGAGCTGAGCAATGAACTGCAGGTGGCCATGACCGGCACCGGCGAGGAGGGGACGGAAAAACAGGGCAACCACGTGGGGGGACCTTTCCGCGAAGGGGCAGCCTACCGCCACCCCTCTCGCCTCACCCACGAGAACAGTCTGAGTGGGAGAGCTAAACATATGAGTAGCTCCCAAGAGCTGCTGGGCGATGGACCCAAACCGTCCAGCAGTGCTATGTCCAAGAGCCAGGAGTACCTGGTGGAGGATGGGAAAGAGAGTCCGGCCACTTTGCCCAAGGAGGTGCGGAGCCTCCGTCATGGCCACAGCATCAAGAGAGCAAGCGTGCCGCCGGTGCCCGGCAAACCCCGGCAATCTTTCCCCCCATCTGCAGGCCACTACACTCCCCCACAGACACCCACCAAGCCCCGTCCCTCCTCGCCGCAGACGCTTGGTGTGCCACACGCCACAGCCAAGGTAAAACCCACGCCGCAGTTGTTGCCACAGTCAGACCGTCCCATGTCTCCTCGCTCGCTGCCTCAGTCGCCCACGCATCGAGGCTTTGCTTACGTCATGCCGCAGCCCATGGAGGGAGATGCTCATGCCACAGGGCCCTTGGCACAAGCAGTGCCTGTGTTGCCTGTCTCGGTGCCGGTGTTATGCTTGCCCCCGCAGGCCGCGGAAGGCGAAGAGGAAGGAGGCCGGCCTAAGAAGCGGGCGCACAGCCTTAACCGTTACACTGTGTCAGATAGCGAGCAGGAGCGAGACGAGCTACTGGTGCCTGACGCAGGGCCCTACGCCACAGTGCAGCGACGGGTTGGGCGCAGCCACTCGGTGCGGGCACAGTCAGGTGGCGATAAGAATGTCAACCGCAGCCAGTCCTTTGCTGTACGGCCAAAGAAGAAAGGGCCTCCACCCCCGCCCCCCAAGCGCTCCAGTTCAGCCATTTCCAGCACTAACATGACAGATGATTTCACGAAGGAAGGGGAAGAGGGTCAGGAGCCCCCTCAGGAACAGCAGCAGAGGCGGGCCAGCGATTTTGGGGGCACTGTGGACACGGGCAGTGCCGGGAGCGTAAAGAGCATTGCTGCCATGTTGGAAATGTCATCCATTGGCGGTGGGGGAAGAGGCCTTGTCCTACAAAAGCCACCTGGAGCCGGGAAGGGTCCTGATGGCTACTACCTGCAGCCTGGTGCGGCCATGCACCCAGCTAGTCCAGAACACGCCCGTGTTGCCACCGTCCTGGCCACCGTCAAGCACAAGGATGCCATTGGGCCAGATGGTGAGGTGGTCAACCGTCGCCGCACAATCAGTGGACCCGTGACAGGGCTGGTGGCCGCTGCTCGTCGGGAACGTTCTGACAGCATAAAGTCCGACACGTCCAAAGAAGGTGGCCCCATGGAGCGCCTGAGGGGAGAACCCGGTGGAGGGGCCCCACAGAACAGTTCTGGGGAGAACATTCCCTTTGCCGAGGAGGGCAACCTGACAATCAAGCAGCGCCCCCGGCAGATGGCTGTGGCCAAGGCCGAAGGTGGCGAGGTCTTGTCTCTCGCCCACCGGCATGGCGACCTCTCCAAAGTGGAGGCCAGCGCCACACTCAAGAGAAGGATCCGGGCAAAGCAGAGCCAACAGGACAGCATCAAGTTCATCCTTACTGAGTCGGACACAGTGAAGAGGCGGCCAAAGTTGAAAGACAAGGAACAGGAACCAGCCCCGCTGTCTGTCTACCAGAACGGCACCGCCACCGTCAAGCGCCGCCCGGCCTCAGAGACAAGTGGCATGGAGGTGGTGTCCCCTGCAGAGCAGCAAGAGAGATATGACTATACCACAATACAGGCCCCTCCAGATGGCGAACCCAAGAAGACGGTCAAACCACCGGTTTCACCCAAGCCTGTCCTACCCCAGAAAGTCTCGGGGCCATCTACACCAACCTCCAAAAAGGCCCCAATTCCAGGCCCAGGCAGTCCAGGTAGGGTGCCTTGCTGGGCCAAAAGTATGCAAAATGCAGGGGTGGGCAGCTTCAAAGGATCTAGGGGTAGGTATAATGGCCCACCACTCCTCTGCCTCTTCACCATTCCCCAAGCCTGTTTCTCCACTCTTTCCTGTAGCTGTCTGTATACTGCTGCCCTGGATCATGTATGCACCAAGATGCTTATATAGACATGCTGGGCAATTGGAGATAATGAGGCAGGGGGTGTTAGTGGGCTGGAGGGTGGCACTGGGTTTCCTAACGGGTTTCATCTTGGCAGATTCTGCCTTAGACAGGATTCCTGGGGGGTGTTCAGCATCACTGCAAAGACACCGTGCGGGTTTTCTCAATCATGTCAGGATCTTGAGATTCAGAAAGTCCTCAACCCCATGGCTGAGATGGTGGATCAAGTGGGCAGAACATTATGCATGTGGTTCCCTGACACCCACTCCAGCTGTCGAGTCCAGGGAGGCTGTTGGTGGTGAAGGGAGAAGGAGGAGATGATTCAGAGGAGGAAGAAGTGGCTGGTTTTGGCTGTAGGGGAGAAGAAAGGAGGGCACTCTCCCAGGGATTTCTTTCCCCCTTGCTGACAAGACCAGCCACGTCTTCTACCTCTGGCTGCCTTCCTTCCTTCCTTCCTTCACCCCTCCCTCCCCACATTTGCCAGTAAACAGTAGCGTAGCTCATTGAACAGGTATTGGCAGCTGCTGGGAAGGGAGGTTTTGGATAGGCACAAGGTACCAAAGAATAAGCCAGCTGTACCCTCTGCAGAAAAGAAAGAAACATACGTGCACGTGTCATCAAAAGCCCCTATGTTAGAGAGGTCTCCACGAGCAGCTCCCCACTCCAAAAAGGTGGCAAAGCAGTGACAATGCTCTCCTCTCTTGCAGAAGTAAAGCGTGTTCATGGGACTCCACCACCCATCTCTCCTAAACCCACACCACCCCCGACTGCCCCTAAGCCCAAGGTCCACGCGGCCCTCCAGTCTGCGAGCGCCAGCTCCACGCCTGCCCCGTCGCCGGCCAAGCAGCTCATCCCCACCATCAAGCCTTCGAGCACGCCTCCCTCGCTCTGCTCCAGCCCAGCGAAGCCCTTGTCCCCGGGCGGGGGCCCCTCGCAGACAGTGCCGGTCAAGCCCCCTCGCTCCTCCATGGCCGGGCCTTCCGTGGAGAGCGTCAGCACAGAGAGCGTGCACCAGAAGCTGGAGGAGACCAGCGCTTCCCTTGCGGCCGCGCTGCAAGCGGTGGAGGAGAAGATCAAGCAGGAGGACGGGCAAGCGGCAGAGTAAGGCGTGCGGCGCGTTGGGATGGGGAAAGAGGAGGAGGAGGAGGAGGGTGGAAACCTTGCTAAGGAGCCAGGCTATTTGGGGAGGAAAGACTCCTGGCGCGCGAGGCGTTGGGAGGGAGCCAGCAAATGGCGTAGGGCTGCTTAGGTTTCCCATGGGGCTGGAGTAGAGATGTAAAGTTTCTGGAAATTTTGAAGCCATGGGGGGAAAAACGTTCCCCTTCCCAGAAAAAAATGGAATTTTTTGGAGAAATTGAAAAAAAAAATGCAACATTAGCACTTTTTACAGATTGAAAGTCACTCTGTTTCTTTAGGAATGTAAAATATGACTATGTACAATTTGATCTGGCATAAAATGATTACAATTGGTATATTAAAAATGCAGTGTATTCAAACAATTATTACAAACAGAATTTTCTTTTCTTATCTTTTTGATTTGTAACAAATGGAGCAAGAGTCTCCTGAACTGCACGAAACCTCTTCTTTTTTTCATTTTTTTGGAAAAAAAACAAAAAAAGCTTCAGGAAAAAAATGGGGGGAAACGTTTTTTCCCCCCTGAATTTTTCTGGGTATTTTCCTGGCTTTCATATCTCTATGCTGGAGTACAGATTGACCATGGATTCGGTATCCACCATCTCACTTATCCATGTCCAATAAACCAACAACAGCTCTCTAGGCATTTCTGTGTCCTCCAATGTGATGGGAACGATAGGAGAAGAATGTATAGAAAAAGAGGGTGGTATGGAGGATTGGTGGAAGGCCGAAGCCCATGGGTACTCTTCTTTTTCCCCTTCAGCTCCGTTGCAGAATCCAAGAGCACAGTCAGCATTCTGGACGACATCGGCAGCATGTTTGACGACCTGGCTGACCAGCTGGACGCCATGTTGGAATGAGAGCTGGCCAACAACCCCCAGCCGACCTCAGGATCTGCCAAGGGCACAAGGGCACAATCATCTCCATGAAAGATCTTCCCTTCTCCCTTCCCCTCCGTCTTTTGAGGTTTGCACAATGAAGATAAGATTACCTCAGGATTGTGCTGAAACAAACTTGAGATGGGTGGGAAAGGTTTTCCTTGCGACCAGTTTTGCGGAAGCAGAACACAACAACAAAAGAGAGGCTCTCTCGTATTTTCTCCTCTCCTGCCCTACCCCAACATCCCTACCTAAAAACACCAGTTGACCTTGGGGAATACTGCAATTTTCCTTCCTGAAAATGAAGTTAAAAGGCCAACAACACACCTGATTACGGGCAGGAGCTTCCATATCTCTGAGATGAAAGTGAGCTTCAGACTTTGCGGACAGATCTGCTCCACTCAAGTCAAACTTGCTTCTCCTCCCTCATTTAATTTGGAAAGTATTTCCTCTACTTCCCCCTACCTTTCCAAATCAGTTTCCCCTTCTTCCTACCCCACAGGTATTAACAGTCCAAATATGTTATCAAAATGTGTGGCACAAAAATAAGTATTAGTCTTTCTCTGGTTCTTCTCGTTTTTCCTTTGGGGTTGAAATTTCGTCTTGGTGAAACAACTCTTGCCTTCTGTGTTGGTCCTGTTCCTCAACTGAGCACTGCTGTTTTCTTCCGTGCTGCTGCCCCCCTCTACGTACCTGCGCCCGTCTGACCCGCATCGGGAAACGCTGGAAGAGGCGGGGCGGGGAACGCCCGAGGGAAGAAGCCGTGGAGTCCCCGGCGGCTTTCGGCTAGCTGCATGCTTCGTTTCTTTGTCCCAAAAGGTGTTCGTCTGCTCCTGGTGATGATGAAGCTGTGACTGTGAGACGTTTTTGTTTTGTTGACTGAATTCCATTCGAGATATATAAGCTCCTTTATGCCCTCCTCCCTGGTTCGTTTGCCTTGGAAAGCACCGTTCCTGGCAGGGTGGTGCAGAAGCCTTGGTACGTTTGCATGATCAGTAACAGTGTTGAAAAGTGAAAAAGGAAAAAAAAAAGGAAAAACATTTAAAGAAACATCCTGGCCAAAATTCCACTGTAAATATCCCCCCAGGTAGCTTCTGCGGCTGCCATAGAAGAATATTTATTCCCAATTCCTTTCTTTTCTTCTCCCCCCACGCCTTTAAAAATATATATCTGTATCTCTCTAGGCAAAGGGCAGTTCTGAGCATGAGGGACTTACGTTGCACTTTCTCTTTGCTTCAAGGCACTTGCTTCCAAAGAGTTTGTCCCCGATTGAAGAATTTGAACCTTCCTTATCGAAAGCCTACAGCGATGGTTCCTGGGAGGATGAGGAAGGTGGGCAGGGTTCAGTACGCAGGGGACAGGCGTGGCAATACATAACGGTATCAGTTTTGTGGAAACTTGGATGATTGTGAAGGAGCCGCGTTGGGCCAGGCCCAGTGGCGGTTCTGTATTCTAGCAGGGGTTTCGTGGAAGGGGACCCTCTCCTCCCAATTTCATTCCTGATATTCCAAAAGCAGACTTCAGTTCTGTCCCAGCAATCCCATCAGGCTTTGCCAAGACCAAGTGAATGGCAGCCGTTAGTTAGCTGGAATGAGATTTGAATCTTGGACTCTTGACTTCCATCTCAGCTGCAGTCCTTGCCCTAGTAGATCTTGGGATGCTCACCCTGCTGGTTTGAAACAGGGTGGTTTTGCTAGCCATCAGTTCAAGAAAAGATGTGGGCAGGGGATGATGAGCCCTGGAGTAGGAGGTTTTGGGGTGAGGGGAGGTTGTAGTTTTGTGTTGCACATGCTCCAGAAAAAGGTGGTGTTCCAACACAAATCAAGAGATTTCTGTACATGCATGGAACACCAGGCTTCAACGTGTACAGCTATGAAAAGTGCTCCAAAAACTGTACCTCATCTATCTAGCAGCCAACAAATTTTGCAATATCCTCAATACAAAAGAGCGCTTGTTTGGGGGAAGAGAAGAACTTGTCATAGCAGACTCAGCAATGTTGAACATTGTGTCTTGCTCTGGAACGTTCTTGGAAGGCTGAGTTGCTCCATTGCAGTGAAGAGCTTAAGGGGAGGAGGTTTCAAATGGAAAGCTGGGTTCTCGAGAGCGGCGTTGCGTTCCTCTTCATGGAGGAGGCCTGAAGAATGTAATGACGGCCCAGTGGATTGTCCTTGCCCTGGACCCTACCAAATAATTCTTCCTTTCCTCTCTGTGGCTGCAATAGGAATATTCAAACATTGCAAGTTGTTCTGGAGGGAGAGGAAGTGTCTGAATGTCAAAGCACCATGGGAGTAGCAGATCTGATTGTTCGGTAGCTATTATGTCTCATGTCTATGAAGTCTTCTGAGATTTATTGGCAGCCTTTTCCTGGGCCTGTACCATTCTTAAATGAGCACAATCTGGGGTTCCCCAATAAGAAAATACCAATTCTCCCATCCTTCAGCTGAATTCTCTGTACTCTTCTTAAGCATCAGCTCCTCTCCTTCCTTCCTTCCTTCCTTCCTTCCTGTGGCATCTCTTGGCAGTGCAGATCTCACCTACAAGAACAACCCTATGTGCTGACCTTGACAGAAAGACACCACATTTTCCTATAAGAAGTTGTAGCTTCCCTAGAAGCAAAGGTCATACCAGGCAGTGTGTCAGCGCTGATGTCGACTTGATTTCGTGCACAGCTCCCTTAAAAAAACACCAGGTGTGCCCTCAGTTCTTACCAGCAGGCAAGCGTAGAGCTGAGTTGCAATTGTCCTTTTGGACTAGAAGCTGTTCATAGGCATTCTTAAACCTTTGGTGGGTATATTGAGGTTACTGGTTCATTGTGATGATCAGCCCTTAGAAGGAGGATTTTGGGAGGCAGTGCCCTCATGTTTTTGACTGGTGCATTTTATAATATCTAGCCTAGACTGTTCTTGGAAATGTCTTCAACCTCTTGCAATTTATCCAAACCTTGTGAGAATGCTGCTTCTTCATTAGGTCAGCTTCCACCGCCACAAGAACTGCAGTCATGCCCCAAAGGCCTTCCATGAATCATATCGCCATAGTACTTGTCAGAATTATTTCCCATTTTCCTGCATCTTCCTGGTCCATGGGGTTACAGAGCTAGAGATCCATCAAGAGATTCACCCCAAGCGTTGCCTTTGATAGCATCACCCCTTGTTTTAAGTGTTAGTCAACTATTTTACACTCATCCTCTATTGTGGTCTTTCCATTTAGCCTGTGTTTCCCTATGGGATTTCAGACATTTTCAGTAAAGGGCAATCCAGAAAAACAAAAACTCTGTTCTCTCCTGCTCTTCCTCGCATTGCTTCTTGTTGCTGCCAACACAACGAAATGAAGATCTCTTCTAAAGATCACTTCCTTGTCTTCCACCTTCCTCTCAGTCACAGCGGTGTTAGCAACGGAAGTGAGGGAAAGAAAACTGCCATTTCCCCGAGATCTTGATTGCTATGTCCTTTGGACTTCCTCTCCCTTCTGTCCACCAAAGGCAATTCTAGGACCTCGCAAAGTTGGTGACAACTCCATAAGCAATTGTACTCTCCTTACTGTTTGAGGCCAAGTCATGAAAATCCCATCCCTGTTGTCTGAAAACATTTGTGAGTGTCTGTGGTTCCATTCTCTCTCTCTGAACCGTAGTCAATTTTGGTGTTTTTTTAAAATACCACCTCAGCCTCAAGCCTTTCTCTTTGTTTTTCTCTCTCTTTGCATCTTTTTCCATTAAAAAAAAAAGATTCAGAACCATCACAACAACAAAAATTAGAAGAAAAAAATCATTAAAAAGGCAGGAGTCGGTGCCCACCTTGGCTTGGGAAAGATGGCCAATCATGGATTCCAACCCATCCATTCACACCAACATCTCAGGAGAACTTCTGGTTGTCCATCAGACCACCCAGCTCTTTTAACCCTCTCAAATGTTGCTGCCAGTTCTTGTTCATACGTTGACTTTAATTCATGACCAGGCTGGGGAAAAAAAGTATTGTTGGGTTTTGTTGTTGTCCATGTGGAGGTCTCTTGAAACAGCCATGTTTTATGAATGTTCTTACGCGTGAAAGCAAAATCAAACACTTTTTTTGTTTGGATGGTGACTAAAGGGATGGGGGAAAAAAAGAATAAGCTATATAAAGGAGTATTAATTTATTGACAGAAATTATTTAAGATTTAATTCCCCCACTCTGCCCTATATCCTTAGAGATAATTAACAAAAAAAAAAAAGGAAAGGACTTTAATATATATTAAAGAAAGATTTTAAAATATTATCAGTTGTATATTAAAACAGTTTTAAGAGATTGAAAGAACTGGAGTTTAGCTTGACTATTAGACTTATAATAAGCTGTGTGTCTTGTGGTGAGGTCATTTAAAAGAGTAGCACAATGTTTGGGTTTTTTAAAAAGGTACCATATCTCTTTTCAAAGTGTGCAGAAACATGATGTTTTTTTGTTATATATGGGAATGTTTTTTCTCCGTTTGTCATTTTCTTTTTACAGTTTTCACAAAAATCAAAGGATGTGCCTTGTTTTATGAATTTTTTTGTTGAGTCTCATCTCTGACAAGTATGTGTTCCTTTGGTGTGTTTTTCTTTTTTTACGTTGAAGGGTGTGCGTGTGAGTGTATGTGTGTGCCCACGTATGTGTGTGTGTGTACGTATGTCTGCATTTAAATGCATGTGTGTGGAAGTACTTCCGTGTATGCGCAGCTGTATATTTGACATACAAAATGGGAGTCAGTCCAGTTTTAAAAAATGGCTTTAAGTCTGGGCCGCAATTTCGCCTGGCTCCCTTGCGCTGTGGTTTTCCAGATCTAGGTGCCGTGGTGTGACTGCGGGCGTGCACACTCTTCTCTTGAGTACAGATAGGTCTGTCTTTGCTATCTCCAAAACGTGTCTGGCACAACTTTGAGATTTCTTAATTAAAAAATAAAGTGACAACATAAAGATACCTGTTGTAAAGAGAAACAAAATGTATCTTAAAAAAAATATTCCAAGATTCTAATGCTGGATATATACATATTATATATATATTATATATTTTTATTATTAAGTTATGGAAACTGTATTGTATTCCCATCCTGCCAGAGCTATGCATCTTGCTGCCAACCTCCTTTTCTTGCTTCGTGCGTCCCACCTGTATTATTATTATTATTATTATTATTATTACTATTATTTGATGGCTTCTGTGGTACTGTAAAGAATTTTGCTCTTATTTAAAAAAAAAAGGTGTCTGGCTATAAATATTTAAAGGGGGAAAAAGGTGAAGGGAAAGCTGCCCCTGGTTGTTGTTAGTACACATACAGTACGTCAAGTCTCAAAATATATATATTTTTTTATCATTGTCGAAATAGAAAAATCCCACCTCAAGGGCAGCTGCATGAGGCACTAAGATTGCTGGGTGCATGGCCGGTTTATGCTGCGGTTTCCGGTACAGGTAGGTGGCACAGATGTTATATTTATGGCTGTTGGGGCTTACTAATGAAGTCCGAATGGAAGGAGCCTTCTTCAGTCTTTCCCCTTGGCTGGGGCCTTGATCAGGGAGCAGGTATCGTAGCTGTTCTGCTGGAAACAGCAGCTCAGCGCTGGGTGTTCAGCTCCACACGGTGTTGTCATGGACTTGGAGAGTCACACTTCACCCGTTCTCACAAAACAGGCAGCAAGAGCCTTTTTGGGGATGGAAAAAGAAAGCCAAGCGGGAGTGATACTCTCCGCCTCCTGTGTTACGTTCTCCCCACTTCCCTTCCCCTTGGCTACGGTGTCCCCTACTCGCATGCACTCGCCGGGCGTCCCTCCACTGGTACAATTAAGGGAAGGCAGGAGAGAGGCCATGGCTAATTACTTTTGTTCCTTTCTCTTTCCCGAAAACCACAGGCGGGCCTCCTGTCATGTCACAGTCAGCAATGACCTCCATGGTTGGGACCAACTTTGATAGCTAGCTGTAGCACATTTGATTTCTGGGGCGGGGGGCATTTTCAAACAAGAATCAGCCTTTCTGGTCAAATGTTTCTGCACAGCCTACGCACAAAGTGTAAAGGGAAGAGTTGTTGTCTGTTCATCAGCTCAAATATGTTAGTATCCAAAGGGCTTAGAGCTGTAAGCACGGATGTACCATTTTATCTCTTACTCTATACCAACCCATTTCTTGGCAGTAGGTGAATGGTCCATACCCAACCTCCCCTTGAGTATTTCAGGTTGGAATCCTTTTAGTGCACACATGCGCTTTATGTGTGCATACATCTTGTTCTGAATGGGAAACAAGGAGCCATTTTCTAGCCCCCTGCGCCGTATCCAAATCTTCCAAGATCAAGCAGCTGCCAAACCCTGAGGGTCTTCCTGTGGTTTACTGGCCAGTGGGGGGAACTCAGGAGGAAGCAGCAGCTGGTTTCAGCTGCAAGGGGAAGAGAAACAAGGGCACCCTCCATCCCAGGGCATCCAAATGGAGGGTGCCCTCATTTCTTCTCCCAACTGAGTATTACAGGCTGGAATCTTTTCAGTGACATACATGCCCTCTATATGTGTGTGGCATGCCTTTATTTCAAATGGGGTGGCCAGGGGCTATTCCCTAGCCCCTTGCATCCTGTCCAAAACCTTCTCCTTGGTAGCTGCCAAGCCTTGTGCAGCCACTGCTATGGCGGAGGGGTAGGAAGGAGGCGAGTAAGCAACAGGGACTCCACTCCCTCTCATCCTTGCTGCAGTTTGCTAGAGAGGGGAAGAGGACTGAGATTGTTATTTCTCTTCCACTCTCTCTCTAGCAAACTGTGGGCAGTGGTGGGGGCAAGAGACAGTCCCCACTGCTCTGTTGCCTCCCTGGGGCATGGAGCTGTGCACCCAATGGAGGAACCTGACTAATGTTGGTTGTTTTTGAAAGGTGCTCAGTGTACCAGCCTGACTTTCGTACCGTTTCTTTGCAATACGTGAACCCAAACGACCACGGTGTGTGGGTGGGTGTTCTAATTCACTTAACTAGTTGTTTTGCTGCAAGAAACTAAATGTTTCTCCAGTGCAAACCACTGGTGAAGTCCACTGCCTAGCACAGGGATGGGGAACTGTGGGAAGCTAGGGGACCTTGGAGGGCTGCAGCTCCCCACCGCCCAAAATGGTCCCCATTTCTAGCAGGTGCAGGGGGCATTTTTACATGTTCCTAGCCCCCCTCTCCCCCCAGGCCATTTTAGGTCTAGGAGGCCTTAAAGAAACAAGAAATAAATGGTTTACTTCCAGTTTTTAAAAAGGCCTCCCCAAGCCTAAAATGGCCCAGCTTCCTCCCCCCACAACAAAATGTAGTGATAATGCCCCCCAAAACCCCTAAAGGACATTGTGGGACAAACTGACCCTGGAGGGCCCTGAGGGCTGCATGTGGGCTGTACTTTGCCCACCCGTGGTCTAATGGCACACCCGTCAGTACGTGTGGGAGGACCTTTACGTTTAATGGGCGCCTCTACAAATTTATGTTGGGGGGCAGGGACGCAGGACAGGCCAATAAATGAGAGACGTTACCTCCCTTTGGTGCGACTCTCTCCAAGTCTGCCAATAAGTCATGCTTGCCTAAAACAATGGTCCATTTTTATTGTCAAGGAAGAAATAATCCAAATCTATATCACAATCTTAAAAACAGTAGAAAATGTCAGTAAAAACACAACAGTGGGCTCTCCCTGTCTTTACCATGGAGGCTGTCTTGACATGATGCTGTGGGTGGATGGCCTTCGGGTACCTGACATGAAAGGGGAAAGGGTGCTCTTGACGTAAAAATCGTACCTGGTTACATGAGCGGAAAACCATTCTTTTTTTTTTTTATCATGGGTGGTGGGCACAAACAAACGAGCTTAGCAGGTAAATTAAATATCAGGACCGAGAAGAGGTCCGTTCTCGCATACTTGGCTCTGGCAATTGCTGTTTGCAAGATACGCGGTGGGAGTTCGTGCTGACAGTGCAGTCCCGTCTGACGTCACAGCTGCTGTCTGAGACCAACCCACTCCCCTTTGTTCCATCTGCTGATGCAGAGAAAAAGCTTTTGGTGTCCTACATCGCAGGTCAGATGGCATCAAGACTGAGCTCTCCTCGCACAGTGATCCAGGAAAGAAACCACAGCTGGGTGGTGCTCAGCTTTCTCGCCAGTCAAAACAGTCCTGTGTGGCGTGGGAGTGTGAGCGTTTGGCCTGCTGCGATAAATGGTGGCAGTGCTGAGGTATGTGGGCCGTGAAGCTCTCGCTCTCACAGCTGGCGGGTCGTGGGAGTGCTTCTGAGAGAAGGAAAGCGGTACATGGAGTGGGTGGCACTGGAGCAGTGCTTGGTAGTCCGGCGTTCTAAGAGCGAGGGGCGGCACCCACTAGCATGTCCAAACCTGCAGCGGGAAGAGGAGTCAGCAGAGCCAAAATGGAGGAAGCATTCCCAGCGCCAGGCCCCCATCTAACACTCTTTTATTTATTTATTTATACCCCGCTCTTCAGCCAGAAGCCTATCAGAGCGACTTACAAATTATTTTAAGCAACAGCAATTTACACATCTACACTGCATTAAACAGTTTCCAATGTGTGTTCGCTAATTGCCCCCACAAGCTGGGTACTCATTTTACCGACCTACGAAAGGATGGAAGGCTGGCAGCTTTACTTCAGTAAATGTAGAGCCAGAGACCAGATTATAAGGGTAGGTGGGAGGAAATACAGGCAGTGCTTGGCCCACAAGCAGAGTCACCCCACAGCCCGCCAGCAGGCCTGCTAGGAAAGTCCTAACCCACTGAGCTGAGTGCAACGTCCCCAGCCACACCATGCTATGACCATGCTCGGAGTTCAAGTGTTCCACATCATTACTTCTTCCTCTGCCTGGGCCAAGTGACATGGCACCCTGAAGCAAAACTTTTACAACCCACACAGAAAATGAGTTGGCCTACAACTCCCATCATCCCTGGCCACTGACCCTGTTGGCTGGTGCTGATGTGTGCTGTAGGCCCGTATTACAAAGCACCGTTAAAACAATATGTAATACGGAAGTTCAAAAGCAATTTAACAACCATGTTAAGGAGATAATAACTTAATAGTGGCTCTTTTCTTTACCAGGGACCCACTTTAAATATCTTTTGTCCCTGTGGACCCCCAAGCTTTAACTCAAGGTTTGAAACCCCAATAATAATGATACATCATCATCATCCAATTACACCATTCATTAAACCTTCCCTAAGAGGCACTAGAAATTTTCCTGTGCTGTTTCCTGTGCAGAAAACACTGTACTTTGGCACTTAATCCACACAAAATTCAGATATGGTTGATTTGTATAGGAAAGAGTATTTTCTGTGCAGGAATTTTTTTTTTCTATACAAGAATGAATATTTCTATGTAGAAGTATCATTTTCTGTGCAGAAAATACTGTTTCCTGCATGGAAAATGCCATTTTCTGTGCCAAACCACCGTGTGTGAATTTAGCACACAATACATCCCAAATTGCGAACAGCCTATGAAAACTGTATGGGTTTAAGATTTTCTCACAGCAGGAAGGAAATTGCTAAAATTAGTCATTGCTTCCTTTGCAAAGAAACTTGGTGGAATAGAATCTTTATTACGGTCATAGACCAGCACAAAGAAACTTGGTGAACAATGACATCCTTAGTTTAGAGCCACCTGCATGGGGAGGGATTTTCTCTTTCACCCTCCATGCTCCAAACTCCACACTCCCCTGTCCCACACCTGTGATTTACCTTAACCGTGCTGTCAACGGCGCCGGAGAACAAGCGGCCCCTGGAGACGGCCAGTGCGGTGACGCTGCCCTGATGGCGCAACAACGTCTGCGTGCAGATCATGTTATCCATGCTCCATACCTGGAAGGGAGGGCACAAGCCAGGGTGAAGAAGGAGATCCCAATAGAGCCCAGGGCCTTCACAAACAGGCTATGTCCCATGTGCCAAATTTCATAAGCTTGCCTAATCCAGGCCATGGGGATAACTCTAGCAGGTATGTGGGCTGCAGCCCCCCCACTCCACTTGTCACACCCTGCAAGAATTTGGGCCTGGAAGTGATTAAAAGTCTATTTCTGGTTCTAGGACAACATTATGTTTTTGTATAGCATGGAGTGTGGAGGCTGCGCACATTGTTTTTGAAGGACAACTGACATTTTTGTAGACTTCTAGGTACCTTATTCTCTTTTGTTTTAACCACCCCCCTTTCCATTTTCAGTGGAGGAGACCTGTGGGGGTTAAAAAACACAGGAGGGGGGCATATTCACCCCACAGGTGTTCTTTCTTTCTCTCTCTCACACACACACCAAGTTCTCCTTCTGCTGTTATCCAAGCAGAAAAGCTAAGGGGATCCAACTTAGCCATACAGCTGAGGAAAAGAGTAAATGAAGTCTAAGCAGCCAGCTTCTCGGACACAGTTTTGATGTGCACTGCTGCCACCCCAAAATAGGTATTAAAATATTCATCAAAATGTCCCGTAATGCCACCTCCATTTGCTTCCCACGGCCACCTTTACAACAGCCAACCCAGTAACAAGTGGCACCTCACATACCCGCAAGGACCGGTCGTATGAAGCACTGAAGACTTTGGTTTGGTCAGGGGTGGAGATGACGGCCAGGGCGTATACGGTGCCCACGTGTCCCGTCAGCGTGCGCACCTGCTCTTTTGACTCGATGTCCCATACCTGTAGCCGGAAAGATATGAGGAGGAAGAATGAATACTCACGATACGGGGCTGGCTCCTTGCTCATTCCCTTCTACTTCTTTTCAGAGGGTCACCGCAGCCTATTGTTCACTCTCTGGTTTGTCTCTCAACCTTTCCTCCTCTTTATGAAATTTCTGTCACCTCAGAAGCCATTATTTTAAATAATGACTAATAAATAGTTAAGATCAGAGAGAAATAAAGGGATTGCCATCATCATCATCTTATGTCCTGTTCTCCCCCCCCCCCCGACAAAGACTGGGACACAAGGGGGCTTACACATTAAAAAAAATGACAATTAAAAACTTTTGAAAGTCAACATAATTGAACTATTGTTCATATTAAAAACAGGCACTTTAAAAAAGATTTTTTAAAGTTAAGCAATACAGCTGAAAACCATATAGCGCTTACAGGCCATTTGTTCAATTTAAAAGACCTGTTTGAATACATAAAAAGGCTTTCCCATTCAACGGAAGAAGAGCAAAATAGGGGGTCCTCCTATGAGGATGTTCCAAAGTCTATGGGCAGCCACTGAGAAGGCCCTCTCTCATGTTCCCACCAACCATCCGTGTCAAGGTGGTGGGGCTGAGAGAAGAGCCACTTCTGTGGATTTCAGGCGCTGTGCAGACTTACATGGGGAGGAGATACAGTCTGCCAGATAGCCTGGCCCTGAGCCACACCAGACTTATAGGGCATAACTGGAACTTTGAATTGTGCCTGGAAAACAGTCAGTGGAGCTGCTGAAGCAGGATTTATATGTTCCCTTTAACCAGCCCCAGTTAACACTCTAGCTCAGTGGTTCCCAACCTGTGGGTCCCCAGATGTTGTTGGACTACAGTTCCCAGAAGCCCTCTGAGGTCTCACCTTGACATCTAAGTGGTCCTCCCAGTTATTCGTGAGGCTGTGAGTTCAATCCTACAGCCCCACTAATGACTGAGAGGACCACCTGGCTGTCAAGGTGAGACCTCAGAGGGCTCCTGGGAACTGTAGTCCATCAACATCTGGGGACCCCCCCACAGCCTCACTCATGACTGGGAGGACCACCTGGCTGTCAAGGTGAGACCTCAGAGGGCTCCTGGGAACTGTAGTCCATCAACATCTGGGGACCCTCACAGCCTCACTCATGACTGGGAGGACCACCTGGCTGTCAAGGTGAGACCTCAGAGGGCTCCTGGGAACTGTAGTCCATCAACATCTGGGGACCCTCACAGCCTCACTAATGACTGGGAGGACCACCTGGCTGTCAAGGTGAGACCTCAGAGGGCTCCTGGGAACTGTAGTCCATCAACATCTGGGGACCCTCACAGCCTCACTAATGACTGGGAGGACCACCTGGCTGTCAAGGTGAGACCTCAGAGGGCTCCTGGGAACTGTAGTCCAACCACATCTGGGGACCCCACAGCCTCACTAATGACTGGGAGGACCACCTGGCTGTCAAGGTGAGACCTCAGAGGGCTCCTGGGAACTGTAGTCCAACATCTGGGGACCCCACAGCCTCACTCATGACTGGGAGGACCACCTGGCTGTCAAGGTGAGACCTCAGAGGGCTCCTGGGAACTGTAGTCCAACATCATCTGGGGACCCACAAGTTGAGAACCACTGCTTAGCTGCAGCTCTTTCTACCAACTGATGTTTCTGAACACTCTTCAAAAGGTAGCCCCACATAGAGCGCACCTCTGGAATCCAAACAGAATGTAACCAAGGGCACGTATCACCATATCTATATTGTAGAGAAACGAAGGGAGAGAAATTGAAATGCTTCTGAATGGCAAAGCAGGAGGAAATAAACTGGAAGGAGAGAGGACAAAAGGACGAGGACTTTGGACTTCTCTCAATAATGCTGGCATGTGGAATAACCCACTAGCTAGTGGATGGCTCAGAATTCCCTTCCAAGCCCTCCTGAGCCCAGCAAAGTCCTAGACTGTCCCAGTTCTCTTGGTCACCCATTTTATCCGCTGGGTATTGCTAACAGTTGCCTCTGCCCTGCCACCGTTCAAATGGGAAAGGCAGTACCCACAACAACTTTCACCCCTGTGACTTGAGCCTCACCCATCCTTACATGAATGAGATTCTCGTAGGTGCCACAGACAATGTGGTGGTTGGTGACCGCAATGGAGTAGACGCTCCCACCTGACGTCTGGAGGACATGCACGCACTCCAGGTTCCGGATGTCCCAGATCTAGAGTGATTTATTTCCGAAAGAAAAGGGCAAGAGGAAAGATGGTCACTCCTAGGCTCAAAACAATATCCACAAGTGAATGAGCTACCTACTGGACCCACAGACTGCAAGGGCCAATAATTGGGGACGGGGGAGGAATTAGGAAGTGCACCTACCTTGATTGTTTGGTAGGAGCCGCTGTACAGGTGATTCTGGGATGCCACGAGGGCACGGACCCAGTGATTAAGGCCTGTCAGCTCCTTTTTCAGCTTCAACTCAGTGCCCACAATGTCCCAGACCTGAGGGCCAGAAGAATCCTCTTTTTAGCAAAGACAAACACACCCCAATGGCCACCCTCTCTTCAGAGACAAAGTCCACCCCGGCCTTCGCCATCCCTCCATAGATCAGACGATGGGAGAGCCTCTCACAGGCACATAGGAATTGGTTCTAGTCATCCGAGCCAAACTACACAGAAAGGAGAGCTGATCTTGCATGCTAGACTGGGAAAGATTAGGTTAAAAGACCCAGTAGGTCTTGCACCAGTCACCACCCCTCAGTCCAATCTACCACACAGGTTTGCTGCAACAGTTAAAGGGAGGAAGAGCCATACACATTGCCCCCAAGGTACTGAAGAGGAAGAGCAGTCGATAAACATAATAAATAAATAAATAATCAAACAGGAGGTGGGTAGGAACTCCTATTAATTGCTATGAGCTGTAAGAATTAATGGTCCAAATCCCAGCCTGATATTTCAAAGAGATAACTATGTTAGACTGTTTCTCAGTATAAAACGGGAAGAGGGAACAACAAAACTATTGGCACCTCTAATGCAAATTGGTTGTTTTAGCCTGGGGTCTCGTGGATTTCAATCCTCTTCTTCAGATGTGTTGATGGAGTACAGAATACGAGCCACAGGTATTTGGGACAGTACACTGTTGTGCAGGTAACTTACACAACCCCTTTAAGGTTTAGTATTATGACTATGAGGATGTTGACCATGATGATCTTACTCATTTATATCCCACCCTTTCCCCAATATTGGGATCCAAGGCAGTTTACGGAAGGTGGGAGTTGGCAAATGCAGTCTGGGAGCCATATTAGGGTGTGTTTTTTTTCAGGAGGGCTTGGGAGCCATTTTTATCTGGCAGGTAAGACTTCAAGGGCTTAGTTCTCTCCTCCCCGTCCTGACTCTACCTTGATGGCCTTTAAGGAGCCACTGAACAGCATGTTGTGCGAGGAGACCAGCGTACACACAGGGTTGTCGTGAGCCCGGATGGTGTTAACCTTCTGCAAGGTCTGAATATCCCAGACCTGCAAATTATCAAAAGGGTGGGGTAGACACCATGTAAAATGGCTGTTGGTTATGAGACTTTCCACAGACTATCCCGCCCGCACCCCCCACCCCGGATTAATGGCTACATACAATGATGGTGCAGTCAGCAGAGCCACTGTACAACTTGTTCCTGGGCAAAGAGAAAGAAAGGGAAGAAGACGACGTTCAGTTGGGGATTCTAAGACGCCAGTTTGGAGAGAAGGAAATGCAGCAAGCTTGGGTTGGTCACCTGCGGCATGTAAGGGTCACCTCCACGCAACCAGGTGGGGAAGCTTGCTGTAACTTGAAAGTGAAGTCACAGCAATCTTCTGCCTAGCATAGGCATGCGTGGGTAGGTTTTCTCCAGAGTAAAGCAATTTTACATCAGGTGTAAAATTTAGCTTCTAGGGGAGATTTCATTTTTTAAAAAAGTGAAGCAATAAAATCAGACAAATTTGCTCTGCTTGCCAACCACATAATTCATCTCTTCCCAGCACATCTTTGACCCCTGATTTAAATGGATATGGATTTGTTTGAAAGAAACACCAGCTTAGCCAGTTGCAAAATGGTACTAACAACTCACGCTATGAAAAGGAGCCCTATAAAAGCTACAGGTTGAGTCTCCCTTACCCAGAATTCAGAAATCCGAAATATAAAAAAATCCACAACTGTCCACATGGTTGGCCGAGACAGTGACACCTTTGGTTTCTGACAGTTCAGTGTACACACGCTTTGTTTCATGCACAACATTATTTTTAAAATATTGTGTATAAAATGACCTGCAGGCGTATATGAAACATAAATGAATTTCGTATTTAGACTTGGTTCCCATCTCCAAGATATCTCATTATGTATATGCAAGTATTCCAAAATCCAAAACCCCTCTGGTCCAAAGCATTTTGTGTAAGAGACACTCAACCTGTACCACTCTTTGTGAGCAGTAACTACCTGCTGCCTCTCCTTCAATTCTACTCACGGCAGCCATGGAAAATTTTGTGGAGGGAGGGAGCGGTGCTCTGACTCACCCTTGGATGCAGAGTGCCAGGACAATTCCATCGTGGCCTTCCAAGGTCTTTTGGCACTTGTACGTGGTACAGGTATCCCACACCTAACAGGAAACAGAAGTTGTCATGTGACAGCACTGAAGAGCTGCCAAGAAGTAAGGCAGGAAGTGGCCCGAAAGGCCAGAGATGGGAAGGCAGGAAGCAGCTTGCCTGCCAGCTGTGCACCTGCTTTCCCATCTTCCAGGCTGCGACAAACTCATCCAGGAAAGGAAATGAATGGGCAGAATTTCCCAGGGAGCAAGGAACAAAGAAATGCAACCACAGGCAGTTCTCACCAAGGCAGATGGCAGGGAACTAGCTTTGAGGGGGAAATTGCCGGGCCCGTTTATGCGTCTGAGGAGACAAGTATCCTCCCTTTCTTTGATTCATGCACAAAACTTTGCAACTGTACCCTCAGAAGGCAGTATTATTATTATTATTAGCTTCAAAATTGTGTCTTTTCCCCAGTCTGGGACTCAAAGCAGCTTACAAGAGTTAAGAGAAATTTAGCTGAAAAAATATGCAAGTGCCCCTACCCCTGTATCCATGATATCAGTAACCGTAGTTTCATTTAGCCGCAGTTGGGGGGGGGGAAGGTCTCTCTAGGCCGGAAGTTGACCATAGAGTTGCACTGGAGGATATCCAGGGGCTTACAGATGCAATCTCTCTCTAGGCATTTTCTAGGTCTTCCAGTGCAATTATATGGTATCCTATAGTGGTTCGCTTTTATCTGTGGTTTCACTTCTAAACGGTAAGTCCAGAGCCTGGGAGCAGACACCAAGAAGGCCCTCTCCCGTGTTCCCACCAGGTGTACCTGTGAGGGTGATGGGATAGAGGGAAGTCTGACAGGTGAGATTACAGTCCTGCACATAATTTGCACGTAAGCTCTATAGGGCTTTAAAGGTCATAACCAGTACTTTGAATTGGGCCCAGAAACAAACCAGCAGCCAGTGGAGCACTTGCGACAAGGGAGCTGTGTGTTCCCTGTAACCAGTTAGCAATCTGGCTACAACTCTATCCTCCTCACAAACCTCCAGATCATGTCCTGAAAAAGAGTCTTCCAGCCCTTCCTGAAAAACTGCATCCTCTTCCCATGTGGGCCCACACATGCTCTGAAGGCTAGAGGGGGGACCGACTGGGAGGCAAGCGGGACTCAGCCTTAAGCCCTCAGGCTGGAGCCCTGAGGAGTGTTTAGCGCAGGCTCTTACCTTAATAGTTTTGTCCGAAGAGCCACTGAAGAGCAAGTCCCCAATGGAGTAGACGCAGAGGCACCAGACGGGGCCCTGGTGCCCCACAAAGGTGCCTTTGCACTTGAAGATTTGCTGGGGGTCGTATGCTGCAAAGGGAGAGAAGAGAAGGGGTGCCAGTGTGAGAGCAGCACGTTGCCAAGAAACTGGGTCAGTGCTCTCCTAGGAAACATTGAATTGCACACCCCCAAAGCAGTCTGAAGCCAGCGGCATCAATATGACCATCTCTCAACAAGACACCTGATCTCCACCCACCCCAAACTGCAGATTGGGTCAATGATGCTGTTGAATTCTTCATTAACTTGAGTGTAGCACTGCTGGATTGGACCAAGGGTCCATCCAGTCCACCTCCCTTTTCTGGCCGTGGGTGGCTAAATCTTTATGGGAGACCGACAGGCATGTTGTGAAGGCAACACTCCTGCCCCACAGAAACATGACATTACTGATCCAGGACACTCTATTTAGCTGCAAGGTCTAAGAGCCAGCGATAGATCTATGCACCAGGAATTGCTCAGTTTCTGCACCCATCTAATCTAAGGTCTGTCACCACTCGGGGCAGAGAATTTCAGCAGCAGACCTGCAAAAAGGTCCCCAATTCAACCTCTGCCAACTCCAGGTAGGACTTGGAGAGACCTTTCTCTGAAACCTTGGAGGGTTGCTCTCCGTGAAAGGAGAACAGAGACAGGAGAACTTGTGGCTGTCCCATTGCTGTGGGACTCCAACTCCCTACCAGCCTCAGCCCATGGTCAGCCATGATGTGAGCTGTAAGACAACAACATCTGGAGGACCACCTGGTGTAGACTACTGAAGTAGATGGACCACAGGGTTCAATTAGTATAATTGCCCTTGTAGTCCTTTTTCATAAGCGGCAGGACACTGGCTACTTTCTATTTCTCTGATAAGAGACCAACATTAAAGACCAGTTTAATATATTATTTTTTTGACAGAAGGCATTCAGCAACCTTAGATGTCCTTCAATATCAACTTGCAGAAAGAAACAGCGAGATACTCACAGCCGAGGATCCCCATGTTCAGCCGAGCATTGATATGGGACAACTCATCCTGAAGAGACAAATTATGGGAGCTTGAAGACCTTTTATTTTAAATTTTCTGCAAAATTAAAACTGCATATTTGAGACGACAAACTTTTTTAGACCATAGCTAGCTATGAATGAGATGGCGGAGCAATCTATTGCAAAACATAGGCTGAAATAGAAGTCAATTAGAGTTGTAGGCTTAGAAATTATGCTATCTAGGATATACGAACAAAAGTCATTAGAAAGATTCATATTCAATATGAATACATTGGAAAAGTCAAAAGTTTCTTTTTATACAGCTAATGAAATCAAGATTGTATTATGAACTTGAATCATTTTGCTTTTCCTTTTAATTTTGTGAAATGAGCTGTACTTTCTCAATAAATATAATTATGAAAAAGAGACAAATTAAAGCATGTTAGAGGCAGAACAGCCCTCATCTTGGCTGTGATGTAGACATAAAGTGGGAGGTGGAAAAGACTGTGTGTCTGGTACTGCACACTTATAGTATTAACCCTCTGGGGCAGTGCTTAAGCTATCTGGAGTGGGGGACAAGCATCCCCTGGGATCATATGTGTGCCTTTTGGCTACAACTGTTTCTTTTTTGGAAGCTGTCCTGGGTCTGTCACCAGGCCACCATTTTCAGCAGCACTGCTCTCCAGTTCTTGTACTGTTTTGTGCATCAAAAAGTGCTTAACTTGTTTGAGTTGTCATCTTGAGTCTGTGGCCCACTCACACCAGTTACTGTTTATCCACTGAGGTGCTAGTTTGGACCCAGATTAACACCCATCCCAGCCAGCAGGCAAGAGTCTCCATTGCTTTATGCCAGGGGCGGGTAACTGTGGCATTCCAATTCATTTTAGACTGTAGATGCCACAATCTCTCGCCACTGGCATTGGCTGAAATCCAAAAACATCTGGAGAGCCACAGCTGCCAATGCCTGTTCTATGCTGTGCGGACAGCAATGTGCCAGAAGCAGAGGGACAGTCCCTGTGGAGTAGGCCGCCCCAAGTGGCACAAGCAAATGAGCCAAGGCCCTGGCATGTATGGGGCAGGGAGGAATTCCTTCTGTACTGACACTGGCCCACACGCTTCAGGTTTGTGGGGGAAATGATCACTCCTAAAGGGGCAACACTCACATTGAGCATGGAGGCATCTCTCCGGAACTCCATCAAGTCTTCGCTGAGCTTGCTCTGGTTCTCATCCAGCACATCTGAAGAGGAACAATGGGGAGAGCGAGGCTTTTGACTTCTCAGTGCAAAGTTCAAGCAGGTCAAATGCCCGCTGGTTCTAGCTAAGGCCTCATCCCAGTCCCAACCCCTTTCAAGCCTAGAATGTCTTAAATATCCCACTGAGCTGCAAACTCTTGCCATCGGCCAGAAAACCCCAAGGGCTGAACTTCGCTTCTGCTACCACAAAGTCACTGATGTTTACTATTTATTTGTGGTAAATGTGTATTACTACACCACCCACCAAGACTATCATTCTCTGGGCAGCTCCCTTCTTAGATGGTGTTTAGATAAGCCACGTCAACAAATATGGGGATTTTGAAAACCAACTTGTCTACCTTGCATGGATAATGTAAGTATCTTCAACACTCCATTACCACCAGTCTGAATCTCATCCTTCCTCAGGATGATGTACTTTGGCTCTCTGCCCAATTCTGTATCACAGCCACCCTGTGAGGTAGGCCATGCTGAGAGTATCACTGGCCCAAGGTCACATGCAGCAAGCTTCCTGGGTAACTGGAACTCGAGCAGACTGATGCCAAGACTACCACTGCAACGAAGCTCTTGAAGCTACCCTGTTCAAAACTGGTGCCTAAAAATGAGTGCCAGTCCACAGCCACGTTGTTGTCACTGTGTGCCTTCAAGTCATTTCGGACTATTTGTTCAGAGGGGATTTGGCATGGCCTTCCTTTAGGCTGAGAGTGTGTGACTTGCCTAAGGTTACCCAGGGGCTGAGCAGGAATTCGAACCCTGGTCTCCCAGTGTCTTAGTCTGATATTCAGGCCACCACACCACGCTGGCTCTCCTGCAGCCTTAAGGTGGGCCAAAAAATAAAAAAATGGAAGACTCTCTTCTACAAAAATGAGTTGCAATTGTCAGACCTGGTTGGGGGCGGGGGGGGGGTCTCTCAAGTAAGGTGACCTGCAGAAACTGAGCAGCTGCCCACCTTCACAGCTCTCCTCCGGCCCTCTGTTACACGGAAGAGACAGCTAGCCTCCTCCTCTGCAGACTCACCAAACTTCAACTCCAGGTTCTTCTCCAACTGGTCAATTTTTTCCGACAGCTTGCCCAGCATCGACCGCAGGAAGGCAATCTCCTGGTCCTTCTGGGCCATGGCCACCTGCATCTCGTGGAAGCGATCGTCCGTCTGCTGGAGGAACTCCTTCAGGCCCTCAAATTTGCACATCTCCAGGTGAGTCTCGTAAGTGTCCTGGTTTCCTATGAACGTACACCTAAAGAAAAGGAGTGAAGTTATCAGGCAGAGGATTGCCGTTCCCATACCTTGGGAGGGACTCCAAGACCAGTGTTACAGGAAGGGTTCCGGGGTCTGTTTTGTTCAACGGCAGGGAAGAGGCGAAGCAGCGTTTCACCCTGACTGAGGGAAGCTGGAGGGACCCCCCAGGTCTTGTCTTCCAGCAGTGGGAGGATACACAAATGGGCCCTTCTCTACTAGTTTTGCCTTTTTCAGGTACTTTGTTACATTTTCCAAACACAAAGGAGACAGACACAACTCAGGAGATTAAAAAGATGGCCTTTTATTTGCTGATGACCCCTGAGATAATAATATACCTGAGATCATCTTTTTAGCATCCAGAAACATGTCTCCTTTTCCTCCACCATGAACTTCACAGACTGTTTCCCATTTTTTTTACTTTCTTTGTTACATGTTTGTAACTCGAAAGTACCAAAGTTGGCATTTGGGGGGATTTAGCTCCTCTAGCAAGGTCTCTGAAAAGTTATCCTTCAGAGCACATGCATGTGGATGGATCTTGACTAATGCAGATGCCTGTCAACAGGTGTGTCTAAGAACACTACACCATCTCCAGGGTGCCATCGCAGATTTCATACTCGGCAGCTGCTGAACTGTAGTTTGAATTGTAATAGCACGTGTTCAGGTAATAGTTTCTAACTATTGTGTGTGCACGTGCCTTCAAATCGCTGCTGACTTAGGGCAACCCCATGAATTTCAGAGGGCTTTCTTAGGCAATGAACACTGAGGTGGCTTTGCCAGTTCCGTCCTCTGAAATAGAGCCAACAGAACCTGGGATTCACTAACCACTCCTGACCCTGCTTAGCTTCCAAGATGAGACGGGACCTTGTGCCTTTAGAATATTTACTATCGGGGGAAAAATCTGTAAACCAGATGCAGGGGGTCTGCAGTCCTCCAGAGGTTGGGAAATCTGAATTCCTGACATTTCAGCAAGCATGGCCAATGGTCAAGGATGCTGAAAGCTGTAGTCGCAACAAGCTCTGGAGGGCCACAGGCACCAAATAAACTATAAAATCAGTGGGAGGGGGCAACAGTCAGGCAGAATGGGGGCTCAGCAACACATGAAGGGGACAGGCTGGGGAACTGACCTTCAAGTGTAGGAACAGGGATGTTCTCAGCAAAGTCCCCAATTTCATCTGTGCCATTTTGGAAGGGACAGATTCCTGCTTACCCGTATTTGGAATGGGGGCACTTGATGTGTTCGCATTCCTTCAGGTGGGCCTCCAGGTTCATCTTGAGAAGTGGCGGGCAGCTGGGATTGTTGGGGCAGCGCACCGGCCTGTAGTCGCAGCTGCCCTCATGGTCCCTGGAGGATGGAGCATCATCAGAGAATTCAAAGAGAGGTCATCCCCCCTGCCCATGTTACTCTTCATTTATTTATTATTAATTTAATTTATAGCCCACTGTTCTCTCAATGTGAGACCCAAGGCAGCTTACGGTATATGTTGAAAAAGCAAAATGCAACTAGAACCGTGTGTAATAGAATTAGAAACAACACCAAAACTATTAAATAAACAATACTATTAAAAATGAAAGCCAGTGTGGTGTAGTGGTTTGAACACTGGACTATGACTCTGGAGACTAGGGTTCGAATCTTTCTCCTGGCCGGGAAAAGGGCACTTCAAGGAATACCTATGAGCCAGTGTGGTGTAGTGGTTTGAGTGCTGGGCTAGGATTCTGGGAGTCCAGGGTTCAAATTCCAGCTCTGCCATGAGAATCCACTGCGTGGCCTCAGGCAGTTGGGCTCAGAGAAAGGCAAGGATAGCAACCTCCCCCCGAAGGAATGTTGCTCCCCAAAAATCCTGATAGAGCCTTCATGAGTTTGGAGTCAACTTGCAGGTACATAATTGAGAGCCAGCATGGCATACTGGTTTGAGTGTTAGACTAGGACTCTGGAGACATTGGTTCAAATCCCTGTTCAGGCACAGAAACGCACTGGATGATCACGGACAAGTCCACCCTCTTCTAGCCCTACGTAGAGGAAGGTAACAGCAAACCTCCTCTAAATAGATCTTGCCAAGAAAAATCCTCTGATAGGGTCTCCATAAGGCAGAGTCAATTTGAAATTACCTAACATTGATAGCCAGCACTGTGTCATGGTCTGAACCCCTGGGTTTGAACCCCTGCTTAGCTGCAAAAACCCACTAGGAGGCTGCGCTTTCCCCTCCCTGCACAATGCTGCTTCCACTGCCCCCTCAACTCAGGTGCCCTGCACAATCACACCCCCAAGGAGCAGAGCAAAGTTAGATGTTCTGTTATGCTCTCCACTGGACACCGTCCACTCTCGGTTAAGTTGCAAAGAAAAGCAAGAAGGGGTTACCCCTCATCCCCAAACCATGATGGAGGGCCCAAGCATCAGTCACAACACCAAAGCCCCAAAGAGCAAGGTGAAAATGTGGGAATAAAGAGGCAACTGCAGGCCCTCTCCCTTGGGAGGCCGTTCCCCACCTACTTACTTCCTGGCACTCAGTTTAATGGTGAAGGGGCACCCGTGGGGGTCCACCTCAAAGGTCGAAGGCTTGCCATTTGCTGCAGGCCGGCAGCCGTACTTGCAATGGATGAAGAGCTCCCCAATTTGCTCCGCGACAGCAATGTTGTTGACCACCACTGTCAGTTTGGCATTGTCTACTGGGCACTTCTCTGCAGGAAGAAACACAACAGCCTTCGTAAAGTCCCTTCTAACATCAGGCAAAAACAAGGTAAGAGGAAATTTAAGATAGTATCAGGGACCACAGGTGCATGCTAGCAATGGTTGCGCATTCCTTCAGAAGTGCGGTACTACTTCTGTGCAGTACTACTTCCTTCAGAAGTGCGGTACTACACGGTCCTAGGGAACTTTGTTGCCTGTAGGGAAAAACTCCTGCCCATCCCCTCACAACTCTGCAGCAGAACACACACAATCTCTCCCCCCAAATTTAAGAAAGGGCATTTTCACACACACACACACACACACACACACACACCAGCCACAGAATTAATATTGCCTCCATGCAAAGTCTGAATTGTTATTTGTGCAGAAATCTTTCAGGAATCTCAATGCATTCAACAAGACAGGACTTGCTTTATAGTAAGAGCTGTTTGGCAGTGGAATGCACTGCCTGGAAGTGTGGTGGAGTCTCCTTCTTTGGAGGTTTTTAAACAGAAGCTAGATGGCCGTCTGTTGGGAATGATTTGATTATGTATGCCTGCATGGCAGAAGGGGGTTGGACTAGATGGCCCTTGTGGTTTTTTCCAACTCTATGATTCTACAGCAAGTGAGAGCAAGCCATCAGATCTAACCCCCCTTGCCTTTGGTTCCATTCTGGGAATTTATGCAGCTCTTTATGGGGGGAAAAGGGGACAAACAAACAAGCAGGCACAGAACCCAGTGGTCTGTGGCCCTTGCCACTAAAAAAAATCCTCATCTCAATGGGAGACAAGACTGACCATCAGAAGTAGAAGCAGAAAGTAGATGCGTGTCAGATTCCTGTAGTGAAAAGAACCAATTGTGTTTTTTGTGGGTGACTCCTTCACAGGCCTTTTTTCTAACCCTTGAAAAGAGGGGAGGGGGACAATTCTGTTTGGGGACTTGTGCTCCATCCCCAGTACTTTGGACCTCTGGTGAAATGAATAAGCAGGCGCCTATTGGTCAAACAGGGCAACTTTGTCTGTGAGGGTCAACCACCATTACATGCTGGTGGCCTAAATGAACCAGAACTAGATGTTTCACTAAAATAAAAGATCAGCGAGAACTTGCAGAGGTAGGGAAAAGGGTGAAGAGCCACAAACAGACCTGGATATCATAGGTAGTGCACATCTGATTTACTGGCCCCATGTTGGATTTAAAAAAAAATAGAGGATAGGTGGTGGAAAAGAAGGAACAGTTGCACATGCGAAAATCAGATGAAAAATGATAGCTTTTCAAGTACCTACCAGAGGTTAAGGCACATCTCCTGCAAAATGTGTGCTGTGAACAAAAAGAAAACAGGACCATAAATATTGATTACATTTTTCAAAACCTGTATTGTAATAAAGTGTATGTACAATACATTCAATTAATAACAGATAAGTACAACAAATTTAAAATAACAACAACAAAAAAGCAACCAGGTCTTCCTGGGCACTGTGACCTTGCAAGGCAAATCTCCCATTGATGGTATTATATAAATAAGAATTAATTTTCCTGGACCAGACCAAACATTCATCTAATCCAGCTTGCTGTTCTTCTCAGCAACTAGTCAGATACCATTGAAACCATAGAAAGAAGGCTGCGAAGGACCGTGAAGTTTATCTTTTAATTATGTTTTAAATTGGTTTAACTATCTGCTTTTTAAACAGAATTTTCTGTTTAATTGTTTTTTAACTTCAAAAATAAAGATTTTTATTGGACTTTGTTTTAAACTTTTGTAAGAGGATTAGAGTCTCCTTGCTGGGAGAAAGGCAGGGTATAAACTTAATCAATCCACCACCAAATAAAACTCTATTTCCCACCCCCACCCCTTTCAAAATGAATTGGGTAACCTTCTTCTGACCAATACCAGGGTTTTAGATTCATAGTACCCTCTGTTTGGGGCTTTATTTTGACCATAAGGTAAAGGAACTTTATTGCTTCAGTGCTTCTGCTTGGCACGCTCATCAGTATTTTGGCTGACGCCTGAATTTTATGGTTTATTCAGAATGCATTTGGGAAGGGGGGGAGGCTGGATTGAGGTGTAATAAAATGGGCCCACGTTTAAGACACCTTTGAGAGCCTGCTGTCCGCACCAAAGAAAACACTGGAGTAACAATGTCAGGATACGGAGAAACAGCGAGGGAGGGGAGGGGAGGGCACCCACTGGGTTTTTGGTCAGGATTGAGTCTGCTGGCTCAGCTTTGCAAGGCAGGACTGTAGGCTGAGATTAGCATCTCCCACTTCCCTTTCCTGGCCTGCACAGCTGTAAAATGCTCTCGGCCAGAGAGGCCAAAAGAGAGTCTGGAAATCAAGCCAGCTTGCTTCCTACAGCAATCCCCGCCTCCCTCACGGTATAAGTAAACTGCAAGGGATGGCTGAAGCAGCCCTGGGAATACTGGGGGACGGGAAGGGGCTTTTGCCTGCTGCAGGAGGAGGGACACATCGCCTGGTCCCTGCACAGCTAGCATGTCCTTTCCCAGGAGCCAGCAAGGTCAGGTGGTTTGACTGGGAGACCAGGGTTCGGATCTCTGCTCAGCCATGGAAACCCACTGGGTGACCCTAGGCAAGTCCCACACTCTCAGCCTCAGAGGAAGGCCAGGCCAAACCCCCTCTGAACAAGTCTTGCCAAGAAAACCCCATTATAGGATCACCTTAGGATTGCCACGAATCACGAATGACTTGAAGACACACAATAATAACCATTCCCTTCCCACAAAACACAATGAAGTCTCCCTCTTCTGCTCCATCAGGCTGGCCGTTAACCTAGCCCAGTACTCTCCATTGCAGCTGAGCTGGCTGTGGCCTTCCAGGATCTGAGGCAGAGACAAGGTGACCCTTCTTAAGTAGAGAAGGGGGTTGAGATGTGCTGTAGTAACTGAGCTCCTGTGGATTCTGCACAGGGCAAACTCCTGGGGGATCCTTCGCTCTTTCAGAGCAAAGACATTGTAGCTGAGCTTGGTCACCCCTTGGAGAAGACAATTCAACACTGGGCAGTCGCAAAGTGAAGAGTTTCTTTCTCCCCCGCCCCAGATGGATTAAAAATTCCACCTAAACATTAGGAAGAACTTCTTGACTGCAAGTGCTACTCAACAGCAGAACGGGCTGCCTCGGAGGGTGCTGGGCGCTCCTCCTTTTGAGGTCTGGAAACAGGGGATGAATGATGATCTCTTGGGTGGGCTTCAGTTGTGTATTCCTGCATGTCAGGGGGTTGGACTAGATGGCCCTTGTGGTCCCTTCCAAGCCTGTGATCCCATGAAATTGCTTACCCCACAGGTTGTGATCACTGGATCTTTAAACACACTGCAACACAACTGGCAGCAGAGTTTCACCGACGGCTGCTCAGCAAACACCAACGGCTCCTGCAGAGGAAGAACAAGCCAGAAAGTCAAGGCAAAAGAGAACGCCTGGGATCACAAGAGCCAAAGGCAATAAAATAGCAATAAATCACAAGCGGAGTCCAACATGAGGCAAGGCTTTGCACGGAATCCATCTGCAAACAGCAGAAAGGCTTTGCTCTGCTGATCTAATTGAGCCTTTTGCTGCCTGCAACTGAAGCCAACAAGGGGCTGCCTTCCAAGAAAATGAGATAGAGATTACAAAGGCTTGAGTACCAGCATTCTTGCTAATTAGCAGTGTCAAATCCTTGGCTTGTTGCAAGCTATCTGCATCTCCTCAGAGATAAAGCAGGGCACAAACATTAAAAAGAAACAAGTAAATAACAGATAAATTTAATAAACCTCATATCTTGGATCTGATTGGCATGTGTATCAGCAGCCACCCATAGAAACATGTAAAAGAGGAAATCATTCGGACAAGAATGACTACCATTCTAAACTCTATAACTGGGCAGGTCTAGATTTGATGGGCACCCCTTCCTACCAGAAGGTGATGGCAAACAAAGGCTGCACCTGCACTGTAGAAATAATCCAGTTTGATATCGCTTTAACTGCCATGGCTCAATGCTAAGTAATCCTGGGATCTGTAGTTTGTTGTGGCACCAGAGAACTCTCTGGCAGAGAAGGCTAAATATCTCACAAAACTACAAATCCCAGAATTCCATAGCATTGAGTCATGCCAGCTAAAGCAGTGTCAAACTCAATTATTTATGCAGTGCAGGTGCAGCCAAATCTGTTTCATTGTTGTTGCTGATTTTGTCTGTGTCTGCAAGCTGCAGTAGTTTCTTTGTGAAGGGCAGGCTGTGAAATATATTAAATAACAGTGTTGGAATGGAATGTTTCAGTGCAGCCATTTCCATGTGGCACGATTCTGCTTGCATATCAACTGATAATGCTCTCAAGAAAATGCAATCAAACCATCTTGATAATTAATAATAACCCTAACCCTTACCCAAAGAAATGGCTTTGGTTGCATTTTCTTAACAAAATTATCAATTGATAAGCAAGCAGAACTGTGCCACACTGAAATGTTCTAGACCCTCAACAGCATTGCCTTTCTACTTTCTGCCCATTCCTAAAGGCCCTGGTGTCCTTTGTATCCTTTGTTCTGAATCTCACCTATGGAAGATTCCCCCTCCCCACCACTCCCAAATACCTACTGGCTCCTCCTCTTCCTCATGGAGAGAGAAAGTTGAGCGCAGTGACATGTTGGACTCTGAATGCAATGAGCGGACAGAGATGGCCGAGTCGGAAAGACGTGGAGTGTTGATTGGCGGCTGCAGAAAGAGAGAGAAAGGGGAGGAGGTAACTTTCACCTGTACATCGCAATAACATAATGCAGATTTCGCCTTATGTCTGTCATGCTCGGTAGCTGGCCCTGTGTCCAAACCCCGCTTCTAAACTTGTGTAAAGGGTCTCCCAGTAACCCCATGGTACCTCTGCTGAGCATTGGAACTGCAGGAGGGCTAAAGAGCATTTTTTTTTTCTAAAAGGTTTTCTTAACAAAACAACATAGCTGGGATGAATAACCTTGACTCTAAACCAACATGAAATTTCCTGTGCCAATAAAAGCTGAACTCTGTAATCTGACTGAAATTATAGAAATTAAACCAATCTGTGTGATGTCTCTTGCTGTGGCGAATTCACTCTGCAATTTTTAATACGTTCTAAGAATATTCTGATTCTGTAAGTCACACGGAGGGATCCAGGACTCCCTCAAACCCACCTTTCTGTATGCTGCAAATCTGCAATTCTGCTCCCTCCCAGTAACTGTTTTGCCTTCTAATTTTTCACCAGCGTTCCTTGCACATTTTCAAGAAAACAAAGAAGAGACTGCTTTCCACCACCACCGCTCTCCCTCACACCGAACTTGAATCCACAGAAAGTTGAATTTAGTAGTTTTTCTGCACTTTTGCACAGAGTTCTTCCTTCTTGTGCTGAACTGAAACTGAGCTCCCTCTTCAGCTGGGGGCTCTTTAATTGTGGGAGGAGAAAACAACAAGTCTGCAGAACTCTGAACAACACTCCAAGAGACCAGAAAGACCCTGCAGCCCAATTTTCATAACAGCAGCTTCTTCACAATTTGGGAGCAAGGAAAAAAAAAATGCCGCTACGCAAAATTCAGAAAAGTCTGGAACTGGAGTGAACAGGGTGACGGGAAGGAGAGATGAAGCCTATGGTATTTGTTTGTCAAAGTTGCTGCAGTTGTTTTTAACAACATTCTAAGGCAGTCCTTAGAATGTCTTCCTATTTCTATTTTATGCCATTTAAGCCCCTTGGACTATTCCTGCATCTTAGCAGGCAGTTAAAACTACAGGTTAAAGCTAGAAACTCTGCAGGCAAAGTATGACAATTGCAACACACTTCCTCCTATGTAACCACCTCCATTTCTGCACACCTGATGTTTCTATGTTTAAGCTCACCTTCCCAACATGGAACATTGGGCTACATAGCCTAGCTACTCTCTCCAGAAGTGCTACTTCCCAGCTACAATCCCTTACCGAAAGCTTAGCATGTTTCGCCCACGGACTCTACGGTTTCTGAGAGGACTTGCTGTACGGCTGCCTTCCTCGCCTCTGCCAAATTTCTTTGCATAGACGGCTGGAGACTTCCTCCTATTCAATCCACTCCGGGTCCTGCTTTGTGGCTTCCTATTTGGGGGTGGGGTGGGAGAACTGGCTGGGCACGGTGCCAACCAATTACCAAGCCAGCCTGAGCTTCATGGTTTCTGGGACTGGCTGAAAAAGGGATGCGGCCCAGGAAATTACACACACAGCCCCCAGTTTTTAATATAACACTGGATTAATGCTGGTGACAATCTCTTGAATGAGGAAAGAGTTGGGAGGGTGTTGCTTTGGGGTGCAAGCATATGGTAATGTTTAGGTTATTTTGCACTCTAGAGAGAATAAAAATGGCAGTTTTAAAAGTGAGCAAAATTTCTGTGAAATTGGCTAGGCTGAGAAGGTTGCTCCAAATGAGTGCTCATATAGTTGAAAATTACAGGCATTAATTGCATTAAGACAACCCTGCCAGCTGAAGGCCACGAAAGTACTTTTATTTTTTATTTATTTATTTTTATTTAGTTATTTATACCTCGCTCTTCAGCTACAAGGCTATCAGAGCAGCTTACAAATTGTTTTAAGCAATAGCTATTTACACATCTACACTGCATTAAACAGTTTCCAATGTGTGTTAGCTAATTTTGTGCTGAAGTTCTCCTAGCTGAGGTCCCTTAAAACATTATGGTGTTTGCAGTGAGTTCCATCTCACGGCTACGGAGACAGACCTCCCCGCCCCCCATTTCCTGTTGCATGGCGCATTGCAAACTGTAGTGAGAGGCGCCCTCTGCAGACACAGCTGTGGATAAAACCAGCTGATAGGAAATCACAAGATGCAGAAAGCTCAGGAACAGCACATTCAAACAGGGCACCTTGCCAAAGCCTGTTGCCATCAACCAACTCCACTCCCGAGGCGGCTCAAAAAAAAAAAATCAACTAAAGGCTAGCAGTACAATTTTAGGTACAATTAAAATCATTACAGTAAAACAGTATGAAATCATTTATACAGCATAAAAACTTTAAAAATAAATAAAGCATGCACCCTTCCATACGACCCCTCTCTACAAGCAATTATACATTAAAAGCCTGCTTGGAAGTTCTTTGCCTGCTAGCAAAAGGAAAGCAAGGAGGAGGGGGCAGCCTAGGGAATTCCCGAAGGTGGGAGCAGCCACTGAGAAGGCTCTTTCCCATGGTGGCAGAACTGAGAGAAGATGTAATCCCTGGTAGATCTTAAGACTCCAGTAGGTTTGTACAGGGAGATGAGGTCTTTCAGATCATCTAAGCCATACAGGGCTTTATAGGTCACGATCAGCGCTTTGATTTGTGGTTGGAAACGAACCAGTAGCCAGTGAAGCTGTTTTAACAAGGGAGTTACATGCTCCATGTTACTGGTCCCAGGTAGCATTCTGGCCAAAGCATTTCGCACCTGCTCAAGTTTCCAAACAGTATCCAAGGGCAGCTCCACATACAGTGTGCTACAGTAGTCCAAACAGGATGTACCGTATATTGCTGCATACAAGACTACTTTTTAACACTTGAAAATCTCCTCAAAAGTGGGGGGGTGGTCTTATACCCCAGTAATCATACTCCCCTGCTGTGAGAATGATTGAAGTGTAAAATGGCCTGGGCAGTTTTCCCAGCAGGTCCTTCCTCCTGCTGTGAGAATGACTGCTTTGCCTTTGAAGAGTTAAATGGCCCCCCATTTAGCTCAGGAGAGTCAAAATAATGTTTCTTTTCAGGACAAGTTAGCCTAAAATTAGAATTTCTAGATTCAGATTTATCATTCTGCATCAAGTTTTGTCTATGGTGAAATTCTCTTGTCTACCACTGTGGCTCTAAAATCATTAATGTGCTCATTCATTAATGTGCTCATTCAAAAATTTGGGATTTGATAGCTTCATATTAACCAACTTACAGTATTAATGCAACCTTACTTTCCAAAGATTGAACACCACAGAGATTTTTCAAAGTATCCCATGCTTTTTTAGCTGTTCTCAGTCCTTTAATTTCACAGACTATTCCATCATCTATAGCCACTGAGCTGGCTGGCTGGTGGGGAACAGGCTTTCCAGGCAGCTGGCTGGCTGGGGGGGGGGGACTCTATATTTTAACTTTAAAATTGGGGGGGTCGACTTTTGCGCCCAGTCGTCTTATACGCCGGAATATACGGTAATCAGATCTGGATCCACAACAGGCACATTTTCTGCAACGGTAAGCTCCCTCCCTTTGAGGCACCTACCATGCTGTCATCCTCGTCACGTGGAGAATAGGTGAGGGTGCTGGAGGAAGAAGGTGTCCGGCGGTGCTTCTGGAACGTACTGCTCCCGTCCGCTAGGAGGAGGAGGAGGACAAAACCATCAGAAATTCTGCAACAGAACAGCTTCAGCATCCTATAAGCTAGAATCTTAGCAATTTCCCACTGACCTTTGGTGATGGTGGTCACAGCAGCATACGTTGGCCCAAAGGTTGTCTCCATTCTTACCTAAAGCAAAGAGAAAACACTTCACTAGAAATGAGTCCAAAAGTACTAGCAGGCCAGGATTACCAAAGGAGGAGGGGGAAACATACCCAGAGAAAACTGCAATTTGACAGGATGTGGTCATATTTTTAAAGGAATGGCACTAGGGATGGAAAGAAAACATTCAAAAACATTCACAAACCCATTTTCAAGTACTAAGAAACTCTGACGAGAAGAAGCCCGAACTGAACAGAATCTTTGCGGTTCGAGACTTACTCTGCACAAAATTTGCATGTGGTTGCTTGGAGCAGGAAACAGGATTTTCTGCACAGCAAACAATATTTCTACAAAGAAATATTATTTCCTGTGCAGAAGATGCTGTTTCCTGTGCAGAAGAGGCTATAATTGTGGATTTATTCTGTGCGAAATTTTCGCATGGTTGATTTGCACAGAAAACATCATTTTCTGCACACGAAATAGTATTTCTGCATAGATGTACTGTATTATTTTCTGCACAGAAAATGCTGTTTTCTCCACTGTTGCTTGCCACAAGCCACACTATCTCCAAGAGCAATTGCCACACTTCCCTTCCTCTCATTCCTGCCCCAAATGTTAAAAGCACTGCTGCTTTTCTCTTCTCCCCTCACCACTCTTCACAAAACTCCATGGGACACCCTGTCTCCCCCTGCCACCCCCTTGCCCCACAGAGCTGCCACAACTGCAGCAGGATTTTGGCAGAGGTATGGTGGCGGTGGCAAATTCGGCATCCGCAGGCCATTGTTGCCATCTGCCAAAGACTGCAAAGAAGCGGATGAACCTCAAGAAGTTACTCACTGCAAGTCTAAGGAGACAGGGAACAGGATTTTAAACACACAGCTCCCCCAATCCCCTCACCGTCTCTTACCCCGTTATTGTTTTCGGAGGAAGGGCTGCTCGTCGTACTGCTGGGGAAACGATTGTAGCGGGTGTTCTTGTTGGCGCTCATAATCTAGTCCCACATTTGAAGGTCACAAAAGCCACCTCTGTAACAAGACATAAAGGTTTTGTCACACACAAAAATGTCTGCCATGCAAAAATGGTTCTTAACAGGGGCAGAGCTGGGCCAATACATTTTGCTGAAGAAGGGAGTGTGTCCCACCCACCTCATCACACACACACACACACACACACACAAATGCCCAGCCAAATCTTACAGGGAAACTGGTGACATAATAGTGTCCCCTGTAGACAGGGTGGCAGGAAGACAACTTAGGAGGAATAAGGCAGGCTACATGCCATACAATACTGTCCTTCGGAACCTTGCTGCCACTCCAAACTGCTGCCTGAAGCATCTGCCTCACTTTACCTAATGGAAGGGCTGTCTCTACAAGGTGATGTACAAATCACTCTGAAACAGTCCAACAGGTAATACTGCACCTTAAATATCTCCTCTTAAAGGAGGGGGGAATTTGGGCAGCCTATGCCACCCCAAGAGGCCATAAAATGCTGCTGGGCTTCCCAGTGAGGCAAACGGTAGGCTCCTGTGTGAACACAATGTTGAACCACACCAGCCTTTTGGTCTGATACCGCTTGAGGCTCAGGGATGACACTTAGGCTGGATCCCAGCACCTGCCATCCCAAAGGTCATCAGGCAGCAGGGCTGGGGCTCTCCTCTTCCTTCTAGAGGCGTTGGAGGAGGCAGCATTGATTGGGCTTGATGCCTCCAAGCCGCCAAGATGCTTGGGAAGAGACAGAGGGCTGGCTCTTCCAAGGCACCACCACAGCTAATCCATCTGGTCTTCTGTTGTAAAAAGACACAACATTTCTCTCCCATGCACCCTGAACTGCATGTGGCAAGAAGCCAAGAACCTTGACTCAATTAAGGGAGCTACATTTCCTGGACTCCATTTGCCCTGCTCAGCTCAGAAATGACAAGGCAAGCCACTGACCTGTCACATCTTTACAAGAGCAAAACTTAACAATTCATTCTCGCATGAGGGTTCACCTGCCAGGACCTGTGTGTTCTGTGCCTTATACTATTTTTGCTAAGTTCAAATCTACACAGCAGACACTAATCTTCACCCCTCTTTCCTTCAAAGAAACACACAGAAATATACCCTCTAGTACAAGTGTCATTGCTCCTTACTCCCAAGACAGCCTGTGCTAAGCCAGAAACTGATCAGCTTGACTGAAAAACAGAGATTCCTTCTCAACTGGGAAAAAACACACACACACACAGCTTTGCACTGTGAAATCCAGGGCATTAGCAGTCCAGTGCCCTAACCAGCAGCAAAGAAGCAGGGGGCATACCTTGAGAAAGAGGTGAGAACTGCAGCGGCAGCAGTGAGAACTGTGAAGGTTTGGCCCAATCCAATTGCCTCTGCTACTGCTTAGGAAAACCACAGCTGCCTTCCAAGTGCCTCTGATCTGCAGCTCAGGGTTGTGCGTGTACTGTATATATATATATATATTTAAGAGGTCACTTCCCTAATGTTGAGAGAAGAGAAACTTGAAAGAGGAAACAGAAAGAGTGAGATTTTGCTTGATTGAATGGCTGGTGACATCCAGTCACGAAGGAGCCACCACAGACTTTGAATCATAGCATCTTAGAGCTGGAAGGGATCACAAGGGCCATCTAGTCCAACCCCTCCCATGCAGGAATATACAACAAAATGCAGTCCTGAAAAATGCTCATCCAACCTCCAAAGATGGGAGAGCCTGCCACCCTCTGAGACAGTTTATTCCTCTGCTGGACAGCTCTTATAGTAAAGAAGGTATTCCTAATGTCTCTTTTCCAGTTGAGGACCTTCCATCTGAAGATGTAATTTAGACTAGGAACTGGAGAACAAAAGATAAGAACTACTGGACCAGTCTGGTCAAAGCGGGATCTCACTAGCTTACTATCCTTAACAGTGGTCATGCAGATGAGCAAGTCTTGCCTGAGTAATCCACACAAAACTTGTCCATACTGACTTGGTGAAGTGGGTGGCAAAGTGACATTCCCAAATTACAGCACGTACCATTGAAGATTTCCACTCTGGATTAGCAAATAGAAACAGTCAACCACTGAAACATCACTGACCACATGCTGCAAACTCCACCCCAAACCATGTATCACAAAACCACAACACATGCAGTGTTGGAAGACATCATACCAAATGCTAGTTTCATCCACGGCCCACAGAAACAACAACAACAACACAACCACTGAAGGAATGCATCTGTACAACAGTGAGAAGCTCTCCTGGACCTATGTAGGGCTGCACCCCAATGGTATATGTTTCTGGCATGTGTATGTTGGATGACGCCCGGACGCAAGGGACTCCCCAAACATGACTGCACCCTATACATTTCTTCTTCAGACCCATCTGAATGTGCTGGTGAGCGAGAATCTCTACTCCAGGCTTGTGAAGATATACAGTACTACCTGGTCAGCAGGGGGGCAAGCAAAGATGCCTCCTCATAATCAGGAAGGAATATTTTTTTCATGCAGAACTGATTTGGCGCTTAACTGTTTAACCATGTGTGCAGACGTATATGAAAAGAGGTTTCTATCAGATGATTACTTTCTGTGGATTTATATACTTACAGGCTGCCCAGTTCTTTTGCTCCTTTATAAAAAAAAATCTGCTCTGCCCCAATTACATTAGTCTCTTCTCATTTCCTTTCCTGAAAGTCTACTTAATCAGAACAAACAATTGCAACACAGGGAAATCAAGCAGAGTTACTGGCAATAAAAGAAGAAGAAGAAAGGCCACACAAGGATCTCAGCTTCCTGTTCTGGGCACTTAGCTAGAGGCAATAGGCCTGGACACTGTCATGGAGGACAGCCTGTGAAATCACTTCTTTCAACAGACAGGCAAGCTGCAAAAATAGGAGCCCGAGCCACGAAGAGAGAGAACTAATCTCCCTCCTCTACCTTTACAAGATACCACTCCCTCTAACACAGGCAATAAACAGTTTACCTGTGGAAGTGAGAGCCACTTCCGGGTGATGTGGCAGGAAATTTTTTGACTAAAGCTGCTTCTCTCTTTTAGAAAGAAAGTGAACGACACAGAGTGAACTTTAGTGGACTTATCTGCAAGGCTGCTCTACACTAGATTAGCATCCCTTGGAGGTTAATAAGGATGTGGAAGACTTGCACAGAAATATATAGGAAGGAACAGAAGGGATTTTTCGAAGGGAGGGGTTATGTTTTGTTGAGGAAAATAATGGAAGGGTATGATACACAATGAGCTGGCCTAAATACCCTCAAGGCACCAGATTCTGGCTGATCTTGGAAGCTAAGCAGGGTCTGTTCTGGTTAGTACTTGGATGAGAGACTGCCAACAAATAGCAGGCGCTCTATTTCAGAGGAAGGCACTGGCAAAACCACCTCTGAGTATCCCTTGCCTAAGAAAATCCTGTGAAATTCATGGGGTTACCATAAGTTGACAGGCAACTTGAAGGTGCGCGCACGCGTGCAAACACACACACACACACACAATGTATGTTTTAGGACCACAGATGCATTACCAGACAAACCTGAGTTATTACTATTTGAATGTATTCCAGAAAATGTTAACTGAGACCATTAAGACTTGATCCAGCTTATACTAGTGGCACCAAAGATCTCTTTAGTCAAGCTATGGAAATACGCAAAAATTCCAGCTAGTTAAGGACTGGTTAAGTTTTTGGATGAGGCTATCACACAAAAGTTTCTTTCCTGCATTACATCAAGGGCAAATAATAATCAACCACATAAATTAAATTTACGTGGTGTACATTTATATACGGGGGGAATTATGTACAATTCAGCATCAAGACCATAATGAAGACGAGCAACTTTACCACTAAGTGCCTTGTTAGCCGATCAAAGTGAGATGGGATCCTAGCACCCAATTTACAGGTGCAAATATTACCAAGCTTTGAATTACACAGAGCAACTCTGCTCATCAGCCCCTTGAAGAGCCAATGGAAGCAGCCAAGTATTCTTTCTTTGCCGCCTTCACACAGAACACACAATTAAAATGTTTGGTTGCTCTCATTCTGAATGTTCTTCTGTTTGCATTCCAGCTCTCTTGAAAACCAGAAGAAGTTAGTAAGGAGCCCTGGCTCCGATGTTCCATTGCATTTTGCCATTCTAGGGTGGATGACTGGGGTCCTACCCGGTAGGTGCTTAAGGACATGGCTCTGTTGCCCACCCTTTACATGTTTGCTCCTGGTAAGGCACCCACAGCAGGTACTATGTGAAACTGTTAATCAGCCCACATCCACACCTGATGCAGTTGGGGAGGCAATATGCCAATCACTGGACCCTGGGGGTAGCTTGGCAATTGGTACCACCCTGCATCCCACCATTAAGTGCCTGTGATGAAGGCCTTTTTGCATTTTCCCAGAATGCTACTGCATATGACTCAAAGGCAGCAAAAATAGAGGAGCAAGAAATTGCTAAGCCTTTTTTAACTGCCTATTTGAACTTTGAACTTAACAAGATTAAGTTCAATGTGCATTCTCTAACCTTCGTTTTAGCTGGTGTGAGAATGTGGGGGAAAAATCTGCAGTACTTCATGGACAGGGGCAGAACTGACTAGCTTCAAAGTCCTCCGGAAGAAAAGCTCCTAGGGCTATTCACCATCCTAGCCCTCCATAGCCAACTCTGGAGTAAGGCAGTTTCATTCATCTGGATGTCAGAAACCAGAGAGAGTCAACATTCAGCAGAAAAAAACTCTAACATCCATCAACCCACATAACAAAATCTACTAATTAGGACAGCAAAAACACAGCAACCCTGGCAGATGATTTCCAGTCTCCTCCAGAGCAGAACAAGACAGCTGGTTGAGAGCTCACAATAGTACCCTTCCCACATTCTTTTGCAGCCACAATCACTGTGGCATTCGAATAAATCTGAGTAAGAAAGCACAAGAGAAAGTGAACACCACCAAGAACTAGAAAACCAGAGGTCATCTAAATCCTCAGGAATTAGAAGTAAGAGAAAGGAAGGGCGAAGGGAAAATAAGAAATGTGGCAACACCTTTAAAACTATCTGGGTTCTAATTTTGTGGCTATGTAAACCCACTTCTTCTAATGCAGTACCTCCTTCCTTCTTTTTATGCTTCAAGAGACTAACACGGCTACTTGTTTGAAAACTCAGGCATTAGGAATCCAGAATATTTCTCCTGTCCTGTGCTGAGTTGATATAACACTGAAACCTAAATATTTAAACACCCTGGGAGTCTACGCTGAGAAACAGTGGTGCTAATGTTTGGAAAATAAAGTTTACCATGCCATCTATAACAAGTTGGAGCTCATGCATCTATTATTCAATGAACACAACAGATTCCAGTTCTCACTGATCCAGGCAATTCCCGAAATCCATTTCAGCGATCCATTGAAGGGGAACCCACTAGCCACATACTTTTCCCAGGAAGGAAATCCTAGAGACAGAGGAAGTCTTTTACCTCATGCAGCAGAAAATGCCAAAGACAAGTTCATGGATCTCAGGCAAACATGCCCCACTTTCAAAATGTCTCTGCTATATGCCTGCCTGGCTGGCTCTGCATAGAAAGCTCTGGGTGATGTAAACAGAAAGGCATGCAGAGCAGGAAGCGATATGTAAATTAATTGCGAAAACCTTCACCCCCAAGACTTAGCCAATCGCCTCCCAGCTCCTCATCTCAGCCAGTCCCTGCAGGATGAAGCTGAGAAAGGGAAGCCCTCCCTTAGTCTCAGAAAAGGAGATCCCTGAGCCGGAAATTAAATGTCATCCAGTGAGGTTTTAACCAAAGATTCCTCAGTGACTTCAGACTTAACCAGCAGCTTGTGGTTGGTTTGCAAAGAGCATTTGCAGTCTGTTGTATTTTTTAAAAAGCAGTCTATTGTGTTGAAAAAACCATACAAAAATATACAACTGAAATTCTTTACAATGACAAAAAAATACAAGTCCTTTATATTAGGGTTGGCTGCCTCTCCTCATCAAAACACAAGCATGCCAATGAATAAATGTAGGTTTAAATTTGGAAACCAATAATATTTTCAAAGAACCCACTAATAACAGCTGTTTTTATTGTGTTGCACAAAGAGTTTTAAGAAAACCCAACAGATAAGGAAATACCTTTTACTGGGCAAACTATTTGCAGGGGGAAATAGCTCTAGCCCCTGTTGGTTTTAGGCAAAGGTTCAGCATCTTTGCTCCTTAAGAATCTGACATCTTTCAGCCTTTTTAGTCAGAAATATATACAGTATTACGTTTTGAAACTAAACAGAACAACTCTTCAGACAAAACAGTTTTTGGGAAACTTAAAAGTTTCTTACTGTTGCGATTTATTTAAACAGTATTCATTCATATAAACAAAAAGAAAAAGAAAGAGAACAAGGCCCTCCTTTATCCAATCAAAGGCAGTGATTAATGAATGTTTGCCTCTTTTTATAATAAACTATCAGAATGTACAATTAAAGATTGCTGACTAAATGTATGTAATATTTATATGTTACCTTCTGAACACTTCACACATATCAAAATCCAGGAAGTTGCTGCCAGTCAGTAAGTGAACAAAGGGGAAAAAAATACTGAGCTAGACAGACCAAAGGTCTGACCTACAAAAAAAGCAACATCTTACATGCCTTCAATAATCCTTACAATTTCTCCTGCCTTTCTGCCATGGTGATCTAGATTCGGGACCCATTCACACTCACAATTATAGTGCTATTACTCTACTTTAACTGCCACAGTTCCATCCTATGAGATCCTGAGGTTTGTAGTCTGTTGAGCCACTGGAGCGCTATGGCTGAGAATTAAAAATGTCCCTTCTTAAACTGCAAATCCCAGGATCCCATACAATGGAACCATGGTAGTTATAGTGGAATAATAATGCCATAATGCTGTAGTGTGAATGGGACCAGTGATCTACAATATCGCACTACACAGTTATAGCAGTATCATTCCACTTTAACTGCTCTGGCTGTGAAATCCTGGGATTTGCAGTTTAGGGAGGAGCACTGAGCATTCTCAGCCAGAGAGCTCTTAGGCCTCACTTGACTACAAACCCCAGAAGGCAGCCAGAGCAGTTAAAATGGAATAAAAGCACTGTAATAGCCTAGTCTGATAAAGTGGCCCATCATGTGTATCCCACCTTTCCCCCCCTGCAAACTGGGACTCAAGATGGCTAGCAACACACCTAACCTATGCTGGTCTATGACTGTAATAAATAATATACAGTAGGACCCCTTATCCACAGGGAATTGGTTCGGGGGGGGGCTCCGTGGATACCAAAAACTGTGGATAATAGCAAACAGCATTGAAAATAATGGGACTTCTGGGTTAAAATACCATAGAGCTGCCCTGGAGGACCTAGAAAATGGCTAGAGAGGACACATTTTCTAGGAAGACTCTATGGTAGGTGCTGTTTTGTGCCCTGTGGATAATTGAATCAGTGGATACAGGGGTCCTACTGTATCTCTCTTAACTACTCTCTTCACCACCACCAAACTAGAAGAGTAAAAACGCAAGTACTTGGAAAGCATCCGACAGTACTCAGACAGCACAATGTAGCACTTAGATGAGGGAAGGGGAGACAACATGGCATAGTGGTTTGAGTGCTGGACTACAACACTCTGGAGACCAGGGTTCAAATCCCCATTTGGCCATGAAAACCCACTGGGTGACCTTGGGCAAGTCACACACTGCCAGTTTCACAAAAACCCCATGACAGGTTCAGAAATGACTTGAAGGCACACAACAACAACAACAACAGAGAGACATAGGACCAAATCTGCCTTCAGCCATGAATTACGCTGGGTGGATCTGAGCCACCCACCCACTCACTTTCTTTGACAATAACCTACCTTCCAGAGTTGGCAAGAGGATAAAATAGAAGGAAATCTGTTTATGGGCTCCCCGGAGGAAATGCAACATAGAAGCATGTGTGAGAAAGAGCCTAGAGATGGCTTACGAAACATGACTGGGCATCCAGATGTGTTGGCAGACTACAAACCCCATCAGCCTCAGCCAGCACACCTCCAAAGTTGAAGGACGGTGGGAGCTGTGGTCGAAAAGGACAACCAACTCCTCAGAAAGCATCCAGAGCATTGGTTTGCAATTTGGTCCCCTCCAGAGGTTGTGTGGAAGGAGAGACCTACAACTCCCAGCAGCCTTACCAGAATAGCCTAAGATCAGACACAATGGGAGCTGTAGTCCAATAACACTGGGAAGTGGGGCCGGGTCCATCTGCTCTAAGTACTGGCAGAGGTGGGGCTGAGGTGTCCCTGCAGCTGGTGTTGGGCTGCAATCCCAGCACTCCTTTCTGACATGATAGGAGCTGCAGTCCAGCATCATCTGGGACAGCCTGATCCACCCCATGGCTCAAAGCAATGGCAGGACACGGGGAGCATAAGGCCTTCCAGATGTTTAGCCTACAACTCCCAGCAGCCCCTTCCTAGCAAAGTCAATGGTGAGGTATTCTTGGAGCCTCTGAGTCCAACAACATTTGGAAGCAGGGCAGTCAAATCCAACCCACCGCCAGGGTCTAAAAAAGCAGCAAGGATGGGAATCATGCAGCAGCCCATGTGGCGTTGGACTGCAGCTCCAAGCAACCCCTCCTAGCATAACAGATGATAAAAAATGCTGGGAGTTGGAGTCCAGTGACACCTTGGAAGCAAGACCAGCCTGATCCACACCCCTGGCTCGAGGCAGGATTGTCTCCAAATGTTCAGCTTACAGGAACCCCTTGTGAGGTGAGGAATGCTGGGAGTTGGGAGTCCAACAGCATCTGGAAAGCAAGGGCAGCCCGATCCATAGCTTGGCTCCACACAAGACTGTCCCCAAATGTTCAGTTTACAACTTCCAGCAGCCCCTTGATGTGAGGAATGCTGGGAGTTGGAGTCCAACAGCATCTGGAAAGCAAGGGCAGCCTGATCCACACCCCTGGCTCAAGACAAGACTGTCTCCAGATGTTCAGCCTACAACTCCCAGCAACTCCTTGTGAGGTGAGGAATGCTGGGAGCTGCAGTCCAACAACAGCTGAAAGCAAGGACAGCCGGGTTCACAGCTTGGCTCCACACAAGACTGTCTCCAGATGTTCAGCCTACAACTCCCATCAGCCCCTTTGTGAGGTGAGAATGCTGGGAGTTGCAGTCCAACAACACCTTGGAAGCAAAGCCAGGCCAATTCACACCTTGGCTCCACACAAGGTTGTCTCCAGATGTTCGGCCTACAACTCCCAGAATCCCCTTGAGGTGAGGAATGCTGGGAGTTGGAGTCCAACAGCAACCCCCATCCCCCATTTCCCAAGGGCTGTTTTTTGGGGGAGTGGAGAAGAGGCCCCGCCCCAAGTTCTGGCCCCGCCCTTCGAGCTGTGGCCCCGCCCTTCACACCGTGGCCCCGCCCCTCCGCTCACCGGTGGGCCGCTGAGAAGCCGGAGGAGCAACGCGCCCAAGAAGGGGCAGCGGCGGCCCTGCTGGCCCGCGGGCGGCTCCGCGGCTCATGGCGGCGGTTCCTCCCCAAGGCCTGTCCCAGGCCGCCGCCACCGTCTTCTTCTCCTCCTCGCCGTCTCCGCCGCCGCCTTCTCCTCCTCACGGCCTCCCAGCAGCCACGGCCGGAAGCGGCCCTACGCCAACTTCCGCTTCTCCAATTCTATCCCTCGGGCCGCTGGGAGTCGTAGTTCTCTTGCCGCTCACGGCCCAAGGCTTTCCCTCAAGGCAGCCGCCGCTGGGACTACAACTCCCATGAGCACCCGCTCGGCAGGGAAGGGGTGTGTGTGAAGGCGCGTCACGTGGGCTTCTTTTGATTGGTCCCCGCTCTCCCAGACTCTCTTCCTCTCGCCTCTCTATGGTGCCTCGCCGACGCCATTTTCCCACCCCACTTGACCAATCAAATGGCCTCCGAAGGAAGCGAGGAGAGGACGAAGGACTGTGGAGCGGCGAACGATGCCGGCCAATAGAAAGAGAGTCTTTAAAAATTCTGAGAGGTGATTGGTTGGCGGCGGCAGGAGGGGCGATGGCAAGGTATGACGCAAATGGGGTTGTATACGTTTGGCCAATGGGAAGCCGCCCTAGTTTATAAAAGGTGGTGAGGCGAGGTTTTTCTTTCTTTTCCCTTCGAGGCGCCGAAGAGGTGGGTTGGGTTGGTTCGTGCTGGGGCGGGGGGGGGGAACCATTTCGATTGTAAAAAACAAAATAAAATATAATTATATAGACCTTTGATTATGACCTGTAGGTTCACTATGATTTCATTGATTTTATATATTTGCAAAAATTCCTGGTTTTTTTCTCCAAAAGACCCTAAATATGCATAAAAAGGCATTTTAAAATGTTGTTCCGTCGCTTTTGGCCTCCTTTCCCTGAGCCTTTTTTGGGTGTAAGGTGGGTTTTAAATACTGTGATGCATAAAAACCCTATTTATGAAAGGCTTGCCCTGCTAAGTCAAGTGTCTCCTTAATAACCCCCCCCCCTTATATAGTATAGAGGAATACAATAGGACCCCTACATCCACTAATTCATTATCCACGGGACACAAAACCACAGCTGCCATAGAGTCTTCCTAGAAAATGTGTCCTTCTAGCCATTTTCTAGGTCCTCCAAGGCAACTCTATGGTATTTTAAACCAGAAGTCCCATGTTCTTTTGCTTATGTTTTTATTCTATAGTTTTAAAGTTTTAGGGTAGTTATTTTATGTCACTTGTGAATTTGCCAGTTGTTTTAAATAGATGCACTATTATATGTAATTTTAAGGGGGGTAAATTGTTCTAAGTTATTACTATTGTTATGGATTTGTTTTTATATCCAATTGTGAGCCGCCTTGATTGCCTAATGGGCAAAAGGCAGGGTACAAACATAAAATTATTATTATTTTCAATGGTGCTAACTATTATCCACAGGTTTGGGTATTCACGTCCCCCCAACAAACCAATCCTCAGCAGATACGAGAGTCCTGCTGTACTGTAATATTTATTAGAAGCAAGAGCCTTGTGATACCTTTTTGCTGCAACACAACTACTCCAACACGTGCCAAATTTTTTATATACATACACAAATGCTGTTTGTGTCTGTGTAATGTTACTGCTTCCTGTGTGCCTTGTCCTAGATGAATTCTGGAAGTTCATAATCTATACTGGGCAATTGAAAGTTGAGCAGCAGCCAGTGTATGTGTGTACATGTGTGCATGCACGAATCTCATGTTTTAACACACAAAGAAATAAACACTCAACCTCCAGAGAAGCTGAAACTGAACTATTATTAATTATGGTTAATTTTTTTATTGTGCCTTTCTTTTCCAGATGTGTCTTCTATAACTGGATTATGAGAGCCTTCCTTCTCAGAGGTAAGCGTAAGATGTGGTTTTTGCCAAAGAAGGGTGAGGGATTCCCTGAAACCCTTTTAATTCCCAGCTACCAGCCAGTGATGAGCTCTTTCATTTTTCTGACACCTCATATGAAAACTGCACTTGCAGTTAACTGATTATAGACATGAGCTGAGGCTTTGATGATGTTGCTTCATCCCTTAATAAACTACAGGTTGAGTCTACCTTATCCAAAATGCTTGGGACCAGAGGTATTTTGCAATACTTGCATAGACATAATGAGATATCTTGGAGATAGAACAATTCATTTAGGTTTCATAAATACCTTATAACCTAAAGATCATTTTATACAAAATATTTTTAAATACATTTTGCGTGTGTGAAATAATATTTGTTGAACCATCAGAAAGCAAAGGTGTCACTATTTCAGCTGCCCATGTGGACAGTTTGGAATTTTGGAATTCCAGATAAGGGAGACTCAACTTGTCCTAGTGTTTGTGCCTATTTGGGAAACAAAATTGTGTGATTGGCACTAAAATTCTTTTTCTTTTTTATCTTTCTCTTCAGGGAAGGCAGTCAGGACAGAAGATGATAGGCTTTTTTGGAATTAAATGCTCTGGATGCTTTTATACAGCAGGATGGAGTGGAACGGTGGGTGAAGCATGGAACTAGAGCCAGACGGGATCCCTGGGATGATTAATCCAGCCCCCTATCTGCATTAGGGGAATCCACAGCATCCCTGATAGATGGCCTTCCAACCTCTGTTTTAAAATCCTCCAGCAAAAGAAAGGAATCACACGAGGAAGTATGCAGGGATTGATCACACAGACCCCACTCAAGGCATGGTGAGCTGAGATTTAGTCTTAATTCACAGCAGTAGAGTTAATGTACTTTTGAAACTCCATATCTGAGGCTGTTAAGAGCAAGTCAATTCGAGCACCTAATAGGCAAAGGACCAAGGGCCTGCATTGTGGAACAGTAGCAAATCTTTTGGAAGGAGAAGAAAATAAAGGTTAAATTGCTTCTGGATTGTCTCTTGTCAGTTGTACAATACAAGGTCCGTCTATTAAATAACGAGGCTATGTTTCTACCTTTCAGACAAATTAGGGAGAACTGATTGCGAACGCTTGAGTGCTGGAAAAATGCTAAGCTTAAAAGCCGAGCAACGTGTCAATTTGAAATTTTTAGTAAAAATGAACAAAACACCAACAGAATCTCTTCAAATGCTTACTGAGGCCTATGGGGGAAACTGCATGTCTCGTGCGCGTGTGTTCGAGTGGCACAAAAGATTCCGAGAAGGGCGTGAGGATGTCGAAGACGACGAACGCCCTGGACGACCTTCCACTTCAAGAACAGAAGAAATTGTGGAAAAAATCAGCCAGATTGTTCGAGGAGACCCCCGACTCAGTATCCGAATAATAGCTGAAGCTGTGAACATTGACAAAGACACTACGTGGAAAATTTTGCATGAGGATCTTAATATGAGAAAAGTTTGTGGCAAGATGGTCCCTAGGGTTCTCACACCAGAGCAAAAAGAGTGCCGCAAGGAAATTTGCGCTGACATTCTGCAGCAACTTGAGGCGGACCCAAATCTTCTTCAAAAAATCATCACTTGTGATGAGACCTGGATCTTCCAGTGTGCTCCTGGGTCCACATTCAAAGCCATGCTCATTGTTTTTGTTGACATCAAGGGCGTAATTTTGGCAGAATGGGTTCCAGAAGGCAGAACAGTGAACCAGCATTATTATAAGGAAGTTTTGACAGAGCTAAGAGAGAGAGTCAGAAAAGAAAGGCCAGAACTGTGGAAAAACGGTTTCATTCTTCATCAAGACAATACGCCTGCTCACACAGCACTTTCTGTGAAGCAGTTTTTGGCTGATAAACACATTACTACACTTGAACATCCTCCATGTTCTCCAGATTTGGCACCATGCGACTTTTTTCTTTTTCCTAAAGTGAAATCAGTGCTTAAAGCAACACGGTTTGAGTCAGTTGATGCAGTAAAGAGGAAAACGGAAGATGTGTTGAAACAGCTGACAGAAACTGATCTGCTCCACGCCTTCGACCAGTGGAAAGCAAGATTGCGTCGGTGTGTGAGTGTCAATGGGGAGTATATTGAAGGGGACAGACATAATGCACATAAATAAAGATGGGTTGTTGTATCAGTCTTGTTATTTAATAGACCTCGTATGCCTTCTTTTGCCTTGAACGGTGACCCCCTAAGGTGTACCTTTCATGGGGTTTCCTGGCAAGATTTGTTCAGAGAAGATTTGCCCCCTTTGCCTTCCTCTGAGGCTGAGAGTGTGTGAATGGCCCAAGATCACCCAGCAGGTTTCTTTGGCCTAGCAGGGATTCAAATCCTGTTCTCCAGGGTCATAATCTAGTGCTCAAACCCACTACACCACACTGGCTGGCTGTAGATGTGTAAAGTAGCCATGTCACTGTTTTTTGAACTAGGACAAGGGCCACAGGGTTCAAATCCCCACTGAATCACCTTGAGCAAGACACACTCTCAGCCTCAGAAAAAGAGATTAACAACCCCCCTCTGAATAAATCCCACCAGTGAGAACCTGTGTGGTGTAGCAGTTTGAAGTATTGGACCAGGACCCAGGGAGACGGGTTCAAATCCCTGTGCAGCTATGGAAACCTTTGAGTGAAGGAAGGTTGCAAGTGCTGATGAATGGGGTTCGCTTTGCTTTCTGAACCATCTTAGCACTTGAGAGACAGGAAAAGCATCATCTAAGAAAAAAACCTTTTTATTAAGAGGAACCAGGGGGGAAAAACAGAGCTATAAACAGAGCCGGCAGTTTTGTAGTACACAAACAACACTTGTGTTTGAAGGTGCATAAGGAGTCGTTTAGGCTTCTATTGCTAGGGGGGCAGTAAAAGTCCATGTAGAAAACATACTGGGTACCTTCTGGCAGAGAGAGAGAGGCTAGGCATCCCGTCCCCCCCCCCTCCCAATGTGTCTTAAGGTACAATTGGCGTTGCAGAAGCCAAGCTGGAGATGCAGTGGGTTGTGATTGGGAGCCCAGCGGGCAACTTTGCCTCACAAGGGTACCAAACCTGACCTGGGTCTCACTGTGGGTGTCCAGATGATGGTTGGAACTTTAAGAGCGCTATGAACACACGCCATGCAAACTGGCTCAGAGACAACACACTCTTCCTTAGAAAAAAAGTGAGTTGCTGGGCAACTGTAAGAAAATCCAGCCTGGGGCCACGGTGAAGAAAGGAATAACCTTTCTAAAATTAAAAGTTGTTCAGCTCTATGCACACATGGGGGGAACCTACACATCAGGAAGAAAGCCTATCGTGATAACTAAGCGTTTATTGAAATATACAGTTAGCACTTCTGAATGTGCAAAGCACTTGGAATACATTCTCAGTCGCTCCTTACCCACAGCATTTTAAGGTGTACTACTGGTATTCTCCCCTTTGGTAAAGGGGGGCTTGAGAGGCCGAAAGAGCTTGATGCAGGCGTTGATGTCACGTTTACTTAACGGTAACTGAACTGGAAGCCTCCACAATCCCAAAAGGGAAACCAATCAGGGATATAATGTGTAGACGGGCAAAACTGCTGGGATAACTTGAATTCCCTTCCAAGAAGGGCAAATTTATCCCAGCCATCTTCCCACTGCTCCAGTCTACTCACTGCAGTCTCTGCTCCTGCCCATTTGGCCTTACTCTACCTTCAGTAGTTTTTAAACAATTGGATTTTTTCCCCTTACAAGTCATCAGAACTGTTTAAAAAAAAGAGACAGACATACACTCTGTATCCAAGAAAAACCACAGGAGATGCACCAATAGAATGATTAGAGAACCGAGTGGTGCAAGATGTATTTGTTTTAAAAATACACTTATTTCAAATATACAAAAAAAAAAAAGCTTTCTTTGTATTGCACATCTCTACAAAAAAGGGGACAGGGAATTCAAACATACCCAAAGCATTTGCACTGGGGGTGAACCCCCTCAAAGCTTCCAGTGGTCAGAGAACCAAGCCTTAAACGGCTGAGATATTTACTTCTATTCCACAGACTGAGCACTGCCAGCCAAATCACAGCAAACAACAACAACCCTGTGGCTTCCCCCTCCCTCTTCCTTGCTTGGATAATGGGAGATGTTGTTTGGCACACATCACAATGCAAAGTAGAGCTTCCTGGCCCCAGCATTTAAAAAGTTACAAAGGGGCAGTTAAGGGCCAGGTTCAGGAATTTCTCATGACAACATGGAGTGCAAATCCCAAAGCAACAGTTGCTCGCCAGACACAAAAGGACAAAGGCACCTGGTCCGCCAGAGAACTGCCTAGCGTGGGTGTAGCTAAAACAAATAGGTGTACAAAAGACCCATTCATTTTAGTACCACGCGTAAAGGGCCTTTTGCAAACTTTATAATATGGTTCATTCCCAGGCATCAAGCAGCAGTACGGGCCAAATTCATTTATCTTCTCCATCTCTTTAACAGATGCTAAATTTTTTTAAAGCATCTTAGCCATACCTGGCTGCTCAAAATGAAGTCTGCAAAGCCCCACCTGCTTCTATGCTTCCCATTTTCACCTGGACAGAGGGACAAGACACAAAGAGACGTAGTTTCTGCAGAGAGAGGAGGAGGAGGAAGAAGGGGATGAGATGAGTGGCACAGACATTGGTGGGGCAGGTGGGATGCTGGTTGTGAGTCTCTGTACATGTTGCGCGCCTGGGTCTATGATCGACAGCAGCCGGCACCTTTCACCTCCTTCTTGACGTAGTCGTGGAGTTTAAAACGGGGCTCGTGGGGCAGTTTCATCGATCTGTGCTTCAGCTCCCTGCAAAGACAGTGCAGGTGGTTCAGTCTCTGAGCTCTCACAAGGCTATCAAGGGTTGTTGGGCTGTAGGGAATAAGTGCTGTTTGGCTGTTAGTCTGGTGGGGTCACTGAGGCTGAGAAAAGCAGGCTTGTTACAAAGACACTCGGCAAATTTGCAGCTCGGGCTGGGAAAATTTCACCCAGCAACCTGCAGACTTGTGGACTTCAAGTTTGGTGTACTATCAGGGATCTTAAGCATAAGCCAGCCCAGTGGTTTTTAACCTGTGGTTCAGGGGTCTACGATGTCCTCACAAGGGACTTGAAAGTTGCTTGGCCCACCTGCCTGCCTGCAGTGGAGCGGTCATGTGACAGAAGCCAAGGCAAAAGCTGGCTGGCAGGCTTGGCCTGCACATTGCCATTCCAGGGAAGACTTTTTTCCTTCTTGCAAATTTGTGGCTGGGGTGGATTGAATGGCAATGCGAGGGGCCCAGCCAGCCTGCCTTTGCTTTGGTTCCTGTCATGTGGGCTGAGCAGCCTTCAGGCCTTTGCACCTGTGAGAACATTGCAACCTCCTAGGGGTTCATGGATCACAGGTGAAGAACCACTGCCATAGACTTTTCTGCCAGAGGAGCTAACTCTCTGAACTACATTCCCCATGATTCCCTTATTTTAGCACCAGTCCCTCCTTGGAACATGGGAACTGTAGATTGTGGGAATGGACTTAAACTGTGCATCTCAAACTATCTAATGCGGCAGACTGACCAGTTTTTCCCCAATGTGCAAAGGAGTGAGACCATACCTATGTCATAATATAATATTTGTCTAGTTCCCTGGAAACTCACAGCTTTGGGTAGTACTCAACTAGAATTTTCAAGCAGAAGATTCCAAGTCTTGGGCTTCCTTAGGATGGGGCTGTGTCTGTTAACTTAAAGCAATATCAAAATGGATATTGAGGTCTAGTGCAGACACAGCTTTGGTCTTCTCCCAAACGCTCTCCCTCCCTCTCAGTTCCTCCTCACTCACCCTAAGTGACCCAATGGGTGCACAAAGAAAAAGGGCCCTGCAGAATATAACAGTCATATGGCTGGCTTGGAGAAGTAAGCAGGAGCAAACTTTTGAAAACTTTTAAAAAAAAAACACACACACAACCGAAAACATCTTACTTGGCAATGGCCGTGAAGGCTAAGTCGACATTCAAGCCGCTCTTGGCACTGGTCTCCATGAAGGGCACTCCGTATTCCTTAACAGGCACCAAAAAAGAAGGGTATTTTTTAATAATAATAATAATAATAATAATAATAATTTTTATTTTTAACCCGCCCCTCTGCTCGACAACTGGGGCGGCATACAACAGGATTAAAACAACAGCAAGTTAAAACAATACTTCCCAATCCTACCCCCCCCCCTTAAAATTAAATTAAACTAGTAGAGAATTAAAACAAACATAAAGTACAATACAATATACAAATTATGACCAAAAACAAGGCAATAGTGGCAGGGGGGCAGGTAGGCAATCAACTCCACTTGAGCCGGGAAGTTATTCCGGGAAGGCCTGCCGGAAGAGATCCGTCTTTAGCGCTTTCTTGAAGCTATCAAGAGTAGTGATAAGACGGATCTCGTCCAGCACGCCATTCCAAAGTCTGGGAGCCGTAGAAGGGTATTTAGTGTCCACCATTTCCCCCTTGTCTCTGTAAGGCAGGGAGGGCAACTTCTTATTATTATTATTATTACTGCATTGATTTTCAGGAAAAAAACCAGCCAAATGTATTCAAAACTGGCCACAAATGCCACAGTCTGCTTCTCTCCTCCACCCCAGTCCCCACCAGAACCCAAAAGATCAGCTGAGAATTAGCCAAAATGGCAGCTTGAAGTGTCCCAGTTTCATTTTTGGTGTGCTGAAATGCAAGTTTTGCCCATGGTGAGAAGGGATTGGGCCCCGCCACTTCTGCAGTTGTGAATCACCAATTGAGGGAGTCTAAAGGTGGTGGGCCTTGCTGAATAACGGCTTTGAAGGTATGCTTGGACAGCTAATTCAATGCAGGGGTCGCAGCTGAAAAAAACCCTGTATATGAATGCAAAATCCTCCCTCGGATATAACAACAGTAGTGACAACAACAACCCAAAGGGTGGGAGGCCTGGAAGCTATTATGCCGTCTGAGGAGCAGCTTACGGAGCTGGGTATGTTGAGCCTGTTATTACTAATACTGCTAAATGCCCTCAGTAGTACTACATATCTTGATCTCAGAAGCAAAGCAGGGTCAGGCCTGGTTAGTACTTGGATGCGGGACTCCCAAGGAATACCAGGGGCTTTAGGACTAGATTCATAGGTGAGTGATGCCAAAAAAAAAACCCTCTGTGAATTCCTTGCCTAAGAAAACCCTATGAAATTCATAGCTGGCTGGGGGATTCTGGGAGTGGCAGTCCAAAAAGAAGAAACGTCCTCAAGCCCAGGAGGACTGCCAAGCGATACCAGGTTCTGTTTCAGAGGAAGGAACTGGCAAAACCACCTCTGAGGATTCCTTGCCTAAGAAAACCCTTCAAAATCCACGGGGTTGCCATAAGTCTACAGGTGGCTTGAAGGTACATGCAGACACATTATTATTACAATACGTGCAATGTCAGAAGAATGCAGGTGGCTCTTTTACCTTGGCTAATTTCTCCCCGTCTTCTCGTTTTACCACTCGTTCTTGGCTTGAGTCCACCTAGAAGTGACAAGGTGGGCAACAGCGGTTTAGAAGCAAATACATTTGGGGGGGGGGGTTCTGCGTGGGTTGCATTGCTCAGCAACCTCCGGTGCCTCCAGGGTTGGGACGGGCAGGACAAGAGTTGCATCGTGCCACCAGCATCCCCTGAGTGCAGTGAGTTGCTGGGTGCGCAACGTTGAAATTGGGAAGCCTCCGTAGCCACCCCCTCCTCCTCTTCACAAAGGGCTCCCATTAACTCACCTTGTTTCCCAGCAACATCAGGACCACATCTTGCTTTGCGTATTCATTGATTTCTGTCAGCCAGGCCTGGGAAAGAAAAGGACCATGAGCAAAAACTAGAAATCAGGAGGAAAGCCTGTGCTAGAAGTTACTCCAGGAGCCTTCTTGGAAACACGCCAGCAGCCATAATAGCCTGCGAGATTCTGAGAGCTGTAGTGTTATTGTTTTTTTTTTAAAGGAAATTAGTCAAGCTCTGATGCTATAAGGATATGTTGCAAATATATCTTTTTCTACCATGGTCCATTGACATAAAGCATGCTTATACTATGGATATCTACCTACACAGATACACACGCTGCCTTCTGTTCCTCACCATCCTTATGCAGCGGCCTTTCGCTCTGCTCTTGAAATCCCTAAATGACAAACTTTCAGCACTCCCCTAAATTTCTCCAGCCTTTGCAAAGTCTTCTATTTTATTGTGTATGGTTAAAATAATATTTACTGAAGACATTTGTTTTGTTTTTTGCCTCTCAACCCACCAGGGCCTGCAAGGCCACATACAATGGATGAAAACATTGACACCTTTAAATACATAGAATCATAGAATTGCAGAGTTGGAAGAGACCACGAGGGCCATCCAGTCCAACCCCCCTGCCACGCAAGAAATCACAATCAAAGCATCCCCGACAGATGGCCATCCAGCCTCTGTTTAAAGACCTCCAAGGCAGGAGACCCCACCACGCTCCGAGGGAGTGCGTTCCACTGCTGAACAGCTCTGACTGTCAAAAAGTTCCTCCTCATGTTGAGGTGGAATCTCTGTTCCTGGAGCTTGCATCCATGGCTCCGTGTTCCAATGACTAAAGACAACCCAAGACTCCTCTTTAAAAAGAGTTCTCAAACTACAAACAGTACAAGCTTTCAGAGACAATGCAACTGAGGAAGCAGATGAAGTCTACAAATGCTTGTGCTAATAATTTCTGACTCCTGAGTTAGTCTCAAAGGAACTACAAGATATTGCTTACTGATATTCCAGACTTAATGAAGCTGAGTCTTTGAATTTTACAAACAATACCTGATTCATCAACGGTGCCTATTCGCCTTGGAGTAATTGAACTCTTTCCCTTTTTTTTACCCTCTTCACCTTTCTTTTGTCTTTGACCACTTGCTTGTTTTTATTTCATACCCCGTTACAGTTATTAGAAGGACGTTTGCTGTGCACCATTGTTTCCATTCAAGGCACAGTGATTGGAACTGGGCACAAGATGGTGCCAGAGGGACACATTACTACAATTGGGGAGGGAGCGTCTGTATTTGCAACATACCTGAAAACAGTAAGCCAAAGTACTGCAGTTTGGAATTACTAAAATGTTACAATTTCTTCTTTCTGATTTTAAAAAGCCTTAGCGTGTCCTCCTTTGCAAGAGACACAAATGCACAAAAACCTGGGAGGATTATTACTTTGGTAACATTCGAAAGGACAAAGAGTTCAGTCCACACAGCCATTTTGGCTTCACTTTTAATTCCTCCCTTTGAAGCACTCACAGAATCATAAACTCTAAGGGCATCCAGTCCAGCCCCCTGTTCTTGCCAGGCACCCATGGCTAGAGGATTTTTGGAAGGTGGGCTTCAAACCACTGCTTACAAAATGCCTAAGAAGGAGAGGCCATGCCTTGAGGCAACCGGTTTCCACAGCTCCTACCATGAGGACATTACTCGTAATGTTTAATCTAAATCCTTTTCTTGCAAATTGAGGTTCTGAAGAAAACAAATTTGTTTCCAGACAGACACAGGTGAGCCCTTCAAATATTTGAAGGTAATCCTATCACCCGTAATCAGGTCTCTTCTTTCCCGAATCTATCAAATTCCTCCATCCTTCTAGGACTGAGCTGAATCCCACAAAGGGATTGTGTCCCAAAGATGTCCACATGTCCAGTTATGTGCTAAATGTGCTGTGTCATCTTTGTGCTGAAAGGTGATGTTGCACACCCAAATGCACAACCACCAATTTCAGCAATCTATCCATCCATTCATCCATCCATCCTCTATTTATCTACTTATCTGTTTAAAGTTACATCCTGCCTTTCTCCCAATGTGAAACCCCATGGCTTTTTACAACAAATCAAGACAAAATACAGCTTTAAAAAACCTATTAGTACAAAAATTATTTCAACAATTAAGCAACAGTTGTATTAAAAACACAAAACAGGCTAAACAACATTGAAAACATTGTTTAAAAAAGAGCATGCGCCATCAAAAGACTCTTCTGCCACCACAAGTTAAGAGCCGAAGGCCTCCCTAAATCAAAAAATGTCTTTGCCTGTTAGCAGAAAGAAAGCGGAGAGGTAATCCTCTAATAACAGCAGCAGCAAGAACCGTGCATTGGTTGAGAAAGCATATCCCCAGACACAGCGCCATTGCACGTGGAAGTCTGCTTCTGCAACCTGAACAAAATGCAGCCCCTCGGTACAGCCACTTCACCAAGGAAACTTCATGCCAGAATAAGAAACCGACAAGACTCCTCTCAGGCCCCCTGAGGTTCATAATGTAGAGATATACAGAACCTTTGCAAGTACAGGTTGCTCCCTCCCTATCCGTAGAGCTAATATCTACAGTTTCAGTTATCCACAGCTGAAAAAGTAGGGAAAGATACCCGAGAGTCACACTGGAAAATGCCTAGAGTGTTGGCCTTCCTGTATGAGTGTCTTTGTTCAACGGCTGCTGTTTCTCTTTGTAATTGTTTCTTCATGTGTGCTGAGGTTGTTTCTAGCTTGCATTTTGCTGTGTTGCGGTATTTTATTGTGCTGCTGTTCCGTGTTCTGCTGTTTGTTAGCTCCCTTGGGGAGAGTGTAATGCATTAGTTGGGATGTAAATCTAAGCAAGCAAACACAAATGTTCCCTTCTCCTTGCCAACCAGAGATCCTAAAGTACATTCTGCACCCTCCATGCCGCACACACCTGTGGTTTGTGATGTATTCCACGTACAGCACAGCCAGGGCCATGCAATTAGGAATTTTATTAAATCCCATTTCCTCCCACAGAAAACCAGCAGGTGAAGCAAAATGACTTAATGGAGCAAGGTGGAGCTCCACGCAATGCTCTCTCCTTTGCACTGTGCGATAATGACTTTAATTAGGGGTCCCTTTGTCACCTTTGCAATTTAATGCCTGCCAGAAGACTGTAAAGGGTTGGGAACCCCTTACTGCTTCCACAGAGTGTCTTTTAAGAAGAAGGGAACAAGCAAGCAAGAAATACATCTCTCTGAGACAAACAGAAGTGTGCAGCTGTGGTGACATTCTGGAATGGGACCTCCATGGTCGGAGATGCCAGGAAGACCATGGTGGGGGTCCCTAAATCCACTCTGGTAGCAACAGGACTAATGAATTTCAAATATACCTGTATGTGGCTTTAAACTGTTGTCGTTTTAAAAGTGGTTTTAACTGTTGTTTTTAAAGTGGCTTCAACTGTTACTATGTTTGTATCTTGTTCAAATTATTTATGATCTTAGTCTGGAAATGTTTTAAATTCTTTATATTGCATGCTGCTGCCCTGGAATCTTGCAATAAAGGAAGAGGCAGAAGGGTTTAAAGAAATAAATAAACATTGCAGGGTTTGATATGTCACCCAAAACATCAGAGGTGCCTTTTCGTATCTGCCTATGAGATACGTGCCATCCTATGTCAGCAATGACTCTTTCTTCCATTGGCATTGGACAAACCAGTGGTGGAAGAAAAGGGGGCAGAGTGCATGTTCTGCCCTGGGGTGCAAAATATAATGGGGTGCAATGGTGGGTCCTTTCTCCTCTCCCTCTCTTGCTGAGTTGCCAGAAAGGGGAAGAAGGGCTCGGCTGCAAGGAAGGCAAATGGAGCAGGAGACACTTTGCAACCTGCCACAAAGGAAGCTGATCTCCTCCTCTTCCCCTTGCAACTTCCTTCAGCAAGGCAAAAAAGAATGGAGGAGATTGGAGGCAGGGCAAGAGTAGGTGCCACTTCATTTTGCAAATGCAACCGTCCATCCTCCAAGACGGTCTTTCTCAAGCAGGGTTCCCCAAGAGGTTGCAAGGGGTTCCCCAAAATACTGAGATTGTGGGGGGAAAGCAATAGCCAGTATATTGAATCATGCTTATGCAGGGGTTCCCTGAGACCTGAAAATTATTTCTTTTTTTTAATAATGATTTTTATTCAAAGTAATTTTCAAACACAAATAAAACACATATATCAGACATACAAGACATATACAAAGACATAAACCATTACCCTCCCTCCTTCCTTTAAAACAGATTTCCCGTATCTCTCTTATTGCTTTTCTAAGTATTTTCTTCAAATGCCCCCTCTTTTAACAGTAGTTTCTAAGCTAACACTTCGATCATCTATTATGATTCATATTCTTATGTACAAATATTCCAAATAGAATATTAATAAATTTCAACCATTCCTCTTATTTATCACTATGTACTACTTAATTAATAATTACATTTATAATCACATTTATAATCACATTGCAAATCCCAAAATATTAACATCTCCATGATTTTTTTTGTAATATTTAAGACCTGAAAATTATTTTTATAACGATTTTTATTCAAATTTAAAAACACAAATAAAAACACATATATCAGACATATAAGACATATGCAAAGACATAAACCATTACCCTCCCTCCTTCCTTTAAAACAGATTTCCCGTATCTCTCTTATTGCTTTTCTAAATATTTTCTTCAAATACCCCCTCTCTTAACAGTAGTTTCTAAGCTAAAACTTCTATAATCTATTATTATTCATATTCTTATGTACAAATATTCTAGATAGAATGTAAATAAATTTCAACCATTCCTCTTATTTATCACTATGTACTACTTAATTAATAATTATGTTAATAATCACATTTATAATCACATTGCAAATCCTAAAATATTAACAAATATTCCAGATATAATATTAATAAATTTCAACCATTCCTCTTATTTATCACTACGTACTACTTAATTAATAATTATGTTAATAATCACATTTATAATCACATTGCAAATCCCAAAAGATTAACAAATATTCCAGATATAATATTAATAAATTTCAACCATTCCTCTTATTTATCACTACGTACTACTTAATTAATAATTACGTTAATAATCACATTGCAAATTCACATTGCAAAAATCCATGATTCTTTTTGTAATATTGGAGACCTGAAAATTATTTCAAGGGTTCCTCCAGGATAAAAAGGTTGAGAAAGGCTAGCTTAGAGGTTTAATGTGTTAAAGGAACTTTCCTGCTAGTCTGTCTTGCAGCCGAAGGGAAAACGGAGGAGGAGAGGAAAAATAAACAAAGGAATCTAGCAGTCTATATTTGAGACTAACCGGTTTATATTTTAACACAAGCATTTGTGGATATTGATCCGCTTCTTCAGACTGAATGACTGAGGAAGTGGATTGATATCCACAAAAGCTCATACTCAAATGGAAACCAGCTAGTCTTAAAAGTGGGGTGTAGATTCCTTTTCTCACCATGGCATTAACAATTCTGTGATGGTGGGATTGTGTGCTCCTATGAGGCAAGATTTATATCCCACCATTCTCCCAATATGGGACCCATAGTGGCTTATAATGTATAGGTCACCCTCACACACACATATGTTCCCGGTCTTAGCAGATATGCAAAACCACATATAATAGCGAACCGCCATAGAATACCATAGAATCATGCTGGAGGACCTGGAAAATGCCTAGAGATGGCACCTCTCTAGGCATCTAGCATGACTCTATGGTCAACTTGGTGGAAACTGACCATAGAGTTATGCTGAAGGACCTCCCAATGCCTAGAGAGACTACCTCCAGCATGACTCTATGGTCCTCTAAATGGCACTACTCTAGGCATCTAGCATGACTATGGTCAACTTGGTGGAAATTGACCATAGAGTCATGCTGAAGGACCTCCCAATGCCTAGAAAGACTACCTCCAGCATGACTCTATGGTCCTCTAAATGGCACTACTCTAGACATCTAGCATGACTCTATGGTCAACTTGGTGGAAACTGACCATAGAGTCATGCTGAAGGACCTCCCAATGCCTAGAAAGACTACCTCCAACATGACTCTATGGTCCTCTAGATGCCTAGATAGACCCCACCACAGGCATTGATCCCATGTGAATGGTGGCAGGGTGGGGGACAACCTGTAACTTTAAAAATAAATAAATAGCCAAAGCCATATTGTGGTATGATTTTTTAAAAAACGTTAATTTTCAAAATTTTCTCTAGAGCCATAGTTTAAATTCCCAAAGAAAAGCAGGCAGAGGATGGAATAAGCTCTTGATAAATGAACAGTTTCCACAAGTCAACTGGGTTACTGTTATATTATGCATGTGCTTTTCTGGTTTAAACCAGCAAGGCAGTATTTTTGGAACAACACAACACAGCTGAATATATCATGCTCTACCAATCTAGCAAAATTTGATCTGGATCTCATTAAAGCAAATCCTTGTACCAGAAATGTATTTAATATTTAGAGCTCATATAAAAGAGTAGTTAAGCTCAGCATTATTACCACTAATAGCAGTGTACTCTAATGAAGCACTGCTGAGAAGGGCTTTTTTTTTGTAAGGTAAGGCAATTTTTTTTTTTATTTGGAACAGGTTTTCATGGACTCAAGCCCATTTTGTCCAATATAACTATTGTGGGCTGCAACCCACAATAGCTGGTGCCTAATCAAACATCTTAAATCTTTCAGGCTCTGTAAGATTATTGGGGTTTTTTTCCCCTTGAAATGCAATGTTTGGTAGAATGCAATTCAATTGAAATATGTCTGTCTTTGTTGTCTCCGTTGCATTGACAACATGTAGAAGCAACACAATGAGGACATGTTTAGCAGCCCTTGGCAGAAATACCCTCTCTCAGCACTGCCTCGAGTGAAATAAAAGTGTCAGAAACAGCTCTGAAGGTGCGAGATAACACCGTGTCACTTCTCAAAGAGGCAAAATGGTTTAGCCTGGTTTCCAAAAAGAGGCAAAGCTCTTGAGTCCAGGCATCTCAACCTCACAATAGTGGATGTGTCAAAGACTTCTGTGTACCAGATTAATAACAGGGAGGCAGTTCGGTCATGTCCAAAATCCCCCTTTCACTATCCAGGTTCATCATAATGCGGAAGCCATGCCCACCCACCCCCAATAAAGTAAAATAATTGTAAATTTGAGTGTTGGTATCATTCTAGTTGAAATGTAATGCTTATCCATAGAATAGTTGCCTCCAACCACCTAAGAGTCTAATACCTATGAAATTCATGGGGTTGCCATAAGTCAACAGGTGACGTGAAAGTGCATGCAATGCACACACCGATAATAAAAGCTATGTTTTAAATTAGGGCCCTTTCATACTGCACAGTTATAGTACTGTAATTCTACTTTAGCTGCCATGGTTTGGAGTACAGCATCCCTTCAAATGCAACACACACACCCCAAAATGAATCAGAGCTGTCTAATCCAACCTGTTGCATCAAAAGTGCCCACCTTAGCTTAAGTAATTAAACCCATGAACTCTTAAATACCAGCAGAATTAGGCTCAGACTCAGGAAAAGGTGTCAAGGGACCTAAAAATAGTTTCAAGGGGAACATCAGAAAGATGCAGAGCTGATAGACTTCATTAGCATCCAAATCTGCCAGAAGCGGATCAACTCCCCCCACACACACCCTATCCAGCCAATTTAGAGGAAGGAGAGAAAGAAATTAGAAATTGTTGAAAGGGGTTGAAGCCTCTTCTCTGTGCCAGTTTACCAGGTAGCTATTCCCTTCACCAACCTAGCAATTATACCCAGCGCCAATTTGCAGTTTGCATTATTTTTTTCCTCCACTTTTCCTGCATAATGAAGGGCAAGGTTCAGGGTCTGCAATCTCTCTTTCTCTCTCTCACACACACACACACTGTTGTTCACACTGGAGCAAAAAAACTTCCATTAGTGCCAAAAAGCAATGCTGGGTGGATATTTCCATCAGCATCACAGCAGGGAAAAAAGGGTTAACTCTCCCCACATTGCCACAATCCCCTCTGCAGCTGCTATTTCCATTTTTTAAAAGCACACATTAAACACATTGAACATCACACCCAGCTTGGCCCTTCCTCTCCCTTGTGGGTTCCTTTTCCTAAGCCCCCTGAGCAAACTAGCGCGGCTGAGTAAAGTTAGCCTCCGATGGCGATGGCGATGGGTCACTTTGCTATCAGTTACGCAACCAATCTGTCCCTGGTTTCAGCCTCAACTTTAAAGGCGCTATCTGGAATGTTAAAACCCTTATTTCTTCCTCTGAAAACTAGACTCAGTACCTTGGACAGCTTCATTCAAGCTTGGAATAAAACCCAGAGCCAATTGTACCCCCCAATCCCAGCCCACTGACCCACTGCCCCTAGGGGTGGGCAGTGGGTTTCTGAATCTCAGATCCTGGGAACATCGAGACCCTTCCTCATTTCTTGCACTTTTGGAAGCAGGATGTTGGTGCAGACAGGTGTTGGTCCAATTCTTCTTGTTGAGATGACCCTGGCAACCAGGTGCTACAATTTGAGACTACCTTTGGGCACGTTTTACCTATATAGTACCTAAACATTTTTCCAGATGTAAAGGACTCCCTGAAACAACATCTCAGTCTCGGCCAAATTGATCACCAACAGTGGTCCGCCCAGGCCTCACATCGGGAGGCTTGGAGACACACTATCCACAATGCTGCAGCCTTATTTGAGAATTCACGCCGAACAAGTCTTGAAGAGAAATGACAATGCAGAAAGAATCACAACCCAAAAACATCACCCAAGGAGACCTTCTGCTGTGCTTTTTGCAACCGGACTTGTTTATCTCAGATTGGCCTTTTTAGTCATCAGCGCACTTGCAGAAAACGCGGGATGAGTCCTTCCTGAATCTTCGTTTGTGAAGAAAAGCCAAAGAGACCTAAACGTTTTTCCAGATGTAACATTACAGAGACTCCTTGAGAAATTCAATGTTCTCTACCTAAGAAAGAGGCAGTTAGCTTCGCACATGACAGATAACATCTGGATCTCAAGAGAAGTTACTTTCCTGTTAGTAATGGAGTTGTAATTTTATTACCTGTCTTTTATTGCTCTGTTCTCTAGTCCTCACATGGCCAATAAGGTGAGTGGCCTCCACCTGCATTGAAATCCCTCAATAAAATCTTAACTTACAATATCTCAGAGAGAATGCAGACCTGTGACTCTTAACATCGTCACCATTTTTCTCCTCTATGATTTTTAGCATCTTTGCCTAATGAAGAAGCCAGTGAAGCTTCAAAAGCTTGCATAATACAGTTGGATCCCCATATCTGCAGAACCAATATCCACAGTTTCAGCTATTTGTGGGACACATACCGGGGAGTCATTCTAGAAAATGCCTAGAGAGGCATCCTCTCTAGGCATCTTCTAGGTCCTCCAACGCAACTCTATGGTATGTTTTAACCAGAAGTCCATTATTTTAATAGGGTTCACTGTTATCCACAGTTTCCGGTATCTGCAGTAAGTCCAGGAACCAAACTCCCATGGATACGGAGGTCCGACTGTATATTTTATGCATTGGAGTTAGCCCAAAAATGGTATTGCTGCTTGTGGATTGTGGATTTTGTTGTATTTCACTTCATGGCCAACACGGCTACTCCTGAATGTTTTTTAAAGTAAAGTTCTGAATTAGACACACATGCTCCCATTGTTGTTAATGTTGTTTTCATCTAGCCAAGAAATTCTGCTTGAAGCTGATATGAGAAGCAAATTTAGACCACCAGCCTGTCAATCTATCACTTCTTGCTCCAAAGAGCACAGATGGGACTCTCATAAAAGTACAGTTTATTACAGATTAAGGTTTGCACATAAAGTACCTTCTTACAGGGCTTCAGAGGCCTGTAAAATGTGGACTTTGGACTTCCTCGCCCAAAGAACAAGACGGAAGCAGCAACAACAACAACCATCCCTTCCTGTGAAATGTATGCAATAAAAAAATACTCAGCTGCAAGAAAAGGAGGATGGAGAACAGAAGGGAGGGCAAAGCACAGGAAACGTAGGAAGGAACAGCTCATTATAGTTGTTTCCATGTATGCGAACCTGTCGTGGATTTTAGTCTGAACTCTGCAAGAGCTTCCAAGCTGCAGGAACCAATCTCCAAAATCAGGGTAGCTTTGTAAAAGTTCAGATTAAAACCTGAAACAGATTCACTGCCCTGCTGACATGATTGATTTTAATCTTTATTAATTTAATGATGTTTTAAGGGGGGAAAGGGATTTTGAGCTGTTTTATACTGTGTACTATTTTATTGTTTTAAGCCACCACGATTGCTCGCAGAGGGGCGGGATATAAATAATTTTTTTATTTATTTATTTATTTTATGGAAGCCACCCTCCACCCCTGTTCCTGACTTGTCTTTGTAATCACCTTTCTTCCCCTCTTCCAACTTGACTACTCTTCCAAAAGTAGAGCACCAAGAACCAAATCTCCTATGTCAGGCGATGTCAGGAACAAAATGGAGCTATAGGTCTCCCCTTGTATCTGCGGAACCAATATCTGTGGTTTCAGTTATTGGAGGGACACAAAACAGGGGACCCATACCATGGAGTTGCACTGGAAAATGCCTAGAGGTAGCCTCTCTAGGAATTGCTAGGTCCTCCAATGCAACTCTATGGTATGTTTGAATCAGACGTCCTTTATTTGAATAGGGTTTGTTATTATCCATCGTTTCACTTATGAACAGTAAGTCTAGGAACATATCCCCCATAGATTCGCGGGGCAACCTATACTGCTTACGGTGACTTAGAAACTCTTCAAAGGGCACCATTTAAAGTGCTAGTTATGACCTATAAAACCCTACCCAGCTTAGACCCACTTTTGAGGTGTGGCTGTGGATGCTCTTTTCAAAATGAAATGTCCCTTTTGTGCCAAAGGCCATGGACAACAGCACCATGTGCATGTGTGTGTTGTGTTTGTACACGCCTACATTGGTTGCACAATTAGCACTGTTATTTCCTGACATCTGCCAGAGCTGATAAGAATGGAAATTCTGCCTATGCCTGGCTGGTCAAAGCAAATAGATGGGAGCTTAAACTCAGCATTGATTCTCTGGGACAGGAATGTCTTCTGCAGTCCTAATTGCCTGCTAGGGCTCCAAGCCCCAATCTGTTGCAGCGCCAATAAAAATCTGCATATATATATAAATATATGCATAAATCTGGATTCACTTCTTCCCATGATTTAGGAAAAGAGCCTTTTGTTATGGTTTCCAGCGTTTTTTAAAATGGTAATAACAATTGATCCTCCATCATTTTATAAAAAAGACGATAGTATGAATTATCCTGACTTTAGTGCTCAGTTTTATCTTGTATAGTTTTTTCAAAGCCGCCCTTCCCATCTTCTTCTGATTTCCTGGCTGCAGTCTCCATTCTGGACTATGAGTGATCCATGGAATGGGAATTCTTTCAGTGTTTCAATTTCCTCATCATCTATTTTGAATTTGTGTAAATCCTCTGTGGCCATTATTTTTGTTTTCTGAATTATTCACCATTAAGCCCGTATCTGTGCTTTCTTCTTTGACTTTCTTTAGTAGTTGCTCTAAGTCTTTGTTGTTTTCTGCTGGTAACGTAGTGTTGTCTGCATAGGGTTACATAAATGGGTCCCTATCCTTAATTTAAAATAGAGAAGGAGGAGAGCAACAGAAGGAGGGAATGCAAGACTTCCAGAACTTTGCATTTATTATGGGACACAGTGGAGGGCATTACTGAGCAGGTGGGTCTCTTTAGACACAGATTAAAAGTGTGCATAGTGATAGTGATTTGAAAAAGTTAGGCAGGATGGAGAGAAAGAGAAAGTTCTCTCCTTTTCCTGATAGTAGAAAATCAAAATGACAACAAAATTTTGCATTTTCACAGTTTGTTCTTTGACGTTCTTTAGTAGTTGCTCCAAGCCTTTGTTGCTTTCTGCCCGGAGCAGCTTTCATATTAGTGGAGATGGGGGTAACCCAGTCCAAGTTTTAGTCTAAACTTTAAATCACCTCTCCAAGGTGCTGAAACCTATGTTTCAAATAGGGCCAGTATTCCTCGGTAGCTCCTTTAATGTTCAGCCTGAATTTTTGAGGAGTTCTCCAAGGTGCTGATCCTAGTCCCCAAAAGAAGTTCAGCACTTTGGACAGCTCATTTAAAGGCAGCCTGAATGTTAAAGGAAGCATCCAAGCTGCTGAACAATACAGTTGTCCCTCTATATTCACGGATTTGACATTCATGGATTTAAGAATTCACGGCTTGAAAATATTCTTAAAAAAAAAAAATCCTAATAGCAAACCTTGATTTTTCCTGCTTATATAAGGGACACCATTTTGCTATGCCATTGCATAGCTTGAGTATTCATAATTGGACTTGAGTATTCACGAATTTGGGTATTCACGGCGGGTCCTGGAACCAAACCCCAGCGAATGTGAAGGGACAACTATAGTTCCAAAATAGGTCCAGCACTTTGGAGAGCTCGGACTAAAACCTGGAACAGATTAACAGCTCTGCCTCCACCCCACTGCCAGGGAACCATAAAGCTGCTCCTCTTTCCCCCTCCTTCCATGTTACAGAGTACTCTCTCACACACACACACCAATAAAAACCAAGTCTTACCACCTCAAATAGCTTCAGCATCTTGGAGGCATCATCTACAGTTCAGACTAGAACCAGGAGCAGATTAACTGCCCCACTGAAATGGGAGCCACCCACCCCACACTGCAAGTATTGCACCCCAACCTACAGCCCTTCCAGGATCATCTTAAAGAGAGAAAACCAAAAATTCAAGCCAGTAAGTACTGGAGTCCAGTTTTTCAGTATTAACTAGTGTAGGGAAGAACATTTTAAAAAGAGGGAAGGAGCAATAGATGAAAGAGAGAGAGGACCAGAGGAAGGAAGAGGAGTAAACATTAAGTCCAAAACAGGGAAGGGAAAAAACATTTAAATGAGCAGATGTCTAATTCTTTATTTGTATTTGAGCAGAGGGTGGATGCTGTAATTATTAGTCCCTCCGAAAAACATTGAATATTATAGTAATAAACAGAGACGCCACATGGTGATGGAGCATAAGGCAAAGCCAGCAAAAGATCCACCGAGCAACGCTAGGCTGCGTTCTACCAGAGAGCAGGAGCTCCAAATGAGGAAGAGTTTTAAGATAGGATCAAATATGATACAAAGGATAAAAGGCAGTAAGATACAGGACAATTTAAAACAATATTACACGTAGCCTCTTAAAAGCCTGTAAATGCCCTTCCTGAACATAGAAAGAAGGCGGGGGGAAAGAAGCAGAGCTGATGTCCCCAGAAAGCTCTTCTTTTCTGGGGAAATACAGTTTCTCCTTCATATTTGCTTGAGTTTGGTTCCAGGACCCACCGTGGATACAAAAATCCACAAATACTCAAGTCCCATGATATGCAATGTCATAGCAAAATGATATCCCTGATATAAGATGACAAAATCAAGGTTTGCTTTTTGGATTATTATTTTTCAAAGAATAGATTCATGCCATGAATACAGTTGTCCCTTCATATTCACTGGGGTTTGGTTCCAGGACCCCCCGTGGATACCAAAATCCACGAATACTCAAGTCCCATGATATGCAGTGGCATAGCAAAATGGTGTCCCTTATATAATAAGATAGCAAAATCAAGGTTTGCTTTTTGGATTATTATTTTTAAAGAATATTTTCAAGCCGTGAATATTTAAATCTATGGACACCAAATCCGTGGATATGGAGGGAAAACTGTACTGAGCAAGTCCAAACCAGCATGACGTAGTGGTCTGAGCATTGTACTATGACTCTGGAGACCAAGGTTCGAATCCCTGCTCAGCCATGAAACCCAATGGATCACCTTGGGCAAGTCACACTCTCTCAGCCTCAGAGGAAGGCAATGGGCAAATCTCCTCTGAACAAATCTTGCAAAGAAAACCCTATGATAGGGCCGGAAATGACTTGAAGGCATATAGCAACAACTGAGCAAGTCACACATCTCAGAGATGCTCAAAGAAGGGAGGCTTTCACTTTAGCAAAAGCCAAAATGATCATGGATGAAGTACAAATTTTAGCTGCACCAAGGGTGTTCCCAGCAATTTTGCAGAGGGGGAAGCCCTCTATGTGTGTTTCTGGAAACAATATGGCGGGGGAATGCACATGAAAAAAAAGTGTTCTTCATACAAAATCTCATGAACTTTACACTGAAAGAAACCAACATGTATTTCAGTGCAGAATATTTTCCTGAAAGATTTCAGGATGTGTGAATGCTGCCAGAGGTGGGGTGGGAAGGAAGGCACAAGTGGAGAGAAGTTGTGGAAATTATTTTGCCCACACCTGAAAGGATGAAAACAGTTGAACATTTGGATCCCTTATCTCTTCATAGCCAAATTTGCTTGTTGTAGTGAGTTGTGTTTTTTGGAAGAGTGGCAAGGAGTATAGTTCTTCGGCTCCTAACTTGTCAGATACTATTGTTATGTTGCATGAACCTCATTCTAGATAGGCACTTGGTTAGAGGCCAATATGTACCATCATATAAAAGACCAATTTTCTTCTGCTTGAGCTTTGGGTGATGCTTAAATGGGCATCAGCAAGTTACAGACTGGGGATAGAATCTGAGAGCGGGAAGGGGCTGCAAGGGATATCTAGACCAACCCCCTTCTGCCATGTAGGAATCTACAACTAAAGCACTTCCGAGAGATGCCCATCCTCTCTATGGCTTTTCTTCACAAACAAAGATTCAGGAAGGACTCATCCCGTGCTTTCTGCAAGTACGCTGATGACTGAAAAGCCCAATCTGAGATAAACAAGTCCGGTTGCAGAAAGCACAGCAGAAGGTCTCCTTGGGTGATGTTTCCGGGTTGTGATTCTTTCTGCATTGTCATTTCTCTTCCAGACTTGTTCGACATGAGTTCTCAAATATGGCTGCAGCATTGTGGATAGTGCGTCTCCATGCCTCCCGATGTGAGGCCAGGGCGGACCACTGTTGGTGATCAATTTGGCCGAGCCCGAGATGTTGTTTCAGGGAGTCCTTGTATCACTTTTTTGGAGCACCCAGGGTACGCAAGCCTCTCTCCTACGACAAGGGGTCGTCAATGGAGAGGGATGCTCATCCAACCTCTGTTTAAAGATGTCCAAAGATGGAGAGGCCATCACTTTCCGAGGCAGGACCACCCATTGCTTGCTCTTATGGGGTGGGCTTGACAGCTACCCCTGTCTCTTCAGCATTATTATGAAAAAAGAAAGTGCTTTCAATGTATTTATTTATTTATTCACAGTCTCCACATGCACTGTCAGCCAGAAGGCCAGTTTCTAGATCTCTTCCCCATATTTATAGTCTCCGGCAGACAGTTTAAATGTGAAGAGTTGTTGTTCTTTTTTTTAAAGAATGCCCCTGGTGTGCTGCCAAATGTGGCTGATGAACTGCCTTCGGCCATATGTTGTGATAGAAGAGGGCGGAAATGTTGTGTTGAACGGTCTGTCTGTTTTAGACAAGAAGAACATAACCGAAGAGGGAAAGGCGTGAGATTGCTGGCCTAGGGGAAGAGAGCACTGAGACAGGTTCTCTCCACTTCCCATTTCCCAAAATTAATTCATAGAATCATAGGATCTTAAGAGTTGGAAGGGACCACAAGGGCCATCTAGTCCAACCCCATTCTGCCATGCGGGAATACACAACTAAAGTACACCTGAATGATGCCCATCCAACCTCTGGTTAAAGGCCTCCAAAGAAGGAGAGTTGGCCACACTCCAAGATAGTCTGGCAGCTCTTCCAAGCAAGACGTTCTTCCTAATGTTTAAGTGAGTAGTATAACCCAAATGTTTGTGCAACTGGTGTTAGGCCATGCCAGGTTCGTTAAAGATTAAAACGCTTTCTCCATGAAGACAAGAATCCTTTGCCTCTCTGTGTCCCAAGGAAAAACCCATAGGGAGATTGCTCACACACACACATACACAACCTGAAAGCACTGCTGTAGCTTCTGGAAAGTCAGCCCTGTTGGGTCTATATCACCCCCACCCATTGAGGCATCTCTTTGACCTTAGAAATGGGAATGTCTTGAAGATATCCTCGCCCCCAGAGGAAAGAGACATCCTGTGTTTATCATACAACTGAGGAAGTAGACTGAATCTACAACAGCTTATAATACAGCCCTTGTGGTCTCTTCCAACTCTACAATTTTATGATTCTATAGGTTTCTTTCTCAAAGGCACTACAAGATCCCTTTGCCTCCTGTGTTATGTCTGGAGATCAACTAGACATTTAAGCTGCATCTCCATTTGGCTGAAGGGATGGGAGGACACTTTTCTTGCTTTTCATTTGGGTTGCTGCATCCTTTCGTCATCTGTTTGCAATCAGTCAAAAGCTGCAGTTTGTAATGCTTTGCTTCACTTGAACCCAGTTTGGTTAGGGCGTGATCCACTCACCCTGATCTACTCTCCAAAATATTACAGGGGTGGGGGCTGGAAAAAGGCCAGAAAAGTGGAGACATCAGGAAATGTCACCAGCCATGTATTTCACCTTTGCTGAAAGAACTTACATATTACCACACAAAAGCTCGCACTGTGCCCCGATCATCCACTGAAGGCAAAAGAGGACGCTTCAGAAAACCCGGTGGGAACAACTCACTCTCTGGAGCTGATGTTTTCCTCTTCAAAAATTCAATATCCTGCCCTTTTCACTGCCAAGTGCAGGCATAATTGCTATCCTTACATGCTCCCTTCACTTAGGGGAGCTACCTAATGCTCAGCCTGGCTGTGTTTTTATCTTCCTCCCAACTCAGGGCTGGCCATCGTGAGCAAAGGATGCAGACATCTGAAGCTACGTCAGGCCCAATTGGGCTACTGCTAGCCCAGGTCTGTGTCTTTGAACTGGCAGAGCCACTGTGGTGTGGAAAGGCTGGTAAGAAAAAAATATATTATTATTTTTATTATGGGGGAATGGCACTGGGGAAATCCTGGTTTTAATCTTGCAATGGGCCATGAAACCCATGCAGTAACTGGGCTTCTCTTTCTCTCTCACACACATACACACACTGCCTAACCTGCCTCACAGGGTTGTTGTTCTGAGTATAAAGGAGGGAACAGAAGAGCCATGTACACTACTTTGGCCTAACTGGGGAAAGGCAGGGTATAAATGTAATTGAATTGTCGCCATCATTACCACCACCACCACCAAAGGCTCGGGCCAAGGGAGGTCTCTACCCCAAGAAAGATCCAAGAAAGTTGAAAATATGGATTGCAAACTTTGCTTTGCAGCCACAGGCCCCCTCACCATTCTGCCTAATCCTCTGCTATCTGCAAAAACTGGGTCACAGCTTTCATAAGATGCTCCACTTTCTTCAAAGCGTCAGCCCAAACCGTGCATCAAGATAAACACAATCTCAGACGGAACAGCCCGATCTGTTTTAGCCTACCCGTAACATGTCTGTTTTGCACACAGAGCTTAGCTGGTGGGCAAGAAGAGAAGCCATAAGAATGGCTCCTGGTTTTTTGGGGTGGGGGGATATTTTTCCTCCTCCTTCATCTTGCCTGTTTCATTGGCCTACTTCTTTAAATGAAGGAAGGAGGGTTATTCATACCCCCCTGGAATGCCACACCTGCGCAACCAAAATTCAGTTCAACCCGCTTGCCAAGACAGCGTGCATTGCTCAGAAATCAGCCATGTGCATCAAGAATGGGAAAACCTGGCATATCCTGACCCAAGAAGGTTATTTTAAATGCCAGGAAAAAAAGCAACACCAAGTTTTAAGTGGCCCAGCCTCTCATTCATTCATACTTATATCCCACACCATATTATAAGATCTCCAGATGGCTTGCAACAAGGCATTCTTAAAGAAATTGTTCATGACTGTCCATTTTCTCATTCAAAGTGCTCATGAATGGAAGATCCTCAGCTGTATGCAATCCTGAATGAAGTGCAAGTAATTTTTTTTAAAACCAGTAAGTAAATACAGAGTTGCAAATACATTTTATACATGTCCAACTTTAGTTGGCATAGCTTCTAATCTGAATCTGTGCTCTTGGCTGAATAATCGATCTATATGCATTTGTTCATCTCCACTGGATGTTAAATAGTCACGACTGGGTGTCCATTTGGAGACACAACTGTTACTTAAAGAATCCCTTGCAATCACTTCAAACAATTTAAAACTGAAAACACTAGAAATAATTGAAACATTCTAAAAACATACTAAACAACCAGAAACATTTAAAGAGTTGAAACAATCTGAAACCATGTTATGTATGCAGTATACAGATTTGGAACCGATTGTTCGTATTCCACTCACATTCTGCAATACCATGTGCTAGTTTTCCAGTTAGATTTAATGTTAAGAGTGCAATAAACCCCAAAATTCTTCTGCACTGGTTTTGCCAGCACACGCTGCTGGGAGTTGCTTCCCCATGTATCAACAACCGAAAAAGCGAGCAGGCTGGACATACCTGGATGTTGTCAAAGGATGCTCTGTTTGTGACATCATAAAGCAGCAGCAGAGCTGAAAATAAAAGAGAAAAGAGGAGAAAACAAGTTGGTTGATGCCAGGAAGGGTTCACTGGTGCAAGGCCATCAACCGACCCACTGACCCAAGCGCATCTATTACAGTGTTACTATCAGCTCACTTTTGATCAGCATCTACATGCATCTCTCAGAGTGTATCATTCTGCAGCATGCAGTTATACGAGTCGGATACTGCCTCACCTGTCATGCTAGCCAAGGTCTGTCACATTGAACTGGCACAGGCAGTGTTGGGTAGTGGTTACAGTACCAGACTGGCACTTGGGAGATCTAGGTTCATGTCCTGCACTATGCCATGACCTTGGGTCACTCATTCTCAATTTCTCTCACACTGATCTGCTGGGAGGATAAACTGAGGCATGGGAGAGACGTGTACACTTCCTTGGCCTAACTGGAGGAATGGCAGGATATAAACAGATTTTTAAAGGCATAATAAAAACAAAACCTTAGTCATTATATGAGAGTGAGATTTTTGTAGAAATTAGACTAAAAATGTTCACTGCTTTAAAAAAAACAAAAATACTTTCAGCAAGATCAAAAGGCAACCTTCCCTTCCTTTCCAGCTACCGGTACTTTTCGGAGCAGAGTTTAGGAAAGGTACTTACATAGCATGGGTTATGACCATGCTAGGTGGAGATACTCTAGTAACTGTCATCCACAAAGGAACTTTTGTAAGCTCTATTTTAGGTGGAGCTTGGGAAGCAAATACCTTTGCTTTTAAAGTACTTGGTGCATTGCCTTCACTCTCAATTGACTTCATGTGCCCTCACTTGCAACCTTCACTGACTCCACTGCTTGATCCCTAACTGGCTCCTGATACTATTCTGCTCCATGTTGAGACTGCCTGTGTCACTGGGTGGAAAGATTAAGATACAGTAATCGGAGGAAAGAACTAGCAAAACCACCTGGGAGTATTCGTTGACTAAGAAAATCCTATGAATTCAGGAGGTCACCAGAAGTCAACAGGAAACTTGAAGGCACACACACACACAAGATCTGACCTTGGTCCCTTTTCCCCAAATGCTGCAGGCTAGAACTTCCAGAGCATGCGGAAAGATGCCCTTTTGGACTGTCACTCCCAGAATCCACCAGCCAGCTGGGACTGGAAGTCCCAAAAGAACTTTCTCTAAGCCCAGAGGAACTGCCAATGAATCCCTATTTCAGCAGAAGGAATGGACAAAACTACCTCTGAGGATTCCTTGCCTAAGAAAACCCCCTGAAATCAATGGGGTCACCAAAAGTGAACAGGCAACTTGAAAGCATGGACACACACAATTAGAAGAGAGGGGGAAATACGTCGAAACAGCAACAGATTTGGGGGCAGCAATGAAAACTAGCCCAGAAAAGAGGTGAAATTTTTCACAATTAAGGAGATCTGAGAAATATATTCCTGGCCTCCTCCCATCTCAACAAGCACTGCTTTCACACCTGAAAATCAAAATGGAGGAACAAATAACCAGGGGAGAGCATATTGGAGTGGGATGCTTTCTTTCATCTTGTCCCACTCAACATAAGCAACAAATGTACTCCCGGTCTTACCGTGAGCATCTCGGTAGTAGGCATGTGTGACGCTGCGGAACCTCTCCTGACCGGCCGTGTCCCAGATCTGAAAACATCAATAAACAGGGGGAAAGTACATGAGAAATTATCACCACTTTCCCAGTCTCTCAGATATTACCGACTGGCCTTTTGGAGCATCATTGATTCAGTTGAAGACTCAAAGCATCCGTGAGGTATGATGAATAATGTGGTCTGTTCCAAGCAGGGTTGCTTTTCGTAATTCTGTTACTGTGGTCCTATCTATGGCAATGATACTTCCAATATTTTCCCAGTCCCTTTAGTGTGGCTCCCGGAGCATTTCTCACGATGGGAAGCACATTTATTTCCTCTTCCCCAAGGGGCTGAATCTCCATTGGGAGGTCTTGATATTTCCTAATCTCCCCCCCCCTCTTCCTCTTCAATTCTGCCATCCCACAAGATTACCACAATCACAATCTCTTGAGGAACCCCTAGCAACCTCTTGGGGAATCCTAGGGTTCCTGGTTGAGAAAGACTGGTGTAGACAATCTTCCCAATGTCCCCGTGGAGTGACGGTAGCATGGCAGCTCCAGAGAAAACATTCAGGGAGTCCATTTGGAGTTTTGCCCCCATGTAGACAAGCCCTGCCATTCTTTGTTGTGCAAATGAACAGGAATGCTGGTGAGCTCCTTCCTGGCTGAGGCAGCTTGGCTGGGATTTAGATGGGGAGGTGAAGGGTCTGATCAATTTGAAACATGATTAATGCTCACAGCCTTCCCAGGGAGGCTGACAGAGGTAATAATAGACAAAAGGTGGCAAGACTAATGCCTCTCTCAAGGAGGTCTGTGCCGTTCCTCACCCTGACGGAATACCAAAGTCAATCCCTATCTGACTTGGCAAAGAGCTGGCATAATGCAGGCTTAACAGAGGAAAATCCATCTGACAAGGCAGTCAGGAGAGCACCTTTGTAATTAGATTTATCTGTCTTTAATGTGCTGGCCCATCTCCTCCATCATGCCAGGAGTGGAAGGTCAACATCAGGAAGGCGCCAAAATGCTTTGCCCACGGCTTCCTCCTCCCTGGCATTCCAGGGCCCCTTCCACACTAAAGAATCATACCACTTTGATTCCACTTTAACTGCTGTCCTGTGGAATCCTGGGATTTGTAGTTTGAGGAAGCACTCTCTGGCTGAGAATTCTAAGTGCCCCTCCCTAAACTGCAAATCCCAGGGTTCCAGGGGATGTTGCCATGGCAGTTAAAGAGGAATCATAGTGCTGTAACTGTGCAGTGAGAAAGTGACTGGACTGTTTAGAGCAATTTGATACCACGTTTCCATGGCTCCATACTGTAGAATCCTGGAATTTGTAGTTTAGGGACTCAGAACTCTCCACTGCAGAGCTTTAAGGCGATTCCCTTGAACTATAATTCCCAAGGAACCCTGAGAAGCCCTACTGGCTCCCCAAACTACAAGATTCTGCAGAATGCAGCCATGGTAATGAAAGTGGGATTATAGCACAATAATTGTGTAGTGTGAAAGGAGGTCAGGTCTCTGGCTTTGGTTCCAAAAGCAGTGAGCGGAAGGACAGAAATGTGATCTTTACCCCAACTATTCTGCAAGGGCTATTCCAAGGAAGACATCTTGCAGGGCAGCAGCCACAATGAGCTACGTTCTAACCACTACACCACACTGTCTGCCTGATGTAGAAAAATAGCAGCTCTGGTATGACATGCATGGAAGAATCACAGAGTTGGAAGAGGCACCCAAGGGCCATCCAGTCCAACCTCATTCTGCCATGCAGGAATACACCATCAAAGCACTCCTGACAGATGGCCATCCAGCCTCTGTTTAAAAATCTCCAAAGAAGGAGACTCCATCACACTCCAAGGCAGTGCACCCACATTACTGGTGAAAAATCTGCTAGGACTGGGGTAGCAATCTTGCAGCCCTCCATCCATTTTAGCCAGCTGAGACCATAGTGAGAGATGCTGGGAGCTGCAGTTCAACATCATCAGGAGGGCTGCAGGATTTCCACCCCAGTGCTAGGATCTCTAAACTCACCTTTCTTTATGGGGCATTTCCATTTTTTAAAAATCCACTGTTATAACTATTTAATAATTATTTAGCACCAGTATGCTACTAAAAGCAACTTGCCCAAGGAGGCTGCTAACTTGGTATCCAGTCCCCCAAGCACAACACAAGAGACAAAATCACAACAGAGGGTCTGCCCCTTACCTGCAGCTTTACTTTCACGCCGTCTACATTCAACACTTTATTCTGGAAGAGAGGGAAAGAGAAGAATTAATTGGAGTAGGTCCCAGAACCACTCCTACCCCCAATTTCACTGGAGCTGCATGAATGACTGACGTGACCCAAGTCTCTCGACGTTCTGGAGGAGGAAAGTGAGAAGCCATTGCAGAGAATGAAGGAAAGAAGTTATTGACTGAAGCCCCAATCTCACATGCTTTCAGCATGGTGTAAATATTTGTATGTGTTTATGTGCCTTCAAGTCACCTGTCGACTTTCGGAGACCCCATGAATTTAATAGGGTTTTCTTAGGCAAGGAGTCCTCAAAGGTGGATTTGCAACTTCCTTCCTCTGAAATAATAGCCTACAACACACTTACTATTCCTTGGCAGTCCCTCTGGGCTTGGGGAAGGATCTTCTTTTTGGACTGCTACTCCCAGAATCCCCCAGCCAGCCTAGCTTGGAGGTTCTGGACAGTCCAAAAAGGCTGTCTGGAAGTTCTGGAAGTTCTAGCATGCATCATCTGGGGAAAAGGAACCAAGGCCACATCTTCTGTTTGTATGTGCTTTCAAGTCACCTGTTGACTTATGGTGACCTCATGAATTTCATAAGGTTTTCTCAGACAAGGGATACTCAGAGGTGGTTTGGCCAGTTCACTTCCTCTGAAATAGAGCCTACACCACCTGGTATTGGTTGGCCGTCTCCCATCTAAGTGTGCACACCAGCAAATTCCCACAGTTTTGTGTGATGGGTGATACAACACTGAGCTCACCTGTTGCTCAATGATCAACTAGTAACCTGCCTACCAAGTCAAAAGTGTGCAACAGAATTTTCTCTGTGTGTGAGAGTGAGTTTGTAGAATCACCTACTGCAGTACAGAATAGATGCATGCAACGTCCGAGTCAGGTGTCTCCCATGTCAGTGGAGTGATGAATCCATTCCAGGTTTTAGCTAGCTTTCAAGTAACTCTCCAAGGTGCTGAACTTACTTAGGCATGGGGATCAGGACCTCGGAGAGCTCATTTAAAACAGGGGTGAAAACCTGGTGTGGATTCCCTGCCTCGGGAGCATGGGAAACCCCAGCTGCCACAGGTTTTCTGAGTTTTAACAACTTCCAGAACTGTATTTACATCAGTGTAATGTAAGCTCCATCAGGATTCCATCCCTAAGAATGCAGCAGAGAGAGAGAAAGAGAGATAATTAAATTTCCCCTGGCAGAAATCCTGGTGTGACACCACAGGAAGCTAGCTTGGCTTCTCACTCCTCTCTTTCCACCTTTTTATTCAGACCTTTTGATCTAGACAGGTGTTTGCCTTTTAACTGGTTGTTGCAGAAGCAGTTTTAATGCTTTTATTATCAGTGTTCTCTTTTAAAGTTTTCTCTTTTAATATACAGTTGTCCCTTCACATTCGCTGGGGTTTGGTTCCAGGACCCCCTTTTGTGAATACCCAAATCCGTGAATACTCAAGTCCCATTATATGCAATGGCATAGCAAAATGGTGTCCCTTATAGCAGATGGCAAAATCAAGGTTTGCTATTAGGATTATTATTTTTAAAGAATATTTTCAAGCCATGATTATTCAAATCCATGAATGTCAAATCTGTGAATGTGGAGGGACAACTGTATATATTATCATGCACATTGGCCAACATTTTTGACTAGTCAGATGACCAAATAATCCAGAACAGTCACTTCCAAGGGATGCTGGCACCTGGTTACAGACTCTCCAGTCCAGGGTTGAGAACGATGCAGACCTCCAGATGGACTTGGACTACCAGCAGCCCCCACAACCAGTGAGACCAATGTGGAGAGGAATGCTAGGAGTTGTAGTCCAACAACATCATCTGGACAGCTGAATGATTTCTACCTCAAGTTGAGCAAGAAAGCCAACCAAGATAGCCAGAGCCTGGTAAAGTTACTGGTGGCGGTGATGGTGGTGGTGGGGAGTTTTGGGTATTGTGGTTCTCCAAAGTATCTTCCCCAAGCTCTGTAGGCTACAGAGCTCAAACGTCTTCACCCCAGTTAAATGTCTCCCCAACCAACCCAATAACTGGGGTGCAAAAGAAGCTTCCTCCATCCAACAAACAGAGAAGCTGACACAGTTCTCTAAATGATCCCACTTGCTGAGAAATCTTTTCAAAAGACACGTCAGGGAAAGGCTCTCAGTCAAGAGACATCAAAGTTTCCCCGTCGGGAGAGGCCAGCCTTAGAAGTTAATTCAAAGCCGTGTCAAAATCTCAGGCTAATGAAGGCTGTCATTAAAAAGGGGCTTAAATCTCAGAGGCCGCAACATGTGCAAAGCAAGAGGGCTTCCAGGAAGGTGGCCTGTGTCATTAGCAAAGTTTAAGAAAGGGACTTTTTCTTTTTTGGTTTGCAGCTTCCAGAATCCTGCAGGGCCAGAATTCACTTTTCCAAGGCCTCCTTTTCAGAGAAGGGGCAGAAGAGAGATTGAAAATCGGTCTGCTGATCACAACCCTTAGACAAAATCTAACAATGAGTCCCAACTGTCACAGATGAGACTTGGTGCTGCTTTGCAGAAGATTTTTCTCCTGTTCCAGAGATTTTAATGTCCCTTGGGCCAGATCAGTTTCAGTGCTGCTGAACAGAGTAGAAAAAAGACAGTAATGAATACAGTGGCACCTTTGAGACTAATTGAGAAAAAAAGGAATTTCTAGCATGAGCTTTCAGAGGCTCTGGTCTATGATGCATGAAGTGCAGCTTCTGTGGGAAGGATACCAAAGGGTTGGAAGTGTGAATTGTAATACAAATGCAAAACAAGGGTATGGTGACTGGTTCAGATTTCCAATCTCTATGTATGGTTGCGGAAAGTTGGACAGTGAAGAAAGCTGGCAGGGAGGGAATCAACACAATTGAAATGCGGTGCTGGTTTCTGCGGATATCCATGACTGCCAAAAAGACAAATAAATGGTTCTGAGAGCAAATGAGGTTCGAATTCTCAATGTAAGCCAAGATGTCTAAACTGAGACTGCCATACTTTGGCCACATCATGAGAAGACAGGGCTCACTAGAAAAGACAACAATGCTTGGTAAGGTAGAATGCAACAGGAAAAGAGTAAGACCGCATTGCAGATGGAGGGACACCGTCAAGGAAGCCATGATGGCTGCCCTGAGTCTGCAAGACCTGAGCAGGGGTGCTGAGGGAAGGGGGACTTGGAGGTCTCTCATTCATGGGGACACCATCAGTTGCAGTCGACTTGATGATATTTTACAACAGCAACTAAGAATCCTGGTTTGAGATACCTGTTACTCAGTTTTGAGGCTGTTGCAAAATGTGGGTTTTTCATTACAAAACATTGCAAAATAATTGCAAACCTTTTGCACAGGATTGGAGTGACTTGGGTAATGTTGGGTTTTGGAGTGTATACTATAGCCCCAAGTTTGAGGTATCTGTTTTTCAGTTTGGGGGAGATTGCAAGATGGTGTGTGTGTGTGTGTATGTTGCAAAACACTGCAATACAATTGCAAGACTTTGGCACAGGTTTGGAGAGGATTCCAAATTTGGGGGCTTGCAGTTAAACTTTTGTACCAGGCCTTTCTGTCTGGCTAGTGGCTGCATCATGTGGCAGTAGAAGAGCCATGGTTTTTAGAGTCTGATTTAGGGGAGGGGTTGCTCCAAGCTCTATGGCCTTCCATGGACCTGCTGCAAAATCCATCCTTTGCCATTCACACTCACACCCAGGGCTGAGCTCCAGATTGTGGGTCTGTGGGCCTCAGGCTAGGAGAAAAGGAGCCAGATTTGCAGATAGATGTAGCAGGAGGGCTGGAGGTGAACAATCTGGCTCAAACCAAGGCTGAGCTTCTCAATCTGGGTGGAGCTGCTTTCTTGGAAGGGTGGAATATTGTCAGGCATTATGTTAATAAGCAAACCCAGCCACTGATCTTCAGAGAAAGAGAATGCATAATCCCAAACTCCTTGTGGGCCACAGTTTGCTAGCCAACTAAATTCAAAAGGGGAAAAAAGGATTAGAAACTCAGAACAATGGGCACAATCCATCCTGAGAGGCTGATCTTCTCCTTTGCAGATTAACAGACCCTGAGGGGAAGGCAGGGTTCTTTGCATACAAAATTGGTTGACTTTGGGGTGTTAAGAGTGAAGAATCCGGTGGATACGGAGGGCCAAGTGTAGTTCCAAGGTGGCTACATACTTAACCCCGGTTCACCATCTCCACTAACAGATTAGAGCACCAGCCTGCTATGAATCAAGGCTCTCTCAAATCAGTGTCTTCTAGTCTGTCTTTGATTCTAGCCATGCCTGCCGATCCCTGGCTTCTGCCTCACAGGAGGATCATTATTTTGCAGGATCAACTCTTTGCCTCTGCTTTGATGTGAGACTTTTAGAAAGCAGGAGAGAGGTTTTGGAACAGAGGCTACAAAGGGATCTCTTGACTCAAAAGCCATCATCACAGAGATGGGGGGAGAAAGGCAGACAGCTGCAAAAAGACCCGAGTGCTAACCTTCCTCACAGGAAGGAGGCAGGCAGACTTAGGAGATCTAATAGGAACAGCGAAGTGAAGAAGCAAAGAAAGGCTGCTGAGTTCAAAAGCTGCTACATCCAATAAAATGTTGACTGATGGGTATGTACTGTTACTCCACCATGGCTCGGAAAAGCCACAGAAGACCTCAACTTCGTAGGCATCTGTCACGATGGACGTGAGAGCATCTCTGTGTTTTCTTCTTCTTCTTTTAAAATAAAGTTTCTAGCCCTCATGGTCCCATAGGTTCTTTTGAAAGCATGTGAGGAGTGTCTCCCTCTGTACATTGGGCCCTAACCAGAGCTGACCCTGCTTCCAAGATCGGACAGTAAGAGATAATGAAGGCAACTGCTGTTTGACTTTCTTCTTATAGGATTGGTGTTGCCCAGTGTAGTAACTCATGGTGTCATCTGCATGGACCTCCTCCCGTAACAGATCATACAGAATCCTTAGTAAACCAGGAATCTACATGATCCATGCACGACTTTGAGGGTCACTGAAAACCTACACGCAGGAGAGGATCAAGAAGGAAGGCTTGCCTGGTACCAGGGATATTTTTATTAAATAATAATAAAGAAATAAAATATGCTGCTGCCTGGGAGTATGGTGGAGTCTCCTCCTTTGGAAGTTTTTAACCAGAGGTTGGATGGCCATCTGTCAGGAATACTTTGATTGTGATTCCTGCATGGCAGAAGGGGGTTGGACTGGATAGCCTTTGGGGTCTCTTCCAGCTCTATGAGTCTATATGGCCTCTAAGGCCTTATTCAAGAGGCATACCTCCTGTGGTGGGAAATTTGTTCAGAGGGAAGAGCCATAGAGACAGAGATAGATATGCTTTACAAGAGGATGACTGTTAACTGATGTTGGGCAACAGAGACACACCACGGCAGGTCTTGGTCACTTTCTCTTTTAAAACTCCTATAGACAGGAGAAAAGATTCCACGTAAACATTAAGAAGAACTTCCTGACAATAAGAGCTGTTCAGATGTGGAGTACACTGCCTGGGAGTGTGGTGGAGTCTCCTTCTTTGGAGGTTTTTAAGTAGAGGCTGGATGGCCATCTGTCAGGAGTGTTTTGATGGTATATTCCTGGAGGGCAGAATGGGGTTGGACTAGATGGCCCTTGGGGGTATCTCCCAACTCTAGGATTCTATGAAATGTTCTTCACGGAGGAGACATCTCTTGATGGGCTGGGTTTTGTTGGGACAGAATCCATGCCGACCTGAATGATCTTGGCATCAGCAGTAACAACCCACAAGGGGCTCTCCTCCGAAACATCCATCAATTACTGCCTGCACTCCAGGCAATAGCCGGGCTTCTCATTTGATACGGAGAACAAATGCAATCCGCTCAGAGGAGAAAAGCACTGGCTCAGAGTCATTATCTGAGTCAGCGGCAAAGCGCGTTCCCTCAACGGATTTGCTTTCATCAGAGATCAAGTGAGATTCATGTCCAAACAATGCCAAGACAAGGAGAACAACTCTAATTCCCGGGCTAGCCGGGAGACAAACAGTGACGTGGTGAGAGAGAAGAACAGGGCAAGAGCTCCAGCCAGTGATATGGGGTGGGTGCGCACTACAGTTATATCAGTTTGATACCACTTTAGCTTTATCCTGTAGAATCCTGGGATCTGTAGTTGTGGAGAGGAGTTAGGAATCTTTGCTAAGACACTCTAGTGCAACCGTTCTCAGCCTCCAGATATTTTGGATTTCAGATCTCAGTATCCCTGTCCTGGGGAGTTGATGACCCAAACACCGGGTGGACCAAAGTTTGAGAACCACTGCTCTAGTGAAATTCCCCTAAACTCCGGTTCCCAGAGTATTGTAGGGAAAACTTGCCCCTCTCAGGTTTCAAGAAAGGAGGCATGAGTGAACTGAAGACAGATATTTATTCAATGACACAGCATCGGTCCAGGTGTCAGCACTCCAATTTAGCAATCCGGCACTGAAACAAACATACACTTTACCATTTTTATAGCAGAGCGAGAAAGCTTACCTAGCAACATATTCCTCCCATTCACCTAACTCAGATACGGGTCCATTGAGCCATAGGATTGGACTTCCCTGGCATTTGCTGTTTGACCCACACCCACCCGATACGGACTCCCAGAGGTACAAGGTCCCAACTTCTACAACAGGGGTCAGAATTATGAAACCTTCCAGATGTGGTTAGGCCACAACTCCCAGCATTCCCCACCAGCAGCTATATTACTCTCTGAGGTCTGCTAGGAGCTCCAGTCCAGCAACATCTGGAGGTTAGCATGGCTCCCCTCCCTGTTCTGAAAGACAGAAGCAAGCAAGCAGGCCAGCATGGGAAGGAGAGCAAAGAATAGCAAGAAATATATCGGAGGACTGCCTTTAGACACTTTGTGGGTTGGATTCAAACTTTCTAACCGCCAGAGATTTCCTTCTCCTAGGCTGAGATGTTTGTGCCACAGACACAAGTTTGGGGGAGATGGGGGCCATGTCTTTTGACCCACGGAGCCAGCGGTGGCTGGTGGTGCCCATGACATTGGGGCAGCAAATCCACTGCAGGTTTTAACCCAAGCTTTAACGGAGATTCTCCTCTAACCTCAAAATAGGTTCAGCACCTTGGAAAGATCCTTCAAAGGTATTCCAAAACTGGAGTGCCCTGCTGACCTGGTAACTACCAGCTGCCACTGGACGGAAGGAAGACCATTTTCTTTGCCTGATGGAAATGTACAAAAGTTATTTCTGCAAGCAAGCCACCATGCATGTCCTTTTCCTCCTCCTGCATCATCATCATCATCATCATCATCATCATCGTGTGTCTTTGTACATCTTCAGAGCCACAGGTATTGATGGAAAGAGAAGATAGGCTTGGGAACTGAGTGGACGGGTTGGAGGCTTGTTACACAGGAGGAGGCAAAGCAGTAGCAGCAACTCCACCTTTCTTGCTTGCAGAGTTTTTCTCTCTCTCGTTCCCACTGCGCTTCCCAAACACCTCTCTAATTCCATTCCTCCCTCTCAGCAAGTGCCCGATAACAAGGACTGGGGAGGCAGCGTTCAATTATGGCACCTGGCCTCGCCAAAAGAAGTCCTACTGATGCTCTTGGAGACAAAGAAGCTGCCTGCAGAATATCAATTACATATTTCACACACACACACACACACACACACACACACAAAAGAAGGAGGAAAGAAGAGCCATCCTTTACCTTCTAATGTCTACTTTTGGCACCAACATCATCTAAATGAGGGGTGGGGAAATTTGACTCCCGTGGGCCACATGTATCCTCTGGATCCCACTTTTGTGGCCCCTAAAGCCCTCTACCAGTCCTCCAAAGCCCTCAATCTGAGCCCTGGTGGCGCAGTGGTTAAATGCCAGTCCTGCAAGTCACCACGTTGCAAGTTCGATCCCAGCAGGCTCCAAGGTTCACTCAGCCTTCCATCCTTTCGTAGGTCGGTAAAATGAGTACCCGGCTTGTGGGGGCAATTAGCTAACACACATTGCAAACTGCTTAATGCAGTATAGACGTGTAAATAGCTATTGCTTAAAACAATTTGTAAGCCACTCTGATAGCCTTGTGGCTGAAGAGCGGGGTATAAATAACTAATACAAAAAAATTAAAAATCTACCTGCCATTTTTTAAAAAAAAATCAGCATGCCTTTGGGACAACTGTTGCCACCAAACCACACAGAAAGCCCGCTGAGCACACAAAAAGAAATCAAAATACCCTACCCTGAACGCACCCCGGAGCTCCATGCTACCCCTAAATCCCTCCATTTTCCTCCACAGTCCCTCTCAAAATGATGACAGGAAGTGATGCCACATCATGATGTGATGAATGGGCAAGTCACACACTCTCAGCCACCTCAGAGGGAGGCCATGGTGAACTTCTTCTGAAGAAATCTCACCATGAAAACCCTATGAAAGGAATGCCATAAGCTAGAGTCAGCTTGAAGTCACATAACAACAGCAGCAGCATCACCAATGGATTAATCTGTATGCTGGATCTCTGCTCTCCCTTCCCTTGACAGAATGAGATCCCGGAGCCCATTGTCAGTACCTTAATACCTAGGGAAATCTGCTGTTTTCCGCCTGCTTCAGACCTATCTCTCTCTCTGCAGAAACAGACAGCAAGGTGCATTTTTTAAAAAAGAAAACAAGATTGCTATGTGTGTTTGTGCGTGCAGCAGCCGGCCAAGCCGCTAATAAATTGATTTTCCTGATTGATAGTAGTCCTTGAAATTTCACTGCTCCTTCCCAACCCATCTAACCTGCGGCAGTTGTCACATCTCCTGTCTTTCTTTCTTTTTTAAAAAACAAAATCATCCTTCAAGAAAACAGTGAGGAGGAAAAAAATGAAAGAAAGAAGGCAACAGGCTAAATTTATACTGTCTGCCGGAAGGGGGAGGAAATGGTGATTTGAGAGTTTAAAAATACCTTTAAACACTAAGTGCCTGAGCAGGGAGAATCAAATGAATCACAGTATTGGGAAATGGATTTTTTAAAAATAGTAATTATTAAGGGTGCCCTGGTTCCAAGTGAAAAAGAGAGAGAGAGGAGGAGGGAGACTTTATAAAAGATCCATCCATCCATCCATCCATCACTTTATTTATATCCACTTTTCTCCCAAATTGAGACTCAAGGAGGCTTACAAAAAGGTGGAAAATTACAACAAAACACACATGCTGTAGTTAAAACCAGCAGAAAATAGCAACGGCTTGGAACGACGATTGAGGACAGTCAAGGATGAAAGTGCAAAAGCAGGGTTACAGCTGACGAGTGAGAAAATGAATATAATGACCACAGGTTATTAACATAAATTTAAAGTAAGCAATGAAGATGCTGAAATAGACAAAAGATTTCCTACACCTCAGCCCAGTCATTAATCAAAAAGGAGACTGCAGCCAAGAAATCAGAAGAAGAGGAGGACTTGGAAGGGCATCTGTGAAGAACTAGATAAGATCCTCAAGTGTCAAGATAGATCATTGACTACTAAAGTTAGGATTGTCTATGCCATTGTATTTCCCATTGCTATGTATGGTTGTGCAAACTGGACAGTGAAGAATGCTGATAGGGAGAGAATCAATTCATTTGAAATGTTGCTGGAAAAGAGTTCTGTGGATACCGTGGACTGCTAAAAAGACAAATAATTGGGTCCATGAGCAAATCAAGCCTAAACTCCCCCTAAAAGCCCAGATGACTAAACTGAGACTGTCGTACTTTGGACATATTATGAGAAGACCAGCAGAAACGTGTCCAGAGACGTGTCCAGAGAAGGGCAACTAAAATGGTGAAAGGTCTGGAAACGATGCCTTATGAGGAGAGACTTAGGGAGCTGGGTATGTTTAGCCTGGAAAAAAGACGGTTTAGAGGCGATATGATAGCCCTGTTTAAGTATTTGAAGGGATGTCACGCTGAGGATGGAGCAGGCTTGTTTTCTGCTGCTCCAGAGACTGGAACACGGAGCAATGGGTGCAAGCTCCAGGAACAGAGATTCCACTTCAACATTAGGAGGAACTTTTTGACAGTAAGAGCTGTTCGGCAGTGGAACGCACTCCCTCGGAGCGTGGTGGGGTCTCCTTCCTTGGAGGTCTTTAAACAGAGGCTGGATGGCCATCTGTCGGGGATGCTTTGATTGTGATTTCCTGCGTGGCAGGGGGGTTGGACTGGATGGCCCTCGTGGTCTCTTCCAACTCTGCAATTCTATGATTCTATGATTCTATGAAACAGAATGGCAGCCAGTGGAGCTATTGCAATAAGGGAGTTGGGCACACCCTGTAGCCAGCTCCCATTAGAAATCTGGCCATAGTCCTTTGGACCAGTGACGTTTTCCCAAAGGTACTTTGGGGAGTTGCATAAAGTCAGCGCTATGGCTGCAGCGACTGATGAGAGGTCAGCCTGGAGAGTCCCTCAGGTCAGGTAATCGATTTTGAGTGCTGTGAAGGATGTCTGGGTGGCAAAAGGGCAACCATGAGACACAGTTCCCATCTGCCAAAAATCTAGTTGCATTATGCATTTATTATAGTTCTCTGGTGCCATTTTGACTGCTGCAGCTCCATCCTACAGAACCCTAGGATTTATAGTTTAGGGAACACAACACTTTTGTTGTGTGCAAAATAAAAATTAAAAATAAATAAATAAAGACCACTTACACTGGAATTGCATCAATGGCCAAGAGATTATTCTCCCTCTTAAAAGAGGATAGGTTTTACTGAACTCCAATAACAGTACATTTGCTCCCCACTCAAGGAACAACAACATCTAATTGGAGGAGGCCACGATGTTCTCTTGTCTCTCTCCAACAAGCGCTCTGCAATGAACTCTGCACATGTTCTGAAAACCCAAGACTCTACTGAAGCACACCACAGGCTACATTTGGATTTGTCGATTGGGGTCTGCTGATACAGAAACTCACCATGACAGCAAGGACCCCCGCCTCCCCAACAGGCAGAAACTGATAAAAACCCTTGCTCCATTTCCATTCACCAACTTGCAACTCTCTTTCTCTCCCCTGCCCACATGCTGAGCAGAAAACAAGTGCTACTGTGATAAGTGAGGAAAGACAACAGACTTCAGTTGCCAGCAAGTGCTGATTATCCAGCAGCTCCGTTCTGTAGAATTTATCTTGGCTTGCTGCCTTTTCCCCCTAAGCTTCTCTTGGGGACCCCCAGCCCCTCTCCTGTCAGCCCCCCCTTCCTCCAATGTGACATCTCCCCACACCAAACCCTAGCTAGGCAGATGCTCTTGAACGTTGCAGCAGCTTCTTGAATGATCTATCCCGGGCAGGGAGCAAAGCCATTCATTCCATCAGTCTTCAAAATGGGTTCATCTGGCAATTTCTTAATTCTGCAAAAGCTGCCTAAGGGGAGGAAGAGGAGGTATCCCTCTCTGTGCCTGGCATGATACCAGAATGGCCCCATCATAAAAATGGCAGCCATTCTCTGGAGGAGATTGCAGTCCATTTCATATGTGGAGAATGCAGGCATTGCTTTCTAAATATTAAAGGTACTGCTGGAACATTTTTTTTTTCATTTTCCCCCTTAAAAAATAAAAGATGCAGATGCATTTCACCCGGGAAAAGAGAGTGCAGAGCAGGCAAAATTACTCAGGACAAGCAATGTATAGGGCGGGGAGGAGGGCTGGATAACAACCAGAAAGTGGTGAGTATTTATCTGTTTGCAGATCTGTTATTTATGCTACTGCAAGTTCATGTGCTCAGTCATGAGTTACCAAACTCGGCCTGGAATCCAGTTGGTGTTTGATCCATGCATAATGTTCCCCTACAGGAGTGACTGGACAATTTTGTCCAATACAGAAAACCAGCATTCAGTTTGCAGGGGGCGAGTTGTGTGTGCAGGGCTATGGTTGATGCTGATGAAGATGCATGCATGTGCAAAGCTCATGCACATGTGGTGATGCCCACCCATGGGCTTGTGCATTCTGTTGCACAACACTGCCATCCAATGCAAGAACAACATTGCAAAATTGGTGCACAACTCCACACACAGAGATCACTGCAATGCTACCCCACTGCAGGGTCTTAGCCAAGAGCTTTAAGCCAGGGAAGAACTAGATCAGTGGTTCTTAACTGGGATCCGGGGATGTTCTCACAGGGGGTCCCACAAAGGCCTGAAGGCTGCTAGGCCTACCTCCTCCCCGTAGTGGAGTGGCCACATGACAGGAGCCAAGGCAATGCTGGCTGGCTTGGCCTGCATATTGCCATTTAATCCGCTCCAGCCACAAACATGGAGAAAGAAGCAAGAGAAAAGTCTTCCCTCCCCCTCCAGTGCTTCTTAGGGAAGGTTTAATGGATGGTGTAATTGTACCATCATCATCATCATCATTTGTTATTATTATTGTCTGGGTTTTAAATCTTGAGTTAAGTCTTGCAGGGTCTAAGGCAACAAAAATATTTAAAGGAGGTCCCTGGTAAAGAAAAGGTTAAAAGCCAATGCATAATAATAATATACATAGGCTTTCCTTGGGAGCCCAAACCATTCCTTCTTCCACTGAAAAAGAACCTGTTCCATGGTTGCTTGGGAACAAAAGTGCGCAGAGAATCCACACGCTTGCCACCTCCGAAGCAATTTGTGCAAGAATGGGAGGGCAGCCACAGGTGCACCGGAGAAAAAGCAGAGAGGAACTAATGGGCTGGAGGAGATACTGGCCTCTGGAGAGGCAGCTTCAGCCCAGATGGAAATCGCAGCAGGAGGAGCCGGAGGCTGCCTAGAGTGAACGGCAATCAGCGATGCCATAGGACTGCCGCCCCGACCTGCATGCAAAGAGTGCATCTCATCAAACACACATGCCTTGCAACATGGAGCCCTTCTACACTACACAATTAACAGCCTTGTAAATCCACTTTAACTGCCACAGCTGCATCCTACAGGATCCTGGGATTTGCAGTTTAGAGAGGTGTACTCTGAATTCTCAGCCAGAGAGCTCTAGTGCCTCATCAATCTACAAACTGGAACCAGGGCAGTTAAAGTGGAATCGTCCTGCTATAACTGTGCCATGTCAAAGGTCCCCTGGTTTTTCCTGCAGCCATGCCAATGCTCCACACAGCTTCCCAGGAGGTCTGGTCCCCTCTGCCTACAGTAAGTCCATGCCAGCAAGGAAGGGCACCAAGGTTGTATCCACACTGCAGAGTTATAGCCTTTCCATTACTGTACACTTTAGCTGCCATGCCTCCAACCTATGGAGTCTTGGGATCTTTAGTTTGGAGAAGGACTGAGAATTACCTGCTAGAAAGCTCTAGCCCAGTCATTCTTAACCAGTGGTCCAGGGATCTCCAGGGGTCTGCAATGTCCTCACAGGGGGTCTGCAAAGGTTTGAAGGCTGCTTGGCCCACCTCCTCCCTGCAGTGGAGCGGCCACGTGACAGGAGCCAAGGCAAAGGCAGGCTGGCTGGCTGGCTTGGCCTGCACATTGCCATTCAATCCTCTCCAGCCACAAACTTGCAGGAAAAAGCAGGAGAAAAGTCTTCCCTCCCCTCAGTGTCTCTGAGGGAAGGTTTCATGGACGGTGTAATTATATTATTATTATCAGGTATTATTATTATTGTTATTTGGGTTAAGTCTTGGGGGTCCACAGCAACAAAAGATATTTAAAGGGGGTCCCTGGTAAAGAAAAGGTTAAGGGTCACTGCTCTGGCCCATTCCCTTATACCATAGCACTGGAGCTGTCTGGAGAATGCTCAATCTCTCTCCAAACTACAAATCCCAGGATCCCAAAGGATGACACCACAGCAATTTGAACCAGTATCACATGCTTGCCTTGCCAACTTTTTCTCTGGGGCTTTTTCCTTCCTCGCTGGGCCCAGAGTTACAAGTAGTGTGGTTATCTGTAATGTGAAGTAACTAGTTAACAAGTAGTGGGATGTGAGGTCAGGCACTAACTGTTGGCTTTTTGGCATCATTGATTTTCAACTTTAACAACCCACCCTAAAAGTGACATTTCTCAATAAAAACATTTAAGAGGAAAACTAATGAGAGGAAGTTTTTAAAAAATTGGTAATAAAAGGAAGTCTCCCTACCTTGCAAGCCTGCTCTGCGGGAACAGAAATTCACTTTGGACCATTCATAAACACTCTTTCTCAGCGACCCTGACCTCCATCTCGTCCCACCAGACAGTCATAAACAGGCTGACCTTACAAGGAGGAGACCTCCAAGCAACAGACAGAGGAGCATTGCCAGTTCCTCGGGGAAAAGACAGGGCTAGAGATGCATTTCATTCAAGAGGATGGAGGGCAGTAGAATAGCCACAAATTAGCTCTGGAAAACTCAAGAGACGACACACGACACAAAAAACATAACAGTTACTGGACCATAATTTCATTACGTTTGGGGGACTGAAACTACCACCAGGATCCTGCAACTGGCAGGGGGAAATCTGAGTCACCCCAAATTAACTTTCTGAACGCTGCTCATCTCTTCTATCATCTTCTTCAAACCAGAAAGCAGAGTAAATTTGCAAGCTGTGGGTCTGCGGAGAAGTCTGCCTGATGGAGCAGGCCGGTGGACAGATGGACAGGGAAGCAGAGAGAGGGGGAAAAGGCGTGATGACAAGCATGCAAACAAGGCTACAACCAGTCAGCCATCTCTGCAAAGAACAAAACTTACACAGAAGGACAGAGAAGGTCAGAAATGATCCAGGATCTGGGGAAAGATCAGAACATCTGGGTGTCTTTAGCTTAGGAGCAAAGATGCATCAGGGATTCAAGATATAAATTTAGGCTTGGTGTAGAGAAAACAGATAGGGAGACACTTTCTTCCTTTGCTTGTAATTGTTGTCATGTACCCCTATGGTGACTCTAAGGCCAATATCACTATTTTATTCCTGTATGGTTTTTAACATCTTTGCCTGATGAAGAACCCAGTGAAGCTTCCAAAGCTTGCATAATGTATTATTTTAACACCAGTGTTAATTCCAAAGAGCCAGCCATGTGGCAACACCCTCTGCAGTTTCAAGAGCCAAGAGATCATCGGCAAGCGCAAACGTTTTGACTGGGGAAGCGACGACTCCAGCAAGGATCCACTCCATGGCACCAGGCGGCCGCAGCTGGGAGGCGATCAAACGGCTGGCACGAACAGTTTGTTCCAGTGGTGATTGCCTATTAAAATTTCATCAGCTTTGCTGCCTCTCTCTCTCAGACTCTCTCCCTCCTTCCCTCTCTTGGGCTCTGGAAGGCTTCAGCTGAGCTTCTGCAGCAGATGGAGCTTGGAAATTTGGAACCGCCTGCTTGGGAGTCAAGGCTGCTTTTCCAACACACACCTTTAAAAAATCATCATCTTCATCATCATCATCCAAGGCCAATCCTTTAATTTCTACTCATGTTTCGAACACACACTCGGGAGACCGACAGAACTCTTCCACAGGGATGTCTGGAATGTGGGCTCAGAAAATCTTTACCATTCCTGTTTCCTGCCTGTCGGCCTGAAGGTTTACAGCACAAAAACGATGCACGCCATATGCAGTAATATCTTCATTACTATACTCTATGATAGGTTTACAGTCCAAAAAGGCACACATCTTTCAAGACCATATTGTTGCAATAATGTTAATGCAATATAATAATATTATAACATATGGTGGGTTTTTCTCTCTCTCTCTCTCTCTGACTTTTCTTCGCAAACGAAGATCTCCTGAATCTTTATGGTGGGTTTATGGTTAAAAAAAAAAAAAAGGCACCCGTTTTCAGAGACCATATTGTGGTAGTATAGTGGGGACCACCCTATCCGTGGGCTAGCCATCTGTGGGCTGCAGCTTCCGCATATCACCATGCCCCATATTATTCAATGGTAATGCCATTGAGTACTACGAGGCTTGAGTGTGTCTTTTCCTATCCGCTGTGGGGTGGGGGTGGAACCAAACCCCCAGAGATGGGTAAGGCCCACTGTACATTGTGCAATGGGCACATTCAGGAGGCTACAGCAGAAGCACTGTCATGCAACCAGTGATGTTGAGCATTCAGGTGGGGAGGATGTTTGGTGCCCATCTTGCTTTCCCCCTTTTGCCTGTGCCCTATTAAACATTTCCCTTTGTTCCATCTTGTAGTGCGCACCTTGTGGTTTGCCCTCCTGTGCCACTGCTCCTTTGTGGTTTGGCCATTGCGCAACTCGAGTGTATGCACACGTGCGTTGCTCTGTCTTGCTTTCTGCATGGGCATTGCATTGCGCTGCCATGGCGTATGGCCGCATGGGGCTCTTTATGCTATGCTAAGGGTTTATTGACTTAAGGCCATTGTCTGCATTGGTTTGAAAGAAAGACAGGCTATAAAGAAAATTAGCAATAGCATTAGCATTAGTGTTATTAATTGCAACATTAGTGATGCACCTTAAGAGGGATGCTATTTGCTACTTTGCCTCAGCCAGGTTAATATCCTGGGCTGGCTGAGGAAGAGAGAAGCAAGGAGATCAAGGAGTGTGTCAGAAAGGGAAGAGCTTCTTACAAAGTCTGCAAACAGGCAGAGCGGCCTTTGGAGAGCCAGTTGAGAGACAGACGATGGCTCCAAACAGCCTCCTGGCCTCTGCGGAGTCTCTGCCAAGGCTGCCTGCCCACTTAATAACTGTACACACTGCAGTCCTCGAGAGGGAAGGAGTGGCCACAAGCAGAAAGAATCAATTGGGCGCCGAGGAAAAGGGCTTTCAACGCCTTAAAGTCCAACCACCAAGAGGGAGAATTGACAAGTCGGGAGAGAGAAAGAGACTGCAAGACAGCTACACACACACACCTCTTAAGTGCTCAGAGAGATGCTGGCTGGAAAATAACACACTGACAGCCTCAATACCCTTCTCTAACCAAGTGGATCTCCAAGGAGCAAAGCTGTTTGGAGCAGCTTCCCAGCCACGCCGTGTGTCATTTCTCCAGCAAAAGAAAGAAAGAAAGACTGGGCTGATTAGAAGCAGGATGGATGCCCTTTGAAAGCCATAGACTGCTTTGGTTGTTGTTTTTTAATCCAGCCTGGTGCAGTGATTTGAGTGTTGGACTAGGATTTTTGTGAGACCCAGGTTCGAATCTCCATTCAGCCATGGAAACCCACAGGATGACCCAGGGCAAGTCACACTCTCTCAGCCTCAGAGGAAAAAGGCGACCCTCCTCTGAAGAAATCTGGCCAAGAAAACCCTAGAACAGGGATGCTGTGTGTCAGAGCCAGCTTGAAGGTACACAACATAGGAGCCAGCACGGTGTCATGGTTTGAGTGTTGAACTTCAGGAGACCAGGGTTCGAATCCATGCTCAAGCCCATAAACCCATTGGATGCCCTTGGGCAAGTCCCCCTCTCTCAGCCTCAGAGGAAGGCAAGGACAAACCTCCCCAGAATAACTCTTTACAACCCATATAGTGTGGTGGTTTCAATACTGGGCTAGGACTCCAGGAGACCAGAATTCGAATCCCCATTCAGCAGACCTAGGTTACTCACTCTCTCTCAGCCTCAGAGGAAGGCAAAGGGAACCCCCCCTCTCAACAAATCTTGCCAAGAAAACCCTGGGATAGGTTTGCCTTGGGGTCGCCATAGCTTGGAAATGACTTGAAGGCACATAACAACAACTACTACTACTTTAAAAAACACTCTACCTGCCTGCATCCTTTGCAAACACAAGACATTGGGAGGAACAGAGTTTTAGGAAGAATGCAGAATTTTTGAAGGAGAGGCAGACTTCACATGGGCTGAAGAGACGCAAATGGTTTTGCAGAGTAGCGAAGGCAGGTTAAGAGAGGAATCACTATGCAGGGTAGATAAACACCCAGGTCTGATTTTGCCTCTTGTAAAAAGCTCCTGTAGCCAAAAACATCACCCATGCATCCACCTTTTGCACAGATACTGATGTCTTTGTCCAACCTGGCATACAGAAAAACATTACTGGCAGGTGAGAGCAGATATGAGACTGGCAAAGGAGCAAATGAATGATGGCATTATTAAGTTGTCTTTATTAAATTTCCCGGCAGAGCTGGGAAATGGTTTGTTAAAAATTCATTGGTTGCCCTACTTGCTTGAATTTTCCAGCAGCGATTCAACAATCTGTTATTTTGATCATTAAAAAGCCTGTGAGATGCAGGGACAAAAATGAGCTCCTGCGTGGTCGGCAGTTGGTTACCCCAATTTAGATAAACTAAAAATCTGACCAGCAACAAGACTGAAATGAAAGGAAGCATGTGAGTTACTTCAATTTAGGTTCCATATTGTTGAGATTTGAGCCAAGTATCAGAATTGGTTTCTCCTTGGTACAGAGTTTAGTCTACATATAGAGATGGGATGGGGGTTTTAAAAAATTATTTCATTTTGCTGCAATTAACAATTTATAGAAAATGTTAAATTGATGCACCAATTGAGAATAGTAGCAAAGTATTCAAATAACAATTAAAAAAAGCAATAAAGATAAGCAGTAAAAATAGATCCAAGAACGTACAGCCATAGTAGCTGGGACATAAGATTTAGATACATTGAGTCATTTTGCAATGGATTTTTCCTAATCTTTAACTTCTGAGGAGGGTGGGCAATGAAGGGATGTTTCTTTATGAGCAAATAAAATTGCTCCAACTTGCCTCCAAGGTACAATTTTGTATGTGGACTTGTGTGAGTTTTTTTTTATTCTGAACATCATTTTTTTTAAAGGGCCTGAATGGCAAATGCTTCTTCTTTGGAGGGCTCTAAACAGAGGTTGGGTGGCCATCTTTCAGGATTGCTTCAGTTGTATATTTCTACATAGCAGGGGTTGGACTAGATGGCCTTTGGGGTCACCCTAACTCTTAAGATAGTAGGATTCTATGGTTGTCTTAGGTCCCCTTACACCACCACACCAATATCCAAACTGATACTGACTGGGGCATTTTGGGATATATATTTCAAAAAGCAACTTCTTTAAGCAACACAGACTATGGAATGGCAGCGATTATACAACACCACACACCCAGGAGCGTTAAATTAACAGCAGAGCTGGGAGCTATGGGATTTATCCTAATGATAGCTGCCCTACATTTGGTTAGCTAACAAACAAACAAAAAATTAAAACTTTTTTTAAAAAAACACCTTTAAAGCCAATTAAACTCTAAAAGAACAAGAAGCAACCCCGGAGTGAAATGCCGCTGGACCCTGACATGAACAGGAGTTAATGCAGCTCAGCTTTTTTTAGTTGCTAATATTTGCAGACTGCATTAGTTTCGCCATGCCATCCTTAGACACGATGGCTGAGCAAGCAAAAACTAGGCAGGCAGGCGGGTGGGCAAAGCAGAGACTGCCAGTGTTGAATTGGGTGGGAGAGATTGAATTCTCCTCCTCACGAAAGGAAGCATTATTTAAGTATTATTATTATGCAGTTGGGGAAGAGAGATTCTTAACCAGGCACCCAAAATTGCATGAATTCTGCAACGTGTGTTCTACAAATCAAGACCATCTCCATAAATGTTGCTCATTCAGCCTATTTATTGCTTATGCTAACTGTGGGGAGGGCCAGTCTGAGCAAGAATAATTTTGTTCTGGTTTCTAACTTTTGACTAGGAGACACACAGAGACATTCAGTTTTATCTTTACAGTTGTCATTGGTGTGTGCTTTCACGTAATTTCTGACATGGCTGCTTTCAAGTCATTTCAAACCCTGGTCTCCAGAGCCCTAGTCCAACACCCAAACCAATAACACCACACTCTTTTCAGAGCTATAAGGACTTGAAATTTACCCACTTAAAAACAACAGCCCACGTCTTACCTTACCTAGTTAGTTACAAATGAGTGGCTAAGGAAAATCACTTCGCCTGACCTACCTTAACAGCCAGGAGTTGCTCCAAGCAATACAGGAATGCAAACTCTGCTTTGTATAAAGGCTCTCTTTGCAGCGGCTGAGAGCGGGGAGACAAGAAAAAGGGCAACCCAAGGAGCCACGCTTTGCCTACCTGCCCAGACCCAGAGATTCACAGGAGAGGCCCTTCCCTCCATCTTCTCCAAGGTGCTGGACCTATTTTGGTGCTCAATTTCAGAACCCTGGAGAGCACCGTGAAAGCACCATTGATAAACCCGGACAGGATTCATGGCCCCACTGAAACAAGAATGGCCAGCAACCCCTGCAGAGACTGCCAAAAAAAGACCAATCAGTGTTTCCTTAGAAAGCGCAGAAGTCCATTTCGTTTTTGGAAAACATGGGGTATTTTTTAATCTTAAACAATGCAAACTATTTAAAAGGGGAATTGGGGCCCCCAGATCCTTTCAGGGAGGCAATTCGTTCTCTTTGGGGGAGGGAGAGGCAAGAAAAAAGGTAGCCCAAGGAGCCACGCTCTCTCTGCCTGTCCGGACCCTCAGACCAGAGGAGAGGCCCTTCGCAGGTACGGTTGGTGGGGACACATGAGAGGGCCTTCTCCGTGGCTGCCCCTAGACTCCCTCCATCCCTCCATCCATCCATCGCTGGGGGGCTCCATTGGACCCCTCTCAGCTCTCCTTCCTCCAGCTGGCAAAAATTTTCTATTCAGGCCGGCTTTTAGAATTGGAAGGCTTTTAAGAAAAGGTCCGGAAGTGCTATAGGGCTTTAAACTGTATTGTATAACTTCTTTAAAATCCTTTTTAGACTGTAGGTTTTTAATATGGTTAATGGTTTAATTTGGTTTTGATGTTGACTTTCTATATCTTTTGAATTATAATCTTTTTAATGTGCAAGCTCCCTTGAGTCCCAGACTTAGGGAAAAGGTAGGATTATAGAATCATAGAGTTGGAAGAGGCCTCAAAGGCCATCCAGTCCAACCCCATTCTGCCCTGCAGGAATACACAATCAAATCATTCCTGACAGATGACCATCCAGCCTCTGCTTAAAAACCTATAAAGAAGGAGACTCCATTATGCTCCAAGGCAGCAGTGTATTTCAACATTGAACAGCTCTTACCATCAGGAAGTTCTTCCTAATGGTTAGGTGGAATCTCTTTTCCTGTAGTTTTGAACCCATTGCTCCGTATCCTAGTCTCTGAAGCAGCAGAAAATAAGGTTGCTCCATCCTCAGTATGACATCCCTTCAAATATTTAAACATGGCTGTCATGTCCCCTCTCGACCTTCTCTTCTCCAGGTAGGATATAAATAAAGATTAATAGTAGTAGTAATATTGATGATGATGTCTCACTACTGACCTCACTCATCCATCATGCTCTGCAATGCAAAATGTCTCCCTATATACCCCCCTCCCTCCAGCTGAGAAAATGATCCAATAAACCCAAATACCACCTGTGTGTGTATCTCTTAGGTATGCATGAATTGCCATAAACACAGGAAAGCATTTGCTTAATCAGTTCCTCTCCAGGGGAAGGGAGGACAAAATTATTAAGAGCTTCACAGCCTCTTAGCAAGGAAGCAAAGTCTCTTTTAGAATAGAAGGCTTTTAAAGAAAGGTCTAGAAGTGCTATATTGTTTAGATTGTATTTTTTTAAAATCCATTTTAGAGTATTTAGGGTTTTTTTAAAATATAGTTCACAATTTAATTTGGTTTTTAATGCTGGCTTCTTGTACATTTTTAACTGTAATCTTTCTAATGTGTAAGCCCCTTTAAAAGGCAGGGTATAAATGAAGTTAAAAAGTAAATAAATGAATAAAGTTATGGTTGGTTGGATGTCTCCCACGGCCTCTTGACATTTTAAACCAAGAGAAACAGTCTCGATAGCCTGGAGAAGACTGGAGAATCATCTTGAGAGTCTCCAGTGATGGGAAGCTGGATTGAAACCTCAGACCATGAAATGGCTTTTCAAGTGAGACAAGTGAAGTTTCCAGAAGAGAAGAGGAGGGATGCTACGAATGCGACAGGCACCGAAGAATGACCAGAGGAAGCAGCGCTCTTGACAAAAGGGTCAGTCTGTCACCGTGACACCATTTATGACTTTTTGGAGAGAAACTATCTGCTTCAACTCAATATTGGGCAACATTACACAGATAATGCTTCCTTCTGGCCGTACAATGCGAGCATATTTGTTTTCGCTTTTTGGCTGAACAGATTGCAACGTACAGGCCACCCATCGTATCCATGGGGGATATGTTCCCAGACTTACAATGAATACTTGAAACTTGAAACCACGGGTAATAGCAAACCCCAAAGCGTTGAAAATAACCATAAAGTCACAATGGAGCAGACTAGAGAGGTGTCCTCTCGAGGCATTTCCTAGGTCCTCCAGTATGACTCTATGGTAACATCTGCCAGAAGGTACCATAGAGTCATGCTGGAAGACCCAGGAAATGCCTAGAGAGGCCGGCTCTTTACACATCTCCAGTGTGACTGTATGGTAACATAAGGTACCATAGAGTCATGCTGGAAGACCCAGGAAATGTCTAGAGAGGCCACCTTTTTACACATCTCCAGTGTGACTCTATGGTAACATAAGGTACCATAGAGTCATGCTGGAAGACCTAGGAAATGCCTAGAGAGGACACCTCTCTAGTCAGCTCCATTGTGACTCTATGGTTATTTCTGCCAGAAGTTACCACAGAGTTGTGCTGAAAAACCTAGGAAATGCCTCGGGAAACCATATTTTTCAGACGATGGATAATTGAAACCATGGGTACCGGTTCTGCAATACAGTGGGTGACCTGTATTAGTTTTATATTAGAAGAATCTTTAGTATTTCTTGATGCACACATTCTTTTTCAATTATAGCCCTGCAACATCAATTTTGAGAGTCAACCCGTTTGAATCTTGAATGCTTTAACTGTTGCTAAAAAGACTCATACATCAAGTTGGGAATGGCAAACACAATTCTCTCATTCAATGTTCAGAAAATCTTACAAGTTTAGGTGTTCATGGACACATATTTTAGAGATGCAAACTTCAAGAAAAATGTATTTTTTGGAAGCATGGTGAGTATACACTAACATATACTGTATCAGGAGCCAATGGTGTCATGAACTAGAATTCTAGGAGACCAAAGTTCGAATTCCTGCTCAGCATGGAAACCTCTGGCCAACCTTGGACAGGAGGTTTGCCATTACATTCTTCTGAGGTTGAGAGAGTGTGCCTTTCCCAAAGCCATCCATTTCTGCTATATATCAAGGAATGCAAATCTTTAAAATGCTCTCTGCCTCTCCCAATGGGAATTACATTTTCACTCCATCCTGAGTTCTCCTCATCTCCTTCAGCAGCTCACAGAAACACCCGCACTGCGGTTCAGGTAATAGCATTTATTTAAACATTAATTGAATACAAAAAAAAATTCTAACGGCCACAAAAACTGACTTGATCTGCAATTGGGCAGATGTTCAGTCAACAGAAAATGGTGTAGAAACAGAAGACAGGCTTGATCATTACGCCTTAAGAAATGTCAAGGTCAAAGAAGCCTTGTTCCCACTTTCAGAAGAAAGCAGGGGGCTGGACAAGGCTTTGCCCCTATTGGCTGGGGATGATGGGTGTGGTAGTCCAACACCTCTGGAGGGTGCTATGTTGCAGGGGGAAGGTTGTTTTCCCTTCACTCTTCTTGTATGAACTCCATGGCAATTTCCAGCTTGGTTGCATTTCATTCCAAAACTGGATACTTCTGCAGAACTGCTTGCTTGCTTGCTTGCTTGCTTGCTTGGCAGGTATCTCTGCTAATTCCTATAAATTCAAATTTGTATCCACCCTCCCCTCAACTCTCTGGGTGGGGGCAGGCTGCTTCCTTTGAATTATATATGGCTCCATCTCTCTTGAAGTGCTGGCTGGAAAAACAAACTGCAGAAATGCATCCAGGATGAGGAGGAAAGGAGAGGGAAGAAGCAAAAACAGAATTTGAAAAAGACTACCCTCCATGAAATGCATGTGTGGAGAATGAGGGTGTACCTACAGTACACAGTTATACCAGTTTGATTCCACTTTTAACTGCCATGACTCCTCCTGGTGGAATCCTGGGAGGTGTAGTTTGAGGAAGTACTTAGAAATCTCTGCTAGAGAGTTCTACTCAGTTCCCTTGAACTACAGCTCTCCAGATATCCCGATTTAACCCCCAGTCTCGCTTTTCTCGGGGTACCTTGGTCACGGCAGTTCAAAGCAATTTTATTTATTTATTTATTTATTTATTTCATTTGTATGCTGCCTTTCTCCAAAGATGGGACCCAAGGTGGCTTCCATAAAACAGATTTAAAATGCAATATATAATTAAAATATTTAAAAATCAAATTAAAACATTAAATCTAAAAACATATCAAGTCTAAAACATACCAAATAAAACAAACCCTGCTGTTTATACATTAAAAGCCTGAGGGAGGTTGCCTCTGCCTTCCTCTGAAGCTGAGAGTGTGTGACTTGCCCAAGGCCAGCCAGTGGGGTTCCGTGAGGATTTGAACCCTGATCCCCCAAGTCTTAGTCCAACACGCAAACTACTACACCATGCTGGATCCCCAGTTTAGATCTCTAAAAGGAACTGGCAAGGCCTTCTGTCTCAGCCTTAGCTCTGCATCAGCCAACCCACCATTTCCCATAAAGATGGGACATATTTGTTAAGCTGCTTTTGCCAGAGCACTGGATGGGAAAAGATAGCCACTGCAGATGGAAAAAGACATCCTGGCACCGGGTTCAACACCCCTGTTTACACTGCCAATTGCTGGGATTTGGGTCTAGCCGCTGCATGCAAAAGGCAAAAAGAGTTTTATATGTTTGTTAAAATGAGACATGCCGCAGTGCCAGAGCGGAGTACGCAAACCTCCAAGAAACACCATTTCTCTTTGGTAACCTCTGCCTACTTAACATCTAAGGCAAATACTCGATTTAAGCACAAACGCATTTGTTCTGGCAGCCTTTCAACTCCAGGTTTAGCGAGGAGAGGGAAAGTAAACTGGAGATTACTCCTACAACAATGCACAGTGCCGTTTTCGTGCCCCCCTCTGCCATCCCTTCTCCGCCTCTTTAGAAATTTACTCTACCAAATAAACTGCTGTGACCACAGGCTTCCACAGTGCAAGGTGGAGGAATTTAATTCCCTTTTTTCTTCAAGCTGGCAGCTGATTAGCAGAGTGGAGGCTGATTAACAAGGACTTCGGCAGTGTTGTGGGAGTCTCTTTATTCCAAAATGCCTGGCCCACCGCTGGCATGGGAGTCACAAACATTTGCAAAAGGGAGGAAATCAAAGCACTGAGCTGGACCAGTGGAACTGTGGTAAAAAGAAGGCAAGAGGGGAACGATGACGTTGGGATCACAGCATTCACCTAGAAAATGAGAACTGTTGGTTTATTTAAGTTTATTTACATGCTGCTTCCCAAAGTCCTGCTCCACTGCTTCACTGTGGCAGAGCAGCCATGCTTTTGAACCTCTGGGAAATTCCCCTGGAGACTCGGTAGACTACTGCAATGCACACTTCGCAGGGCTGCCCTTGGAAAGTGTTTGGAAGCTGCCACACTTGCCAAATGGAACAGCTAGATTGCTGCTGGGAGACCATTACAACACCAGGCTTTCAAGAATTGCACTGGTGTCCCAGTGGCTGCTGATTCAAGGAGCCATTTTCAACCTGCATGTATATATGTGCCTTCAAGTCACATCTCAATTTATTTTGGACCAGGGAGTTTCATTAGTGCGGAGCATTGACTAAGCCTGGCTGAAGAGAGAGAAAAGAGAATTTGCAAAGACCCATGAGGCTATCCAGCCTGACCCCTGAATATTGATTGCAAGGTGACAGCATTCAGCAAATAGATATTAGGGCCCACCTGGCTACTTCAATTTCAGAGAGTTTCTTAAGCAAGGAATACTCAGAGCTGGTTTTGCCAGTTTCTTCCTCTGAAAAATAGCCTACACCACCTGGGATTCATTGGCAGACCTTCTGGGCTTGGGGAAGGTTCTTCTTTTTGGACTGCCACTTCCAGAATCCCCAAGCCATCTATGTTGGCTATGCTGGATGGGGGATGCTGGTAGTTATAGTCCAACATGCTAACTTTCCCAAATGAAGGCTACTTGGATTGTAATACGTTCCCTCCAATGTTTGGGTACTCCACAAAGACGTGCCGACATTCAAGCCAGGCTGAAGATGCTGGGCTGACTTAGATGGTGTCAAAATTCATTAAAACTTGCACAGAGACAAATTGTCTCATCTGAAACTAATTATAGCTGCCAGAAAGCCAGCCCATCAAGATGGCAAGGGAACAATCCATTGCGCTTTTTAAACACCATCCAAATGGGCTTGGTTGAAGCTTTTAAGTGAAGGAACGGAGTGCTGGTGGTGGGGAGATGATATTACACCCCAGGGGAAATATACTCTTGTTAATTACACTTGTAAACCAATGACTTGTTTACCGGTTTTTGAACTGTTAATGCAAGGTGTCTAAAGAAATGGGGAGGTAATCGGGAAGGAAGGAAGGAGAAAACAAGGAGAAGGTAGAGAGAATGCGGGAGGGAAGGATGAGAATGGAGGGACTGGGAAAAACAAAGAAAAACATCATAATTTCTGCATTAAGTATTGCAGGATTTATACCAGGTTGGAAATCTTGTGTTCTCCAGAGGTTGTTAAACTATAGATCCCATCATGCCTTGCTAACATAGCCAATGCTGAGGAATGCTAGGACTTGTAAACATTGGGAGGGCTGGCTAATTATCACCCCTGATTTATATTCTCTCTCTCTGTGGCTTTTCTTTGCAAATGAAGATTTAGGAAGTTATATTACAAAAAAGGCAAATCCACAATACACAAATAATCCAGTTTGAAACTGGATTATTTGCCATGGCGCTTTCCTATGGAATTCTGGGATTTGTAGTCTGCAAAGAGACACTAGCACTCTTTGGCAGAGACGGCTAAAGACAGTGTAAAACTACAAACTCCAGGATTCCATAGGAAGGAGCCATGGCAAATAACCAAGTTTCAAACTAGATTATTCGCATGGTGTGGATGCACCATTCATTTCCAAGTGATGTAATATACTAAGCGCTCCAGACCATACAACAATAAAATAATAATCTTCATTTTATCTTTATTATAATAAAGATATTATAAAATATCTTTATTTATAGTCTGCCATTTTCCCAAGACTGGGACTCATAGAATCATCGAATCATAGAGTTGGAAGAGACCCCAAGGGCCATCCAGTCCAACCCACTGCCATGCAGGAATACACAATCAAAGCATTCTCAACAAAAGGCAATCCATGGCAGCTGACGGACTGAAAAGTTTGCAATTAAAAACATTTAATTTTGTTTACAGAACTCATCATTCTCTCTGGCTTTTCTTCACAAACGAAGATTCAGGAAGGACATCCCGCGCTTTCTGCAAGCGCGCTGATGACTAAAAAGGCCAATCCAAGATAAACAAGTCCGGTTGCCGAATTAAACTATTAACCATATTAAAAACATGCTGCTATTGTTTATCTCGGATTGGCCTTTTTAGTCATCAGCGCGCTTGCAGAAAGCGCGGGATGAGTCCTTCTTGAATCTTCGTTTGCGAAGAAAAGCCAGAGATTGTTCTGTGCCTCCAAGTTGTTTGCGACTTATGATGAACCTAAGGTGACCCTATCGCAGGTTCTGAGGGCTGAGAGTATGTGACTTGCTCAAAGTCACCCAGTGGGTTTTCATGGCGGAGCACGCCTTTGTACCCTGGTCTCCTGGCTTGACCATCTTGTTCCCACTCTGGCCTGGCCACACAAGTCCTGTGAAATGTTGGCGGGTACTCAGCCACTATGAAGGATTCCCCATTAGCAAGCCTTACTTACTCAAAGAAAGTTCTACGTGGACTTCTAAGATCAGGAATCTTCCATTTGCATCCCTCAGTAGGCAGCTGACTTGTTTAATGAAAAAACATGGCATGGATGAAGTCCAAAGAAAAGACCATTTCTAATCGGCTGACCTTTTAAAAAGTAAGTAATTGGAATGATTAGTAGGAAGACAGCAGGTTATGTAGGTGAGGAATAGATAAGCACACCTTTTTTAAACACTTTGCTTAAAGCCCTAAGATTAGTCAATGCAAACGCTTTAAAACAAATGCAAATGTCCCCTTGAACTCTGTGCAGATAATTTTTCTCTATTATAATCCACAAAATATCATAGTTTCTCGGGTTGCCATGGAATTTTGCTATTTACGAGAAGCGTGCAATTACAGATATGCAGCCTTAATGACCTTATATTTGCTTTCTCCCAGTTAAAGCCCAAATCTTTTACAAATACCATCCAAATGTACTCAAAGATATTTTAATATAACATATTACCTTCCAACAATTCACGGATGAAAACTGGGGGCCCATCTACATGGGGGGGGGGGACAGAGTGCGTTGTAGTAATGGCATCTTGCAGCAGCAGCGACATGTCTTAACGGTGTTTTTGGCCCCAGAAGCCCCGCATTCAAGATGGGGGATACGACTGATTTACCGCGTTAGTTCTTCGCCGCCGCAGATTTTTTTTAAAAAAGTCATCCAAGATGCGCTGGAGTGTTATAGTGATTTTCCAATTTTACAGGAAACCAAAACAAAAAAATAACCACCCTGTTTTATCACTTTAGCGAGCAATCACTAAGGCGCAAGTCCAACATGGCAGCAGTGGACGCTTGCCCTGTTAGGAAGCCCCGCCCCTGCAGTTGCCTGACCAATCAGCTTTTGGGCTTCCCTTCAAATTGCTTGTTGTTCAATTGTCCTAACGAGCCAGAATGCGCACCCCCCTGTGTGTGTGGTTTTTTTTTAAAGTATGGTAAAAGCAACAAAGTCTTTTCCTGTGTTGCTTTTGGTATTTTGGGCCCCCTTCTTTCCAAATAGTGTGGATTGGTGCAGGAACCCATTTAGACAGGTAGGATTCCCAGTGAATTTTATGAGGGTTTTTAATGGTTTAGACAACCTCCAGGACACACATATCCATGCAACATCAGAGTGTGGTCAAGATCGCCAAGAATTATGAATGAGGAGCCAGCTCATGAATGAGCTGAATGCAGCAGCTTGTTTTTGCCTAAGTCTACTGGGAAGGACAAAACTTTTCCCTTTCACCCTGCTAAGTTAACTCTCTCTCTCTCTGGCTTTTCTTCGCAAACGAAGATTCAGGAAGGACTCATCCCGCGCTTTCTGCAAGCGCGCTGATGACTAAAAAGGCCAATCCGAGATAAACAAGTCCGGTTAACTCAGGACAATGTGAAATCAAAGGCTTTCACAGCCAGCATCCATAGATTTTCCTTAGTTTTTTCCCAGGTGGTGAGGCCATGTTCTATTCTAGAAAGAAACTATTCCAGAACACGGCCTCACAGCCTGGAAAAAACCCAAGGAAAATCTATAACTCAGGATAAACTACTTTTGTGCTTGGAATGCAGTTTGCAGCAACGGAAGTAAGATGAGGACAGAGAAGAAAAAATCATTGCTCCAGAGGCTAGAAAAGCCCCAGCAACCATAACCAAAGGTTGGGGATTCTGGGAGATGAGGTCCAAAACATCCAGAGGGCCAAAGCTTGAGAACCAAAGCCTAGCTACGATTATTTCAAAAGCAACAGACAGACAGACGGAGCATTTAAAGCAATGCCCAAATCGGAAGCAGGATGATAAAAACAGCATCTGATGTAGCGATGTGGATGCGATGTTGGTGTGAGCGGAGGGCTTTTTTTCCCGTCCAGTTGTCTGGTGTTGCATTATTTATAGAGTCTGCATAGAAACCTGGCATGTTGGCACGGCACAGACATAAACATATGGTCTCCTCTGAGAGTTCTTCATTGCCGATCAGAGTGAGGCCTCCCTGTCATCGCAACAGGCACCCGGAGGCTCATAAAGACAACTTGAAGCAACATGGCTTGGAAGGAATGGCTCCCCAGGGACCCTGGGCTGGGGGAAAACTATGGGGAGAAAAGACCAGTCCATGGAGGTGTGGAGGGAGAAGAAAAGGATTTCTGGCAGAGAAAGAGGTGCAGGCGGGGAATAGGAGGCGGCGATGTGGGGATGCTTTTGACATCTCTCTCTTTCGCGTAGAAGGAACAGGAGACTGGCAAGCGAGAAATCAATCTCTATGTTTATAAGCCACCTTTAAATCTTGTCAAGCAGGTGTATGAAAAATAATAAAAAATTAAAATGAAACAGCATTAAAACCCATTGTTGCTGTTATGTGCTTTCAAGTAGAGTCTGACTTATGGTAGCCCTTCCCTAGGATTTTCTTGGCAAGATTTGTTCAGAGGGGGTTTGCTTTTGTCTTCCGCTGAGGCTGAGAGAGTGTTTCCCAGTGGGTTTCCATGACTGAGCCCAAGGATTCAGATCCTGGTCTCCCCAAGTCCTAGTCCAACACTCAAACCACTATGCCACGCTGCTGCTGCATGGTTATACACCTTCAAGTTGACTCCAACTTATGTGGTGACCCCATCGTGGGGGTTTTCTTGGCAAGACGGTTTGCCATGGCCTTCCTGCAAGGCTGAGAGAGTGTTCTTGCCCATGTGAGACCCTAAGATTTGTAGCTTGGCAAGGCACTAGAGCTGAAAATGTCTAAGTCCCCCTCCTTAAACTGTAAATCCCAGGATTCCATAGGATGTTGCCATGGCAGTTGAAGTGGAATCATAATACTTTTACTCAGTAGTCTGAAAGGTCCCTTAGGCCACTTCTTTCCACAATTATTCCCAATATACTCTGAGACGAGAGGGACTGAGGATTAAATCAATTTAAATCTGTAGTACAGACGGGTACAGGCTTGGGTTGTTCAGGGGAGCGGCACAGACCTCTCCAATAAAGAATTCCAAGTCTCTCCCCAAACTACAAATCCCAGGACTCCATAGGATGGACCCAAAGCTGCAAAAGTGGGGTGAATGTGATATAACTCTGCTGTTAACATTGCAACTAGGCAGCCCCAGAGAAGAAAGGAAACTGTTTCTACCAGCCTCTGCCTCCCATAGAAACTCATTTGTTCTCTCACAAGTAGCTCAGAAGGGGGGAACATCTATCATCCCACGAGTGCTGATTTATGTATTCCCTGGGCGAATTCTACATTTGCACCCAGCAGCTATAAATACATACACAGAATACTTATTACAAAAAGAAGGAAAAAATCTCCCAGCCCTGTCAAGCAGTCAGCAAAACTCTGGGGTGGAAACAGATCTTCTCCCCAAGACTTTTAACTCTTTCTGGAAGGAGCAACAGGAAATCTACCTCACTTTGGATGTTCCCCAAACTGAATTGCAAAAAGGCTTATGAGCTATGCTATTGATGATGATGATGATGATAAACCAAGGGAGGCTCTGTGGGTTGGTGGTTCTATGGCAATGCCTGAACGGGGCCAAACCATTTAATGAAAGTGAGAGAGGTTCCAAAATGACAGAATTCTCCACCCAAGGCTTAGTAGTGCAAATAAAGCTGCAAAGTCATTCAGCCTGACAGTTTTATGGCAAAAGCTAGACTGTATTTAAACAGTATTGTCACCGCACAGAGACTTATGGCACCAGGGCCTTTTTAATTCATATTCTCCCTCAGTTTCTAAGCATCTTGTTCACAGATTTCCTAAACTGCAAGGAAAAGGAGGGATAGGATGCAGAGGGGAAAATATTAGCAGGTGGGGAAAACTAGGATCTTCAGAGCCGACAAATTCTGTTGCTGATTACAAAGTTACAGCCACCCTGTTTGGATTAACTGGTAACGTATGTCTGCCCACCCAAGATTTCACATTCACCTCAATTAGGGGGGCTTATAAACCAACACGCACACATTGGGATACTGTTTTAAACATGATTAACCGACAACAGCCACACTCAAGGGAAATAGAAATAGAAGTCAATTTGGCCAGAACAGAGACAAAGCTGACATATCGAGATAGGAAGCAAGGACAGAAAGGAGGAAAGAGATGAACGAACTTTAAAAATTATCCAAGGAAGGAGGGGGAAAGGAGAGACCCAAAGGAATTGCAGTCGCCAATTTCATATCTGCAGCCAAGTTGCATAAAAAGGGCTTGGCAATTTGTCCTTTTTCATCCCCTTGAGGATGCTCGGCATCACAACCCTGCTAGACCTTCTGTAAGTGGCCTTCCAGCAATACCAAATGTCTCTCCCAGGACAGGCTTCTTATGAATTTGGCACGGCATCCTCGGCTGGGGTGAACTCCAGGGCTGGGCAGCATGCAGCCCTCTAGATCGTGTTGGATTGCAACTCCCAGCATTCCTTACCACTGACTATTCTGGGTATAGGACTGTCCAAGCCCCTGCCCAAGATTTCAGGCTGTGAAGTCAGCATTACTTCACATCCACCAGTTCAGCGAAAAGCAGAAACTGAGAAACTGCCAATGAAAGCCACCAAGAAAAAGGAGGCACCTCTCTGGGTGCTAAAGCAATAGTCTTTATTTGCTAAAAGGCTGCAGAAATTTCCAGATGGAATAAAATGCTTTTGGATTTCCTGGCTCAGAAAGGTTTGCACCATCCACAGGCCAAAAGGTGCCAGGTTCATTAGCAAATAAAGGCCATCTTTTTGGCATGCTGAAATGCACCTCCTTTTTCTCAGCACCTGTTCAACTTGTATATTCATTTCCGAGGAGATAATGCCCAACTATCGTGGAAGCTAAGCAGGGTCAAGCCTGGTTAGTACTTGGATGGAAGACCACCAATGAATCCCAGGTGCTGTAGGCTCTATTTCAGAGGAAGGAACTCACAAAACTGCCTCTTAGGGTTCCTTGCCTAAGAAAACCCAGTGAAATTAATGGGGTTACCAAAAGTCCACAGGCGATTTGAAGGTACATATGCACACAAGATCTGACCTTGGTCCCTTTTCCTCAAATACTGCAGGCTAGACCTTTCAGAGCATGGGAAAAGGGGCCTTTTTGGACGAGACTCCCAAAATCCCCCAGTGAGCTGGGAATGACAGTCCAAAATGAAGACCCTTCCCCAAACCCAGAAGGACTGTCAACAATTCTCTATTTCAGCAGAAGGAATGGGCAAAACCACCTCTGAGGATTCCTTGCCTAAGAAAATGCCCCCCAAATGCTGCAGGCTGCAATTTTCAGTGCATGGGGAAAGGTGACTTTTTGGACTGTCACTCCCAGAATCCCAGAATTCTGGGGGTGGCAGTCCAAAAATAAAAATCTTCCTCAAGCCCATTTTAGAGGAAGGCAATATCAAACCAACTCTGAATTATTCCTTGCCTATGAAAATCCTATGTAATTCATAGGGTTGTCATTAGCTGAAAGGCGACTTGAAGGCACACACACACACACACAATGCCCGATGCAACTATTATATGGTGGATGTAGGTTTCAAAGAGCTCTCCAAAGTGCTGAATAGTGCCCCTAACTACAGCCAACTCCTTGGAGAGCACCTTTTAAAACAAGGCAAAACCTGGCATGGATTCATCACCCCCCTGACATGGGAGTCCCCAGACACCATGGCAAAGCATGCCATATTGCAAGAGACAGCATTTGGTGCCCCCTTGCCACCCAGATTTGCACATACTGCTCACTCGCCACATTTCCCAGCTTTGTAAACAACTCATTATCAGCGATGCAAATTACCCACATGTCACCCAGCAAGCTGTGTATATACCTGAGATTTTATTCCTTGTTTGTTCTCCGATATGAACCCCCTCTTGTCAAAAAAGAAAAGAAAAGAAAACCCAAACAACCTGTGCTTAAGTGTGGCACCTTTTGGAAAGTGATACAGGGATGGGGAGGGGAGAGAAGACAGAAATCTGTGTGGAGAAATCCATAATTCACAAAGTCATGTGGCTCCTTCTGGAGCAAAGGGAAGGAGAAGGGATTTGCAGTCTCATTTATTTCTACGATGTTTTCCCAAAGGGACAAACACAGAATCAGAGAACTGACAAGAAAAAGAGGCCAGGGTGGATTTTTATTTTTATTTTTTACAGTTTTAATCCTTTGTGCAATACTCTCCCTGACAGAGCAACTGGCCCTGCAGAGCTCAATCTTACAACACCTGGAAATGACCCAAATGTATTAACACACATAATAATAGGAACTGGGTTTTTTTACTCTCTCAATGCAGCAGTAACACCAGCAAACAACAGCGATGGAGTGTTAAGGGATGGAATGAGACACCACAACATGACTCTTCTCTTCAGTCGGTGCCACATGAGCCAGACTCACCAGGGGCTCAGCATCCAATTTAGCCAGGACTTGAGGGGAGAAATATGCATTATGGAAAGACATATGGCCACATACATCTGATCCCTCTCTGTGTCTCCCTAATGCCCCAGGAATTATAACTGTACAAACATCACAGTTGTGTTCCACTTCTCCTACAAGAACTGAGCAAAACAAGCACGATTGTTTTAACAGAGGGGCGGGGTATAAATAATTTTTATTATTATTAAAATTTTATTATTATTAAGCAGGGAGATGAGAGGGGAAAGAAGTTAAACAGGAGCATCACCACATCCCATCAAGACTTTGAATTTTTCTTGGCCGGAGTTCAGAGGTGGGCAAAGGGTCCCTCCCCAGGTAAAGACACCTACATCCACAGGGACACAAAGGGGAAAAACCAGACCAGTCCCAGGTTGTACATGGGGTTTCATCCAAAGCAGAAGTGTGGTCCAGCCAGTCCAATGTCCAAAACCAACCCTGAGCAGGGTCCAAAGCCTGATAGACGTGATTCCATAAAGAATAATCCAAGGCACATGCCTTAAATTCAGAGATCCACAAAGTCAGACAAGGTTGCAAGAGAGTGTTGGAGCTGTTTGCGGCAACAGAATAACCTTCTTTGAGCTAATTTATAGCTAGGAGTACAGCAGCCCACTGGTTCAGTGTTGAGCTCAGTGTTTTCCTTTTAAAGTGGACCAGGGCATTTCCTGCCCTTTTGCAACCAGTGTTTTAATTTATGACGTTCCACAGGAAAGCTGTTCTTCTCTATCATGCTCCTGATGGGCAGGTGCTGCAAGGGATAGACTTCCACCAGTGCCGTGAAAGGACTGCCGGCCTCCTCTGGCTCTCCTCTACAGGGAAAGAGATCCCACCAAAACATTAGGAAGAACTTCATGAGGGTAAGAGCTTTTCGACAGTGGGATATGCTGCCTGGGAGTTTGGCGGAGTCTCCTTCTTTGGAGGTTTTTAAACAGAGGCTGGATGTCCATCTGTCGGGAGGGCTTTGATTGGGTATTCTTGCATGGCAGAATGGGGTTGGACTAGATGGCCCTTGGAGGTACCTTCCAACGCTATCATTCTGATTCTGTCTTGGAGTGTGGTGGAGTCTCCTTCTTTGGAGGTTTTTAAACAGAGGCTGGATGGCCATTGGTTGGGAGTGCTTTGATTGGGTATTCCTGCCTAGCAAAGGGGGGTTGGATTGGATGCCCACTGGGGTCTCTTCCAACTCTATGATTGTATTATTCTTCCCATCATTGTTCAAGAAGGCATCCTCCAGGCAGGCAATGAGACAGGTGACCTCCAAAGCTGCTTTTTCAGGCCCAAAGGGTCTTCCAAGTACCCCCATATATTTTAAATTTTTTAGGGTGTTCCCCTCCCAATGCTCCCCACACCCTCTAGAGGGAACCAGGGGGGCAATGTTACCATGTTTTTGCCTGTTGTGGGCTGTTCTAAGCCTGAGACAGAACCTTTGGCCCATTTATTTGCAACCAGAAGTTGAGTTCCTTTTCAATCAAGCAATCACTTGATCGATACCCTGCCTTTTCCCCAAGATTGGGCCTCAAAGCAACTTTCAGGATGATGAGTAAAACCACATGTAGCTTCAATCACATTTCCGAACTTAAGATTAAAATAGTATTAAAGTATCTATGGAATTAAAACCTTTTAAGACATTAGTTTGAAAGCAGGGAATAAGTGTAATACAGCATGCTATGAGGGGGGAAAAGCCATTTATATGTAAAATAAGCAGTGCTTTTCCAAAAAAGGAGGGGTCTCTCTTGGCCTAAAATGGCCTGGAGGGGGACCCAGCATGGGTTGATCAATTAAAAAGGAGGCCTCCGATTAACGAACAGGCTGACATTAACAGAATAATCAATAGTACAGGAATGCTAGGGAGGAATGGAAGCAGCGTCCACCATCTAGGAAAGGGGTAACCTCTCTTCTCTTCTTCCCCAATGTGTCTCTTCTGAAATTATGCCTTTAGGGGCCATATGGATCATAGAATCATAAAACTGGAAGAGACCAAGAGGCCATCCAGTCCAACCCCCCTGCCTTGCAGGAATACACAGTCAAAGCACACCCAACGGATGGTGCCCACCACCTTCCAGACCTCCCAAGAAAATGGGAAGAATACAAAGGATGAAAGAATACTTCCCCCAACCCCGTGTTTATTTTATTCCTAAGAAAAGTCAACACAGATTTAGATGAGCCACTGAGGCTATTCATCAACCAAGATTCCTTCAAACTGGATTACTTAGTTGTTCTGGTGCTGTGACCTTTTTAAACATGAGATTCCTAAAAAGAGAAACATTGCACTTTTGGATCACATTGTTTAGGCCAGGCTGGGCGACTATAGTAGATCTGGGAGCCAGTTTTCTGCCCCTGAGACCCTCCAGGGGCCACACAGGCTCGGGGGTGGCTCCCATATTAGTGGAGTGGTGAATCCATCCCAGGTGGGGGCTTTTTTTGGCTAGCTTTAAAAGACTTCTCCAAGGTGCTGGACCTATTTTGGTGCTTGAGTTCAGAACCACAGAGAGCACCGTGAAAGCACCATTGATAAACCCGGACAGGATTCATGGCCCCATTGAAACAAGAATGGCCAGCAACCCCTGCAGAGACTGCCAAAAAAAGACCAATCAGTGATTCCTTAGAAAGCGCAGAAGTCCATTTCGTTTTTGGAAAACATGGGGCATTTTTTAATCTTAAACAATGCAAACTATTTAAAAGGGGAATTGGGGCTCCCAGATCCTTTCAAGGAGGCAATTCATTCTCTTTGGGGGAAGGAGAGGCAAGAAAAAAGGCAGCCAAGGAGCCACACTCTCTCTGCCTATCTAGACCCTCAGACCAGAGGAGAGGCCCTTCTCAGGTACGGTTGGTGGGGACACACGAGAGGGCCTTCTCCGTGGCTGCCCCTAGACTTTGGGACTCCCTCCCTCCCTCCATCCATCCATCGCTGGGGGGCTCCACTGGATCCCTCTCAGCTCTCCTTCCTCCAGCTGGCAAAAATTTTCTATTCAGGCTGGCTTTTAGAATGGCAGGCTTTTAAGAAAAGGTCTGGAAGTGCTATAGGACTTTAAACTGTATTGTATAACTTCTTTAAAATCCTTTTTAGACTGTAGGTTTTTTAAAATATGGTTAATGGTTTAATTTGGTTTTGATGTTGACTTTCTATATGTTTTGAATTGTAATCTTTTTAATGTGTAAGCCCCCTTGAGTCCCAGACTTAGGGAAAAGGTAGGATATAAATAAAGATTAATAGTAGTAGTAGTGTTGTTGTTGATGATGATGATGTCTCACTACTGATCTCACTCATCCATCATGCTCTGCAATGCAAAATGTCTCCCTTTATACCCCCCTCCCTCCAGCTGAGAAAATGATCCAATAAACCCAAATACCACCTGTGTGTGTACCTCTTAGGTATGCATGAATTGCCATAAACACAGGAAAGCATTTGCTTAATCAGTTCCTCTCCAGGGGAAGGGAGGGCAAAATTATTAAGAGCTTCACAGCCTCTTAGCAAGGAAGCAAAGTCTCCAAGGAACAGGAGGTAAGCAAGTGCTTTGCGTCTTCCAACCAGCAACAGGAACGTTGAGAGATAGCAACACCAGCCTCTCCCCACATCACCCTCACTTGCAAGGAACCGGATGCATGGCGTCTGTTACCCGCTCGCGTGCATTCTCCATACTGCAAAGAACAGGCACCAGGAAGCGACGATCAAAAGTGTTGGACTCTGATAGAACACCACCACCCACTTCAGTGGCAGGAATCTCATTAGAAAGGCGTCTGTGCCGAACGCACCAGGCAACCACCGAATATTTCCAGCAGAAATCTCACACGTTCATCCCATCGTGTTAGAGCAAATCGGGTGAATCATCTATCAGAGGAACCAGGCCTGCTCTCCATAGGAAGGCAGCAGCGGGGCTCTCTGAGGTCATGAGAGGGCCAGGGAAGCCAAGGGGGTCCCATCGACTGGGAAGATCTTCTGCCCAGCAGTTCTATTGCAAAAGCACAGGAGCCATCCCCCAGTTCATGTCTATGGGACTTGCTGTGCCTTGCAGAAGTGTTCATCCATATATATATATGAGCCTTATGAGGTATCGTTGAGGGAGCTGGTGGTGTTTCCCTCCAAGAGGACTAAGAGATGCCATGTAGAAGATGGAGGCAGCTTGTTTTCTGCTGCCCCAAGGACTAGAACACAAGCCAGTGGATTCTAATTACAAGAAAAGAAATTCTAGCTAAACATTAGGAAAAAACGCCCTGACTATAAGCCTGCCTCAGAGGGTGGTGGACTCTCTCCTTCTTTGGAGGTCTTTAAACAGAGGTTGGATGGGCATCTTTCAGGAGTGATGTAGTCTTGTATTCCTAGAATGGGGCTGGACTAGATGGCCCTTGGGATCCCTTCTAGGATTTGATGCTTACTGGGCCCTTTAGCCAAAAAAGGCTCCCAACACAACAAAATATGGAAACATTGAAGGGTGGTGGGTATGCTGAATGTTTCCTCAAGGTACTGCATGGCAAGAGTCATTCCATGTCCTATGCCTCATATCAGATCAGCGAGAGGAGGTGGCATTTGAGTTGCCCACCTTGGGCATGCAAAAACCCCAAAAATTCAGAATACAAAGGGCACTGTGCCCACCGGCTCTGTTCTGCTTAGCTGGCCTGGTGCCAGACAGATCCTGTAATCGCTCCGCTCTCCCGCTGCTCTTTCTGAACCATCTCAGGGGAAATACAAAGAATACCAGCCAGTTGCACACAGGATGAATAGAAAGTAGCCCCTACTAGGGAATGAGAGAGAGAGATTGAGAGAGAGAAAGCAAGGAACAGGCAGATAATTAAACATGCTAACTGGAAGGAAACAAAAGCAAGCTCTAACCCTCGCATTCTTTCTGCTTTCCCCTCTGAGTCTGTGGCTTGTGGAACTCAAAACCCTTTATGGATTTCATTATACCGAGAAAAAGAACTCTGAATTTTCATGAATGCTAATGTCCGGACCGCATGCTACCACAATGTCAAGATACATTTTAATTAAAGTTCCCAGCTTTTGATCCTTTTTGAAGTTCCCCATCTCGGTAAACAGAGCCAGGTATGCCTTTCGATAGAACGACGGGACCAGGTGGTTATTAGCCAGCAGATTTACTGGAAAAAGCCCTGAGACTTGCTGGGATTTCTAAAACAGCCATTTCCCCCTCTTATGACCTCAAGAGGCTTTAAGAACCTCATGAGGCACTTAAAAAGGGGACAAATTCATCTTCTTTTGGCACACCAGTCCTGTGCAGAGCAGGACAGCGAGTGACTGGGAATTGGACTCCGTGCCTTGATTGGGAAGCTTCCACAAAATCCAAGGAAAGGTCAGATTTGCACCTTTGTAAAAAGACCAGGCAATGTGCCAGGCAATTGGAATTACTTGCCAGGCGAGATTTCTGGCACTGAGGAAGACATCTGCTAATTCATTATTTCCCAGTAAATGGTTTTTATTTTATTTTTTTTAATCCCATTTAACTCGACATGAGGTTTTAGCTTTGCATCTGCTGCTGCATGAATTTCACACACTGTCAATTTTTATTTTTATTTCTCAAACCTGATGGAGAAGCATTAAGAAAATGGCACTTGCTCTTCTTTTCAAGAATCTTTTCCTTTCTCCTTACGCTACAAAGTGGTTTCATCGCTGTTATCATTTCACGGCCAACAAAACTGCCACACGTTCAACGACAAGAAGAAACACAAGGGAATGAAATGATAGAATGATAGAAAGGTAGAATCATGGAATCCTAAAGCCAGAAGGGACCACAAGGGCCATCTAGTCCAACCCCCTACCATGCAGAAATATAACGCAAGCACTTCTGAAGGTGTTGTGGGGTTTTTCCCCATCCAGGATTCAGGGGATAGCACAGGCTGCCAAATATCAAATGCCTTTGGTTAAGATTGATGCTGAGAGCGCTCCCTGATGCCAGAAAGCTTGACCCATTTCATACCTTGGGACTGGAAAATGACTTGCCCAAGGTCAAGCAGCTGGTTTCCATGGCTGAGTTGAGATTTGAATTCTGGTCTCCCAGGCTCCTAGTCCTCTGAGGACCATTGCCCTGGTCCTCCTCTGAGGCTGAGAGTGTGTGCCATGCCCAAGGACACCCAGGGGGTTTCCAGGGCTCTGTGGGGATTCAAACTCCGCCTTCCTGGAATCTTAGTCCAATTCTCAAACCACTGAACCACATTGGATCTATCTCTTTAATGTAAATGCAACCAAATTCTATTGTTATGGCCATGGGAACTAGAAACTCTTTTTTTAAGAAAGAAAAGTGATGTTCATTGTGACCAATATGTAATTTGGAGCATGTGCTGAATTGCAAGGCACACCAAAGGTCTGCTACTGAAAGAACTGTTCCTTTCTAACTAGGGGCGGGGGGCCGTGAACAGCCAACCCTGCTATTTTCTTGCCAAAAACATACTTGACTTAAAGGAATGAGTGGCACACAAAAGATCACCCAGCCTCCAGAGCTGTCAATGCTCCATTTATAACCGGCATCAAGCGTGACTTTATAAAAATGTGGTGCTTTTTGGCAGGAAAAAGACACCCTTTGTTTCACTGTTGTCAAAACCCCCTCCGATCAAGCTGAGTCCTTTTTTGCTAAGTTAGGAAAAGCAACAGACAGCTCCATCTTCCTCCTCCTCTTCTGAATCAATTTGGCATCTTTTTTCTTGATTCCACAATAAGGATGGATGGAATATACTGCTGGGGAAGGGCTCCTCTCTGCCCCACCACCCTCACAGGTATATCTGGTGGGAACGTAGGAGACGGGGCTTTTTTAGCGGCTGCCCCCCCTGGCTCTGGGACCCCCTCGCTAGAGAGATCAGACTGGCTCCATCCCTGCTATCTTTCCACAGATCGTTGAAGATCTTTCTCTTTGGACACGTCTTTGAGGACCGACAGTTCAAGGCCCGTCCCGTCTAAATAATGTGCTGGACTTTCTTCTTATTTTCATTGTGCTGGTTTCCCCCACCCAATGGTTTATGTTTTTAACTGGTTTTAATTTGGGAGAGGATACTTTAACCCAGTGGCTCTTAACCTTTTCTTTACCAGGGACCCCCTTTAAATATCTTTTGTGGCCAAGGACCCCCAAGACTTAATACAAGATTTAAAACCATAATGATAATATAATTACAGTACACCACCCATTAATCCTACCCTCAGAGGCACTGGCCGGGGAGGAAAGACTTTTCTCCTGCTTCTTCCTGCAAGTTTGTGGCAGAGCGGATTGAATGGCAAAGTGCAGGCCAAGCCAACCATCCAGCCTGCCTTTGCCTTGGCTCTTGTCATGTGGGCTGAGCAGCCTTCAAGCCTTCACGGACCCCCTGTAAGGACATTGCGGCCCTCTGGGGGTCCATGGACCACAGGTTAAGCACCACTAGTTTAGCCACTTTTAAAATTTTGTGTTTTGTTATTTTTAAACTATAGAATCATAGAATCCTAGAGTTGGAAGAGACCCCTAAGGGCCATCTAGTCCAACCCTCTGCCAGGTAGGAATACCCAATCAAAGCATTCCCAATGACAGGTGGCCATCCAGCCTCTGTTTAAAAACCTCCAAAGATGGAGACTCCACCACACTCCAAGGTAGCAATGTATTCCACTGTCAAAAAGCTCTTATCATCAGCAATTTCTTCCTAATCATGTTTAGGTGGAATCTCTTTTCCTGTAGTTTGAGTCCATTGATCCATGTCCTAGTCTTTGGAGCAGCAGAGAACAAGCTTGCCCCATCCTCAGTGTGACATGCCTTCAAATATTTAAACATGGCTGTCATGTCCCCTCTTTTCTGTCTTTTCTCCAGACTAAACATTCCCAGCTCCCTAAGCCGCTCCTCATACGGCATCATGGCTTCCAGGCCTCCCACCATTTTGGTCACCCTCCTCTGGACACATTCCAGCTTTTCCTTTCCATCTATGTGGGGTTTTTTACATGTTGTAAGCTGTATAAATAACAACAACAACAATAACATTAACAATAAATACACACACATGCAAAACCACAAGGATTTTTGTTGTTGTTGTATGCCTTCAAGTAATTACCTAAGGCAAACCTATCATGGTGTTTTCTTGGCAAGGTCTGTTCAGAAGGGATTTAAAGTGATTTAATTCTCAGCCCCTCTCCTCTCTTCCTAAGAAGTCTAGTTCAGGGCAGTGGACTTAAGAGCTCTTCCTGCAGAGTCTTCCCCTAAGTCCCTCCCTAGACTACAAATCCCAAGCTGATACAGTTACGTAGCGTGGATAAGCTTTTAGATACAGATCTAGCAGGCTAATCCAACCCATTATTTTTTTGGCAACCTGGGCAACCCTTAGCACCAAAGTGGGCAACTGCAGGGTGGGGGATGAGGCCATTTTCCTTTCCCATCCCCAGTGTTGCAAACGAAAAGCTTCGCGTTTGAGAATGGCACCGCGGTTGTCCTACAAGCCCCTTGCTTGTAAGAGCTCTGTTCAAGGGCCCATCGCTCAGCGTTGTGTTAAGTGGTTGCCATAGAAATGCCAAGGTAAGCAAAGCTTAAAATGGGGGAAAGGAGGGGAGTGAGACAGAAGAGCCTCCCATCTCCCCAGTATGGCTGGCATCTGAGCTTGGAATCAACATGGCTGGATGCCAAAGATGGAAAAGGAGAGAGATAAGGCACATGAGCAATGAGAAGGAAAAAATGGAAGGTTGGAGGGGGAAAGAGATTTTGGAAGCAAGGGCCTATTTTGCTGGGGACCTTACTATGGCTCTAGGTGCAAGTATACGATGAAGACATTGGAATAAAGTATTCCCGTACCTTGGCTCAGTCATTCATTGGAATGGAGACTGCAGTCAAGAAATCAGAAGAAAACAACTAGGGGTTCATCTACACTGTAGAAATACAGGTCTACCCTCATATCCACGGGGATATGTTCCAAGATCCCCCATGGATATATGAAACTGCAGATAAGAGGAAGCCTATTATTTTCAATAAGACAAACACCAAAAGTTGGCCATAGAATTGTACTGGAGGACCTAGAAACACTTAGAGATAACATATTTTTTTTGGACGTGGATAAGTGAAACCATGGATATGGGTGTCAACTTGTAACACAGTTTGATACCACATTAACTGCCATGGCTCCATCCTACAGCATCCGTGGCTTCTTTGACAGATCCAATACATCTATACTACACCTCATCTATACCCCCACTTTCCCCAGCATTATGGCCTTTCCCAATGAGTCCTGTTTTCTTATGATGTTCCCAAAGTACGATGGTTTCTGTTTAGCCATTTTGGCTTCTAGTGGGGACCAGGGATGCTACCAGATCACTTCAAGCTGTCCCCGAAAGCATTCTTTCCTCTCCCCACCAAAAATGCCAAAGAACAATGAAAAGGGGGGTGGGAAGCAAGACCACTGGCTGCAACCGCAACCCAAAATGTGGGAAGCAAGTGCCCCTCTCACGTGGAAAGGCTCTTCGGACAATATGTTCGAGAGAAGAAGAGCATACAGGGAGAGCGGAAAAAAAGATTACAGCGTGCGAGAGGAAGCTTCAGCTCTCCAAGATGATCAGGCATATTGGATGCTGGTTTCTTAAAAGCTTTGCCACCTTCTTTCTTTTCTTTTTTTTCCCCTCCCAGGCATTAATTTGGTGCTTAGCTGAGACTAAAAATACCGCTTATTTCTGTCTCAGACAGATAAAGGTTGGATGAATGATGCTGCTCTCCGTTGGAAATGGGATTACTCAACGTGGAGGAACGTCGGCAGCCGAATCGCACTTGCAGCCGGAGCCGCCTGGCAGAGAAGGTTGAGGTCCTTCAAATTTGGCCGTCTGGTCTCCCCTCTACAGTTCCCTTTCCCCTGGCTGCACCATTGCGGAGGCCAAATCCACACTACACAAGTAATCCAGTTTGAAAATGAATTATTTGCTATGCCTCCTTCCTATGGAATCCTGGGATTTCTAGTTTTACAAGGCCTTTAGCCTTCTCTGCCAAAGAGAGCTGGCGCTTCACCAAACTAATGTTCCTAATGTTTAGGTGGAATCATGATGGGCCTAAGAAACAAAAAACTGTTCTGTGAAACTGTGAAGCTTCCTCATCCCTGGTCCAAAGAATAAGTCAGAAGCAGCACCATTATGGGTCTTTAATTCAGTGTTCTGGATAAAGGAGGGTGAGTGGGTATTAAGGGAAGCTGAGGTGAGTGTAATGGCTGGCAAGGGAATAGGTAACCAAGTCCAAAATAAGGATCTGGTAGCCACCAACTCCAATCCAACTCCTGGAGAGGCTGGTATGCACCTGCGTTTAGACTGAGAGCTTTCTGTTTTTTTCCGTTTCCTTTTCTTTCCAATTCTAGAATCTCTAATTATCTGTGCCTGTGACCTGCCCAGAGGACTGTGACAGGAGAGGCTATAAATAATCTATAAATTCACATTGAATAGAAGAGAAGTTCTCCAGCGTGGGCACATCCCACATGAGAAAACGCCTCTTCAAAATGACCAAACTCGCCTCTGCTTCCAAGGATGATTATTTTTCCTGCAATCACATGCAGATACAGAAGGGCTGCAATCAATCTTGCGCAGATGCAAAAAACCCACACGCTCACACAAAAGCTCAAAGCCTGCCTTCATTCTCTGTTCAAGGTTGCAAAGTTTCCATAGGTAAACAACCACTTGATCTTTACACCTGCAATTACCATAGTAACAATGGGAACAAACTGGCCAGGTTCCAGAATGGACACCTGGTCCCAGTGATATGGAACCCACTAGCTACCAGTGGCATGTTTGTGCATGTGTGCATGTGTGTGTGTAGAAACACAACTATGTTAGTCTCTCCATCTCTCTCACACACACGCACGCACACAGACTCAACCTTTTATCTTGCTTCCAAGAAAACCAAAACAGAATCAAAGGATCAATGTTGATTGCTCTCTCCTGGGACTGTAATTCTTTTCTCCACAAATAAAATGCCTCTTTTTGTAATTAAATAGCATTTTTCTTGGGTAATTAAATGCTTTAATTGCAGCTAATTGGCATGGCCATTAAAAAAAATATAGTGCACAAGTTTCAAGTGTCATAGCAATTATCTTTATGGGTTGAAACTGAATTGTTTGGTGGCCTTGGTTAAAAGGCATAAAAAGTGTGGTAATTGCAGACTACACAGGATTGGGTGGGGGGGAGGCACCCAGGAGGAAGAGTGGGCATTTATGTGCAGAGAGTGATGATAATATTTGACTATTTCATCCACACAAGTGAGAAAAAAATAATTTAACAGTTTCTTCCCTGCTGTGGAGAAAACAAATATTCCTATGCAGTTCTCATCCAGTGTTCACATATCCTGAAGTGTTTTGCAAAGGAATAATGGGGGTTTTTTTGCAACAGAATTGTGGGGGTTTCTGCAAAAATTAAAACAACAACACTGTTTCCAGATAGGTGTTTGTTCTGGGGCCAGGTAGCTGTTTTTCCATATGTGCAACAGAATTCTGGTGCAACAAAACTCTTACACAGAAAACAGCACTTTTGCATGGCAAAACTGTGTGCCTATATTTGGTGCAAGACTACTGTGTTTGGACAAGATTTTTTATGTAAGCTTTTCTGTTGTGCAAGTTTGCTGGGTTCTGTGCAAAATCCAGCAATCTTATACGAAAACCACACACAGCTATCTGGAAACAGGGTTATTACTGTTTTGTGAAACCCCACAGTTCTCTCTCACACACAAAAGTGTATTTCTATGCCGACTAATTTCCCAAAACACTTTGAGATGTAAGCATGCTAGGCAAAAAAATGCACCAAATTCTCACCATTGTATTATTCTTCCCAAGTGGTTTCCTGAGTGTTGGGAAATCCATTATTCAGCCAGGAAACAAATGATGGCAAATACAGTTGGATTCCCATATCCACAGAACAAATATCCACTGTTTCAGTTATCCGTGAGACACAAAATAGGGGACGCATACCATAAAGTCACACTGGAAACTGCCCAGAGAGGCAACCTCTCTAGGCACCTTCTAGGTCTTCCAAAGCAACTCTATGTTTTTTGTTGTTTTTTTTAAAAGCCAGAAGTCCTTTATTTTAACAGGGTTCACTGTTATCCATGGCTTCCAACCTACTGGGAACTGAAATCCACAAATATACTGTACTTTTTCTATCCTACATGTAGATGCTAGGAATTGATCATATGCAGCAAGTAATAGATAACAGTCAGAAATAAACCACCTCAACAAGTGGATGAAAAAATTCCTGGCGGATTGTGCCCATTGACTTTTGGAGCAAGCAAGCAATGCTGGAAACAGAGGGTCCAGTGGGCAGATCAGTCCGAAGGAAAGAGGGAGCAGCGGTAACATTCATCCCACTTTTATCTCTGGGAGGAAAAAAGAACAGGCTTTTCAGGTTTTCTTGGCAAGATTTCATCAGAGGAGGTTTTGCCATGGCCTTCCTCTAAGGCTGGGAGAAGGAAACTTGCTCAAAGTCACCCAGTGGGTTTCCAGGGCTGGGCAAAGATTCAAATCCTCATCACCCACAGCACAATACATGAACAGCTACACCATGTTGGCTTGGTTTTGTTTTGTTTGCTACACTGCAAATTATGGCTGCACAACAGTGGAAGAACACAGTTTGCCAGCCCCAGAAGACCAAACCAGAATGGCCGGGCCAACACAAGTCCCGGGTAGATTGGCTCTGTCAAGGAAGCTGTGGCTGCCCTGAGTTTGCAAGACCTCAGTGGGCTATTGATGGCCGGGGCTCTCGGACATCTCGCATTCAGAGGGTCCTGATAAGTCGAAGTGGACTTTATGGTACATAACAGCAGCTGCAAAGGTAGAAAAGCTCAGAAGACCACCATGGAGATGCCAGCTAATGCTTTAGCTTTGGCGATGTGCCATTCCCTTTTCCTCTACAAGATATACAAGCAAGGGAACAGAAATCCTGGGACCCTTCTTCCCTACCTCCCACCCCCAGCAAAAGTCCTTTTGCTGGTTGGCATCAAGGATGGTTTCCATGGAGATGCTGATGAACAGAGAGCATTACCCTAACGACAGCCGATTCCCTCCTTTAGCCATTATAATCAAATGCTTTTAGCTGTCATCTGCAAAGAGAGAAAGAGAGCTCTCCCGACTCCCTCTAATAATTTGAAAGTGAACAGGAGGCCGGGCTGGGAGAGGAGAGAGGGAACCAGTTCAGATCCAGAGAGCCAAGGGCCTCCGCTTGCAAGTCGGCTTCTAAGCAAGGATGAGATCAGTTCAAGGAACAGGGATCTACCCGTCGGCATTAGCCATGATGACAAAGCTTAGCAATCTCCACATTTGGAGACAGTTCTACAGATCACCCCCTATTTACATGGACTTACTGCAGATATGCAAAACTTCGTATAATAAGGAACCATCATATTATACCATAGAATTGTGTCAGAGGAACTAGAAAATGCCTAGAGAGGATGCCTCTCTAGGCATCTGGCACGATCCTATGGTCAACTTCTGGCAGACATTGACCATAGAGTCACATGGGAGGACCTCTTGATGCCTAGAAAGACCACCTCCAGCACAACTCTCTGGTCCTCCAGATGCCTAGAGAGGCATCCCTGGTTGTGGGGAGAGTAAAACCACAGGTCTGCTCCTGCATAAACGGGGACAACCTGTACCAGTCACCAGGGGCTGGGGGGCAACCAACCCCTCTGTCTACCTACTTAATGTTAAAAGGGGAGAGGGGCTTTGTCTAAGCCAGTGATTCCCAAACTTTGGTCCTCCAGATGTTTTTGGACTTCAGCTCCCAGAAGCCCCAGCTTAATTGGCTAATAGCCAGGAATTCTGGGAGCTGAAGTCTGAAACATCTGGAGGACCAAAGTTTGGGAACCACTGGTCTAAGCTATTGTGAGTAGGTGGGCAAAGCATCCGCTGAGATTTCGGAAGCCAGAGGAAGGGCTGGATACAATTTGGGGCAGAATGCCTTTCCACTTGGCAAGCAAAACAAATATTTTTATTTTGTATAATTTTATTTCATTTTTCACCTTCTTAATAACATAGCTAAGGAGCCAACATGAGGAGTAGTGGTTTGAGCGCTGGACTATGACTAGAGATCAGGGTTCAAATCCCTGCTCAGCCATGGAAACCCACTGGCTGACCTTGGGCAACTCGGACTTACTCGGCCAAAGAGGGAGGAAATACCAAAGCCCCTCTGAATAACTTTTGGTAGAAAAACCCTAGGAGAGGGTCGTCACCATAAGTCAAAGTGAACTTCACAAAGCAGAAAATATATAGCCAGACACCAGTATCCATGGGGGGTTGGTTCACAGACTTACCATGGATACCAGTAAACCATGGATAATAGTGAACTCCTTTATTAAAATAAAGGACCTCCGGGTCAAACGTACCATAGAGTTGCATTGGAGAACCTAGCAATTCCCAGAAAAGACACCTCTCTTGGTATTTTCCAGTGCAACTCTATGGTATGTGTCCCTATTTTTTCAGCCATGGATAACTGAAACCGCAGATACTGCTTCCATGGATACGTGGTCCAATTGTATATTTAGAGCTAGTGTGGTCTAGTGGTTTGAGTGTTGGACCAGGACTCTAGACCAGGGTTCAAATTCCCGCTCGGCCATGGGAACCCATTGGGCGACCGTGGGCAAGTCCCCCTTTCTCAGCCAGAGAGCAAGGCAAGGGCAAACCCCCTCTGAGCCAATCTTGCCAAGAAAATATGAGCAAAATGTCACCATAAGTTGGAGTCAACTTGAAGGGACATAACACCCACCACCATCACAACTAAGTGCATCATGACTTTATCATTTGAGCATGTTGCTCCATGGCACACCTTGTATTCAAGAATCTAACATTTAAGAAAATATCTGTGCCAAAATGCTGTATGGATCCATGATAGACCATGGCCTCAGGTCAGGTACAAAATGTAAGATATGAATGGGTTCCATGTTCCTGCCGAGTTGTCTACTTGAGATTTTCTTGTCAATTTTTCAGTGAGTGGAGTCCAGCAAAGCCCATCCAACCACCATCAGATAGTCGGCCCTTCTGCCGTTTTCCAAAATCTTACTACTTCCACTCTAGCAGCTCTAATCAAAATTGAAATCAGTTCTTGATGAGACAAGTGTGCATTTCCCCCATCTAAGAAAATAACTTTTCGTCTTATCAATTGATTTAAGCAGCTTAAAATTTTATCCCCAAATTGCAAGACTGAAAAATAGTAAAAAAAAAAAAAGAGAGAGAGAGAGAGAGAGAGAAACCAAACCCTCAAAATTTATTCTCCTCACCCTGCCCAAATGACAGAATTATAGCATTGGAAGGGACCCCAAGGACCATCTAGTCCACCCCCATTCTGCCATGTAGGAATTCACAACTCAAGCACTCCTGAAAGATGCCCACCCAACCTGGTTAAAGACCTCCAAAGACAGAGAGTCCACCAACCTCCAAGGCAATTTATTTCACTCTCAAACAGCTCTTGTACTACAGATGTTCTTCCTAAGGTTTAGGTGGAATCTCATTTCTTGCCATTGGAATTAAATTTGATGAAATAAATGAATGCAGAACATTAGTCACTACTCACAAATTTAGTGCTGAATGATTAAACGAGCAAGCTTTTAAAATAGTTGTTGGCATTTTCAACAAATTGGGGCAACAAATTAATTTTTAACAGATTATACCCAAGCTCTGAGATGTGCACAGGGCTCCCTTCCCGGGGAATGTATGCGTTCCTTTTATGTGCTGCCTCTCCCTCTCCTGTTCTCCTGGCCATAATGTGCTTGCTAGAGCTTTTAGCAGCAAGCCCAAAAGGAGTAGTGGGTGGGAAGCAATCCAACATTGCATTTAGTGGCAAATACCTTCTTTTCTTTATATATTGCCAAGCACAGCTCTTAAGAAGATTGGGTTATTGCATATCACTCTGCCGTCATAATTGCTGCCACTGATTTATGATTGCTTTCTGTTTAGGCGAGGTGCCCATTTAGGTTCATGCACGGCTGATGTTCTGATGGTCGACAAATGCGGAAAACATTTCCCAGAGAGCAGGGAGGGAGAAAACACCTTTCATCATCCCCCTTTTTTTGTAAGTAGAAAGAAATACTCCCCTCTGCCAGCTCTCACCATCAAAGCTGGAGGTCATCTCTTGCTATTGAATAACATAAGCAAACAGAAAGGTGTCCTTGCCCCGAGGAGCTTACAGTAACAATTGCAAACTGTGCCTCCTTGACGTGGAAGAGGAAAGAAGGTGCTAAGAGAAACAAGGAATGGTACGTGCAGTTACTTTATACAAAGGATGCATGCCAAAGTCCAATGTTGGTATGGCACAGGGATCTATCACGCTAGAAAATTATAGTGCTACTAGCTGTACCCAGCGTAACATACGCCGTTAAGAAAACTCCCCCCAAAAAACTCATAGACCTCACAACAACTCTGTAAGGAGTATCTGTGGTTTCAGTTATCCATGGCAAAAAAATAGTGACACCTACCATAGAGTCGTGCTGGAAAATGCCTAGAGAGGTATCCTCTCTAGGAATTGCTAGGTCCTCCAATGCAATTCTATGGTATGTTTGAACCAGAAGTCCTTTATTTTAATAGGGTTTGCTATTATCCACATTCCCTGGTCTCCAGAGTCCTATCCAATGCTCAAACCACTACACCACACTGCCTCTCTGCTTGAAAAGTTAGCTTTCTTCATGCATGCAGCAGGCTCTGATCTGCCTTCCCCTCTCTGGTCTCTCCACAAAAGGTGATCTCTAACTCCCCGGGTGGTTAATTATTTATACTGAGGTATCACTACGGCACCTGCAGAACCTTCACAGGATTAAATTAAAAGTCAATCTCTTGTCTCAAAAGACTGGCGGCTTTCCAAGAAGACAGGTGGGAGCTGCAAGGAAGGAAAAAACCTAGTCCTTGCTTGGGTGAAAAGCAACCAGAAAACAGATTAACCAGTTCCATGGCCTAATTTTCCCCACATCGTTCAATGATTTCAACCTTTTAACTTGGCTTTTTTAAAGCTAATTTCATGTTGCATTTCGGATTGTAAGAGACTGTTAGTTTCAATTGCCTTGATGTGCTTCAGGAAAGCAGTACAGAAATACTTTAAATAAAAACAAATGAAATTATTTAAATAGTTATTGATCCTCTGTCTGGCCCAAAGGAATGTCCAAGAGCGTTTGCCGATAGCTGCAAAATGAGAGTGCCATGGAAGAGAAAGACGATAAACCCACACAAGAGTCAGGACAATTTTAATAGCTGAGCTTTGATTCAAACACTTACCTTTATATATTCATGTTATTAAATTATTTCTATCACAGGATCTCAGGGCAGCAGAGAGATAAAAATATTTCTGGTACACCCAAGATCTTGGGCAAAATGCCCTGCACAGTTTTGACTTTTCTCTCCCTCCCTTCCTTCCTTCCTTCCTTCCTTCCTTTCTTTCTAAAACACATCCCCTCTTTCCTGGAAATTTAACAAACACTCTTCATCCTCCCAACTATGAACTTTTAGAGGCAAAATTTTAAAAATATATATCGTCCAGTATTTCTGCCCTCCCTACTCGGTTCCAAGGTTCAGAAGAAAGCAGAGCATGGCAGACTAAGAGCAAGGTTGTATTTTTATTTATATAATTCATTTCATTTATAGTGGGCCCTCCAGATCCGAGGGCTCCAGGTCCATAAATCAAACTGACCGTGGGTCATCACTTCCCATATTAAAATGGTGGGGACATGAATGCAAGCATGCTGAAGCGTCTGCGTTCATGTCACCTCCATTTAATAATATGGGAAAAAGTGATCATCTGTGTTTTTTCGTATCCATGCAGGGTCCCAGAACCCAAACCACCTGTGGATCCAAAGAGACCACTATATATGGTTTCTTTCTCCCAGCATGGGACCCAAGGCAGCCCACAGCAAAAAAGCAGTTAAAAAGCCTGGCAATAATGTTTAAAACAGTGGCTCTTAACCTTCTCTTTCAAGGACCCCCTTTAAATATATTTTGTTGCCGTGGACTCCCAGAAATTAACTCAAGAGTTAAAACCATAATATTTTATGGTTTTATGGTTAATAATAATATCAACAATAATACCTGATGATAATAATAATACAATTACACCATCCATTCAACCTTCCCCAGAGGCACTGGAGGGGGAGGGAAGACTTTTCTCCTGAATCTTCTTGCAAGTTTGTGGCTGGAGCAGATTCAATGGCAATGCGCAGGCCAAGCCAACCAGCCTTTGCCTTGGTCCCTGTCATGTGGTCACTCCACTGAAGGGAGACAGATGGGCTGAGCAACTTCCAAGCCTTAGTGGACCCCCTGTGAGGATACTGCGGACCCTTGGGGGTCCACGGACCACAGGTTACTGGTTTAAAACATAATTTTAAACACCATCACATTAAAAGCACAACTATAAACAGTATAAACTCCCTCAAAAGCATACAGCTGTCCCTTCACATTCTCTGGGGTTTGGTTCCAGGACCCCTGTAAATACTCAAATCTGTGAATACTCAAGTCCCATCATATGCAATGGCATAGCAAAATGGTGTCCCTCATATAAGATGGCAAAATCAAGGTTTGCTTTTGGGATTATTATTTTTTAAACAATATTTTCAAGCTGTGCATACTTAAATCCATGAATGCCAAATCTGTGAATGTGGAAGGACAACTGTACAAAAGTCAAAAAATCAATAAAGTGCGCGCACACGCACGCACACGCTCTCGAGGGCGCCCCGCAAGCAATTACGCAATACTCATTGAAAGTCTGCTTGGATGGATTGCCAGCGAAAGGAGAGCCGGGAAGGAGTCCCACTGCCTGGGAGCAGCCACCGAGAAGGCCCTTCCCTGTGTCCTCGCCAAACAATCCTGTGATGGTGGTAGGACAGAGAGAAAATCCTCCCCGGAGGATCTTTAAACACCAGCAGGTTTGATAGTGCAATGTTACCGTAAGGAGATACTGTAGTGGTTTGAATGTTGGACTATAGCTCTGGAGACCAGGGTTTGAATCCCTGCTCAGCCATGAAAACCCACTGGGTGACCTTGGGCAAGTCACATTCTCTCAGCCTCAGAGGAAAGCAAGGGCTAACCTCCTCTGAACACATCTTGCCTTGGGTAGGTTCCCTTAGGGTCTCCATAAGTCTGAAATGACTTGAAGGGACACAACAACAAAGCCGCACCAGGCTTTATAGGTCAAAAGCAGCACTTTGAGTTGTGTGTGGAAATGAACTGGTAGGCGGTGAAGCTGCTTTAACAAGGGAATTATATGCTCCTTGTAACTGGTTCCAGTCAACATTCTGGCTACAGCATTTTTTTAATAGAGCTTCTACAAACACCATTAAAAAGTACCTTTCTGTGAACTTGGGAGGTACCAGCAGGAAATGCACAGAATTCCTTCAACCTTGTAGGAGACAAGCCGGCATTGTTCAAAAAGGAAGAAGGAAGCCCGTTTATTTGATTGTAACTCTGCCACATGGGAAGTCTGCAAGGAAGAGGCCCACACCCATCATGACACCACTATAAAGCCCCAAAGGCTTGGTTGTGGAACCGGGGTACCCAAAGCTGCCCAAGACAAAACCATCACCAGTTGTCAGAAAGCAGTTCAGATCTGCAAATGAAAGAATCTCCCCTCTTGCTTTAGGGCCATTTCTGCCCACTTAGGGCAGACTTATGTAACACAACTGCTTGAAGCCCTTTAAGGCCCCAACCCACCATGGAGGGGATAGCTGCGGAGGTCCTGCCCAGGGAAAGGGTAGGACTACATAACCTCTGGGGTACCATTCCAACTCTGTGATCCTGTAAGTCACTCCTTTTAGGCAAAGGAGTCTGGAGAGGCTGAACAAAGGTAAGAAAGTGCAATACCATCCCTTTCCCACCGAAGAAACACTTTATCTCCATCAGACAACTTTTATCACAGGATGTGGCTTTCCACCGGTCTGCATAAACTTCACTAGTGTCCATTACCACCTCCTCTGCAAACAGATTTCACATAGAATCACAGAAGCTTACAGCTAGAAAGGACTGTAAGGATAATCAAGTCAAAAGCCTCTACCATGCAAGAATACGCAACTAAAGTACTCCAGAAATACACCCTCCAAAGATGGAGAATCCACCACTCGTCAAGGGAGTCCATATTTCACACTCAAACAGTCCAGAGGTTTTTCCTCCTGTTTAGGAGCCTTACTGCACTCCAAAGAAAAGTGGCAAAGCAGCAGGAACATTCTGTCTTTCCTGCTACCTTACCACATGATGCCGCCGTTCTTCCGCCATTCTTTCATTCCAATCCCATGGAGGACTGAGCTAAAACTGCGCCTTTTTGCAAATGGGTTTTTTTTTCCTAGTTAGCCAAAAGACACGATTTTACCTTGGTTGTTGGTTTTACCAACAACACTATGTGGTAAGGCAACAGAGAAGATGGGAACATTCCTGCTGCCTTGCCGCTTTTCTTTGGAGTGCGGTAACGCTCTAGGTAGAATCCATTTTCTTTTCATTTGAACCCATTGCTCCGTGTCCAAGTCTCTGGAGCAGCAGAAAACATGCCTGCTCCATCTTCTACATGACATCCCTTTAGACATTTAAAGAGGACCACCATGTCACCTTTCAGTCTTTTCCAAGCTAAACATACCCAATGCTGTCAGTGGCTCCTCATAAGGCTTCGTTTCCAGATCTTTGATCATCTTGGTCACCCTGCTCTAGACATGTTTCCAGCTTGCCAATATTCTGCTTAAACTGGACAAAATAGCAAGTGAAGTCTGACCAAAGCAGAACAGAGTGGGACTAATACTTCCTTTCATCTGGACACTATGCTTCTGTTGATGCATCCCAGAATTGCCTTGGCTTTTTTGGCTGCTGCACCACACTGTTGTCTCGTGTAGTTTGTGGTCTCCTAAACTTGTTAGCAGTAGATGGTGGCCTTCATGCCAATAGGGTGGCAAATCCAGTCCAGATTTTAATCCAAGCTTTCAAGGAGCTATCCGGTGTGCTGAACTCTAGCTCCATAATAGTCCAAGCACCTTGGATAGCTCCTGACTCATGTTTAGTTTGTGGTCTTCTCAAACTGTGGTTTTAACCAACTTGTTAACCAACAAGCCATGGAGCAGCACCCTGTGAAAAGGTGGGGTAACTTTTGGCAGGCTTTTAAAAGATTCTTTGCAAGTATCACCTTGTCCTAAGCCTCCTTAAACCAAGACTTACAGCTGCCATCTGAAGCAAAACCCAACAGGAGTTTCTCTCCAACCTCTCCTTGAGGCACCTCTTTCTAAAAATATATATAAAGATTTCCTAAGGGCAAGAAAAAGTCTTGGTATGAAAAAGCAAATAACTTGGCAAATGGAAATGAGGAGGGAGGGGGAGTCATTAAGCTACATTTTTGGTTGCTCCCTTGTTTGCTGTCAGATATTTTTGCTAATATATCCAGAAAGATTTGAGGTGCATCAACACTCCTGGTTCACAAAAAGATTTGTTCCTTCCTCACTTAGAGGTGATCCTTTCTTAATATGGGTGACCGGGCAAAAGACTGCTTACAACATACAGGTCACAGAAAATCTTTTAGGTCACTGCCCCAATTGCTGACTTTGGGAAGGCCACAGTAGCCAAGTTTGTATACATGAGCAGCATTGCATAATTTTCTTTTAAAGTACCTTACACAGGCATTAGACTTTCAAATGAAGGTTCGTTTACCTTCCAGGCAGGAATAAACTGACTGGAAGATCTCTCCCCACCACCACCACCTCTCTGCCTCCCTCTTTCTCTTTGCTGCATTTGACATTTCTGACACAACAGTGAGTCACCTCTGAAAGAGTTACTGAATGTAAAAAGTGCCAACTTTTTCTCCAGAGAAGAAGGAGGAGGGCTAGAAACCCTCCCATTTCATAAAGATGTGGTTAGAGCTGCCTAAAAGAGGTTTGGTACCTAGATTGGTATGCTAAACAACAACAAAAGACACGCAGAAGGAGAATAAGCTGCCCTTGTTGTACAGAGGTTCTTACATCTGTAACCCATCATTTCCTTCCATTTCTGTCCATACCCAAACCTGTCACACACCAGAGCATCAGAATGAAAGTTTCCTATGGGTTTCTGTTGTGACTCCATGGCAGTGCAGAGAGCATCTCAGACATGGATGCTATCTTCTTGCGAATCAGTTTGGATATGGATTTTAAAAAACAATCAGCAAGTTTCTAGACCTCATGGGTCTGAGAATAAGCTTTTGTACAGTGGGCCCTTGGTATCCGCAGGGATTTGGTTCCAGGACGTCCCCGGGAAACCAAAATCCATGGATGCTCAAGTCCCATTATATACACTCTCTGGCTTCTCTCTCTCTGGCTTTTCTTCACAAACGAAGATTCAGGAAGGACTCATCCCACGCTTTCTGCAAGCGCGCTGATGACTAAAAAGGCCAATCCGAGATAAACAAGTCCGGTTGCAGAAAGCACAGCAGAAGGTCTCCTTGGGTGATGTTTTTGGGTTATGATTCTTTCTGCGTTGTCGTTTCTCTTCAAGACTTGTTCGTCGTGAGTTCTCAAATAAGGCTGCAGCATTGTGGATAGAGCATCTCCATGCCTCTCGATGTGAGGCCAGGGTGGACCACTGTTGGTGATCAATTTGGCCGAGCCTGAGATGTTGTTTCAGGAATTTGGGGGGACATATACAATGGCATAGTCAAATGGTGTCTCTTATATAAAATGGCAAAATCAAGGTTTGCTTCTTGGAATTTAATAATCTTTTTTAATACTTTCCAGCCATGGATGGTGGAATCCGTGGATACCAAATCTGTGGATACAGAGGGCTGATTGTACATGTGAGGGAATGCCTGCTGAAACTTCAGAAATGAAGATGGCAGAGTAAGATTTCCAGGAAGGTTTTTTTTAAAAAAATGCAATGTTATGCAAACTAATGATGCAAAATAAGAGAGCATTCTGCACAATTTATACAAATCACAGAACATGGGGAGTCTGCATGCAAGATGGAGTTTCTTGAAGGGCCCTCCAGCTCCAGAATGTAGCTAAAGGATTGGTGGAACTGGGTGTGTGTGGACTAAATGACTTTGGAAGTCCCTTCTCACTCTATGACTTGTGGGTGAGGATGAGGATGGAGCAAGAGAATTGCAAGATCAGGAAGAGCCTGGCTTTTCCTGAGGAGCTTTGGAAAGGAAGGCTGTTGGCTAGCCCAAAGGAACAGAAGTCACTGGCTGTAATTAAGGGAGCTAATTAGCATCGGAAGCTACAAATTAGACTGTTGTTATTCTTGGCGGAGAAGAGGCGGACAGAGACTTGCTCGCTTTCTATTCGCAGGAGAGAGTGTGTTATTCCAGTTATGCTTCAACTCTTATCGGAAAGACACAAAGCAGAGAGGTGCCCCTGCAATAAACACAGCTGCAAGGAGCAGACAAGCAACAACAGGAGCATTTATACTCCCCTAATTCTGGCCTAAATCCCCTTGAGGCACCAGATCCCATCGGATCTTGGAAGCTAAGCAGGGTCAGCCCTGGTTACTATTTGAGTGGGAGACCACCAAGGAATCCCAGGTGCTGCTGGCTCCAACCCTACAAAATTCATGAGGTTGCCATAAGTTGACCTGAAGGCACATATACACATACAAGATCTGACCTCAGTCCCTTTTCCCAAAATGCTGCAGGCTATAACTTCCTCTCTCTCTGGCTTTTCTTTGCAAACGAAGATTCAGGAAGGACTCATCCTGCGTTTTCTGCAAGCGTGCTGATGACTAAAAAGGCCAATCCGAGATAAACAAGTCCGGTTGCAGAAAGCACAGCAGAAGGTCTCCTTGGGTGATGTTTTTGGGTTGTGATTCTTTCTGCGTTGTCGTTTCTCTTCAAGACTTGTTCGGCGTGAGTTCTCAGATAAGGCTGCAGCATTGTGGATAGTGCGTCTCCATGCCTCCCGATGTGAGGCCAGGGTGGACCATTGTTGGTGATCAATTTGGCTGAGCCTGAGATGTTGTTTCAGGGAGTCTTTGTATCGCTTTTTTGGAGCACCCCTCTTATGCTGACCTGTGGTGAGTTCACCGTAGAGTACTTGGGGAAAGGTGCCTTTTTGGACTGTCACTCCCAGAATCTCCAAGTCAGCTATGCAGAAACAAAAGATATTTACAGGGGGTCCCTGGTAAAGAAAGGGTTAAGAGCTACACCATGAGTGTGCAAGGAAAAGCAACCCAGGAAAGCTTCCAAACATAGTTTTAACACATAGTTGTGTCCATAATGATAACTGCTGGGATCAGTGGAAAATAAACCAGCAAAGTGCAAGTGGTAAGCATCACTCCTCTGGGAAGATGTTCAGGTTGAAGTCCCATAGCCCCTTGGCCATTGCTAGTCCAGTCAAGACCAATTTCAGCCTCTCCCCTCACCTCCAAAACATTTCTTTTCTGTCATGAGGGCTAGGGATGTGTTCAGAATTCAGAACAGAAGCCAAAGCTGAAAATAATCTGATTTCTAACTTGGTTTGCTATGCAAGCTCCTTTGCACAGATTCCAAACCCTGCAAATTATAAGGCCTGTGCAGAATAAGACAGGGGATCTTTCCGCCAAGTTTTGGAGCTCATCTTTCATTCTAAGAATGTTTCTTACTTATCCAGACACTTGTCAGTGTCTTTGCAAATTACTTATTCTGAGAGTGCATTTGGTGTTTCAATGTCTATCCTATTAAATCAGGCAGGCACACAATTTGATTCCTCTCCTGCACTCTCTGCACTGAATAATTCAGTTTCATGTGGGGAAAAATCATGGAACACCCACAGGTGGCAATTCAAAGGTGCCATGGTTGTTGTGTGCCTTCAAGTTGTTTCTGACTTATGGAGACCTTAAGGAAACCCTCTCACAGCGGCTTGTTGGCAAGATTCGTTCAGAGGAGATTTGCCTTTTACCTTCCTCTGAGGCTGAGAGACTTGCCCAGGGTCACCCAGTAGGTTTCCATGGCTGAGTGGGGATTCGAACCCTGGTCTCCAGTCACAGTCCAACACTCAAACCACTACATCACACTGGCTCTCTCCAAGCTGCAGCGTGCTTAACTAATTACATCCTTCTCTTCCCTCTGCATCATCTTTTTTAAAAATGCTCAGCAGTCTGCTATAATTTGAAGAACAATCCTTGTATAGAAAATTGTCTTAAAAACAGTTTCCAGGCTGGATGGATCCCAAAGGACTTAGTAGAAGAGCAGCCTCCTTTATTCCTGTGTTTCTAGGAAAGTTGTTCCTTTCTGCTTGGCAAAACCCAGCTGGCCACTGGGAGCACAGCTCAGAAATACTAGGACTCCAATACTGCACAACTGGGCCCTACTGGTAGGACAGAAGGAGACATTTCCCACTCTCTGGGGCAAATGGAAGCAGGGGCCGAGGGCCCTTCTTGCTTGCTTTTTTTGGATCCTCCCCACAGCATTTATTTCCTGTTGAGTCCCCAATCCAGGGCAAGGGAGATCTTCACAATTCAACCATTTTTGCAAATCCATCAACCAAAGTTCACAGAAATATCTTATTTGTCCAACTGGCTAAGAGAGGGGTGGCCATCTCTGTGGGGCCAGGGCACAATTTCCCCAGCCCATGGGATGCACCTCCCCAAAAATAAACCCAAATACTTCAGTTTTCTCTGCAGTCCCTCTCAAAATGGCTAGGTCACTTCCTGTCACCATTTTGAGAGGGAGTGGGGAGGAACACAGAGGTATCTGGAGATAGTACTGAGTTCTGGGGTGACTGTGAAGGTGGGGTGTAAGCATATTTTTTAATGTTCTCCTGGATTTGGAGGTGCTCTCTACATGGTGGCCATAAATTCATGCCAATTTTTTAAAAATTCGGGAGGTTGAGGGACTGTTGTGGGCCTCCCGGTGGGGTCCAGGGGATGCATGGACCAAAATTTGCCCCCTCCTGGGATAAAACCTTGCTTATCCAGTTTACAAAAATACAACTGTTTTCAAACATCTTCCCAGGTTTGTTCACCTGGTGATAATTCTCACTCATGACAGGCAAAGGAGTTATTCACAAAGCCAAATAACAGATGCATTTTTTCCCCTCCAAAGTTCTCCAATATCAAAGAGTTGTGCTTTATGTCTCCTGCTCAGCTTTCTGCAACTCAGGGCGGGGGGACGTTTGAAGCAGAGAGAGGAGAGAAGTGCTAATTTCTTTCACTTTTCATTATGCAGGGAATCAAGCACAGTTTAAACCTTGTCAGCTTATTGATGCTTTAATTAAGGCCCAGGCAGAGCCATATAAGCTTAATTTTCCTCGGCAGAGGGGGAAAAAACAACAACAAATGAATCCCAAAGAAGATGACAGTTTTGTTAGAGGAAGAAAACAAATTAAACCCCGCTCACACAATCCCAGTAAAAGATCCATCTGTTCTGAAACTCCGGTGGCAAAGGACAGGTAAGTAATTACACCTGGCCCATCAATAAGCAAACCTCTCTGTTTGCTCGTAGTTCAGGAGGGAAAACACAAACCCTTCCTCATTTCAGGAAAAGCTTCCAGCCGGGTGCCATCGCCTGCAGAAGGAGCAGCAGCCATGAAGACAGACCGATGAGGAGAAGAGAAGAGGTAGTCCCACTTGGGACACACCTTGGCAGCATTCCCCTCCATTCAAAATCATACATGGAAAGGGGGAATGAAAAATAGCAGGTATCAGACACCTCTTTTCTACTGGGAAAAGCTAATGCAAAGCCATCCATTCAAAAACGGATACACCCATGGTCTGAAACTGTTTTAAAACCTGTTATGTGCTTTTAACATATTCATTTTAAAAAACCATTTCCAAGACTTAAACGTTTTTTCTTGGTGTTGCTTGTATGCTATTGCTATCCTGAAATCCTAAGGTATAGAATGGGACACACACACACACACACACACACACACACACAGGTCGACCCCCATATCCACAGGTTCTGTATCCACAGTTTTACTTATCCACGTCTGAAACAATATGTTCTCTCTAGGCATTTCTAGGTCCTCCAATGTGATTCTACAGTCAACTTCCAGTGTTCATCTCATTGAAAAGAATAGGGTTCCATATTATCAATGGTTTCAGGAATCCACTGGGGATCTTGGAACTTATGCCCCGTGGATATGGGGGTCAACCTATATATCAATATATATCTACATCTATCCATCCATCCAGTTATATTTTTGTCATTGTGGTGTCCTTCCAGGTCAATTGTGACTTGCAATGACTCTGCCATAGAGTCTTCTTAGCCAGATTTCTTTAGAGAATAAAACCTGCAAAAGTGTCTGGAAATCTATTTCTGACCTTGAGAAACAGGCATGATGCTTTTATTTTGGACATTAAGCAGTCCAGGGGCTTCCTGTAAGGTAGAGAAAGGAATCCAGGGTCAGTAGATAATGGACCATCAACCAACCATTAGCCAAACAGACACTTCTCCTCCTTGCATATCTCCACCCAGAAACTAACCATTCAAATACACAAATTTACATATCCTCTGCAACAGGGGTTCACAATATATAAACTCCACACACACTCCTACCCAACCATTCTCTGAAGACGCCAGCCATGGATGAAGGCGAAACGTCAGGAATAAACTCTTCCAGAACACGGCCTCACAGCCCAGAAAAAAACCCAAGGAAAATCTATGGATGCCGGCTGTGAAAGCCTTCAACTTCACAAAGGTAAAACTCCCAAAAGGAGCAAGCAAAGAACAAGAGACCGTCTTGGGCAGGGGGACAGATACAGGTGAACTCTGCCAAACTCTGCCACAGAAAGCTCTACAACAACACCTGTCCCATTGCTTGCATGTTTTAAAGAAGCACAACAGGCTCTCCAAAGCATGCAATTTTTTCCCCTCCACACACCTTTCCCAATTCAGCTACCATTTGCTGGCTTTAAGCTCTGCATACAGACAACCAAATGGAGCAGTCATGAGCAAGCAAAGCATTGGTGTTGCAATCGAAATATCAATTCTTTTTTAAAAAAAGAATCCTGTACAATGCTGACCAACTTCTCTGGCATTTGAAAGAGACTCTGATCTCTTTCCAAAAAAAAAAAAAATCCTTCAAGAGGAACAAGCGCTCTGAAGAGACACAGAGAGGGAAAACAAAAAGACAGCCCAATTTTTTTATATAAAAAAAATAATAAACCAGAAGCTGTTAAGAACAGGAAAATGTCATGTTCTTTAGCTCAGTGGCTCTAAGAACACTCTGCACCGCCTCACCTAGAGATGACGAGAAGCTGACAAGGTCGTGCTGTTCGCTATGGGTAGGAGCACAGACTCAGCATGTTCTCAAGACTTGTTTTATTTATAAAATTTATGTCTCTATTCAGACCATGTTCAGTTTGGAAATACAAAAGGCAGAGGAACAGTGCAGTTAATAAAAAAAAAGGGAAAGGGGAGATACTTAAAAGGAAGACTCTCAGAGTTACAAAATACTTCTCTTTATCACTGTAAAATCATAGAATTGGAAGTGCATCCAAGGGCCATCTAGTCCAACCCCTCCAGCAATGCAGGAGAGCCATGGTCAAAGCTTCCCTGAGAGGCAGCCATTTAACTACTGTTAAGGCAAGCCTTTAATGAAGGGGAGTCCAACACATTCCAAGGTACAGATCACTCCCTCCCCTACATATGTGCAGGACAAGCACCCACAATTTCAATTATCTGTCATCCAAAAAATGGTCTCTCTAGGCATTTCCTAGGTCCTCCAGCATGACTCTATGGTAACTTTCACCAGAAGTGACCATAGAGTCTCTCTGGGGATGCCTAGAGAGGCATCCTCTCTAGGCATTTCTTAGGTCCTCCAGCATGATTCTATGGGGTTTGCTATTACCCACGATTCAAGTATTCGTAGCAAGTCTGGGAATGTATCCCCCATACATACGGGGGGTGATCGGTAGCCCGTTCTTCCACTCTCAAGTAGTTCTTGCTATCAGAAAGTTCCTCCCAATGTTTGGTTAGAATCCCCTTTCTTGTAAGTTATCTGCAATGGATCAGTGATCATCACAACAATCACAATGATAATGGCGGTGGTGGCGATTTTACCCTTGTGCATTAGAATGGGACATTTCCCTCTCCCAAAGTTACCTTTTTATGCAAAATCCCCCAAGACCTACCGTGTGGGCATTCTAAGACACAGGCATCAACTATGGGATTCCCACTCTACCATCCCACCCACCCCAATAAAATGAGCTAGGGGAAAGTCCCAACGATCTATTGATTTTTGCCACAATGGTATGTCCTACGTGGGTTTCTTTTTTCAGTGACCCCACAATACAGGGAAGGAGATGTGATGTGCTCCAGTCCTCAGCAAACTGAACCTATTTAGAATAAGTTGAAATTTCTTCCACAGCAGTGAAACACTGGAATTCACTGGGATCTGGAAATAACCCACAAATACAAGAAGTTTACACATCCTTAGCAACAACAACAACAGACTGCACATCCCATAGGACAGAAACATGGCAGTAAACATGGAATGATATTGCTATAATTATGCAGTGTGGAAAGACGCATTGTAGTTCGAATGATATCAAAGCAGTATAATTATGTAAGGTCAATACACCTCAGATAGTGCGTTCAGGAGCGGTTTTCCACAGCTGGAAAGGTTTGCCATCACAGTCCTGACCATGAAAGAAGGGCTGTGGGTAAATGAATAGCTTCGCCTCCAAATGTGCCAACAGCAAAGCAAAACCAGCAAGCGAGTGCAGGAAAAGACCAGGCGGGGGAAATCAGCAACAAGAGCCCAAGGAAATAGTGCAACAGGCAGATTTGCCAACCTGTTGAGTTACTTCCCACTCTTTCAGACACACGTTTATAATGACACACAGAGAGACACGTCTTTGTAATAACCGTAATGCAACGCACCAAGGGCTCTTCTTTCTCATACCACCATGCAACTGCCCGTTTTCAAAAACAGGCAGACTGTCCTTCAAAATCGCTTGCAGGACTTGGCTTGTCTTCAGCACAACGCTGCACCATTTTCGTGTGACCCTCTGATTACAAAAATTGCAAATGCAATCCAAAGTCCAGAAAGAAAGCTTTCAAAAATGCATTTCTAGCCTGCAAGTGTGCCTCCATCTCTCAGCCCAAGCAACAGTAGCGACTCAGCAACAGTGTTAATGTATTTATTTGGAGAATAACAAAGAAAAATGAAAGCATCCAAGGGGACATCTAACAACAAAAACCAGTGGCTGTTTATTAGGGCCACAAAAGTGGCACATTGCAGCCCTTCTGTAGCACTTCAGTGGTCTTAATAAATGATGCTGCCCATCTCTGGTTTTTCTATTCATTCAGAGGTCTTTCTACTGTCCTTCACTGAGCAAACCACAAAGGCCAGTTAAAAGAAAAAGCTAACCAACACAAGAGACTGCGTTCGCAAATGAATTAAATGACTCCCCATCCGTCCCATGTCCCCAGCTTTATTTTTCAGAAAGCTAGTTCCAAGGACTAACAATGAGACAGGACCCAATCCACAGAGAAAAAAGCTGATGCTAGCCCACTTAAAAACTAACCAAAGCTTCAAATAGATCAACTATTTGTTTTAACAAGACATCTGCAGGGAAACTCGAAAACAGCCCTGTGCATCTTCAAGGCTGGGACTGAAACAGGGAGAAAAACACAGGGCGAGATGACATTCATCTTTAAAACATCAAGAGTTGAACAGACGGAATAAAGAATAGCTCTTCTCAGGACATTCACCCAAACTGCCTAGTTGGAGCAAAATGTGTTTTGAAGTCCCTCATCTTTGAACACATAAAAACAAAGCTTTTTCGCTCCTTTCAAGCAAAATGGTTTTTAACTCCTCCATGACCACATTCCAACAACGCCATTAGGGGATTTGCAAAACAGAGGGTACGCTAACCACTTCTTTAAAAGAAAAAAAGGAAATGTGTAATGGAAATGTTCTTCTAGTTGGAAAATGCAGGAAATTGATGAACAGCCTCACAGCAAAAGAACAAGGGGTCCATGTGCTGTTATCTTATCTATAATCAATCCCCAGGGCATTTTTAAAGAAATAGTGACTGGGTGTCCTTCTCCCATTCAAAAGGTTCGTGAGTGGGAGCTTCTCCTGTACATACAATCCTGACTTTCAGATTCTGTTGAGAGCGATTTATTTTCAAGTAGAAATGAAGACGTCCACAGAGAGCTGCAAATACATTTACACACATCAGTATCTGAGCTATTTTTATTATTCTGCCCACCAATGTAAAATACTGAATTAAAAGCAGAAAAATCTCTAAAATTATGAAAGCTTATAAAAATTGATTAAAAGACGTAACCGATCTGCAGAAGATATAGATTTGGGGATTATGTTTATTTCTGGTTTGCAGCTACTTAAAAAAGGCATAAAAATAGAGTGGGAATCAAGCACTTGACTGATTCAAAGGTATGCGTCCCTTTGTCTCCACAAGCCAGGAATGAGTTTCCGTCTGGGTACGCAACTCTTACTTAAACCAAACCAAAACCAAACCACATCTTGGTAACCCATCCTGGAAAGTCAGACATGCTGCTTCTAAAACTCTGAACTGAAATTGCAATGGAGGGATTTGGTGTTTATTTTTCTTTCTTTCTGTGTACGAGGTGTCCCTTGGTGTCATGGTTTCCTCCAACATCACAAAGACCAACAAGATGGAAAGGGGAGGAAGCCTCCCATTGAGAATTTCAAGCCATCCCCAGATGGAGACTTTTGGGATGACAACAAGATAGGTCATGCAGACAGGACAATTTTAAGAGTGATCAAATGGGTGGGACAAACAGAAGAGAGGTGTTCTTTCTAGGAATTGCTAGGTCCCCCAGCGTGACTCTATGGTACACTTGGACCAGAAGTCATTTATTTCAATAGCGTTTGCAATTATCTGCAGTTTCCAGTATCCATAGTAAGTCTGGGGATGTATCCCCTGGAGATACGGGAGTCATACTGTACTGTGCTTCAAACAGACTGGAACCAAGTCATACGGGGATTTATATATAGGTCGTAACCAACACTTTGTGTCCAGAAGTGGACTGGCATCCACTGGAGCTCTTGCAATAACTAACGCAGAAGACCATTTGCTGCGATCATTTCAATAAGGTTGGGCAGGAGAACTTGTGGATTTTCCCTCCCAAGCCAACCAAGAAGAAAACCTGCCCTGCTACAAACAAGCTAGAGAAGAAAGCCCATCGCTCCTTACCCGGAAATCAATTCCCACTGTTGAGATGAAGCTCCCAGCAAGGAAAGCGCCGTCCTTAAAGCGCACCAGCAGGCAGGTTTTGCCAACTCCAGAGTCACCGACCAGCATCACCTAAGGAGAAAGGAACAGGTGATAGGGCCGCCATCAAAGAAATCCAGCCTCCTCAGAGACCCCAAAGGTGGATTATAAGAGCATAGGCTGGATTTATGTGATTGTAATTTTCAGACAGAATGCCAGCCATAAGCCTCTTTTATCTCTTTCACTAGTCCCCGACCCCAAAGATGTTGCTAACCCCAGAGCAGAACAGTAAATGTTCTGCATGGCAGAGGGTTGGACTGGATGGCCTTTGTGGTCTCTTCCAACTCTATGATTCTATGAAATGCCTCCCTCTTCTCCAAGTCACGTTGGCTGAGACTAGCAAGGCTTACTAGCCATGATGGCTATTCATTACATCCAATACCAGGGACGGTGCTACTCAGTATCAGTCACTAGAGAACAGGAGTCGGGGAGGGTGTTATTGCCCTCATGGCCTTTTGTGGTTTTTCCACAAAAATCTGGGTGGCCGCCAGATCGGACTACTGGACTACACAATCCTCTAATCTGTTCCAGCATGATTTCTATTGCGTTTAAGTCAAGGAATACAGTCCCCAAAACTGGCTAAGCAATTCTCACAGCAGAGACAGGGAATGCCAAAAGTGCTTCCCCTTGGGAATAAAGTAACGTTATAGTAATAGATTTAATTAATTAGATATTATTTAACTATAAATTGAAAGGTAATGATTTGCTGGCCTTTTGGTGGCACCTTAATCAGTTGCCTGAAGCAGCTGCCTTGCTCTAGTCATTCACTCTTTACAACTCCTCCCCGCACTGGAATAAAAAATGCCACGAGAAATGGCTTATCATATACCCCAGAGGTCTCTCGTAGGTCATTTTCCTGGGTTGTTTTTAATAAAAAGTTCTTTCAGTTTTTCTAAGCCCCAGGGGGGGAGAAATAGCATTTCAACTACCAATCCCTCTTTCCAAATGGGACATTTTTAAACATCAAACTGCTTTTATTAGGATGGAGGGATTTGAGGGCTACATCTGGGCCATTGATCACCCTGTTCTTATTGTAGGGCCGGCCCAAAGTAGCATTGGCCCTGTTGAGGGCAGTTCCAAACCCCACCTTCAGTCAGACAGAAAAGCATGTGGGAGAACAGCAAAGCAGACCTTCCTTCTAGCTCCTCCTTAACCATCAGGGCCTTATAACCAGGTCTCCCTTTGCAATCTTCCACACCTCACAGGGGAGGAAACCATTCAGCAACAGAACTGGATTCACAACAGGTTTAATTCTCAGCTCTGGCTTTTGATGTCTCATTTCTGTGCATATAGCAGCAGCTGCAGCACAGCATGAAGAATTGATAGAAGTCCAAATTTTCACCCCAGCCAGGAGGCTGCATCCCAAACTCAATGCCTCATTTCCCTTCCAGAGCCTCAAGAAGTTCTCAAAACTCAGTGCAGAAAAAGTCACTTGAGAAATCCTCCCATCCATGTAGTTCAGGGGTAGGAATCATGTGGGCTGAGGTCACATATGCTCAACAGGCCACATATGGGCTGGCAGGCCACATATGGCGCATGGGAAATCCCACATGGTCTCCCCAACTGCCCCCATTTATGCTTTTGGCCCAAAATGTGTTTTTGTTCTAGTGAAGAAAAGCATCCAAGGGGAAGGGTTTTGTGTTTAAATGCTTACCCCATAAAAAACAAAATAATGTGCTCCCAAAGATTACCAGAACGTTGCGGAAAGGGACAACAGCAGATGTGCAATTATAGGACAAACACAAGCCATGTTCCTTCTCACATTCTCTGGTTTTTACACTGATCGCAGAAGAACGGAGTGGGAAGACCTGTGGCAGCTGGTTGGTCCCCATGTCAGCAGGGCAGTGAATCCATGCCAGGTTTTGGCTGGCTTAAAAGTGCTGTCCGAGGTGCTGAAATTTATTAGGAATGGGGTTCCACACCTTGGAAATTTCCTTTAAAGGCTGTATTAAAACCTGGAGTGGATTCTACTGGCATGGAAGACACCAGCCACCACTGAATAAAAGATAGATGGGCCAAACAAAAAAAATGTTCTTTGCAGTTCAGGGTTGCCAATCCAAGAGGACCAACTGCCTCCCCCATGTTCCCTGCTTCCAAATCCAGTATGGGAAAATTCCTCGGCCCATTTATCTGCTGCTACTGGAGCAACTTCTCTCGGCCCCAAATCTATGTTGGGAGAAGCAAGATCCACTCAAGTTCACCCAGGACAACTCTTCCAGGAACTCAAAAGCCCAGCATCCTGCCCATGAGTCAAAGATTTGATCCTATTATTTCCCAGAACCTATTTCTCACTCTGGCTATTCATACTAGGAAACAATCAGCTTTAAAAAGCAAGGGTCCTTCTGAGCACGTACAAAGCTCGGCTAACTTCATCTCCTGCATGCCTGAAACTGACTGTACGTGGGTTCCAAAGATCTGAGCCTCTTGTACACAAACTGGGCTAATGTAATAAATAAATGCTTTTCTTGAAAGCAGAAATCCTTGTTTTCCTATTTTCAGAGGCAATAAACTGCGGAGCAGATGCTGTCTTGGATAACAGATGATAATTGTGCATTAGCTGCTTCATCTGTTGTTGGAATTATCTGCGCTGTTTACGGCCAGGGTGAATTCTACGACCGTCATCTTCAGCATCCACTTTCGCCCCGATCCCAGCACCCTACACAAAGCACAGATGCTGTGTATGGATGGATATCTCCAGCTCCAAGGTTGGACTTCATGCACCCAAGGAAGCGGATTATCATCTACGAAACCTCATGAGCATATAAATCTGTTGGCCTTAAAAGGTGACACGGGGTCTTTTGTTATTGTGTTGGAACAGTCTGAACAGGGCTGTTTCCCCCCTTGGAAAATCCTCACGCTCACACACCCACTGCTGAAAAAAAGAATGAGACTCTCCCCATTAAATAAAACTCCAGCATCTCAAAAATGGATGGAGATTCCATAAGGATAGAAGGGAACGTTCTCTTCATACTGGGAAGATGGTGGAACTCATGGCCACAAGAGACATTCATAGCTACTGACTCTGGTGGCTATTTTGAAAGGAAGAAGAAGAAGAGATGGAGGAAGAAAACAACTTGATAAGTTCACAGAGGCTGGATCTGGCCTTGGCTTTCAGCCCCCAGACCTCCACAGAGCCTCCAAGTACAGAGGCAGTCTACCTCCTAAACACCATTGTGGGGAAAGCCAAAGCACCGGTGGGAAGGGGTCTTTCTTTTCAGGGCTAGCTGGGCATCCCACAAGGGAGCTAGTTGGCTGGCTATTTAGAAGACCCCACTTGGGGGTGAGGGGAGCCCCCAACATAACAAATGAAGCAAATTGGATACCTCTCTGTAGCCTCATTCCACGCCAAGGTGCAACTGTGGGTTGCAGCCAAAAAGGAGGGAACTGCTCCCCCCAAAAAAAGAAGAATTCTGCCCTTCCGCAAGGAAATTCACCCAGCAATACTTTCCTCCAAATTCTGCTTTAAAAGCTGGGCTGAGCATCCAGAGAGAGGGAGAGTTTAGCAGCCCAAGAAAGGGGGCTGCAAGAAAAGCCCAAAGAATTCCAGAAGGAAATGCTTTTCCAGGGCTCTCTTTCTGCAGTGCTGAAATTTGGGGATTGGAGGAAAATGTCAGGGGAGTAGGGAAGATTTTTTATTTCGGGGAGGGGAGATACAATGCCCTCCTTTTGCCCCCAGTAAGGACCCCCGAACTGCCCGGTGGCGAGGAGGGACTCTCCATCCCAGGAGGTCCCCAGGGTCCGGCTCTGGCCCTGGCATCTTGCAGGGGCTTCTGACCAGCCACAGCTGGTGGTCTTTGGTCCGACCCTGCCATTCTTTGACCACCACGGTCCTGCAAGGGGTCCCCACCGACCAGGGGGAGCCAGGCCAGGCCTTTGGGGGCTTCCTCGCTTCGGGGAAGTGGTCAAACTGGGACCCCCAGCCGCCGTCCAAGGCTGAGCCTCCTCCCTACTCTTTGAATAATAACTCCGGGTGGGGGGTCCTTGCCCACTGGCAACCAGGGTGGAAGAAAAGGCGGGGGTCCCCTCTCCATCCCCCCTCGCTCGCTCCCCCCAATATAACAGGGCTGGGATACCTCCCACCAATTTCGGGGTGCTGGTGGTCGCCCATGTCTGGGGACCGACGGAGGAGAGGGGGGCGCCCGCCCTCCTCTTTCATGGGTTGATGGGGGGGTGGAGGGACCGTCTCTCTCCATCTATCTCTGCCCCCCCCTCAAGTCCTGGGAAAAGCTCTCTTTCTTCGGATGATTCCAAAGGAATGGGGCGCCCCCACCGCACCCCTGGGCGCCCCCTCCTCACCCCCGGTGAGCCCCCCTCCCTCCAAATCACAGCGCTGGGCGCCCCCCCCAGTCCCAGTTCAGCCCACCCCTGGGCGGCCCCTCCTCACCCCCTGAGAGCCCCTACCCCTCCCCTTCGAACCCCACCCCTGCGAGCCCCCCAGTCCCAGCTCACCCCACTCCTGGGGGCCCCTCCTCACCCCCTGCAAGCCCCCAGCCCTGGGCGCCCCCCAGCCCCAGCCCACCCCATTCCTAGGGCGACCTCCCACCCCAACCCCTGGGCGCCCCCTCCTCGCCCCCGGTGAGCCCCCAGCCTTGGACGCCCCCCATCCCCAGCCCCCCCAGCCCTGGGCGCCCCCCGCTCACCTTGAAGGCGAGGTCGTAGAACTCTCCGCTGGCGCTGAGGGAGGGTCTCCCGAGGGGGGCAGCCGGGGGGGCCCCGTTGGCCAGGAGGGGGGGCGCTGCCCCGGGGACCCCCTTGGCCCTCCCGCTGCTGCTGCTGCTGCTGCTGGTGCTGCCGGGGGGGGCGCTGGCGTTGCCCGGGGGGGGCTCGGGCGGCAGGGCGGAGGAGGGGGCCGGGGTGGCCCCCTTGGTTTTGGGGCTCTTCTTGCGGGACATGGCGGAGGGGTGGGGGGCTTAGGAGGGGGAGCAGCCGAGCAGAGGCCTCCGCACCCAGCCGGGCCCCCCAACCGGCGGCCCCGACGGCATCCCTCGCCTCGTCCCGGGCGCCCTCCGCCTCCTCCTCGGCTCCGCTCCGCTTTGCGCTGCCTCGCCCGCCCCGACTGCTCTTCCTCCTGCCGCCGCCAGGGGCGCCCTTCCGCCTCCACGAGGGAGGGGGCGCCTCAACACCCCCCCACCCCCCCTCCCACCCCACCCAAGACATAAGAGTCTCCAAACTTCGGACTTTGGCAACCTTCCCTTTTTTGGAAAAGCATCTCTCCCTGACGAAGAACCCGGTGGGGTCCGAAAGCTGGCCCGGCTGCTGGGGAATTTCAATGGATTCCCCTTTTGGACTGACTTTTTGCAAAGGAACTTAACGCAAGGGACGTTATGGGACGTTACAGCAGGGGGGGGGTAACCGGGCGGGGGTCCCGGATCGAAGAGGGGGTTTCATTCAACAGGTGGGTCTTGTGGGGCTGATTTGTGGCGAAGTTATAGAGGGCAATTCAGCAGGTGTTGCTTGTGTGGTTGCGGATAAGGGTGTTTTTTTTTAGCAGGTGAGGCTTGTTTTGCCTCTTCTAGGAGTGCTGGAGATGCCCTTGGCACTAAAAATCTGACTTTGGTCCCTTTTCCCCAAGTGTTGCAAGCTAGAACTTCCAGAGCATGGGAGAAGCAGCCTTTTTGGACTGTCACTCCCAGAATCCCCCAGCCAGCTATGCTGGCTGGGGGATTCTGGGAGTGGCAGTCCAAAAAGAAGACCCTTCCCCAAGCCTAGAAGGACTGCCAATGAATACCAGGTGCTGTAGGCTATATTTAAAAGGAAGGAACTGGCAAAACCACCTGTGAGGATTCCTGGCCTTAGAAAACCCTACAAAATTCATGGGGTAGCCATAAGCCCACAGGCAACTTGAAGGCACACCCCCCCCCCAGACCTAAATACCCTAAAAGCACCAGATCTGGTCTGACCTTGGAAGCTAAGTAGGATCAGCTCTGGTTAAGACTTGGATGGGAGACCACCAATGAATCCCTGGTGCTGTAGGCTGTATTTCAGAGGAAGGAACCAGCAAAACCAACCTCTGAGTCTTCCTTGACTAAGAAAACCCACTGAAATTCATGAAGTCTCCATAAGTTGACTTGAAAGCATGTACCTTGGTCCAATTTCCCCAAATGTTGCAGGCTAGAACTTCCAGAGCTTGCGGGAAAGTGCCTTTTTGGATCGTCACTCCCATAATTGGGGGATTCTGGGAGTGGCAGTCCAAAAAAGGAGACCCTTCTCCAAGCCTAGAAGGACTGCCAAGGAATCCCGGGTGCTGGAGACTCTACTTCAGAGGAAGGAACTGGCAAAACCAACCTCTGAGTCTTCCTTGCCTAAAAAAACCCCAGAGAAATTCATGGGGGGGGGCTCACCATAAGTTGACAGGCGACTTGGAAATATACACATGCGCCATGGTTTATGTCACATAACACAGCATCATCATTTTGCGAACAAAGGCAAGAGGTTTGCATGCTTCTTTTTGGCCTTAAGAATGCATACTGCCTTGCTTTGGCAGAGACAGTTCGAATTAATCCTCCGCCATCCACTTTTTCACCTGCTTTGAAAATGTCCAGGATTCTTTCCCCATTTGTCCTCAGCTTACTTCCATTGCTGCAAACTGAGTTCAAAGTGCAAAAGTACTTTGCATTCCATTAACTCTTGAGTCTGTTCCTGCCCTTCCCAGTAGATTCAGGCAAAAGCAAACTGCTGCAGCCACGCATAGGTTCTGTGTTCTTCTTCATATGGAGGATGGAGCAAGCTTGTTTTCTGCTGTTCCAGAGACTAGAATATGGAGCAATGGAGTCAAACTCCCAGAAAAGAGATTCCATCAAAACATTAGGAAGAACTTCCTGACAATAAGAGCTGTTCGGAAGTGGAACGCGTTGCCTTGGCACATGGTGGAGTCTCCTTTTTTTCCAGGTTTTTAAAAGAGGCTGGATGGCCATCTGTCAGGAATTATTTGATTATGTATTCCTGCAAGGCAGGGGGTTGGACTAGATGGCCTTTGGGGCCTCTTCCAACTCTATGATTCTATGAATCAATTCTGCCATCTTTACTACAATTTTGTTGCTTGACCACAAGTGTTCCACTTTTCATCTGTGAAATGGTGGAGGGTATGAGGATGTTTGCCAGTAGGTTGCATCCGCTATGAATATAACATGATTTTTTTATCCAGAGCCAGTTTCTTTCTTACATTATTTAACATCATTGCTGTTGTTCTTTGGTGAACCACTGGCCTGAATGTTTATATGATTTAAAGTGATGTTTGGCAATTTCATCGTATAATGTGAACATGCACGCATCTTGTTTGATCTTTGTTGTCTATGTACATCTTTTTATATATATTTGTTGTTTGATTCAGTTGGGTTTTTAACATCACCCTTTGGAACATCCTCTGGTAGAACAGTGCCTGAATGTTTCCTTTTAAATGAAACAAATTGCTTGAAAAGCAGACATGAATGTGTGAGTAGAGCCGTTGATAATTTTTTACACTGCATTTTGAGGGGATGCATGATGCTTTGAACAACCAGGCTTGTGTTATTTAGTGTTCTTATGCGTCTCTTTCACACAACACAATTATACCACTTCGATCCCACCCTAACTTCTATGTCTGCATTCTACAAAACATTGGGATTTGTAGATTTGCAAGGGGCTAGAGCTCTTGGGCAGAAATCCTAAAAGTCTTATGAAACTACAAATCCCAGCATTCCAAGAGGGGCGGAATATTTGTAATTATTCATTCCCAGGTCAAAGCCTGACAGTCAGGGTATTCCAATGGGAAGAACAGACCAGTGAGAATTTTGTACCATTTTCTCCTGATATTCAAACATCTCAAAATGCTGCAGAGGTATTATTCTGCAAAGGGGAAAAAATACATGGTAATTTTTTGGTCTCAAAAATGTTTTCTGTGCAAATGTGGGTTTCCTGAAAACAGTTTTTTGTGCAAAAAACCAAAACTCCACACATAACACTTTGGGCATTCAATGGGAGAATGCAATTGGCCCTCGGTATCCACTCGGGTTTGGTTCCAGGACCTCCTGTGGATAGCAAAATCCATGGATGCTCAAATCCCACTATATACAATGGCATAGTAAAATGGCATCCCTTTTATAAAATGGCCAAATCAAGGTTTGTTGTTTGGAATTTTTATTTTGGGAATATTTTCAAGCCACAGATGGTGGAATCCATGGTTGCAGAATCCGTGGATACAGAGGGCCGACTGTACTGGGGTGGATTAATTTCTTTTCCCATTTTTTTCTAGTAGTGGGGAGAAATGTGCCGTAATTATTCATCCTTGTATGCAGAGATGAAATAATTGAGGCTATGCTTCCCTAAAGATTCAAGTCATGTACAAGTTCGAGCCATCCAATTTATGGGGTAGTTAATGGCTGGTGGAAGAGTTCACTTAATCAACTCTCTGCAACTTCTAGTTCCCCATGATCTGTGCTTTCATTCGATGTTCCCGAAATGATGTCCAAGGCCAGTTTTAATCCTCCTGGGGACATCACTCTATGAATCTGCACAATACCAATTGACCTCAACCTTTCCTTCGTCAGGAGAGGCTGGAATGAACCGAACCTGAAAATATTGTCAGGGATGCCTCTGACCTGGAAGAGCAGCTCTGATTAAAAACAAATGTTTCCAGATGATTGGTTTTTCAGAGCTGTGATAAATTAGGTCTCCTGGAAGATACGACTTGTGCAGGGGCAGTTTTTGAGCATTAACTGGCCATTGTTTCTGAAAGGGTGGTGCCAACTTCCACACACACACACACACACACCACCAGCCCTGATCCTGCAAATCTAACATGAAGAAACAAAGCTGGGTAAAGCAAGCAACCCCGACTGTAAAAGCATCTGCTTTCAAGTTGGCATTAACCATAATGGGTGTTAAATTCAGGGGTGCATCTATGGGAAAGAGGGGAAAATGAGGGCACTGACCCCCATTTTTTCAGTAGAATGGTCTTATTCCAATAAAAAATTCCCAAGCCCCCAAAATTCCCAAATAAGAATGCTGCCACCCAAGCAAATTTTTCTTCAATCCCCACATTTCTAGCATGGTTAATACTTGGATGGCCAGCCCTGGTTAATACTTGGATGGGATGCCACCAAGGAATACCAGGTGCAGTAGGCAATATTTCAAAGGAAGGAGCTGGCAAAACCACCTCTGAGGATTCCTTGCCTAAGAAAACCCTCCAAAATCCATGGGGTTGCCAATAGTTAACAGGCGACTTGAAGACAAGCACACACACACGAAGTGACCCAGGGAAGGTGAGCACAGCAAATAGAAGAGTTGCAGGTCTAAACAATTTTCAGCATCACATTCTATGCAATGCTAGAAATTTGGGGACCGAAGAAAAATGTCATTTGAGGAGACAGAATTCCTATTTGGGGAGCAATGCCTCATTCCTCTCCCCATCCCACCTTCATTTCTATACAGTACTTACTCTTGATTGAATTTTTCAACTTCTGGTCCTGATAGAGGTACACCAGGATGTGTTAACATTTTTTTAAAAGACACCATTTTGCATACAATGGCATAGGCTAATATAGAGGTGCATAGGCCAGAGGAGAAAATATTTATTTTTAAAATGGTTGAAGCTGTGAGTCTAAAGCCAATGGCTTAGTTCCAACAACAGCAGATCTGTTGAACCAGCTGGAGGGAGGGTAAAACAACACTTGGAAAATCCCAAATATTCTGTGATTGTTGGGCAGGAAGGGAAATGGCAACAGGTGCTGAAATTCCCTTTTCTAGACCACCATTAAAGGGAGAGGAGCCCTGTCCCTTGTTTCACATGGCAACCCTAGGAGGTGCCAAGGATTCGCCATTCATTTGTCTCCCACCAGTGAGATCAATACACTGTGTAGGGATGTGGGAGCCGTGACATCCCAACCATGGCATGCCTTCCCTTTGGAGTCCTGATGCATGCCCACATTTCATTTCCAAATGAAAACCTGTTTGTTCACCAAGGCCTTTGGGCTGCATTGATTCTTCCCAAATACTGATGTTAAATACCCCCCCCCAAAAAAAATATTAAATTTAAATCTTTAAAATCTGCTTTTCACCCATTACGATATGTTTTTCGCCCATTTAAATTAAGTTTTATCGTTTTAAACTGTTTAACTTAAATGTTAGTTGTAAGCCACCCTGAGATCTTTTGATATAGAGAATTGTATAAATATTTTAACAAAAAAACACAAACCCTCTCCTGTTTTCCCCAGTATGAAATGAACAAATAGACCCCAAGCTCAATGGTTTCTCCATTGTTCCCACACTACCAACAGACACAAACACAGTGCAAAAAATACACACTGGTGGATTTATGTTAATCATTACCAACTCTAATGCCAGAGGGAGATAATTTTATTCTTATTCTGACCCTATGGCAATTCACTCTTGACTAATACAGTATTTGTAGACTCCTGCCCTCTCGTGGCAAAACACCCAAATTCCACCATTAAAAATACAGCCAGCCCTCTGTATCCATGGGTTTTGCATTGAACCCTGGCTTGAAAATATTTGGGGAGAACACTCCAAAAAGCAAACCTTGCTGTTTGCCATTTTATATATAAGGGGCACCATTTACTACTCCAACGTATAAAATAGGACTTGAGCACCCACAGATTTTGGTATCCACGGGGGCCTGGAACCAAACCCCAGCAGATACCTACTGTATGTCACGATTTTTAAGTGCCAAAGGATGATGCTTTATCATGCTCTGACCTTGGGAAGTGACTTTATTTTAAAGTAACCTGTTCCTTAAGTAACCCCTTATAAATAAAGTTAGTGACAACAATGGCCCAAGGCCACCAAGTGGGTTTTATTTCCGAGTGGGGTTTCGAACCCTGGTCTCCAGAGTCCTAGTTCAAGGCTCAAACCACAACACCATGTCAACAATAATATGCACAGGGTCTTCCCTGGTTAGTACTTGGATGGGAGACCGCCAAGAAGTACCAGATGCTACAGGCTCTGTTTCAGGGGAAGGTACTTGCAAAACCACCTCTGAGGATTCCTTGTCTAAGAAAACCCAGCAAAGAAGCTGATAGGAAGATTGAAAGTGCCAAGAGACACAAAATCTGACCTTGGTCCCTTTCCCGCAAATGCTGTAGGCTAGAACTTCCAGAGCATGGGAAAAGAATTGGTTGGGGGATTCTGGGAGTGGCAATCCAAAAAAGAAGAACCTTCCCCAAGCCTCGAAAGAATGGCAATGAATTCCAGGTGCTGTAGGGAAGCACCTGGTATTCATTTCATTTAAATTTCATTTTTAATTAATTAATTTTAAATAAAATTAATACATTTTAATTTATTAAATTATTAAATAATATGATTTAAATAAAATTAATTTAATTAATTTAAAATTAAATTAAAATTAAATTAAATTAAATTTAAAAGGAAGGAACTGGCCAAACCATCTCTGAATATTTCTTGACTAAGAGAACCTGAAATTCATGGGGACACCATGAGTCAACTTGAAGGCATGCATGCACACACACACACACACACACATGCACTGTACTTTGCTTTGCCAAACTGCAAATCCCAGGATTCCTCTGGATGCAACCATGGCAGTTAAAATGGTATCATAGCATTTTGATACCATGCTGTGTACTATAGTATGAAAGGGCCTTGGATTTACTAGAATGAGATCAGGCTTAAAGAGATACAGTATTACAACATTTCCCTTTCCTAAAAGACAAAAGCAAACAGATACTATTTAACACTTTATAATTGCTGTATTTCTCATACAGAGGGATACAGATTAAAAACATTAAAAAAAATTCCTGCCAGGGCGCTAAAGGTCACTTGCACGCGGCCCATCATTGAGAATAAGTTTTACCACCATCCTTCCTAAAAATTAAATATTTTGCTGGTAAGAAAACAGGGGCCTGTTCACACTATACACTTACAGCACTACCATTCCACTTGAACTGCCTTGGGTGCATCCTGTGGAATGTTGGGATTTGTAGTTTGGGGGGCACTAGAGCTCTCTGGCTGAGATATCGTAATACTCCTCCTTCAACTGCCCTGGGGTGTTGCCATGGGAGTTAAAGTGGAACCATAGCACTCTAATTGTGGGGTGTAAAGTGGCTCCTGGCTGCCCTTGAGATTGTAACAGCTGAATAAATATGTAATAAATATTTGTAATCTGCGGCCTCGTTCTCATCTGATTATCTGTCACTTTTTCCAGGGGGTGGCTGATGTGCCCTCCAAGTCCACAGCACAGAATGGGGTGGATGGGTGTCCGCATTACCTAATCACCACAGTTTCAAAGCGGTGTAACTGCCACAACTCCATCTTATGGATCCCTGGGAGTTGTCGTTTCACCAGTGGTTTAGGCTGATGCCAATCTGCAGAAATAATGTTGTTTAACATCACTTTAACAATCATGGGTCCATCCTATGGAACCCTGTGATTTGTAGTTCTCTGCAGATACCAAAGACCAGTGGTTCTTAACCTGGGGTCCCCCAGGGGTCCATGATGTCCTCAGAGGGGGTCTGCAAAGGCTTGAAGGCTGCTTGGCATACCTCCTCCCTGCAGTGGAGCAGCCACACGGCAGAAGCCAAGGTCAAGGCTGGCTGGCTTGGCCTGCACATTGCCATTTAATCTGCTCCAGCCACAACCTTGCAGGACGAAGTAGGAGAAAAGCCTTCCCTCTCCCTCCAGTGCCTTTGAGGGAAGGTTTCAGGGATGGTGTAATTTTATTTTTTATATTTATTTATTTATTTATTTATACCCTGCTTTTCAGCCACAAGGCTATCAGAGCGGCTTACAAATTGTTTCAAGCAATAGCAATTTACACATCTACGCTGCAAGAAGCAGCTTCCAATGTGTGTTAGCTAATTGTATTATTATTATTAGTAGTAGTAGTATCAGGTATTGTTTTTGCTGTTGTTATTAGTGTTGTTTTGGGGGCCCATGGTGACGACAGATATTAAAAGGCTAAAGCCAAGGCAGACTGCTGGGATTCTGGGAGTGGCAGTCCAAAAAGAAGAGCCTCCTTCCCCCAGCCCAGAAAGCCTGCCAAGGAGTCCCAGGTGCTGGAGGCAAAATAAAAATAAAAATAAATAAATCCCAATTTATTGAGGTTTTAAATCTTGAGTTAAGCCTTGGGGGCCTGTGGTGACAACTGATATTTAAGGGCTAAAGCCAAGGCAGACTCCTGGGATTCTGGGAGTGGCAGTCCAAAAAGAAGAGCATCCTTTGCAGAGGCAAAAACCACCTCTTGAGGATTGTCTATGGAAACCTTATGAAAAACCCATGGGGTGGCCATAAGTGGAGGGATACACACGTGCAATAAGTGCCATAAGTGGATGGATACAGATGTGCAATAAGTAGCATAAGTGGGGGGATACACACGTGCAATAAGTGCCATAGGTGGATGGATACAGACGTGCAATCAGTGCATAAGTGGATGGATGCACATGTGCAACAATTGCCATAAGTGGATGGATGCACATGTGCAATGAGTGCCATAAGTGGACGGATGCACATGTGCAACGAGTTGCATAAGTGGATGGATCCACACGTCCAATAAGTGCCGTAAGTGGGGGGATCCAGACGTGCCATGAGTGCCGTCAGTGGGGGGCTGCCCCGGTGCAAGGCCTGGCCCGGGTCCCTTTCCCCCCAACCTCAGGGGCGCGGGGAGGCGGAGGCTCTGCGGGTGGGGGGGAGCCGCTTGCCTTGGCCTTCCTTCTCCCGGGCCCCCCCCCGCCTTCCCGCCTTCCTGCCTCCGGTGGCGGGGCTGGCCGGCCTTGGCTGGGCCGGGCCATGGGGCGGAGGCGGGGCGCGGGCGGAGCAGCCCGGAGCGCGCGGCGGGGGAGGCCCGAGGAGCTGGAGCGGCGGCGGCTGGAGGCGCCGCGGGGTCTCCGGCCATGCCATGCCCGGGCTGCTGCCGCTGCTGCTGCTGCTGAAGGCGCGCCCATGGCTCGCGGGCCCCGCCGACGGCGCCCCCCCTGGCCGGGCTTCTCCCCCTCGGGGCGCCCCGGGGCCGGCGGGGGCGGGGGCGGGGGCTGGTGCTGGGGCTGCTGGCTGCTCTGGTGGCTGCTGGGCGGCGGCGGAGGGGGCGGCGGGGGCGGCGGGGGGGCGCTGGCCCCGGCCTGGGCCCGAGGGAGCCCCTGCCAGCCCTGCCGGCCCGCCGACTGCGCCTGCCGCGCCCTCCCCGCCGGGGGCCCCGCCGCCTGCGCCCTCGACTGCGCCGCCCGCGGATGGAGCCGCCTGCCCCCCGGCGCAGCCCCCGGCCGAGGAAGCGGGCCCTTCCCCGCCGCCACCGCCGCCCTGTGAGTAGCCCGGGGGAGGGGGCGAGGGCGAGGGGAAGGGGAAGGGAAGGAAGGGAAGGAAGGAAGGGAAGGAAGAAAAGGGAAGATGTAAGGAAAGGAAAGGAAAGAAGGAAGGGAAGGAAGGGTTAGAGAGAAAGGAAGGAAGAAAAGGAAGGAAGAGGAAGGAAGAGGAAGAGAAGGGAAGAAGGAAGGGAAGGAAGGGGGAGAGGGAAAGGAAGGAAGGAGGAAAGCAAGCCAGAAAAGGAAGGATGGAAGGAAGGAAGGGAAGAAGGAAAAGGAAGGAGGGGAAGGAAAGAAGGAAGGAAGGGGAAAAGGAAGGAAGGAAAGGGAAGGAAGGAAGGGAGAGAGAGGAAGGAAGGAATGAGGAAAGCAAGCAAGAAAGGTAAGGATGGAAGGAAGGAAAGAAGGAAGAAAAAAGAAAGGAAAGGAAGGGAAGGAAGGAAAGAAGGAAGAAAAAAGAAAGGAAAGGAAGGAAGAGGAAGGGAAGGGAAGAAGGAAGGGAAGGAAGGGGGAGAGGGAAAGGAAGGAAGGAGGAAAGCAAGCCAGAAAAGAAAGGATGGAAGGAAGGAAGGGAAGAAGGAAAAGAAAGGAGGGGAAGGAAAGAAGGAAGGAAGGGGAAAAGGAAGGAAGGAAAGGGAAGGAAGGAAGGGAGAGAGAGGAAGGAAGGAATGAGGAAAGCAAGCAAGAAAGGGAAGGATGGAAGGAAGGAAAGAAGGAAGAAAAAAGAAAGGAAAGGAAGGGAAGGAAGGAAGGAAGGAATGGAGGAACAAAGAAAGGGAAGGAAGGAATAAAAAAAAGAAAGGGAAGAAGGAAAAGAAAGGAAGGGAAGGGAAGATGTAAGGGAAGGAAGGAAGGCAAGCAGGGGTAGACTAGGCCCTCCCTCCACCTGCCCTGCCTGTGTGTTGGGAAAGGGGGGAAGATGAACCCCGAAATGATAGCAGGGGCACCAGGACAGAGGTGGCCCTTTGGAACGCCCTGCCACAGGATGTGCAAATGGAGCCCACTGAGAGTTCCCTCGTGGCCAAGTGGATGCGCCCAGGGAAAAGAACAGCAGAGAGAACCAGGGCCTTTCCGCACCACACACTTATAGCGCTACCATTCCACTTGAACCCCCCTGGCTGCATCCTGTGGCATCTTGGGGTTTGTAGTGTTTGAGGGGCACTAGAGCTCTCTGGAGGAGAATGCAAAATACTCCTCCATCTTCAACTGCCAGTCCCAAGGTTTTTTAAAAAATAGTTGTTGTGCCAAAGCCAGTTTGGGCAAGTGCAGTGGGCTCACGCCCCCCCCCCCAAGTTCTGGCCTTGAGACCCTCAAAAATGCCCCCCCCATCTAGAAGTGGTTGGAAGTCCATTTGGGGTTTGGGGTGGGGGGAAGACCCCAGACATTTTTGGATGTTCAGTAGTACAGAGGGCCCTGCGACTTAGTTATAAGGGGAACTAGTTTGCCTTACTTTGGGGGGCGGGGCACAGAAAGCAAAACCCACAGACTCTGGAGGAGTTGGGGGGGCCAGAAAAACAGCCTCAGGTGATGTGGCCCCAGGGTTACCCCAGGTCTGAACTCCCTGAAAGGTGCAAATATAATGAATTGGGCTTTTAAGACTCGGGTCTTTCTGGGGCATTTCTCTTGCAAGAGCCAAACTCTTGCCCAGCCAGTAGGTTGACTTGGGAGTAAGCGCCATTGCCTTCAATGGGAGGACCTGGAGTGAGCCTTCTGCCTTGTACGTTTTGGGGGGATTTTTTTATTCCCTGGTAAAGCTTGTGGAGGTCTGTGGAAGCCCACAGGGGACTTTTAAGAAAGAGTTAGGCAGGTGGTTGGAAGAGGGGACTGATAATCTGTGGCTTTTTAGCCAAATGGAACCTCCATGTTCAGAGGCAGTGTACCTCAGGGTACAATCTGACACTCCTGGGTGGCTGCTCCTGGAAGCTGGATGCTGGAGAAGGACTAGGCAGACCTTTTAGCTGTAGGATGGCTCTTGGCCAAACAGGCAGAAGATGGCAGGAACCCATTTCGTCCACTCTTCTGCTTCCCAAAATGGCCTGATCGGGGGGCCTGTTGTGCGGTGACTCCACAAGACTTTTCACTAGGGTGTATTTCGAGCTAGACTGCCCTGGCCATGGAGGTTCTAGGCAGCCATTTTATGCCATAAGATGCATAAAGCAGTCTCCTTTATTTGAAATGCTTGAGACCAGAGGTATTTTGGATTTTGAAATATTTCAGTTTTTTGAAATACTTGCATATACATAATGAGATTGCTTGGAGGTGGGACCCAAGTCTAAACACGAAATTCATTTATGTTTCATATACACATAGCTTGAAGGTAATTTTATACACAATATTTTTAATAATTTTGTGCATGAAATAAAAGTTGAACCAGCAGAAAGCAAAGGTGTCACTATCTCAGCACCCGTGTGGACTATTTTGGATTTTGGAATATTTCAGATTTTGGAATTCTGGATAAGGGATGCTCAACCTGTAGAAGAGTTGTGGCACTTTAAAGGACTGACAGGTTGTCATTTGGTTTGTGTGGACTGTGGTCAAGTGATACTCGTTAGCCTTTGGAAGATGGTTTGAAGCCTTTTTTTGGTGTTACTGCAACAGGTTAAGACAGTTATATGCCATCTAATGAAAATAAAACACTGGTATATAAATCCATCTAGCTTTCCACTTTGAAAGGTATCCATGCCAGTGGGACATCTCCATACCTTGTGACAAGGAGTTCCAGGGGTTAATTATATGCTAGGTATAAAAGAAGTCCTAACTTTTGTCCACCTGCAAAGCTCATTTTTGTTGTCTAGTATTATAAATGAGGTAGAGAAAATTACTCCACGCCTTGCCTCGTTTCACATATGCTTCTGCCGTGTTTTCCTTTTCATTTTTCTAAACTACAAGTCTCTGACTGCTTTCTTAGTTGAGGAGGATGCAAGTCTCTGGATATCACTGGCCTCGCCTTGGCTTGGGGCTGGTCAGTTTGGAGGATGGACAGTAGGATAAAGGAGCTCCCAAAGTGGAAATCGTTAGGATCTTTTATTCAGCAGACTTCTGGGATTTCAGAGGAGGAGGAAAGCAAGCTTCTCTACAACTCTTCCTTTCGGGAGTAGTGATGGCTGAAAATATGTTACAATGACATCTTATATCTCAAATAATAGCTAGCACCAGGTAACCTTTTCTACTGTTTTCCTTGCCTGATGAAGAGTTCTGTGTAACACAAAGGCTTACTTGATTTACTAAGGTAAACAGATGGCCTTAACCTGTTGCATTGCCATTGAGGATGTGGGCCTTTCCTTTTCCAGGGGAAGAAAATAAACACAACAGAGGTTTTACTCTGATGAGAGAGAACTGCATCTCCTGATTTTGGCCTGGAGTCAAAACAAACTGAATTAATTGGGTTTGCTTCCTGGCTTTGGATGGGTTGTTGTGTTGGTCAGGCACAGTTATTTCTCATGCTTATTTAGTTTCGCTGGCTTGAAACCCCATCGTTTGAGATCCTATAGAAGGCCATTTTCATCTTGTACTTTCTCAGCTGAGAACTGTACACCATGGGTTGTTGCTGGAAATACCACAGGCCTGTCTTGGCAGCGTTGTCAGTGGAACTACTGGTGACCAATTGGAGCGTGGCCTAAATTCTTGCATTTCCTAATAATTGCAACAACATTTTCCCTGGTGGGTTTCTTTTTTCTTTTCTCTTTCTGGCATTTCTGGTAGGGTCTTTTATCCGGTGTCCTTTCAAGCAGTTGGCATTTGAACGTTGCACTTGTAGAAAGGAAATGAGTTTGCAAGAGAGCAGGGCTTGCAATGTCTAATGCTGACGCTCCACTACACCACACTTGGCTCTTTTAGTAGCTGTAGGAGTTTTGACTTTCCAGCAGAGTTGAAGTGATTATTTAGCTCTTACATTCATCCTATATATGTGTTTCATATGCTTAAAGGATGCATAATATAGTAGCTAGGCATGTACTACTTTATCAAGCAGGCCTTTAGCAAAGAATAAAGATAATAATCCGGCGTTCAGCAGTTGCACTTTCTCTAGCAGGCGGTGCAAAGGCAGCTCATGTTGTAAGAATAGATATAAATGTTTCTCTGCTAAAATGAAGGCCTGGGAAACTATCCTGTGATTTTTCTCTCCGCAAGGGTCCGTACTTTTCAGAACAAGGAAGAAAAGATATTTAAAGATCCGGAAAAAGCAGTCTGATGGTCTGGTCCAGATGGGTGCCTTTTGGCCATAGTCTAGCCTGGGAATCTGGTCCATTTGGGCGGCATCTAGTTCATCCTGTGGATCCTTGTAAATGGAAGTTGTGGTGAAAGGCAGTTGTTATTAGCTCAAGGGATATAGGCTAATGCAGGTTTTGCCTTTAGGGTTTTATTGCTGCATCCTTTTTAATAGCATTGATATTTATATACCACTTATGGGTGCCAAAACACTCCCTAAGTGGTTTACAATGTGTTTTATCTAATTGCCCCCAACAAGCTGGGGACCCATTTTACTGACTTATGGAGGATGGAAAGCAGAGTCAACCTTGGAGCCCTCTGGGATCAAACTCATACATCTTTGTGTTATGAATAAACCTTCATTTTGCTGCAGATGTGGCTTGGTTTTCCTTTGGATAGACCCTTGAGCCGTCATTGTTCCAGGAACTGAGTGGATTAGGGCTCTGGAATGGTTCGTGGCCAAACGTATACCTCTGGAAAGCCACCAAGCAGGGCATGAGGGCAACCATAGCTTCACCTCGCTGCTTTGCACTATTATGTAGTATAGACTACCCCTGAACATGGAGGTTTTCCCAGGGGTCTCTAGCTGGCTGCTACAGTGCTGCAAACAGGATGTCCGGCAGAAGAGTTCTGCTCTTTGCACCAATGCTTAGAATGAATTTTCAAGTATAATATATCAGGTTGTTGAAGATCCCTGTCCTATTCCCATTTTGTTTTGGATATTCAAATCTCCCAGTGAACTTTGTTCTGATAGAATGACAACTGCTGTAGAGGACATAAGAGAGAAATTTAGGTTTCTGAATAAAAAGTACCATAGTGTGTGTGGTGAGTTTTGGGTAAACAAGATCTCCCCATCAATCTCTCTTTTAAAAAAAATTAATTATAGCAACTTTTTAATAAAACCTTTCTATTCTGACAGGCTTGTAAAGCAGATTTTGGATTATTCTGTTGTTTTAGAGGAACTGGTTTCAATAGCTTTTTATCTTTTGAATTGCATTTTATTTTTCTAAGTGTAGGCTTCCATTGCTTAAAAACTGAATAATTCTGTTTCAGTGTTCACTTTTTGTGTGCTTTTAGCAGTGTCGTTCTGGTTCAATGTGAAAGCCACCTTGAGTCGCCATTTTGGGAGAAAGGTGGGGTATGAATAAATATAACAACAACAGCTTGACCACTCTGAATAATGAAGCTCAGAAAATCTTGTCTTGAATGGAGGAAATGATTCCATGTGAAAAATAACAGGAGAGCTCTGTTGTGTGTGTGTGTGTGTGTGTGTGTGTGTGTATCTGGCTTTTCTTTGCAAACAAAGATTCAGGAAGGACTCATCCTGCGCTTTCTGCAAGCACGCTGATGACTAAAAAGGCCAATCCGAGATAAACAAGTCCGGTTGCAGAAAGCACAGCAGAAGGTCTCCTTGGGTGATGTTTCCAGGTTGTGAATCACAACCCATCTATATCTATATCTATATCTATATCTATATCTATATCTATATCTATATATATTCCCTCTGCAAGGGATTCAGACATCCCCAAAATAGATGAACAGGAGATCTAAGGTAATTGCAAAAGACAAGCCTGTCTCTCTGGGTGTGTACATACACACATTAATAAATATATGCACACGCATAGTTCATTTTTATTATCTTTGAATCTGTGGAAGATATAATATCATTGTTCAAATGGAATGTTAATGCCCTACAGACACAGCAGAACGTATGGAACCAGTTAAGTTAACAGTTGGAAATACCAGGGAATAGATGCTTGTGTTGTGCACATGTGATGGGTGCATCCTTTTGCAAAAGGATTTAGTTTGTGTGTTGTTGTTGTGTGTGTGTGTGTGTGTGTGTGAGAGAGAGAGAGAGAGAAATGATGTGTCATTTACAAGATAACAGTTTGTGAGTGTTTGTGTGTGTGTGAAAGAGAAAGAAATGTGTCATTTACAAGATAACAATTTGTGAGTTTTGTGTGTTTGCCTGTGTGTGAGAGAGAGACAAAGAAAAATGTTATTTACAAGATAGTGCGTGTGAGAAAGAAATGTATTATTTTCTTTTTTTAAAAATTATTTTTATTAAGTTTGCATATTCAATTCCATAACAGACTAAGGATACAGAAATCAAGAGTGTGTGCAAGAAAGAAATGTATTATTTTCAAGATTGTGTGTGTGTGTGTGTGTGTGCGCGTGTGCACATGTGCATGTGTGAGAGAGACACACAAAGAAATGTTATTTGCAAGATAACTGTATATGAGAGCAGGAGAGAGAGAGAAATGTGTTATTTACAAAATAACAGTGTATAGGTCTGCAATCATCACTTTTTGTGATACAAATACAGTGTAGCTGTTTCTCTATAACAACTCATTCCTGTTTGGGGGGAATACAGCAATTGTTATACATATGCAAAAGAATTTGACAAAAATGTGTTACAAGCTGCAAATTATGTCATCCCCAAAACTCTGGGAAGAAGGCCATTTGTGTTCCTCTGAACAGCCAGAGGAGAGCAAGAGAAGGAGGGAAAAACGAACCAGTTGCAGCTTGTAATTCATCCATGAAATAAGGATGCTGCTCGGGATAAATAAACTGTCCTATAGATGGGTTCCTTTTGTTGCTGTTGGAATAAGTGCTGGGACTCTCTTCCTCTCTGTTTGATAAATGGCTGAATCATAGAATCATAGAATCATAGAATTGTAGAGTTGTTTGTCTGTGTTTTTCCACTCACTCTGTTTGAGGAATGCATTTGCTTTTTATTTTTTCCTCTGTTTTTAATATCATTTATTTTATTTTCTGTGGGCATTTAAAAAAAAAATCAATGCCAATGTGCACTTCTTAAAAGAAGCCATTGCAGAATGGCTGCAGTCGAACATCTGCTCAGCGTAGCATCAGTTTCCACAGGTGGAGCAATGCTGCATGAGCCCGACATGCCCCTGTGCAGAATAGCAACATTGTGCAACATGTGTCAATGGCTAGGTGCTGTTGATCCATGCACAGTACATGATGCACAACTGCAGTGGGCAAGGTGCAACCAGAACACACAATGCACACAAGATGCAATTGCAACTTACAAAGAAAAGGCACAGAGGAATGTACTGTTGGTACAGTTCCGCAATACCATATGATGCCCCCCACCGCCGTATCTGCAGAGAAGATATGTTCCCAGATTTACCATAGATGCTGGAAACTGCAGATAATAGCAAACCCTATAAAATGAATGACTTCTGGCCTAAGTGTACCATAGAGTCACACTGGAGAACTTAGAGATTCCTAGAGACAACACCTCTCTAGGAATTTCTAGGTCCTCTACCATGACTCTATGGTCGACTTCCAGTGGAAATGTACCATAAAATCATGCTGGAGTACCCAGAAAATGCCTATATATATATATATATCGGATGTGGGCAAGTGAATCCACAGGTACCAGTCCCACAGAACGTGTCCAGAGGAGGGCGACCAAAATGGTGGGAGGTCTGGAAGCCATGATGCCCTCTGAGGAGCAGCTTAGGGAGCTGGGTGTGTTTAGTCCGGAGAAGGTTGAGAGGTGACATGATAGCCATGTTTAAATATCTGAAGGGATGCCATACTGAGGATTGAGCAAGCTTGTCTTCTCCTGCTCCAAAGACTGGGACACGGAGCAATGGGTTCAAACTACAGGAGAAGAGATTCCACCTAAACATTAGGAAGAACTTCCTGGCAATAAGAGCTCTTCGGAAGCGTAGTGTGGTGGAGTCTCCTTCTTTGGAGATTTTTAAGCAGAGGCTGGATGGTCAACCGTCAGGAATGATTTGATTGTGTGTTCCTGCATGGCAGAATGGGGTTGGACTAGATGGCCCTTGTGGTCTCTTCCAACTCTGTGATTCTATATGAGGGGGTGTATACTGTACATCCATTGCCCAATGGTGACTTTTTGTGCCTGCATGCGCAACATGACTTAAACACAAGTCTGTCCCTAACTGGATGCCAGTCACTGTATGTTTGTTAAAAACAAGCCGCGACATAAGCATTGCAGCGCTGTAATAAATGCTGCAGTTAAAAGAAAGAAGAACAGTGTTCAGACGTGCCCACCTGGTCACCTGGAGGCACCTTTCCCTCTCCATAAGCAAGCGAATGAACGACGCTTTGCCTGCTTAGTATGCAAACTCTTCACATCCCTCAATCAGTGATGTGCAGAACTCATATATTATGAACCTCAAAGGAGAATTAAGGAGGTTTTGATGAGGTGCCAATATTGTTTCTCCTTTCTTTTAGAACCTGATCCAGGAAAACATTGTTCTATTTATTTCTTCCTTACGAGAGATTTGGGCAAAATCTGAATGAGGCCTCTTTAAGTCCTTAGCCTTTGAGATGGTTTATCGTTTTAAATCCTGTCTCTGCCTCTCTCTTTTTACTTTCTTTCTTTTTCTCTCCGCACTGGTTGCATAAAACTTTCAAGTATCAAAAATAACCTCTGAGGGGAATACGGTCTCATAGTAGGTTGCTGTCTGCAAAAGAGGGATCCCATCCAAAGGCAGGGTCTCGCTGAGTTCAGTCAACCCCCGTCCTGTGAGATGGTCAATCTGATAGGGCAATAATGTGATTGGGGACCTTTTTTTCCTTTTTGCATCCTGACGTCCTTGGGGCATTGATTCTTGAAGGAGAACCTGTCCCTGTATAAATACACTGTGCGAAAATGTGGGATCGGGCCTTCTCCGCTGTAGCCGAATGTGGAACACCTTTCCCTTGGAGACCGAATTGGTGCTGGCATTCATTTCATTCCAGCGCCAAGTTGAAACTTAGCATTTTTTTAAAAAAAATTAAACCTTTTGGGAGGGCACTAATAATTTCATTCTAAATTTTATCTGTGCAATGTTTTGGATTGTTAACTTTAAAAAGGATGCCACTTCCATTGCTTAATCTGCTTTTGGAATGTTCGGATAGTTTTTATTTCAAGTTCTGAAGTGCTGAAACTGATTTTATTACAGGCTCCCCATTTATATTTTATATAATGATTTTATTACAGGCTGCCCTGGGTTTGCAAGACCTGTGGATGATGGGCTCTCTTGTTCATAGGGTGGCCATAAGTTGAAGTTGACTTGATGGCAAATAAAAACAACCACAAAGTTAGAAATATCTCTGTGTGGACAGTGGGGCAGGGGGAGATTCCCCATGAAATAAATAGTAAGTTCTGTGCATTTATTATTAATATGTTTGCTATTGCTGAGATTGACAGACCAGGGTCGGGCTGTGTGTGGTTTGTTCCTGGGCTTCATTGCCATGGCTTCAGTTGGTGCCGAGTGCGAGGCCATGCCGGGATTCGTAATGGGGCCAGGGTTGGGCGGCCTCCTGACAAGAAGACAGGTGACGCCCTGCTTGTTGTTTTTGCGGCTGTTTTCCTGAGAAGATATTTCTTTTTTAAAGAAAACACCCTCTGGCGTAGGCCCTCAGAAGAGGGAAGGATCACGGGTTCTGCCTCATGCGCTGCTTCTGTGCGAGGTCTTAATGGCTTTCACATGGCAAAACCTCTTTCTTCTTTCCCAGTAGAGGAAACCGTCGGAGCCAAGAGCTCTTACCAGCGCAGGGTGGGTCTGTGGTAGGCTAGGAAGAGTAATAGTAAGAATAATAATATAGCAAGAAAAAGAAGAATGGGGCTGATCCTGCAGTCAACTTGGGCGCGTTATTCTCTTAGGAGCTCTTGCATGCAGAGATGGCTTTCCAAAACAAGGCCTCACCACGCAGGCTGTGGGCTTGTCTGTATGAGCAAAAAGAGGCAGATTGCGCCACAGTAAAGGCAAAGGCAACGCGGAGCAGCTGCGATTTGTCTTAATGGGCTTTTTGGGGGGGGGTTGGCAGGTCACAGGCATGTGAAGCTATTGGCATTTGCTGCGCAAACAGGCATGTCTGTGAATCAAGATGGTGGCTGCAAGTGAATTACTTGCATTTTTAAGTTAGCAATTTGCCACCGCTGAACATTAAAAAAAAAAAAACCTATTCCCAAGGTGCAATCGAGCAATATTTCGGCTTATCAGAAAAGCAAAAAACAAAACCAAACCCTGTTTTATTGCATTAGTGCTCACTCACTAAGGCGGAAAACCAGCATGGCGGTTCCAGGCGCTTGCCTTGTTAGCAAGCCACGCTCCCCCCACGTTCATCCATTTCAGCTTCTGCTCATATGGGAAAGCGAATCTAATCTAATTGCTTGTCCCAATGAGCAGGAATGTGCATTCCCTCCGCTTTTTAAAAAACAAAACTCCAGGAAATCCATGAAGGCTTTTCCTTCAGAGTCTTTGACGCTTTTGGGCCCCCTCCTGCCAAATACGGCAAGGATGCCATTAAGACAGCTCATATTCTCCTCGCATTCCATGAGGAGTATTTTCGCCATTTCGACAACCCCTTTGTTTCCTATCAATCTTGGAAAAGCTATTGCTTCTTTAAGCGAAGGGATGGGCAAAAGGGCTCGGTTTTGCTCCCACTGGAGAGCGGCAAGCGTGCCTTCTCTGCTGTGCTTCACCTCCAAAATGGATTCCAGAAGCCAAAATTGTAATTGTGGGTGGAAAATTGTGATCCTCCAGATTTTTTCAAGGGGTGGAGGAAGGATGAGGACAACTCCCAGCAGCCTCATAGCCAATGGCTGGGAACTGCAGTCTAGTGATCTCTGCTTTGGAGATGTGGATCCATTAGGCCTCTCTGCACATGCTCAATCCTACTCTGGCCTCCATATTCACTGCTCCAAGCTTCTGGCATGTTGGGTGGGCACCCAAAGGTAAAGAACTTAAAAGGGGGGGGGTTCTTTTGCATGTCCCACCACCCTCACAGGTCCCTCTGGTGGGAACGTAGGAGACAGGGCCTTTTTGGTGGCTGCTCCCAGCCTCTGGGACTCCTTTCCTAGAGAGGTTAGACTGGCTCCATCCCTGTTATGTGAAGACTTCTTTTGTTTTGCCAAGCCGGTGAAGACTGACCACTCCTAGAGAAAGGGACCTTAATAATGTGCTGCTGTTCTTCCTTTTCAATGGGCATGCCTTTAATTGCTTTTAATCCTGTTGATGATCCTGACAAGCTGGAGCATGTCCAGAGGAGGGCGATCAAAATGGTGTTGGGTTTCAGAAGCATGTCTCTAGTAAAGCCTGAGTAGAGAAAGAGCAAGATCCTCTTCTAGCTGATCCAACTTACATATTGGCATATCATTGAGCCAGTAGCTCTGTTCCAGTTGGGACTAATGGAAATTTGAATATGTCCAGAGAAGGGCGATCAAAATGGCGGGAGGTCTGGAAGCCATGATGCCATATGAGGAGTGACTAAGGGAGCTGGGTATGTTTAGTCTGGAGAAGAGACAGTTTAGAGGGGACATGATAGCCATGTTTAAATATTTGAAGGGATGTCATACTGAGGATGGAGCAGGCTTGTTTTCTGCTGCTCCAGAGACTGGGACATGGAGCAATGGGTTCAAGCTACAGGAAAAGAGATTCCACCTAAACGTTAGGAAGAACTTACTTCAACGGTGGAATCCGTTGCTGCCTGGGAGTGTGGTGGAGCCTCCTTCTTTGGAGGTTTTTAAACAGAAGCTGAATAGTCGGGAGTGCTTTGATTGTATCATCCTGCATGGCAGGGGGTTGGACTAGATGGCCCTTGCGGTCTCTTCCAACTCTATGTTTCTGTGATGTTTTAATTATTTTTTCTTGTGTGATGGGTAGTTCTGATTGTGTCTGTTTTAATTTTTGCAAACCGCCTTGAATTCCAGGGCTTCTGGCAGAGAAAGACAGGAAGGAAATAAAGATAGAAAGAATAAGCTTCTTTCAAACCCAACCTAGAGCATGCTAGAACCCTTTGCAAAATAAATAAATAAAAGCAATAGGTATCTGGCCAGTAAGTACCCAGTGTTCCAGTGTGAATGCTGACTGGGGTGGAAATGCTGCCCGAAAAGCAATGCAAAAAAAAAAAAAAAATGTTCTCTGGGAAAATTGGTTTCTATTTGGAATGATCTTGGAGCTTTTCCAGTTCCCCGGTTAAAGTTTCCTGAGAAGACAGCTCACTGCTACTGCCTCTGTGTTTGCATGTTTAAAGCAGTTTGGTTCAGGACTTCTTTTTTATTTTTTAAAGAGAGCGTTCACTGCAATGATGGAATGAAATCAGAAGGGCACTTTGAAATTGCAGGGAGGGTCATTTTAAAATCTTCTTTTCCAATTGGTGGGTTTTTTTTTTAAAGTCATGAATCGACTTCTTTTGTTCCTTTTTGCTCCCAGCAAGCCTAGCTGTTCTGAGTAATGTTGCAACAGCTTCGTCTCATCTGCTAAGCGCTCTATGAAAGTTTATAGACCCTCCTATTTACAATTTCTATATATGGGTTCCCCAAGTGAAGGAAAGCTGACAGGAAGAGGATCAGCTCATCAACAAATCCCAGGCATTGGAGGCTGTATTTCAGAGGAAGGAACTGGCAAAACCACCTCCAAGGATTCCTTGCCTAAGAAAACCCTCCAAAATTCATGGGGTTGCTATAAGTCGACAGGCAACTTGAAGGCGCATGCATACACACAGGGCCTAAATACCCTAAAAGCACCAGATCCCATCAGACCTTGGAAGCTAAATAGGATCAGCTCTGGTTAGGACTTAGATGGGAGACCACCAATTAATCCCAGGTGCTGTAGGTGGTATTTCAGAGGAAGGAACTGGCAAAACCACCTCCGAGGATTCCTTGCCTAAGAAAACCCAGTGAAATTCAAGGCAACTTGAAGGCCCAGGCACACACACAAGACCTGACCTTGGTCCCTTTCTCTCCCAATGCTGCAGGCTAGAACTTCCAGAGCATGGGGGAAACGTGCCTTTTTGGACTGCCCCTCCCAGAATCCCCCAACCAACTATGCTGGCTGGGAGATTCTGGGAGTGGCAGTTGGATAATAAATATCAATAAATATCAATAATAATAATATTTACATCGGGGCGGTTTACGATATAAAAACTCCATAATTGCAATACCCTAGCCCACCCACCCCTTAAAATAATATTAAATTAAAAAGGATTAAAAACATACAATAATTAAAAATATATTAAATTAGAAAAAAAAATTAAAACATACAATAATTAAAAAAAAAATAAGAAGACCCTTCCCCAAGCCCAGAAGGACTGCCAGTGAATACCAGGTGCTGGAGACTATTTCAGAGGAAGGAACTGCCAAAACCACCTCTGCGGATTCGTTGCCTAAGAGCCTTGCAGCCCACTGGTCACTTCTCTCCAGGATGAAGAGTAGCCACTGGGGAATCATGAACTCCCCGAAAGCTTCCAGACGTCCTGAATTACCCCCTTTCCCCCCCAAAAAAACTCCAAAAGGGATGAAGTGCTTTTCTGGGAAACCTCCAGAAGCCGTGATTCATCTTTTAAATCAGGGAGGAAGCAAGCATTCCTCCAGGTGTTGCTGGACTGCAACTCCCATCAACTCCCTAGCAAGCAAGAATGCTGGGAGTTGCAGTCCAACAATATCACAAGGGCTGTATAATTCCCACCTCTGTTTTATTTGGGTCCCAGATCTCTTCTGGACTATTGAACATCCCCAAATGCCCACTGTTCAGAGCCAAGGGTTTGGGGTGTGTGCGTGCTTTTTTTTTTAGCAAGCATTGTAGGGTCCCATGGTTGAAAAATGCCCCCCACCCACCCCGGAAGAGCAAAAGGCTACACTTTCAGGTTTTGTGCTGCAGAGAAGTCAACATCCAAGAGAATTCAAAAGCTGCAGGCCTGGAGTTTGCAGGTTAATGTTTACCCCGGCGTGGCAGTCCATCTGGGGATGTGTTGTGTGTTGCCCTGGCTGTGCCCAGCCTTCTAGCAACAGAGGGGTGATATCAGATTTTGGCACCATGCCGCTCTTGCTAGATGACTGTGGGTGTGCTGGGGAGGGAGTGAAGGTGCAATGGTTAATATGGAAATGAGCATTCGGTCACTCTTTAAGCTCCATGGCTACGGAATCTGGACCCGCACTCTGTGTGTGTGTGTGTCTGTCTGTGTGTATAAAAGCGGGTTGCCAAACATTTCCAGGCCTATCTGCCTTCCCCCCCAAGCTAACTTGTTTCAAACTGTATCTTGTGTGTCACATTTGAAACATCTGGGCTGAATTTGTCATTTGTTCATTTGCATTTGCAATTTTCCTGCTGTTTTCCACAGCATAGTATTTTAATATTTTACTACTGAAATTGGATTTTTTTTTAAAATGGGTTATTATTTTACTGACTGTTGGTGACCTTTTCCTCATAATTATAAATGGACTTAAGTTGCCAGTTGGGTGATATTTAAATTTTTAGCAAATTAATGAATCAACAAATGTGGAAGAATCAGTGCATGGTAATGATTAGAAAAAGGCCACATTAGGCAAAGTCTGGAAATGAGTTTTTACAGGCTGAGTATCCCTTATCTGAAATTCTTGGGGCCAGAGGTATTTTGGAACGTCTCGGATCTTGGAATACTTGCATATGTGTTGTTGTTGTGTCCCTTCAAGTCCTTTCTGACTTACGGCGACCCTAAGGTGAACCTATCATGGGGTGTTCTGAGGCTGAGAGTATGTGACTTGCCCAAGGTCACCCAGTTTGGTTGAGCAGGGGTTCGAATCCTGCTCTCTAGAGTCATAGTCCAATGCTCAAACCACTATACCACGTTGCATATACATAATGAGATATCTTGGAGATGGGACCCAAGTCTAAACACAAAATTCATTTATATTTCATGTGCACCTTATATATATAGCCTGAAGGTAAATTTATACACAGTATGTTTAATAATTTTGTGCATGAAGCAAAGTCTGTGTGCATTGAACCATCAGAAAGCAAAGGTGCCACTATCTCAACCACCCATGTGGACTATTTTGGATTATGGAATTCCAGATAAGGGATGCTCAAGCCATAATAGGAAATGTTGCAGCTGCAGCAAGTTACGAGTACAGCTACCTCCCCATCCCCAGCTTTGACTATCATTTCCACAACTCCAGAAACCCCCAGCCAGCATGGTCACTTGTTCTGTAGAACACTCTGGGAGTTGTAGTTCCCAAACATCATGGCTGCCAGGCTCAGGAAATGAGGTATTTCCCTCCTGTTGATAATTTGGAAGTATATTTTACCTATTATTTTTGTAAGATGCCTAAAAGCCAGAGCGTCAAAATATGCCTTTGGAGAATTCCTGCTCCCAGTATCTCTCCCCCCCCCAGCTATCAACACTGCAGTGGCCAGCCTGGTTGGGTGGGAGTGCATTCTGGGAGTTGTAGTCCAGGCAAGGAAGATTTCCAACACAGAGGAGACCCTTCTATCCAGGGGTGGCGGAGCAGGCGGTCATTCAGTGGCTGGTTGGCTAGCTAGCTGGCTAAACTGGGTGCAAGGGAAGGGGCTGTGTGTGCCCCCCTATATATATACACACACACGCACACAGGTATGATGAATAACCTCCCTGTTCCCAGCAGCCGCCTGGCTTAGGAGGAGCTCTTGGCAAGTTCCTTGTGGTTACATTGCCGGAGAAAAATCTCTCATCCCTTCCCTGCCCAGAAAGAAAGCAAGAGCTGCCCACCTTCCCAGCCCCGTGCCAAGATGGGTTTGCCTCCGGCTGCAACTCAAAATGGGATCCTGGAGTTTGGGGACAATCAAGAGGCCTTTTTATTTAAGAATAAATAAATAAACAAACCAGCAGGTTATCAAATCCTGGAGTCTGTGGAGCATGCTTTCAGAAAGCTCCCCTCTCCACCTCCCAGAACAGATCGGCCTCTTTGGTGAGTTTGGTAGCCAATCGCTAAGTGTTCCTTGCCACAGTTGTTCCTTTCCCTTCCTCTTCAGTGGCCATGGCTAGTTGCCTCAGTGGGGATTGTACAGGATCCCCCCCCCTCCGCATCTCTTGAACTGGCAACTTATGGAGATCCCATGAATTTTGTAGGGTTTTCTTAGGCAAGGAGTCCTCAGAGGTGGTTTTGCCAGTTCCTTTCTCTGAAATATTGCCTCCAGCACCTGGGATTCATTGTCCGTTCTTCTTGGAAAGGGTCTTCATAACTGGCTGGGGGAGTCTGGGAGAGGCAGTCCAAAAAGAAGACCCTTCCCCAAGCCCAGAAGGACTGCCAATGAATCCCAGGTGCTGTAGGCTCTGTTTCAGAGGAAGGAACTGGCCAAACCACCTCTGAGGATACCTTGCCTAAGAAAACCCTATGGGGTCCCCATAAGTTAACAGGAGACTTGAAGGCGCACCCACACCCACACACAGAAGCACCCCAGAGTGGAGTTAACTTTTTAAACAGGCTCTTTTGTATATAACTTTTAGTTTTCTCCCATTGCTCATTTGTAAATTGTTTGGGATTAGCAGAGAGGGAGTTCTTTGGAAATGGATGGTGCGGACTGATGCATTTGGCATAAGTGGTTTTTTTCCCCTTCCCCCTTAGAAACCAGAAATGAACCACCCCAAAGTTTACTATTACCCTAATATAAACTAAATATTTATTTAATAGTAAAGCAACCCTCTCCTTCCCCCCCCCCCCAGGGTTGTACCATGAGATACTCCTCATTCTCCACTGTGCCTTTCTTTGGAGGAAGGGCAACTGACATGGCGTATGGGAGGAACACCCACACAGTTTTACAAACTTGGGAAGGCTGGGCCTCTGAATCATCCCCAACACTCACAAGATTCACCTTTGGACCTTTGGAGTGTCCATGGGCAAGGTTTTAACTGTTTTAGTCTCTTCTGCTCAGGAGTGCTGCAGTGCACCAATGTGACTGTCAACTTGGGTGTCTGGAAGTGACGTTGTGTTGCTCCTGGTCATGTTTTGGTCCATTATTTGAAAATGGAAGTAGTGGCTTTGCCAGGACGATGGGTCCCATTTGCTGGTCTCTGCGGCCTGGGCAGATGTCCAGTCTTGAAACCCTCTGAGGTTGCCCCTTGTCGTGTTCTTCTGCACGAAGGGGAAGAATGTCACATTTGCCTGCTTGCATTTGCTTTCCATCTGCTGCGGATGCTTCTGGAAGGAAAGAGAAGCCTTTGTCTCCTGGCTCCTTCTCTCTGTCTCTCCCTCTCTTTGTCTACAGGTGGTTTCTCTTGGCCCGAGGCCCAGATCTCTCCACCTTGGGGACTTTGGCCTAAGCCCTTTCATTCTGTGCTAAATAGGAAGAGGTGGTCTCTTCTGAGGGGCCATGAAAGCTGCACAGAAGCTGAGCCGTGGCCAGCAAAGGATGAAGCATTCTACCTTTGGGATTGTGATATAAGAAGGCCTGGTGCTATTTGTATGTTAAAAGGTGATCAGGAGGGAAAACTCAGGGTGGAGCGGCACCTGGCTGGTCAATATGAGGCTGCTAGAGCCATGTCTCTTCTGGGCAGGGTTTCATAGCTCACACCAGACATTTGGGAGATGGCAGTAGCTGTTGGCTCACCTGTGTCCTGGGTGGTTGTCTGAACGTTACTTCAGCAAGCTGACCCTATTCTGAGCATCATTTGTTAATGTAGAAAGGAAGGTCAGTCTCTTTCCCCAAGCTTTGCTCTGAACCTTTAAGAAGTTATCCAAAGGGCTGGGGCTGTTTGGGAGATTTGCTTCAGCACTTTAGAGAACTCCTTTTCTAGGTACACAGATGGTCAGAAGCTTGATTCCTGGTATCTACAGGTGGAGTTTGGGAAAACTGTTTGGAAGACTGGACACCCACCAGTAATCGGCATAGACAATACTGACCTAAATGGAGCTAGACGTTGTATTAGTTAGCGTTGTGCAACCCACCCTGTGGGGGATGTACTTAATGCTGTGGGTCCACCTTTTTGCCTCTCCCCAGTGGTAATTGCCCCTCATAAACACTAGTTTTTTAGTGCAATTTGCAGTCAATAAAGGTAGAAAGAAGAAAGAGCCTTGTGGTGTCTTCAAGACAATGGATAACCACCATGATGTTGGTGGTGGTGGTGGTGAATCCAAAGTGCTGAACCTGTTTGTGGGGATCTGGTTCATTCAGCACCTTGGAGAACGTCTTTAAAGTCCAAACAAAAACTCTGGATGGATTTTCCAGCCCCACTGACATGGGAGTCTCTAGATAATCGTTCTTAAAGACGGGGTGGTGGTAGACATCTTCTTCCATGAATGTCTCCTAATGCACTTAATGCAGAAGGCTGCAGCTGTCCATGAAAATATCCATCAAATAAAACTGCTTAGTCTTTTAAGTGCCACAAAATTCTTTTTGTTGTTTTTGCTGCAACTGCATAACATGGCTACAGTCTGGTTAAAAGCATAGTAAATGCAGTTTTGTAGGGTTGCAGAATGTGTGGTGTTGGAGGAAGAATTCAGTGCGGTGGGAATAGCAGCTTTCCTTTTAAAAGGCAAAACATGTTTCCATCACAGAAAGCTGCAAAGATAACTTGCAAAGTGGGAGTTGGAGTGGAGAGGCAGAAGCCAATTTCCAGAGGGATTTGTCCCTCTGACCCGCCTCCGATAATAAGAGGAGCAGGAAGGTAAACGAAACAGATCAGTCAAAATGATAGAATAAATCATGTGAATAGTGCTGGTGTGCATAGCTTATGCAAATCAGGGTATTCATCTCTTCTTTGTGCAGAATACAAAGTCTATGAGTGTGGAATTTTATAATGTGAGGCAGGCAAGCCAGAGTGCAGATAAATTAATGTTTTCCTCTGAAGTGTAGGGTTGTTGTTGTTTTTTTAATGCAAGTGGAAATAGCAGGGGTGTGGGGTGTGTGTGTGATATTCACTCCCCACAGGGTGAAGCTCTGCAGTGACACAGTAGAAAGTCATAGAATCATAGACTCATGGAGTTGGAAGAGACCACAAGGGTCATCCAGTCCAACCCCCTTCGGCCATGCAGGAATAAACAATCAAAGCATTCCCGATAATAGATGGCCTCTGTTTAAAAACCTGCAAAGAAGGAGACTCCACCACACTCCCAAGCAGTGTATTCCACGTCTGAACAGCTCTTACTGTCAGGAAGTTCTTCCTAATAATGTTTAGGTGGAATCTCTTTTCCTGTAGTTTGAACCCATTGCTCCGTGTCCTAGTCTCTGAGCAGCAGAAAATAAGCTTGCTCCATCCTCAGTATGACATCCCTTCAAATATTTAAATATGGCTCTCAGGTCCCCTCTTCACCTTCTCCAGGCTAAACATCCCCAGCTCCCTAAGCCACTCTTCATAGGGCATCATGGCTTCCAAACCCCCCACCATTTTGGTCGTCCTCCTCTGGACACTTTCCAGCTTGTCAAGTACAAGTTGAACCCCATATGTTCCCATTGCATTACACTGAAGGGGATTAAATGCAATGGGTGGTGGCAGCATAGATGATCTTTAGGAGTCTCAACCTACCCAGGCAGAGGTAGGAGGAAGGGAGCCCTAGACACCTCATAACAGGGGGAAACAAGGTCATAACTGTCACAATCCTGGCTGGAGCAAAGAGGGAAATGAATCCTTTCTTATTGTAGCACTTAAAAAAACCACCCTTGATATTTACTTTGTATATGGAAATCTCTCCTTTGTTGCTGATGAGAATTCCTCCTCCCTGCAACATGGATAAAACCTTTGGTACCATAGCAAGAGAGGACTGGGTTAAACTTCCCCTCACAGTTGCTTGGACCCTGTTAATTATCAACCACCCCAAAAGAGAGTCTGTTTTGACCCTCCATACTTCCTTGCAGGGAGTGGGTTGCATTGTGTAAGCAAGAAAAAGTATATTTTGGGGGGACAGGATGGACCATCTTGCTGCTGCCGTCCAAAAAATAAAGAGGGGGGGCAACGTCATATTCCCAATGAATTAACAGACCCTCTCCCCCTTAGATTTTCTTAGCTGGAGTAGAAGTGAAAGGTGCTGTAGGACTTGATGGGAATTCGAGATTTGCCTAAAGCACCGCCAAAATTTCAGAGGCCACTGAATCACTCTGAATCAAAAGCATCCTTTAAGCATTGAGTCTGTGCATGTTACATTACATTTCTATTCCAGGATGAGACAAGGGAGGCCACATGCAAAACCTGAGGGCTCTTTTTGTGGCCCTCAAAGGGTCTCCAAGCCCCACGCAACACATTTGGGAAGCCAATAACAATTTTTTAAAAATGACCAAAAGTCTCCCCTGCACCCTAGAGATGGTGTACGGTTGGCCATTTTGCTACATTGGCACCCTCTCATGGTTTCGAGAGACTAGGAGTGTACATCTCATATTCTTCATCCTTGCAGGAGTGAAATAATTATTCTCACAGCTCTATCCTAGGTGGATGAGAATACAAAGATTTATTTCCAGTTCTGTGCTTTTGGAAGTATTAATTACAGAATTAATTTGGAAGTATTAAATGCAGAATTACATTTTTTTCCCATGCAGAAATACATTTTCTGTGTGGAAAACATGCATTCTGTGCAGGTGTATACAGGAGGACCCCCGTATCCACTGGGGATTGGTTCCAGTGGGATGTGGATACCAAAAACCGTGGGTAACAGCAAACGCCATTGAAAATAATGGGACTTCTGGTTTAAAATATCATAGAGCTATCTTGGAGAACCTAGAAAAATGGCTAGAGAGGACACATTTTCTAGGAAGACTCTATGGTAGGTGTGCTGTTCCCATGGATAATTGAATCAGTGGATAATGAATCAGTGGATACAGGGATCCCATTGTATGTGGCATTTCTGTGTAGAAACCGGCTTTCTTTTCTATCTAGAAAACAAACTTTTATTTGCTGTTTTATCTGTATTTGTACTTCTGTTGCAGCTCCTGTTTTTTGTTGTTGTCTTTTTAATTTGCCAGGTTTTGTTTTATTGTGGGTTTGCATTATTATGTTTTATTGTCATTTTGATGGCTTTATTGTAAATTGCCTTGGGGCTATTGTTTTTTCCACCATTTCTGGAAAAAATTGTTCCGGAAAAGAAATAAAGAAAGACCAAAGAGTTTCCCAAATGTGTAGAAACTATTGCTTTGCTTTATTTTATTTTATTTTTCTTGCTCTGTTTCACTTCCAGACTGGTAGGTCAGAATTTTCTGTTAGATGGGACAAGTGGAAACTGCAACAAATTTTTGTAGCACAGAAATCTTCCATTCGTATTCGATAGCCTCTGAACATGCTCAGTTTTATTGGGGTGGTTCTTTTTTATTATTATTTTTGTCCCCCTTATTTTTTATTACTTGTGTATGTCTTGGTGTTTCCATAAACCTGCTTATATCTCCTCATTTCCCAACCACCACCACCATGGCCTTATTTAGACCGCAGTCCTGTTGGTGATACTGACTGAGGGTCAAAGTTGGCATTAAGAGAAATGCATATTCCTTATAATTAAACTGTTTTCTTTCCCACAATGAGTTTTCCCCAGCGATAGCTGAAAATCACAGCAAACAGAATAAAAATGTAAACTATCAAAAAACAGAAATGAGTTAAAAACATAAACCATTAAAAAGAAAACAAATAGGTTTGTTCCCTGACTCATAGGGCTGTAACCAGTTTTTGTAAAAACTATAAAATACAGTAGAATCATAGAGTTGGAAGAGACCTCCAAGGGCCATCTAGACCAACCCCATTCTGCTATGCAGGAATACACCATCAAAGCATTCCCAATGACAGATGGCCATCCAGCCTCTGCTTAAAAACCTCCAAAGAAGGAGACTCCACCATACTCCCAGGCAGCAGCATATTCTGCTGGTGAAAAGTTCCTATGGTCAGGAATTTCTTCCTAATGTTTAGGTGGAGTCTCTTTTCCTGTAGTTTGAACCCACTGCTCCATGTCCTAGTCTCTGGAGCAGCAGAAACCAAGCTTGCTCCATCCTCAATATGACATCCCTTCAAATATTTAAACATGGCCATCATGTCCCCTCTCAGCCTTCTCTTCTCCAGGCTAAACATACCCAGCTCCCTAAGCTGCTCCTCATAGTGCATGGCTTCCAGACTATCCATATGTGTGTGTGTGTGTGTATTTCATTTCCCCATACCTCCAACCATGCCAATTTGAACAAGGACTGTCCTGAATAATCCTCTGTCATCCCACCTTTTCAGGTGTTTTTAAAATGTCCCAGTTTCTCTCTTTTTCACTTTCCCGTTCACTTAGTTCAGTTGCTGCAAAGTGCATTCAAAATGCAAAAGTCATTTGCACTCAGTTAACTCAGCGAGCAAGAGAGGAGTAAAAGAAAGGGCAGAATCTTGGCTTTCCCAGTCAGCTTGGGCAAAAGCAAACTGCTGCAGCCTCTCCTAGCTTGCCTCTTCTTCCTCATTCATCACTTTTGCTATCGCGACCGCACTCTGATGTTGCTTGGCCACACGCACTCCAGTTTTCATCTGTGAAATTTTGCAGGGGGGGTATGCAATCCCTTGTTCTTCAGAGCAAACTCATAGGGCTTATAGGTAGGTTTGATACACAGGAGCTCCAAATTATGTCTATGTTGTGTCTATATTCCATGTCATGTCTTCTTCAGCTCTCTGGAAATCTCTGATTGCATCTACCGGTACCTTTTTATTGGGGCTTGTGGTTGCCAGGTGGCCTCTTTGCTCCATGCCCCACTTGGTTGGGGTCTTGGGGTGTTTTCGGACTCATCCAACAGGCCCTCGCCTCCATTTCCTTTGGAAAGCGAGAGCGTTTGGAGCTTTTTGGAGGGGGTGGGGTGGGGCTGAAGCAAAACGAAGGGAGCCATTTTCTAATCCGGAGGTGGACAAATGTTACATAAGGCTTTCTCCCGGCTTCCCGCCCTGTTGCTCTAAAGACACATTCTAATGATTAATTTGAGGCTCTGGCAGCCACCTCCCTTGGAATAATATTTTAAACATGACTTTTCCATCCCCGCCTGCCAGGGATCTCGTTATGGTGTGCTGCGGCGGCTGTAAAATTTCACTTCAAGGATGGTTTTCACTCCCCTTACAAAATGTGCTTGGAATGTGCAGATGTTTCCTTCGGAGACCCTGGGATCCAGTCTGCTCAAACACGTCGGTCCTGTTGGGATGGAGGCAGCAGCAAGCAACCTATAGGACCAGTCTTGGCTGCAAGGTCCCAAGAAGCAAGCAAGCAAGCAAACAAACAAGAGCACGTGGCATGGGTGAAATTTTGGGGAGGGTCTTCAAAGCCCCCTTTGGATGCCCACCACCCTAAAGGCACCTTTCCAGGGGTCTCCTTCCTGCCCCAGTTTTAGGTGACCTGTTGCCTCCAAGGCCTGGGAGAAAAGAGGCCCGTTCCTTCCATTTGCTCGTCAGCTGTTAACAATTGGTAATGTGGTTAGACTTTTATGCAGTGAGATACATAATTCTTTTATGGGGGAAGATTAAAAGACCAGATTAGCCTGGCTTTAAGGTGCAGAGGAACAGCTGGACCAGAGACAGAGAGAGAAAGCGAAAGGGACGTAGGCTTTGTGAGATGAATAACAGGAGCAAATGAAGACTTAGGGATGCATCTGCACTGCAGAAATAATCCGGTTTGACGCCACTTCAACCACTAAGGCTCAATGCTATGGAATCCTGGAGTTTGTACTTTGTGGTGGCACCAGAGTTCTCTGACAGAGAAGGCTAAATGGCTCACAAAACTACAAATCCCAGACTTCCGTAGCATGCAGCCATGGGAGTTAAAGTAGTGTCAAACTGGATTATTTCTGCAGGGAAGATGTGCCTCTGAGCTACCCAGAGCCAGGAATGCCTCCTTCCAGGGGCCTTTCACACTCCACAATTATAGTACTGTGATTGCACTTGAACTCCCATGGCAAGAGCCTATGGGATTCTGGGCTTTGCTGTTCAGGGAGAGTTTCTTAGAATTCTCAGCCTGAGAGTTCTAGGGCTTCACCATACTACAAATCCCCCAGATTCCTTGGGAGGCAACTTGTGGAATCAGGGGTTGTCTAAATGGTGAAAATACTGCGAGTATCAATAATGCCATTGATTATTTATCATGTTTATATCCACTTTCTTCTTCTTAAAGTACCTGCTCTTTGACAGTAGCGTCACTGTCTACGGACATTTTCAAACTCCCCTTACCGCGCAAGCAGCCTCCAGAGCAGTAACAAGGCTGCTGCGTGGCAGGGGGTCGATTTTGGATGATGCCGTCCCTCTCTCGGCATCATCTGTGACTGTTCTGGTTAGCATTGAAGGTGGCCGCACTATTTTTCACTCATGGAGATGAGATCCGTCATATCACCACCCTAAGTAGCTTTTCAAAAGCTCTTAAGATGGATCTCTTCCGGCAGGCCTTTCCTGAATAGATACCCGGCAATTAAAAAAGAAAATCTAGCTTGTCCCGACTTCACTACAGCCACTGTCTATTGTTCATTTTGATATTTTAAAAGTATGTTTTAATTTTTGAACTATTTAATTGTATTTTAAGGGGGGGTGGGATTGAGGGTGGGATGTATATTTTAAATGTTGTAAGCCGCCCTGATTGCATTTTGTAGAGGAGCAGGATATTGTTGTTGTTATTGTTGTTGTTGATATTGTTGTTGTTGTTGTTATTATTATGGCTTGCTAAGCAGGCAGATGGGAGTGCTCGCTCTCTCTTCTCATCCATCAAATTTTGTTATTCCTTGCAGCTGGATGAACAGGGTTGGGAAATGGGGGAAGAGGTAGCCAACCATGCAGGAAGAAGAGTGAGATCATAGGTGTAACTTCCCAGGTGGCTCATCCGGGAGGAATTCCTTGTCCCAAATCCATCTCTTTTAACTTCTTGAGCATCGCAGCTGGCTTGGTCCACTTTGCTGAACTGCCACATCGTAGATGCATAGAGAAAATACTTAACTTGCACCACGCATGGGTCTCTGGCTGGCGTGAGAATCCTTGCAAAGGCTGTGCTGTTTTTTTTTTTTTTTTAACTTCAGAGTAACAGTTTTTGCATTGCATTGCATTCACATCTTTTATTTGTATTCCGCCTTTCTCCCAAAATGGGACTTAAAAAGCTTTGCAACATAAGATTAAAACAGAGGAGTTGGGGGAAACCAATCATAGCCCTTTTGTAGGTCGGTAAAATGAGTACCCGGCTTGTGGGGGCAATGAGCTAACACACATTGGAAACTGCTTAATGCAGTGTAGGTGTGCAAATTGCTATTGCTTAAAACAATTTGTAAGGCGCTCTGAAAGCCTTGTGGCTGAAGAGCGGAGTATAAATAAATAAATAAATCATAATAGCAAACCAAAGTTTTTTAAAAGAACAATAAAATAAATTATCCTGCTAAAAACAGCCCTGATTTAAAACAGTTAAAAGCACTTAAAAGATAACAATCAGAATAAAAGTACAGCAACTCTCCCCACTCCCTTAAAAGGTCATCCTTCTCCAGGGATCTGTTAATAGCCCCAAACCTGTCTAAATAAAAAGGTCTTTGCCTGCTGGTGAAAGGAGAACAGAGTGATGGTCAGTCTTGCCTCTTGTGGGAGAGAGTTTCACAGTCGGGGGCCAACCACCAAAAAGGCCCCTTATCAGGTGTCCTTACCAACCATTTAGGGATAGTCGTGGGAGCAAGAGAAGGCCTCCTTCAAGGATCTCAAAAGCTGGCCAGGCTCAGATAGGAATCATAGAATCATAGAGTTGGAAGAGATCCCCAAAGGCCATCTAGTCCAACCCCCTGCACTGCAGGAATACACAATCAAATCATTCCCGACAGATGGCCATCCAGCCTCTGTTTAAAAACCTCCAAAGAAGGAGACTCCACTACACTCCCAGGTAGTGCATTTCACTGCCGAACAGCTCTTATTATATTAAGTATGCAACAAACTAGGCATTTAATATTATACATTTTTATTTTGAAGCTGGAGTTGGAGTCGATACGTTTCTGCCAGCTCCAACTCCACAGCCCTGCTAAGTAGCCACGGATGCCAACATGGGCTCAAGCTCAGAAAGAGTGGCTTTCTTTGCATCTCTCAGCAGAGATTATTTTGATTCCTCTTGGCCATCTCTTACTGCCTGCATCAGCATTTGCAATGTAAAAAGGATTGGGAGAGGGAGGAGAATTGGCTTTTCTAAAACTTGTATGGTTGCCTGGAAATAACTGTTGCTCGCCACAGATGACCAGACAAGCAGTGATTTACGAGATTGCTTTTAAGAACACTTTAACAGGATTGAGGTGTTTTTTCTTTCTTTCTTTTAAAAAGGCTAAGGATGAAAATGCAATTCAGAATTAAGACTTTTCTTATAAAAAATAAAATGCCAGGAGCCAAAACTGGTTTTTCTCCTACCGGGGAGAGAAATTGTTTTCTGAGAAAATAGTGTGGTACAAACTCCAGGAACTGTCTTCAGAGAAGTTTTTCAGGTTCCCATAGCATTAGACCATGAAAACATTGACTTGGCATCGTTTTATTTTATTTTCTGCCAGCTTGATGGATGTTCCTTGGAGGAGGTATGCATAGGACAGCATTTCGCAGTTTCGTCCTCTTGGTTTGGTGCCTTCTGCTTCTGGTTTGGTCATAATATCCCTTTTTTCTAGCTTGTACTGAGCCGTTCCCCCAAAATCTTTTGAGGTTTGAAACTAGCTAATAGGGGGAATTTCTCCATTATGTAGCAAGAAGGCTAAGCGAGAACTCTTAATATAAATCTTCCCAGGTTGTGGAACTCCTTGCCACAAGATGTTCGGTTGACCCCTTCCCTGTTGTCTTTTTATTTATTTATAAGGACTTTTTATTTAGGCAAGCTGTGGGTTTTTAACTTGCTGCAGCAGACGGAGCTTTTATTTCATTTTGTTTGCTTAGCTTGGAGGGGGACGTTTAATAGATTTCAAAGAACAGTTGACTTTGCTCTCACACACAAAATAAGTCAGACACATCCCTCCTGGACCTGTGGGAGCCATTGCTTCGGGTCTATTTGCCAGATCCTTGGCTAATAACACTTGGAGAGGTTATTTTCTCCTTGAGTAATTGCTAAAATTAGAATTCCCAGCAATAGATGTTTTTTTGGAAGCTCTTTCCTTATGAAAACAGTTCCTCCCACTCTGCCTCTTCTCAGATATATGGATTTCACAGAACTGGGGAAACCTAAACCTTTGGACTATAGCTCCCAAAATCCCCCAGCCAGCTTGCTGGCTGGGGGATTTTGAGAGTTGTAGTCCAAAAAGTCTGTGTGTGTGTTTTCTTGCAAAGCCTGGGTTTTCCTGCTTTTAGGTACAGAAAGGAGAAACCCATCCAAAGATTTTACTAACTTTACTTACATTTTTATTTAACAAGATATCCTTTTCCACCCCCATTTTCCTCCTCCACCTCCTTTTTATTTTGGCGAGAGTCAGATATAAGAAAGACAGTCTGCAACCCTGGAATACAGACGTGGCTGGGTTGTGGTTTCCGCACCTACAGTTCCTCTGTGTGTGTGTGTGTGTTTGCCATAGCAACCATTTCATAACCCAGGCAATTTGGAAATCTCCTTTTCAAAAGAGGTCCCCCCAAGCGGTCAGATTCAAAGGGGGGCTGCCTTTTTAGCCCAAGGGTTGAACGGGATTTCAGACTTTCCTAAATAACCTATCCAGTTGAGGTGAGGCCTTCAATCGAGTTGATTCCAACTTCAGATACAGTTTTCTTGGCAATATTTTTTTTCCAGAGGAGATTTGTCATTGCTTTCCTTTAAGGCTGAGAGAGTGTGACTTGCATCCACTGGTTTCCATGGCTGAGTGGGGACTCGAATCCTGGTCTCTCAGTCCAACACTCAAACCGCTGCACCATTCTGTCTCCAATATGGTGACCCTATAGAATCGTAGAGTTGGAAGAGACCCCCAAGGGCTCTACAGTTGTCCCTCTTTATCCACGGATTTGGTATCCACGGATTTAAGTATTCACGGCTGGAATATATTCATAAAAAAATAATAATCCCAAAAGCAAACCTCGATTTTACCATCTGATATAAGGGACACCATTTTGCTGTGCCATTGCATATCATGGGACTTGAGTATTCATGGATTTTGGTATCCATGGATTTAAGTATTCACAGCTTGAAAATATTCATAAAAAGTAATAATCCAAAAAGCAAACCTTGATTTTGCCATCTGATATAAGGGACACCATTTTGCCATGCCATTGTATATAATGGGATTTGAGTATTCATGGATTTTGGTATCCATGGGGCGTCCTGGAACCAAACCCCAGTGAATATGAAGGGACAACTGTATTTCAGAGGAAGGAACCGGCAAAACCACCTCTGAGGACTCCTTGCCTCCCTATGAAATGCATGGGGTTGACATAAAGGCACAGACATAAACGAGATACCACCTTGACTAATTGGCTTGCCATCACAATAAACACACATATCACAGATAGTAAGAATGCCTTGCAAACCCATGATGAGCTGTTAACTTGGGGTGTATCCAGACTGCACAATAGTATTGCTTCCATGCCACTTTAATTATCATATCTCCATGCTGTGGAATCTTGGGATTTATAGTTTGGTGAGATCCTTAGAATTTTCTAACACTATAGTTCTGGGAAGTGCACAAGAGAATTCTTAAGTCCCTTATTCCAGACTTGATATCCCAGGATTCCACGGGATGCAGCCATGACAGTTAAGGTGGGATCATAATGCTGTAATTGTGCAGTGTGGATGTACCCATGCAGTTCCCTGACTGCATGAAAGTCCAGATGTAGCCAATTCAAAATAACAGTCCTTAATTGACATCAGGAAAAAAAAAACCCTGTATTTTAAGTACCCCTTTACTCTTTGCAGTTTCTATACTGCTTGTGCTCTTACGTAGTTTGGAAGAACTCTTCTTTATGAAGCCGAATGAATCTGCTCCAACAAATTGCTGCAGATTTCTTCCAGCTTCAGTCTGCACAGAGTTTCCCTGTCGGTAGATGCTTTTCCCATTATGGCTCTGGCAGGGTGCCATGCACCGAAAGGACTTGGAGAAGAAAAATCTGAAGCCAGTCATATATTTCCCCCCTCTCTCCGTCTCGTAATTTTTTTTTCCTGGAGAAACAAAGACGGAAGGGGCCTACAGATGACATAATGGGAACATGACATCACCCTTTGGCAAGGGAACAGTTGCAATTCAACATGATGTGTCTTTGGCTGGAGCGCAACAGCAGCAGCAACAACCCTTGTGTGCCACACTGGAGGAGGCGCATGCAAAATGCATGTGTTGCATCCAAGCCTGTTATGCCTCCTCGATGCTTCCGTGGCAGCTTTGGCTGTTCTCCTTGCTCTCTGCTCTTTTGTCAAGGTTGAAATTTTATGTCTGCACCAATGGTGTATCCCTCTGTTGCAATGGAGAGTGAACCACCCAGCACATACTTAAAACGTAGAGGTGCTCTTCTGCTGGGATCACCCATGGATTCATGCCTACATGGTGCCTAAGACTGGGAGGTTATTTTACAAATCTTTCTGCTGGATTTTCATCTTTACAGTTGAACGTGTACCAGCCAAGCATCCGTGAATGAGATTTCTGCTGACTTTATCAGACAAACCTCTAAAAACGTTCTTTTGTCACCATATTTTGCACCATCTTTGTGCTGGCAAAAGGACCCAAAATATCAAACGTTGCCATGAAAGCGTGAATGAGCAGCCTTGTACTTCCGCATTTGCTGCTGAGCGTGATCTCGGTGGTTGTCGCAAGAAGACACAAGCGTGCTTAAAAGTGTAAAAACAGCTAAATTACCAAACAAAACATACACACAAGCACTGAAACACGCTTAAAAACTTGCCTGCGATGCCTTATTTACAATCCATGATCACAAAAGCATGTCGTCGTCTGGTAATCGCATCCTTTTGGTTTCATTAAGCATCATTACGACGCCGTATTTGCCACATCGGATAAAGTCCTACAAGCCAATTTGAAGCCTGCTGTCATTATTACTATTTTAATTGGCCAATTTTGGTGTAAGAAGAATTTATTATTCATGTGTATATTTGTTTATGAAAAGCGTTTTGATGTCTGCAATTGCTGTTGACATTTTTTATGGGCCAATTTTGGTTTAAGAATGGGTTTTTTTATGTGCATATTTGCTTATACATAGATGATTGTGTTACCTGCGTTTTGTTGGTTATTACAGTGAGTTAGAGGCCAGTTGTGGTTCTTTCATAGTGATGAAATCCTTACCAAACTGGGCGCCATGATGGAGGAATAGGTGCATACAGAGATGCAGCAGGCAGATTCCTCTGCTAATGAGTGGCATGAGCTCATTAGCCTTCCATCATTTAAAAATTTGATCTCTCGGGCTGAAATGCTGTTCTACTGGTAGAATGTAAAGCTCTACCATTATACCAGGAATCTGGGAGGACCGGGCTGTTTTCCTCCTTCTGGATGCCCAATGGCAACTGAATCATTCCCAGGTGCACCCAGATTGAAAGGTCTGGAAGCCATTTTGCCCTATGAGGAGCGACTTAGGGAGCTGGGCATGTTTAGTCTGGAGAAGAGAAGGTTGAGAGGGGACATGAGAGCCATGTTTAAATATTTGAAGGGATGTCATACTGAGGATGGAGGAAGCTTGTTTTCTGCTGATCCAGAGACTAGGACACAGAGCAGTGGGTTCAAGCTCCAGGAAAAGAGATTCCACCTAAACATTAAGAAGAACTTCCTGAGAGTAAGATAGTGAAGCTAAGATCTCTTTCTCTCTTGATTTCCAAACAGGAAAATGTCTTCTCTCTGTATGCATTTGTGTATGTTTGCATGGCAAGCTGTGAGCAACTGCAGTTGATACTCAACACTTAATAATATCACCAGAAAACAGCCCGAAGTCTCAGTTTTGGCCCAAAAACCTCAGGGTTGCACATGCAACTCTAGCAACCATGGAAGGTCTGAGGGGCACTTTAATGCCTTGGGACCCTCTGGGGGCCACATGGATGAATGAAAATAGAACAGCTTGCCAAATGGTTGGAAGTCCACTTCTGGTTCTTAAAAATATGTATAGGTGGCCCCCTCCCGCCATGTTTGCAGAACCAATATCCACAGTTTCAGTTATGCCTGGCTGAAAAAATAGGGACACCTACCATAGAGTCGTGCTGGGAACTGCCTAGAGAGGTGACCTCTCTAGGAATTGCTAGGTCCTCCCAATGCAACTCTATGGTATTTTTGTACCGGAAGTCCTTTATTTTGATAGGGTTTGCTATGATCCGTGGTTTCACTTGTAGCAATAGCGCTTACATTTCTATACCGCTTGATAGTTCTAAGCACTCTGTAAGTGGTTTACAATGTGTTAGCTAATAAACGGCAAGTCCAGGAACTTATCCCCTGTGGATAAAGAGGGGGCAACTTGTATTTCTTTGATGTTAAACAATATAGCCAAGCCTCAAAACCTGTTTCTAAGCTGAATTGTTTGAACCTGGAGGCTTCCTGGGCCAGCAATTCACCCTTGTGTTTTGGCCCAGGAAAGGGTGCTTGGGCTTTCCGAAGGTGTCAAGGGCCAGAAAAACACCCTTAGGGTGTCCACCTGCCATTTTGCCTGTCCCTGTTGTACTGAGAGGAGACTAAGTCGCTAACTAGAATGGCATGCCTCTGGTCAGTAAGTTTATGAGGGGGGTGAGCTTTAAAACCAGGGTCCCCTTGCTGGCCCCAGGTCCGTCCCCACAACTCTCTTCCACACGCCTGTGGAAGGACACGGGGCTGATGACGTGTCAAGGCTTAAGGCTGGGCTTCTGCCAAACAGGAGTCTGGCTTGTCTTCTTTGACGAGGTGTGTGCGTCCGGGAATGGGGAGGAAAGGCACACAGTTTGATGCTCGCCACAGTAGCTTTGGCAGAAGGCCTGAAAGGAGTCAAAGGGAACAGCCTGGGTCTGTTTTGACAGAAGTAACTGGGAGGCAAACGGCCAAAGCATCATCTCTTGCAAGCACCATTTCTGGAGGAAGCAGAGGTGTTTTGGAGCTTATGGTACCCCATGTTTGGGCTTAACGTTCCTTTAAGGCCATGGCAGCAGCTCTGCATAGTGGAGGGAGTGAAGGATAAAGTATTTGCAAGGAAAGGGTCTGTATGTGCAGCCTCAATGGTCCCATCTACACGATTTAAATAATACGTATGGTGTGCAGAAGTTCAGTCTTTGGTACACACGGCTGTTCAGATTCACATGCATCCAAAAGAAGGGGGGCTCGGTTTTCCACCCTGAAATACGCTCATGCAGCATTTGGGAGGGAAAGCGGATCGTGATGAAAAATCCGTTCGCTGTTCGGATGGCTAACGGTCTGTATGCTCCGTTCGCACACATACAAACAGGCAGTGTAATATGATTGGCTGGCCAAGTAGAGGGGCAGGGCTAGCACGGAGGGAAATTGGGAGCGGCCGCCATGTTGGTTTCCCGGCTAGCGAGAGTCCAGTAAGTAAAAAGCAGCGGGAGATTTAAAGCCACCGCTTGGCTTCCTCGCTCCAGCCAGCTTGGGGAAGAGGGGTCATACGGAGTTTAGGGGGGTAAAAAATCATGTCGGTAGATCGTATGCATACAAACAATGGCCTATTTGTATTTTTTACCCCCCAAACGGATTTTTTATAATCGTATAGACGCAGCCATAGGTTGTTGTTAATTGTTGTCAAGTCAGCTTTGACTTTTGGCGACCCTATGCATGAGAGACCGCCAGTCATCCTGTTATTAACAGCCCTGCGCAGGTCTTGAGACTCAAGGCAGCAGGCATGGTGGCTTCCACGATGGAGCCTATCCACCCATACCGCAGTCTCTTTCCCGCCAGCCTTCCACTTTACCCAGTATTATGATTTTTTTCCCAACAAGTTGCATCATCTCGTGATATGTCCAAAGCGTGACAACCTCAATTGAGTTATCTTGGCTTCTAGGGAGAATTCAGGCCAGATTTGTTCATGGATCCAGTTAGTTTTCTTTTTGGCAGTCCGGGATATCTGCAGAAATCTCTTCCAGCCCCACATTTCAAAGGAGCCGATTCTCTTCCTACCAGCTTTCTTCATTGTCCAGATTTCACAACCCATACACAGATACTGGAAATATTTTGGCATGGAGGAGGATGACTTTACATTGGAGGGCTTATGGCAATGATAGATACATCTTGGCTCTTGAAGACTTGTGGTGACCCTATGAATGAAAGACCTCCAAGATATCTGGACTTGACTACATGGGGGGGGGGTGGTGGTGGTAAAAATCCAGATGAGGTTCGGACTACTTTGGCCCGGAGCTGCAACACATGAAATTTGGACTACTCTGGCCTGGATTTCAGCACCACACCTGCCAAAGCCCAAATTGGCATTGTTTTTTTTATACTTGTTACTCAGGCTTGACTCTTGAAAAGTTCATTGTGTGCTTTACAAATGAAGTATTACTGACAGCCATCTACAGGGTGGGCGTAATAAAACCACTACACCGGGGTCTAAAATTACCTAGCTGAGCCATCAGTTCCTCTCTCTGATGGAAATTTTTATACCATGAACTTTGATAGTATTGTACTTTTTAAAAAATCTGTTTTATGACTTTAATTGTAAGCTAACCACAGAACGGTGTTATTGGGTGGTCTTCTCTAAACAGCCTTATAAAGCTGCAATCTTGTGCATACTCCCCTTGGGGTAAGTCCACTGATCCCAGTGGGATTTACTACTGAGTAGACAGATATAAGATGGCCCTATTGTGAAACCAAAGGACCTCTTTGCCTAGCCTTGTTGTCTCCCTGGGGTGCTAATAGTTGCGGTGCAGTGAGATTGCAAGCAAAAACACACCGGAGAATTTCTGAGCAGGCCATTCTTGTATGGTGAAGTCCTAAAGGGTGGTGTATCATTCTACATAATTCTTCTAAGCGTGTAGCTCAGTCTTGTCTTTATGTTTGCTCAGTTACAAAATTGTGGCTTAAGATTTTTTTTAAAAATAGGAGCACCAAATTTCTGCAGTCTTCCATGCTTGGGATACTTTTTTCACTACACATTTATAGCAGTATGATTACACTTATAACTGCCTTGGCTGCATCCTATGGAATCCTGGGACTTGTAGTTCGGGGAGGTGCTAAGGACTCTTTCACACAGCACAATTATAGCACTGTGATTCCACTTCAACTGCTGTGGTTGCAGCCTGTCTACAGGGCCAGTTTAAGGCACCGGTGGCATCAGCATCCTCAGGGGGCCCCATCATTGTGGGTGGCCCCCATAGTAACCCTCCTCCTGCAAAAACATTATTAGTAATAATCTGAATATCCTATACTGTGAATAGCTTAGGTTGAGTTAGGTTACATTGACCTGAGATAAACATATGGGCCCCCCAAAATAAAAAGTTGCAGGGTGGGGGGGGGTGGTTGTAACCCTCCTTCTGCAAAAACATTATTAGTAATAACCTGTATATCCTGTACTGTGAATAGCTTAGGTTGAGTTAGGTTACATTGACCCGAGATAAATATATGGGGCCTCCAAAATAAAGCATTGCAGCCCCCCCCCTCAAATTCCTTAATCCTTCCTGGCTGTGTACTCCTTGTATGCGTGATTTGGGGAGGCACTAGAAAAGCTCTCTGGCTGAGAATTCTTGATGCCCCTCCTTGAACTAGAAATCCCAGGATACCACAAGATGGAACCATAGCAGTTAATGTGGAATCATAGCACTATATTTGTGGGGTGTGGAAGGGCCCCTAGTAGCCAACAGAAGCTCTTATTGTGTGAAAATCTGCTGTGTTTGACATCATGCCTTAAGATTTTTTCTTAAAATAAAACCACAGCACCTTAAATGGAGTTGTGAAGTATTTTCCAAGAATTCCAGCATGTGGAGGATTAGGGACAGAATTTAATGTATATTCCTTGTTATTTCCTGACCCAATAGGCAATTTCAGTATGTTCCTGTACCCGCTTCATGGAAAAAAGCATAACCTCGAACATTTTCCAGGTGAAAACTGGGGCATGTGTTGCAAAGCAACATTGGAGCATGGCCAAAAGGGCAAAAGTGATTAATGAGGCAGAATACAAAAGCTAGGGGAGGCTGCAGCAGATTGCTTTGGCCTGAGTCTACTGGGAAAGGCAAGATTTCACCTCCTCCTCCTCTCATCTCCTCCTTCCTAAATTACAGCAATTGACTGCAAACAAATTTCGAAGTGAGCGGAGGAGCAAAGTGGGCAGAGGAGAGAGAAACTGGAGCAATTTAATAGCTGCTGAAAAACTAGGACAATAGATTATTAGAGGGGACTGTCCCTGTCAAATCAGGACTGTTTGAAAGTAGGAGAAAGTTTGATTTTTCCCCAACTGGGCTCAAGTTAATGGATAGCCAGAGCACCTCTCTTCGGCTTTGTTGCATCCAAGTTCACCAGAAAAATGGCACCGGGGAATTTTATTTTATTTTTTACCCAGTACAGTTAAACAGATTGGGACAAAATAAGGTGCTTTATTGGCAAAATGCAACATTTGGGTCCGTCCCCCCCCCCCTGTTGGTCCCATTTGATCCCAGATGGCTCTTCTTTTGTATGTCTGTTTATTTCATACCCTCCTTTTCCCCCAATAGAAAGTTTTCAGAGTTTAATTGAGGAGTGTCAGGTAATAATAAAAGACAGAGTACTTTTGGAAATGTGCAGAATGCCTTTCTGCAGCTACTTAAACTGTTTCCTAGATCTTTCTCCTTTTTTTCATACTGTGCCACCTTTAATGAATGGAGAGTGAAATAAGTATTTTCTTTATTTAAATAACTCCTGGCCAGCCTTTGAAGTTCAGCATCCTTCATATATATATATATATATATATATATATATATATGGAGAGACAAAGGTTGGTTCAGAATGACGTGATGTAAAGCGAGCTTCCTCCCTTGCCTGGGCAAAAATCTGAATTTTCATCGCACATCATTTCAGCATTTGGGGCGAAAGATGGAAAACCCTTCTAAGCAGTGAAGGACTAGATGTACGCATGGGAGAGCCAAGGAAAATGCAGTTTGAGGTATAAAAACAACAAGAGTGCGTCCCAAGTGGCGCAGGGCCAGCCAATCCTGAGCAGAGTTGCTGCGGGATTCTTGAGCCTTCAGAGCAAATCTGGCGTTCTTGGTCGGCCGCCCTGTGAGTGGGAGGCGAAGGAGGCAGAAGCGAACCTCCTCGGTGTGAAATGGGAATAGCTCCTTCTTCCCTGGGCTTAAAGGTTTTTTTTCTCCCCTCTCTTTTCTTTACTTTTCTCTTCTGGAACAATTGTGTCCATCCTGTCTGCCATCACTGGCCCAGCATAGATGCGCAATCTTTTGTGAGCATCCTTCCTAGCTCCTTTTTTGATGCACAATGTATGCATTCTGCAATAGGTATGTGTTGCAGCAACTCTCCGTGCTGTACTATTGGACAAAAGAAAAGTAGTTGTGTGTTTTTTTAATGGCGGAACCAATGCAGTGAAATTTCCTTGCACGCCAAATCTCTTAAATATTTCATACTTTTCCCCAGTGCACACACCAAAAGTGTTTGGTTGACAGATCTCATTTATCCTGAATTTCACTTTAGAGGAAAAGGGGGGAAAGTTGTTGTTTCAAAGCAGATTTGTCTTTTTCTTTTTACATACAAAGAATTGCTGTGTATCAGCCAACTGAGTTTTATTCCAGAAAAGAACTACAGTTGTCCCTCTATATCCATGGATTTAAGTATTCATGGCTTGAAAATATTCTTAAAAAGAAAAACAATAATCCAAAAAGCAAACCATGATTTTGCCATCTTATATAAGGGACACCATTTTGCTCTGCCATTGCATCTAATGGGACTTGAGTATTCATGGATGTTGATATCCATGGGGGGTGCTGGAACCAAACCCCAGCAAATAGGAAGGGACAACTGTATTTTATTTTTAAAAATAGAAATGACCATGTAGACCATAAGAAGAATCCAAATTCCATATTGTGAGAATAACTGTTGTCGTTGCTGTTGTTGTTTTGTCCTTTCAAGTCGTTTCCAACTTACGTTGACCCTAAGGCAAACCTATCACAGGGTTTTCTGAGGGCTGAGAGAGTGTGATTTGTCCAAAAGGGACTCAGTGGGTTTTCATGGCCAAGTGAGGATTCGAACCCTAGTTTCCAGAGTTATAGTCCAACACTCAAACCATTATGCTATGCTGGTTTTTCTACATCATCCTAAAAGGCACAATTGTTTTAGTTACTTGATTAAATATTAATTGTATCAGTACAATTGTTTCTTTTAAAAAATATTTTGTAAACCATTTTTTAAAAACTGCTATAAGGTAGTATCTAAATATTTTAAATACCATAAACAAACTTGCATTTTAGCATTTATTTAGAATACTTTGCACTTTTAGGAGCTCCCAAAAGAATACTTTATTAAAGGTCAGACAGCAACACTTCTCAAGGTGATATAAACACATATGCAAATATGTTTCAATATATTTAGCGAAAACAGAAGCATTAGAACAGGAAGAGGGAGCTGGGGAAAACCAAGCTTTGGAAAAGTTGCTTTGGGGAGGTGCTGCAGCTCCCAGATAATAAAAAAGAGCCTTGGAAAAGTAACTTTTGGGAGCGACAACATGCATGCAGGCTGGGCAATTCTGTGAGTTGCAGCCCTAACAAACCTCCTTTTCCAAGCTCTGGGGGGACCTCAAAGAGACTGGGGAGTGTTTTGTTGGTGGTAAGGGTGTGAACGTGAGTGTGGACCAAACAGAGAGACTTCTGGACTATTCAATTTGGCAATAGTGGCTTGAAATAAGTAGCCAGAGCTTTGGCTGCAGTTGTCTCTGATTTTATGTATCAGGACATAGAATCATAGAGTTGGAAGAGACCCCAAGGGCCATCTAGTCCAGCCCCATTCTGCTGTGCAGGAATATACAATCTAAGCACTCCCAACAGATCCAGGCTCTGCTTAAAATCCTCCAAAGAAGGAGACTCCACCACACTCCCAGGCAGTCTATTCCACTTCTGAACAGCTCTTACTGTCAGGAAATTCTTCCTAATGTTTAGTTTAAATTTCTTTTCCTGTAGTTTGAGTCCATTGCTCCGCGTCCTAGTCTCTGGAGCAGCAGGAAACAAGCTTGCTCCATCCTTAGTATGACATAGAGAAGAAAAGTCCTGAAATGAGGTTACCTTGGTGCCTTCCATCAGCACCTTTATAGAAACTGACTCTCAGTGCAAAAGTCTTGGAGGTAAGCCCTCCAAAGCCATAACAAGAGAAGAAGAGCCATTTTAGGCCAGAGCAATGGCTAATGGAGTCCAGCATTCTTTTTCCCCCAGTGGCCACCCAGTTGCTGAAATGGGACACCCACCCATAGGACATGAGAGCAACTCTGTCCCTCCATCTTGGCCTCCCCAGCAGGTGATACACAAAGGCGCATGGGTTCTGGAGGTGATTTGTAAGCCATCATGGCTATTAGACACCGAGGACTACTAACCTCCTCCATCAATTTATCCAATCTCATGTTAAGGACACCCAATTTGGCCGCCCTCACTACATCTTGTGCCGGTGAGTTTCACAGTTTAACTCTTACGTTGTATGGAGACGGCCTTCTCTTTGCTATCCTAAATCTCCCACTATTTAGTTTCTCCAGGTGGTAAGGTGGCCAGTTTGGGATCATCCCAGGCCCTTGACTAAAACTCGAGACTTGGGGTGTTATCTGGTGATGTCCTTAAATGTTATCCATTAAGTACCAACTGCAGTTGCTCACAACTTACCACTGGAACATATACAAATACACACAGAGAGAACACATTTTTTCTATTTACAAATAAAGAGAGAAATCTTAGCTAAGTTCTTAGATCAATTAGGGAGATGTGATAAAGCATTTAATCTGTCCTTCTTGCTTCTAGCCAGAAGGTGGATGCAGAGCAGAGTGGAGGGTGAGCTCTGTCACCACAATGAAGGGAGGGGAGGAGGTTAAATAAGTAAATACATATAGACCTCTGCCCTGGAGAGTCTTTGCAAGATGCAGCAATGGATCCCGATCCATTAAGCCTCGGAGGTTGTAGCGAGCCAGTGCTCTCCTAGCTGAGCAGGAGATTTGCGTATTGTCCTTTCCTTTTGGCTGGAGCTGAATCCCTCAAAACTGGAGAATTTGCACCCTTGCCTCCTATCTGGAGACAAAGCACAAAAACTGGAGATTCGGGGCCAGGCCCTGAGATCTGGCAACCCTGCCAGATGGCCCCATTTGGTTCTAGTATTACAAGAGAGGCCTAGCTGTGGTTTTCGAGCAAGGTGATGTTGCCTCCCGAAATTTCCTGCAGAATCTGTGCATGAGTTTTCCTTTGGACTCGTTGCTCCCTTTAAAGCCTTAAAATTGTTTTAACTTGACTGAGTGCAAAGCTGGACACACACTCCTACAAATGACCAGCTGAAAGCAGAGTTCTTATTTCATTTTTATTTATTTATTTTCAGGCAGTCTGAAATGTTGTTTTGAAAAGTTTGCTTGGATGGGGTTTCTCACCATCCAAGCTGGTTTTTAAAAAGGAAAAGGACAATGGGGGGAGCCAGTGTCAGAGATACTACGGGAAGATGGTATTCCTTGTTCCATGTGCCACAGGGCTGTAAGACAGCTGTGTGGATGGAGTTGGCAGGATGGTTGTCATCTGTGTATAGATACTGGGAATGGGGAAAAGAAATCCTATTTATTTCTTCCTGGGAAGAGTTCAGGAAGAATGATAGACCAGAGATAATTTTACACATTTCCCCTGATAGTCAAACATCCTGAAGAGTTGAGGAATTATTCTGCAGATTAAAATGGGGGGTGGGGGTGGTTTCCACACAAAAATCCTGTTTTCTGCATAGGGAATGGGTTTTCACCTCAGAAAATGGGTTTTCTGTGTAGGAAATCAGTATTTTGCACAGCAAATCAGGGGAAGGGATTTGCAAAAAATCCCAACACCCATATGTTTTTCTCCTTTGCAACACTTTGGAATATAGAGAGAATAGTGTGGTGGAATATTCATTTTTCTACACATTTTCTCCCAGTTTCTCTCCATGTGGATCCACAGGGGGTTGGTTCCGGGACACTGTGCGGCTACCTAAAAAAGTAGATGATCACATCCCATATTATTAAATGGTGGCAACGTGAATGCGGATGCTTCAGCGTGTCTGTGTTCATATTGCTGCGATTTTATAAAATGGGATGCGGAGATCCGTGGTGGGTTGAATTTGTGGATCTGGAGCCCACGGATTGAGAGGGCCCGCTGTATAAAGTGTTACTTAAACTCCTTGTGCGGTACGTTTCTTTTTCAAAGTGGCGCTTTGTGCTTCCCAATAAATTTATCCCACCTGAACATATTTTACCCTTGAAATATTTGGGCCTAGTTTTGGGGGAGTTTTTTGTGCGTATATGGCCTCATTTTCTCTCGAAGGATAAGCCAGTTTTAGGAGGACTGAGGGGCTTATAGCTGAAAGGTGTTGACTTTGGCTAAGAGAATCCCTCCCTTTCCACATGCCAAAAACCCCTCTTTTTGTCTGAGTCTGGGATAAAGCGGAGGCAGACAATCCTTTTTAAAGTCACGCTGATGGAACAAAGACAAAACAAACGTGAACGATAACCAGCTCTATTTTCTCTCTCTTCCTCTCCCTCCAGGGATCTTTCCAGTAACAAGATCAGCGCTTTAAACGTGGAGGCATTTGCACATCTCACTTCCCTGACAAAATTGTGAGTACTTGTTACATCCTGTAAAATCCTAACGATTGTTCTCGGGATTTTGGCAGGCCCCACAAGCCACGGATCCACTCCCGTTCTTTCCATCCATTGTTGCACCAAGAGAGTAAAGAAAAAGGAAGCGAGGGGTTGCATTCTGCATTGGTGGGGACCCAGCTTTTGAAATGGGCAAAATTCAAAGTGCCCAGTTATGACCTACAAAGCTCTATATGATTCAGGTCCAGGCTGTCTGGCAGACTGTATCTCCCCATATGAGCTTGTCCCATATCCTCAGGGGAGGCCTTTTTTTTGGTCCTTCCACCATTACAGGAGTGGCTGGTGGGGACAAGACCAGTTTAAGGAATTTTGGGGGGCCCTGCAATGCTTTATTTTGGGGGCCCCATATGTTTATCTCAGGTCAATGTAACCTAACTCAACCTAAGCTACTCACAGTACAGGATATTCAGATTATTACTAATAACGTTTTTGCAAGAAGAGGGTTACTACGGGGCCCCCCACAATGATGGGGGGCCCTGTAGATGCTGACACCGCCAGTGCCTTAAACCGGCCCTGCTCTTTCCCCCTTGGTCCTCAGCTTATTTCAATTGCTGCCAACTAAATTCAAAGTGCAAAAGTATTTTCGGTAGGACGGGGAGAGGAGAGGACGGGGCAAAATCCTGCCTTTGCAACATGCTCAGGCAAAAGCAAATGGCTGCATGCTCTCAAGGCCGGTTTAAGGGATTTTGGGGGGCCCTGCCATGCTTTATTTTGGGGGGTCCATATGTTGACCTCAGATCAGTGTAACCTAACTCAACCTAAGCTACTCACAGTACAGGATATTCATATTATTACTAATAACATTTTTGCAGGAGGAGGATTACTATGCCCCCCCCCAATGATGGACGGCCCTGCGGATGCTGATGCCGCCCGTGCCTTAAACCAGCCCTGGGTGGGGACGCAAAAGAGGGCCTTCTTGGTGGTTACCCTAGATCTAGAATTCCCTCCCAATGGAGCCCAGAATGATCCCTCTCTTTGCTGCCTTTATATTTGACCCTAAGGCTATAGCTAAAGAAAATCTGAAGACTGCTCTGTTAAATTAGCACATCCCTTTTCTTTCATATAGCCTTTTCCAGTGAAAAAATACACTCCATAACTGACAATTTAGAGGTTGGGGAGAAGTGAGGGGGTTTCTTTGTACTAACCACATTTTTTTTTGCATCTCTTTCTGTGATTACAGAGATATAAGCAACAACAGGATTTCTACATTAGAAGATGGAATATTTGATAATTTATTTAATTTAAGCGAAATGTAAGTGAGTGTGTCTTTTCAAGAGAACTTTGCTTTTAGCAAAGCGCGGATGCTATGCATATTTAGGATTGCTGGGTTCCTTTTTGTTCTTGATCCTCTTAAAGAAAGTTGTTGCACAACTTCCTACTCTTTGAAGGGGTGAACTAGATGTTTCCCACATAGGGCCAGATTCGACAGATAGATCGTTTCAGCATTAAAAAAAAAAAATTAATACAATTTGTGATCATAAATCATAATGCATAGCATTCCCAGATCTCAGGGCCTTTACTCCAGTCCTCAAGGCGAGCGAGAGAAATCTCAGAGTGAGAGTATGGCCTTGAAAATTGTTCACACAAAACACACACACACATACATGCTTGTATGTTCTTGGTCTGCTTTTGCTGCAAGCTGTTTTGGAGCAGCTCTTGAACACTATTTGGTGTTCAAAGTAGAGCTTGGAAAACTTTCCTTCAATGGAATAGAACTTCATTGGAATTGTGGTCCAATGTAGGAAAGTTTTCCATACTCTGCTGTGAACACCAAACAGTGTTCAAGAGCTGGAAAAATGGAGATTTTGTACGAATATTGCAGACTATCACAAGCATTTGAAATGCTTGTGGCTGGTTTAGTTAGCCCTGTGTACTTTTTGCAGCGGCTAGTGTCTTTGGGGAACCCACAAGTCCAATCTGAGGTCAGTGGTAACCTTCCACTCCTCCTTCCCAACAACTTTTTAGATACGTTTGGAGGTAATCAATAGACTTCCTGACTATTAGTTATTGGTAAATGTATCCTCCATGATTTTATTCAGTCTTTGTTTAAAGCCATCCAAGTTGGCACCCAGAGCTACATCTTGTGGCAGTGAGTTCCACGGTTTAATTATGTGCAGTGAATTACAAACATTAAAAGAGAGATTTTTATATATTTATTTAATGTATACCCCGCTTTTCTCTCAGCAGCAATTATAATAACAATAACAATAAAACAAAAGAGATACAAACAGAAAGAGATATAGGTAAAAATAAAGATACAAATTATTCTTAATATGTAAGGAAGCCAGAAGGAAAATCAATTTAAAACATATTTATAAAAATAGTACAGCATGCTGCCAGTAGCCTTTTCCATGTAAACAGTCAGTTCCTAAGTGGCTATTATGTCAAATGGCTGGTTGTTTTTGAGTGCAGATATTGAAAAAGAATGATTCCTACAGTCTCTGTACAATGACAGGAATTATTTGTGGAACAGAAAGAGATGGGCTATTATTTGTTGAGCTAATGCTCTAATCCCCTCTTTTCAGAAACATAAGTTCCAATCCATTCCTTTGTGATTGCAACCTTGCGTGGCTCCCTCGCTGGGTGGAAGAAAGGAACGTGAAGGTTGCGCACCCGTCCGCGACGAAATGCGCTCAGCCTCCGGAGCTGGCAAACCTTCCTCTTTTCAACGTTTCATTCATCGACCTCACTTGTGGTAAGGCGAAGAGGAGGAGGGTGCCTGTGGATCAGCAATGATAAATCCAAGATGGAATAGAACTGTGGAATAACCCAATAACTATAATTATGATTCATGTCAAATATTTTTAATGTTTGGTGGGGGGCTTATTGGGCTGCCCTTTGGTAAAAGTGACAGGGTGCAATCCAAAATCACAACCCTAAAAGCAATCCGTAAAGATAGACACAGAACCAACAAAGCAGCAGTGGACATTCAAGAGCAGACAAAACCAATTTTAAAAGCTGCATGCAGTGGTTGCAATCCTGTATAGCTCAGCATTGTGTAGGAGGACTGCAGGCAGATCTAGCTTGGGCTGAGCCTTATGCCATCACCACTACCCTAAAATAGAATCATAGAGTTGGAAGAGACCCCAAGGGCCATCTAGTCCAACCCCCTGCCATGCAGGAATACACAGTCAAAGCATTCCTGACAGATGGCCATCCAGCCTCTGTTTAAAAACCTCCAAAGAAGGAGACTCCACCATACTCCCAGGTAGCGTATTCCACTTCCAAACAGTTCTTACTGTCAGGAAGTTATTCCTCATGTTTAGGTGGAATCTCTTTTCCTGGAGTTTGAACCCATTGCTCCATGTCCTAGTCTGGAGCAGCAGAAAACAAGCTTGCTCCATCCTCAGTATGGCATCCATTCAAATATTTAAACATGGCTATCATGTCCCCTCATCACCTTCTCTTCCCCAGGCTAAACATACCCAGCTTCCTAAGCTGCTCCTCATAGGGCATAATGGCTTCCAGACCTCCCACCATTTTGGTCGCCCTCCTCTGGACTTATTGGACAGTCTCTGAACCCTCCCAAGACATCCATTCCCTGCATCATGGGGAGCCGGCAGGATCACAGAAGTGTCTGGCTAGGTCGTTTTGCTGATTCCTTCATCTGAAATAGAGCCAACAGCACCTGGTATTCATTGGTGGCCTCCCATCCAAGTACTAACCAGGCCTGACCATGCTTAGGTTCCAAGATTCAGGCTATTTAGATCTACTTTAAAAAATAGCATTAACATTTCACCACCCTGTTCATGACTTTAACAATCACTCTCAAGTTCTTTCCCCAAATGCTTTAGCCCAGTGCTTCCCTGGCTCTCAGATGTGGTAGACCATCAATTATTACTTTTTTCCAACGTGCCCGAGACTGATACTCTATTTATGTCCATTGGTTACAACATGTCCTTTCTTTTCTGGAAATTGCCAGAGACGGGCTGGTTTGTGGACCTTCATTTTGAGAAGCTCTGCCTTTTAGGGCCCGATTGGCACCCTCTTGTTTCCCTCACCCCTGCCCTGAAGTGCTTTGGAAGCCATGCTGTGGCGTTCTAGGTGTGCGTACAGCCACCATCTTTGTTTGTCTCCCCCAGGAGCTGACTACATCGGGTGCCTGACCAACAACCACACAGGGCTGGCGGAGTCCATCGTCCGATTCACAGTCCAGCTCCCTCAGAACCTATCGGAAGCCACCTGTGGCGCCCTCTGTTACGCCGAAGAGCTGGATTATGGCGGCTTTACCGATGAGGCGCACTGTTTGTGCGGTGTTGCTCTTGAACAAAACTCTTCTGTGGGATGCCTGCCATTTTGCGCCGAGGTGTCTGTCGCCGCCTTGTGTAGCGGGCCTTCCCTTGTGTCCAACATCTTCCCAGCTGTGCTGTCGGTTTCCTTGACGGGGCCCAGCGCGCCCGCTGCCCTTTACCAAGAGGTGGCCTTTGAACTCCATGCTCCCATAGCTGTCGGCTTGTTACAGTGGGACTTTGGGGACCGTACAGGGCATTTAAATACCACCAGGTATTTAAATACCACCGTCCGTCACATGTATGCATTGCCTGGTCGCTACAATGTCACCACCACCATCTTCGTCGGCAGCCGGTTTACCTCGGCCCAGGCTGAAGTCGAGGTGGTGTCAGCCCCCGAGGAGATTGAGCTCCAGTGTCCTCCTTTGGTGACGACAAATGAAAGTTTGCAGTTACGGATAAGGAATCGAGGAGGGACTGGCCTCTCGGTGGTCTACAGCATCGTGGCGCAGGATCGCCAGCCTGGGAATGGTGAGTTGAAGCCCGCCAGTGGAGAAGAGCCAGAGCTGTGACCTCGGGTTGAGGAGACAGTTGCTTGGTTTCCTTGAGCAATGCAGATAATCCTGTAAGGATGTCAAGAATATTTGCAAATTTTCACATCTTGGGGAAGAGGAGTGTCTCAACAAGTTGAGATGCCCCATTCAAAAAATGGGCAGCTGCGATTTTTTTTTTTTAATACCCCGCTCTTCAGCCACAAGGCTATCAGAGCGGCTTACAAATTGTTTTAAGCAATAGCAATTTACACATCTACGCTGCATTAAGCAGTTTCCAATGTGTGTTAGCTCATTGCCCCCACAAGCCAGGTCCTCATTTTACCGACCTATGAAAGGATGGAAGGCTGAGTGAACCTTGGAGCCCGCTGGGATCAAACTTGCAATGTGGTGACTTGCAGGACTGGCATTTAACCACTGCGCCACCAGGGCAGTGAGATTTTTCTCACTCCTGTCTGCAAGCAGAAATGACCAGTGCTTTTTGGGTTCCCAATAAATGTGTTTTGAGCAAAATACATGGTTTGCAATACATCTCCTCCAAAGTGTTTTGCAAAGGGGAGGCTGGCACTTTGGGAAAAGTCAGACTGGCACACCAAGAGGGCTAGTGCTGGCTTTGGCCCCAAAGCCAAGGACGCCCCCCCACCCCCGGGGCCTGTTAAGTTTACCCTATTGCTTCTTCCTTCTGCAGTGGTTTACCCCACGTGCCCCGTGGACAGCATTGCCTTCCCTGGGAACAACCACTGCTATTGGCTGGTGGCAGAGAAAGCCGAATGGCTGGAAGCCCAGCGACATTGCCAAGAATATGGCCACGGAGACCTGGCCTTTGTCAGCAGCCCCGAAATTCAGAATTTCTTGGTGTCTCATGTCACCAGGTAAGTGAAGAAGAAATCCTCTCTTTTTTGGACTCATTGCTGGCTGTAATTTAATACAGGTCATCCCCTGTGGTATACGCAGTTTCACGTACCTGCTGTAGGTGGGGAAAGGTTTCCCTAGGTATTTGGAGGACCATAGAGTCACGGTGGAGGTGGTCCCTCTAGGCATCAGTAGGTCCTCCTGAGCAGCCAATCTGCACACTGGGAAAGGCAACATACCCAAGAAAATTACCGTATCTGTGTGTGTCAATTACTGTTTGAAAGAAAGGCCTCTCCTAGGGCTAAAATGGCCCAAGGGGCAAAAAAATTACCCCTGGGGGATCCTAGAGGTGAGGGGAAAAAAAACAGCCCTGGGGGAGGGCATGCAGCCCATGGCCCTTCTTTGCCCACCCTGTTCTACATGTAGGCAGGTGTAGTTGTGCCTTCCAAACCCCACCTTGCTGTGTGGGGCACAAGCATTTAGCTTTCCCTAAGCCGGCATTCTTCCAAAGTTGCTTCTGATGGCTCTGAAGGGACCCTTGGCTTGGAGAGCTCTGTCTCCTTCTTGGAGTTATTAGCTGGTTGCTCTCTTGGCCTTGACTTCTTCACCCAGTGCTTTCGGCAGGGTGGAGCGGGTTTTTTCTCTTTTCATATTTTTCCTACTCAGTGGGCAGTGATGGAGCAGCGAAATCCTACAAGCAGAGAAATTCCCAGCTGCCGTCCTTCCTCTGTGCATCTCCTCCTTTCTTAGCATTGCTTTATTTACTGGGTTCATCCTATGAGATAAACAAGGCAGAGGCTTCCAGGCTGTTTTCCTTCCCTCCATCGCACCCCACCCCACCCCACTCCCCTTCCCATTTGGTGATAGAAGATGAATGGTGGAGGAGGCCCGGAGAGTGTTTTCTTGGAAGGGCCCAGACTTCCACGGTTTCTGTCTGTGTGGGAAAGCGAGCGCAGATGAAATGTGTTTCCCATTAGCTCCTGTGGCATCGGCCAAAGTGCTGCCCCTCCTGCTCCATTATCCCTCTCTTTGCCTCTGCTGTTGTCACTTAATTTGGCTCACTTCTTCTGCCTCTCCTCTCAACCAAAGTCCGGACAATGAAAGCAGGCAATAGTCTGCCCAACAAGGACCTATATCGCCTTCTCTCTCCTCCCACAGCCTCCATTTTTATTCCTGTTGGGCTTGGTGATCAGGCGGTGGGTCGGGCGGAGGGAGGTGGACACAGTATGGAGGTCCACTCCCTCTCTCTAGGTGCTCTCTCTTTCTCTCTCTCTCCATATATATATATATATATATATATATATATATATGACTTTAATGGTGAGATCATAGCTGGATTTAGAACAGGAAAATCTCTACGGGCTTTTGGAGATGGCAGTGAGCAAAGTTGGCTCAGTTTTTCCTCACTTTGGTTAAGCCCTTGCCAGTCGCTTAGGAGGAAAACACAGTGGTTCCTTGTTCTTTAGACAAAATTTTGTAGCTCTTAAAAAAACAACACACTTACACACACACACACCTTTCCCGGCCTGACAGATTGAGTTATTTTTGTCATCGTTTTTCTTGCTGCGAAAGCTCTTTTCAAGATGACCTCATTTATAACTGTGACCAGCAATGGGTCTCCGTGGCTTATTATCTCCTTTGCAAGTCGTCCGTGCACCCTGACTTGGGGTGTGGAGGTGGTGGATTGAGCAGAGGTGGCCAGGCTTTGGGCAGGAGTGGTGGCTGGCTTGGTCAGCACATGGATCCTTTTAAAAGAAAATGTAAAGAAATAAAGGATCTTGGGCAATTTTGCCTAAATCAGCCATTAAGTTTGCATCCTAGGGGGTGGAAAGAATCAAGTCTAATTAAATTGAAATCTACATTGTGCATTCATTGGAAGGGCTCAAAATTTTATTTCAGCAGAATCCTGGAATCAGGTGTGATATGACATCACTCCCTGTTGCATTGGGAATACTAGCGCAGCCTAAATGTCCCAATTCCCTCTGCAGTTGCATGACCCTTTTTTCTGGAGCCATCGGGCCAAATCCCACACCTACACCCCTTTTGCCCCACATATCCCTGCAAGGGAGGACAGCCTTAGTTTTGTTCTCTATGGAGGGCTTGCAAGCCAGTGGGGGTGAGGTGGCAGATAACTGGGCAAGATGAAAGGGTGGGCCAGGCAGGTGTTTCTGTCTTTGGCCCAGCTTTCTTTCCTTTCTCTGGACACAGAGAGACAACCCCTCCTAGGTGCAACCCTCCCCTTACAGGATATGTGCCTCTGTGCAGGATTTTCACATTAGGACCAAGAGGATCTCTCTCCTCTCCCCACATGGTTGTCAGAAGCTTGCAAAAGGGGAGAGCCCAGGCTTCGTCTGGGAGCAGAGAGGGGTCAAGGAAGCTGATTGATGGTCCCACACCATACTTGGCGGAGCCCCTGGATTTTGCTTCTTGAGAGACTGTATTATAAAGGGATTCCAGGAGGGGATAAACGTCCCAGATGTCTCCCAGGCATTTATGCCAACCAGATGTCTCCCGGGCGGGCGCTTATGAAATCTCAGGCTTTGAAGCGTGCCCTTCCTCCAAGTTGCTTTCCTTCAGCTGCAGGCCTGCATCCCTTCCTTCCCAGCCTAGACCGTTCCTTTCTTTGGACTCTGCTGTGCGTTTTGTGTGTGTGTGTGTAATTTTTTCTATTTTTTATTACTGGAAAAGATAGCTTTAAGGCTGGAAAAGGAGCTGCTGTATTCGCACTACAGGGGGAGGCAAGAAGATTGTCATGCAGGCGGGACCCCAGGGCGTTAAATGTGAGATGGGCTCTGGTAGCAGAGTGTGAAAGTAGCATACAGTAGCATTCACAGGGGATTGGTTCTGGGGGTGTCCGTGGATGGCAAAATCCGCGGATAATAGCGAACGCCATCCCGGGGGGGCATCTGGGGGAAGGGGGGTGAGTTCGCTCCTACACCCGCTTCGCATAGCCCCTTTGTGGCGGCAATTGCAGGGGCAAAGAGGGAAGGGGACAAGGCCAGTTCGCTCTTCCGCCCCTTTCACTCCCACCATGGCCCCACCATGGCGGCAATTGCAGAGGCAAAGGGGGAAGAGGACGAGGCCAGTTCGTTTCTCTGCCCCCTTCACCCTTCGCCCATGGCCCCACCATGGCAGCAATCATGGGGGCAAAGGTGGAAGGGGACGAGGCCAGGTGGATGCTTAGCTATCCAAAATACAGACATTCGGTTGAAGTTGTTTGTTGTAACATTTCTGGCAACTATATCTCCCAACTACAAGTACATCTCCCAGGCAATGGCTATGCTGTCTGGGACAGTCTGGGAGTTGTAGTCCCCCCCCCCCCCAAAGAGGAATGTTTCTGAGCCACTCTGAAAGGCAGTCCAATTTGGTGCCAAGCTGTCTCCCATAGAGTGGGCATTCTGCGCCAAAGGTGCCACAACTGAGAAGGCTCTCCCTCTGGTCCTCAGCTACGCACCCAACTTGTGAGGCTGGAGATGGGAGGACCTTTGGTGATGATCGTAAGGTTCAGGCAGGCTCATGGGGGGGGGCAACAGATGAATGTGCTCCTTTTGGGAAAAAAAAGTTTTGACGTCAAGTCCCTTGGACAACGGTGCGCCTAATCCTGTGCCGTTCCCAGATCATATCATCTGGACTTTCTCTCCCCACAAGGAGCTTGGATGTCTGGATTGGGTTCAACGATGTCGCAAGCCCCAGCAGTGCTTCACAGAGGGAGGAAGGCTTCGACCTGCAGAGCTGTCAGAACTGGCTTCCCGGAGAGCCCCACCCCTCCAACGCTGACCACTGCGTCCGCATGGGCCCCGCCGGGCAGTGCAACACCGACCTGTGTACAGCCAAGCACAGCTACGTGTGTGAGCAGAAGCCACAAGGTGTGCCATCGCTCTCTTGGGGTTCCTTTCCAAGGCCGTCTAGGGCAAGCCCGGTGCATACTTTAGCCCGAATCCCAGTGGTGTGCTACGCTTGTGTAGGAATAATTACTCAGAGGTTGCGTCAGAGGGTTCCCTTGTGAGGTCAGTTGTTCCACACAAACACACTACAGCCCTCTTTCACTTTCAACTTGAGCTGATCAACCTTCATGTGACAGGTTAAGCTTAGAGATGTAAAATTTCTGGAAATCCTGACGCGGGTGGGAAAACCCATTTCCCCCCCTAAATTTTTGAAAAGGAACATTTCCAGGAAAAAAATCAAAAAATGCAATGTTAGCACCTTTTAGAGTTTGAAAGTCACTTGTTACTTTAGGAACATAAAACCCATTTCTCTTGTTAAGTTTAAAGCCTTCATGCCTATCATTGGTTGCATATTCACACTACAGCTATACCTCAGTATAGCTATACCTCAGTTAACGGTTGATGCTGGGTATGACTGCTTTAACAGAAACTTTGGTACCAGAGGAAGAAATAACATGGAAAGAAAAGAAGAAGAAAAGAAAAAGTGCAGCCAACATATTCTAGTAAATGTTTTAGTCAAAACTAAAAAAAAAATGTGCATGTGAGATGTCATCAGGTAAGCTGTGGATAAGTCAGCAAAAACATTTTGGACCTTCTAGGGACCTTCTAGGGACCACTAGAAAGCTTTTCCCAAAATGCATCCAGGGGTTAATTTCATTTATTACAGCAAACAGCCAGCTATTACAAATTAGAACCACAGGGAAATACAATTAAAACAATAGTAAATTCAATTAAGAGTGGATAAAAACATAAATATATAAAATTTAATACTTACGTAAACCCCACATCCAGGGATGGTTCCCCCATCTCTTTTTTTCACCAGCTTCCGGTTTCCTTATGATTTTTATTTTGGAAGCCTGGCTTACAGATCTATGCTTTTTAAAAGCATGCTGTGTGTAACTGAAGAGTCAGGCTTATCTGCTGTCCCCTATTCTCTCTGTTTTGCTATTCATGCACGCTCACGAAAGGATTCTGGAGGCAATTGCTGTATCCCTTGCCTGTTGCAGGGAGGCACACACAGCTAATGTAGTTTCGGCTAGAGTGGAATCCCATTCTTTCCCAGCTCAAATTTTATTGCATTATTTACTACAGACATGCTGCTGCAAGCTGACACTGCTGGTATGTGTCTCTGCACCTCCCTTCACCATCTTCCCAAAGCGAGCGTGGCTAAAAAAAAAGTTGGAGTTAGACAGAAAAATAAAAGGAAAAAGGGCTGGGCAATTATTTGTTAAAGGATTTGTTAACCGAGGTATACCTGTATATATATGTATACTATGTTTGGCTTTTGCCTTTTAATTCTGCAAGAAAAATCCCACAACCTGTGCAACCTGAGCAAATTTGCACAATTGCTTCCACTCCTTTTCTGACATCACTATTTGGAGCAATTTGTCCTCTGATTTTCCTCATCAGGAGGTAGGGCAAGCAGCTCTGCAGACTTCAGAAGTGATCTCTGGAAAGTATATCTGGCTCAGTGTATCTGCTGGGGCTCCTTTTGATTGCAGCTGGTTTTCCACATCAGTAGGGATGCGGTCATCATGCAACTCCACCCTCCCCCCAAAACCCAACATTTATTAAAACGCAGCTATTATATATCTGCTGATGCTGAAAATAATCCTGCACAGCCCTTGTATCCAGTACTATTTGATTTATTTTCCACCGGGTGTGTGTGTGGGGGAGAAAGGATTGGCAGCGGCGTGTACATCTTGTTGCATAAGCTGGTTGGAGAGGGAAAGAGTAGCTAGATGCAGAAATTCATGTGCAAGCAAGTGGTTTTGAGAATAACATGTCCAGATGCCTATCTAAATATCCATCTCATTCAAGGCAATGGAGTCAGACAGTATCTAAAGTTGGAACATACAGCCTGATATGTGTTTTCCTTGCGCATTCATGCTTCCATTTCCTCTAAGCTAGAGAACATTTCTGGGATTGTTTTGGAACGTGAGGCAGAAAGTGCATGGGACGATATGTTTGGCACATCCCCCAGTTTGAACTTATGTCTCTTCTTTAATCTAAGGGATCTAGAGTAACTTGTATCTTTCCCACCCTCTCCAAACAGAGATTCTTTTAAATGCTGAGCACTTCTACCTGGGCGCCCGTGCGTTTGATACATACGTGCAAATGGGAAACGTCACCGAAATAGAAGAACTCTCTGCACCATCGGGAACTGTGGAGGTGAGGGATGCTAGCAGCCACCTTTTGGCAGACATCTTCCAACAAAGGATCTAGAGGTGTTCTCTGAAACATTTGGGGTTTTCTTTTCCAGACCATGGTGTTCTCTGACTTGACGTTCCCACAGGAGGGCTTTTTAGAGGCCTTGGAGTTTGTGACTCAGGTGCTGCAGCACAGCGTCCAAGTCCGCTTCCGTGTGCATCGCCTGGCGCATGCAGAAGGTGAGAGGCCACGATGCTGCTGGCCCAAGAATTCTTGTAGTGATGACTCTTGAAAGTCTTCTGGTTCCATTGTCAAATTGCTATAATTGCTAAGAGCAGAGATTCGAAACCAGGTCTCCTAATCCAGCATTCAGTGGAATCGGATGTTTCACTGTGGCCAGTTCAGAGCGGCCAGTTCAGTGTGGTGCAGTTCTGCTCATATATCCATTGGTTATTGATGATTGATAATAATCCTAACCTTAACCCTATCTTTTACCCAGATGGCTTTGGAAGACAATCCCAACCAAACAGAAATGATTTTGCTTGCATTTTCTTGACAAAATTATCAATTATCAATTGGTACGCAAGCAGAACTGTGCCACGCTGAAATGGCCGCTCTGAACTGGCTGCACCGAAACGTCCTAGACCCACACTCAACCCACCACACCACTCTGGGGGCTTGTCTATATGAGAAGATATAATGTGGATTGCTGCACATTAGTGCAAATTCGCACCAGCATTCTTTTGTCTCCACGGTCCTTTGGCAAAATCGGTGGTATGCGAAGCTATCCGTGGTTTGAAGTGCACATGGAGCCATGTCCATGAATCAAGATGGTGGCCAAGAGTGAATTATGTTATTATTCTCAATTAGTTGTCACTGCTGCACAGTATTTTTTTAAAAACTGTAAATCAAAGGTTTACAGTGCAACCTTTGCTCAAGTGCAACCTTCTGCTGAAAAAAGCTGTTTGGTCACCTCAGCTCAGCAAAAAAGTGCACGATCAGCAATGCAAAACTCCAAAATGGCACTTCTGACCACTTCGTTGCCGGCAAGCCTGCTCCAGCGCACATCTGACCAATCAGCTTTCCGCTTCTGCTCCTCTCAAAGAATGGGCAGCGTCCCGAATCGATTGTCCAAATGAGCAGTAATATGCATTCCCACACATTCTTTGTAAAACTTTGAAGAAAACCACAAAGGCATTTCCCGCATAGTTTTTGGAGTTTTACTCCCCCGTCCTTTTGAATACCATGAATCTCCTATGGATCTCGTTGGGGCAAAAGGTATTCTTGAATTCTATGTGGAATATTTTCACCGTCTAGACAACCCCTGGGTCTAATGATCGTTGCTTTCTTATGTGCCTCCAAGTTGACTCTTAGAGCAACCCTATCATAAGACAAGAGGTTTGCCATTGCCTTCCTTTTAGGCTGAAAGTGTAAAATGACTTACCCAAGGTCATCCCAGTGGGTTTCCATGGTTGAGCAGAGCTTCGAACTCAGGTCTTCAGTCCTAGTCCAACACTCAACCCACAACGCCACACTCGCCCCATAAATAACCCCTGTGGAAAAAGCAGGGCTGACGCATGGCTCTAGACAGCGCTCATAGAAAGTGGCATGGTGTTAGAATTATTGTGTTGTGATTGAATATTTCCTTTTCTATCCTTAGGGTGTGAGGAAGTCAGAAACAGCACAGACCCGTTGCTTGCTTCTCAAGAGAATGGGACGTGGCCACCAACAGACTGTCCGGTCGGGCTCCATTGGTGTCATCTGGCCAACACGTGTCTGCCACTAGGAGGATGTTGTGATGGCTCTGGGGCATGCGCCAACGACTCGCATGCCGGCACGCCACCCCCCATCCCTCCTCGCTGCCAAAACCCATTTGTGAATGTTGAACTCACAGAGTCACTTTTCACTTTACCACCAGGACGCTCGACGCTGTATCTTGTAAGTGATGAGTATCTGGCAAAGTCAAAGGGTTGCTGGGGTTGTTTTATCCCAATGCAGAGGGTTTGCTTCTTCCTCCACAAAAATGGATTATAGAATAGTTAGAGCTGCTGAATGGTAGTCATGTTATGTCAGACTAGATGATGCATTTAAGCATGTATTGTTGTTTCTTTTTTTAGTGATTTTTTTCCAAATGATGACAGATGTTTGTCATTGTGTATGGTTTCCTTCACCTCCATATCTTGCATTTAGCTTGATGTTTGTTTATTGCTAATTCATTGGCAAATTTGATTGCCGCGGCATGCATCTCTGAGGAAATCCTGTTGTGGGAGAGTAAAACAGATTAATTGTAGGCCCATGGTTCCCAAACGTTGGGTCTCCAGGTGTTTTGAACTTCTCAACTCCCAGAAGCCCCAGCCCGCTTGACCAGTAGTCTTGGGAATTCTGGGAGCTGAAGTCCAAAACATCTGGAAGACCAAAGTTTGGAAACCACTATCATAGGGTAATACTTAGAATCATAGAGTTGGAAGAGACCACAAGGGGCATCTAGTCCAACCCCCTGCCATGCAGGAACATATATTAAAATATATTTTGACCGAAAGAGTGAAAATTGAATAAAGTTACTGAGAACATTGTAACACTTTGAACTCTTGAAATATATCAGTCCTGATAAGTTGCTTAAATATATTTATTCTTTCTCTGATACATTGTTGGACATACCATTTATAAGCGAAGCCATGGGTAGTAGCAAACCCTGTGAAAATAAAGACCTTCCAGTACAAACATACCATAAGTTGCATTGGAGGAGCAAGTGATTCCTAGAGAGGATACTAATCTAGACATTTTTCAATGGGGCTGTATGGTATGTGTCTCTATTATTTAGCCAAAAATGCAGAAGTGCAGAGCTTGGAAAAGTTCCTTTTGGGATGAGAGTTTGTACAATTCCCCAGGAGGCAGGCAGAGATTTTGGGAACGGCAGTCCAAAAATGAAGAACTTTTCCAAGCTCTGGAACTGGCATCCTCCCCATCCCTCTGCATGTACCTCAGAATGCCATTACTTCAGGAAAGGGAAAACTCTCGATTGGGCCCAGACTCTTGGATTTAGTCTATTGACCTCTCTTTTTGCAGTTGCTCTTCAAAAACAAGAACATCTCTGTTAGGCCTAATGATACCATCAGCATCCAGCATGATGCGGGACCTGGCGCTTTCCTCCTTTGCCATCCAAACCTGACGCCCTCTTCCCGGATGAGCTACTTTACCTGGAATTCTTCAACCTGGGAGATGAATTTCCCACCGGCCCTCCACGCTGCCAGCCGCTGGCGGAACGACTCTGCGTGTGACTTCAGGCTTTTCTCTGCCACTGAGGAGACGGTGCCCATTATTAGGCAAGAGAACGCTGGGGTGGCGTCCCCCGGATTTTATGCCGTGAGGGCCGCTGTGGACAATGGCATCTTCAAGACCAATCTATCCTGTGATTTTTGGGTCGCGTCTCCAGTTTCTGGCTTGCAAGTCATTTACCCTCCCGAACAAGGTGGCAAAATCTATGTGGAAGTGAACCACACGTGGCTAGTGGTGAAAATCTTTTCCGGGGTGAACGCCACTTCCGGCTGGCTAGGCGGGAACCAAAGCTTTCCCTTTGGGAGGGATTGCCCACCCTCGGTTGCCCCACTGGTGGCCGAATGTGCCAGGGAGGACGACGACACATGGTTCTCGGTCATCACGCTGGAGGGCATTGGGGAGAATGTGAGCACCGTCGTCTTATGGGCAGAGAACGCCGTCAGCTCCCAGAACATCACCGTCATGGTGAAAGCAGAGGAAGCCATCCAGGGACTCCGCGCGACACCAGACCCAGAATCGAGGATCCTGCTCAATAACCGTGTGGTGAGTCATTAAATGCCAAATGTACCATGGAATATTTTAATATAGAGATTGCCTCCTTGTATCTGTCGGGGATATGTTCATGGACTTACTGTTTATAAGTGAAACCACGGATAACAGCAAACCCTTTTAAAATAAAGGACTTTCCAGTACAAACATAGCATAGAGTTGCATTGGAGGATCTAATGATTCCTAAAGAGGATGCCTCTCTAGGCATTTTTCGGTGCGACTCTCTGGTATTTTTTTTCAGCCATGGATAACTGAAACTGCAGATATTGGTTCCGTGGATACAAGAGACAACCTGTAGTGAAAGAAAAATGGAAACTTACCACTGTTTTAGTGATAAGGGGAGCAATATGCGTTCGATCCCAGGAGCTTCAAGGTTCATGCACCCTCCATCCTTGGAAACTGCTTGGAGAGTGCCTAGCAGTGTAGGTGCTATTGCTTAACAGTTTGTAAGCTGCTCTGAGAGCCATCATGGCTGAAGAGTGGGATATAAATACCTACATAAATAAATAAATAAATAAATAAATAAAGGTTTCTATCCCATTTGTTGTGGCTACATGCCATCAAGCCAGCTCTGACTTTTGGCTGCCTTATGAATGTGAGCCCTCCAAGAGAGACCCTCATCAACAGCCTTGCTCAACTCTTGCAAACTCAGCTGTGGCCTCCTTGTTTGAGCCTATCCATCCGTCCTACAATCTTCCTCTTGTTCCTACTGCCTTCACGTTTTCCCAGCAATGCTATCTTTCCAAAGAGTCATGTCTTCTCTGATACACCCAAAGTGTGATAGCCTCGGTTTAATTATTTTGGCTTCTAGTGAGAGTTTAGGCTTGATTTATTTGTGTCGTGTGGATTTGGCTTTAGTTAAGGCTGTACTCTGGGGCTTAATCCACACTATGCAAATCATCGAGTTTGAGACTGGGTTATTTGCCACTGGCACCTTCCTATCGAATCTTGGGACTTGTAGTTTTACAAGTTCTTTAGCCTTCTCTGAGAAAGAGTGCTGGTGCCTCACCAAACTACAAATCCAGGATTCCATAGGAAGGAGCTGTGGCCAATAATTCAGTTTCAAACTGGATTATTTATGTAGTGTGGATGCACCCTGGGTTTCTGCTCTCTTTTTCAGCCAAAGTGACTTCATAATGACAAAGCTCAATTGCCACGTCTTAAATGGCTGGCCAGTGTGATCACCTACAGCTCCATGCTGTGTAGCTTTCATTTTTTTGTTTTTATACAAATCCTTAGGTTGCTAGTCCTCATGGTTACAAAGCTGTGTTTGAAAGTGAGTCGGTAGGTGATGCCTGACTTCTGAAATCTCAAAAGCCCAAATAAAATGAGATTTCAGGTAGCTGAGGCAGAGGAGCAGCACAATAAATAGCTCCGTGCCTCTTCTTCCCACCCATCCCTACCATGAGGAGCCGAAACCCAAATGAATTATGCAAAATGGAAAAGCAGTGCAGAATAATTTATGGAACATAATGGCAGAATGCCACTCAATTTCTGCATTATTTATACAAAGCCACTGCAATGTTTGATGGTCGACCCTGCCTAAATCGAATCCTTTTTAAACACCCAACTACGGACAGGTCTGGCCAGAAAATATTTTCCCCTTTTAGCAGCACATGTGCTCTGTATCTTTCTGTGAAAAGCTGCAAGAGTTTTTGACTGGTCTGTAGCCATAAGGTTTCATCCACAAGTCTCCATTCCCTCTCCTTTCCTGACAGCTCATTGCTGTAACACACAGGCTGTGCACAACCCCTCTGAACCCCAATTTTGTGGGCCCTGAAGTGCCCGGCCAGTCTCCTTAAAACCTGCCATTTTTTAAAAAAGAACCAGCATGGTTGGAGAGCAATTTCTGTCCCTAAACTACACAGAAATCTGCCCAAATGCAGAATAAATTATTCTTCACTGCTTTCCATTTTGCATAATGTGCTTAGGTTTTTGCATAATGCATTTGGGGGAGGAAGAAGAGGCACAGAGCTATTTATTCTGCTGCTCCTCTGCCTCAGCCACCCGAAATCTCATTTTATTTGGGCTTTTGAGATTTCCGCAGGAAGACATGACCTAATTGCTTTCAAAGGCAGCTTTGCAGCCATGAGGACTAGCAACCTGGGGATTTGTATAAAAACAAAAAATAAAAACATGAAAGCAACACAGCATGAAGCTGTGGTGATAACTCTGGCCAGCCACCTGAGACGTGGCAATTGAGCTTTGTCATTATGAAGCCACCTCAGCTGAAAAACAGAGCAGAAACCAAAAGTACAGCTTTAGCTATGGCCATAACCACACTACACAAATAATCCAGTTGGAAATTGGATTATTATTTGCCATGGCTCCTTCCAATTGAATCCTGGGATTTGTAATTTTTTACAAGGTCTTTAGCTTTCTCTGCCAATGAGTACTGTTGCCTCACCAAACTACAAAGCCCAGGATTCCATAGGAAGGAGCCATGGCAAATAATCCAGTTTTAAATGCATGGAAACATGCAAAAAAACTCCAATCCCATCTGCACAGGGACCCCAAAACGCTGAGCTGTGACCCAATATCTCTAATTTCCACTGCAGTCCTTCTCAAAATGGCAGCAGGAGGTGATGTCTCCTACTTCCTGTCACCATTCTGAGAGGACTGCAGAGTCGCGTGGTCACAAAGTACAGGTTGCGCCCTGTCTCCATGGGAGATACATTCCCAGACTTACGGTGGATATGTGAAACCGTGGATAATAGTGACCCTATTGAAATGAATGACTTCTGCCCCAACTTCCAGCAGCAGTCTATCACAGAATAATGTTGCTCACCTCTGCTGTAACATCTTTGCAAGCCGGTCCTTGTCATAATTCCTTCATAGCCGGCCCAAGACTCGGCTGTCCTTTCCCTCTGAGCTGCAATTGGATTTTTTAAATTAATTTTTTCCTAATTTAATATCTTTTTAATTATTGTATGTTTTTAATCCTTTATAATTTAATATTATTTTAAGGGGCGGGTGGGCTAGGGTACTGTAATTATGGAGTCTTTATATTGTAAGCCTCCCTGATTGCAATTGTTGTTTTTGTTGTTGACTCTTTTTTCAGTTCAGGCTGTGTTCTTGGTTTCCTACTCTTGCTTTTCAGCCAAAAATGACAGGTCTCAGTTGCCGGCTCGTTGGTCTTTGTGCCCAACTACCATCTTTTTTTGGGGGGGGTTGGGGGGACCAGCACATGTACCCCCTTCTGAAATCGTTGCCTGTTGCCCCTGTCCGTTGCAGACATACGTCCCCATGATGGACGCCGGATCAGATGTGACCTTCAGGTGGACGGTGGACGACAAGCCCTCCTTTACTTTCTACAATGAAGTGTTCCATGTTATCTACCAGACGCCAGCTGTGTACAAACTATCGGTAAGTCACACTTAATCCTCTCTGTTTGGATCTGCTTGCAAAAGCTGAAGTTGCTGTTGATTCCCTTCTGGGTGAATGTCTGTGATTTACCACAGCTTATCTTTGGAGGCCAAAATTCTCCCCTGGGACCTTCCAGGGTCCATACAGAGTATCAAAAATGTCAAAAAATAACAGGGGAGGGATTAGGAGTCCAATTTGGTTTTGGAAAAAAATGGGCGCTTTTGATACTAATGAATGCAAGAATGTTTTTGTTACTGTTATATTCCTTCAAGTGAACTCCAACTTATGATGTTTTCTTGGCCAGATTTCTTCAGGAAAGGTTTGCCATGGTCTTCCTCAGAGGCCGAGAGAGTGTGACTTGCCCAAGGGCACCCACTAGGTTTCCATGGCCGAGCAGGGATTCTGTTCTCCCAGAGTCCTAGTTGAATACTTCAAACCACTACACTCTGCTGGCTCCAATATGGAAACCCCGTCATAGGGTTTTCTTAGCAAGATGTTTTCAGCGGAGGTTTGCCATTGCCTTCCTCTGAAGCTGAGAGAGTGTGACTGGCCCAAGTGGGTTTCTATGGCTGAGCAGAGATTTGAACCCTGATCTCTCACCAGACCACATAGGCTCCCTGCAAGGTGTGTGAAACCAATTTAAAGGCGAAGTCATGCTCCTAGATGATTCTAGAAAACAGGTTGGTCTGGGGAAGTTGGAGCAGATGTGGGCCTAAAAAAAAGCCTTGGGGGGGGCAGATGTGGCACTAAGGCTGCACGTTGCTGACCCCTGTTGTTTGAATGAAGTTTCCAGGCCTCACTTTTAGGGGCAGCCCTCTTGGGTTGTTGCAATTCACCCCTCCAGTCCCCGGTGACAGCCAGTGTGGTATAGTGGTTTGAGCATTGGACTATGACTCTAGAGACCAGGATTCGAATCCCCACTCAGCCGTGGAAACCCACTGGGTGATCTTGGGCAAATCCCACTCTCTCAGCCTCAGAGGGAAAGCAAGAGGCAAGCCCGCTCTGAACAAATCTTGCCAAGAAAACCCTGTGATAGGGTTACCTTAGCAAATGACGTGAAAGCACACAGCAACTGTTGAGAAAATGCAAAGTCCGTTCCCTCTCTGCTTAGCCAAGCAGTGAGATTTGTTTCAGTATTTGCAGCAAAAACGTGGGCTTTGAGCAAAATTTGCATACCTCTGGTGAAAGATTGCAATAAGAGCTAAATATTTCTTTCATAGCTTTTATTATAAAGGAAAATAAGGAATAACAAGTCAAAACAAAATACAGAAAGCATTCATCCCTGCTTCTGTATGCTCCAAAGCTTCTTGAGAACTAACAGAGGGGAAAATGGAGCCTCAAGTGCCTGGCACCAAAATCCCTCCCTGCTTATATATTATAATTCTTCTCAAGACACCCAACCCTTTTGAGAAGAAACAAAACTTAAATTACTTTGGTTTCTGCTCTCCTTACCCTGAAGGACATAGAATAGAAACCAAAACATCAAAAGACAGATTTATGACTTTCAACTAAACTAGCTGGTGCCTCTTTGTCTGGTGACCAAAATTACCCAAACACTTATTTTCCCTGACAGCAACAACAACACCCACAATGCCTGGTAGCTGCCCATCCCTTGTTGAACTGACGATAAAGAGGAGATGGCAACTATTGGAAACCAAAAAAAGATATAGAGGAGTCTTGCAGCACTTTTGAAACTAACTGAGACAAAGACATTTCTAGCATAAGCTTTTGTGGACTCAAGTCCACTTCATCAGATGCAAGGAGTCCATTGGAGTCCACGGAAGCATATGCTAGAAGATTTTTCTTCTCGGTTAGTCTCCAAGGTGCAACAGGATTCCTTTATATCCCTTTATGCTGCAACAGACGAACACAGCTATGTCTTGAAATACTGTTGGAGACCAAGGCACCACTACCAACTCTTTCTTGTCATATTGGTAATGTTTGATATTTGGGGGTTTTTTTGTGTGTGCCCTGTACAGCTCACTGCCTCTAACCATGTCAGCAACGTCACAGTGGACTACAACATCACCGTGGAGAAGATGAACAGAATGAAGGACCTCGTGGTCTCTGAAATCCCCCCACGTGTCCAACAGAACAGCACCATGGAACTGGGAGCCACGGTGATGGTGGATTCGGCAGTGGAGGCCACATTCATGTGAGTCCACCCGTGGTCTTAGCTTGCTGTGTGAGCGCTTCTTTCAAGCACAGTTGAAAAGAAAGGGACTCTGCTCCCATCCTTCGCCCAATGCAACCAGCAGTCTTAGAAGAGGTCAACATAAAACGATCCTTGTCTAATTGGGGCTGCTGCCACACTGCAGAAATAATGCATTTTGACACCACTTTAACTATCATGGTTCTTTCCTATGCAATCCTGGGATTTGTAGTTTGATGCAGCACCAAAGTTCTCTCACAGAGAAGACTAAACTACAGATCCCAGAATGCCATAGGATTGAGCCATGGCAGTTAAAGCGGTGTCAAACTGCACTATTTCTCCAATGTGACAGCAGCCTGGAATTTAAAAAAAAAAAAAAAGAATGTGAGATTTGAGGGTTTTTTAAAAAGAATTATGTGTTTGGGATTTAAATTTTTTAACATTTTTAGTTGCAGATGCACCTGCACACTTTTCTGTAAGACTTTTCTGTAAGATTATGTTCAGTATCAGCTTATTACAATTCCTGGTTTTAGTTTCCTTTTCTCAGTTCTTTTTGAGAGAATGCGTGTGTTATATCTGTGTGACACTTTGGAGAACTAGTGGAGACAAAATCATTTTCTCTGTTTTACTCATGTTGATGGTATTCTTTGTTTTCACCTGCACATGCAAAAATCAGGTACAAACTGCAACTATTTCTGTAGAACAATCTGAAGACATACAGATTCACAGTCTAAACATTAATTCCTTGTGATGTTCCTTACGATGTATACATTACAAATTTGCTTATGAAGTTGTTGACATTCATAATTACTTGGTTTGGAATAACAAATAAGAAAGATCATGATGTTTGGGTATATAGGTTGAGTCTTCCTTATCCGAAGAGCTTAGACCCCATGGTATTTTGGAATATTTCAGATTTCTGGTGGTGGATAAAATGGTAGACGTATAAGCTTTCCTGACATCTGGTTAACAACTGGCCCATGCATTTTTCTGCTCTCCAGGTGGGACTTTGGCGACGGCGACCGTGTTTTTTCCCAGTTTAGCCCTCCCTACAACGACTCTTTCCTTGTGCCTGATCCCACCATCCACCAGGTTGTAATAGGACATAATGTCTCACATACCTACCAAGAACCAGGTATGTAGTTTGGGACCAAGCCACACACTTAAGTGTGTGCACTAAGACAGCCTCTACCTCTTCCCTCCATTGAAGAGGTGCAGTACCTGTCTACAAGTATTTCTGCACAGATGGACACAATGAACAAGAGCTACCCTTGCTGCCATTCTCTTGCTCTTTTTTCCTTGTGATCCCCTGCACTAACATGTGGCGGACACCATGTTGTATATGAGCCCAAAATAGATAGAATAGATAGAATGGGGAAACAATTGGAAATACAGTATGACACCCATATCTGCGATTTCACTTGCATCTGAAAAAAATATGTCCTCTCCAGGTATCTTCTAGGTCTGATCCTATGGTATGCTTCCACTGGAAGCTGATCATAGAGTCACACTGGAGGACCTAGAAGATGCCCAGAGAGGTGTTCTCTCTAGGAATCTCTAGGTCCTCCAGTGCAACTCTATAGTATGCTTGGGCTGGAAGCTGTTCATTTTAATAGGGTTCACTATTATGCACGGTTTCCTGAATCCTTATCTGGGAACCTATCTCCCATGGATACAGGAGTTGTACTGTGCCTGTGTTTTCCAAGGATTTTTTTCTTGCAGAAAAATTGAACAAAAAGGATTACAAGATATTTTGTTATAGAACGAATAAAATGTTTTAGACAAAGTATTCACATATTTACTACTCCCAAAATATGCATTGATTGATGGATTGAATGTAGATTCTGCCTTTCTCCCAGGATAGGAGAAATCATTTTTTAAAACTATGTAAGAGGAAGACTTTTCTGTAAGGCTATGTTCAGTATCAGCTTATTACAATTCCTGATTTTAGTTTCCTTTTCTCAGTTCTTTTTAAGGGAATGAGTGTGTTATATCTGTGTGACACTTTGGAGAACTAGTGGAGACAAAATCATTTTCTCTGTTTTACTCATCTTGATGGTATCCTTTGTTTTCGTTGGAGGTTTTTTGCCTGCTCTTCAAACAGGCAAAACCAAAGAGGTCCCTTATAGTTCAAGTGCTCAGGACTTTGTACCTCCATTTGTACCCAATGTGCCACCAAAACATGCCTTGCATTCATCATATATTTATGTATGTAATTATTTAACTTTGGTTGTGCATTTCTCCCACTATGGGACCCAGGTGGTAACTTGTAAATGGATATACAGTACTGTTTAGGAGGGTGATTTACCATCATGAGAGAATCCTCTGGGTTGATCCAGTGAGGTTGTTCCCTAGATATCTGGTTTTGCATATATTAATGGGAGCAAACACGAAAGATCCAGAATATTTGGGAGGTGTATACTTCATGAATTTATTTTCTCCCCCCCACCTTTATCCTCCATGCAGGTGAATATACCCTGAGAGTTGTGGTCTCCAATGAATATGAGAACCTGACCTATTCAGTCTCTATCCACATCTACACATACTTGATGGAATTGACCATGGAAGTTGATGCAGAAGTTCTGGTTGTGGGCCGCCCTATCACTTTTGAAGCTCAACCTCTGCCATCTAGCTATGGGGTCTCTTACATCTGGGATTTTGGGGATGACTCTCCGGAATATGTGGAAAGCCAGCCAACCATCATTCATACCTACAACGCCAGCGGGATATACAATGTTAGTCTCAGGGCCAACAACACCATTAGTTCCCTAGAGACATTCCAGTGTTACCGTGTCTTTGAAGAGATTACGGGTCTGCAGGTGACTTTGGATGAGGCGATAGAGGTACTCATGCCAGTCGAGATCAGTGCTTCTGTGGAAACGGGGGATAACATCACCTGGATATTTGATCTGGGGGATGGAACTATTGTGCAGACCTCAGCGGCGTCTGTGAATCACAGCTATTTAAAAGAGATGAACGGCACAGTAAATGTAACAGCAATAAATCCGGCAAACTCAGTTTCCCAAGCTGTCCCTGTTCAGGTATTTTTGCTGATGGTCCTCAAGATTGAACCTTCCACTTGTATCCCAGAACATCCCAATGTACAACTCACGGCCTATGTCTCTGGTAACCCCAATGACTATGTTTTCGACTGGACTTTTGGGGATGGCTCATCCAATGTCACCGTGTATGGAGATCCTACGGTGATGCACAACTTCACCCGCAGTGGCATCTTCTCCCTCTCTCTGGTCCTCTCAAGCAAGGTCAACAAAGCGCAGTATTACCCGGAGGTCTGTGTGGAGCCAGAGATCACCAATGTCACACTGGTTGCTCTCCCTCGATTTGTGATGCTCGGCAATGAGAGCAAGTTCCAAGTCACAGCCTTGCCACCATACCCCTACCGTTACCACTGGGACTTTGGGGCAAATGACTCTGCTAGGTTTGGTGGGACAGAAGTTAGCTATACTTACAAAACACCAGGCATCTACTTAGTCGTTGTGACCGTCTGCAACAATGTGTCTTTCAACAACGACTCGGCATATGTGGAAGTCCAGGAACCTGTTGGAGTAGCCAAGATTGAGTCCAACGCCTCAAAGGTTTTAGAAGTGAACCAGATCTATCTGTTCTCCGCCAACGTTAGCGGGACCAATGTTCGTTATCTGTGGGACTTCGGGGATGGTACGACCCAGCTGGGAAAGTTCATCACCCACTCCTACAATAAGAGCGGCACCTATGCCATCATCTTGAAGGGCTGGAATGAGGTGAGCCACCATGAAGCGAGGCGCAATGTCACGGTCAAGAGGCGCCTCCAGGGCTTGAGCATCAACGCCAGCCGGACTGTGGTGCCTCTAAACGGTTCTGTGAGCTTCACAGCTACCCTCCTGGCTGGCACTGCCATCCGGTACTCTTGGATCTTGTGCGACCGGTGCACTCCCATCCCAGGCTCCTCCACCATCTCGTACACTTTCCGTTCCATCGGGACATTCAATGTCATCGTGACCGCCGAGAACGAGATCGGCTGTTTGCAAGACAGCATCTTCATCTACGTCTTGCAGCAGATTGAAGGGCTGCAGATTGTTGGGAGTGACCTCCTCGATGATGCCTACTTCCCCACCAACAAGACGCTGCAGCTGCAAGCAGTGGTGAGAGATGGGACCAACATCTCCTACAGTTGGGCAGTCCTGAGAGAAAGCCACCCTGTGCAAACATTTACCGGGAAGACTTTCTCCTTAGTCATTCTGGAAGCAGGTGTCTATGTGATCCACCTGAAAGCCACAAACATGCTGGGCACCTTGGCTGTTAACAAGACAGTAGAGTTCATTGAACAGGTGGGCGTTTTAAAGCTGGTGGCTTCTCCCAACCCTGCTGCAGTCAATGCTTCTGTCAACATAAGCACCAGCATCACCGCTGGGACTGGACTGGTGTATACTTGGTACCTAGAAGATGGAGTCTCCTTTGTCAATGATTCCTCTGTCATCATGTACTGTTTCCAAAGCCCCGGAGCCAAAGTGGTCACTATTGAAGCAGAAAACAAGTTGGGCTCCACCAACACAACACTCACAGTCTACATACAAGAGCCCGTGATGGGCCTGCGGATCAGGACCATAAGGCCAAACTGTACTTACATTGAGTCAGGTTCTGTCGTGAACTTCTCTGGAGAGCTTGAGAGTGGGTCTGATGTAGCCTGGGTGTGGAAGATGCCCAACGGAACCATATCTGGGCAGAGAGTGGCCCTGACATTCCCTACACCTGGGTTCTTCTCCGTCTGTCTCAACGCTTCCAATGATGTCAGCTGGGAAGGGGCTTGCCACAACCTGACAGTGCAAGATGCTGTCCGGGACCTGAGACTCAGTGTGAGCAAGGAAGTGCTGGAGCCTGGTGAACAGGCCTCCTTTGTTATAGAAATGTCTTCTGGTTCCTCTGTGAGCTACCATCTGAGCATTGGAGGAAATCCCTCAGTTGCCCTCAACGCTTCCCACTTCACCCACACGTTCACCCAAGTGGGAGATTACTTAGTCCGTGTGACTGCGGAGAACCACGTCAGCGTGGTCCACACAGAGGTCCTCATTGTGGTGCTAGAGGCCATCCGTGGGTTGCGGGTTGTGGACTGCTGTGAGCGAGGCACTCCCACTGGGGTGGAAAGGCACTTCATGGCTGAAATTGAGAGTGGCTCACGGGTGTCTTATTTGTGGCAGTTCACCTTGAAGGAAGACGGGGGCCGTTCCCAGGTGGAGGTCTTAGAAGGACAAAGTATCTCTTACACCCCAGAGGTTGCAGGGCAACTTGACATCCATCTCCATGCTTCCAACCTCTTGGGTGGCCTGAACATCACCATTGTGATTCAAGTCCAGGACCTCATCACGCAACTTTCCCTGCTACCAGTCAAACCCTTTGCCAACCGAACAACGTTGTTCACAGCATCCGTGGAGCCCAGTGCTCGGCAGGTTGTCTTCTGGTGGCACTTTGGGGATGGTTCTCCAGTTCAGAGGACCAGCGTAGCATCTGCCAGCCACACCTACTTGAGGCCCGGTGATTACACGGTGAGGGTGAATGCCACCAACCTCATCAGCTTCTCCTTCGCCCACTTGACAGTCACGGTCCGCGTGTTGGAATGCGAGGAGCCTGAGGCCGAGCTTGCCTTACCTGCTCAGGTCGTCATGAAGCGGTCGCAGAAGAACTACCTGGAGGCACAGATTGACTTACGGGGCTGCACCAGGTACAAGACGGCATACCTGTGGGAGATCTACAGAGCCCCAAGCTGTCTGCAGCTGGGCAACTCTGACAAAGTCCAACTCCTCAATGTAGACATGAACCGGCCTCAGTTGGTCATCCCCAAACTCGCCCTGGACCTTGGCAGCTACTGCTTCAAATTCCTGGTCTCTTTTGGGGACACGCCACTGTCGAAGAGTACTTTTGCCAACGTGACTGTCCTGCCTAACAAACTGGTGCCGATCATTGACGGAGGATCCTACCGCGTGTGGTCCAGCACCCGGGACTTGGTCTTGGATGGAGAGAAGTCCTATGACCCTAACTTGGAAGATTGGGAACAGACACCATTGCACTACAACTGGTCATGTGTGTCCTCCTCTAAAGTAAGTGAACCAAGGCTATCCTTTGGGGATGGAGAGCAAGGTGGTGCAGTGCCCAAGATGTTAGCTTTTGCATCTGATCTGAGAATGGGGAGGCGCTGTCATAATAAAAACCAGGAGGGTTTTTTTGGTGGGCAACTAATATTGAAGGAGGGCCATTTAGAGAAAGCAAGGGGGTCATGCAAGTGATGCCCCTTGTCTCCTGTCCAACCCCATCCACACCACACTTTTCTCTCTAGGACTGGAAAACTGGCACCCTGGGCTGGATTTGACTTTTAGGGTGCCAATTATGGACCTAAAGACTATTGTGAGGTCATTCAGGCAAGTGTTTCTCAAAGTGGCCATCCCTGAACTGTTGTCTGTCCCTGAGACATTGGCTACTGGTCTCTGTTGAGGTTCCAGGAAAGAAAGAAACAATTATAGCCAGTTCGCCCAAATATGGTGCCAGTCCCTGGGAAACTGGAATTAAATAATTGCTGCTCCCCTACATTTGTTTATTTATTTAATTTAATTTATATTCTGCTTTTCTCCCATCTGGGATCCAAAGCAGCTTACGCTGAACATTAGACGGGAACTTCTTGGCAGGGAGAGTGGTTCAGCAACGGAGCCCCCGGACTAGAGAGGTGTTGGGGTCTCCTTTATACCTCTTCCAAAAGAGGCTGGCCAGCTCCCTGCTGCCACTGATGTTCTAGCTGGAGATCCTGCATTGAGCAGATGGGATGGGTGGTTGGGTTTGGACTCGAGAACCCATCATGCCCCTTCCAAATCAAGGATACTATGATTCTGTGGTGAAGGTGGCCATCCCATCAGCCCAGTCAGTTTGTGTACATGGGATTTGCAGGGGAAGGGTGCACCATCTTGTCCTTTGTCTCAGGCAACAAATGTCTTGGAATGGCCCTGGCCATCAACAAGAGACAGCCCACCTTTAGGTCTGGATAGGTAACTTGTGGCCAGCAGGCTCTAATGCAATCCCCAAGGTGCCCTCATTTAATGCCTCAGTCCCCTTTCTCAGGATACCTTGGGAGCTCTAGTTTAGGAGGGAGGACTAGCGCTCCCTAGCCAAGAAATCTTTAAGCCCTTCCCCAAACTGTACATCCCAGGGTTCCATTGCATGGAGCCATGAGACCAGAAGTGGTACCATATGGCTATAACTGTGTGTAGTGTGGATAGGCCTTGTGGCTTTAACAACGCAGCCTCACATCACACCCGCCTTTTCCTCCGCTGTATCACACGGCTCTCTCGTGTGAGCTTGTGAGTCACGACAATACCTGAGGTATTGAATACCTGAGATATTCAGAAGGGGAATGCTGTCTAGATAAAACAAAGATACTGGATCGAGGAGACACCGTGACACACTCAAACTAAAAAGGGGGCTTTGGTCATACTGGGCGCACTGGTTTCCCTTAAGGCCGGCTTTGAATGTCTTCCCCATCTCTCCTTCGCTCCCCTTTTTCCTCCTCCTGCGCTGCAGAGCTCGTCGTCCAAGTGCGCGCTGAACTTCAGTGCCACGGGAGGTGTGGTGACCGTTTCCAGAGCCATATTGGAAGCAGATGTGGAGTACACGTTCGCCCTCTCAGTCTGGAAGACAGAGATGAGCCCTGAATCTACTAATCAAACGGTTTGTATTGTAGAACCTCCTCTCTTCTTTCCCTCCATCCCACCCTCTCCTCCAAAAATAAAGAAATCCTTTGTGGACAGTCGTGTTTCATGGTCCCGTGGCCGTGGCCCCCACATCCTGAAGTGGGCCCCCAGGCCAGAATCATTGGTGGGACCCCTACCTACTGCTAAGGTTAAGGGCAGCGAGAGATGCTCTACAGGATTTAGGATAAAAATTAAAATAAGTCACTTTAAATGATGACATCAAAGTAATATTTTATATATTTTTTTTTAAAAAAAACCCTAAATGGATTTACATAATAAAACATGTAATGTAATGTGCCTAATAAAATAATTAATTTTAGTTTAACAAAACAAAAATCAATATTTTATAAAGTCACTTTTTGCCTTCTGTTCATCTCACTTAGCTGGCTGACCCACCATGCCAGGCCTCCCTCCTAATCCTGGGGGCCCCGGGGGCTCAGGTTAGAGCCCTGTCAGCCCCCTCACTTGTGGGGGCCATGGCCGTGTTTGAGGCTTCAGTGCAACATGCAAAAGCAGGTTAATATTACCCCCTAAGAAACCCTTTTTCCAGCAAATGCACTAGGCAGACTTTCAGACCATACCGGCAGTCATAGTCCTTATAATCTATGAGTGGGGGTGGTAGAATGGGTTGGTGCCTTATGAGGAAAGACTTAGGGAGCTGGGTATGTTTAGCCTGGAAAAAAGACAGTTAAGGGGTGATATGATAGCCCTGTTTAAGTATTTGAAGGGGTGTCACGTTGAGGATGGAGCAGGCTTGTTTTCTGCTGCTCCAGAGACTGGAACACGGAGCAATGGGTGCAAGCTCCAGGAACAGAGATTCCACCTCAACATGAGGAGGAACTTTTGGACAATAAGAGCTGTTCGGCAGTGGAACGCACTCCCTCGGAGCGTGGTGGGGTCTCCTTCCTTGGAGGTCTTTAAACAGAGGCTGGATGGCCATCTGTCCGGGATGCTTTGATTGTATTCCTGCGTGGCAGAATGGGGTTGGACTGGATGGCCCTTGGGATCTCTTCCAACTCTATGATTCTATGAGTTTCTCCGTGGAGGCAAAATCCACAACATTGGTCCATTGCCTTGGATAGGCCTTGTATAGTTTGGATGGAAAGCTGGAGTGGATTTTTCCACTCCACACTGCCAGGAAAGCGAACATCTGGAGGACTCCATGATTCCCTCTGCCCTTGATATTCAGCGTGTTTTATCCCAAAATGTCTTGGAGTGGTGCTGTTGACTCTTAATAATGCTTTTCCAAGATCTCAGGGAGAGGATGTCCCCCCACCAGTCATTTTAGTTGGAGATTCTGGGGGGACGAACCTGGGACCTCCTGTATGGAAAGCAGAAAGGTCAGTAAGCCTTTAGGAAATTCTGTGGTTAGAGGTAGACTGACCAACTCTCCCTTATTTCTCAGGATCTCCCTTATTCAGAATTCTTTGTTGCAAGCTGGTTCTTCTTTTTCCTTTCCTTATAACAATTCTTTCACTGCCGGGGGAGTTTTTCCCCTCCATGAAAATGCCTTTTGATGAGTCTAAAAACAAAGCAAGTCTTTGCAGGCCAAGAAACTTTATGGTTTATATCACCAGCGTGCTTCAGGAGACACTTGGCAATTACAGAGATGCAGTTTGTCTGCAAGTGGAAACTCTTACCGCCTTGATCTCTCCTTCCCTTGCCTCCGCCCCTCTTTTTCTCTTTTGGAAACAGGAGGCTGGAAGGAAAGGGGCGGGGGAGAACCCAAGTCAAATTGATAGTCTTTCAAGGACATTCCGTACTATCTTGCTTGCAGACATGAATGCAAAAACAATGGCTTTACTGTGGCTGGGAATTTGGAGAAAGCTAGAGGAGCTGACGGGGCCTTCGGCCTGAATTGCACAGAGCATTTTTGGTCTGTTTTAAGAGACTGCCACGTTACTTACTCCTTCCTTACTCCTGTGAAAAACAGCTGTTAGGCCAAGGAAGCTTTGGATGGCTCAGAAATTCATCTTGAAACTAATTTTACTGCAATATCCAGAGCATCACTTGGAAGTAATTTGGGATGGTCACCATACTGTTTGCACAAAGTGAGCACAGGGGCAGCCTCCCCTCCCCTCCCTTTTCGATGTTTAAACTTGTAAACATAGGTCTTTTGGCATAACCCAGCATTTCCTGGGTGTCGTTCTGGTTCCAGTGTCTCCCAGGAATTTCTGGATCTCATTTTAATGCAATGTATGTGGGGATAGCCACATCTAGAGACCCCACCCAATGCACCTTTGAGTCACCTATTGACTTATGGAAACTCCATGTGAGGAAAAGGGACCAGAAAAACACATAGGGCAGTGGTGTCCAGGTCTTTTGGACTGCCGACTCCCAGAAGCCTGAGCCAGCTGGTCCAATGGTCAGGAATTCTGGGAGCTGTCGTCCAAAACACCTGGAGGGCCACAGGTTGGACACCACTTCCATAGGGTTTTCTCAGGCAAGGAATACTCAGAGGTGGTCTGACATGGCCTTCCTCCAAATCTGGGATCCCCTGTCAGTCTCCCTTCTAAGTATTAACCAGGCCTGGCCCTGCTTAGCTTCTAAGGTCTGGTGGGATTTGGTGTTGCAAGGCATTTAGGGATTATCCAGACTTGCCCAAAAGCCTCAGGAATTTGGCCTTTTCTCCCCAGTAGGGTGAACACAACAGAAATTAATTGTCTTTGCACATGAGGATGAAGTGATTTAAGATTTCCTTCCCTAGTTCTGAATGCTTACTCCTGTCTCCTTCTCCCAGGTGTTGCTGAAGAAAGGAACCGTCCCCATTGTGTCCTTGGAGTGCGTCTCTTGCAAAGCCCAGTCTGTCTACGCAGTCAGCCGGAGCTCATACGTTTACCTGGAGGGGACATGCCTGAACTGCCAAAATAACTCCAAACTGGGGGTAAGTTGGCTCTGTTTAGATGATGATTCTGGAGGTCAACAGAGAGGAGGACCCCAGAACCTTTTTGGCTTTGTTTGGTTTGGTTCCCTTATATGAGTAGCAAATGGAGGGTTCTACTATAAACTAAGCAAACTGCAACACACTGTTACACTTTGCTGTATATAAATTGGTATTGTATTATAAACATATAAGTGTAATGTTTATCTTTTAATCCAATATACAACTGTAAGAAACAGTAATGCAAAATAACAATAAAGATTATACAATTGTTCCATTCATGTATCTATTTTCTTTACAATTTGGTATAATGTATCTGTCATTTAAGAAAAATAATAAAGCCGGTATAGCTGAACCAATACTCCTGCAAAATATTAATTAGTAACAATTTTCTTCAAAGTCACTAATACAGTTCCAAAATTTTAGGTCATGTACTTGAAAAATACCAAGCAAACTCTTAACCAACTGTGCTAATTCTCAAAGTCAGGGTGTCTTGTCAGAATAAGTTTCCAATTCTTGTCTCATCAGAAGAATAGCTAGTTCATTTCCTATATATAGCCTATTTAACATGATTGATTGCAGTTCAACGATAAATGCAGATCTCTCTGCCTGTCTGTAGTGTGGAAAATCCTCCATGGAAGAATAGAGCATCAGTGGAAAATTTTCCACCCCACATCTCTTCTTCTGGTTCAAGAGATTAATTCCACAAGTGATTATCAATATAAATAAATAGCTAATATAGTGCAGAAGACTTGGACTGATCTGCTCCCAAGTTCACCCCTTGTGGCTGGCAACTCTTCCTATCTGAAGTATTATAGCCTTTTGTCTGGGTTTTTCCTCTCATCTTTCTCTGGAGATGAACAGCTAACGTGGACTTTAAGGCCACGATTCACTGGAAGTCTGCCGGGAAGCTTTCTCCCTTTTTTTTTTTTTTTTTTTTGGTTACTGCTTTCAGCAATATTTCCCCCTTTTCCTCTGCTCTCTCTGTATCTTTTGAGATCAAATCTGTCTCTCTGCAACGAGTTTTGTGCCAATTCCAGACAAGCTACATCACCCTGGCTTCGGGTTAAAGTAAAAATATTTTACAGTCAGTGGAAAGGTACCATTGAAATAAACACCGCAGCGTAAATCTCCTGGTATCTTGTTAAATGTGGGTACAGCAACCTTTGTAAAGATTTGAAAATTGGGGTGGAGGATGAGATGGTAGAAGAGGAGGCAGAGTTTGTGATGGGGCTTGGCTTGGCTTTGCATTTTCCATTGTGGGATCCATCCTAGAGTAAGACACAGCGTCTCTGGTCCCTTTTCCTCACAGCTCGTTCGTTCTTGTGTTTGATGAGGAAAGCCAGCTGCTCAGTGTGTCAGGCTATGGCTTCTAAATGGGGTTTAACTCTGGCGCTTCTGATTTGAAAATCTAGTCTCGGAGAGGAAATAGTCTTCAAGAACGGGCTTATTTCTTTATTTGTTTACAAAGTGTGTATGCCACCACTGTCTATTCTCCTTTACTGGTCTGAAACATGGGTCACCTATCGCCACCACTTAAGACTCCTCGAACACTTTTATCAGCGCTGTTTACGCACAATCCTAAATATACACTGGACTGACTATGTGACGAATGTTGCTGTCCTTGAGCAAGCAGGGATCACCAGCGTTGGGGCCATGATATTGAGAACACAGCTGCGCCGGGCAGGGCACGTTTCTAGGATGGAGGACCATCGCCTCCCCAAAATAGTACTCTATGGTGAACTCGCCACGGGTCAGCGTAAGAGGGGTGCTCCAAAAAAGCAATACAAGGACTCCCTGAAGCAACATCTCAGGCTCGGCCAAATTGATCACCAACAATGGTCCACCCTGGCCTCACATCGGGAAGCATGGAGACACACTATCCACAATGTGGCAGCCTTATTTGAGAACTCATGCCGAACAAGTCTTGAAGAGAAACGACAACGCAGAAAGAATCACAACCCAAAAACATCATCCAAGGAGACTTTCTGCTGTGCTTTCTGCAACCGGACTTGTTTATCTCGGATTGGCCTTTTTAGTCATCAGCGTCCTTGCAGAATGCGTGGGATGAGTCCTTCCTGAATCTTCGTTTGCGAAGAAAAGCCAGAGAGAGGTGTATCTCACCATACCATTTAAAGCCCAGCACAGTCCAGACTATCTGAAAGACCATACCTCCCTCTGTGAGCCTGCCCAAGCTTTAAGAATTTCGGGGTGAGGGGGGCTTTCTCCTGGTCTATCACCATCTCAGGCCTGTTTGGTGAGGACACGGGAGACGGGGCCTTCTCCATGGCTGCTCCCAGGCTGTGGAACTCCTTTCCACAGGAGGCCTGATGGGTCCCCTCTCTGCTTCCTTTCCTTTCCACCACCAGGCAAAGACCTTTTTATTTAGGCAGGCTTTTGGTTTTAATTTTGTTGCAGCAGTTGAAGCTTTTAATGGAAGGTACTGTGTTTCTATTTCGTGTGTTTTAAAGAGGACAGAGATAACAAGTGCTTATCAGATCTTGCCATCACCACTGCTGTTTTTTTCTATTCCCTTTCCTGAAATATTCCACTGGAGGGAACTAACAAAATGAATTTAAACAGGGAGAAATGCAGAACACTATACTTGGGCAGTAAAAATGAAAAGCACAGATATAGAATGAGTGACACTTTGCTTGATGGCAGTACACGCGAAAGGGATCTAGGAGTCTTAGTGGACCCAAAACTGAACATGAGTCAGCAGTGTGATGTAGCAGCTAAAAAAGCCAATGCGACTCTAGGCTGTATTAATAGAAATATAGTTTCTAGATCAAGGGAAGTAATAGTGCCGCTCTATTCTGCTTTGGTCAGACCTCACCTAGAATACCGTGTCCAGTTCTGGGCACCACAATTCAGGAATGATATTGACAAGCTGGAACGAGTCCAAAGGAGGGCAACCAAAATGGTGGGAGGTCTGGAAGACATTAGGCCCCATGAGGAAAGGCTTAGAGACCTAGGTATATTTAGCCTAGGGAAGGGAAGGTTGAGAGAGGACATGATAGCCATGTTTAAATATTTGAAGGGATGCCATATTGAGGATGGGGCAAGCTTGTTTTCTGCTGCTCCAGAGACTAGAACATGGGGCAATGGCCTCATACTACAGGAAAAGTGATTCCACCTAACCATTATTAGGAAGAACTTCCTGGCAGTAAGAGCTATTTGGAATTGGAATCCGCTGCTGCCTGTGAGTGTGGTGGAGTCTCCTTCTTTGCAGGTTTTTAAGCAGAGGCTGGATGACCATCTGTCGGGAATTATTTGATTGTGTGTTCCTGCAGGGCAGAATGGGGTTGGACTGGATGGCCCTTGAGGTCTCTTCCAACTGTATGAATCTATGATTCTAGGCTGAGGTGATACAGGAGACTGGCTTCCATCTCAGGATGGGAAAAATGTTCCCACCAGACAGTTTAGGTTCCCACCTCTTCTTGTTGGGCCAAACACCTGAGAACAGGGCTGATCTATCAGCCCAAAATTTGGCTGGATGCCGAAGTAGCTTTCCCTCCCGTTCCCTACTTGCTTTGAAAACATTGGTGGTTCCTTTTTAATGTTCAGATTATTCTAAGCTGCAATTTTTTTTTTGCTCTTTTCCCTGCTGTGCAGAGGTGGGCAGCACACAGCTTCAAGAACAAGACCCTGGTTTTGGACAAAAGCACCACCTCTACAGGCAACACGGGCATGAACTTGGTTTTGAGACCATGGGCGCTCAAGGACGGCGAGGGCTATACCTTTACTCTGCACATCACTGATCTGACCACAGGAGAGGAAGGCTATGCCTCCATGGACCTCTTTCCAAACCAGCCTCCTTTTGGGGGGTCTTGCTGGTTGTCCCCAATGGGGCCGGTTCAGGCTTTGACTGCAAAGATCCACTTTGAGTGCACAGGTGAGTACGCCTGCAAAGAGATGCCTAGCTGTGGTCTGGAATCTCTGCAACTTGGGAGCAGATTTTGTTTGTTTGGACAGGTTCATAAAGAAACAGTGGCAAACCTTCTCCCCCACTTTGAGGGCTGAATTCAATTTCAGAAAAGTATTGGGGGGTTACATTCCAGTGGCAACGGTTGGAGTCAAAGACAAAAGGGGTGGATCCAAAAATGCCTGCACATTTTAGCTTCGAGTCCCTGCAGCCAGTAACTAAACCTTAGGAAAGGCTTTTCAAACTTTTAAACAATAGGGAAATAAGCTATAAGGCTATCCAACAATGGTGTTGTGGGGAAGGGATTGGGACCCCAGGTAAGCTGGATTCAGCCCCCAGAATCTGAGTTTCCTATCTCTGCTCTAACATGATAAAAGAAGCTGTATTGGATAGATACTTGGTGAGTATTGGATAAATACTTGGAGACCTGCAAACAGTCTGCAAACCCAGCCAAAGTGTCTGCAAACCAGGCCGCTGTAAAATGAGCATCTTTGGTTTTGTGGGTCTGTTTGTGGGGGGGAAACTCAACAAGAATGTAGGAATGTCTTCCACGTTCTTTCCCCCACTAAAGCCTTTGAATTTCTCTGCTCTTGAAGGACGGTTATGGTATTCCATGTTACCTATTCATATACAACCATCAAAGGCTATCATGATTCAGTAACAAACAGTTAGATTAACTCTTATGCCTGTTCTAGAGGATCCATCCAGGCAGGGAGGGAGGCAAAAGGAAAGCATTGGCCTCCCCAGATAAGAATTCTTCCCCCTCTCCATTACATTTTCCTTCAGACCCCAATTTCCCAGCATTACGTAAATTAAAACTTCAGTTGAGCATTCAGAAATAGAGTTTAAGCATCTAAATAAAAATGGGAAGGCTGGGTGCGAGGTGGGTGGGTTTGTCTTTTCTCCCCAAGGTGTGGATCTTCTAATGGACTGTGTGTTTGTTTGGCTGGAAGGCTGGCGAGATATGGAAAATGAAGGCACCCCCTTGGTGTACATCCTTCTGGCCACTCGCTGCCGAATCGGCCACTGTGAAGAATTCTGGGTGTACAAAGGAAGCCACTCGGAGCATGCCGCCTTCTTGCCGCCCGGCTTCCAGGAGAGCGGCTCCCTGGTTTCCGTCTCAGTGCTGGTACAGGACCAGCTGGGAGCAACCGTTGTGGCCTTCAACAGGTAAGGGCCATCCTTCTCTAGTGTCCCACTCTAGTATCTCTAGGTCTCGTGTCTAGATCAAGGGAGTGCTCCTTTAAGGTCCAGACTAAACTCCAGGATTCATTGCCTCTCCTTCCTGACATGGGAAATGCCTTCCACCACTGGTTGCTGCAGCCTGCGATCAGAGCCTGTTTCTCTTCCCCGGCAAACGGGCCAACAAAAAGACAGTTGACCATTTCTGGCCAATTTACAACTCCTTTGAGGCAGTGTGTCATTTTGGGTGGCAGGTGGAAGATCAATACCCTTGGAAATGCAAGTCCTGTTCTTGGATTGTAAATCAGGGAGGAGGAGGAGGAGGCCTGTTCCAGTCTGTTTGGCTCAAGAAAGAAAAGAATTGGGTGTCCTGTTCTCATCAGTAAGAAACAGCTGCCCGGTGATGAATGGACTGTGTTTGGAGACAAATGAGAAAGGCAGGGGCAGGCTATTTATCTTCGGAGAAGGCCCTGTCCACCTGCGCTGCACAGTGATTTCATTCTGGGAGGCTGTTAGGGAACTGATTAAAATTGTGGAGCCTGTAGCCGCAAGGCTTTGGCGCAAAGCAGGAGGTGTGCATGGAGAAGAAGGGGAGATTTCCATGTCCTGAAGGATCAGAATAGCTCAGAAAATTGTAAGCAGGGAAGTGAAAGATGCTTAGCGGTCCAGCTTCCGCAAAGTCCCTCCACCACCAGTACCGGAGCTGGAGACAGGTGAAGTTCATGCTCAGCCAACTTGAATTCATGGCACTTATTTAGGAAAAGAGATTCCACCTAAACATAAGGGAAAACTTCCTGATGGTAAGAGCTGTTCGGCAGTGGAATCCCGCTGCTGCCTTGGAGTGTGGTGGATTCTCCTTCTTTGGAGATTTTTAAACAGAGGCTGGATGGCCCTCAGTTGGGAAGGCTTGGAGGGTGTCTTGCTGCATGGCAGGGGGTTGGACTAGATGGCCCTTGTGGTCTCTTCCAGCTCTATGATTCTATGATTTTCAGGGTTTTTTATCCTTGAAGGAGGCCTCCGCCAGCAGCAGAAATAACAACAGAAAATAAAAACATACCAATTAAAACTAAATGACTAAACTTAAATTGAAAGACTCATAAATTCCAGTGATGTAGGGCCAACATGAGACTAATCCATCAAGCAAGACAAGAGAGTAAGAGATCCTCCAAGGAAGGCTGAGCAAAGTGAGCAGGGTTTCTCAGCATGTAGCTCTTTGGATGCGGCTGGACTTGGCTGTGTTGGCCAGTCCTTGGTCATGTTGGCTGAGGTTTCAGAAAGTCAATGTTTCAAACATCAGGAAGGCCAAAGAAGGAGAGCCATGACTTCAACACTCATTCCAAAACCGTCAAAGAAGGGAATCTGATAAAGTTTCCTGAGGAGAGTGTTTGTGAGATGGAAAGGCTTTATCGCTGGTAGATCTTCCAAGATATTTCCTGGAGGACCCGAGAGCCAAGTCTCTGAAGGCTGTCTTAAGGCCCAGGAAGATTTATTTACAGGGAAAAAAACAGGCAATTTCTGGCCCTCCAGATGTTTGCTGGATTGCACCATCACCATTGGTTCTTCTGGCTACAGCTGATGGGAGTCACAGTCCAACAACATCTGGAAAGCCATGGGTTACCCAGCTCTGTTTTAGGGCTTTACAAGCCAACCGCAACTGCACTTTCAATGGAGCCCGAAAACAGGTTGGTAGCCAAGTGATGCCAGGCTAGTGGAGCACGACAGGCCGGTCTTTCTCCCGACGAGTGAAGTCACCCCTCACTTGCTCTTCCATCCATCTGTTTCTGGACTGTACCTAGGGGGATGAAATTATCTTAATGCTGTCCTATATTTGAACCCTGCAGTAACCTTGCATGTAGCAAGCTAATGTATTGTGGGTGAGGACTTCCACGGGGCTATTTTTCTAAATGCAGGGAGTTCGTTTTGCTCAAAACAGGACACTGATAGGTTGTGATCCTTTCCAGCTCTATGGCCATCACCCTGCCCAGTGTACCCGAGGGATTTCGAAGCCTCCCGCAGTGGCTCTACAACCAGACAGAGGTGGTCTTGCAAGGCCTGGTGAAACAGGGAGACCCCCAGCAGGTCATTGAGTACACGTTGGCTCTCATCACCATCTTGAATGAGGTAGGAAGAAGCAACCCAACCTGGAGAGGCAGTGGTAGTAGCGAGGCCAGAGGGGTCAAGGGGCAAGCTGTCCTGCAGATATTCTTAGGTGGTCTCCCTCACCCGTCTTTTGTCATCGTCTCCCTATGCACTAAGGGGTTGTCTATACAAGACCAAAAGAAACGGATTGCTCCTCTGCAGTAATAGCAATTCACAGCAGCTGCAACTTGTCTTAATGGTTGTACAGCCCCCATTAACTTCACATTCCCTCTAGCCAAGATGGCAGCCACAAGTGAATCACTTGCATTTTTAAATCTGCTGCAGCCAAACTTTTGTTTTAAAACCCTATTTCCACAGTGCACATAAGCAATATTTCACCTTTACCAAAAAAAAAAAAAAAAAAAAAAGGAGGGGAAAAGCGATAAAACAAAACCCCATTTTATTGCCTTAGCGATCGCTCGCTAAGGTGGAAATCCAACATGGCGGCAGCAGACACTTGCCCTGTTAGCAATCCCGCCCCCCGTGTTCATCCAGGCAATCTGGTTTGCGCATCCCCTCATATCGGAAAGTGATTCATATCAAATTGCTTGTCCCAATGAGCAAGAATGCGTATTCTGCTCACTGTTTTTTTAAAACTCCGGGGAAAGCTGCGAAGGCCTTTCCTATGGAGTTTTTGCTGATTTTGGCTCCCCTCTTTCACAATATGGCAAAACAATGTGGATTGCCATTGGGACGGGTCGTCTTCTCCTCACATTCTGAGAGGATTATTTTTGCCGTTTAGACAACCTATAAGAGTGCATAGAGGCATGGTTAGCCCTCTTGCCCGGAGAGAAAACATGTCCCCTGCCCCTCTTCATTCCCCAGGGTTGTTGCTTTTTGCCTCTCAAGAACCCTAATTAATATACATAATTATATATTTTTTTTCAATTCTGACCAAAGTACGAGTGTTCCGTGTATTCAAAACCGGAAGCCGAGAGGGAAGACCGCCTCAGGGCCTGGACACGGAGAAACATTACGGAAACGCTGGTCTCCTTGAACGTGAACACGGTGGATGACATCCAGCAGATTGCGGCAGTACTGGCTCAATGCACGGTAGGCGCCTTTGCCGGCTTGTCTCTTGGATGTTCAGAGGGTAGGCTTGGATCTGTGCTCCTCTTGGCTAAAACAAAACCCCTCGTGGTTCTTCAGCCTTCAGGGTTTTTTAATCCAGACAAGACAGACTGGATTCAGTCAAAAGTCACCATGAGTCAGAAGCAACTTGAAGGCACACAACAACAACAATCAGACTGGGGTGGGAGGTGGAAAGGCAAGATAAGGGTGACACCACCACCACCACGATAAATAGCTCAACAAACAGGAGGTCTAGGAACTTGGTCGCTGCCCTTGACTTTGTTGTTTCTTTGGTTGCTTGATCCACAGGTGGCCAACAAGGAATTTGTGTGCCGTGATTGTCTGATGAAGACCCTGGAAAAGCTTGAGAGTATGATGGTCATTCTTCAGGGAGAGACCACACAGGGAACCATGACTCCCACCGCCATTGCTGACAACATCCTCAACATCATGGGTGAGTTGATGGGACGCAATGCCCCAAAGGAAACTCTGGTCACTCCCCACCTCAAAGGGATGAGATTTGTGAGTGTCCGAAATAGACTTGTGCAAAGGTCTTATCACCATTGTTTCTAAGAACAGAGGAAACATTGCTGGACCAGGCTCAAGTTTTATCTAGTTCTGTGGCCTGTTCACACGGTGAAGAGACATTTTCCGATGCGGAACGCATGACCCGAGTGCAACAGCTTTATAAATAAAACATGTTACAAAGCAGACAAGTGCATATTAGTTAGCAGAATGTGGATATGAAACACAGGTTGCTCCCATATACTTGTAATGCATACTCGCAGTTTCAATTAGCCACAGCTGAAAAAATAGGGACACATATCTTAGAGTCACACTGGAAAATGCCTAGAGAGGTGTCCTCTCTAGGAATCTCTAGGTCCTCCAATGCAACTCTATGGCATGTTTGTACCAGAAGTCCTTTATTTTAATAGGGTTTGCTATTATCCACAGTTTCACTTATAAACAGTGGGCCCAATAACATATTCCCAATGGATACATAGATGGCGACCTGTAGATGAATAGGAGGAGAAAGAAATATTGTGCAGTTTTGGATAGCTAAATAGCACAGTGGTAAAGATAATTGTTCATAGATAACAGTAGGATGGACTCCAAGGAAGCCACATCTCAGAGTCTGCAAGACCTGAGCCGGGCTGTTGAGGATATAAGGTGACTTGGAGGTCTCTCATTCATAAGGTCACCATAAGTCAAAGCCGACTTGATGGCAGTTGACAACAACTACAAAAAGGTAATTACTAGAGTAGAGTTGCCCAAATAAAATCCACAGTGTACTCACTGAATGCAGAGACGGTGAGTAATACATAGCTAGATAGAGAAAGCTGTAATTAACACGACAGTTTTCCAGTACAGTACTGTTTTAGAAATCTTCTTCCGAATGAACACCACTGCTTAATGGAATCCCACAGGCAGCTCTGAGAATTTGTAAGCAAACACCTGCCAATATAATCTAATTACTCTGGAGCAGAGCGAGCCCTTTGGTGTCAAGTGGTTAATTTGTTTGGAGAAGCTTAACAGTGCTTTCATTTGGAGAAACATAGAAAGTACATTCCAGGAATGTCCTCAGCTCACAGTTATCACATCCGGGGCTTGCAAGTGTATCCAGAACACTGTAGAACATTTTTATATATGTACTCTAATAGTTATAATTAAACATATTGCTATTCTCCAGAATTGTGTCATATGTATTTCTCCTCCTGCTCTTGTATTTTAGTGTGTGTGTGTGTGTGTGTATGGGGCTTATTAATTTGCAGCTGCATGCTTTTGTGTATGTATGTGGGATGGTGGGGAAACTCACAACTAGCACATGAGTGCAACTGCATCCTAAATCTCACATATTCCAGAAATTGTTACACAGGGAAATACACTGTCTCTGGTACCGGAGATGATATATATCCCATCATGACTAGTAGCCAGTGTTATTGGCCCCATTATTAAATGAGGTGGGAGAGAAAGGGTAATCCGTTGGTAGAAGATTCAGCATGGTGTAATGATTTGAGCATTGACTTTGGAGACCAGGGTTCAAATTCCTGCTTGGTCATGGGAACCTACTAGGTGACTTTGGGCATGTCACATACTCTCAGCCTCAGAGGAAGGAAAAGGCACACCTTCTCTGAATAATTTGTGCCAAGAAAGCCCCATGATAGGGTCTCCGTAAGTCAGAAATGACTTGAAGGCATACAACAACAAAGTGGGTGCATTGCACCCTAGAATTTTTGCTACAGCCTTAACCATGACCTTCCTCAATGCTGAACTTTTCCTGCTGCCTTTGCAGGGGACTTGATTCACCTCGTCAACACTGTTCCTCGGGAGTCCGAACCACAGGAGCTGTGCAGTGGCCAGAGTCCCGTGGAAGTGGCTTCCAAAGCCTACGCCCTCTCAACTGATCTGATGCGCATCCTGATGAAATCTCGGGTGCTCAACGAAGAGCCCCTGGAACTGGCCGGCACCAACATCACGGCCACGGGCAAACGGGCCGACCCCTTTGGGCTGCTCTGCTACGAGGACAACCCCGACTGCCAGTTCTCTATCCCCCCGGCTTTCAACACCACCTTCTCCAACATGACGGACGTTGTCCAGGTCATGATCCGGGTGGACTACAACCCCTTTCCCTTCGGCTACATTACCAACTACACCGTCTCCTCGGAGGTGGCTTCCATGGAGTTCCAGAACAACAATGGAACGGAAATACCGGTGGGGACCCTGGATCCAGAGAAGGCCATCACCGTCATGGTCACCGACTCCCAAGAGAAGAACATTACCGTAGGGACAGTTGTGATCGAGAAAGGGAGTTCGGTGAACGTAGTCCTTAGACTAGAGAGTGGCAACATTGAAGCTGGGCTATATTTCCAAGTCACCTTCAGCGTCCTCAACGGTAAGTACATGACTAAACCCCTTGGCCACGTTTATCATTTCTGTGGAATAGTGATGTGCATACACAATTTTAACAGTGGCCTGAATCGTGTTGTTAGTCTTGATCTGAGTAGGCCTGTTGAATCAGTGGGATGGGCTTAAGGGTTGATATACCAATCAGCCTTTGAGTCAATGACTCTAGCTTGGGCTAGCAGTTGTTAACTCATGTGTCACACATGAATCCACTCTTTCCTCCAGGAAGTTCAAGCTAGTGTACACTGGGGTTATCCCACTGGGTCACCAAAACAATCCTGTGAAGTAGGTTAAACTAAAAGAATGGGGGAGACGGGACTTACTGGTTCATCAAGGTCAGAAGCCATGCCTCACCAGTTCAGATGCATTACTTTAATACGGTTCACTGTTATCCACAGTTTCCGGTATTCATGGTAAATCCAGGAAACAAACCTCCATGGATATGGGGGTCCGACTATACTTAACAATGTAAACAATCTTTTGTGAAGGTGGGCTGGTATTAATATGTTGCACTATGAAGACAGAGGCCTTCTAAGGTCACTGTTGCACTGGGTGACCGTTGAATTTGGTGACCATTGAGCTGGGAACTCACTGGCTCACTTCTCACACTCTTTGCCTTGAGCTGGGAAGGCATTTACAATCCTGATGAATCCAACATCCACAAGAGGAAGAGGTGTGCTCCGTTGAACAGGTTCTCACTCTCTTTGTCTCTCCTTCTTCCAACGGCCAGACCGCTACGTGTCCAGCGAACAGGAGCCGTTCATCGCAGTCTGTCTCTTCTACTCGCCTGAGCCCAACACTGAGCAGAACTGCACAGACTCCAAGGAGATCTACCTGGAGGACATGACCCGGAGACCGCAGGGGGACCACCGACAGTACACCTTCTTTGTCTCCCCGGTGTAAGTGCAAAGTCTTGATGGAGATGTGAACTCCCAAGCCAGGAATATGCTAGCTGTGGTTCTGTGGCTCTTGTAATACAAAGTTGGTGCTTGTATATATGTGTGAGGTTGCTTGCTTCACAACAGAGCTCCTATCTCCAGTGCTGACCAAGTGGTAATGCTGTGGGGTGCACCGCTTGTGGTTTGGGAATGGTTGCTTTCCCTAAGGGGAATTTGGCATAGCGGGGGGACTCTTCCCTTGCCTGCCTTTGTATACTTCATGGTCCACTCACATCTCTGATGGTGTAGCAGGCAGGGAGGTAAAGATGGAGGGAAATGGACAAGGCTGGGCTTGAACACTTCACTTTGGTGGGTACCAAGGATGAGGACTTTGGCATTCCCTCCCTAGGGGATGTTGATTCCTGTTGATTTTTTAAATACTGTCTTTGAATGAGTTTTAATGCCTTTAACTTTAAAAATGATCTAATTGCTTTTAAAAATAACTATATATCAATGTATATATATGTATATACACACACACACATATTGAAATGCCTTCAAGTCCTTTCCAATTTATGGCAACCCTAAGGTGAGCCTATCACAGGGGTTTCTGGGCTGAGAGTGTGTGACTCACCTAAAGTCACCCAGTGGGTTTTCATGACAGAGCAGGATTCGAACCTTGGTCTCCAGAGTTGTAGTCCTGTGTTCAAACCACTATAACAAACCACTATTCAAAAAAGCTGTCAAGACGGATCTTTTCCGGCAGGCCTTTCCCAAATAGCTATCCCGGCCCGAAGATTCGGCTGCCTTTTCCCTTTAGCAGCCACTGGATTATTTCATTTTTTCCTCTTTTTAAGTATTGTATGTTTTTAATCTGTTTAATTTAATATTGTTTTAAGGGGTGGGTGGGTTAGGGTATTAATGTAATTATGGGATTTTTATGATGTAAGCCGCCCTGATTGCGTTGCAGAGGGGCGGGATAGAAATAAATTTTATTAGTAGTAGTAGTAGTATTATACCACACACAGATACAGAGTTTGGAAGCAAGAACATGTCTATGCAGGAATTCAAAACTAACTCTAGGTGGTTGCTAAACAAGCTAAGTACAAACCCTTGTGTATTAAACTGGCTTGTTTACCAAACTAGAATTTAATTTAAACCATGATTCCTTCTTTGCACAGAGCAACAAGTCTGGAATTGTATAAGCTAGAAGGAAATGCTGGTTTACTTCTCCTTCTCCACAAGTGTTTGTGTGCTTTTCATTTGTTCTGATTTTAATAGAATTTTAATATTCTGTAGTCTGCCTTGAGTCCTTGAGACAGGGTATAAATGGCAATAATTAAAATAACAACAGCTTATATGATTCACCCACATTGACTGAGCTGGGAATGAAACCCACCTTTTTGGCTTCTGTCCCACAACTCTTGGTCAACTGCGCCATTTTCTCTTCCGTCCTGCCCAGTTTTCTGACCGCTTGGCTCCCTCTCTCCTTTTAGCACCAATGATGCCGAAATGGATTATTACTTCAACATCACCAACCACTTCCTCTGGTCTTCTGTGGAAGTGACGCTGGGCCTGTATGGATCCTTGTGTCAGTATTTCAGCGCAGAAGAGGTCCGCTGGAAGACAGAAGGCCTGGCTCCCTTGGAGGGGACCACTCCCGAGAAGGCCGTGTGCTTAACCCAACATCTGACCGCCTTCGGAGCAAGTCTTTTTGTTCCCCCGCACTCGGTCCAGTTCATACAGCCTGTGAGTCCAGCCAAAAAAAAAAAAAAACACATTACAGTCAGTGCGTTGTCATGAGAAATCCATTCTGATGTTCCTATAGTGTGATACCTGTTGTATTTCATGCCTCTGTTTCTGAATTAAAAGCCTACAAGGCAGAATAGAAAAGGATTTTGTTAACAAATGTCTAAGAAACAAGCCCAGTGCTGTGAGTTCCTCAGACTTATAGTCTCTGAACAAATGCACCAAGGCATACTGTATAAGGCTTGCAGGAAGCTAGATTTAACATTTCTGGTTCCCCAAAAGTGTCTGTTTAGAGGAACCATGTTCCCAAGTGATAACAGTGTTAAGCCTACAAGGGTAAGCAATAGTCCTTTCTCAGTGCTTTGAATCTCTGTTACCTCCCCATCGCTTCTCGGCCTTTTGGCTAAGATCAAGTGAACCTCTGCTCCCCTGATAGTTGCTGGATGTCAGGTTAAGAACGCCACTCTAAAAAGCTGAAAGGCCTCTTCTAAGATGGTTATTGGCAGTAAGAGCTTCAAGCTACAGTATGTTGGTATTTGGGGTCCTTTTTGCAAATCAGAACTTGTTCTCCTACCTCTTGCAATAGCAGAATATACCAAGCATGCATTGCCACCAGTGCAGAGGTAGAGCCATTTTCAATACAGTCAGGCCCCCGTATCCATGGGGGTTCGGTTCCCAGACTTACCATGGATATTGGAAACCGTGGATAAGAGTGAACACCATTGATATAATGGGGCTTCCAGTTACAAATACCATAGAGTTGCCTTGGAGGACCTAGAAGTGGCTAGAGAGGAGGCCTCTCTAGGCATTTTTTAGGAGGACTCTATGGTAGATGTGCTGTTTTGTGTCCCACAGATACAGGGGTCTGACTGTATATGCTTCTTTCCTTTTGCTCAGCCTCCAGGACCAGGACTCAACTACATCGTCCTGCTGACGTGTGCAATCTGTTTCGTGACCTACTCCGTGGCCGCTGTGATTGTGCACAAACTGGACCTGATCGACATTAACCGTGTGGGGGTGATCCCTTTCTGTGGCAAGAATGGGCTGTACAAGTACGAAATCCTGGTGAAAACAGGATGGGGCAAGGGGTCAGGTTAGTAGCCATGATACCTTTCAGGCTCTGCCACAACCACGTATGCATAGGCGGATGTAATATTGGAAGTGAACGTCTAACAGGTTTTAAAACTGGCTCCTTCCCAGCATCCCAGGCTATAGCAAAGAGCAGGGATGTAATGTTAGCAATTTTCTTCTCTCTGTGAGAAAGTCTGTGAAAACTGCAATGTTCAAAAACTATTTGCAGTTTGAGGCTTATTTTGCAAAAAAAGCACAGAATTTTCTGCACAGAAATAGGCTGCATAGTCTCTGCAGAACAGCCACACTGCTTTACTTAGGTGTGGAATTTGCTTTGCTCTTCATGGCTAGGCTGCCAGAGCGAGGCACTTTTAAGAGGAGATGGGTGGGACGGCTCTTGCTGGCCACCCTGTGCATGAGTAGATGCTCTGTACAAAAGCGCACACTCACAAGCAAGTGAGTTGGTTAAAATGGTAGAATCAGAGCACATCTGGCAGCTCTTAAGAAAATGAAAAAGCAACATGGTGAGAGGGTTTTAAGCCACTCTGTGGAGAGAACCTCCAGAAGAAACATCCCTTCCTGCTGGAAAATTGGCATATTTTGGAGCCCTTCCTCTTGGGAGAGTAAGCTAACCCCGTTTGGTCCCTCTGCTCTTCCTCCCAAAGCTAGTGCAACACGATTTTGGGCTGTGTCAATAGAAGTATAGTGTCCAGATCAAGGGAAGTCATAGTGCCACTCTATTCTGCCTTGGTCAGGCCTCACCTAGAATACTGTGTCCAGTTCTGGGCACCACAATTCAAAAAAGATATGGACAAATTGGAGCGTATCCAGAGAAGTGTGACTAAAGTGGTGAAAGGTCTGGAAACCATGCCTTATGAGGAGAGACTTAGGGAGCTGGGTATGTTTAGCCTGGAAAAAAGACGGTTAAGAGGCGATGTGATAGCCCTGTTTAAGTATTTGAACGGATGTCACGCTGAGGATGGAGCAAGCTTGTTTTCTGCTGCTCCAGAGACTGGAACACGGAGCAATGGGTGCAAGCTCCAGGAACAGAGATTCCACCTCAACATTAGGAGGAACTTTTTGACAGTAAGAGCTGTCCGGCAGTGGAACACACTCCCTCGGAGCGTGGTGGGGTCTCCTTCCTTGGAGATCTTTAAACAGAGGCTGGATGGCCATCTGTCGGGGATGCTTTGATCACGATTTCCTGCATGGCAGGGGGTTGGACTGGATGGCCCTCGTGGTCTCTTCCAACTCTGCAATTCTATGATTCTATGATCTCTGGGTGGGCAACAACCACAAAGTCTTGAATGTGGCTTCTCAAGAGGTCCATTTTCAAGTCCCTTTTCTCTGTGCTATGTGGGACAAAGCTGGGTCACATCCCCTCATGAATTGGCACTACCTCCTTCCTTCCTTCCTTCCAGGGACAACAGCCCACGTGGGGATCACTCTGTACGGGATGGACAGCAAATCTGGCCACCGCCACCTGGATGGAGAGAATGCCTTCCACCGCAACAGCCTTGACATCTTCCAGATCGCCACGGAACGGAGCCTGGGCAGCGTATGGAAAATCCGCATCTGGCATGACAACAAAGGTGCGTTAGGAGGAGGTGCAGCTGAGGTTGGCTGGACTCCTAAACTCACTATTGGAGTGGGTGGAAGAGATGCTACAGGCTGTTCCTGGGGCAGTCAGGAGGGGCTTGCAAAGTTTGTGCATACATTGAAAAGCAGAAAGCAGGGCCCAATATACACAGTTGTGTTTTTTTTAAAATATCTTGGGGCTGCAACTTGTCCCTCTCTTGTGGCACACAGCCCACTCCCCAGCCTGGTAGCCTGATGATATTTCTCTCTTAATATTCCATTCCTTTACCAGAGTATTTCCCACCACCACCCCAATGGCTGTGGTTTCCCCAGATGACTGCAATTGTCTATGTTCCAACCCAGTGATATCAGAATGACTTTTTAAAAATCACATTCAAAAGGAATCTCAGTTATATACAAAAATGTTCCAGTATAACACGAGCAGGAAAATATAGGAGGAAAAATAACCATATTAGTCCTAAGTTTCTATAACAGCTGGCCAAATGTCCAAATATAAGTCCTTTTATAAGTTTTGTCTCTACATCATTCTTTCAAATGTTGGAAGTGTTGTTAGATTTTCTATCCATTGGGTCGCAGGTGGAGAAAAATTATTTTCCAGAATTCTCAGACTGACTTTTTTCTGACCAAAGCAGAGGATGACTTCTTGTTCCTGAAAGCCTTGTTATGCAACATTCCTCCTTTTAAATAGTTTGCAATGCCTCCCTGTACTGTTTAACATCACAAAAATACCTGGTTTTGAGAACATAACGTGGACTTTTATTTTTTGGCAGTCCATGTAGCTCCCAGTGTGAGAGGAACAAGATGGTCAAAGGTCTGGAAACAGAACTATTAAATAATCCATTAGCAAACTCATATATTTGTTCAATTGCACCCTAATTTACTAGCGGAATCTAAGAGTCTTAGTAGACCACAAACTAAACATGAGTCCATAGTGTGATACAGCAGCCGATAAGGCTAATGCAATTCTAAGCTGCGTCAATAGCAGCATAGCATCCAGATCAAGGGAAGTCTTAGTGCCACTCTATTCTGCTTTGGTCAGATCGCCTCTGAAATCCTGTGTCCATTTCTGGGCATCAGAATTCAGGAAGGATATTGGTACAGTGGTCTGTGTCCAGAGAAGAGCAACCAAGATTAATTCTTTTATTTAGGGCTCAGTCCATCATGGTACTTGCAGCACGTCATTGTCAGAGACCTGCAGACCTGTAAGACTTACCACTTCTTGGTGAACGACTGGCTGTCTGTGGAGAGCGAGGAGAACGACGGCTTGGTGGAGAAGGAAATCTTTGCCGCCAGTGAGTTGGCGTGGAAAATCCCCCGGGGGCTGTGACTTTGAGTCGAGGTTTTTGAGGGAGGAAGGGTGGTGGACAGGGAGCCCGACCTGGAAGGATTTGGGCTAGTAAGCCAAAAGGCTACTGAATTCCCACATTGACTGGAAATGGCTGCCACAGAAATTTGTAAATTTGCACTCTACTTCTGAGGAGAACCAAAAAGAGGAGTGAATTGGGAATGAGTTGGATTCATTATCAACACGCATTAAACATGTAATGGATAATTATAACCCACTCTACGCAGGACTGCCTTTGAAAAGTGCTCAGAAACTTCCGTCGGCCCAAAGAGCTGCCACCAAATTGCTAAATGGAGCTGACTAGAGGAAGCACACAACTCCCTTGTTGCAACAGCTTTGCTGGCTGCCGGTCCATCTCCAGGCACAGTTCAACGTGCTGGTGATGACCTTTAAAGGCTTATATGTCTTGAGTCCGATGGCCACCCACCCTCTGCCCTTTCTCCTCAGGTGAGACGGAGCTGCGGAGCTTCCTGCGGATCTTCGTTGGCGAGCTGCAGCGGGGGTTCTTTGAGAAGCACGTCTGGCTGTCCTTGTGGGACCGGCCCCCGCGTAGCCGCTTCACCCGGGTCCAGCGGGCATCCTGTTGCTGCCTCCTCATCTTCCTCTTTCTCTGTGCCAACGCGGTGTGGTACGGCGCCGTGGGAGACGTCAACTTCAGGTGGGCTTGGAGCACCTGCTTCTCTCTCATAGTCTTGTGTAGCAGGGCCATCTCCCTCCCTCCCTTCCTTCCTTCCTGTCTTCCTTCCTTCCTTCCTTTCTTTCTTTCATAGACATAGATGCCACTGCATTTTCAGGATACATTTTCATTGTAAGCAGTAAAACTATAAATATCAAAGAAGTTTGATCCATACAGTACATTCGATTCAGATACAATTTGTATCAGAAATTAAAGCAGGTTATTTATATTTGTTGTTCAAGAAATAAGAATTTCAAACTATGCAAATAATAATAACAACAACAACTTTATTTTTGTACCCTGCCTTTTGCCTATTAGGCAATCAAGGCAGCTCACAACAATTGGATATAAAAACAAATCCATAACAATAGTAATAACTTAAAACAATTTACCCCCCCTTAAAATTACATATAATAGTGCATATATTTAAAATAACTGGCAAATTCACCAGTGACATAAAATAACTACTCTAAAACTTTAAAATTATAGAATCAAAACATAAAAACATAAACATAAAAAGAGAAGCATCCATTAAAATGTTCTGTTCTATTCAGGGAAGGCCAGCCGGAAGAGATCCGTTTCGATGGCTTTTTTGAAATTCTCCAAGCTAGTTGCTTGACGGATCTCCTCCAGCAGGGAGAAGCTCCAGCATTTTTGGACAATTATTTCCATTAAAGTTACCTCTCCCTGGTTTCAAAATTCTACTTCCATCTGTTTGCTATGGGGCTGATTCTTTCCAATGCCATGTCCAGTTATAAAATTGCTGCTCTGGGTCTTGCTCGACAGCTTCTTTTATCAACCTGAATATAGTATACACATTTTGAAAGTCATATATACCGTAGTTGAAAAAATGTACACTAATCTTTGGGATGTCAAGAATACTGACAACAGAGCTAAAGTAATTAAATATCTTGCCCGTATTACATGCAAAGTGGGTTATCCTACCCCTCCACTCCTATCTTTTTTTCCCAGCCACGTGCCCATTTCCACCTTGATCCCTGTCAGTGGCGAGACGGCCGTGGTCGGCTTGGTGTCCAGTTTGGTTGTCTATCCTCTCTACCTGGCTCTTCTGTTCCTCTTCCGGATGGCGCGCAGCAAGGTAATAACCACATCTGAAGATCTCAACAAAACCGGAAAGGGCGACCTTACCAGATGCCATGTCCTTCGGTGTAGCACAGGTGTCAGTAAGGTGTCTCTTTTGGATTGATGGGGAGAAGCCACTAATAGAAAGGGATGCCTTACTGACGCCCACACCTTACACCTACACAAGTCCCTTTTTGAGGTGGAGGTTGGTATTCCTTTCCTCTCTCCACAGCAACCCAAGCGCCTGTGGTCCTTCTGAGCTTCGAAGGAAGAGTTTGGTCCAACTTTGTCCCTCAAACTTTCCTCTCTCTTACAGGTCTCTGTCAGCCAGTCTCTGGCCCAATCTGACCAGCAGTCCTTAGAGATCGACAACTACCTAGATTCCTCAATTCAGGAAAGTTCTTTCCTCACCTTTCCTGGCCTTCGGACCGAGGTAAGAGATCATGGGGGATGGAGCGCATCCATGCCCAGCCATCAGTTGGTTGCCTTCAAGGTCTTCCAGGCCATCTGTCTCTTTCTGGTGGCTGGTGCCATCTTCTCACAGTGGTCCTCTCTGAGGTGGTTGCTATCTTCCCAAAGCAAGATGGAGGGGCCTTACGTTAAGATCCAGAGAGCAGAACCTAATGGTATTTCTTTCTTTCTTCCTTCCTTTCTTTCTACAGGCCTTTTCAGAGCAAACTAAAACTGATCTGTTCCTGGATGATTCAAAAAGGTAAGTGGGGTTTCATTAGCTTCAGCTGTTCTGCCTACTTGGGGCAGGAGGGAAGCACTCTCCCCATGAGGCCAATGCAAGGAACTGTTTTTGAATTTCTTGAAAAGCTGGGTGGGTGGCTTGTATGTATTTCTTGAGATAGTATTCAAGCATTTCTTGAGTGTAAATAGAATTCAAAGACATACCCATGTTAGTCTGGAATAGCAGTATGCAAAGGGATCCTGTAGCACCTTTTGAGGAAAGAAGTTGCAAAGTTAGCTTTTGTAGACTTAGTCTACAGTTTTCCCTCCGTATCCACAGATTTGGTATTCACAGATTTAAGTATTCACAGCTTGGAAATATTCTTTAAAAAATAATAATCCAAAAAGCAAAGCTTGATTTTGCCGTCTTATAGAAGGGACACCATTTTGCGATGCCATTGCATATCATGGGACTTGAGCATTCATGGATTTTGGTATCCACAGGGGTTCCTGGAACCAAACTCCAGTGAATGTGAAGGGACAACTGTACTTCCTCAGGTGCATTCACGCCTTGCATGGAAGTAGACCAAGTCTATGAAAGCATATGCTGCAACTTCTTTCTCTCAGTCTCAAAGATGCTACAAGATCCCTTTGCGCACTGAAAGCAAATAATACTTGAAGCATTTCTGTTTCCTGAGAAATATTTTGTATTTCTGAAAAGCTCTGGGTTTGTTTGGGGTTTTTTATTTCTTGAATAAAATAAGCTTTTGTATTTCTACATATATATATATATATATATATATATATATATATAATATTTAATATATATATATTAAAAGCTCTGAGTTTTTGTTTTCATTTCTTGAGAATAATTTTTGTATTTCTTGAGAAGCTTCCCCCCTCCCAAGTTCATGAGTACAAGAAATGCTTTTAAGCTTTTCTATTTCTTGAAGTGTAATTGGTATTTTTTTTTTTTTTAGAAAAAAAAGCTCTGGAATTTTTGTTTCTTTTGTATTTCTTGAAAAGGATTTTGTATTTCTGGAAAAGCTATACTGAATGGTGGCTTATGCTTGGGTTCTTTGTCTGTCTGTGTGTCTGGGCTCAGCCTGATCCGGTGGCAATCCAACGAAGCTCTTCTCAGCTGGCCAGATCTGCTCAGCGACCCTTCTATCATGGGGAACACCATCCAGAAGCTGAAGAGAGGGAGGACGAGCCGCCATCTTGGCCTCGAGGCTCCATTGGCTGCTGAGGAGGACAGCTTGTCGCTTGGATTCCCCCAGGCTCAGGCGAGATACTTCTCTGCTTCAGGTAAGGAAAGCAGGAAGGAGAAAAGCTGAAAGGGGCCGGAGTAACACTCAGGTTTCCTGCCTGGGAAAACCCATTTTTTGTTACCCCTTTTTGCTGGCCATATGCAAAGCCTCACCTGTGCCTTCCAGAATAACCAGCGATGGATGCAGCTGATGTTGCTGAACATGGCCTCATGTGTGTTTCCCCCACTCCTTGCAGATGAAGACCTGATACGGCAAATTCTTGCAGATGGAGCTGGCGGCCTCCCTCACCCACAGGATGTGGGGCAGCACCCCAAGTTTGAAACAGATCTCATCTCAGGAATGTAAGTCTACCAACATGCACAGGGGCAGGAAAGCACCCGGGGGGGGGGGGTTGAGGACAGGCATCTTCTTCCAGTTCCCCTACTGTGGACATAGGTGTATGAAGCAGACCAGGGCAAAATGAGCCCCTGGGTTTTGGGGGGCAGGGGTGCACACAGTTTCCCTGTGGCTGAATTGCACCACTGGCCTGTATCCTGTAATCCCCCCAGTTGGCTCTGTGGGTGAGCCAAGAAGAGGGCAGTTGCCCTGAGACCTGCAGTGAAAAGAAGCTTTTGATTCTGAGATACAAGTGGGGATACCTTGAAAAGGCCTTGGCTGCAGACATGTTATGGTTTATTGCTGCCTGCTTGTGTGTTATTCCTTCCCCTGGCAAATTCCACAAGCAGCTACAACAGTTGAAGTATTTGATGCATCTCATTTTGCCTTGGTAGATCCAACATGCTCGGGGAGAAGACGGAAACCATCATGTTGCAGAGGCTGAATGAGAAAGGGCTGGCCGTCCCCTGCAGGGAACTCAACCGCTCGGCCAAATCAACGCGGACAGGTACCTTGGTAGCTTCTGGGCTTCTTGAGCAGCTGATGGGTCAGTCTAGGTCAGTGGTTCTCAACCCTTTATCCAGCAAGGGGTTGTTGGGCTTCAACCCCAGTGTGCCCGATGTCAGAGGTTCTGGGAGTGGAAGTCCAACATAGAGAGGACCTAAAGCTCTCTGGCTGAGAATGCGAAATTCTTCTCCCTAAACTGCAAACCCCAGGATTCCACAGGAAGCAGCCAGAGCAGTTAAAGTGGAATAGTAGCGCTGTAACAGTGTTAGTGCAACAAGGCCCTACATCTTCATCTTCTAGTCTTCTATCTGTTCTGCAATGGCTCCAATAGGCAAGAGAGGTGTAATCCTGAGAAGTAAAAAGGAGGAGGAGGAGGAGGAACCAGCAGCACTTTTGGGGCTAACTGCTGCTCCAGACTAGGACGTGGAGCAATGGACTCAAACTATAGAAAAAGAGGTTCTCCCTAAACATTAGGAAGAACCTCCTGAGGGCAAGAGCTGTTCAACAGTGGAATCCGCTGCTGCCTGGGAGTGTGGTGGAGTCTCCTTCTTTGCAGGTTTTTAAACAGAGGCTGGATGTCCATCTGTCGGGAGGGCTTTGATTGGGTATTCTTGCATGGCAGAATGGGGTTGGACTAGATGGCCCTTGGAGGTCCCTTCCAACTCTATCATTTTGATTCTGTCTTGGAGTGTGGTGGAGTCTCCTTCTTTGCAGGTTTTTAAACAGAGGCTGGATGGCCATTTGTTGGGAATAATTTGATGGTGTCTTCCTGCATGGCAGAAAGGGGTTGGACGGGATGGCCCTTGTGGTCTCTTCCAACTCTATGATTCTATAATTCAACAGTGGAATATCCTGCCTGGGAGTGTGGTGGAGTCTCCTTCTTTGCAGGTTTTTAAACAGAGGCTGGATGTCCATCTGTCGGGAGGGCTTTGATTGGGTATTCTTGCATGGCAGAATGGGGTTGGACTAGATGGCCCTTGGAGGTCCCTTCCAACTCTATCATTTTGATTCTGTCTTGGAGTGTGGTGGAGTCTCCTTCTTTGCAGGTTTTTAAACAGAGGCTGGATGGCCATTTGTTGGGAATAATTTGATGGTGTCTTCCTGCATGGCAGAAAGGGGTTGGACGGGATGGCCCTTGTGGTCTCTTCCAACTCTATGATTCTATAATTCAACAGTGGAATATCCTGCCTGGGAGTGTGGTGGAGTCTCCTTCTTTGGAGGTTTTTAAACAGAGGCTGGATGGTCATCTGTAGGGAATGCTTTGATTGGGTATTTCTGCAGGGCAGAAGGGGGTTGGACTAGATGGCCTTTGGGGTCTCTTCCAACTCCATGATTCAATGTTTCTATTTATTTTAGTGTGCTCTTTTGTCCACTTCTTCAGATGTACTGACAGTACTCCCTGAATTGATATCCATGAAACCTCATGCTAAAACAAAACAGTCTCAAAGATGCTGCTAGTTTCCTTCCCTCCTTCCTTTTTGTCTTTTTAAAATAAGTTCATAGTCCTCAAGAAGTATGTGCATATCAACCAAAGGATGTACCTCGCAGACTTGTCTATCGCCATCACTGTATATTGCACTGCACAAAATAAAACAATAAAAGCAATCATTGCCAATGGTGTATGTACAGTCCAATAGGAAAGGACATAAATACAGGAGTACATACTTTCCAACCACATCATCATCATCATCATCCCCACCAATTCTGCCACCCCACCCATGCCTTTTGTCTCCTGCAGTCGTGGACCATGCCCTCCGGAAGCGCCTGCTGCCGTTCTGGTGTTCTTACTTGGCTCACGCCATCAGCTTTGCCTCCCTCCTCATCTGCTTTGCGGTGTCTGTCTGGATCGGATTGGGTTTCACCTCCAGCGTGGCCCTCATGTGGCTCATCTCAGGGATTTTTAGCTTCCTCTCTTCATTTTTACTCTGGGAACCCCTCAAGGTAGGTGCTGGCAAAAGCTGCTTGGCCTGTGGGTTTCTCTGGCCTCCTTTGGAAGGTTCCAGGTAGCCATTTCCACTTCTGGCAGGACTCCTCACTTGCCACCCTATGTCCTCTCTGGGCCAGCATCTATTCGTGGCTATGTGCTTGTCCAGATTCCCTGAGAAGGCCCTGCTCTGCCATATCTTTATTCCTGCATTTCAGATTTAGATCACATAATAAGCCGTTAAGTTTAATGATATTAATTTTGGAGGACTCATTCTGTTGTATGTGGCAGAAGATGCAGTTTCCTGTTTTGGGACTGATCTGGCGTTTTTGTTCCCCAGCCGAAACACACACGTGCATGCACACATGGACACACACAGAGAGCTGTCCCTGTTCTTTTGTCCCCTATGTGGGGAGAGGGGCAGCAATGCAGAAAATTAAAACAAGTTACTAATACAACTTATTATGGGAGTAAGTGATACAGATGCTTAGAAGAAGAATCAGGGCTGTTTAAATTCACTTCCAATGCGTCTTTGCTTATCACTAAGACACATTTTTGGAAAACAGGGAATGGAAGCCATGAGATTTATTGCTGTTGTATCACACAGCTTGGAGGCAACTTGGAAAATTCTCATCCTGGGAAATCCTTTCCCTGAATCTGCTAGTGAGAGCAGGAGATGTTTTGGTTGCTGGCAGCTGAGGCAGCTTTTAATTCAAAGAGCCTCAGAATTACAATTGGCAACTGGAAGTCCTGAGAGTTTAAGACTGAAATTACAGTACAATCCCAATATCCGCATGGGATACGCTCCCAAACTTAACATGGAAACATGAAACAACAGAAAATCCTATTGAAATGAATTACAACTTCCAGCAGAAGTGCACCATAGAATTTTGTGTTGGAGGACCTAGAAAATGTCTAGAGAGGACATATTTTTTTCAGGCGTGAGTAAGTGAAACTACAGATACAGTTGTTGTACTGTACTCTGGAGCATACACACGGCCATTCCCCAAGCCTTTCCTCCTTCATTTGTTTTACATTCTTATAAAGTTCTGGTGCAAAAATGGCATCTACATCAAATACACCCCCCTTCTGTTTTTGCTTAAGACAAGGCTGGCGAGGAGTCTCTCTGCTCACTCAGTCCACCCCCTGCTTATAGCTCTGGCGTTGTCGAGAACGTCTTCATTGATTGCTTGATATGCCCTCCCTTCTCCCCACAGGTTCTGGTGGAGGCTCTGTATTTCTCGCTGGTGGCCAAGCGCCTCCACCCCGAGGAGGATGACACCCTGGTGGAGTACCCCTTCATTGAGCACGTGTCGGAGAAGATCGGCAAGGTCCGGCCGCCACATGGGTTTGCCCTGTTCCAGGCCAAGGAGGAGGCCAGGAAGGTGAAACTTCTGCACAGCCTACTCAAGGTGAGTGGATGAGAGAGCAAGAGCCAAAGAGGAGGGTTAAGCCACGGAGCTGGAGACAGTGTGGCCTTTAGGCTTGGTCCGGCAGAAGGAGGAGGTCATGAGCAGAGCTTGGCAGTAACACGGACCTCACAAACTGCCAAGCACCATTCTTTTTGCACCAGGAAAATGTTCCTTTTACCTACAGCAGGAAGAAGAGGCTGCGGCCATTATGTCTTGTGTGGCATGACCTGCAATTGCCCCTTCCACTAGGCTCTTTGTTTTTTCCTTTATACAAAAATTCCCAAAGTGTTTGGGAAGCACATGGGTGGCAGTGGTAACATTCTGGAGAGTGTCCCCAAAGTGCTAATGGCGTAATGTACATGAGCGGCGTGCCCTAGCCCAAGAGCATTCTAGGGTCATAGACCTAGGGGCTCTGCTCCCAGAAATAACACCAACATTGCTTCCAGGAGGCTTCCAAGATTACTATTCGCCACATGCATCCCACGTAGCTTGGATTTTAGAGACAACAACCAAGACAGTGTCTGGTTATGGACCCTTTTGGTTGCAGGAGCCTTGGAAGTGGGCAGTGGATAACATTAATAGTGAATGCAAAGCTTTACACTTGCATTACCATCTGGTGTGTGTGTGCTTCTGTGAGGAGAAAAGTAACACAACACAGCCCTTTTTTCCAAATACCATGCCAAGTTGTGGGTGCAAAGAGCCTCAACAACTCTTGCAGAGACTGGACAGGAGGCTTGTCCATAATTCCCAACCTTTTAAAAAATTATGTGTGCCAAACAACCCTTTCCAGAGCAATAAATAAATACATTTTTTAATGACACCTCATTGTATTCATGCAGTCCATGGGTAGGCTTTTCTGCTATGACCTCCCCGAATTGTTGCCATCAGGATAACGGCTCCTGCCTGCTTTGCTTTTGCCAGAACTTCTTCGTCTACATGCTGTTCCTGCTGGCGATCCTTCTCACCAACTATGGCGATGCCTCGCAGCACAGCCGGGCTTTCCTTTTGCAAAAGTCCATCAAGCAGCAGATGGGTGCTGAGCAGTTCCTGAGCATTAAGAGGTATTTCCCCAGGTGGATTGTCAGAATGCATTTAATGTACAGGCCGCCCACTGTATCCGCGGTGGGTATGTTCCCACACTTACTGCACATACTTGAAACCATGGGTAATAGCAACCCCCATAGATTTGCACTGGAGGACCTAGGAAATATGTAGAGAGGCTGCCTCTGTAGGCATCTCCAGCATGACTTTATGGTAACTTAAGTTGCACTGGAGGACCTAGGAAATGCCTAGAGAGGCTGCCACTCTAGACATCTCCGGCATGACTCTATGGTAACTTAAGTTGTGCTGGAGGACCTAGGAAATGCCTAGAGAGGCTGCCACTCTAGACATCTCCAGCATGACTCTATGGTAACTTAAGTTGTGCTGGAGGACCTAGGAAATGCCTAGAGAGGCTGCCACTCTAGACATCTCCGGCATGACTCTATGGTAACTTAAGTTGTGCTGGAGGACCTAGAAAATGCCTAGAGAGGCTGCCACTCTAGACATCTCCAGCATGACTCTATGGTAACTTAATTTGTGCTAGAAGACCTAGGAAATGCCTAGATAGGACGCCTCTCTAGGCATCTCCAGCATGACTCTATGGTAACTTAATTTGTGCTAGAGGACCTAGGAAATGCCTAGATAGGACGCCTCTCTAGGCATCTCCAGCATGACTCTATGGTAACTTAATTTGTGCTAGAGGACCTAGAAAATGCCTAGAGAGGCTGCCACTCTAGACATCTCCAGCATGACTCTATGGTAACTTAATTTGTGCTAGAAGACCTAGGAAATGCCTAGATAGGACGCCTCTCTAGGCATCTCCAGCATGACTCTATGGTAACTTAATTTGTGCTAGAGGACCTAGAAAATGCCTAGAGAGGCTGCCACTCTAGACATCTCCAGCATGACTCTATGGTAACTTAATTTGTGCTAGAAGACCTAGGAAATGCCTAGATAGGACGCCTCTCTAGGCATCTCCAGCATGACTCTATGGTAACTGATACTGAAGCAGAGCCCAAAGTGTGGAAAGTCTGTTCCACGCTCAGTAATATTTCTCTCCTTCTCCTCTTCTCTCTCCCGCATCCCGTCTGCACAGATCTGATGAGTTTTGGGTGTGGATGTCGCAGGACCTGTTGCCCTATCTGTACAGCAACCAGCCTGGCCATGGAAGCTACAGCACCACCCTGGGCATCGCACGACTACGGCAAGTTCGTTTGCAAGAAGGTATGTGGCAAATTGAAAGTCAGCAGCTAGACTTTCTGTCCCATTCCATTCACAACGCCGTGGAAAAGCATCGCCAGTCAACGTTAGCTGATAGACAAGGACAGGATTCCTTTTCATGAATTCGTTTTAGTGGCCTCTTGTTGTGATTTGGGGCATGGTGGACTGGCTTTGAATCGTTCTAGGAAAACATGGCTTACCGACATATCATGGTAACGCTCCTTCTTTATCTGATTGTGGCAGTGTGTTTGGAGAGGTTGTTTAGTCCGAGACCAAGTGAGTGGAAACCCTTTGCCCGTGACGCTCCCTGTATAGGTTGTGACCTATAAAGCCCTATATAGCTTGGGTCCAGGCTGTCTGAAGGACCATATCTCCCAAATATGAGTCTCCTGAGCTCTAAACTCTTTGCAAGAGGCCCTTCTGTCAGCCTCACCATCCTCCCAGGTACATTTGATTGAAATATAGGAGAAGGCCTTCTTGGTGGATGCTCCAAAGCTTAGGACGCCCTTGCTGTTCTTCTGCTGTTAAGTGAAAGTGTACCTGAAAGTTAAGTGAAAGTTAAGTGTACCTGAAGTCCTTTATTTTAATAGGGTTCACTATTATCTGTAGCAAGTCTGGGAACCGAACCCCTGCAGATTCGGGGGTCCGACTGTATTTTAAAATAACTACACTGAGGATGTTGTATGTATTATATAATCTGTATTAGTCTATTTTACAAAATGTCCCCATGTTGGGGAAAAGACAAGATATGACTTTTATTAAAAGTAGAGGGGAAACTGGCCTAAAGAGTGGCCCCAGGGATTTTCTTGCTCTCCTGATGCTCAGCTTTGCAAATCATACGACAGGGACTTGGGCAGAAGTGCTAATGTTGGAAGGCATGGGTGGGAGTTGTGGGAAGGTTGGAAAGAGACAGAAGGCCATAGTGATGGTGCATGATCTGGGACATGCCGAGAACCACACGCTCTTCCTCTCTCCCTTTCTTTTAGTGGAGTGCCCAGGTTTTGTTCGCCATGTCCTTAGCAGGACCAACGCTTCTGCCCCTGGAGAAAAGTGCATTTCTGGCTCCAATAGCTTTGACACGGCTACTTATGCAGCTGGCTGGAAGAATGACTTTGGCAACCGTACAGAAGAGTGGATATACTCACCACCTGATCTCACAGGGTAAGCCCTCCCTTCACACCCTGCAACCATCCTAGCCAGAAGGAGATTGGGTAAAGGTTAAGGTTAAGCTTATTATCAATCATCAGTTGATGTTACTGCTAATTGATAATAACCCCAACCCTTACCCAAATGGTTTTGCAAGACAATCCCAACCAAACAGAAATGGTTTTGATTGCATTTTCTTGACAAAATTATCAATTATCAATTGATACGCAAGCAGAACTGTGCCACGCTGAACTAGCCATGCTGAACTGAAAAGTTATATTTAATTTATATTTATATAGCCGTGCACACTGAAACCTCCCATTCCAATTCTGCGATGCAAGAATAAGCAACTAAAGCACTCTTGAAAGATGCCCACCCAACTTTTGCTTATAGACCTCCAAAGAAAAAGACTCCAATGCCCCTCAAAGCAGCCTGTTCCACACTCTCAAAACCTCTTACAGCCAAGAAGTTTTTCCTAATCTTTAGGTGGAATCTCTTTTCTTGCAATTTGAATCTGTTGGCTTCTAGGAAACAAACTCGCACCATCTTCTGCATGACATTTCAGCTCATTCAACCTGGCTCTCCTATCACCTCTCTGTCTTCCCTTCTCCAAGCCTAAACCTATTCAGTCACTATGGTGGATGGAGCCAAACCCCCAGCACAACCAATCTGTTGAAGATGGGGAGAGGAGATCTCTCCAGCCTAGGTTTAACCTGTGCTATGCCCTCCTCTGCATCTTCTCTTTCAGAGGCTGGTACTGGGGATACCTTTCCTTCTATGACAGCGGGGGCTATGTCCAGGCGCTGGGAAAAACACTGGAGGAAAGCCAAGCCCGCCTGGAGTTCCTCCGGCAGAACAACTGGATCACCAACGTGTAAGTGTTCGGTTGCTCTCGGAAGGGAGAGCATGCCCTTTTTTAGACCACCTGAGCCATCTTGGGTTGAAACAAGACTTACTTACCCAAAAGTTGGTGGGAGCAAAGTAAACAGTTGCCTGCTTTCTGCTCTTGGGGCCTGCCAGCATTGAAGCAAAGCTAGGAGCCTGCTCACATTTTCTAAAGCCCATCTTGGGGTCGTGGGGCAGAAGGAAACACAGCATAGCAGGGGGGACTGCCCCTTGTTTTTAGAAACGAATTGTTGCTTCTGGAGACTGTTTTTATATTCATGTACATTTGTGCTTGTGTACATTTGCTTTTGTGTATATTTATATTTATTAGTGAGAAGGCTTCAGGCCCACAAAACTGGCTCTGTGGCTATGCAATTTCCATCTGTGTCTTAAACCATCCGGTCAGCTCTTTCCCCAAACTGACTGCCCCACCCCAAAGCTGTCTCCCTGCTTCCAAATTCTCAGTGCCCCAATCACCCTTCTTCCTCCCCTGCAGGAGCCGAGCGGTCTTTGTGGAAATGACTCAGTACAACCCCAGCCTTGGTCTGCACGCCATCATCACCCTGCGGCTGGAGTTTCCCGTCGCAGGACATGCGCTGCCGGCAGTGGCCATTGCGTCTCTCCCGCTGTTCCCGCTCAGCAGGGGCGTCACCACGCAGCTCCTCATGATGGTCAGTCCCAAGGATTGCATTCGCTGGGGAAACCTTTAAACATGGCTGCCAGGGTTGCTCCATCTTAGGGGGGTTATTTGCCGCCAGCCATGTGTGAGGGGGCCGGATAGAATATCATTGTGGTTGTGTGGAAGGGGGACGTTGTGTTAAGACTATAGCAGACTTCAGAAGTGTTATTTGACGCACGTTTTCATAGACAATTTTTTCCTTTTGTCAGATTTCCTGCATCTGATGCAATGTGGACTGGGGTACTGATGTAAATCTTGGTAAATTTCATTCTCTCAGGCAAATATTTTTGTCATTTGTCCTCTTGCTATGAGGAAGTCCTTAAAAAGTGTGCACTTTTCAAGCACTATTTACAGATCAGGATTTACTGATCAGAAAAACACACACATAGGGTTTGTTTTTGCAAAAAAAAAATATTTTCCATGAAGAAAATAACATTTTCTGTGCAGTATTTTCCATGTTATTTTCTGTGCAGAAACAATCTTTTGTACACAAAAAAGGTCCTTGTTATTCTGGACAAGCAGCTTGATTATTGATTATTACATGCCAATTTAATTTCTCACATCATTAAATCCTTCTTCCCATGACACAGCCAAACCTCAATGCCCTGGGGTTCAATCTTGACCTCTTCTTTTCTCCCACTTCCATCATGGTTCCAGGTCATCCTCATGGCTGTGGTGGTCTACTTTGTGGTCTCTGAGTCCCTCTCCATCAAGAAGGCAGGCAGGGCCTATTTCGGCCTCCTCGGCAGCTACGCCCAGTGGCTGCTCATCTTGGCTACCACCTGCACGGTCATCGTCCACCTCAGCCAGGCCACCTTGGCCGATCAGCAATGGGCCAAGTACCTGAAGAACAAGGAGGGCTTCACCAGCTTCTACGAGGTGGCTTCTCTCCAGGAGGCCTTCAGCTGCCTGGCCGCCTCTCTCCTCTTCTTACTGACGGTCAAGGTAAGGGTGGCGAACAGAAGTGGACATCACACAGGCCTTAAACACACAGGCCACTCTTTAACCCTCCTCCAGGAAAGACAGGACATCTGATGGCCCTCAGGGTCTCTTCCAATTCTATGACCATCCCAAATGTTGTACAGATTTGGGACCAACTGGCAAACTTTGGTTCCCCCCACCCCAGAAATCAGGCAGATTTGATCCATTTTGCAGTGTTTGGTATGAAACAAATTTTAAGGATTTTAGGCAATGTCAGTTGAACATTAGCTTCATTCCAGTTGTAAACAAAATCACCAACATGTGTGATACCAGGTAAATTAAATTTAGTTAATTGGCAAAACAAGCTTTAGAAGAGATTTGTTCAGGAAATGATTTCTCAAAGGGGTTTTCATTTTGTTCTTCCCCACGCCCCAAGGAAAAAGAGTAAGCCGGATAAGTCTCCCTGTGACAAATGTTCCACAGGTATGGAAACCACTTGACTTCACACAATGGGAGCATGAATGTACCAGACACCAGAAATTATCCCAGCATGGGGACAGGTTTTTAGGAAGGCCGGGCATTTGGAACAGATCTTCATTCTTGGCTTTCTTTCCCGACAGGTTTCCCATCAGTTGCGCTTCATCCGGCAGTGGTCCACATTTGGCAAAACGTTGCAGCGGTCCATGAAGGAGCTCTTCGCCACAGCGGTGGTCTTTGCGATCCTCACTGCGGCTTACGCACAGCTGGGCTTCCTGGTAAATCTGGAACGGCTTTTGGGGAGAGATCAATAGAATAGAATCACAAAATCCATTAATAGCTTGAATCCTATTGATTAATCCGAAGTAGAGCGGACCTACTGAATCAATGGAATTTGCCAATGGGTTGACTCACTATTCAAGAATTCTTTCAATGGGTCTGCAGGAATTCAAGCTGTTGAATGGTCAGTCAAGATGTAAGCAAATTGTGTTGATTCGACTATGAGCCAGTGTGGCGTAGTGATTTGAGCACTCTGGTGATCAGGGTTCAAATCCCGCCTCAGCCATTGAAACCCATTGGGTGAGCTTAGACAAGTCACATACTCTCAGCCTCAAGGGAAGGCAAAGCCCCTTTGAACAAATCTTGCCAAGAAAAACCTGGGATAGGGTTGCCATAAGTCAGAAACGACTTGAAGGCAGGCACACAACAATTTTATTTGTCCCTAAGAAACTCCATTGGGTGCTTCTACTATAGCAGAAAAAACCCACCCACCACTCATTTTGTTGGGGCAAAATCCAGGCATGTTTGTCTTCTTGCAGCCCCAGAAGCCTCAATTCATGGGAAAGCCGTCCATCAGACGTCTCATGAGTCTTGGCAGGTCTGAGTGAAGGAGAGACAAGAACATAGAGAAAGGGATTATGTGGGGAAATATTTCATGGTGGTTCGGGAGAGAAAGGGCTCGTTCCTGTAGACAAAGGGTGAGCCAAAGGGGGTTGTTGAAAAAATAGGATCCAAAAGACAAAGCAAGTACTGGAAATAAGCCTTGTAATCTATTCTATAAATAAGCAGCAAACAATACACAGTATCTACATTAAAGTAATTTACAAAACAAGTAGAGGAAAAGGTATTAAAATGGACAATGTGGCAAGCAAATAATAGAAAATAGCAAAACATACCAAGCAATAAAAGGTCACGGAGAAACCAGAGTCAAACGGAATACAAGTGCAAAAGAGGATGCAACAGTAAATTCACAGTAGTAAGAGCTAGCCTTATACAGTTGTCCTTCTGTATCCACGGGTTTGGTATCCACGGATTTAAGTATTCACGGCTTGAAAATATTCTCAAAAAATAATCAAAAAGCAAACCTTAATTTTGCCATCTTATATATGGGACACCATTTTGCTATGCCTTTGCATAGAATGGGACTTGAGTATTCACGGATTTTGGTATCCACGGGGGGTCCTGGAACCAAACCCCAGCGAATACGAAGGGACCACTGTAGAGGCTCCACAGTGGGTTGTGATAACACATTCAGCTGAAAGCTGTTTCATCCTCAGTAACTCACCATTAATCCTATAACAATGACTGAAGCTCTAGATCCGATTTCAACAGTTGCATGTGTTGGGTGGCAGGGAGGAGAGGCTTCTACGGCTGCTCTGAATCCTCACGGCAACTTCTGCATCTCCACAGCTCTTCTCCTCCCGCTCTGAGGCCTTCTGCAGCTTCTCCAAGTCGTTCCAGCTCCTTTTCACAGCCCTCCGGAGCAGCGCAAGCCTCCCGGAGCCCCTGGGCCTTCCCCACCTCTTCTGGGCCAGCTACGTCATCCTGGAGCTATGGGTGATACTGCGGCTCTTTGCCGCTGTCCTTATCCATCACTACCGCGAGACACGCTTTGAGATGTACCGGCCAGCGTTTGAATCCCAGGACTACGAAATGGTGGAACTCTTTGTTCGGAGGCTAAAGATCTGGATGGGGTTCAGCAAAGCCAAGGAGGTAAGGGTGGGCCCAGGGTGTGTGTGTGTTCAGAAGTGCGGTCATAGAATCACAGAATCATAAGAGTTGGAAGAGACCACCAGGGCCATCTAGTCCAACCCCCTTCTGCCCTGCAGGAATACACAATCAAACCCTTCTCGACAGATGGCCATCCATTTAAAAACCTCCAAAGATGGAGACTCCACCACCACACTCCCAGGCAGCAGCCTAATCCATGTGTGTGCATGTATGTGTAATACTGTCCCATGTCATTGCTGGTCAGTTTCACAATATTAACTTTGATTCAGAAGGATTAAAGAACTTGAATTTTGGGGTATTTTCTGACCTTATTGGGATTCCAATACATTGACAATTAGCAGTGTGATTAAAATCAGAGTTAAAACTGGAACATATCCTGTATTTTCTGAACCCATTGAGAATGGCAGTGTCCTCCACCCAAGTTGGAAGTCACACCAGCTTCTCAGCATCATGGTTCACCAACCAAAAAATGTAATATTTTGTTGTTGTTGTTCTACTAAGTCCCAACATCTGCCCTTCCTTTTTCCCCCCTCTTCCACAGTTCCGCCACAAGGTCCGTTTCGAAGGGATGGAGCCGCTCCCTTCTCGCTCGTCCAGCCAGGATTCGCGCTCCTTGCAAGCCCCCACGCCCAGCGCCACCTCGGACAGCTCTCGCGCCTCCACCTCCTCTAGCCAGCTGGATGGACTCAGCCTGGCGCCCAGCACCCGGGACAGCTGCGAGGTGGACGCCGAGGTCCAGCGCCTGCTCTCCCTCCTAGAGACTCTCCTCGCCCAGTTTGACCAAGTGAACGAGGCGACGGAGGACGTGTACCGCCTGGAGTGTCAGTTAGAGGGAACACGGAACTGGCGGGCCAAAAAGAAAGGGAGGCAGAAGGGCGAGCAGTCAGCAAACTGCCATCCTCGCCCACTCGAGGGAAATCCTGGGCCCCTTTCCTCTGAGGCAGCCTCCAATGGCAGCCATTTCCTGCCCCCCTGCCACCTGGGTGGATCTGTGCCCCTCAGGATAATCCGGGCCAGCCAGGGCATGAACCAGGGCACTCTGCTCACTCCACGGAAGACACAGACCTCGCTTGTGCCCGCAGTCCGGAGGAAGAAACCCTTAGGTGCCAAAAACCGAGTGCACCCCGCTGGCAAATAACAGCAACATCCCCTGGTTGGGAAAACAGAAAGGTGTTGCAAAACGGAAGCAGGTGAGGATTCTATTTTTGCATCCTCAAACTCGGAGGCCAGGAAACTTTGCCTCGCCTTGTGTTTGTGTGGGGTGAGTGCTGCAGTACGCGATTCCCTCGAAGCCTGGCCAAAGATGACCTCCTGGGTTACCCGACTGATGTCAGGAGGAGTATTATGATGGTTTACTCAGAGAACAAGGAACAGGTTTTGAGGGGAAGGGTCAGCTAGAGAACGCAAGAGCAGCCACACAGCTTTGGCGCTGGCATCCTAGTAGCGAGCAGAGAAGGCACTTTCGTCCGGGCAGCAGCTGAAAGTGGTATGCGTGGTCGTGGGGAGAGAAAGCTCATGAGGAAATGAAGCAAGAGTTCCTTTTTTAAATGGAAAAATGCAACCTGTTGACTTCCTTGAGAACTGCTGAAGGCAGAAGCTGAACAACCTAGGCAAAGAGATGCCTCAAGATGGCCGGGATGAGTCCAGGCCAGAAGAGAGGATTACACCTAACCTTCATCAGGTCAGGTTCGGCTCACGTTTGCTGAAGATTTCCTGAAGAAGCTGCTGTTTCGAGGGAAGAATTTTGTTGGGTTGATCTGGCAGATTCTTCTTGGATGGAGGAGTTTCCTGAGAAAGGCCCCTCCGCCCATTTTACTTGTCTCCAGAATGTTCATCTTAGGTCTATTTAAAAGACATCCACCGTGTACTGTAAGCCTAAGCCTCTTTCTTTTTTTAAAAATGGAAAGGGTCCTAAAAGCCTAAAAGGAAAGGGACCTCTTAGCCTAAAAGGTTAAAATCTACCTGTCTTGAAAGTGGCAGCCCATAAGGTGATGCCCAACCCGGTTTGACAAGGTTCCAGCATTTCTTAATTTGGAAAGGGTGGAGTGCAGAGGGTTGAGGCTTGGAAAACAGATCCCATGAGCTGGTTTCGTTGGGATCTCATTCCAGCACGGCAACTCCCTCTGCTGAAAACCATTTGAGTGGTTTTTTGTAAGTTGCATTGGCTGTCATTTTAATGTCGGAGGAGTACGATTTGAGTATATTTTTATTTTATAGTGTGAGTGTGTGCGCGCACATACATATGTATTTTATATATATATATATATATTTGGTTTACTGTTTGTATTTACTGCCCAGCACTTTAATCATTGCTTGCCTTAGCTAACAGTGACACATGCAACTTTTAAAAATAAGAGCAGGATAATAATATATCATGGAAGCAGTATTTTTGTTTGTTTGTTTTGTAAATCATAATGTGAAACAGGCCACAGGAATATGACCACAGATGTGCCACTTGCTGCCCTCTTGTCGTTAGCAACCCTCCAAGATGCCCAGATATTTTGCAAAAAATGCCAGGTAGTCACTTCTTAGGGCACGAGCCGATAAGATACTAGGAAATGGACTGTTGATTAAAAAAAAGTTTAGATAAGAAATGCTGAAGATGACAATCTAGTAGCTGTAATTCTGCAGAGCCAAAAGTCACACATGCCAAGCTATGTTATTCAGCCAGTTTTCCTTTAAAACAAAAAAAGGAGAGGTTACTCCTTTATTCCAGACCTTTTCCACCCAAAAGGAAATCTCTGCAAGTCTTCCTTGCAGTGCTTGTTGCAAACAGGAAGCAAGGTCTTGAGTGTTAGGGATCCAGCTTTAACCAATATCAACTGCTAGGGCAGAGGAGTGTTTTACTGAGGGTAGGCCATGCTGTTTTCCATTAAGTCCCTGCCTTCCTATTCAAAGAGAGGAGCTGTTAAGTCAGAGAGGAATCTCCAGAATAGCTTGAAAAGCAAAGCTTAGGATGGGCAAAGGCAGCCAAGGCAGGAAGAGGGGTACAGCAACAGTGACCCCAGGTTATTTGACAGCCCCAACACTACCCATGCTAAGGCAAAGGAAAATGATGTGTCAGTTTCCTTGCCTGGAAATTTCCAGAAGCCAGTCCTCTTTGGAATGGGGTTGCATAGGCCCACCTGCACTGTTTGACATTAAAAAATACCCATTTTTCTAAACCTGATTGGGGGGGCATTTGGCAGACTGTGTGGCCCCTGGAGGGTCCCACAGCATGAAATTAGTCCCCAGGGCACCACCCCTGAAGGTGTCCAGTTTGGCTTTGACTAACCTGTTCCCAGTTCTTGTTTTAAATAAATAGATTACTCCTTCCATTGAAAGCTACTGCTGGTCAGTGGTCCCTCGACTGTCCTCAACAGCCTCTGGGAGGCAGCTCTTCCTTATATTTCTCCCCTAGGATATGTTCCACATCACACACACACACCCCTTCCTACATCATGGCACTCCATCTGTCTTTGTATTCCATGGCACAAGTTTCATATTATTGCAAGTAATTTATACGGGATTTTTACAAGAAGAAGAAAATGTATATTTTTGTATGTTTGCTATATTTTTTATAGCGTTGGTACTGTGCTTAACGTGTCTAGATAACGAGTTATTTAAGAACGGTACGTTTAAAAAAGCCTTCTTTTGCTAAAAACGATTGGGGAGGGTGTGGGCAGTCTCTGTGTGTCTGGGATTTCTAGCAAAGGGAGTTTGGGAGATAGATAATTTGTGTGTCTGTCTGTGTGTATATGCCTCACTTCCTAGGTAGGGGTCTGGAACTCCCTGCCACTGCACTAGCCGGTAAGGGCTCTAAGAGGTTGCCAAATCTTAAAAGGAAGCAGTAGATTGAGGCTCAGTTTCTGGCTGGGTCTCCCCCATGTGACATTTCAGAACCGAAACGCCTGACTCCACCACCAACATCGCTAGGAGTGGCAAAAGCTAGATTGCTTTTCTTAATCACATACCCCAGCTGAAACTATCCTGGTTACATGCCTCTTTTTATAAGACTTCATTATTTATAAGGGTGCTATTTTTGAACAAAAACTCATTTTATATATATATATAAATATATAAATATATATATATATATATATATATATATATACACACACACACACATATAAGTAATATTCCAAGCTGCTTTATCATCAGGTAAAAAATAGAGAAGGTAATGCCCTTGCTTCATTCTTTGACAGAAACAGGAAAGATTGTTAGGAGGTAGGGAGAGTTAGGGAGGAATAAAAAAGGTTTGAAAGCATTTGCTAGGAGAGAGGAAGTACCTTGCAACCGTCCAAGGGTAAATTGCAAAATTGCAAGTGTTGGTTTAACCCCACTTTCCACTCCTTTTCTTGATCTTTTGGGGATTTTAATTTTTTTTGCTGGTTTAAAGGGCAGCACACAGAGAAAAGAGAAAAAAGGGAAGGCTTCTTGAAGACAACAGAATGTGGCCTCCAATGTGTTTTGCAGGGCAAGTCACTTTAAGTGGGGAGAAAAATACGAAGCAGACAGAATCACAGATTCAGTGCAGGAAGACTCAATGCAAAGAGGAAAGACTTTTGCACTTGTTAGCTACACTAAAAGTTCTCAGAGTTTGCTTGTGTGTTTTAAAATGTGGGTATTTACAAGGGAGCACAGCGTCAGGCCAGGGAAGCGGCTGCCTTAGCGAAACTAGCTGTGCTTCATACGCTAATGAGAGTCCATGTTTCTAAAAACCTGAATGATGCGAGAGTGGTGCGGAAGGAGCTGCTTTGAAGGAACTCAGTAAGGTTTCTGGATTAGGACCGCACTGTTGCTTTACCGCAGGCGGGCCTACTCGAGCGCGGGGCGTGTACCGCCGCACCCGTTCTCCCCATCAGCAGTGAATCCAAGTTCTGTCTTACCTGCCAGATAAACTCTTGAATGTATATTTTGGCCTGAACGCTCACAAGCCAGATGGCTTCTTATTTATTAACGCCTGAATCCCACCCAATGCAGTCACTCGCTTCTCAGAACAGAACTTGTCAGCTGAAACAAAGAGGGGGGAAAAACAACCGAAACTCTCTGCCTGGGTGGCTGGCTTGATGAAAGGCTTCTGGTAGCAAGGATGGCACAAGAAGCGACATGCTTAATGATGTTAAACCCTTCGCGAAACAATATTTTTTTTTCTTTTGTAACAGTGAGAAGGAAAAACAAGCAAACAAACAAACATGACAAAGTCAAATTAAAATAAATAATGGACGGCTAAATAAAGATCTGTGTGTTTTATTACAAAAGGGAAGGCAAGTGTCTTGTTTATTGAAAATAAAAAAGGGAGTTAATTGATTTATTTTTGGGAAGATGAGGTGCTCTGAAATACATCATTGCCACTCACCAAACATCCTGGCTGTCCGGTGACACCGCTAATGTGGGAACTAACCAGGAGTGTAGCTATGGGAGGGGGGGGATGAAAGCATTGCCCCTCCAAAGGAGAATCCCCCCCCCCACACACACACAAAATTCAATTTCCCTCCAGCCCCAAATTCCTAGCATTGCAGAGAGGGAGACACTGAACACCATTCGCCTTCATTTGCTGCCTCCGCTTTCCCTTGGTCGCTCTTCCTGCCCCTCAAGGAAGAAGCAATCGTTGCCTCCTCTATAGGAAAGGAGAGAGCCAGTGTGGAGAAGGGGTTTGAGCACTGGACTAGGACTCTGGAGACCAGGGTTCAAATCCCCCCCCAGGCCATGGAACACCCCCCCGATGGCCTTGGGCAAGTCACGCACAGGCCCAGAGAAAGGCAAAGGCCAACGCCCTCTGAACAAATTTGCCAAGAAAACCCCATGATAGGGTCGCCATTTAAGTCGGAAATAACTTGGAGGCACGCAACAATGGGGAAGAGAATAGCCAGTGGTGTATACTGGATAATTTTTAAACCAGAGCTGGGGATCATTGCGCTCTCGCCCTGGGAGTGTGTGTGTGTGTGTGTGTGTGTGTTGAACTACAATTCCCATCAACCTCAGGAAGTATAGCCAAGTGGCAAGGGATGAAGGGAAATGCAGCAACATTTAGAAGACCACCTCTGCCTTCCTCCCCAACCGGGTTTTAACCCTGGATCCAGTGTGGTCTTATTGAGGGGTAGGGAAGGACACTTTTAGACATCAGGGTGCATCATTTCAATTGTGAAGCCCAGAATGTATCTCTTCCCTTCTCCACGGCCTTTTCATGTGTTACAAGCGTTATGTATGTTCTCAGCCATTGTGAAGGGTGGTATTCCCTTTGCAACGGCCAAAACCCCTCCAGGGCTCGCTGTTGCGCTGTGATAGCATCCCCGCCCCCGTGGCCATTCTGTTGCTGGAGGAAAGAGGCGGGGATCAGAGAAGTGCCTGGCTGTGTTCCCACAGCCAGACGCAGAACAAGTACATCATCCACCGAGACCTCCAGAGGACCTCAGGGGATCTCGGCAGAAGATGTCCTTGGCCTTTTCCTGTTTCCCCACAGCAACAGAATAGCTACGGCAGGAAAAGAGTGAGTCCTGGGCAACAGGGCAACCGTAGTGGAGTCCCCATGCAAAACTCAACCATGTGCCAATCTTGGCCAATGCCCATAGACTCCTTGCAGCATTATGACCATTTCGCCACCCATATCAGAGTCACCTGAGAAAGCTGCTAACTCAAAAGCCTGAGATGATGCCGCCATCAACCGGAAATCTGGTAGCCATTCAAAGATCTTTATTCCATGAACAATATTATAGTAAGACCAAACAAGATGGGCGTCAAGAAATTTCAAAAGACTTTTGGCCATGGGCAAATGATCCCCCCCATTCCCAATGAGGGAGTTTGCAGTCCGTACCATTCATACTTTTCCAAAGAAGAGCAGTGACAAAGCCATCGAGGTCAGTGAGGGTCCCTGGGTTCAGCCACGGGAGAAACCACCTCTTAACTCTGAAAGAAAAGTTCTCAGTCCAGCAAAAACGGAGGAGTGGCACATTCCTTCCCAGCAAGCCCCCAGTTTCCATTTGATAAAGCAAAGGGGGGTTTCCACTACCTCAAATTCTCACAATGCTTTCCTGTCCCCTAAATGTAAGTCTGGCTCTCAGCTCTGCTGGGAACAGGGCTAAACAAAAGCCTACCTAGGATCAGCCCAAACCTCAAACTCTGCTCAGATCTCCACTTTGACTGGCCTCAAAGCCGCACCATTTAGACTTGTAGATCCTAATTTCCCCTCTCTTCCACCTGTCTTGCCCACTGGAAAAAGCCAATCACCCACCATCAACCCTCTTTGCCATCACCTGAAGGTAAAGTTCAAGTACGTCTTTGTGGAAGTAGCCAAGGATGGCCCGTGAACAGGACACTCCAGGTGTTGGGAAGCCAACTCCAGGGCCATTGAGAACACCTACTCTTCCAGCGGTTCAACAAGCATCACACAGCCTTGTGGTGCCTCCTCCTGCTTGGAGAAACTTACCCTGAAGGCGCTGGTTAAAAACAACAACAACAAAGAGCCCAGATTGCTCCCGAGAAGACTGTGGTGTCAGCAGCTTCCAAACAAAGGACCATAAGCAAAGTCACAGTAATGTCACAAATTGAGCAGAGATCATAATGGTGGTGACGCATCCGGGGCTGGGCTTTCGAGGGCGGGAGGGTGCTGAAGAGACCATCCTTCCAAGCCAGCCATTGGAAGTCTGGGAAGGCGCTAGCCAGATGTACACAGGCCCGCGTTTTACGCTAAACAAACTCCGTGAAGTCATCCACTGAGGAGATCAAGCGCTTCCTTTGCCCCGTTTCATAGGAGGGAGCCGGGTCTTGGGGGATGTGGGCAGAAGCTTTCGCAGGGACAGGAGGGTGCATGGCGGGGAAACCAGACGCCTGGTACTGGGTTTCTTCTCGGATCTGGAAGAAGAAGAAGTAGAAGTAGCAGTGGTACAGTAATCATGGGCTTACACGGTACAATCACCAGCATCCTGTTGGGAGACATAGGTGGGTGGATGTCTATTTCTGTGGTGGCTTGAGCATTGGGCCAGGACTCCACGAGACCAGGATCTGAATCTCTGCTCGGCCATGGAAACCCACTGGGTGGCCTTGGGCAAGTCACTCTCTCTCAGCCTCAGAGGAAGGCAAAGGCAAACCCTCTCTGAACAAATCTTGCCAAGAAAACCCTGTGATAGGGTCTCCATAGGTCAGAAACAACTTGAAGGCACACAGCAAAACAGAGCTACTCAGTGGCTCATCGTGTAACATCCAAAACCTCTTCCCAAGGCAGATGTCAGGCTATGGAGTGCTGCCCCAGATGTTTACTGGCCAGGAAATGGAGGTTGCCAGGCATTGACTAGCTGGGGGAAGAGAAGGTTGGTCTCTAATCCAGTTGCCTGACTTCACTGCTCTTCCCCCGGCCACAGAACTGCCACCGCCTGCTCACCTGCCTCCCTATTTCCCTCCCGGCCACTAAACAGGTGGGTTGTGCCCCAGGTCATAAAATCTTAGAGTTGGAAGAGACCCCAAGGGCCACCCAGTCCAACCCCATTCTGCCATGCAAGAACACACAAAGTATTCCTGACAGATGGCCATCCAGCCTCTGTTTAAAAGCCTCCAAAGAAGGAGACTTCACCACACTCAAATGCAGCAACGCATCCCACTGCCGAACAGCTCTAACCCCCAGGAAATTCTTCCTAATGTTTAGCTGGAATCTTTTTTTTCCTGTAGTTTGAGGTCCTCACAGCTGCTGGGGGAAGGAGGGCTAGGAACTGTCTGTGCAGAGAATTATGCTCCACACCCTTTGATCTAGGACCTTGGCGTTCATCTTTAAGTGCTTCAGTAATCTTTACAACGGCCCTGTATGGTAGGCTGGCAATCTTACCCCCATATTCAGTACAAGGCCTGAGTGTTGAGGCAAATGGAGGAGTTGCTTGTTGAGCCACATGGGCAAGGAATGGTTCCAGTGCAACTGGTGACATTCCTCCCAGCCACGTAGCATCTACCCCAAGTCAAGAGGGCCTCGAGTGGGGCCAAATTCTGAAAACATCTCCCTGGGACAAGACGGGGTTGGGGGCTTTTTATTGGGCATTGCTCCTGTGGGTCAGACTGCAGGGATGCACAACTCAGTGGGATCAACTGTGGGGAGAAGAAGAGCTGGTGCTCACCCTGTGCCGGAGCCTCTTGATGTGACGCAGCCGAGCAATCCATTTCGAGGGGTAGGTGTCCGTGGGGTTGGAGCGGCTGTGGTGGACGTGAGAAGCCATCTAAGAGGAACAGGGGCAAGCAAGAAGGGTCAGCACTGCTGGGTGAACGCACCGGTCAAGCGGTTTAGCCGAAGGGTCCAAATGGAACCTCGGCCGGAATACCCTCGGTGCCTTCCTGCTGGTGTAAATGCCACAGTGTGATGCCACATGGCTGGATAGCAACCTACACATCCCCACAAGTTTCTGTCAAATGTTAACGCCATGGTAGAACCCAACAGAGCTTCTTCATCGCTATGCTGGTGTCATTTTCCACTACGCAGCCAGTAAGCAGGATATTGGCTGTTGGCTTGAGATGCTTGCTAGGCATTGCGCTGCATCAGCCACTGCAGTGGCTCTTCACCTTTTCTTTACCAGGGATCCCCTTTAAATATCTTTTGTTGCCATGGACCCCCAAGCCTTAACTCAAGATTTAAAACTCTAACAACAACACTAAATGATAATAATACAATTACACCATCTATTAAACCTTCCCTCAGAGGCCATGGAGGGAGAGGGAAGACTTTTCTCCTGTTTCTTCCTGTAAGTTTGTGGTTGGAGCAGATGGAATGGCAATGCGCAGGCCAAGCCAGCCAGCCAGCCTTTGCTTTGGCTCCTGTCATGTGGCTGCTCCACTGCAGGGAGGAGGTGGGTCAAGCAGCCTTCAAGGCATCATGGACCCCCTGTGGGGACATCACGGACCCCTGGGGGTCCCCGGACCATAGTTTAAGAACCACTGGGCTACTGCATTCTTCAGGCAACCCTAGATGTGAACATGAGCATGGCACACATATTGGTGTGAACAGGTTGCTCCAGGTTGTCAGGAAACTGATGCCAAAGAAGTGGAGGAAGAAATCAACTCCCACACCACACACACGGCACTTACATTGGCATGTAAAGCCATCTGGCGGGCTACAAACGGCAGGTTTTTATCAGAGATTATCTTCGCCACGCTGGTGTCGACAAGTCCTTCCATATCTACATATCAGAGAGAGAAAAAGCAGGAAGTTCAAACCAAATGTTTTCTTCAAACGTTTCTATCCCACTTTATATTCTGCTTTTTTTGTCCAGCAAACCGAACACCTCAGAGCAACAGTTCCCCCACATTCTGCAGCTCTCGGTTTGCTGGAAAGTTTTGCAGGGAGCCCCATTAATGTGCTTGGAAAGACATGAAAACTGGCCTACCTTTCCGGCACTGGAGAGTCAACAGGTTGCAGTTGTAATCCAGGGGCTTGATGACAACATGCACGAAGTTGAACTGGCCCTGGAAGGGAGAACAGCGGTCCATTGGAACTGGCTGACAAGAATGAGAAACTCTTCCTCGGACACATATTTGGAGTAGCCATGTTGTGGCCAAGCAGTAAAAATACAATAAAATACAAATTCCACAAAACAGCAATAACTTTGCTGGGCCAACTAAAATGCACAAAATACATCATGCAAGCTTTCGAAGTTCCACAGGCTCCTTCATCAGGCAAAGATGTTAAAAACCAGACAGGAAAAGAAAAGGGATGATGTTAGAGTAACAGGCCTACATTTCGTTTCAGAGATTAATTCTTTTGTCAGTTAAGACGGTCTGGAAGGATCTCAGTGCAGGCAGAGGCCACTCCACTTCTTGGCCATGTCGGGCCGGGGACAAAGGTCAGTAAAAGACAGGTAATAAAATTTGAAATCCTTTAGCAGCAGCAGGAGCAGCAAAGTGACTCTAACATTGCTACTTTCTTGTCATCTCCCCTGGGCCTGGTTTAGGTCTCAAAAGCAGTGTTTACTGAGAGCAAGTGAGCAAGTGGAAACTAAAGCCACAGAGGTAACCCAGGCGCTGTCTACCGAAGCCAGTTTCATAGGCCTTGGTGGTCCTGGGGACCAGCAACAGAATTGGGGTCACCTTGGATACCCCCAGGCAACCTGGCCTTGTAGAACATCAGCCCCAGAACCAAACCGTGCCCACCTCAGGCCTCCTCCACTGGGCATTTCCCTTACCTTGATGGTCCCCAGTTTGAAGTCTTCCCCCGAGTCGTTGTAAATGATGGAAACGAAATCGTTACCCAGGTGCCGCTTTTTGTCGCATCGATATTTGTCCAAGTCCTTGGTGGGCATCAAAGTGGCAATGTGGAAAATGGCTGCAGGGGGGGGGGATAAAAAAAGGAAGGAAGAGGAAGAAAGGATGGATAGAAGTGGGAGTTTCAAGCAACCGGCTGAAACATCTCAAAGCAGCAAAGACTGAATGGTCAGAGACAGACCGCTTGGCAGGATGTGAGCCACTGGAGAAGGAAAACACCTTCTTGTTAGGATCGCTCCCCAACCCTACAAGATCCCGTAGGAAACTCCAACCGTTGCCCTTTTTCCCTCCCCACCAACATGCTATGGGAGTTGGGAAGCACAACACAACTGCTAACAACTTGCAGGACACAGGTATACAAAAGGAGGCCTTCCATATGATGTTGTATTGCAGCTTCCAACATCCCTTGCCATTGCATATATGCTGGCTAGGGTTGCTGGGATTTGTAGACAAGCAATTTTTTAAAAAATATATTTATTATTAGTACATATTAGTATAAAACAAACCATAAACATCAAGATAATCTAGTAATAATGAAATAAATGGATATATAAAATCAATCAAACAAATAACACTTAAACACCTAACTACATAGACCAGCAAAATTCTGCTGCAAATCCTGCATGGCTCAACATGGCCTAGTCGTTCTGCATGCAGAACTATGCCTCCCTGAGGCATTTACCACCCCCTGGATTTTACCATACTGTCAGTGAAGGCCCTCTCCACCCACTTTTCCATGCTTGGTGAAGTGTGGGGAGGGGGGATATTGCAGAAGCTCCTGGCCATGTCCCCATCCACAGCCAGACACAAAGTGATGTAAGTCACTTCGATGTGATCATTTTGCATCTGGCGACAGGGACACAGTCGGACGCTCTGCGATCGCTCCTGCCCTCCATCAGGCACAGAATGGGTGCGGGGAGGGGGCTTCAGCAGCTCTACAGTAGGTCCTGGGGATGAGTGGTCCTTGGTCACTGCAGAGAAAGGGAGGGAACACCAGGCTCTGCAGTAACCATAATTAGACTTACGCAGCATAACTTGCGCGTGCCACTAACAGGACAGGAGCCACTGAGAGGCAGATTCTGCTTGTTGCAGATGGAAACAGAGCTGTCCTAAGGCATTTTGGTACCTGAGGTGGGAACTGCAAAGTCCAATTTGCCACTGAGGATTCTTTGTGGTCCCCGAGACAAGGACAAGTACAGCAGAATGTCATTTTCTTGAATGCAGGCAATTGACTGTCAACAAGAAACCTTCCTTCAAGCCTGTCCTGTCAGGCAGACCTCTGGGAAATACCTGTTCTAAAATTATGCTGAGCCAATGGGGAACACACACACGCTCCCCAGCCGTTCTTCTCAGAAGCCATCTCCATCCTCATTCATCCTGGCCTACCTTGCATGATGTCGTCATGCCAGCAGTAGGTAAACTGCCCGTCCTCGCCTCCCACGTCCAGGCCTCCCAGGTAAATCTTGTCTGGCTGGCAGTCTTTGAGTTCAATGAGCTTGCCCAGGCCGGTCAAGAACTCCGTGTACCGGTAGGAGCCATGCTCGTTGGACAAGATGGCCAGCTCACTGTTGTTCTGGTGCAGGAGGGTGGCCGAGGAAAAGCAGAGAGAAACCAGTCATGAGGAATGGGCTTCACTAAATTTTCATTTCTAGCATGAACTAGCTTTGGGGGATTTTTGAAGCAGACACTAAGTTTTGGAGATGTAACTTCTCACATGCAAGAAGAAGAAATCATCTAAGGAAAAGAGTTAGAGCTAGAGAGAAATAAGGACAGATGGAGTGCTGTGGGGAAGATGAAGGCACTTTTAGCTTTAGGTTGCATGCTAACTCCTTGGCTGTCTCTGGGGAGCAATGCAGGGAAAATTTAAATTGTATGGATTCCTCCTCTTACCAAGCCAAAAACCAAGAAACTACTCAATTTTTCTCCTGGCCTGTGAGAATATGCACACTTACAAGAATAGATTTTATGCAAATTGATGCTGTTGTGGCCACAGACCAAGAAATGTACTACAAAAGCTAAAAAGGAACAGAGAGCAAAAGGTTCATCCATTTATATATAACTACATGCTTAATAAAAACATCAGGGGCTTTACTTTTCCTACTCCTAATCGGCACTGGAGGGGGGGATGAGGACCTAGGCACTGTTTCAGAAATGAAAGGAGAGGAATCTTCAAGACGGTAGAAAAAAATATTTACAAAATGTTTCCAGACAAAGCTATGAACAGAGGGGAAATTAACCATTCTCTGCAATTGTTATATGAAACACAGTGCAGAAGAACACGCTCAACTGGTGGCGCAGTGGTTTAATGCCAGTACTGCAAAGTCACCACGTCGCAAGTTCGATTCCAGCGGGCTCCAAGGTTCACTCAGCCTTCCATCCTTTCGTAGGTCAGTAAAATGAGAACCCAGTTTGTGGGGGCAATGAGCTAACACACATTGGAAACTGTTTAATGCAGTGTAGATGTGTAAATGGCAATTGCTTAACAATCTGTAAGCCGCACTGATAGCCTTTGTGGCTGAAGAGTGGGGTATAAATACCTAAAAAAAAAAAAAAAAACTGTTTCTAATACTCCTGCTCCACACAGACAGTTTCCCTTTGTGTGACATTTTTCACTGTGTGATGGCCAAGGGGCAGGGGTCCACTCATGGAACAGTTTCCGCATCACAAACAGCAGGGCAACCTTACCGCTCCAGAAGAACAGCTTTACCCTGATACATGCAACTGACCACTGATGTCTGTCTTCAGGCACACATTCCCAGCATGAACAGCTCTTACCTGCCCTTCCCCAACGTACAGCACGGCAATCTTGTGGGTGTCGTAAGGGGGGATCTGATCCAGGAGTTGAACAGATCTCTCAAAGGTCTGAAAAGAAATGAAATAAATGGGTGTCATGGAGTGGTGAATACGGTCAATCTTACCTTGGTAACTTTTATGACAGAAGATGGTCATGACCTAAAAATCCCTAGATGGCTTAGGTCCAGATTATCTGAAAGACCCAATCTCCCTGTAGGAACCAGCCAGAGTCTTAGGATTTATGGGGCAGAGTGTTCCCTTTTCCCCCATGACCACCATGCACTTGTTTGGTGAGGACCCAGGAGAAAGCCTCTGAGTACTTTTTGCCTAAGAAAACCCTATGGAATTCATGGGGTCGCCATAAATTGACAGGTAAATTGAAGTCACGTGTGCACACAAGCACACACAGCTAGATTAAATGAGTTTACGGAAGTCCAGGAAAGGCATTTAAAAAAACAGCTCTGGGATCACGGCTAAAAGTTTTCATTTTTAGAGAAGGTTCCTTCATTGCTTCCATCTGGGACTGCAGCCTCCCAAAGTATCTACTTCGTTTCCTTTCCTAGGATTTACGTCTCAGTCAAAATATCCCTGCCTCCACCCTATCCCTGCCTCCAACCCTTGGGGGTTGGACTGGATGGCCCTTGTGGTCTCTTCCAACTCTATGGTTCTATGAATCTATAATCCCGGCTGCCCTCAATGAAGTGGATGCGCCTCTAGTTGTTGCGTGCTCCTGGTATTTAAAAGGGCATGCTCCCGCCTACCTCATTTGGCAACAAGAGGGGTTTGTTGGATTCATCGCCGAAGAAAGGAGAGTGGTACAGCTGCAGGAACACAAAGCTGAGGAGAGAAACAAACATTAAGCTCCTTTTACAGACATTCAGTCTAAAGCTGGTGGCTTTCTGCTGGCCTGAGGAACTCTCTGCCACTGCAAACGGCAAGGGCCAAGCATACAAGAGATTTTTTTTTTAAAAAAAGGAAGAAGTTCCTAACCCTAAAGAAATTCACAAACACACTGTTGTAAAGCATACACAGAGTGCTTCAAGCATTAGCTAAAGGCACTGGGAAGGATGAAGAGAAAGACATGCAGGTTTTGAAATGTACACTTAACTAGCTTGACTCTGTTCCTCAGATTGCAAATCTGAACATGAAATTGGAAATTGTTAGGTTCTGAGTCCTTTTTATCCCCTTTTCCAGATTTTATTCTGTTTTTAGCCTTGATGTACTGATTTATTAGGAGCCAGCATTGGTGTAGTGGTTTCAGTGTTGGACTACAACTCTGGAGACCTGGGTTCAAATCCCCACTTGGCCATGGAAACCCACTGGATGACCTTGGGCAAGTCACACTCTCTCAGCCTCAAAGGGAGGCAAAGGCAAACCACCTCTGAGGAAATCTTGCTAAGAAAACCCTGTGATAGATTTGCCTTAGGGCCACCATAAGTTGGAAATGACTTGAAGGTACACAACAACAAACTGATTGACTTCAGAGTCAATATGGACAGCAATCCCATCAGAGAATCCTGCCCTGGGTCAATATGGTTAAAAGATCTGCCAAGCCCATGGGTGGACAACTGCAGCCTTCCAGATATTTGAGGATGCAACTCTGACAATCCCTCAACCACTGGCTATACCCAAGGACAGGGCTGCCACGAGTCAGGAGTCAACTTGAAGGAACCTAACAACAGCAATGTCAACCCTGGCTGAGGGTCCCCAGGGCAGAAAATAATCCCCCGGACACACCGTAATTGCCTACCCCTGTATTAAAGGAACAGCTAGGTCTGGAATCCTGTTTGTTAGTCTTAATAAGGGCAGCGCTCATAGCATCAACTGACCAATGCAAAGTAAATCCAAGGGGTTCTACTCTAGATGGGGCTAACACAGGATTTAGCTCCATTTCCAATAGATACACAATTTATTTTGGATACAGAACAGGGACTTTTGACAGATGCTAAATGTTTGGCCAAAGGAAGGCTTCCAAGGACTCACCTGGGGTTGATTCCTGGCACCTTCTCCGCGTTCGAGGCAGCTGCCCTGCCTTTAAAGGGGTCTCTCTCAATCCTCTTGCCCCTCCTCGAGGGGGCGGAGTCAGAGATGGTGTACCCCCGGGGGCGGTGGCCAGTCGGGGAGTGCGGGGAAGAGGCGGGGGCACCACTACCCAGCCTGGCTCCTCCGGTGGCCCTCTCATCTTCTCCTCTCCCCAGCCAGCTGGCTGCCGCCTCTCCTTCCAAGTGTCCCGACTGGGACTTGGATTTGACGTCGCCGCTCAGCTTCCCAGCCGGATCTTCACCGCCAGGATCCTTGAGAACCTCCTGGAGGGTCTGAAGCTCTGGAGATGAGCTGGACTTACTGAGAGGCTGGGAAGGTTGGAACGAGAGGGCCTCAAAAGCCCGGCTGTCTTCCAGGTTCCGGGTTCCTTCAATAGGGATTCCAATGGACGACAAGTCTTCCGGCTTCAGGGGCTTTTCCTCTTGACTAGATGTTGAGGAAGACTACAAGCAAAGGAAGAAGAAGAGGAAGAATGGGCAAATGATGCCCCTTGTCAGCAACCCATTTGGCCAGAGGTTGCAATATGCCAGTGCAGGCAAAGCGCTGCCTGTGGATCAAATGTGGTCCACACTGCCATTTTTGTGGCCACCAGGGCCACCTAGCGGACCTCTAGGGAGCACGGAGGCATTTTTGCTATGTCTTCCCCCCCCCCGAACATTTTAGGCCCAGGAGTGGGCTAAAACATGGCAGAAATGTCCCTATGCCCCCGAGAGCAATGGTCGTTAACCTGTGATCTGTGGACCCCCAGGGGGCATCAATGTCCTCACAGGGGTCCCCTAGTCTCCTTCAACTGCCCCCCAGGCTTGTGATATGCAAAGAATGTGGGAAGCTAATTCCTCTCACAGGGGAGAGGAGTACACTGAATTTGGGCCATATTCTCATCCTATTATCACCCTCTTTTTAAAAGCAATTCTGCCTCCCCTGTAGCTATACCCGTGTTCACAGCTAACAAGGTGTTTATCTGAATGGTTTCCAAGAATTTCCAGTTTTCAAAGGCGTAGCCGCATTAGTCTCTTGCAGCATAAAAAGGAGGAAGGGAAGTGGGGTGGGGTGGGGTAGGAAATGTGGCAGCACCTTAAGACTAACTGGTTTTTATTTAAGTTTGATCTTTTGTGGATATAAACCCACCTCCTCGGATGCAGTAGCAAGCTGAATTAAGACCTGAGGTATACAGCATATTTATACAGTTGTGAGAGTGGGACAGAATGTCATAGGATCCAGAAAGATGCAAATCATGCCCCTAGCCCTAAATGTTCAAAGAGTTTCCAGCACTCCCCGACTTTATGGTCTCTCGTAGACCTCCTAATGCTTGATGCACCTCATGGCTACTGAGTTCCTCTTAGCTACTTTTATCTCAGAAAAGAGAGGCCTTACCCGACTGTACATCCCATGGCCTTTGGTCAACTTCTCCTCGCCGAGGCTCTGGTCAGCACACACAGCTTCAAAGTCTTCAAGCTCCTGAGATTCTGGGTGGGATGCCTGTTCCTTCGGGTCAGCAGCATCTGGTGGGCTTCCTTCTTCCAAAACAACGGCAGATTCTATTGAGAGACAGAAACGGCAAAGTTGAAACATGGAGGAGAGGAGAGGAGAGACTGGGAGGGAAGGACCCCTCGTCCACAGACACTCCAGCCTTTTCCCATACTAAATGGGCCAGACTGAATGGGCTGTATTCTCCTTTTCTACCTCGCTGGCCAAACAGAAAGAACTCTTTGTTTTCGTCCTTTGTGTTTTTAAAGGAGGGCAAACCTGTGGGCTGTTCTTTTAAATCAGCTGCAAGGTGTAGCCTGTACTTTCTTTTTCCAAGTGTTTCCCATATGTTAACCTTTACAGAATTGCTGTCATACTGCCAACAGCCCTGTAAGGTAGGCCAATTGTATTACCTCTACATAGTTGAGGCTGAAAGAGGTTGCTCTGGCTGAGGACACCCACTGACTTCATGGCAGAGGTGGGATTTGAATTGGAGACTTTAGGAGTCTCTGTCACCATCATACCCTTCTTTTACAAGACCTCCTTAACATACATGCAGAAGCATGGAGGCTTCTGTGCACACCGTTAAAATATTGCTGAGGAATTCTGCTAGTCTTCTAAGTAGATGGGGTGTTTTTTCTTCCTTTTTGTCATGAGGAGAAGGCTGAAGTGTAGGGGCTCCCCACAATTATGCACAAGTTGAACAGATCAACTGCAAGAGCAAAGATTAATTTTGTTTTCCAAAGCAACCTTCACACGCAAAAGACACCAGCAAAAAAAAACACCCCACCAAATAAATAAATAAATAGCAGAGAAAAAACAGACCACCACTACAGCAGCTTGGGAGGCAGGAAACTGAACCATAAAGCAGGAGTTCAGAGTTAGCACTGGATGAACACAGCCATGCCTCTTCTAAGAAAACGTGCTCATCTGCTAAACAGTCCAAGCCAGAAAGACCCTGGAGTCCCTTATTCTCAAATGCCTCAGGCATAGGAGCCTCGTTGCCTTGTAGCCCAGGTTTTTACTTTCTAGGTGGACAGCAGGTGAATGTTGGCACAGGCCCCTCTTGGGAGATTTTAAAGAGCACCTTCCCCAGCGCAGCAGCTAACAATCACAAATTCCGTCTTGGAATTTCACTTCTCACTCAGAAATTCACGTGTAGATAAAAAGAGTGTTCATTCCACCAAACTGAAGGGTTGTCTAATCCACTGTAGGCTACTGTTAGGCCTCATGGGTCCCCTCCTGCTTCTGCTGAGTAGAAAGGGACCTCCAGAAATCATATATCTGAGTTGCCATCATGTGGGAACTGGATTTCTGAAAGAGTTGCAAAATGGCTGCCTTTGTAAGAGTATAAGAGGATGCCAATAGATGAACTGTGAGGGGAAACGTGCCATTATATTCGTGTCTTGCTAGTGGGCTTCCCAGAGGCAATGGGGTGGTGACTGGGTGGACAGAAGGTTGGACTAGAAGGGCCTTTGGTATGATCCAAGATGGCTGCTCTTATGTTCTTACACACACCCCTTACAACCCTTTGGTAGATTTTTGAACAACCCTGCTTTCAGTTGAAGAAGTTAAACTTCTACACTTATTTTGGGTTGCAGTGGCAACAGCTAGAGAAACTTGTCTTGAAAGGTTTAGAAAACTGAAGAGAAACTGAAGTACAGCCAGACCCCCCCCCCATATCTGTGGAATCAATATCCATGGTTGCAGTTATCCGTGGGACACAAAATAGGGACACATATCATAGAATTGTGCTGGAAAATGCCTAGAGAGGAATCCTCTCTAGGCATCTTCTAGGTCCTCCAATGCAATTCTATGGTATTTTTTTTTTAATGAAAGTCCTTTATTTTAATAGGGTTCACTATTATCTGTAGTTTCTGGTATCTGCAGTAAGTTCGGTACTGAACTCCCATGGTTATGGGGGTCCGACTGTATTAAGAAAAAGTCAGATACCAACCATTCTTTTCCTAAAAGCTGGGTGGTGCCACTGTATACCCGTTGTCCGTTTTACCCTTTCTACGTTCTATAGCTTCTCTTTTAAGAGCTCCCACCCTGCCCTGGCTGAAGCTGAGCTCTTTCCAAGCATCTTTGGTCCAAAAGGGAAAGGCCTGGTCTGGCTTGGACTTCTTCATGCTCATCTGGAGTTCTGTTTGTTGAATGCAATGAAACCAGAGACAGACAGAAAGACAGGGAAGGGTGGATGGAAGCATGAGGAATCACAGCAGTGTTTCTTTCTACACGTATGCCTGCTCCCACCCCAATTACTTGCCTTAAAGGGGGGGGGGGAGGAAAAGAAATGAAAACCAAACCTCCTTTGAAAGATAGGCACGTATACCTGCCCAGGAAATGCTCCTGTACAACTTTTCTTGAGAACTGGTCAGGTACACAGAAGAGAAAGAAGCCACTGTGAAGGGAAAATCAAGGTAGGAGCTACATCAAAAAGGAAGGAGAGAGGAAGAGAGAGCGACTATGCGGAAAACAAACCAAAAAATAAAAAATAATAATAATAGAAACAAAAAAGGCACAGAATTTAACGTGTTGCCAAGAGGAGTTGGTTGCAATGGAATACATAGGAGAAAAGGAGAGGGAGGGAAGTTGGAGGGAATGCCTAGAGGGCATGGGTGGGCAGATAAAGGAGAGCGCAAGGATAGGAACGTAGCAAGATGGCAGATTGTGGGCACTCTGACAAGCAGGCAAAGTCCCAACCTTGGGGAACAATCTAGAGGGAAGCTGTCCCGATCAACCCTCACGAAAACGCACAGAAGATACTTCGCTCAGTAGAAGGAAAAGCAAAAACTGAGAAGGGAGACTCCATCTAGGGGGTATTTTTTTAAAGCCCCTAGAAGCCTTGTCACCAAAAATGTGCTTCAGGGAGACACCTTCATCGCACAGGAGTCAATCAAGACGGATGTTCTCCTTCGTGATATTCAGCCACATGAAAAGGAGCCGCACTAGAGAATAGTGGTGCCTGTGGAAAAACTCCTGCCAGACTGTGCCCCCTATTATTGAGCGGGGAGAGAAAAACCAAGGAGAGAAAACTGTCTCATTTATGCCAAGACATTTGATTGATGGAAATGCCACTGTGCTTGCCAGAAGGGCATGGGATTGGTTCCCCACCATATCAGCCTCCCCTCCTTGCTGGAACCCATAAACCTGAGGATAATTTCAAAGACGAATGATCACCAAGAGTTCCATCACCTGATACGTCAGAAAACACCTGGGGATGCAGTTCACCCTCTTTTTGGCCAGAAAAGGGGCATTCTGGGTAATCAAAGGCTACAAAACAGTCTGGAGGGCTACACAAAGTCCCAGGGGATACATTGTCCACCTTGGTCTAGCCAAAGGACTGCAGAAACAGCAATACACAAAATGAGTAAATACACCGAGCTCATAAAACCATCATCAAGTTGGAAGAGACCACCAGGGCCATCTAGTCCAACCCCCTTCTGCCATGCAGGAATGCAGTTATGTATTCCTGGAAACTTTTAACCAGCCTTTCCACTCTGAATGGCATGTTTTACCAAGGGAGTGTAATCTAGAGTGTCTTGGTGTGATTTTTTTTAAAGCAAAGTTTAAGCGCCGAACACCCATAACTCTAAAATCACCCCAAAATGGGTTTAAAACTTCCTCTCGGGGTGTGTGTGTGTGTCTCTTTCTCCTGAGCAAGCATGACTCTGTCTTCTTGGTCACCTTCAAAGTGATGCCAGCACTGCTGCTTCTCCTAGGGATGGGTGGCTTCTGCTTTGCCACATTTCTATCCTAATGTCCCCGTTCTTGGGTGGATGTGAACGGGCTCCGGCAGCTGCTCTGCCTCCTCACCTGTATTGGAGCGCTGCAGGAGGGAGGGCTTGGCTGTTCCTGTGGGTAAGCTGGAGGAAGGGACCGAGAGCGACTTATACAAGGCCGTCTCGCGGTGCTCCTTGAACCTCTCAGCCGCCATGAGGGCGTTGGAGAGCTCCTGCAGGGGCATGTTGTTGATATCTGAAGAGAAGGGGCTGAGTGGGTTCTCCAGGCTCATCAGCCAGCTGGTGTTACCTGGAACGGAGAGACGAACCGCTGAAACACGGCAAAAGGCCGCTGAGAGACAGACTCACCTCTACGGGCCCTTTGAGAGAGATAAAAGTGCCAACTGCACTATGATGTCGCAGACTGAAGGAACTGAATTCCTTGCCTGTGCCACAATAGAATGGATTTTTAAAAATTCATTCATTCACTCTATGCTAGCTGTACCCAGCATAACAAACGCCATTCTAGCAGATTTGAAAGGTTCACACAGTTCAGTTACAGGCTATTATTTAGGAAAAAAATACTGCGTTGTTTTATATGTGGGTGGTGAGCGGCTGAGGGAGTGAGAGGAGGGGGGAGCCTTGAGAGGCTGGGGGTGTAGATGCAGATTGAGTGGCAGGGGTGGATTGTGAGGTGGAGAGGGCATTTGCAGGCGGGTGGTGATTGGCTGAGGGAGTGAGAGGAGGGGGGAGCCTTGAGAGGCTGGGGGTGTAGATGTAGATTGGCAGGGGTGGATTGTGAGGAGGAGAGGGAATTTGCATGTGGGTGGTGAGTGGCTGAGGGAGTGAGAGGAGGGGGGAGCCTTGAGAGGCTGGGGGTGTAGATGTAGATTGAGTGGCAGGTGGGTGGTGATTGGCTGAGGGAGTGAGGGGATTAGTTGGGTATGTTTCCTAAGCGGCCAATCAGCACACTGGGAAAGGAAACATACCCAAGCATTTTATATATACAGATGTGTTAAATATTTGTTATATTTTTAATCCTCCCAACAGTGCCCTGCACAGGTATACCTGCCCGGATTACCAAAAACTAATACCCTACTGGCAAATTAAAGTGAAATGCCACATATTTCCCAATATCCCCCTCAGTACCCTTTTCCCCCGCCACCTACCTGTTGGCCTCCGCACCAGTATTTCGGCCCAGCCCTGGGTCAGCAGTGGGACGTAGGCGGCCAAGTTGGCCTTCTCCTTCTGCAAAGCTCCGGAAACAGCCTTCTCTGCTCGGGGAGCAGAGGAATTCTGGGGTCCCGAGGGCATCGAGTTGGCTGGGAAATGGGGGGAGGAATTGTCTAATGCACCAACTCGTAAAGCGTGGCCACCTGAGAAGCAAAAGAAGACATAAACAAGCATCAGTGGAGTAGCAAAGAGAAGGGTGCACACTGGTGACCTCCCATCCACGTATTAACCAGGGCTGGCCCTGCTTAGCTTCCAAGATCAGATGGGATCTGATGGTTTTTAGGCCCTAATGTGTTTTTAACCATTGCCATAATGCCAGCAGGCCAACATTTAAGAGCAAAGCTTTCAGCCAAATATTCTTTCATTTAGCTCTTACAACTTAAGATACAACGACCTCCAGCTCAGTGGAAGAAGCAAGGAAAATCCCAAGAGGAAACTTTTGCAGGAGGCAGGTCTTGTCCAGGTGGGCCTTGTGGGCCTAAACATCCAAATCTCTCTCACTCTCACACACAAAATATCCAGGGAGGCCCCTTACCAGACATGGACCTGACTCTGTTGCGAGTTCGAACCACCTGCAGACCAGCCTGAGACTCCAGTTTGGCTGGGGCCTCTTTTGTCTGTCTGACTTGCAAGTTGTGGTCTGAACTGAGAATGAAAAGAAGATAAAGTGTCAATTCACAAAGAACCTCTTAGTAGCCACTGTCTTGAATGTTCATTTCGGGGCGGCAAAGCTCACGGCTCAGTAATAGAGCATGTCCTTCACGAGCAGATGTTCCCATGCTTGTTCCCTAGAAATCTCCCAATAAATGGATCAGAGAGTAGATGCCAGGGGTAGGGGGGGAAGAAAGGAAATCCTAGAGAGTGGAAAATACCAGGGCCAAGGAAATCATAAGACTGACTCACAATAAGGCAGCTTTATCAGTTCACTTATGGCAGAATCACTGGCTATACAAACACACATGAAAAAAAATTCTTGCAAGTGATGTGAAATCTGTATTTTGGTCTTTCAGAGTGAGACCACACACCCCTCCAAGGATCCACCTCTTTCTTGAGGAAGGTCTTACAGGTCTCTAGTCATATAACCATTCTATCTCACACTCCCATCCAGGAAAAATAACATTAACCCTCATCCAGGCAGATTTTTAATAAAATCTTGCACTGACTGATATAATCAGGAGCATTTTCTGATGTTGTGGGAATTCCATTGCATTGCAGGGTATTAAAACACCCCATACTGACAGGAATGCTTATGGGTACAGAATCAAGGGAACTCCAAAATATACCAAAACCCAGAGCACCAGAAAACACAGGCTCATGGAAGGTGGAATGTTTGCTCTGAGCAACTGTCACTACTCCTTGTTTGAAAAAAAAAATGTGACCAATACAAGTTTGGTGCCTTAGAAGTAATATCATTTTTTACTTAAAAAAAAAATCTATACAGGGCAGGTGGATGAAACTTGGAGACCCTGTTTGCAGCTCTTCAGGTGACAAATTTTTACAATGCTTCCCTTGCAGATCTAGCTCAGCAGAGAATCTGCAATAAAAGGTGACTTCAGGGGAATAAAGTCCCTCCGTCCCTCCACATGATGATTAAAAATGTAAGGCAGCACCCAGTACAGAGCCAGTTTGGCACAGCGGTTTGCATGGTGGACTACAAAAACTCAGGAGACCAGGGTTCAAATCCCTGCTCAGCCATGGAAACCCCCTGGGTGACCTCAGAGGAAGGGAAAGGAAACCCCCTCTGAACAAATCTTGCCATGAAAACTCTGCAAATAGGGTTGCCATAAGTCAGAAATGACTTGAAGGCACACAACAACAACACCCAACAGTATTCTGTACTTTCCTTCCTCCTCACAACCATAAAATTTTACATACTGAAAAACTCAAACTTCCCAGAGGCTTCTCTCTCCATTTTTTTATAGTGTTTGCAAAGGATGAGGAGATGCAATCCGCTTACTTTGAGTCTGTGCTGCTCTGTAGCTCCCCGGAGTCGAGACCCAGTAGTGACCTGGTCCCCGTCCCGACACTTGTTGTGATTGTCACCAGTTTGTTCCCCACCAGCCAAGTCTTGGTCCTCCCTCCAGCCAGGAGAAACTCCCCCACGGGAGACCTAGAAGAGTCAGGAAAAGAAGGGACCATGAACTGGAAGAACTGCCTGGCTGTGGTCAACTGGAGTTTTCAAAGTGGCATGCGGTGCTTTTATCTTGCTAATGATGCTTTGAATTGTCTGAACAATGTGACTTTTTAATCAGAATTGCTCCTTTAGTTGCTTTCTAACTTCAGTAACATAGGACCTTAACTGAATTTCAGTTTTAAATGGTTGCAAGCCACATTGGGTCCTTTTCTAGGAGAAAGGTGAGGTATAAAGGTGAGGTGCAGGTCTCCATTTGAGGAAAGAGGTCTGGGCCCATGTGTGGCACATGGGCCATGTAAAATCATAGAGTTGGAAGAGACCTTAAGGGCCATCCAGTCCAACCCCGTTCTACCCTGCAAAAATACACAATCAAATCATTCCCGACAGATGGCCATCCACCCTCTGTATAAAAACCTCCAAAGGAGACTCCACCACACTACGAGGCAGAGCGTTCCACTGCCAAACAACTTTTACCATCAGGAAATTCTTCCTAATGTTTAGACGGAATCTCCTTTCCTGTAGTTTGAACCCATTGCTCTGTGTCCTAGTCTCTGGAGCAGCAGAAAACAAATGTGCTCCATCCCTTCAATCCCTTCAAATATTTAAACATGGCTATCATGTCCCCTCTTAATCTTCTCTTCTCCAGGCTAAACATGCCCAGCTCCCTAAGCTGCTCCTCATAGGGCATCATGGCTTCCAGACCTCCCACCATTTTGGTCACCATCCTCTGGTCACCTTCCAGCTTCTCAATATCCTTTCTGAATTGTTTGTGATGTGATTCTCATCAATCTCTTAAGTTCCCTTTCAAAGCCTTAACAGCCACAATCCAGATCAATCCCAGCACAAATTACATAAAGTCGGGTATTACAACAGGCTTGGGAATCATACAGACCTCCAGATATTGTCAAACGGAAACTCCCAGCATCCCTTGCCACTACACCCAATGGTGAGGCATGCTGGGAACTGCAGTCCAAACACCTCCGGAAGGCCACATGACCCCCAGCTCTGTATCACAGACTCAGCAATGGTGCAGGAATGGGTTGCTCTGGAGGAGGGGAGCTGAAAGGGAAAGGAGAAAAGCAGTGTTGGACAATGCCAACCTTTTGGGCACAGCAGTGAAGTTGGAGAAGACGTATCGGGCCATCATATCCAGGCAGGTCTCCGTCAGTTCCAAGTGGAGGTTTTTCAGGTTGTCGTCTGCCTGGGCCACCGAGTTCTCGTCAGCCGATCCCAGGCTGGCACTGGTGATGGAAGTCTGTATCCGGCTGAAATAAAGGATGAGTTGGGGCATCAAACAAAAAAATAGTGCGTTGGGCACCGAGCAATCACGAAAGCATGCAGCAGGCTGGGCTGGGGGTAGTTATGGGGTGTGTGGCGGAGGGAAGATTAGTTGGTTTTATGGACATCAGATTCTGCCCTCTGTTTAATGGACACTGTAAAGGACATTCTGCAAAGCCGATAGACAGAATCTACGCTGGCTTTGTAAATGCAAGAGATTATGACTTAAGAGTATAGAAGTAACTATGTGGATGGAAGGCAAACTACAAAGAATGGCATTTGTTTACATTAGCCCTACCTGACACCTAAATATCTAGGGCAGTGGTTCTTAACCTATGGTCCGCAAACCCCCAGAGAGCTGTGATGTCCTCACAGGGGGTCCACAAAGGCTTGAAGGCTGCTTGACCCACCTCCTCCCTGCAGTGGCCATGTGACAGGGGCCAAGGCAAAGGCTGGCTGGCTTGGCCTGCTCGTTGCCATTCAATCCACTCCAGCCACAAACTTGCAGGAAGAAGCAAGAGAAAAGCTTTCCTTCTTCCTCCAGAGCCTCTGAAGGAAGGTTTAATGGATGGTGTAATTGTATCATCATCATCATCAGGTATTATTGTTGTTTTGTTGTTGTTGTTTTAAATCTTGAGTTAAATCTTGGGGGACCACGGCAACAAAAGATATTTAAAGGGGGTCCCTGGTAAAGAAAAGGTTAAGAGCCACTGGTGTAGGAGATGAGTCTGGAGTGAATGAGACCTGTAGAAACAGGACCACTTCCACCGTCTTTTGACTCACTTTCAAATCAAACCTCTGAAAACTACAATGGCTGATTAAGGAAAGAAGAGTCTGAGCTCATCATTATTACAATACAATACAACGAATATCCACCAATATGAATTTATCCATATAGTATGGATAGTAACAGAAGGGCTAAGGCAGGGGTGGACAGAGTGAGTCCTGCTGGGTCCATGCAGCCCCGGAGGGAGTGGATGGAGGTTCCCATGGGCCAAATTTCTTTCTTTCTTTTAAAAAAGAGTCTTTTGCCCTCCAATTCCCTCTAGGTGGTGGGTGGGGAGGACATTTTCTCCACGTTTTTGGTTCCTTGGGCCATTTTAGCCACAAAACCCTCTTTTTTTTTTTTTTGCTATAACAGGAAGTGACTTCCTGTTGCTATAAAGATCTCTACTGAGCTTAAAATGGTCACACAAAAAAAATGATGAAAATCCCCTCCATATACCTTTGAGCAAAGCTCTAGAGCAAAGCTTCTTAAACGGATTGTGTAACTGAATATGGGGGTTGGTAAAATTTGGCAACAGTAAAAGGTTTCTATACCTATTTTCTGTACCTATATCAGGGTCACATAAAAATTTCTCAGGCAAAAAGGGGTCACGAGTGGGAAAAGTTTAAGAAGCCCTGCCCTAGAGGGCATTTTGGGGCACTCAGCAGCAAAGAAAAATTTGACCAAGGGAGGCTCTGGCCATTGGAGGACCCCTTGGGGGTTAATTTCTGACCCCTTAGTCACCAATAGCTCTCCCCACCTTGGACTAAAGGAACCAGTAGCTTCACTCTAGCACTGGATTAAAAAAGCAGCTCCACTGACATAAAGCGCACTGCTTTCCAATACTTGTCCCCTTTAATGGAAGGGCGGGTGACCTGCAGCCCTCCAGGTGTTACAAATTACAACTCTGTCCAGTTCTTGCCAAAACAATCACTGGTGAGGGATTAGAATCCTCAGCGTTCATGGGGATTAGGGGCACAGGGTCCCCATGAACGTGGAAAAACCGTAAATATAAGCCTGTGTATTACGTGGAAATAGACCATAGAATTGCACTGGGAGATCTAGAAATGCCTAGAGAGAACTTTTTTTTTTTTTTTTGGTCACATATAAGGCAGCAGTGGATGGAGGTGGTGGCAAACTCAGTAATCTGCAAATAATTAAATCTGCAAATGCTTAACCCACAAATGTGGAGGGACAATTGTACTCAATTTGGCTCAGCAATAACCCCCATTCAGAAAGGGCCAAGCCACACCTCACTGCAGCTTCCTGTACCCTTAAGCAACAGGAAAAGGAGCTGGGTTCAAGAATCCAGCATGGAATCTTTCAAACAAAGCTAAAATGTGGTTTTCTGATTTCCGAAAATAGTTTGGAAGGCGTGAAATGGTGTTGTGGGGGAGAGAACTGCTTTATAGAAGAACCACACCCTCTGGAACGGGGTTTTTCAACCAGGATTCTCTGGTACCCTAAGGTTTCTCAAAAGGTCACTAGGGGTTCCCCAAAAGATCATGACTGAAAAAAGAAAAGACATTTTTTGAGCAGTAGATGCAATAATCTTTATGGAGGAGTTCCTTCAAGACCTAAAAATTATTTCAAAGGTTCCTCCAGGATAAAAAGATTGAGGAAAGCTGCTCTGGAGTCTACTGGAACTGTGACTTTCCATTTGGAAGAGCATCCAGGGGACCACACACACAAACACACACATGAAATCCATGGGCAACGTCATTCCCACCTTTCTCTTAAATTCCCTTTAAAAGCCTTAACAGCCACAGATTAGGTAAACACTGGCAATTTTACCCTAAGCCCCAAACAAACATGTCAACTCATTTCCCCTCAAAACATGCAAGGGACCGCTTGGCAAAGCTAGAGTGGCGAGTGGTGTGAACGCACTTGGGTTTGTGTCAATTCTAAGGACGTCATGCAAGGATCCCCGGCATGCAAACCCCACGCCACCACCCCTCCACCCCGCTTTCCTCCCCAAGGGTCAGCAAAGCAACGCGGCCCGGAAGACCACGTTGCTCCTGGCCCTCCCGTTTCCAAGCATGACTACCTGTGGGCCGCATGGTCAGAGACGCTGATGCTGCGAGACCGGAAGGCATCAGCAGGCGAGGGTTCTTTCAGCTCTTTCACTGGAGGAGAGTTATTCAAGCTTTGCCTGCCACTTTTGGCTATTTTAAAACTACTAAGGTGAAGCAGCACCAAGACCCCCGCCACACAAAGAGGGTATGATTTAATTTTATTTTTGTTAAAACACATTTTGGCAGTGGAAAGAAATCATTGGAAGGGTAGATGTTGAAAGGCCACCAAAAGTCCCAGCAGGTGATGCAAAAATAAAAAATAAAAATTGCCAAAGAAAAGGGTGCAAAAAGGAGAAGGAAAAGAAGAAAAAAAGGAGGGGAGGGGGTGTTAAAAACAAATAAGCAAAACTCAAAAGCATAAACATTTCGAGAACAAAAGCCAACAGAAAGCCAACGCCTCCCCCACTCTGGCCCCAGATTGATAAATGTTAACTTTGGAAGAAAACACACGCAAATAAAAATCAGCACAAATTAACCCGAAAGCTGATTGATAAGTGTTGGTTGGAATACAGTGCTACCATACAAGGGGTGGGGAAGATTTGTGGCTACTCAGGGAAGGGGGGCAGAAAGAGAGAGAGAGAACCCAAGTACTGTAATGACATTTAAAACCCCAAATGGCTCAGGACCTCCATATCTGAAGGAGCGCTGCTCCCTTTGTACGCCTGCCCGAGATCTCCACGAGAGGCCTTCCTCTGGCTCACATCAGCGGGAGGACGTGGGAGAAGGCCTTCCCTGTTGTGGCTCCCCAGCTGTGGGACGTTCTCCCCCTGGAAGCCTGACTGGGACCAACACTGGCACCAAGTAAAAACATGCCCTTTTTTTCCAGCTAAACCTTCTGTGGCCCAAGGGTGGCATCCAAATCTGTATAACTATGTGGCTTCAGGTTGCCTTGACTTTTTAAATTACCCAGCTGTTCATTATGGGTTTAAAAGGAAAGCATGGCTCTTCAAGCGGTCTGTCGACTTCATGGTGACCCCATGAATTTCAAAAGAGTTTCTCAGGCCAGGAACACTCAGAGGTGGCTTTGCCAGTTCCTTCCCCTGAAATAGAGCCTCCAGCATGTGGACCCCACTGTTGATCTCCCATCCAAGCACTAAGCAGGGCTGACCCTGCTTTGCATCCAAGATCATATGGAATCTGGTGCCTTCATTTTTTTGTGGTTTTAAAATTTAAATAGTTTAAACTGATTTTATTGTAAAAGAAATCCTATGGGCCAGGTATAAATATAGTTCAACCCCTGTATCCACAGGGGATATGTTCCCAGACTTACCATGGACACTGGAAATCAAGCATAATAATAACGAACCCTATTAAAATGAATGACTTCCAGCTCAAGCATACCATAGAGTTATACTGGAGGATCTAGAGATTCCTAGAGAGAACACCTCTTTAGGCATCTTCTAAGTCCTCCAGTGCGACTCTATGGTCAACTTCCGGCATATCATAGAACTGCATTGGAGGACCTAGAAGATACCTAGAAAGGACATATTTTTTCAGATGCGGGTAAGCAATACAGGGGTCATGCTGTAATTTAATCTTCATCATCATGGACTGAAAGTGAACTCAAATATTTTTCAGTTTTACAGTATAGCGCACACTTGGGAATTTCTTAGGGGTCTTCTTATGGCTAGAAGCAAACCATAGAAGCCACTGAATATTCAACCATGGATGTCTTTTTGTAGGACTGATGCTCCCAAAGCATCTTTGGTCATGTGGTTAAAAGCTTGTGGCTATAACCAAATCAGGAATGACAGTGGTGCAGTTTTGAAAACCGCTAACCAGACCTCTTTATAAAATCAATAGTATTCCAAATCAGTGAAATTATAAATGCCAAGGCAAAGTGAGGATGACAGAATCACAGAGTACACAAGAAAATGGGAAACACATGAAATTTCAACTGGAGAAGTATAGGATCCAGTTCATAACACAGAGATGTTAGAGCAGCGGGAAGAATCCCGCAGATCTCCAGATGCTGTTGGACTTCAAGTCCCAGCAGCCCTAGCCAGCATAGCGACTGGTGAGGAATGCTGGGAGCTGCAATGCAGTAACATCCAGACAGCCACATGATTGTGTTAAAATTCTCCCAACGTGCTTTACTTTGCAGTCACAGAACAATTTAGAGTGCTGCACTGAAGGGTAGGCTGTATCCTCTGGAGACTTGCAGGCATTGTTGAACATTTATATATATATCTGTACATACATACATACACACACACACCTAAGTTAACTAGGGTGTCACTGTTAAAACGAAAACGAAAAAGTTAAACCCCTTCTGGGCAAACAGATGAAAGTAAGACAATTTTTAAATAACTCTCCTCCCACACACCCCTTGCCAACAGTTCAGAGACATGAACTTGGATCGTCCTGATTCAAATAAAAATCATATTTGGTGCACAGAGTCTAGAGATGCAAACCGGCCAGGAGACAAAAAGGAAATTGAAAGACCACTCCAGAATACTAGTAGCTTCTCCCTTGGGCCGCTCCCTTAGCCAAGGACTGGTGCATTTGCTCTTGCACAGACAGCAAAACAGGGCTGGTATTTCCTTCCTTGCTACAGAGGCAGCGAAGGCAGAAGCAACACTAGCCGAAAAACAAAACACAGCCACTGCAAACAACAGAAGGGCCATCCAGTTGACTGTCATCTTCTAAAATATTTCCACTGAGTTTTGCCTCTTTAACTCTGTAAATTTGGCTGGTTTGGTGTTAAATAATTTTTGAACAGCTGCTCCAATGGAGTGATAGCTTACCAATTTTCACAACTGCTGGCTAGCCACTACAGGACAAGGGGTAACACACTAAGACTTTTTTGTAGCAGAACTAAGTCCTCAACTAAGCCAGGTGATTTTCAGGAGAAAGAGCACAGACTCTACCTTGAGCTGGATCAGACTGCTGGCTTCTTTAACATGAAAGTTCACTTTGGAGTTATCAGTCCCAACAGGGACCAATCAGGAAGGGAAAATGACCCTTCCCAATTCTGCAACCAGGAGCAACTTACCTCTTTGGCCTTTCATTCAGACTCGTACTACGAGCCCGGAAGCTGTCCTTCTCAGGGGTATCATCAAAAGAGAGGAGGACATTTGACCGCAAGCCCTGCCAATCGGGGAACACAAAAAAGGGCTTAGTGCGTTGAGCACAGCCCTACAGATCCAAGTCCAGTTTTCCCCCAGGTGGTGCCTCCCAGATCTTCTGGACTCCAAAAGATCTCAGGCACAGTCAGCGCGGCCAACGGTTACAGGCAACATGGGAACTGTGGTCCAGAACACTGGGAGGGGGGCATGTAGGACAAGCAGCAATATCTCCAACTTACGCCATCATTTTTACTCTGACCACCATAGCTATATACCTTGTGGCATTACCATGTGGCAGCAATTCCTGGCCCAAGAAAACCTCTATGTCATGAAGCTGGCTCCCCAAGAAGTAATGAAGTTGGAATGTGCAGCGGGCATGCTTCATCCAGCCCTCCGCCTTCCTCTAATTAAGGTTCCCCGAGCATGCCGTTAACCCGCCATCCCCCAAACGGGTGCTGCCAAGCTCTAAGGCACAACTGTGGCTAAGTCCCAACAGAGCCCCCCAAGGAACTTGGCTGGAGCCACACAGATAGGCTTTTTAAATGCTTTTAATTCTACTGGTGGTTTAATTATATTTTAACCTTTGTACATTTTTAGTGATGTGGACTTTTTTCTCTATCTGCCTTAATTTTTGTTAAGTTGCCTTGAGTTCCAGAGGTGGGGAAAAGGTGGGATACAAATAATCCAAACAAACCCCCAAATCATCAACATTATCTTCGCCATCACCATTTTGCCACTGGGAAGGCACAAGACCCGGTCTCTTCAACGCCACAGCAGGAAGTCTTCTCCTGTGCTGGATGGGCCAGTCCAGAAGAAGAGCTCACCATCCCATACACTCTGGTCCTGGATGCATCCCCTTGCTCCCCCTCAACCCCTTCCCTCTTCCCTCTCTCGTGCACTGCAGGAAGCTCACCTTGGTAATGTAGGGAACAAAGTCTTTCCGGAACGGGAGCCGACACTTGATGAACCACATAGCTATCACATGGTGAGCCAGGCAGACAATGTACTGGTTAAACCTGGGGAAATTATTTAAGGAAGTTTGAAGAGAAGCATGCAGTGACAGACAGGCGCTCAGAACTCCTGACCAAAAATTAAAAGGAGCCAGGCAAAGTGCCTTCGCCTAGCTTTGGCTGATGCGCCAGCTGCAGTCCTTTGTATGGAAGGAGGATTCCCAAATTGGGGAAAGAGAGGGATAGAAATAAAGATGATGGTGATGATGTACCAAACACAGTCCCCAAATGAAGAACCAAACCCAACACTAGGAGAAATGTGTCAATAATATCAATAAACTGATTACAAAAAGTTTTAACGTGCCGTGACTATGTTTATGTATAACTCAAAGTCCATACAATGCAATATCAATACAATGCTCCCAGGGCATACCCACAGCCAACTAGGGCCTGTTTCTGTTTTGCACCCGGATGGCACCTGGCTGTCATTGTGGAGCCTGGGAAAACCCATCACGACAGTAGGTAATGGAAATCTCCTTTTGCAGTGTCTGAAAATGAGCCAGTGTGGTATAGCACTTTGACTGTTGAACTACAACTCTGGGAGACCAGGGTTCGAATCCTCACATGGCCCTAGAAACTCCTTGGGTGACCTTGGGCAAGCCCCGCTCTCTCAGCCTCAGAGGAAGGCAAAGGCAAACTCCTTCTGAAGAAGTCTTGGCAAGAAAAACCTCTAACAGGGTCGCCTTTGGTTAGCCATAAGTCATAAATGACACAAAGGCACACAACAGTAACCACTTTTTCAGACATTAAGAGCTTATGCTGGTTTAAGTCCCAGGTAATCCAGTGTTAAATCACTGCGAAGATTCCAGGTGAGGATTCCAGGTGTATCAGAACCCTCCAAGGTGTCCAAGAGGGGAGTTGCATGCCTCTGCTGTTGTGGATGGGGTTGAAGGGAAGGGGAGGGGGCCACTCGCATTCTATGATTTGGGGATGCAAGTGGGGGGGGTGACAGAGGGGAAAAAGGCACAAAGGCACTTGACTTTTAAAAAGACCTTTGAGTTTCTGCCTGCCAAGGGGTAAAGAACCATTCAAGGAACAACCCTCACCTCCCCACTTACTTGGAGGGGTTTGTGTAGGGCAGGGAGATGGCAAACACACTGGCATACTGCTCCGCAGCAAAATTCCTGTAGAGATGAGGCAGGCGGGCCAGCGCTGGAATATTTCCATAGACAATGAGTCGTCAGAAGAAGAAGAAGAAAAAGAGCAAAGTCAGCTGGCGAGCGGGGCGGTGGGCACATGTTTACTGGGGGCTGGTTAAATATGCACCCAGGTTGGGACTTGCAGATGCCCACTGGAGCTGAATCATAATTAAGGGCTTCTACAAAGCAAGCCACAGTCCTGCTACCATCATCTTCCTTGTACTGTTAATATCCATTCCTCTATTTGCAAACAAGAGCCTGGATCCAAAGAAAAACCCAACTACTTCCACACATCAATAGGTGCTTTGGGGTCTTAAACAGTTCCTGAAAACACTCACAGAACCAAGGAGGGTTCTCCAAAGGAGACAGACTGCATTGTGGCACAAACACCATGAAACGTCCCCAGGCCAGATCCAAACTACACAAATAATCCAGTTTGAAATGGGATTATTTGCCATGCCTCCTTCCTACAGAATCCTGGGATTGGTAGTTTTACAATGTCTTTAGCCTTCTCTGCCAAAGAGGGCTAGGGCCTCACCAAACTACAAATCCCAGGATTCCATAGGAAGGAGCCATGGCAAATCATCCAGTTCCAAACTGGATTATTCCTGTCGTGTGGATCTGGTCCCAGTGTGAGCCTCAAAGGCTGGGGATGAACTGTGCAGGTGCTGATCAACTACCACTCCTATCATCCCTCACCACTGGGCAAACTGGCTGGAACTGATGGGAAGTGGAGTCCAACAGCATCTGGAAGTCCATAGCTCTCCCTTCCCCCCGCTCTTCAGTGCACCTAAAACAGCCGCCATGTTTGCAACAGAGGGAGACAAAAGCAGAGATGTCTCCCCTCTCTGGCGCCCTCTTCCCAAATCTGGAGGAAGAGTAAAGGACCCCACAACTCACTTGAAAGGAATTCCAGGAGGGGAATGGCCATGTTGGCCGTAGCCGAAATATGGGTCAGTTTGACAATGAGGACAGGCAGGGCTTTGATGATAATATCCGGCATCTCCACGCTGCAGATGGACAGAGCCACGACGCACTGGTTGGCGCAGCGGTAGATCAGCCCGTGCTCCAGGCAGTAAACCATCTCCCGCTGGGTGGAGAGAAAAGAGCAGTGTGATGGGCAAGGCAAAGCATAACACAGATCCAGCATTATGACAACTAGGTATCATCGGGTAACAGCAGGGGTGGGCAAAGTGAAGCCTTGGGGTGCCATGCCGCCCACCCACCTTCAGGCTGTTTTTGGGCTGCCAAAAAGAGTGAAGATCTGCCTTTCCTGGAATCCACTGGGGGAAACAATTTACTCTTTAAATAGGTCCCAAGCCCTCCTTGCACTGTTTAATATTAAAAAGGCCAATTCTTCAAAACCAGAAGCGGACTTTCACTCATTTCTGGTTTTGTTTGGTTTCATTTTTGGCAGTCCATGTGGCCCTCAGAAACAGAAAACTGGATCCTGGACCCATGTAGTTGCCCACCCTTACATCACATTTAGTTGTAAACAGAATTCATACGTTTTTATTGAATTTTCTTTTTATATATAAACCCTCATGCACGAAGGCAGGACATTTCAAGCACCAGAGCCATGTTTTCTTGCAGAATCCACACGGGGTTAGACCTACCCCGGAGGCATGCTGAGGCAAGGTCAGTGCTAAACATCTCCAACTTTCCACTAGTACTTGCTGTGTATGGGCTTTTCTTTTGAATGGACAGAAAATGGCTGACACAGAAGTTCTCCCAACAAATGTATTCCTTTTTTGGGGTGGGGGGCACTGTGGTACTTTTTTGTCCTGGTCAATGCAATGTAATGGGACAAACAAAAATGTCCCACACCATTTTTTTTAAAAAAAAATTGGCATTGCACACAATGTAGCAAAGCAGAAGTGACAAGCTCAAGTTGTCAATAGTTTGGCCCTATTTCTTCCCACCTTTCTTCCACTGGGGGAGACACTGGAATTCTTATTTTGAATGAGAAACCACAGTGGTACCCATTCCCAGTGCATTGGAATTCTCTCTGGGATCCAAAAATACCTTACTCACACAATGCAAGGGCCGTTGTTGTTTTTTAATCCGGGTGCATGAGGATTAATCTCTGTCTATCAAGGAAAGTCAGATTCAAGACAGCCCTTATTACCTTATTTTGCAAGTGGGCCCTTCAACCCAGGAAGGTTGAAGAAGCTGGTCAGAGTACCAAAGCCATTGATCACTGCAAATTGCATTTAACCCCCTGCGTGTAATACCTGCTTGGCTTTGTCCAGGTAATTGTGGTAAGAGATCAAAGCAGTCAACACTGGAACCACAGCCAGGTGCAAGTCATTCCGGGAAAGTCCTTCAGGGACGCCCCTAAGGCGCTCGGTCATCTTTTTGTCTGTAAGCTGGCATGACACAGAGAATTATTATTACTGGTTAAATCTCCCTTATCCAAAAGGCTTGGGACCAGAGGTATTTTGGAATATTTTGGATTTTGGAATACTTGCATCTACATCATGAAATAGCTTGGAGATGCGATCCAAGTCTAAACACAAAATTCATTTATGTTTTGTATATACCTTATAACCTGAAGATCATTTTATGCACCATATTTTTAATAATTTTGTGCATGAAACGAAGTTTGTGTACAATGAACCATCAGAAAGCAAAGGGGTTACTATCTCAGCCACAGATGTGGACAATTATGGATTTTGGAATATTTCAGAATTCTGGATAAGGAAGACTCAACCTGTATACAACACTAAGCTCAGTCATTGATCAAAATGGAGAATGTAGTCAAGAAATGAAAAGAAGACTAAGACTTGGAAGGGCAGCTATGAAGGAACCAGATCAGATCATCAAATGTAAAAATATATCATTGAATACTAAACTGAGGATCATCAACGTAATAGTATTTCTGATTTCTGTGCATGGAGGTGAAAGCTGGGCAGCGAAGAAAGCTAACAAGATCAGCTCATTGGAAACATGGTGGTAGAGGAAAGTTCTACAGACACCACGGCCCAGGATGCTGGGAAAAGTGGAAGGCAGTAGGAAAGGAGGAAGACCATATTATAGGTAGACTGATTCAATCAAGGAAGCCAAGGCTGCCCTGAGTTCAAAAGACCTGAGCAGGGTTGTTGATAACTCTCATTCAGAGAGTCACCGTAAATCAAAGTTGGCTTGACAGCAATTAACAGCCACAAATGGAAACCCTGCAGCTCATCTATACAAACAGGCCAAAAATGGCCAAGGGTGAAGAACCAGTGGGACACACACACTCTTACCATATTGCAAAGGGCTGAAGAGAGCTGATCAATGTTGCAAGGGGAGGTCAAGTAAAGCACCTTGTACTGCAAAGACCGGGGTAATTTGTTCAGAACCAGCTTCAGTACTTTCCAGTCTGTTTCCTGAAGAAAAAGAAGAAAATGAGGAAAATGCAAACATCCATGAGTGGTGTGGAAAGAGCTGGGTCTGAGCTACAGATCATGTCCTTCATAGTAGTACAGGGGCTTCTGGACTCTCTCTGGGCACAGTACAGCTCCAGGACCATTTTATCGGGGCCCCAGGAATATGGAGAAGACCCTGGTGACCCATCACCAGTAACAACATACAAACAGAATACCCGGTTCCTAGTTGGTAGCTATCTATTTGTTATGTTTTTAGTTCTCATCTTCTTTTAGGCTTTAACAGGAATGCTTTTTATTGACATTATGCATTTTTGGAAAATTCTTTTCTCTCTTCTTTGTGTAAAACTTTGCTCCAATGTGGCACTCAAGTGCTTCCCTTGGCCTAACAGCAAATGATGCTGAAAGCTCAAACAAAGAGAAACGGGGAGGATAAAACCCAGCCCCTTTTATTCCGAAAGATTTCCAATGACCTGAACAGCCAAGAGCATGTCAGTCTACGGCCTTCCGATTCCAACCCCCGGCTGCTTGGCATTAAGACCTCTCCAACCCAAGACCCAACTTCCAACATTTTGGGTCCATCACCCACCTGCTTTAAGCACTGCAGGAGGACTCCAAAGAGCAGAGAGTAAGGTAAATGGCCGGTACGGATGGCTGTGCTCGGAGGGGCCAGGCTAGGACTCCCTGAGGGAGGGGAGAGGGGGCCAGCAGGCTTCTTCTCAGGCTCCCTGTGGCATACAGAGGAGAAAAGGCAGCAAGGTGTCATCAGACGAGGTCGCCTTGAACCAGGACAGGTGTAGCCATTTCCACGGAGCAGGCAAGGCCCCCTTCAAAAGCCTTTCAACACAAGTGACTTCAAGTAATTTACAGTTGGGTTATTAAATTGTTCTTGACACTTCTGGGCCTGGTGAGGCCCACTGAGGGTCGCTATTGATCCAGACAGCTTTTATTTCAGACCCCATTGCTGTTGTGTGCCTTCAAATCAACTCTAACTTACAGCAACCACACCTTAAAGAGTTTTCTTGGCCAGAAATCTTCTGATGAGATTTCCCATTGATGGAGCCTCCAAGGCTGAGGGAATGTGGCTTGCCCAGGGTTGCCCTGTGAGTAACTATGGCCGAGCAGGGATTCCAGCCCTCCTCTCCTACACTCCAACCACTACACCACACCACCAATGTGGGTACTAGGGGCGAAAAACGTAGCTCCAGACCATTGGAAGTACACCACCCCTTCCCCACTTACAGTGAAGCTGAAGTATTTTGCAAAGGAGGTGGTTGACGCTAAGCTCTGAAAAGAGGCTGGCTACCACCCCCAAAAAACGTACACAATGTCGCAGAGGCAGTAAGGGCTGAATCTCACAGGGCCGTCCTTGGTGGCCAGGCCCAGCCGGTGGAGGGAGTCAGCCTGAAGTGAGAGCAGGAAGTCAAACACCTAAAAAAAAATAATGACAGAAAGAAGTATTAAAGAGGAGGTCTTCATTCAGGTTCAAGCCAGGATATCCTCATCATAGAACTATAGTTGTCCAGTCCAACCTCCTGCCATGCAGGAATACACCACTAAAGCACCCCCGAAAGGTGGCCATTAAGCCTCTGTTTAGAGATCTCCAAAGAAAGAGAGTCAGTCTTTTACACTGTAAGGTAGCTCTTTTAGTCAAGCGGTTCTTCCTAATGTTCATGTGGATTCTTTTTTCTTATAATTTGCATCCACTGGTTCAAATTGGAATAGCAGAAGACATATGGCATCCTTCCGGGTATTTAAAAGTATGTAAAGATGGCTATTGTACCACTTCACGGTCTTGTCTTCCACAAGCTAAACAGCTCTACTTCCCTAATCTGTTCCTCACAGAGCTTGACCTTCAGGTCTTTTACCATCTTGGTCGCCCTCCTCTAAACTTGTTCCAGTTGCCAATATCCTTCTTGAATTGTGGTGCCCAGAGCTCGACACAGTATTCTAGGGGAGGTCTGCCCAAAGCAACTTTCCCCCTTGATCTGGCCACTGTACAACTGCTGATGCGGCGTAGAATTGCAGTGGGTTTTGTTTTTCTTCACATCACACTCATGTTTAGCTTGTGGTCGATAAAGACGCCTAGATCCTTTTCATATGTACTGCTTTCAAGCCTGACATTACCCAGCCCATACTTGTGTGTTTTCGTCTTCCTGCCTAAATGTGGTACCTTACATTTATCCCAGTTGAAATTCATTTTGTGAGCTTTGGCCCAATAATGCAATCTGTTAAGGTCACTTTGAATCCTGATTCTCTCCACTGAGCGGTTAGCTATCCCTCCTACTTTAGTGTCACCTACAGATGTGATAAACACGCCCTCTATTCCATCAAAAGAGCTGTTGATAGGCCCATCATAGCTCTAAGTTCTGCAGTACAGGCCCTCCTCGCTGTCCCACCATCTTCTCAGGCTTCTTTGATGGGAACAAGAGAATGGCACATATAGTGGGAACAGGGCCTTCTTGGCAGCTGCTCCCAGAACCCTGAGACACTCCACTTGCAAAAACATATGAGGGTATGCTTGAAAATACAACAGCAAGGCCTGCTCACATTTCAAAAGCTGAACGGAATAGCAAAGTACAATTCCCAGTAATCAGCAAACAAGGATACTAGTGCCCTGTCTCATTCTTCGCCTCTTCTCAAGACTAGCAAAAGCATAAGAAAAGCCCTGAGTGACCATTTTCCTCTAGGAAGCTATGAAGAAGTACTGTTTTCAATTGGTGTGCTCCTTTGGTTTATCTTCCACGCAAGCCCCTTGCTCTGGGACTGTCTTAAGGAGAGGGGTTCTCACCTGCAGTCGGATGCTGGCAGCGATTGGGAGGCTGTACTTGTATTTATAGTGGAGCTGAATGTGATGGACCAGCATCTCGTACACACGGGTGGCGTGGCTGGCAGGCAGGCTGTACAGTTTGGTCTGAAAGGGGGAGGAGGAAGAGGAGGAAGAAGAGGAGATTCTGTCAAGCTGGAACTGGGAGCACACAGTCAGAAACGTACCAGGTATGGTAAAGCTCTTTTAGTTTGCTTCTTTAAAACTGCAGGGGGGGAAGATAGGCCTAGCGCCATCTGCTAGCTGTTTTGATGTCTCGAGATCAATCAGGAGACTCCCTCCCTGCCCCTACCCTGGAAATAATACAGCCAGATAGAGCGATAGAGCAATGGAGGAACAGACAGACAGATAAGGGGAGCCCCCCTGGAGACCTGGGGGGGGTGCATCCTCCCGCTGTAAACATCATCCCCACAAAGATTCAGAATGTTGGCTCCCCAAATGCCCTTTAGAGTCATATGGGGCATTTATGGAAAGGTTTAAAATGGTCAGGTCCCCCTGAACACCTGGCCAAAAATGTCCTCATACACCCTAGAAGGCATTTGAGACTGTTTTTCTCACCCTAGGGGCACTGGCAACTCTATGAATTTCATAGCATGTTCTTAGGCAAGGAATCCTCAGAGGTGGTTTTGCCAGTTCCTTCCTCTGAAACAGAACCCATAGCATTTGGGATTTCTTGGCATGTACTAAACAGGGCTGTCCCTGCTTAGTTTCCAAGATCAGGTGGGATCTGATGGTGCCTTTAGGGTATATCGAGAGACAAAGGATAACGATTCAAAATGTTACTTACCTGGAGAATGACCAGCAGGCCTAGCACGGCAGTCTTCACATCTTCTAAAGAGGTCGAGTAAGAGAGGAGGTCTCTTTCCTCCAGCTCAGGAGGCGGCAGCAGGGAATGTGAAGCCACCTTTCCAGGGAGAGAAGAAACAGGCCTGGGTGTAAGTAATTCCTACCTAGGGCCACAGGGATTGCGAAGCATACAGACTGTTTGCAAATTATTAAATACTGCATGTTCTCTCTAGGCATCTATTAGGTCCTCGACCTCCAGCATGATTCTATGGTATGCTTCTGCCAGAATTTGACCACAGAGTTATGTTGGATCAGATCAGCAGAATCAGATCAGCAGAAAAGAGCTTCTTGAATTTACCCAAAGCAGTATTTGTTCCCTTACATTCTTCATTTTCCTGGAATGGGTACAGCCTCCGCTATCAAAAGAATTACTGTAGAATGAACAACTGCCTCACCTTCTCTATAATATCCAGCAAGCTATTAAAATGATGGGTATTGCAACCTTCCGCCAGATCCACCAGCAATTGGGTAGCCAGCTTTCGAACTTGGTGGTCCTTATCTTCTGGGATGTGAGCCAACTGGGAGATGACCACCAGGTTAATCAACTCTTCCTGCAAAAGGACAAGATTTCCATGAGCAGCCTAGGTCAGGCTTGATTGGCCTTGCTGTGCCAAACAGAACCGTACTAAGTCTCCCAGAATAAAAAAAAGCCCCACCTCATAAAACTGCCGGTTGACACTCAGGACAAAAGACAGGACGTGCAAAACTTTGATGCGAACGGCACTCCGACTTTCGTTTCTAGGTAGAAAGAGAGGACAATGGGGGTTAAGAGGAAAATCCAACTTTATTCTGCATGCTTACTGCTGTTGCCATGTGCCTTCAACTCGATTCCAGACTCTTCAACACCTTTGTCATCCCTCTCTGGACCTGTTCCCATCTAGCAACATGCTCCTTAAGCTGTATTTGCACAGCACTCTGAGCGAGGTCTGACCATAGCAGAATGCTGTTCTTTCTCAGACTCTCATTGCTGTATCTTGGTTGATGTAAACTAGCGTTGAAAGCCAAAGCTATGAAACAGGAGCCAGAGAGCAAGGGTCCTACCTGAAGAACCTTTCCATCAAGACCTGTAGGTTGTGGATCCAGCCATCCTTCGCCGGGTGGATGGACTGCGCACGGTACGTTATCAGGTTCAGAACAGAAGATTCCTTTCAAAGAGAAAGAAAAACAGTGCTTTTAAAAAAGGAAGCAAAGTTTAACATAAAGGAAGGTGAAAATCAGGAAAAATAAAAAAAGACAAAACAAAAAAGAATTGATTGATTAGTTAACAGAGCCAACAGCTACTGTTTTGTCACAATCCCACCAGACTCTCCCCACCAGCCTTACAGGTCTTTCGTTAGCACATCTCTCCACAAGCTCAAAGTATCTCTCCTTAGATCCATGAAAGTCATTCTGGTCACACAGCTCCTCCACAGTGGTCAGCAAGTCATGGACGATGGATTTCAGTTCCTGGCTCTCTAGGGTCTGGAAGAGAGAAAGAAAAGGCAACTTTCAGACTCAGAAGGAAGCTTTCAGGATACATCCTTACAAATAGGAGCTTCAAGTGGCTCTCAGGGCCGTTCTCCTGTGGAAACACTGAAGGAGAGAGAACAGACACACCCAAACTTCCTATCTGTAAGCTATATCTGACATTTTCCTTGTTTTTTTTCCAGGCTGTGAGGCCATGTTCTAGAATAGTTTCTTTCTTCCTCACAGCCCAGAAAAAAACCAAGGAAAATTTATGGATACCGGCCGTGAAAGCCTTCGACTTCACATTGAATATATCTGACATTGTTACACTGGAATTTATTATTCCGATAATTATTCGTTATTCTGATATTTTTTCTATGACTGTTTCTTTATCAGGATCCTAGATGTATTTTTCTGGGACCTGTTCAAGGATACCATTCCCTCTAGAGGTGATAAGAGAACTTTATGAGGTTTTAGAGTTTCAATCTAGCTCAGTGCTCACTCTCTTTTTCTCTATTCTTTCTTCTCCACACACCTCTTGGTTTTACTGGTCCTTTCTCTCCACCCCAGTGCTGTCCTACACACCAAATTTGTCTTCATCCTCACTCCTTTTTTTATTATAATTTCAATGGCCCTGCAGAGGGACGCACTACATGGAACTGCCTAGAAATCTTCCAGAGAAATTGATTTCTAGGGCAGCTCTGTTGGTCAGGAAAGTCTGCCACCTAGTGACTGAAGATGGTATTTCACATTACAAATTTTAATTAACTAAAATCAATTAATTTTACAAATAAAATAACTCTGAGGTGTATATCTCCAATGTCCCCTTAGTATACACACCATGTTTCAAGTGTCTAGGTGTCACACAAGTGGAGCTATGGCTAAGATACACATGTTCTTCCATCATTACAGTTTGAGCATTGCTATCATATATGGTGTTCTTCACATCTGGACAGATTCATTCCTTAAGATGATTACAAGCTAAAATTTGACAGTGTGAGATAAAAAGCGAGGGGAAATAAAGAGTGGCCTCTATTAAAGGACAACCTTGGAAGCTGCAGAAGGAGAAAAAATAGGTAAAAAGAGATTGTGACTTAAAAACTCTTTTACAACCTCGCTAATAACTCCACCCTTTCTGTTCCCCCAGGTGGGCACCTGAAATAGACTTTGCGTTTACCTGCAGCTGCTGGAGCAACTGCTCAATGATGTCCAGGAGGATGTCCCAAGTGACGGCTTGGAGACCCTTTCCATACTTTTTGATCAGCCTGGTTATGGAGAGGACTATTTCGTAAGACACAACGGCGTTTGGACAAGTCATGGCCTGGAAGGAAAAAGCCCTCTGTGAGGAATATCTATAGCATTATTGGGACCTGCCTGAACCCAAAGGAGCTATTTCCTAACTCTGCTGGGCTTGGGGCAAAGAATTCAGAAAATATGTCCATCCAGGTCGTGGCTGCAAAAGATCCAGTTCTGTAAAACACCGCTAAATTGAGCAAGCTCAGTTTAAATGCTTCAAGTGCAGAAGCAAGGAGTGGTTCTCAACCTTTGGTCCTTCAAATGTTTTGGACTTTAACTCCCAGAAGTCTCAGCCAATATGGCCAATGCTGAGGAATTCTGGGAGCTGAAGTCCAAAACACCTGGAAGACGAAAGGTTGAGAACCTAAAGGAAGAAGACTGCCACCCTTAAGTAAACACGGGCCTTCTGTACTCCTGCAAGCTACAACTGGATATTCAGAGGATTTGAAATCACAAACACAAGAACTACAGTGATGAAGTTACATCATGCTGGGTGCAGTTACTGACACTGACAAACTAGCAGGCTGGAGTTCTTGGTTCCTCCCAAGCATCACGTGTGAAACTTTATAATAATTGGGGCACAGACAACCATTCAAGAAAGTTTTCATAGAAGCAGGAGTTAGTCTCTTGCAGCATAAAAAGGAAGAAGGGAGGGAGAGGAATAAAAAGAATGTGGCAGCACATTTAAGATTATTTTTGCATGAGTTTTCCCACCCACTTCTTTAGATGCAGTTCAGAGTGATATTAAAGCCTCAGGTTAAAAAGCACATTTATACAGTTTTTGGAGTGGGATAGAATGTAATAGGACCCAGAAAGATGTAAATCATGTCCTCTGTCCTACATTTTCAAAGGGCTGGGTGAGGTGATACAGGTCTTTCAGATCTTTACAGTGAGCACCGCCTGCGGCCCGCACTTTGCCACCCCTGGATGTAAGGGTCTTCTGGAGCTCAGAGGTACCTTCAGGAAAGAGGGCAGCACTGAGGTGGCTGAGTTTTTGAGGGACTGCAGCCGGTGTGCCCCCCACAAGGCCATTCCCACGAAGAACACAGCCCCTCTCAGCAGCACAGCATCTTCCATGTGAGTTCTGAAAATAATGGGTGTGCAAGTTAAGCTTGTGTGGTACATATTTTCCCTGTTTGGGTTCTACCTAAATACCAAACAAAAGTATTAATTTCAGTCATTTGTGTTGCTCTGTAAAATTAACATACAGGTAACCCCTCTGTATCCAAGGCACCAACATCTGTGGTTTCAGTTATCTATGGCTGAAAAAATAGGGACACATACCATAGAGTCACACTGGGAAATGCCTAGAGGTGTCCTCTCTAGGAATCACTAGGTCCTCCAATGCAACTCTATGGTATGTTCGTATGTTTTTGGCATCTTGTTCAGTCTGTAGAAAAGGAAAAACTTTCCAGCCCTCAAATAGGGGGCATTCCTTATAATAAGGGACCCTTGCCAGCCCTATAAGGGCAAAGCTTTTGGGCCCTGAAATAAGGGACATTCCTTAAAATACGGGACACCTGGCATCCTTAGTCATGGAGCGGGTTGTGCAATGTCACACCTGAGCATCCATACCTTTAAAACCCCTTTCCTCTGGGACACTCAAACCACACCACAGTAGCAGCATCGCCCTTTCAAGCCAAGCCCCCATTTCCCATAAGGTCTGTGCAAACATTTACCACATCTCCCTCTACCCAACACGGCCTCCAGCTATCCATCCTCCACTCCAAAGTGGCTCCTTGATGCTCTTGTGATATGGCAATAAGCACATGCTCCTTGCCCGCCCCCCCCCCGGCCCCCGAAGGAAGAAGAGGTTTCCCCAGATTGCATTACACACCTGTCCTCCATGATTCGGCACATGTTGTAAATGGCACTGTGCCCCAAGTGAGTTCCCAGCAGGTTTCGCATGAGCTGAAGAGCAAACACACGGGGGTGCCTTGTCAGATATTAAGGACCTTGCACACAAGGTAGCAAGATGTCAGCAGCACGAAATAAAAAAATCTATATTTTGCAGTATGAAAAGCACGATTATGTGTTTTTGTGAGATATTTGAAACATGATTATGTTAACAAACACAATTACGTTAACAAAAACCATGAAGTCCAGTGCCAAATTAACTGATGCAGAATTTTTTACACTAAAAGAAACCATTTAGAGGTCTTAAAGGTACTGCTAGATTTGTCCCTGTCCCTTCTATGATGCAAATTAGGAAAACTATATACCAGATTTGAACAACACCAACGGCGGCTGTTGCATTAGCAAGTTCTGGAATTTTTCAGTGTGGGATCATGGGAAAGGGGACATGGCCAACTGGGGAACCCCCAGAGGGCCTAATTGGCAGGCGAGGGCTCGAGATTCCCCACCCTGGTTTATAGTAATGCTCCAAGGCACTGCAGATGATAGGCACATTTCTACTAATCTGAGACCACATTTTCAAACATCTCACAACTCAACTGGAGAAAATATAAAATCAAAACCAATTCATGGAGACCTTTAAACTATACTGGAAAGCAGTTTACAGCCCTACAGCTTCAAGTCTCTGGCATCCCCACTTAAAAAGAGCCAGGTACCAGATGGTAGAGGAGACCCAAGAGAACTGCTGCCACCCAGAGCAGGGAGGAGTGAACTGCATTGGGCAAGAGGATGTGAGCTGGACAATCAAGTAGTTTGCCCAGGACTTGTATAGCTCTCTGAACTGATGACTGACCTTCCAGCATGGTTCACAGAGTTCCTTCACATTGATGGTCCAGCACAAGGTGACGATAAAGGCTGGGAGAGTTTCAGAAGGCAGGCGGTTATAACACACCACAGCATCCAAGACCTGCAGTGATACCTTGGAAGGACAAAAGATAAGAAGATGTGTGGCTGCCTTAAAGTGGTACAACTCTGTGACTGTCACTGCCATGGTTAATTCTAGTGCCCCCCCCAGTATCATACAGCAGTATGATACGTGAGAAGTATCATACTTCTCAAGGTAACTGACACAAGGGACCAGCACTATTATTCCACACTGTGCAGTACAGTTGTCCCTTCACATTCACGGATTTGGCATTCATGGTTTTAAGTATTCATGGCTTGAAAATATTCTTAAAAAAATAAAAATCCAAAAAGCAAACCTTGATTTTGCCATCTTATATAAGGGACACCATTTTGCTATGCCATTGCATAAAATGGGACTTGATTATTCAGATTTGGGTATTCATGGGGGGTCCTGGAACCAAACCCCACCCAATGTGAAGGGACAACTGTACTATATTTATAGCCATTGGCTAGAATTGTTTCTTTATCTCCTGGGACCCTCTAGGGGCTGCAAGCCAAGGCACATAGACTGGTACCAGTTGATGGACCACCATTTTGAGTAGCACCCCTGTACAAAACCACCAAGGCAGATCCCAACCCCCAAGGAATCTGCAATCTGCATCTTGATGCACAACAAAAGATGGGGAGGGAAAGCAGGAGAGGGAAGAGCAACAAGGAATGTGAGCAAATCAATCAGGTCTAATTCTTTTTTAACTTTTGTAACTTGCAATGTTTTAGTTGTGTTTTGTAATTATTGTAAGCTGCCTTGAACCCCATCTTGGAAGAAAGGTGGGATATAAAGCCAATAAACAAACAAACAAATAGGCTTCCTCCCCAAAGGCACCCTACGCCAGCACCAGAATGCAGAGGTGCAATCACTGCAGTGGCTGTTACTACAATTGGGCTCAAAGACTGAGGGTCTGAAGGTGTTTGAGGAAGGTTATTTAAAAAGGGAGAAAGAGAGAATAGAGGACTAAGGCAAGGGGTTTTGGCCTTGGGAGGAGGCAGGGTGAACGGGTATGTTTGCTTAAGAAAACAACCTCCCCCACCAAAAATCCCCCACACATTTGACTAATAATAGCATATTTTCTTCCTTTCCTAGGTGTAGTTCCAGGCCTCTTCAAGGGTTATTTCAGTGCCTGACACCGACACGTATTACTGCTATAGCGTAAACTTTATTAGTGGTACATGATGCAGAAGATGGTCTATAGCAAGAGAAGTGTTCCAGCCCTCTTGCTGATGGGGCCCATCACACCACACAGCCAATGGTAGAGTTGGCCCCAAATGAATTCTACCCAGACTGACCCTCAGCCAACAATCAAACGCCCTATTGCTGGACATATGGGGAGCCCCCAAGGAAAGGCCAATGGAAGATGGACTCCCAAGAGTTATATGGTACAGAAGCAGCCAGAGAAAATCAAAATGTGTAAGCGGGATCCATCTCTCTCCACACACACATGTAAGCAGTGAGCAACAGAGAAAAATTCTCTGCCCCAGTTGGTTCTCAGACTTCTTATCTTTTCCCAGCCTCAGACTGCAAATCTAATGCAAAAACTACCCAACACTAATGCAAGTTAATTCTTTCATCCCAAAGGACAGCTGCTAATGTTTGGCTATGATGTTAATAAGGACTCCAAAACCCATCTGCCTGGGGGCAGAGGTCGAGGTCACTACAAACACCCACAATAATCATGTCATCGCTTACTTCAATATCAACTGCAGATGATGTCTGGATGCACAGAAAGCAAATCGTGCTGCAGGAAAGAAAAACGCGGTTAGAGGTGTTTCTTTTATTTGAATCTTGCTCTCCTACCCAGAATTACGAAATTTAAGGCTTTGAGTGAGCAAGGAAGCAGCACCAGATACACAAGGATACGTGACCCCAGCTAAGTTCTCTTCCACTGCCGTGCACTTATGGAGAAATTTCATCTTCCCTAGGATCACTGCTGTCATATGTGTAGTGACAAATGTTCACAATAACACTGATATAAAAGGCACAGTCTTAACTCCATTTGCCAATTCTAATTAGAACAGACCCATGGATTCAATGAGTTGTATATAAAAGTCAAGTTATATATATGAGATGTATATGAAAGTCAAGTTATCATTCAGCAATTGATTCACAAGTCTAGTTTAGTTGGGCCTAGCAACTGGATCTAGGCCATCATACATGTTTTGGCCAGCATTTTATCTACATAAATCAATGTATGGAGTCTACGTGGAAGCCAGGCTGCTGATTTAAACCAGGCCTGGGCCACTGTGGAAGGCTAGAGGGCTCATATTAGCCACCCAGGTGACCTTGGAGTGCCACCCCACACCCACACACACACAGCATCCAATACTGCAAAAAACAAAGAAACACCAAAAATACATTCCCCACCCAAAACGCCCTCTAGTTGACACAGGTCTACTATGTTATTGGGCTTTCCTGGGCTGTTTTAGGCTCAGAGGAGGACTGTTTTTGAACAACAGGAAGTGAGTGGAAGTCACTTCCTGGTTTGTTTGTTTATTTTTTAAAAAGGCCTCTCCTGGCCTAAATTGGCTCAAAGGGGGCACAGAATGGGCAGAAAAGCCCCATACCCCCTCTAGAGCAAAGCTTCTTAAACTGTGGAGGTTGTGTAACTGAATGTGGGGGGTCGTGAAAAATTTGACAATAATAAATTTGATATGTATACCTATTTTATATACCTGTATACCCAAAGGCACATAAAACTTTCTTGGACGAAAAGGGGTCAAGAGTGGGGAAAAATTAAGAAGCCCTGCTCTAGAGGGTATTTGGGGACAAATTTTTTTGGAAAAAAAATCACAAAAATGCTTTGCCCACCTCTGATTTAAACCATAAACATCATTTGTTAAAACCAAGAGAAGATCGAAAGCTGAGACTTACCGGACCATGACAGCAATATAATCATCTAAGTAGCAGCTGTTGAACTTGACCAAGTTGACCAGCACCAGAAGGAATTCTGAAGTCAAACCAACTTGCATCCATTGAATGACAAAGTCAGCTGATGAAGAAACAGAGAGACAAAATCTAAATGTGAAATTGCTGGGAACACCTCCTGTTTTCTAAACCCCAGAAGGTGCTTCATATTAGGGCTAGATAAGCACTCAAACCTTCACCTGCCTCATCAAATAATTCGCCAGCTATGTATTTGCAATTTCTGAAATTTCATTGCACATTTTAAAGATAATTACAACTACTGTGCAACTACAGTTGATAAAGCATTCTATCTACATGAAACTACTAATGTATCTATATAACACAGTTCTAGCAGCTTGATACCATTTTAAGAATCATGGCTCCATCCTATGAAATCCTGGGATTTGTAGTTTGGTGAGGAACTTGGAATTCTCTGATATAGAGCTTTGTTGACCTCCCTTGACTCCAGTTCCCAGCATGCCCTGATTTAATCCTTATCTCCTCTCCTTTTAAGGTTATCTTGGGAACTGTAGTTCAGAAGAACACAGCATTGCTCTAGCAAAAAATTCTAAGTCCCTCACCAAACTACAAATCCCAGGATTTCAAAGGATGGAGCCATGAAAGTTAAACAGCATCAAACTGCTATACAGTCAGACTCCCATATCTGTGGAACCAATATCGGTGGTTTCATTTATTCACAGCTGAAAAAAATAGGGAAGCATACCATAGAGCCATGCTAGAAAATGCCTAGAAAGGTGCCCTTTCTAGGCATCTTCTAGGTCCTCCAACGCAACTCTATGGTACGTTTGTACCAGATGTCCTTTAGTTTAATAGGGTTCACTAATAACCGCCGTTTCCAGTATTTGCAGTACGCAGGCACCATCATTAAGTAGTGGTTAAAAAGCAGGCCTACCCAACTCTTCCTCCAAGTACATTATGTATCTTCCATTATCTGTGAGAGCCTTGAATACTTCAAGCCGTTCATGCAGGTCTTCATTAGAAGGGTAATCTTTTATCACTTTAAAGAAGTGAGCCCGGAGGATCCCTAGCCTCTCGCCCTGAAAAGTGAAAAAAATGGCCTTCTTAAACTGTGGTTGTTAGAAAAAGCACACTTCTTAGTGGCCCACAGTCCCAATGGTGTGGTTTGGACATCACAACAAACTAGAACTGTCAAGGACTGCAGATCACCATGAAGGAGTAAGGCAGTTGGCACACGTTTCTCTGAACAGGAGAACAAACCAGGAATTATCTGATTAACAATGATCTGCAAGTCTTGAAGAGAAACGACAACACAGAAAGAATCACAACCCGGAAACATCACCCAAGGAGACCTTCTGCTGTGCTTTCTGCAACCGGACTTGTCTATCTCGGATTGGCCTTTTTAGTCATCAGCGTGCTTGCAGAAAGCGTGGGATGAGTCCTTTCTGAATCTTCGTTTGCGAAGAAAAGCCAGAGAGTTAATGTTACTTTTAAACTAAGAGCTCTAGATTGTTTTCCTCTTAACAAGACCAGAATTCAAAGCCAAAAATGCAAACCCTGGCTTATGGTTCTGTCTTGTTTGTTTGCAGTAAGCCAACACGCTATGTATGTTCACAGTGAGCCAGAACGCTCTCCCATTCAGACTTACAATGACATGCCCAACCAACCCATTCAGATCCTTGGTTGTGCATCCCTCAGGTGTACTCCAAAAGCCTTACCTGTCCTTGAATAATCGCCTTCAGCAGATGAAGCACAGCATGTCTGGCCTCTGCCGGTCGATCTGGCTGCAGCATATCTGCTACCACCTTCCAGATAGCTTCCACTGCATGCTGAGAGTACACAAAACTTACATGTTATCTGCACTCATACTGAATATGGTGGACAAATACCTTCACTAAGCACATTTAGAGTTAGATCCGTGTAATTAAACATTAAATGCAATTCCAGCTTCACATACACATAGGCCAAGCATTAACATGCCTATGCTGGCTGGTTAGGTCTGATAAAGTGAAATTGAGGGGAGCATCTACTAAACTGGAAAAATTATATTCTTCTCATCTCTCCCACTGGGCAAACCCCACACACTCACCTCTTCAAACTTTTTAGTTTTTGCTACCTCGCAGATTTGGCCGATCGCCCTAATCCGATTGTTCAAGCCACATTCTGGGCTCATTTCCTGCAAAGAAAGAGAATAGCTGAGACACAGAGTGGACAACCACTTTGCCACCAAAGGCCACGTGCATCCACAGATTGGGAGGCAGATGCCAGTGAGCGTGGCTATGGCCATGGATAGCAGATGCTAGGATCAGAGCTGGTACGCACAGCCCTTTCCCCAACAAGCACACACACACCTGCATATTCATCTTTCTCCTTCATTTCCATGTACATGGGGAGAACCAGTTAACCCTCTTGCTATGAGCTGTGATCACATCTCTCTAAAAGCAACAACACTGAACTGCTTCAGTTCCAGGGCCCTGATCCACTCAGTTTCTAGGCCAATTCAGGTTTGAGGGTCTGTCAAAATGAAACATGCTCAAAGGTGCACCAACATAATGGCTTATTGATCACAAAGAAGAGATTCTTTGTGATTATGGTGGCACAGTGGTTAAACGCCAGTCCTGCAAGTCACCACGTTGCAAGTTCGATTCCAGCGGGCTCCAAGGTTCACTCAGCCTTCCATCCTTTCGTAGGTCGGTAAAATGAGTACCCGGCTTGTGGGGGCAATGAGCTAACACACATTGGAAACTGCTTAATGCAGCGTAGATGTGTAAATTGCTATTGCTTAAAACAATTTGTAAGCCGCTCTGATAGCCTTGTGGCTGAAGAGCGGGGTATAAATAAATAAATACTATATAATAAATATAATTCAAAGAACATTAAAATCACCAACACCAAGCAATTGGTGGTATTGTCTATAAATCACAGGCTAAGTTTACCAAGAGTTTTTTAAGAAGCTCAGATTCATTCTATGCTTCTGTTTTCTGTTCCAACCACATGTTAAGCTGTTCTCACACAGTTTCTGATTCTCAGCAAACCCACAGGTTCCCATGTTTCTAAGGGTTACCTTGAGTATCTCTGCTGTGATTATGAATTCTGTCTGTTTCCCTTCCGATGACTTAGAATTTGGCCTGGACTGCCCCAATCCTAAGAGACTCTTGAACTTCTCCTTCAGACCGGGGTCTTTGCTCTGTGGCTTGGCCATCCTTAACTAAGAGAGCATCGAGAAAACTGTGCAGATGGAAGACAAACACAAGATGGCATCATCAACACAACATGAGGAAAAAGTGTCTCCAGAGTCAACCTACACGCTCTCACCTATTCGCCATGGGATGGTCTATATACCAGTCGCTCCCCCATATCCACAGGGCATACATTCATGGCCTTACTATTTATAAGTGAAACCGTACATAATAACAAACCCTATTAAAATAAAGGACCTCCAGTACAAATGTACCACACTGTTGCATTGGAGGACTAAGCAGTTCCTAGAGAGGACACCTCTCTACCTGTGAAAGTGGTGGGTGTTAGCAAAGGGGGGATTCTGGGAGTTGTAGTACTACTACAACAATAAGCAGCTTTGGTTAATCCCCCTCACTTGCCTTCCTGTCCCCCCAAACCATCTCCCAGGGTGCCTCTAAAAAGGGGGGGCTTCTGGTTGTCCTCCCCCTACACCCCATTTATTCCAACACCCCCTAATATCTTTCAGGACTGCAACTACAGAACCCCCCCACCCAGTGTTTCTAAAGGGGGGTTCTGGGAGTTATAGTCCAACAACAACAACAAGCAGCTTTGGTTAATCCAGACCTCACTTGCCTTCCTGCTCCGCAAAAAGCATCTCCCAGGGGTACGTCTAAAAACAACAACAACAGGGGGGTTTCTAGTTGTTCTCACCCCTACACCCCATGTATCCCAACACCCTCTCATATCTTTCTGGACTAGAACTCCCAGAACCCCCCACCTCCCAGGTGTTGCTAAAGGAGGGTTCTAGCAGTTGTAGTCCAATAATAATAATAATAATAAGAAGAAGAATGAGAAGCAGCAGCAGCAGCTTTGATTAACCCCCCTCACTTGCCTTCCTGCCCCCCAAACCATCTCCTAGGAGTGCCTCTGAAAAGGGGGGCTTCTGGTTATCCTCCCGCCCTACACCCCATTTATTCCAACACCCCCTCATATCTCTCTGGACTACAACTCCCAGACCCCCCACCCAGTATTGCCAAAGGGGGGATTCTGGGAGTTGTAGTCCAGCAACAACAATAAGCCGCTTTAGTTAACCCCCCCCTCACTTGCCTTCCTGCCCCCCAAAACCATCTCCTAGGGATGCCTCTAAAAAGGGGGGCTTCTGGTTGTCGTCCCCCTACACCCCATTTATCCCAACACCCCCTCATATCTTTCTGGACTACAACTCCCAGAACCCCCCACCCAATGTTGTCAAAGGGGGATTCTGGGAGTTGTAGTCCAACACCCCCTCATATCTTCCTGGACTACAACTCCCAGAATCCCCCCACCCAGTATTGCCAAAGGGGGATTCTGGGAGGTGTAGTCCAACAACAAGAACAAGCAGCTTTGGTTAACCCCCCCTCACTTGCCTTCCTGACCCCCAAAACCATCTCCTAGGGGTGCCTCTAAAAAGGGGGGCTTCTGGTTGTCCTCCCTTACACCCCATTTATCCCAACACCCCTATTTTTCCAATACCACTAATTACACACACACAGTTACCAGCTTCCTCCTCCTCCTCCTCCTCCTCCTCCTCCACCACCACAACCGCCCCCTCCCTCACCTGCTTCTTCTTCCTCCTCCTCCTCCGTCTCCTTCCCAGTCTAAAACTGGGACCCCGCCCCCTTTTCCAGCGGAAACCCAGCTCCGCTTCCGGTTTCAGGCAGCTCCACTTCCTGTTTCTGCCGCGGGGCATTGTGGGGGCTGTAGTCCCTCGGCGGGCGGGCGGCTGAAGCATGTGCGCAGGGCGGGCAGCTTCCAGCCGGCGGCTGCTGGGCGAAACCAAAGGTGAGGATGGCGGGGGGGGGGAGTTTGGATTGTTCCATCGAGTTTCCCCCCCTTGAACTTTTTGATAGCCTCTTTTTGGAGGGAACTACACTTTCCAGAATCCCCCCTTTGCTCCAACGGCTGGGAGTTGTAGTCCTCCCCTCCCCCAAAAAAGGCAAGCTCTGCTTTTAATTCTTTTATTTATTTATTTTTGCATTAGAGCTCAGGATAGGTACTTTTATTTGGACTACAAATCCCAGAAGCCACAGGCTATGCTAGCTGGGGGGGATGTTATGGGAATTGCAGCCCTTGGGCTGCATCTCTATTGCAGAAATAAACCAGTTTGACACTGCTTTAACTGCCATGGCTCTGTACTTTGGAATTCTGGGATTTGTAGTTTTGTGAGCTGTTTAGCCTTCTCTGTCAGAGCCACAACAAATTACAAACCCCATGATTCCATAGGAGGGAGAAAGATTATATTTGGCCCCCTCTTTTTGATGGCCTCTTTTTGGACTACACTTCCCAGAATCCCCCTTTGCTCCACCAGCTGGGAGTTGTAGTCCCACCCCCAAAAAAGGTGCTTTCCCAATCTCTGCTTTAATTCCTTTTTAAATAACCTTTTGGTGGTATTATTGCAAGAACAGTTGCAGTTTCTGTTTTTGCATTAGAGCACGGGATAGGTACTTTTATTTGGACTACAACTCCCAGAAGCCACAAGCTATGCTGGTAAGGGGTGTGTGATATGGGAACTGCAGCCCTTCAAGGTAACTTGAGCGGCATCTCCATTGCAGAAATAATCCAGTTTGACGCCATTTTTCAGAGCTATGGCTCAGTGCTATGAAATTCTGGAATTTGTAATTTTGTGAGATATTTAGCCTTCTCTATCAGAGCCACACAAACTACAGGCCATCTGTCGGGATGCTTTGATTGTGTATTCCTTTTTTAAAAAATTGTATTAATTTTATAATCATACATTATAACATCCAATCAATACTTATTTAGTAAAACACATAATATTACCATAAACATCACAATTTTTCTATTAACTAATTTCAAAAGTTAACATAAATTCTTTATTATGATTATTTTCAAGAATATTAGTTCCCCTCCCTCCTCAGTGCTCCCCTTCACCGGAGCCATTATCCCTTACCTAATCTTTCCAGAATCTCATTTCTTCTCGTGGAGGTAACCTCCCATCTTTTGTCTGTAATACTTTTTTAACAAATACTTTCCAAATTTTATCAAAATCACTTTCTTTCCAACTTCCTCTTCTTACTTTAATTCTACATGTTAACTTATCCTTTATGGCCATTTTCCAAACTTCTTTATACCACTTTGATTGTTTCTTCCTACGTAGCAGAATGGGGTTGGACTAGATGGCCCTTTGGGATCCCTTCCAACTCTATGATTCTATGAAACTGGATTATTTCTACAGTGCAGATGCAGCCTGAGCTATGCCTATCGCTCGCCAAGTTTCTTTTCTGTGCCTTCCTTCCAGCGGCAAGTGCAGCCCTGGCCACCAAGAGCCACCGGAGAGGGAGGAAAGTCCGTATCACCTACGAATCGCCAGAAGGAAATGGCGTAGAGAAGGCAACCGAAACAGAAGCCAAGAAGCAGAGATGGGAGCCCAAAAACTGGGAGCAGCATCTGGCCAATATCCGGGAAATGAGGAAGGGAAGAGATGCTCCAGTTGACCAGATGGGCGCCGGGAAATGCTACGACGCCGATGCTCCTCCAGAGGTGAGGACGGGGAATCTTCTTTATGCAAGCTAAAAAAAAATTGGGTCCTCCAGCTGGGAGTTGTAGTCCCACCCCAAAAAAGGTGCTTTCCCAAGCTCTGCTTTAATTCCTTTTTTTAATAGCCTCTTGGTGGTATTATTACAAGGACACTTCTGGGTATAAATAAATAAATAAATAAATATAAAATAAAATAAAAATAAATTCCCTTCTTGGCCTTTGATTTCTCCCATATATTTAGGAAATCTGGCATTCAGATGTCATGAGCAAGCAAGCCCGCACAACAGAGGGAACCCCCTGAAGGATGGATGCGTGCGTGTGTGTGTGTGTGTGTGTGAGGATCATCAAAAAGCAAGCCAGGAAACGCCTGGTGCGGAGTGTGTGTGTGTGTATTTATGTCAGAGAAGGGGGAGTGTGTGTTTGTGCATATGTGAGAGAGGAAGAGAGAGGAAGAGAGAGGTATGTGTGTGCTGTTGCATATGTCTAAGTGTGCATATGAGAAAGCAAAGTGTATGTTTGCATGTCCCTGTAAGAGCAGGGCATGAGGTATGTGTGCATTTTTGCATCTCTGTATATAAAAGATGTCTATCTCGGATTGGCCTTTTTAGTCATCAGCGCGCTTGCAGAAAGCGCGGGATGTGTCCTTCCTGAATCTTCGTTTGCGAAGAGAAGCCAGAGAGAGATATAAAAGAAGGTTTTTGATTTGCATGGGGGTGAGTGTTTGTCTTTGTGTGTCTGTTTTGATAAGGTATCTGTTACAGTTCTTTCAGTTTTCTTTAAAGTTAATGACGGTGCTTGGGATCTTTTTAGAATAGTTGCTATTGTTGTTTAAGTTCCTTGGATAGTGCAGACTACACAAACATACAAAGCCAATAAAAACATTCAACAACATGCCCTGGCTATTAAAGATGTCATCTTTTACCAATGAACTTTTGCTGGAGTGATGCCGCACTGCTAAAAATGCGCAAAATTTGTGGCGACTAAGGAGATTTTCACACTACACTGTTATAGCGTTACTATTCCACTTTAACTGCTCTGGCTTCCTCCTGTGGAATTCTGGGGTTTGTAGTTTAGTGAGGCCTAAGAGCTCTCTGGCTGAGAGTTGCAAATGCCCCTCCCTAAACTGTAAATCCCAGGATTCCACAGGAGGCAGCCATAGCAAATAAAGTGGAATAGTAACACTATAACAGTGTAATGTGAAAATCTCCTATATCGCCCTTAAATCCATGGCCGAAAGCTGAGCTGAACCAAGGAATAATTTGGAATGTGGAGGGATTTTGCGTGCTGTCAAGACCGCCCCCCTGCCCTCCTGAAGAGCGATCCAGTGGTGTTCACCATCCATTTCCGTTCCACTTTCTAGGTGATGCGCTACCAGGTTCTGTTGTCACTCATGCTTTCCAGCCAGACCAAAGATCAGGTGACTTCGGCAGCCATGACGCGCCTCAGGGAACATGGCCTCACCGTGGACAACATCTTACACACTGATGACGTGGCTCTGGGCCAGCTCATATATCCTGTGGGGTTTTGGAAGGTGAGTGGTTGGGGGGTAGAGGGAGACACAGAAGGTACCAGTCAAACAAGAGGCTAAAGAGAAAAGGTATTTGCTGCAATAAACCAGGTAAATTTCCCACTCCCACAGTGGGCTTTCCTCAGAGGTGTGTGCCTCAGCAATCTGGCCTGCCCATTAAGCCCACGTGTACCTGCCAACAACCAATTGCAAACCAAAGCATGCTAAATGCAAGATACAAAAGTGAGGAAAACAGAGCTAGAGGGAATACCTTCCAGTGGTTGCAGGTAGATCCATCCCACAGGATCCCAGGAGGCAATGCCAGTCTGGTCACTTTTGCAAAAAGCCCCCCATGGGCATAAAATGGGTCTAGGGCAGGGGGGAACAACCAGAAATAGCCCCTCCTGGACACGTCAAGCTATGCTGTTGTGCATTATTGATGAAATAGGCTTTTGTGTGTGTATGAAAATGTTTTTGGAGATGGCCGGGACATAAAATTGACCTTGGCCCTCCATGTGGTCCATGGGTTGTACTTGCATATTCCTTTTCCCTTGACTGCAGCGCAAGGTGAAATACATCAAGGAAGCCACCGCCATCTTGAAGCGGGACTACGCCGGTGACATTCCCAAGACGGTTGGAGAGCTGGTCAAGCTGCCAGGGGTGGGGCCCAAGATGGCTCATCTGGTGATGGACATCGCCTGGCAGAACATCTCTGGGATCGGTACGGTCTCTTGTAGCTCAAGCTCTCTATGGTCTCCATATTTCCTTTAGGCCAGGTTTTGAATCACCCTGTTCTTATGCCTTCCTTTTTGACTCTAGTCTTCTCAACTTCTGTATGGCAGCACTTAGATTTTGGCTGGCAGGCTAGTAAAACAGCTGAGGCGGCCAAGAACAAGGTATTTTTCTGAACTGGCTATTTTTTTTTTACACTGCGGCATGTCCCAAGGTGGATGATGAGGGCACCTTTCCATTGAGCTCATATGGTAATAGGGAATGAACTGTAATTTCAGCAACAGGCCTGTGAGGCAGGATAGTTTTTGTATTTTTCACTGGTGCCAAGGTCAAGGAGAAACAGAGAGAATTCTGGTTTGTGAAAAGCCACTTGGTGAGTTTGTGGTAGGAGTAAGATTTGAACTGGGATCTTCCTGAATCACAGTCTTAGCCACTGTGCTGTTGAAAAACAATTGTTCTGCAGTGAGTTCTCCACCTCTAGCTTGGATTTTGATGGCGTGAAAAAATCCTGGAGGAGGCAGAAGATGGCGCCCTGCTCCCATTTTCCTTGTTTATATCAGCCCACCGTTTTATTGTTTGAAGGTTGTTGTGTTGTTGTTTTACAACACATTCCCATATTCTGATTTAAGGTATATTAAAATGTCCCTATGTTGGGATTGTAAGGTCACAGGGAAACCTGAGAATGATGTCCAAAATCAATGGCTTGCCCCAACAAGTGAGTGTCAGACCTGTTGAACCAATGGGAATTTAGCAAATCGACATGCATGTAAGCTCTGTTGATTCATTGGGTTTACTCTAGTTGGGATGAACAGTTGGACTTGGGCTCTTGTTTTCAATGAGTGGCTCTGTTGTGAGAACTGCGAGGGCCCGTTGGCGGAACTGAACGATACGGGAAAGCTATGGTGACCAAAGGGAGTGGAATGGAGGAGATATTCCTCATTTTGCAAAATATTGTACCTGATCCTTAAGTGGCATTTCAGTTTCTTCCAGATCATAGAGTTGGAAGAGACCCCAAGAGCCATCTAGTCCAACCCCATTCTGTCATGCAGGAAGACACAATCAAACCATTCCCAACAGATGGCCATCCAGCCTCTGTTTAAAAACCTCCAAAGAAGAAGGAGACTCCACCACACTCCCAGGCAGCAGCAGATTCCACTACCAAACATCTCCTACTGTTAGGAAGTTCTTCCTAATAATGTTTAGGTGGAATCTCTATCTAGAATACCTATTTATGCAATGGGTTGTTCAGGAATCTCCCTGGAACTTCCTCATACACAAGTGGAAAAACTCTCTCCAATACTTCACTGCTCCTGCCCAAATTACTCCAGGCCAGGGGAGCTGGACTCACAAAAATAGCCCCAGGCGGGGGGAACATGCATCCTGCGGCCCATGCTTTGCCCACCCCTGGTCTATCAAAATCAGGGTCATCTCCCCCGCTAACACCCAGTCTGCTTAATAGATCAGCCTGTAAACACATAGCAAAAGCACATGCGCTTAATGGGTGCATGGGTTTAGATTGTTGTTACAAGTGAGTCAAACTTCATGTCCCAGAGAGAGACGAAGGGTCCCGTGCTAGTTTATAACTTGGGGGGAAAGGAAATATCTTCCCAAGCAAACAGTACAGCATTTCCCTTATTCCTGATTCTAAACACCCCTTCCATAGGTGTGGACACCCACGTGCATCGGATTTCCAACCGGCTGAAATGGATCAAGAAAGAAACCAGAGTCCCTGAGGAAACAAGACAAGCCCTGGAAGAGTGGCTACCCCGGTGAGGCAACTGGAATGGGATTTCGAGTGTTTCTACATGGCACTATTTCCCTAGTTTCTCTCTTGTGCTTTCTGATAAATACACCTCCGTAGATTTTCCTTGGTTTTTTTCCAGGCTGTGAGGCCATATTCTGGACTAGTTTCTTTCTGATGTTTCGCCTGCATCTGTGGCTGGCAGCTTCAGAGAATGCAGGGACCCACCCCTAAAGCATTCCTGAGAGGTGGCCATCTAACCTGTTTTAAAATCCCTGACAAAGGAGAGTCTAATAATAATAATAATAATTTATTTATACCCTGCCCCTCTGCTAAAAACAATCGGAGCGGCTTCCAACAATTAAAAGTCTACCACCTTCCCAGGCAGTCCATTCCACACTAAACAGCTGTGACCGCTAGAAAGTTCTTCCTAATGTTTAGTCTAAATCTCCTTTCTTGTAATTTGAATCCATTGCTTTAGGTCCTTGCTTCTGGAGCAACAGAAAGCAAGGTGTATTCCGGCTTCATGACACATCGTGATATCATCTCTGGGTCTTCTTTTCTTGAGGTTAAACCTACCTAGTTCCCACAACCATTCCTCATAACACCAAGCTAACTGGAGAGCCACCTCCTCCCATACGAAATTCCCCGCACACTTGGGTCTTCATCTGAGGCCAAGCTCATCTGCCAAAAGTGTTGTGAGTGTACACATGAGTGTGTAGGGCCTTCCTCCGTGGTGGCACCCAAGTTAGAAGGTGTATCTTGGATGGTTTGTTTTCCTCTTTTCCCACCTTCAAGTCAAAGTCCTCTTTGGGCACATTTGGGATGGCTGCTACTTGCAGGCTTCCGTTTCTTAGATCTCTATCGCTCGCTGTTTGACATGGCTGCATTTTAATTAATCTGATGGTTATGATGCTGTTGATTTGAGCCTTGTTGCAAGTTTTCTTTTTCCAATACTTAGTCACTTTGAAGGTCTGGTGAAGATGGAAATATGCATTGGAAATATTCGAAATAAATATTTTCTCTCTTTCCGCACCCCACAGGGATCTCTGGAGTGAGATAAACTGGCTGCTGGTTGGATTCGGTCAGCAAATCTGCTTGCCAGTAAGTCCACGCTGCAGTGAGTGCCTCAACAAGGACATCTGCCCAGCTGCTTCCAGGAAGCGCTGAGGCACAGAAAAGGAACTGACCACCTTTACTGGTCTCTTGCCGCCTGAGGAACACGAGATTCCTGAGAAGATGAGCCTTGAAGACCACTCCCCGATGGGGGACGCTGTAGATGACTGGACTCTTTTGGGACAGGGGACTCGAGCAAGAAAGATTTTGACTCTGAAATCCTGTTGGATCGCAGATGGTGTCCGGCCCGTGCATGAATAGAAAGTCTCCAGCAGTGTAACCTTTCTGAGAAGCTTACCATAGAGATATATGTGGTGTGGTATCCCAGACAGTCCTAAAGGCTTTTAACAAAGGGGCATGCCATGTGGAAAGTTGTCTCATAAATATACTGTAGTGTGCTTTCTGTTGCAACTCAAGTAGGCTCATTGAAACAAATGGGAGTTGTTACTCACCACTTATGTAATTGACTCCAATGGGTCTACTCCGGTTGGGACTACAGTTGGCTTTCACCCTGTATTTTTAAGGCCTAAATCAGGAGATGGGATCACGCAGCCCTCCAGATGTTGTTGGACTGCAGCTCCTAGCGCTCCTCATATTGGCCATATGTTGGCTGGGGCTGATGGGACTCTCAGTCCAACAGGAAGGCCACATGGTTACTACTCATGGCCTAAATCTGGCTGTTATTCCCACATAGACTATAGATGCGTTGAATCAAAGGGACTTAGCTAAGTGTGGACTTGCCACGTTCCTAGCGATTCGGTGGGTCTACTTTACTTGGGGACTAACAGTTGGATTGGGGCCAAAATATAGCTGGGAAGAGGAGGAAAGATGGCAGGATAAAGTGCCCTCCCAACTCAGTCCTGTAAAATGGGGGACTTGATTGAGGGATAGCAATGACTTGATGAAAACATGAGTTGATTCTGTTTGCCTTTTGCGGATGAAGATCTACATTTTTGACCAACTGCTCGAGAACTCCCTGGTAATGAACCTGACCTGTGGTTATCAGGGATTTCTGAAGGTTTGGCTAGCTTTGACATTCCTAGCCTCTTTTTTCCCCTTATTAAAGGGCAAGGCTGCTTCCCGAGAGCCACCCTGTGCAAAGCTGCCGGTCCTACTCAGCGTCTTTGCATGCACATACTTTTCTCCAGCCTACACCCCTCCTAGGAAATGTTTGTAGACTCTGCCTGTCTGGCTTGCCCTCCTGGAATTCCCAATTTATATGCTAATAAGCTTGTTACCAGGCAAAAATCATTAGCCGCCTCCACTGTATGATGTCTTTCATGCCTGGCAAAGAGGCACACGGAGGTGCGAGGCCTTTTCACCTGATTGCTGCACCACAGCTCCTTAGTGGAGTCTTTGGAAATCTGCATTAAAGGACTTTTGGAAAGTGGACACAAATCATCATGCCACGCTGGACCCACCAGCTAAACCAGGGGTGGGAATTTTTCAGGGCTTCCTGATCTTGTTAGATGGCAACTCCCAGCAGCCCCAGTTGGTGTACCCCAAGGTGAGGAATGCTGGGAGCTGCAGCTCCCAAATTCAAGGGCTGCTTTATTCTCACCCAAACATTGGAAAGAATGGCACCCAGCTAGGTAAATCTATTTTTCTATAATAAACTCTTTGGGTTCTTTGTTAAGGATGGTGTCCTCAGTAACTGCTTCATGTCTGTATTTCATGAAAGGGACTGCCCAAATACTTTCTAATATGATTGGCTGAAATCCAAATGTAGTTAGAACTGCATAACTACATAACATCTCTTGACCTGACTCCCCAAACCTCCCTTAACAGCCGGCAGCCGCACCAAGCAACACTGGTCTGTTCTGCTGGTGATTGCAATGCTACCAGTTGGTGTTTCCAGTTCCTCCACCAGCAGGCTGCAGTGTGGTCATCAGGAACAGGAAGGGGTCTTGAATGGGTGGGCAAAACATTGTCCGTGGGACCCCTGGGCTGGTGTGAGGTAGGCTGGTGGATTGTTAAATCCCTCCTCCCCCTTCTCAGCATTAAACGCTTTTCCCAGAATTGCTGAGGGTGACTCGCTCTGTTGCCCTGCTGCCACCGCGGCTGTCACTGCCGCCAGTTGACTGCCTGGGTCCCATCGCAGGCGGCCCATCACTGCCACCGCCACTTGACGGTCTTGAGTCCCAATCTAGGCCACGGACTGAGTGGCAGGAGTGGATTGTGAGGCGGAGAGGGAATTTGCATGTGGGTGGTGACTGGTTGGGTGTGTTTCCTGAGCAGCCAATCAGCACACTGGGAAAGGCAACATACCCAAGCGTTTTATACAGTTGTCCCTCTGTATTCACGGATTTGATTTGGTATCCACAGATTTAAGTATTCGCGGCTTGAAAATATTTTTAAAAAAATTATAATCCAAAAAAGCAAACCTTGATTTTGCCACCTTATTATGTACGGGACACCATTTTGCTCTGCCATTGCATATAATGGCACTTGAGTATTTATTTTTTAATTAGGTATTTATACCCCGCCCTTCAGCCACAATGGCTATCAGAGCGGTTTACAAATTGTTTTAAGCAATAGCAATTTACACATCTATGCTGCATTAAGCGGTTTCCAATGTGTGTTAGCTAATTGCCCCCCACAAGCCGGGTACTCATTTTACCGACCTACGAAAGGAGGGAAGGCTGAGTGAACCTATTCACGGATTTTAGTATCCACAGGGGGGTCCTGGAACCAAACCCCAGCAAATATGAAGGGACAAAAATATACATATGGGCTTGCCTGTGAGGGGGAGTACAGCCTATAGAAATGTTGGGGGGAAATTCGCCCTGGCCCCTATATGGCCCCCACCCCACCCCTGGTCTCAGGATCCAGTACCCAAAGCATCATACAAAGACGTGTTTTTGAAACTCTAGGCCTGGGACAGAGTGGGGAGGGAGTTGCCACATTTTTTATAAAACAAACACCAATGCTCTACATGGGAAACCAGTTTTATTACTGACATTTTAGTATACATTTGTTTTTTACACAATGCAATAAACAGCTCTTTTATAACTTTTTTAGTAGATTTCTAAGGTGTGCAGAAACTAAGGCTTACTGAGCTTAGATGATGGCAGAGAAACGTGCTTTTAAAACACAAGGAAGATCATTCCATGGAATAGATGGAAACCATTCGGGGCCAGGAGGGAATGGTTGGTTGAACAAGGGAGCCAAAGAAACCTGTGTTGGTCTATATTTGCGTATGAGATTTCAGGATATTTTTATCCGCAAAGCCATGCTTTTTAGCCAACCCCCCCAACTCCCACAAAAAAAAAAAAAATTCCAGCCTGACTTTAGAAATCAAACGCAAAATTCACTTGGGAGACTTGTGTCTTCCTAAGCGGACGTGAATGGAATTGAGTAATTTCACAAATTCACACCGGGGCTGCCATGATGTTACTACATTGGGGTTACCAGCAAAGCGACAGTTGTGCATTACAACTGACGCCCAATGGGACCAATGCGCATTGGGACACTTGCCGGTTATACATCTTTGCAGTTCACTAATAGCATTCCTTAGCCCTTTGCTACGTAGCTAACTACACGTAAAGTTGCGCAATGTAGGCTGTGATACCAGTGGCGTCATTCAAAGGGTGCGGACCGCCACAGGTAACACCAACAGGAGTGACACCCAAATGACTGTCTTATAAAATTTTTGTGCAGCGTTTCAGTAGAATTTTATCATTTATTAATGAAAATATCCCTGGCACCGTATCGAGCGAGGCAAGCCTGGCTTCCTTGTTCCTCTCCGGTGTGTAGGTTTTTGGTGGTCCTCAAAGTCACATGCAGATTGCGTAGATTGCTGAGATTACTACGGATTCTGTACGGTCTGGCATAGGAGGAGGTCAGTGGGGGTGACACCAACCCTAGTGACGCCATTGCAGGTTAAAGTATTCTGGCCCAGGGTTTTAATGTTTTTTTTTTCCCAGGATGTGAGGCCAGGCAAAACCTCAGGAATAAACTCTTCTAAAACATGGCCTTACAGCCCGGGAAAAAAACCACAAAACACCTATGGATGGCGGCCATGAAAACCTTCGACTTCAGATTCTAGCCCAGGTTTCTTGAAGAACTTGAAAATCATTTTTTAAATGTGCCAATAATTCTTTGTATAACAATGCAGTAGGGAGAAACCTCTCACGCTTCCTTCGCCCTACTTTGAAATACGAGTCGCCTCCCTCAACAATAAAACCGAAACCCCACAGAGCATTAAGTGAAGCCATCCTGAGAGTTAAAATGAATTTCTCCAAAATCTTATCCAGTACCCAAGTTTCACACAGAGTTTAAAAATGTTCCTTTTCTTGCATTACAATTCCCAGACTACCCTACCTAGCTTAGCTACTGGCCATGCTGGCTAGGAGACTTGGGGAGTTGTTGACCAAAAAAAAAAGTAACTTCTCCAGACTCCAGATTCATTACAGCTACAAGCATTCTTAACAGTAGGTCTTAGAATAATCTCGAAGTTATGGCCAGCCTCACCAAATAAAGTGACCTTGAAAAATAAAAAAGCAAATTGTGCTTTCTAAAGCCACATTTCCTTTGAATTTCCTTGGTTTTTTTCCCTTTCATAGACATCCTGTATCTTTCAGGAATTGGTCATCCTGACCCCCCAAAAAAGAGCTATCAGACATACAACATCCAATAGTGTCTGGACCATGATGTTCCCTCATCTAGTTCTTGTGAAATTCATGCCTTCAGGTGAAGCTGGAGATTTACTACACACTGGTGGGATAATCCCTGAGTACAGCAGGGTCTGGATTGGGAGCCTTTTGCACAGTGCCTTTTGGAAAAGTTACTTTGGGAGGGAATTATACACCCCCCCCCAAATCCCCCAGCATGGCCATTAAAAAGTAATTTTTTCAGCTCTCCAACCAGCACATTTACTCATGAATACAAAGCCAGGGCTACTGGCTTACCCTTTTGTTTAAACACAGCAAGTCCTTTGTCAATACATGATGTTTGGTTGGAAAAAAATTTGGTTTGGATTCTGGTTCCATTTCCAAAGCGGAGACTATATGCACAACCCATCTAACAACAGACGCTGGTCATCCAGTCCGCGTTTCCTCCAAGCCTTCTGTCAATACTCTCATAAGCTGTACAAAATGTCCTTCCTAAGTGAGAAGCCACATGCAGGGAATGATTCAATTACTGCGCTTCCTTTGCAACACACAGCAGTCCTCTCCAGAAAGGAACATGGCATAATCTAAGGCACCTTATTCAGCTTGGTCATTTACAAAATATACACGATGCCCCTGAGTGCATTTGCGTCAAAGGGCACTTGTTCATCTCCTAGCACGTTGCAAACAAAGCTTTTCTTCTTCTTCTTTAAAAGGCTAACATACATCGTACATCTGGCTCCCATGTTGATGGGTGGCAAAGGCCTGTTTACATACCTTCTATTGTGGTAGTTTCAAGAAAGGAAACTTGCATCCCATCTAGCTCACTTTTTAATTATGATTTTTGGTTGCAACAACAGTCTGGAAACTTCTTGGTGCCTTTCACTGGCATTTTATGACACTGTATGACCTGTCTTGACATTTTATGACATTACGCAAGGAGGTATCCAGTGCCTCTTTGCGCAATGGTTTCACCCCAGCCTCTTTGCGCAATGGTTTCACCCCAGCCTGGGTGGAGCTCTGCCCCTTAACTCAAACAGCCACTCAATGGCCAAGGAGTGTGCCAGGAACATGCTCTGTCACCCAGCCGCTAGCCCAAAAGCTATCACCCTCCTAGACTTCCTCCATAGGCATACTGGTAGCACTATAGGCTCCACCAGCATAAAACGGGAACTCAGCCAGAGAGTGAAAGGTGATGCTTCAAAGTCACAAAACTGTTTCGTGCCTCTTCCTTACCACTCCCAAATACTTTTTGCAACATCCTTAGGGATGCTCTGCTCTATTTTAATCTCCCTGTCTGACTACCAAGTGAAAAGGCCTGATCCTGGTTTCTATGATGCTTTTGATGGTGCCATGGTTCAGGGACAGAAAGCCCCTGGTGCTTACTGGCATTTAAGTCAACATGCTACTCTGGCAGGGATTATTCAGGAGTGCACATTTTGCTTTGCTATTCGGGGGTCCTTCTGGCTTTTGGATTCAGGAACCCATTAGCCAAAGGGTGATATTGTTCGTTGACAAACAGTTTGCAGCCTCAAACACAATCATTCACACAACAGCCAAAGCCAATCCAAGTTGCCCAAATGGAAACCCAACAGTGCTGTGCCAAAAATGACTCTTGAATCCTATCCAGTAGCACTCTACATATGGGACTCTGGTTCCCACTGAAGGAGACAAAATCCAGTGACTAGGTAGGAGAAAGATCCTGGAATTCTTTGCTTTTTTCTCTCAGGTATGACCCTAAGATGTTTTGGGGCCTGGAGGCAGAAAATCCACAACTCTCTCTCATGAACTAACATGGGGCGAAATCCCTCTTGGAACAACTTCATCTCCCACAGGGCTTATGGGGCACAAGGAATTTCCTGTGGGTCAACTCTCTCATTCTCAGACCCTCCATGGCATCAAGATTTACCTATGGAGGGGACTTGCCTTGCCTCACTGCAAAGCCCCCTCCGGCCTCCCAAACCCAGAGCAATTCTAATTTCTCCAGGGGGGGGGCAGAAAATGGAGTAAGCTCTACACCAGGGGCCCTTTCACACTGCAACAGTTATATCACTTCGATACCACTTTAACTGCCATGGCTGCATCCTCTGGAATCCTGGGATCTGCAGTTCAGAGAGGGAGAATCAGACTTCTCAACCAGGAACCTTGAGTGCTGCCTCAATCTGCAAACCACAGGATTCCACAGGATGCTGCCACGACAGTTAAAGTGGAATCATAGCACTATAACTGTGTCATGTGACAGGGCTCCATGACCATTTTACCAGGCCTAGAGGCCACATCTTTACTAATGGCACCTACCATACGCTGCTCTAAGCCTGGAAGTTCATAAGAATAATTGAACTTGGTGCAAGGAGGATCAATCCACTTCTGCTTTTGTCTTTGGGTTGGGGGTTTTTGGACTTGGGACCTGTAAATGCAAAAAGGAATGCTTTCAGGAATGTATGGGTGGGGAGTTTATAACTGGAGAAAATAATCCTGGCATAGCAAGAGCATCCAAACAGTTCTCCAAGGACCACAAAAACAGTCTTGGGGACTACATGTAGCTACACTGAATATTCAGCAGGAGCATTCTTCTTGTCCAAAAGATATCCAAACTCTTTCTTTGTTTCAGCTCCTCCCTCAGAGAGAATAGTAGAGGAACTTGAGTGCATTACAGAGTACCACAGCTTGATCTGAGATGTGCTGAAAATATATTTGACCTTGGCTCTGGGAAATCTGTTGCTGTTGTTGTGCACCTTCAAGCCAACTTTGACGTATAGAGACCCTCTCCTTGGATAGATTTATTCAGCTGAGAGTTGCCATGGCCTTCCTCTGAGGCTGAAAGAGGGTGACTTGCCCAAGGGCACCCATTGGGTTTCCAGGGCTGAACAGGGATTCAAAACCTGGTCTCTCGGAGTCCTAGTCCAACACAGACCACTACACCATGTTGGCTCCGAGGAATAGCCTGCCAAACACTTCTCCCATTAAGACCGCCATCTTTTCCTTGGTATAGCAAGAAATCCCACATTTTTCTAATGCTCCTAGTTGGAAGGAAGGTTGGTTAACAATACAGCCACTGGAAAGATCAGCAGTATTAAAAAGTGTTGGTGTTTTTAATATTTGCTTGTTTAATGTCCTAGGAGTGAAAAGAGCTGTACAACTGGAGATGAAACTGATTTGCTCAAAATCCTCTTGCACCAACTTTACTCGGTCTTTGCTTGGTGGGAACGTCCGTCCTCTGCCAGCACGAAACCATTTCTGGGAGGAACTGTCCCAAGAACGTTACTACTCCCTGTTCCCTGGATACAATCATTTTCCTGTGCTTCTCCCCAGACTCACACAAAAAAGTGTTATTTCCAGTTTCTTGTTGCAGCCAAAATGAACGCAGAGTAGAATTCCTTATAAATGTCAGGATTCACGGAGCGGGGTCTGTTCCCCTTGCCTGGCCCTTAGGGTACTGGCAATTTTGCATGCTGTCCGCATCCTTCCCCACCAATAAATGGGGGCAATTCTGCAACATGACAAACCAACTTTTGCTCAGTTAGGAGCTTGGAAGGAGAAACAAGACACGGAGAGAAAAGATTCTGCTTTGCAAAGCGGAGGATTTCTTGTGCACTTCTCTGCAAGAGAAGATCTTTCCAGAAGGAGCTGCAAACAAATGAAACCATGTTTTCCCCTCCTTAAGGGGAGGGAGAAAATCACTGTCCAAATTTAAAGCCACTGAGAAAAACTTACAATCATGGCTTGGATAAGCCAGCAAATTTATGAGGATGGTAACACTGTAGCCCATAGTGGTGTATGTAAACCATGGTGGCCTTTTGTTATGTGGAAAGAAAAATACGCTCTTGTTTGTGATGTAAAAACATTTAAAATACCTAAAAGGAAAAAGAAGACAATGAGGAAGAGAGGAAGAAACTCAAACAATGATATAAAAGTGGTCCTGTAAATAATATATTCTAAATATTGCAAGTTAAGTGACCCAAAATGAAAACGAATTGCAGGATTTCTGCCTTCCCCGGTTGCTACTATTGGAGATTCGGCTACTTTTCTATGACGCTGGAGCCCTGCAGATTCAGTCTGGCCTTTCTCTCTCGCTCTTTGTGTGACCACTTTTGTTTCCACAAGAGAAGCCTGGGGGAGAAATATCTGCCTTGTACGAAGCAACGCAAAAACTATCGGAAGGAGGGGGGAAATAGCCAAGCCATGGAGTCTCTTGGTGCTTTGCCCATGATGGGATGGGGGCATGATTCGTGCACATCACCAATGTCTCATTGCAAGAAGAAAAGGAGGAGGCGGCGGCGGCGGCGGCGCTGAAATGAAGAAGCAGCTACTCCGGCTGGCTCAGAAGTTGCTGAAAATTTCCCGCTTCTTGTTCCAGTCCATTTGCGGGGCTCTCTTGTTCACGCGCTTGGCCCGGACTTTCTCTTTGGCCTCTGCGGCAGTCGGGCTCAGGTTTAAGCCGCTTTCTTCAAATGGATCCTTCTTCTGGGGCTCTCCCACCTGAAAGCGGAAAGAAACATGCAAGAATTCAACAGAAGTATTCATTGCTCATGTCTGTCATGGTGCACGCATGCATTTCTTTTGTTCCACTATTGTCTCTTTTCAAACTAGTTTTTCAGGTTTGGGAAGCGCTGTGAATTAATTTTTTTTTTTAAACCAACACCACAACCTTACCAAACCAAAAATGAGAGTAGGCTGTTTTTAAAAAATAAAAAGAAACACACAACACCCCAAGAGCCAGCTTCCAATTTTTGGAAACTCAAAACTGGCCTCTGCTTTTACTTCTGGCAAAATACAGCCTCTGTTTTTAGGAACCTAACAAGTGAAACACACATCTTTTCAAACCTCAGCAGTCTGCAAGAGCGATGATATGAAAGTGAGTCATGCATTTTGTTATTCTTGCTACAAGAAAGCATTAATTTATGAGTAGAGTCCACCTCAAGACCAAGGCAAAGGAGGGATGTGTGTGTTGTTACACAGCATCAGAATCCTCTTTTTTTTTTTTTCCTTTATACTTTTTTATTAATAAGTTTTTAACACATTCGCCATACATCCATAACATATCCATATTTTCCTTCTATATTCAGTCCATTCCATTCTCATACTATATACTTCTTTTATCTTTCCATCACCTTTGTATTTCAAGACCTCCCCAACCGTCAAATTCCAGTTTAATATTACCTTCTTTTACTCTCTCCTTGTTATTTTTATTTTTACATAATTACATCTCTGTATTTGTATTTATTTTCCCCCATTAATCCCACCTCCATACTCATATCTTGATGCTTATATTATTTATAATAAGTCAACAATAGTAGTAATTTAACAATAATAGAATTCTTTGTAACCACAGAGATACAGTTTCTATACCATCTTAACATTTTTCATTGCTCCTTTTCGCGACCCTTCAACAACATATAGTAGTCTTCTCATATAAGTCCTCACTTCTTCTATTTTTCCTCTCATCATTTCATTTCTTTATTACTCATTTCATTCTTGACCCTTTTTTAGACTTACTTTGAAGTCATGTCTTCCCTCTGTTAAATTGTAACAATGGGCTTTTAGTCACCCTTATAATTACCTTTTTTTTTTTTTTCCTTTTTCCCTTTTTCCTGTAAATATATCCACACAGGATCCCAGGATTCAACAAAATAAGAATCTGATTTATTTTCTAGCAAGTAGGTCAATTTATCCATTTTTGCTACCTCTAACAATTTCTCTAGCCATTCCGCTTCTGATGGGGTCTCTACTCTCCTCCAGTATCTGGCGTATACCATTCTAGCTGTTGTGCACATGTGCCAGAGTAATCTTTTTGTTGTCCTGTTTTCATTTGCTAAACTGTTATTTTCATAAATGCCTAACAAAAATATTTCTGGTAGCATGTCTATCTTCTTTTTAAGAATTTGTTGCATTTTTGTTTTTATCATACTCCAAAATCTTTTTGCTTTTTTGCAACCCCACCACTGATGGAAAAAAGTTCCTTTTTCTTCCTGACACTTCCAACACATATCAGAAGCACCGCCAACCATCCTAGCTATTCTTACAGGGGAGATATACCACCTAAACATTACTTTTAACAGATTTTCTTGCAGGCCGTATGATCTCGTGATTTTAACTCCTCTATCCCATGATGCTTCCCATCCTTCAAAATCAATATTTCTGCCGATGTCTACAGACCATTTCACCATATATTCTTTAGTTGTCTCGTCTTCCAGATTCATCCCCAACAATAGTTGATATATTCTAGATAGCAGGTGCACATTACCTTTTTCCAGGATTCTTTCAAAATTTGATTTGGTCAAATCGATACCACCCTCTGCCATATCTTTCCTATATCTTTCTTTTATTTGAAGGTATGGAAACCAATATATTTGTTTACCCTCTTGCTTTAGTTGTAAATCACTTTTTAAATAGTAATCTTCCTTAGTAACTTCAATTAGATCTTTATAAGTCAGCCATTCAGTTTCCATTCTTAAACTTTTAATTGATAGAGCTTCCCCCGGTGACACACAACTTGGAAGCTTAGGAAATAAGTATCTTTTGTATTTCATCCAGGTTTTATACAATGATTTTCTAATAGAGTGGCAATTAAATTCTCTTTGGGCTTTAATTTTGTCATACCAAAGAAATGAGTGCCACCCAAAATGCAATTCATGGCCCTCCAATAACAGAAGTCTAGTATTATCCAAAGTGATCCATGGTTTCACCCACATTAAACAGCTTGCCTCATAGAAGATCTTCAAATCCGGAACTCCCATTCCCCCTCTACTCCTTGTGTCTGTCAAGATTTTAAATTTTATTCTCGGTTTTTTCCCCTGCCATAGAAATCTGCTTAGTTCTTTGTTACAATCCTTAAACCAATTTGGTGGTATCGAAACTGGTAACATCTGATACAGGAAGAGAATCTTGGGTAGAATACTCATCTTAATTAGAGATATCCTTCCCATTAAGGATATATCTAATTTCTTCCACATATCCATCTTATCTTTAATCTGTCGCCATGTCGGTGTATAGTTATTTTGAAAGAGTTGTCTATTATTATCAGAAATCAGTATGCCTAAATATTTCACCTTTTTTGCCACTTTCACCCCCCACATCTCCTCTAACTTCACAATCTCTTCTTGTTTTAAATTTTTACTCAGGAAGTTAGTTTTTTCCTTATTTATTTTGAATCCTGCCTGTACTCCAAATTCTTTTATCAGCTCCATCAGTTTGCCTCCTTGTTGTAATGGATTCTCTAAGTATATTACAATATCATCCGCGAAGGCCTTATAAACATATTTTTCTTTCCCGATCTTCACTCCTTTTATTAATTCGTTGGACCGAATATCTCTTAGGAGTACTTCTAGTATTAACACGAATAATAGCGGGGAAAGCGGGCAGCCCTGTCTTGTACCCTTCTGTATAAAGAAACTATTAGATCTCTCCTCATTTACTGTTAAGTAAGCTTTTTGTTCTTGATAGATGGCTTTAATCCATGTAATGAAGTTCTCTCCGAATCCCATAGTTTCTAATAAAGTAATGAGAAAGCCCCAACTGACATTATCGAATGCTTTCTCCGCATCCAAAAATAACAAAATTCCGCCTTTTTCAGTATGGAAATCCAAATACTCAATGATATCCAATGTTGTTCTAACATTTTCTCTCATCTGTCTACCTGGGAGAAAACCCGACTGGTCTTCTCCTATATATTGGGGTAGGACTTTCCTCAACCTTCGTGCCAATATAGAGGTAAAGATTTTGTAGTCCTCGTTGAGGAGCGAGATTGGTCGGAATTCCTTTGCTGCCAAATATTCTTTCTCACTTTTCGGGATCAGGATTATATTCGATTCTTTCCAACTTTCCGGTAGCTGATTTGTATCCTTGATTGTGTTCATAGTTTCTTGTAATGGCTTCGACAACTGTTCTTTGAAACATTTGTAATATTTTGCTGTTAATCCATCCATCCCTGGGGCTTTATTGTTTTTTAGTTTTTCAATTGCTTCTCTAACTTCCTCTATCGTGATTGAGCCATTCAGTATTTCTCTATGTTCTTCATTTATATATGGTAAATTTTTAGATGCTATATATTGTTTTATCTTGTTCTTATCTTCTTCTTTCTTTATTTCATATAATTTTTGATAATAGTTGTACAAAATTTTTTGTATTTCCATCCTTTTCACAATAAATCTTGATCCCTCAGTTAAGCCATTAATCATACGTTTTTTCTTTTCTTTGCGTACCTTGTACGCAAGCCATCTCCCTGGCTTGTTAGCGCCCTCAAAATAATTTCTTTTAACAAATTTCAGCTTAGCATCTATTTCTTCTACCGTCATTAATGCCAGTTGATTTTGCAAAAATTTAATTTCTTTCACATATCCTTCATTATCTGGATCACGTTTAAGTTTTAGTTCCTGCTCTTTTATTTTATCGGTGATGTCTTCCATCTTTTTCTTTTTTTCCTTCTTCCATTCACTTGTTTTTTTAATTAGAATACCTCTCATATAAGCCTTTGAAGTATCCCATACCATTTGTGCACTTGTTCCTTTATTTAAATTATCTACAAAAAAGCCTTCAATTTCTTTTTTACAATAAGAAACCACCTTTTCTTGATTTAATACATACTCATTCATTTTCCAGTATCTTGCCCCTCCTTTCCTTTCCAATTGGATCTTAATTGGATTATGATCACTAAAAGGTTTGGGCAATATTTCCGATGATTTGACCATATATAATAAAGAATTCGATAACCACACCATATCTAACCTTGACCACGAGCGGTGACGCTCTGAAAAAAAAGTGTAATCTCTCTCCCCTGGATGTTGAACTCTCCACACATCCTTCAGTTGATATTCCTCAATCAACTGAATACCCTCTTTAGATAGATTATTCGAACTTTTCTTCTTAATCACCTGCTTTGAATATTTTCTGTCTATGTTCTTATCCACTACTTCATTGAAGTCACCTAGTAGACATATTTTTTCATAGGAGTGTTTAGCAAGCTCTTTTTTCAAATCTTCGTAGAATTTCTTACTGCTATTACATGGGACATAAGCTCCAATCAGAAGAATGAGTTGATCGTTCAAACTAATCTCTATTCCTAGAAATCTACCTTCTTTATCCCCAAAGATCATCCTAGGGGACAGGTTAGGTTTAATTATGAATATAACCCCCCTCTTTTTTTCCTTGGCTGATGCACAAAATGTTTCTCCCAATTTAGATAGTTTTAATACCTTTTCATCCTTTTCTCTTATATGTGATTCTTGCAGACAACAAATATCTGGGTTAATTTTCTTTAACCAATGTTCGATCTTTTTTCTTTTTACCGGAGAATTCATGCCATTTACATTCCAGGAAATTACAGTATACATCATTTTTCTTTATTACTTAAATTTGCCAAATCGTCTATATCCAAATCCAATAGGCTCATATCTGGGTTGGGTCTCTTCTCTTTCTGTTCCCTTGACTTCCTTTTCTCTTTCCCTTCTTTCATCAATTGTCCTAACACATCCAAATCCTTTCCTGACAGGTCCTCTTTTTGGTCTTTGTCCTTATCTAATTTGGGAGTAGACTGGCTTTCCATTCTCAACCTTTGCCCATATTTCAACATAAATTCCCTTGCCTTTTCAATTGAGTTTAATCTAAATCTTTCTTGTTGGAAACTGAAAATTACGCCCTCTAGACGATCCCATCTAAACGGGATTCGGTTTGCTTTTAATTTTGATACAAGAAAATCATATTCTTTTCTTTTCTTCAAAATTCTTATTGGGATTTCCCTCATAATTAATAATTGTTTCCCTTCTACCATAACCGGTGATTTGTTATGTTCTTCCAAAATTCTTTCCTTAACTGTTTTCTTAGTAAATTGCACCACCACATCCCTAGGAAATCTATTCCTTTTCGCCAGGGCCGATTGAACTCTATACACCACGTCTATCTCATTTTCCATAATTTCTCTTTCAGCTTCCATAAAGTCAGCCAGAATAGAAATCATCTTTTCTTTGATGTTCTCATCTTTTTCCTCTTCCAAACCCCTAATTCTTAACCAAGAATCCATTTGTTTCTGTTCAATTAGAGCTACCCTGTCTAGTTGTTTATCCATATCCTCATAAGATTTTTTTTTCAGATCCAATATTTCTTTTTTGTTAACCTCAATATCTTTTTTATTGCTTTCCACATCTATCTTGACCTGTTCTAACGAGTCTTTCATCTCTCCTACCTGTGATTTTAACTCAATTATATCTTGTTTAATTTCCCTCATAAACATTCTCATTTCCTCCATAAATTTCTTATGGTAGTCAGGAGGTTCCTCCCACGAATCTCTCCTTTGTTGAATTAATGGTTCCATACCTCGCACCTTGCCTGTCCTTAATTTTGACATTCTCTCTCTCTTTTTTTTTTTCCCTTCCCCCCCCTCACTTAATCAATATCTCCTCTATCAGTTCCCCACTTGGTATCTTTCTAAATTAATTCAATATCTCACAATTAATACCAAAATTAACCAGTTGATTCTAATGTTACCCAATCACCTACCAAATTTAATTCCTCAATTATTCCAGTATTTATCCCCTAGTCTCCATACAGTTTATCAAAGCATCCAGTCTGTTGATCACTCAGGCCACCTACTAAATTATATATCTTAATAGTTAGGCACACTTAATACACTCCCACTGGTATTATATAAACAAAGTTTCTATAAGTGCTTTCTAACATTAATAACCTTAAATCAATAATAATCTTAAGTTCATTATTTTCTCATACCAATTAATTAACTCATCAAATCCAATTCATGTATCATTACTTAAATCACATACTACAACCCATTACTACCCCCCTCCCTTCCTTCTAAATTCATTAACCCTTCCAAATATGTCTCAACTTTGCCCCTTTCCCTTCCCTTCCCTTCCTTTCCCTTCCCTTAACCCCACGACTTCCTTCTTACTGTTACAATCAGCTTACAATCAGTTTACTATCCAATTCCTTATTACTGTTACAGTCCTTATTCACTTCTCCTTGATCTTTCTTCTTATTCTTCCTTTCTTTTTCTTTTCCTTACTCCTTTTCTCTTCCTTATTTCTTATCTTCTTCTTTTCTTCCTTTTCTCTCCCCTCCTCTCTCTCTCAGACGCTCTCCTTTATCTTCACTTCTCCTTTCCCAATCTCCTTTCCTCCACGTCTCTCAGGGATTCACAAATAAAGCAAAAGCCACGCAAATTCCTCTTAACTCAAATTCCACTGGTAGGAGCAGCCCTTAGAATAGAGGGAGTTTCCAATGTATTTACAGGATCATACCATAGCCTTTCTCACCAAACAGTCCGTCCAGCCTTCAGTATCTTTTCTTCTCTTGACAATTTAACAGGGAGGACAGCCCTCCCCCGCGACGCTTCTTCTCCCAAGGAACGACAACTGGTCTTTTAACGGTGTTCCTCCCTTTTCCTCCACCTCCGGAGCCTCCAATCTCAGTTTTTTCTCACCAACTCTCCAGCTCTGTTCCTTTCCTTCAATAGAAGCTCCGTGTTTTGCCTCTCTCCAAGCTTCTTGAGCTTGTTTCACCTGGAAGAGGTTCGGCGGCAGGGAATGGCGGTTGGGCGGTGCCCTTCCACAGCTCACTACAGGCGGCGCGTTGTAGCTGCGACTGCCCTACTCACTCCTCTCCACGGACTCACCAATGCTTGTCAGCAGCACCGGAGTGGGGGCATATGTCGCCAACCTCGCCAGCTTCTCCCCCTCTCTTTGGGGGCCAAGACACGCTGCCCTCGCTCTATTGCAGGCAGCAGCCCTCTGTAGTGGCGAGCTCACAACGGAGCAGCGTGAGCTCGTGCCTCCCTTGCTCGCGTCCCGAACCGGAAGCCAAGTTCCATTATCAGCATCAGAATCCTCTTTGAATAGACACAGAGAGACGAATTTAAAATTCTCTGCATTAGGACAAACTCAGAAGTAATGTTCCCAGATCTCAGTTCTCAGGCCCTGCTCTTTCTTATCTGGTCATCAGGAGACAGGGGAGGATTCTGCCTTGAAAAGTGTGTGTGTTGTGTGTTCTCTTTTCTTAAATTTTCTTTTTAAAAATATAATGACATATTCTGAGCAACCGTGGTTGTTACTTAATACAGGTTGCCTGTCATATCCACTGGGGATACATCCCCAGATTTACAGCAAATACTTGAAACTGCGGGTAATAGTGAACCGCATAGAATTGTGCTGGAGGACCTAGGAAATGCCTAGAGAGGCTGCTTCTCTAGTCATCTCCAGCACAACCTCATAGTAACTTCCACCAGAAGTTACCATAGAGTTGCGCTGGAGGAGCTAGAAATGCCTAGAGAGGCCATTTTTTCGGACAATAGATAATTGAAACCGCAGGTACCAGCCCACACATACAGGGGTCAACCTGTATATCCTGTTTGGTGGCATCATCAGGGGACATTTCACCATCTCAGCTTTCACTCTTGAAATGTATTTATTTATTTTGAATATTTGGGAAGGTCTCTAAAGGGGGTCCCACAGAGCCAAAAAAGTGAGGCAGGCAGGCCACTGTCCCCACCCTCTTCCTTGGCTTGGCTATGTCCTTTTTCACTTGCTGCTCCATGCTCCTGGAATTGCTTCCCTGAACATTTGTGGCCTGCTCTTTCTCTTATTATTTTGAAATCTCAATTAAAGACTTTCTTGTTTTCCAATGCTTTTGGAATTTCAGGTTAATACTACTTTCTAATTTCATAGAATCATAGAGCTGGAAGAGACCACATTTGCATACAAGTATGCTTCAGTTAGCAAAACCTCTGACAAAGAAGCCCCCTTTTTAGCAATAGCAATAGCACTTACATTTCTATACCACTTTATAGGGCTAAGCATTCTTTAAGTGGTTTATAATGTGTTAGCTAATTGCCCCCAACAAGCTGGGTACTCATTTTACCGACCTACGAAAGGATGGATGGCTGAGTCAACCTTGGAGCCCTGCAGGATAGAACTCACAACCTTGTGGCTGCAGTACCAGCATTTAACCACTGCAAAGTCTTTACACAGTCTTTTTACTCCCACTTTATGTCCTGGTCCCCTGTCTAGCTGAAAGTTTTTTAGCAGCATGGGGACTGGGAGGATTGTGAAGGAGGGCTGGAAAAAGAGACTTTCAGTGTTGAATTGCAACAGATGTCTGCAATAAACACTGCAATAAAGCTTAAACTGGGGGGAAATGGGATTCTACTCTAGTTGTAGCTCTACTGTAGCTGTGTTTGCCTGCCTACAATGTGCAAGGTGAACAGCAGGTGCCTCCTTCATGGCGCAGGACCTCTTCTGTGCAAAATTCGCACAGGGTTGTTTTGTGCAGGGAACAGCATTTTATCTGCAGGAAACAGCATTTTCTTGGCTGGAAATAATATTTCTGCATAGAGATATGATTTTCTGCACAGAAAATGCTGTTTCCTATGCAGAAAATGCTGCCTCTTGTACAAAACAAGCATGCACGAATTTTGCGCAGAATAAGTCTCGAATTGCGAATGGGCTTTGAAAACTGGTTTTCAAAGACTTTCTTGCAACAGGAAGAAAATTGTTAAAATTACTCCTTGTTTCTTTTGAGAAGAAACTTGGGCAAGGAGTACACCCCTCTTGACAACAGGCCTTCCTGACAAGAACCAAAGGGATGCTTGCACGTACAACAGGGCTGCCACAGCTGTTTGCAAAATCCAAGCAAAGCCAAGAAGGAAAATTCCCTCTCTCTCTCCCTCATCTCAACCCCGTGCGGAAAGAATGCAGCATTTGGACTACAGGAAACCTGGAGCCCATGGCTCCCTTGCAAAAGACAAGAACCAATCCTCAGAAACTCTAACCTCTCCTCCCTGGCTCCTTCCAGTCAAGGCCTGCACAAGATTTATTTACTTATTTCTCCCCCTTAAAAAGGAAGGTTGGGGGCAGAGGAAATAATAAGTTGCTCTGCATTGTGAAAATATCTTTTTTTCCCTTTCCCTTTACATTTGAATGCAATTAAGCTTTTAAAATCTTTTTTAATTGCAGGGCTTTGAGGAGAGAGGGTGGTCTGGCGATTTGCCGACTTTTTTCTGTGTGTAGTGTATCTAAGGGAGAGGGGGAGAGTTTATATTCATTTAAAAAATTCTGCATCTTCCTAGAAGCTTGTCTTGTTAGGTAGTGGCTTTCCCCTGAAGGGGTCCCCAAAAATAAAATAAGAAGACAGCATGACTTTGGCCACCTCAGAGGGTGGGACGCAGCTGATGTTTCAACCGTTTGCAATAACAATGAGTTACAGGTTTTTGGAAGCGGGACACAGAGGGTGAAGAGGAGGAAAACTGCATGGAAAAGCACCAAGATGGAGTAGAGGAAAGAAACAAGAGTCCCAAAGTAGTCTCCTGGATCAGAAGAAGAAGAATGGGAAAGGTGGTAAGAAAAACTGGATTTTCAGATGGTAAATCCTTACATGTGAAGGATTAGCACTGGGGTGAGCGATGGTGGAGGGTCGAGGGGTCCCACCTGGCCACCATTTCCCAGCTGCTTCCCTTGTTCTATACAGACTCTACCTGCCCAATGGCAGTGGGCAGTGAATCTGTCTGGGCTGTAGTCCAAACTTAGAAAGAGCTATCCAAGGTCTTTCTATCTAAGGACTATCTCAGTGCTTTGGATCTGTTAAAAACTAGAATAGATGGATCACCCCACTGGCATGGAAGCCATCCTCAGCGGCTGCCTCTGCCTCTTGTTTTATAACCTCAAGTAATCAGAAGGTCGGGGCTGGTTTAAGACACCGGTGGCGTCAGCATCCGCAGGGGGCCCCATCATTGTGGGGACCCCCATAGTAGTAACCCTCCTCCTCCTGCAAAAACATTAGTAATAATCTGAATATCCTGGACTGTGAATAGCTTAGGTTGACTTAGGTTACACTGACCTGAGATAAACATATGGGCCTCCCAAAATAAAGCATTGCAGGGCCCCCCCAAATTCCTTAAACCGGTCCTGCAGAAGGTTACTAACTAGCAGGAGGGTTTGGGGAAGGGGAGGATGAAGTGTTATTTTGAGTCCAACAAAAAGGACCGCCACCCCACAAATAGCATCAAAACGGTGGGCCATGCTCTCTGTAGGCTTCTGGAGGTCCCACAGTTCAACTACACACTATTGTTTTAGGGAAAAAATATTGCATTGGTTTTACATGTTGGTGGTGATTGGCTGAGGGAGTGAGAGGAGGGAGGGGATTGGTTGGGTACGTTTCCTAAGCAGCCAATCAGCACACTGAGAAAGGAAACATACCCAAGCATTTTATAGAGAGAGATGAACTAGGACTGCTGACACACTGCAGAAATAATGCAGTTTGACACCGCTTTAACTATCATGGCTCCATCCTACGTAATCCTGGGATTTGTCTTTTGTTGTGGCATCCTCTGACAGAGGAGGCTCTCTCTCTGGCTTTTCTTTGCAACTGAAGATTCAGGAAGGACTCATCCTGCACTTTCTGCAAGTGCGCTGATGACTCAAAAGGCCAATCCAAAATAAACAAATCCACTTGCAGAAAGCTCAGGATGCTGCCGAACAAGACTGTCATCTCCCAGGTCAGCCTCAAGCGACCAAAGTCCTGAGCCGCCTGCATGCAAGGTTGGGTCTGCGGCTTCCAGTGCATCTTTACACCTGCCGTTTCGTCCCTTGCCTATCGCTACAGGGCTTTTTCGGAACTGGATTTGTCCTTTGAGCCTGTGCAATGGGTTTTTCTGGTGGAGCGCAGCGTGCACAGAACTGGCCTCACCCTTTAAACCAAAGGTTCATGTGTCGTGGCCTTGCAAGCATGGATGGGAGCAGCGAGGTCCTTGGGTCGTAGGTTTGATTAGAGTTTCCTTCTCTTAGATGGCTGACCTTACAGGGTTGGATGAGCACCATCTGCCTGGATTTGGGATTAGAGTTTTCCTTCTCCTAGGGTGGTTGCCATAAGGCTAGAGAGCCCATCTTGCCCTTTGACGCTCTTTGTCAGACCCTTTGGCTAAATAGCTCACAAAACTACAAATCCCAGAATTCCATAGCGTTGAGCCATGGCAGTTAAAGCGGTGTCAAACTGCATTATTTCTGCAGTGTGTCAGCAGCCTAAACGAAGGAAACACTTTACCAGTGCAGAGAGATGGAGAGAAAGATTGAAGGGGATTTACTTAGCAAGGAGAGACAGATGGCAGGATCCTGCAAAGAGCTGAACCAGTGTAGAAATGAGAGAGGCAGGGAAATGCAGACCAGATTAGCAACAGAAAAGGAGAACAGAAGAAGAGAGAAGGTGTATGGAATCACGAAAAGACAGAACATGGAAGATGAAGGAGGACAGAGGCAAGCTCAGGTTGGCATGGCTGAACATAGGTGGGCAAAAGGGTCTCCTGTTTTCTTTAAAAAAAATGTTTTGACAGTGCAAGATTGGCTGGAGAAAGAAGCAGCCCCAAGAGTCTGGCTACTCAATATTTGGGCTCAGAAAGAAATACTGCTGGATATTTTTTTTTAATTAATTTTTGAATTTATATTTTACCTCTGTCTCCTTGTCAGGACTTTGGCAATCACTGTGGGATGAAGACATGGATCCTCCATTCAGCTGTTAAGGATGGAAAGAGGGTGTATGTTTATTACAAAGGCAGGGTGTTCGGACTCCCCGCCAGGAGGGATAAGCTTGGCTGGCCAAAGAGCAACGTCCTGAGTTAGTTAGTTAGTTTGTCTGTTTCACATATGGTGGAGCTGCCTAAGAAGTCAGGTGAAGTTTGATACCTTTTCAAAAGATCATAGAATCACAGAATCATAGAGTTGGAAGAGACCCCTAAGGGCCATCTAGTCCAACTCCCTGTCATGCAGGAATGCCCAATCAAAGCATTCCCAATGACAGATGGCCATCCAGCCTCTGTTTAAAAACCTCCAAAGAAGGAGACTTCACCATAATCCTAGGCAGCATATTCTACTGCCAAACAGTTCTTACTGTTAGGAAGTTCTTCCTAATGTTTAGGTAGAATCTCTTTTCCTGCAGTTGAACCCATTGCTCCATGTCCTAGTCTCTGGAGCAGCAGAAAACAAGCTTGCTCCATCCTCAGTATGGCCTCCCTTCAAATATTTAGACATGACCATCATGTCCCCTCTTAACCTTCTCTTCTCCAGGCTAAACATCCCCAGCTCCCTAAGCCGCTCCTCATAGGGCATGATGGCTTCCAGACCTCCCACCATTTTGGTCACCCTCCTTTGTACACGCTCCAGCTTGTCCTTATCCTCCTTGAATTTTGGTGCCCAGAACTGGACACGGTATTCCAGGTGAGGTCTGACCAAAGCAGAATAGAGGAGCCCTATTACTTCCCTCAATTTTGACACTAGACTTCCTATTGATGCAGCCTAGAATTGCATTGGCTTTTTTAGCTGCCGCATCACACTGAAAGCGTGAGCAATGTCTTTCCCTTTATAATCTCCACCACCACCCACCCTACCAAACATAAATCATTCCCAAAAAAGACCTACAGATACACCACTGATCCAGATGAAAAGAGTCTTTCAATACCTGTAAGAAATTTACTGGACAATCCTAAAAAAAGTGAGCATGATTAAGTACAGGCCTCTGGCCTCATTTTTGGAGGGGTGGGCAATGCAGCAAGCCCAGCAGCCAATTCTTTTTTCTTTTCTTTTTTTCCTGCAAAGACTGCTTACAATTTTCCCCAAACTTAGATGTGGTCACTTCAGCTCTTGAAAAAAAAAATTTTTTTTTAATGTTTAACAATCCAGTCATCATGCATCCTGAAGGGGTGACCGGGAACTTGCTCACTGCTTACCTGCATTTGTGCAGACCCATTAGTCACAGGCTGTGCCACGCCACCTGAAAAAAAAGCAGAAATAATGCCTAGGTGAAAACATTTTAAAGGAATCCTGACAATAAAAGGAGAAATGCAAGACCTGCAAGGGAAAAAAATCTTCTGTTTGGTGCTGTGGCTATAAATGGAGAGAGCGGGGTAGCCAAGTGAAATAAAGGACAGGGCTCCTGTACCCTTAATAGTTGTGTAGCAGAGGGAATCTCAGGTGGTGTTGCTGGCTACCTGTTGGAATACCCTCTTCTACACAACCATTAAAGCAGTGGTTCTCAACCTGTGGGTCCCCAGATGTTGTTGGACTACAGTTCCCAGGAGCCCTCTGAAGGGTCACCTTGATAGCCAGGTGGTCCTCTCAGTCATTAGTGGGGCTGTAGGATTGAACTCACAGCCTCACGAATGACTGGGAGGACCACCTGGCTGTCAAGGTGAGACCTCAGAGGGCTCCTGGGAACTGTAGTCCAACAACATCTGGGGACCCACAGGTTGAGAACCACTGCATTAAAGGGAGAGGAGCCCTGCTCTTTATTTCACCTGGCAATCCTAGGGGAAAGGTACCACCAAGACTGTAGATCCATAGTACAGGAAACATATTCAGGGGAAGCGGTGTTGGCTTTGCAGCAAAATGCAACCAAATCCAGCATCCACCAAAGAGCAATGCCTTTATTGGCCAACTGAAATGCACAAAATACGTCACTTGAAAGCTTGCAGAGTCTCCGTTCAAAACTCAAACACAGGTTCCAATACAGCGACCCTTTTCTAGGGTTTTCTTGACAAGACTGAGCCATTCATAGTTGCCACCGCGCCGTATTCTCATAACAGAAGCAACTTGACTGAGAATATATGGACCTGTAAGCCAAAATTCTTTAGTATTCTATTGTAAGATGGTGTGTTGCGTGAGTGTGTTTGTTGAGTTCCTTTTTTGCCTGCAACTCCACAGACAGCTTGTCGTCCTCCTCAGCCGTCACTTGAATAAACAAAAAGAAGCAGCAAAGGAGCATATTTGCACACTGCCAACTGCATTTTGAAACCAGTTCCCAACCATGACGACGACATTTAATGCTTCCTTTGTCATGCCGGCTACTCCTCGAGAGGAGGAGAACAGGGGACTGATTATCTGCAGTGCCAAGAAGAAAATATCTCTGGCCCCGATCTCGTGTTTGCGCCTGTTCTCAGCATCTGACACCACTCCCCCTGACTTCTTTGCGCCACGGATCCCTAAATTGTTCCAAGCCATTCTTTCAGATTCCTCCAAGAAGAGACAACCCAGAGCTGGAGGCAGCTTCAGATAAGAAACAGCTGAGTTAAAAAATACAGAGCTCTCCATTCAAGCCAGCCAGAAGGAAGGAATTGTAAGGAGCGGAGGTTTTAAATATATGCCTGGTGGAACACTGCGATCCCTCCACAGCTAAGAAGCAGCCGGTAGTCATGATGTTGATGACAATGATGACCATGATGATGATGATGGCTGGTGTTCTGCTTGGGATTTGCATCTTTATAAATGCCCTTACCTGTGTGTAAAACTGCGCTAAGTAGTTTTGCAGCATCCATATGCACCAAGGGGCTGCTGTGACGTTGCAACCTGCCTGTACAACTCTTCATCACATTTTGCCAATGATGCACAGCTGGTGGACTGTATAGAGTTAGCCTTTCTGTTTACAAGCATGGAACGGACTGTAATATGTTTGTGACTCATTTGTTCATCACATTTAGATTTAAACTATCCCTTACTATCCAGCGGCCCCTGCTATACTGTATGTGATTAAACTCTATTTCATTGCATGTAGGCTTGGGTTGATCTGTGTTCCTTGGGTCAAGCTGTCCTTCTCATAGATAGATACAGATATAGAGTAGGACCCCTGTATCTATGGAGGATTGGTTTCAGGCCCCTCCATGGAGGGTCAAATCCACAAATAATAGCTACATACGAGAAAGGAACCCGAAGGCTTGACTGGCTAGACCTGGTGCCAGGGATATTCTTTTAATAAAAAACAATACATTTCTGCTGAAACATTGCACAAAATTTTTATAGACAGTCATTTTGGTGTCACCCCCTCTGATGGTGTCACCTGGTGTGGTCCGTATCCTCCACACACACACCGCTAGTGACACCACTGTGTGAACAATGCAAATCTGTTGAAGTTTTTTTTCCCATGTGTTATATGCTAAGAGATCTATAGTGTAGCAAAACTTGGAAACATTCATTTAAAAAAAAAATCTACCACCAAGCTTGGACATCTTAGTGTTTTGGACTACAACTCCCAGAATTCTGTACCCACCGTGGCCATGAAGTATCTGTGCCACTCTGAGTCCCATGGAAGAAAAACGAGGTAGGAATGTAATAAAAGGACACATTTTAATTGCAAGCAAACCAATAATTGATAAATAAATTGAGCCATATCAACCTTCCTGGTTTTTGACTTCTGTTCCCCTGAATGAGAGAACAAGGTGCAAGATAATAAAAAGCCTCATTTCATACTCTTTATGGTTTAAGGATGATGGGAGTTAAAGTCCAACCTATCTGGAGGGTTGTGGAAGAAGCCACTGCCTATCTTCCAAGCCGTGCATAAAGAAAATCCACACAACCCCTTTCCTGCAACTGGAGCAAATTTGTCAGATCAATGCCTCCTCACCCCTGATGTGCTCTTCCGTAGGTGTGATGCCCAGTTTCTTGAAGTGGTCGTCCGTTTCAGGGTCCACCACCAGGAGCCGGGCTTCGTTTTCCTTGGACTTGATGTGCGACACAACCTCAGAATGCTTCATGCCTTCCACGTTGATCCCATTGACCTACAGAAAACAGAAGAGGAAGCGAGGGTGGTGAACACGAGTGGAAGATCATGCACAGTACTGGGGTGTTTCCACATTGCACAATTGTAACACCGTGATACCACTTAAAGGATGAGTGTGGTATAGTGGTTCGAATCCCTGCTCTGCCATGGAAACCCACTGGGTGACCATGAGCAAATCACACACTCTCAACCTCAGAGGAAAGGCAAGGCAAACCCCTTCTGAAGAAATCTGGCCCAGAAAAGCCTAGGAGTGAACTGCCATAAACTGGAGTTTCAAATCCCAGCTCAGTCATAAAAACCCAGTGGGTGATGCTGGGCAAGTCACACCCTCTCAGCCTCAGAGGAAGGCAGTGGCAAACCTTCTCTGAAGAAATCTCATCAAGAAAGTGCTGTTTCTGAGAGCCACCGTGGCGTAGCGGTTTGAGCATTGGACTCCAGGAGACCAGGGTTCAAATCTCTTCTCAGCCATGGAAACCTACTGGGTGACCCAGGACAAGTCATAGTCTCTCAGCTTTAGAGGAAGGCAATGGGAAACCTCATGCTACGTTCACTTAAGGCTGACCATAAGTGAGAAACAACTTGAAGGCACCCAGCTACAAGAAACCCGTCAAGGGACATGGATTTATCCTACAGGATCCTGAGATTTGTAGTTTGATGCAGGGTACTTAGAGTTCTGTGCAAGAGAGCTCTCATGCTGTAGCACAAGGGTATCCTAAGTACTTCTCCATACTGCAAATCCTAGGATTCCATAGGACAGAGCCATGGCATTTCAAGTGGCATCAGACCACTATAATTCTGCAGTGTGGGTAGTCCTCGCTGGGCACCAAATCAGCAAAACAGCCAAGGATGACGCACCCCAAAGTAGTGCAGCTGAGCAAAATGAAGATGCCAGCGCATCATGGATCGGAGCAGGGTGGGGTGGGGGGTGAGCTTCAATGAGCCAAAATTAAACCAGCTTTCTCATTTCCTTTCTCCAGGGAACAATTGTTTTGGCCAGGAAGGACTCCTAATGTACCCCAATAACCAAAATTCTTTCAGGAAACCTGCAGCAGGTAAAGTGGATAAAACCAATAGTACATGTATTTACCACCAGCAGGGTGTGCACCCACCCAGGCAGGGGACATATTGGAGTGACAGGGGAGGAGTGTGTAGTTTTGGGGAGAAAAGACAACAGAGGTTTTGATGTGGGAAACAATTATGCCTAATGCTTTCTGGGTACACAGTGCATTGCATCCTGGCGTGATCTGCAATCACACCGCCTGCTATCTGTCCTTTATCGCTGTGTGACACTGTAGTGTAGACTTGGCCAAATCCACACTACACAAATAATCCAGTTCGAAGCTGGATTGTTTGCCATGGCTGCTTCCTATGGAGCCCTGGGATTTGTAGTTTTACAAGTTCTTTAGCCTTCTCTGCTCCAAAAGTGCTGGTGCCTCACCAAACGACAAATCCCAGGATTCCATAGGAAGGAGCCATGGCAAAGAATCCTGTTTGAAACAGGATTATTTGTGTAGTGTGGATGTGGCCTTGGTTGTGTGTAGATGATACCACTGGGCACCCCTGTTGAAGTGCCCTCCATTGAGTTCCCCACTCTCCAAGTGCCCACCAAAAAAATATGACCAATCTCCCTCCCTCTTCTTGCTTTCTCTCTCTCTCTCTCTCTCTCTCTCTGTGTGTGTGTGTGTGTGTGTGTGTGTGTATATATATATATATATATATATATATATATACATATATATACATACATAGCAAGAGCTAAAATGGTTTGTCCTTCCAAACAAAGGAACCAAGGGATGCCAGGGAATGACTCTGCTGTGATCAGGCTATTTTAAAGGAAGACAAAGGGAGAATTCACTAGACGGAGCCAGCCAGCACTGGCAAACAATCGCCCTCCTTTTGTCAGCCAGGATAATGAAGAGAAGAGGAGCCCTTTGCTTCCCTGCACAGGCACCAATTATTACCTGACAATGGGAAGCCATTAATCACTTCATCATGTGGGGTGGCTGCATTTGGATGCCTCTTTCTTTCAAAAATAACTGTGGGGATCCTGTGGGGAAAATATGAGCCACTGAGGGTCAAAAAACTCAAACCTGGAGCTTTGGTAAGTGTTTAAAACAACTGTGCTTAAATGGGCCAGTTTTATTTTGGAGGAAAAAGGGAACCCAGAGCCCCACCCACTCCACAAAGTTTCCACAGATAACTTCTGTGTCTTTGTGGTCAGATGTTGAGGAGCCAGCGTGGGGTACTCATTTGAGTGTTGGACGGGGAATCTGCGAGACCGGGGTTCGAATCCCCACTCAGCCATGGAAAGCCATGGGGTGACTTTGAGCAAGTTGCCCTCTCTCAGCCTCAGAGAAAACAATGGTGCAAACTTCCTCTGAATAAATCTTGCCAAGTGAACCCCAGGAAAGGTTCTTCATAAGACCTAGTCAATTTGCAGGCACATAATCATTGAGAGCCAGTGTGGTGGGGTGGGTTTTCTGGGGGGAACTGGCTCTTACTTGGCTCTTCTCTGCCAACATGGTGCTTATGACAAACAACCCAGGATTTTAAACCAAATCAAACCAGGCTGGCTGGATGACGGGGATTCTGGGAGCTAAAGATAGCATCTTTAGAGAGATAGAGAGATAGACAGATAGACAGACAGACAGACAGATGGCATCTTTTTGGATAGATAGATGGATGGATAGATAGATAGATAGATAGACAGACAGATGGCATCTTTTTAGATAGATAGATAGATAGATAGATAGATAGACGGCATCTTTTTAGATAGATAGAGAGATAGATGGATAGATAGATAGCATCTTTTTAGATAGATAGATAGATAGATAAACAGATGGCATCTTTTTAGATAGATGGGTGGATAGATAGATAGATAGATAGCATCTTTTTAGATAGATAGATAGACAGACAGACAGATGGCATCTTTTTAGATAGATAGATAGATAGATAGATAGACAGATGGCATCTTTTTAGATAGAAAGATAGATATATGGATAGATAGATAGCATCTTTTTAGATAGATAGATAGATAGATAGATAGATAGACAGATGGCATCTTTTTAGATAGATAGATAGACAGACAGACAGATGGCATCTTTTTAGATAGATAGATAGATAGACGGCATCTTTTTAGATAGATAGATAGATAGATAGATAGATAGACAGACAGACAGATGGCATCTTTTTAGATAGATAGATAGAGATAGATAGATAGATAGATAGACGGCATCTTTTTAGATAGATAGATAGATAGATAGATAGATAGCATCTTTTTAGATAGATAGACAGACAGATGGCATCTTTTTAGATAGAGATAGATAGATAGATAGATAGATAGATAGCATCTTTTTAGATAGATAGGTAGGTAGGTAGATAGATAGACAGACAGGAAGAACCGGAGAAGAGCAAAGCAAAAGCAAACATGGGTGTTTCAGGAATATGAACCCTTTAGCTCTTTGAATGGCCTCCATTTCCTAGCAACAGACTGACAGGCCTCTCTCGCCAGAGACTGGCTTCTTACATATTCCTCTCTTTCAGCCTCAAGTAGTCAACAGGAGAGTACGGCTGGAGCCGAGCCAGGAGCCCATAGCGATTCTCTCGAAAGCCTCACCCTCCACGGCACGGCGGCCTCCCCACTCCTGCTGCTGCCCGTGGCCTGCGCACCTGTTTAAGCCGGTGCCTCTCGCCACAGGCCACGGTAGAGCCAGAGTCAGAGAGGGCGGTGTTCGGAAAGGGAGAGCTATGAAAAGGGAGCAAAAAAACAAAAACAAAAACCCAATGAGGTAGTTGGGGTGTGGAAGGCCACACACGCATGCACACCATGGATTAAAATAATCCCCCTGTTCCGATACAAC